>JASUUJ010000215.1:0-2400000 GCA_030449895.1 Citrus mangshanensis
GTTGTACTTCGTTCAGTTACGTAACTGTCAGTGACTATAAGTGGCAGGCTGACCTGGGCCCTAAACCGAAGTAATAAAGAAGCTCAAACGACTACTGTAAAGTGCATGCATGAAATTAGCATTCCAAAGTATGTTTAGGCAATGGACACATTCTGACGGCTTCAGTATAGCGAATCATATAGATGGGTTGCTCAATTGGCGAATTCCCGGGAGCGGGAATTGTCTTAGAGACCCGAGGAGGGAGGAGATTTCTTATGTTGCAGATTGATTCTGACCACGAATAACCGAAATGAAATAAGTATTATTGATTATAAGAATTATTAAGAGCGTTGAAAAGCGAGATAGGGTGGTCAGGCGATTCTACAGTGGTCGCAAATCATGTCGAGTGAAGATTTCAATAAGAGATGAAAGATGAAGCAGTGCAGAAAATGAAGTAGATGATGATGAGTTCGAAGCGGTTGGTGTTCAAATCCGAGGAGGCAGACGGTCAATGAGTAATCGCCGGGATAGGCATTTATGCTTGGACATAAAATACTACATGGTCCATTTGGAGGAAGTAGCGGAGGTGATGCGAGATAGAACAAAAAGGCTCGTAGATGGAGTAAATAATTTAAGCCTCTCCTTGACAGGGTGTTACATAGGATAGAAGTTCTGAGCTACTCCCGGAAGATGGAAGGCTCGAGGCCTCAGTACCACTGATGATTGATAGGGTCTTATGCTCGGCCCGAGGATATACACTCCGTTCCCTTCCCGGTGCTTGGATGAGGACAGCCTTGGACTACGTGCGAGAGAAGTATATAGAATTCGAAACATTCGGTGGGAGTCCAGCGTCCCGCCAGGTTCTGGGCATGATCTTCGTGCAGCAGTACGAGGATGGGGAAAAACAAGGCTGTAAGCCGGAGTTCTAGTTGTAAGTTACGTATACTGCTCATGAAAAACCTCGGTGAGGAATTGATCGATCGGTAGTGTCCCGAGGGAGAAACTGAGAGCGGCGGCAATAATGCGTATTGCTGATGGAACTCTTGCAGACTGCAGAATGGATTGTTAGAAGAAGTGCAATCAAGATTGTGCCTAGTTTTGCATTGTTTGCTCTTGCGCCATGATATTTTTGCATATGTGTGTTTTTTGTGTTTTTACTTTTGGGAATGAATTGGATACAAATTAAGCTAAAGATGATGTTTTGATCTTGGAGAAATTAAGAGCGTCAGAAGAGCTTTGTAGATAAAAAGAAGCAGCGTCTTTGTCAGCTAACGGAATGGTTTTGTCCCAACGGTGTTTATGTTATTTTTGATTATTTTTGCCAATTAATTTAATGTTTCGGAGGTATTTTTATTTTTAAATGGGAGGGTAGAAGAAGGAGGTATTAAGGAGGAATCTTATTGTGAAAAAGAGTTTGGATTTAGAGAAAAAGAAAGAAACCAATACCCAATTTTTCTTACTACTGTGAAGAGCTTATTTTACTTTGGTTGAAGTTGAAGCATTGGCAAGGCTTTGATTCACATCAGCTATTTGAATCTTATTTATCTTTAATCTGTGTCTTTCATTCTTTCTTAGGGTATGTTTTGTTTTTGTTAGTTTAGTTGATTATGTTTGTTAATGGGTAAATTGTACTATTTAATTATCAACAATATTGTTGGCAATTTGCCAGTCATTCATCGTGTGAGTGTGATTAATAATGTTTGACAAATAACATGCCATAGCAGTTGTGTTATGAGAATAAACAATCTTAAACCAAATGAAATCAATCGTATATAATGTTGATTAAGATTTATCTCTGGTCTCTGGTTTTCTCGGTCAGTTTAAATCTGATTCATCATGGTCGTGGGAGGGAGTTTGTCTGATTGAATAACAACGGTCGTCCTTGGTTATCGGTCGACTAGTTGGAGAGGATTGGCTTAAGGGTCTCAATATATATCCTAATCAATAGTATATAATAATCTTCATATTTGGGCTGATCAGGTAGATGTGAATCGGTGAGTTTAACGTGAACCCGTTCTTCACACGTTGAATCAGGCTTTGATACATTGCATTGTTATTTAATTGATTGATTATATGTATTCCATGAATTCGTTTACAGCTTTTGAAAGTTTTAAATTTACTACGGATCGTGTGAATACTTGAATTTCGATAACGATGTTTCGATCACTTATTCTATAGAATTTATTTGTTGAAACTAATGCGTCAGATGATAAAGCTACCATAGATCCGCACGAGAAGAAGAAGAAGAAACGGACTTGTATGAGGAAAGTCGTGAAATGCAGAGATCCCCCATGCGGTAAGGATGCAGATGATAGGTTCGATAATGCGCCCGAGTTTACGGATTTACAGAGAACCTCGATAGAGTTGAAATCTTATCTGCTGCTGCACTGCGAAATCCAATGAATGGACAAGACCAAGTAAGGCGAACCCTTGATGGCGATCAAGAAGGCTTTTGACGAGGCTTGGAGCAAAAAAGAGGTTCATGGGTTGATGAGCTGGCTGTCGTGTTTATGGGCGTCAGAGTTGGACCTCTGACAACAGTGAAGCGCGTTTCCGCCGTCTTGTAACGCTTTTTTATAATGACGTACGAAGGCAGTATTACAGTAAATGGAAGACAATCCCAACGCCCACGCCGGTTTAATGGAAATGCTGGACATGAGCATGAAGCAGTGTACATGAATGCGGAATGCGGTGCTGCGAGAAGAGGAGCTTGGACGCGATCGAAGCGATCAACCATTTACCAGCCAGGTTGCTCGGTGGTGGCTATTATAGCGAGAGAGGTGAATACGGCAGAGTTCATTCCGGTAATTTCAAGGAGGTTAGTGATAAAGAATCGAAGAGGCACACACGACTTACGGACCGGGAGAGGCCCATGCACAGTCAAGCGAATAAGTGGGACCGGAGCTGCTGACAAGCTTACGCCTGTGAATGGTATGCGTGGCGAAGGTGAGAAAAACCCATGAGCGGCCCCGGGAAATATTTCGGTAACACTTTCCACGTGTTCAAAATTACTTTAATTTGTTCTCGTCATTCTAAAGTTGAATGCCATTAATGAAGCTCGAATGAATTCATTCATTATAGCTAGTGCAAAGAAATTCTAAAATTTCATCTCGAAAGCTAGCGCGAGTCTGAAAGCTGAACTGTGTTTATAGACGACAGGAAACGTCTGGGGATACTACACCCGAACTGCAGCACGGCGACGAATCCCAGCATTGAATTGAAAAAAAATTCAAAGGCATGCACGAGAGCATGCCCCGTCCTGCATTGTTTATAGAGAAGCGTGCGTGGGATACACTTCGACGGCCGGCCAAACTGGCCGATCGTGAGTTTTAAGGCATGAGCACGAAAATTTCCTGCAAGTCTGGCTTGCCTTATTTGTAGAGACCAGCCAAGATGCAAGTGCGCTCGATAGTGTGGGCGAGCGAGATCCCAACATTGAAAAAAATTTCTAAAGACAAGTGAGGCTCACAGATCTATGATCCAGAACCGAGAGCGGCGATGCGAAACAGAACATACGCGAAGCGCAAGTCCCGGCAGCATGAAAAAAATTTTTTAAAGCGTCTCCAAACTTTTCAAAGTTGCGTGGACAAAGCGAGCGTAATGTGCGTGTCAAGCTGAGTAGTGGTACAGAAAGGAAATAGAAATGACGGAGAGCTTAAAATGATTCTGAGCCAGCAGATGATGAGAACGTGCTATCTCTTATAGCTAATCAACAACAGAGAAAAGGCTCGCATTATGTCATAAATAGCCGAAAAACGTACAAATCACAATGAGGGGCCAGCGAATTAAAGCGATGGCCAGCCTGGCATTCGGGTACGGTTGATCACCGGTTGCATCAGTTGAACTTTACTCTTCGCCTCACGGCCGACTTAGCACGCGGATTGCGACGAGAAGTGTTTCCATCATCAACGCGGTTAGCTCCCTGTCCGAGTCCTCTTTGCGCCTCTGCTCCCAATCCCATATCTTCAAGCATGTGTAATGACGCGCTGAAGCTTTCAAATTCGAATCTTGCTTCCCAAGGGACCACCATTACGGCGATGGAGTCCGCGCTGTCGTAATGGGATTATTGCATTATCTTCTCTTCTCGACTCAGAGGTTACCGGAAATTGAACAAGGGAATTCAAGTGAGCCTCGTATGTCTCGGATCCTCTTTGACACCAGGTAGTTTCATCGCCAGAGTAATGGCGCTGGCAGAACAAGAAATTCCAATTCTATCGATTAAGTTCCAAGTCCTCTGCTCAATCTTTAGGGTGATGGTCGATTGAATGTCCTCCCATTCTAAATGCTGCCGGCACCAACCTTGGCCTTGTAGTGGTCATGCAGTAGATGGAAAAGCACTATATTACGCGGCCCCACGGCCCACCCAAGTGCTTTGGAATCAAGAAGCCTCAGGGTCTCCAGTCCTGCTTGCTCTATGAGTTTAGAAGGGGCTGGGTTGAGATAGAGGACGATGTTACTACTCATTAGCGGATAAGCGCGGATCTCTGGCCCAGTGGAGAAGGAGAGGGAGAGGTGGGACCGTGTGGTGCGCTATTCTTCCTCCCATGTGGCGGGGGAGAGGAGAGTGGTAGTCTTGAGGAGAGGGAGTTGTTGCCAAGTGTTGCATTGTGGGAGCATCTTTTTACAGTCACAGTCACACACTTGGTAGTATGGAGTGAGGCGTTTAAATTGAGCCGAGTCACCAGATCCATCTCGTTTTGCCGTGAGAGTGAACGAGTCGCAGGGTCGCCCAGGTAATTGTAGTTAGCAGCTCTTGCAGTTCGTTGGGAATTGGCGATCGACTTGGTGTTTGGCGACCGAGCTTGCAGTGCGTTTCAAGTTTGGTGAGTGATACACCAGAGTTTGTAAATGCAGAACAGTTTTTATTAGAAGCAAATCAAGACCGAAAGAAGCAAACAAATGACAATGAGAATAGAACATTGACGCGACGACACTTTGCCTTGAAGAAGGAGTAGGACGGTAAATACATACCGATCCCGATCATATGACTTAAACCCACGGGGACCGCCAAAAGAAATTTTTCTTCAGAAGTCCGCGGCCATTAGGTTGGAAGATGGATTTAGCATCTAGGTACTAAGTAGGAAGGTAATCTGCGTGCGACGGCATAAATTGCTGCTAATCACAATGGTGCACGGTCTTTGTCCATAAATCATTGTTGGCTGTTTGTGACGTCATCTGTCATCCATGATATGAATAGACCGCTTAGTACTAATCACGTCACCCGTTGGTTCGGTTGACAGGAAGAAATTGGTTGGTAGTATTAGGGCAAAGAAATTTATCAGTATGGCCTTCTTGAGACCCAAGGTTTCAAAAAGCAACGCAGGAAGTAATATCCTGAGGCCGGCAGAGGTCTTTTCTGGGATCTACAAGGAAATTTCATCACCGAGAGGGATCTTACGTGTTGTTGGCCCAACCGTCTCGTCCCATACGTAGTGGGTGCGTGCGCCATAACGAATAGTAGCCATGATGAGCTCTGCCTCACCCCATGCCTGTCATGTCTGGTCGAGGTCTGGTCTGTGTTCTGGTGAGGACATCTCTGCCAACAAGGAATCATTTCCACCGATCTTAAACCAATCTTGATAGTGCGTGTCTTGGGAACAGGTTGAGGAGGTTGCCAGCCGGACATCCTCTACGTTAGTCGCGATACTGAGTCAGAACGTTTACTGGCAAGAAGGGTCGAGAAAGCATATCCGGGAGTCGGCGTCGGCGGCTAGGTAAGAGCTAGCTCGTGGGTCGTCGTGATCTGAATGACTTCCCTGCCTTCGACATTCCTGCCTTCCTACTTCCAACCTATAGCAGGCTGCGCACTTTAAACAAGAATGTAAAGAAAATTGTTTCAACATCGACAGGGAAGCGATTGTGACTTGTGCGAGAAAGACAGGAAGGAAGCTTTCAAGGAGAGGAGGACTCGCGGGGAGAGATAAAAGCAGGTAAAAGGCACAGGTTCCTCTTTGGGGTTTTGGGTTTCCTAATGTCAAGAACAAACTGCGGGCTGAGAACGTTTAGCATCCACAGGGTTTCGTAAGCCGTTGAGATTCAATGGAGGGTGCAGATTTTTGCTGCCGCGCCATACTGCCCGATTAAATCGTCGCAACGACTCTTGCGATGCTTTCATATCTCGTGCGAGCAAGCGTCAAGGAGTTCCGTAATCAGTTCTCACCGTCAACTCAACTTTATAATTTACTATATTACCCACCCAGCTAGAGAGCCATGTTTGGATGTGCAGAGACCCGACCGTGAAGTTCACATAGTGACACGCAAACAATCCAGTTTTCGCGTTGGTGGTTGTTGGCAGTGCGTGTGGTGAGGAAAATATGTGTTAAGGGAAATGTAGAACCCGTGCGTGCCAGGCTTCGGCGTCGCGGCGGCGATAGTGAATTTTGTTTTTGCGCGTAATTTTGGTAGCTTGATTTTGAAGGAAGCGACGGCGGTGATTATTCGAGTCGTTTTCCGCTGGGAGCGAGGCCGGGTTACGGGTGTGGTACGGCTTCAAGCTCGAGATACCAACTTGGGGATGAGGTCGTCTCGGTCCAGTCAGGTACGGGTCGTTAGCCGGATTAAATTAATGAATCGATCTCTCTATATTCTCCTCGCGCGTGCCTGTTATTCATTTTTTTGGAAACCAACCCGCTTTTAGTTATAATTCCTCCCTCCCTTTTTTTGGCAACTTATCACAAATTATCTTGCCCGGATCCGTGAGCACGATAATCCACTTTTAGCTTTAATCACTTGGCAATTCATTATCTAGATTTAGAGTGTGTGTGACAATTTTAAAATTAATAGAGAGAGAAAAATTAAATCCTTTACTTATGGTAGGAAAAAATCAGAAGTGCGTATCTGACATCCACCATGCAAATTTCTCATGATAAGCAGGGTGAGTATGGGCTCACAGCATTAAGTCTTCGTGTCCGGTGAACCATTACCAGTGTGATGATCCTCCCTCCATCCACTGCTTTTAAAAATGGAATGGTTTTGAGCAGCAGGCAGCAAACGAACCTTACATACATGTTCCTTTCCGCGGACTCTCACTGTTCGTAAGTCAAGTCCATGTTATAGATAACTCCCGAATGGTTGTCTCGGATCATTAATACCGCATACCGGAGATCGTACTTGCCAACCATGCGTCTTGGAGAATAGGTTCATTACATATTGTGGATGAGTGCGCATGCGGGACTGTCTAAATGCTGTGAGAACGTCACTCAACGATCGATCATCTCGAAAAGATGGTGAATATGGCATGCTTATTGGAGCACCATTGGAGCCTGTTCCCCGAATCCAGCTTCCCAAATCAGTACTCGCTTTTCGAGATGCAGAAAACCTTATCCTCACTTCACTTCAATTTGTTCCGTCTATTACTGCATCTGCCTAAGCTACTTGCACATTTGGTGCATAAGTATAATCTCCACCCCGAGAAGGTATAATAATCACGGTAATTAAAAAGTTGGGAAGCCAGGCCTCGTCCAGCTCGAAACGTACGAGGTTCATCTTTCACGCGTATAAAGCCTACTTCATGTGCCATTTAAGCGGCGCTTTTATTACTCCAGGGCTAATATGTCTCCTAGCTACTTTAAACTCTTAGCTGGCTCATGGCTATATTACCTAGGGATATCCTCGGTTTTGAATAGTCCGTCTGCTTGACCCTCTACGTGATGTTATTACTAAACACTTACTCAAAGCACTTGGTAAAGGAAGCCAAACACTGAGCTTGTCAGAAGCTTAGTGAATCGAAATCTACATGCAGAACTTGAGAACAACATAGGACATATCTGATTCCATACATCGGGAGCCTACTGCTTTAAAAATATGCTTTAAAGTACAAAGGTCAAATCATGATCGAATGAAATCTGCGCGAAGCCCTTATGAGGAATACATGCGCATGCAGTCTTTGTAATTAGGTAACCCATTAATTGACCCAGGCTTCATGAGTCCTGTAGCATGAGCTCCATATGTCACAGTTCGAATACAGGAATATCGACCTCTCTTTAATTCTAATTAAGAAGTTGAATGCAAATATCGAATGGCCACTTCCGCCCTCACCTGACGGTTTAATGAACACGAGTTATAAGTTGGGGAGTGGAGTGGAATTATATGCATACTCACGCTTATTATTTCCCATGTGTCAATGCATGAGAGTTGAGTCCCAAGTGCCAGTATCAGTCGCTGCTGCATACAAACCGGAAGCGGGGCAGTTTGGGGAGATCCTCGGAGATACCTTGGAGTCTGGTGCTAAGCCGCTACGACGGGTTAGTCACCAGTGGGTCTCCAGGTGGGATTTGAGCCACCTTATATAGCGTCCAAAATGTGGACTCAACTAGAGAAGCCCACCCATCAGCAAATCTCATCGACTCCGTGCCTGTGCGCATCGCCCGAAGTTACGAAATGAAGCGACGTGGACGGAATTTCTACTTGCGTTTCTTTTGATATCCTCAGTCGATCTCGAGCGACTTCACCCGAACTGCAATAATGTGCTACAGAGAAGAACTAAGCCTTTTTTCTTTCTTAGCATCGACATGTTGACACGAGTAAATGAGAGACAAAAATCCTCGGTTTTCTCCACTGAACGACTAACCGATCAGCCCTGAGTAGCGCCATCGGTAGAAGAAGTAGGTCTGAAGCAATAGCCTTTCAAACAAATGGCATGAAATGAAGAATAATGTCCCCATCTATATAATAATCAAATTCGCACACTTATCTCAGCTCATGAATCATAATCAAGCATCACTGGGTACCGTGCACCCCACAACCATAATCCACTAAAACGGCCAATGCGGTGACTCTCTACCTCACATATCGTATGCATGTAGAAATGCTACGCAGAACGATGAAGTCGTGGAGTGCACGGGATTGACAGGGAGAATGATAATACTTAGGCGAGCCCATGAGATGATGTGTCTTCCGTAGTAATTGGCATTGGCACAGGCTTGTGAAAGCAAGAGACAGTTTGAAGACTCGAGCACGACAGGTTGACCTCTGGCTTGGAACCATTGGCACTGCGAACTGCACTAGATATGTATGGAACCCGACCTAGCTGCGTTTTGGGTGATTGGGTCCCGGGTATTATCTGAGATTGGGCAAGGCCTTCCATGATTCTAAACGAAATAAAAGTAGGAGAGAATCTCTTAATAGGTCGAATTGTCATCCCACACAAATAAATAAATCCCAGCTCTTATGCTGATGGCGGTGAAGCTGAGTCTCAGTATCCTCACACATACCTTTACGTACGCCTGTGCAAGTTTAGCATTCTCCACTGGCATTAGCTAATATGTGTGACCAGCACGACCTATACCTTAGTCCTGTACGTACTCTTTGTCTACGTCCTGCTACACCTTGCGAGCGATGTCCTGTCTGTGATGTTCTAAGTCTGTCTTTCATCCTTCCGAAGTCTTACCTGCTGTCCCGTCAGCCTTGCCCATTTGACTGTTTTCTCGTCCTGGACAGGCATTGAACCCTGACGGGGTGGAGATACTCCTGCTCTCTCTCTTTTCAATGGGCGGGGCAAATGTCGTGGTGTATCACGGTATGGTACTCAGGCGGTCGGAACCATGGCATTTTTGTATCTCCTTTACATTCAAATATTCAAATGTGACACATCTGGCAAATCTAAATGACTATCTAGAGAGATTTCTTCGTACATCTTCGCTTGGCCTAGCATGGGCTCACCGGGGAATTCCTTTCGAGGATAATCCTAAAAAAAACACTTAGATGTGCTTGGTGAAAATAATGCAGGGTGGTGGGATTCATTCTTACGAAAAATAGTCCGTATATGTAGCGTTTAGCTGTTTGCTTGTTTATTACCTTTGCATCCTAGATTGGTGAGAAAAGTGAGTCTCTCACTGCGAGGCGGGCAGGCTCACGTCCCATGTCACACAATTTAATGGCTTGCAGCGAAGTGGATCTCATTCCATTAAAAGGCTGGCATCGCCCAAACATGTAGATGATACACATACGGTCAACCGGAGTGAGTACAGCTTCGAATCCTATTCAATTTGAGCGTCGAAATCATATCCATGAATGGTGATTCATTTGTTCGGAGGCGACGTGGCCGTGTCGTGCTTTGGTGCTTTACTATTCGCAATTGCCGTTTGCGTACGTGGTCGTTTCCACATACGCGTAACGCGAGTACACTAGCCTTCACATTGGCGTGCGACGGCGTAGCCCCGATCCATTTCGGCGGCGATCTGCTGATGGTGAACTGCCTCTGATCGAGCAATAATCGAGTGACAATCTATTTAACTGGGTGATGGAGAATACTAAGAGCTCATTTTGCTCTGTCGTCTGACACACAGCCCGCACGACCGTGATCTGCAAGAGCAGTCTAGTCAAACCATCGCTATTATAATGAATAATGAATTATTGATTTAAGAATTACGTTGCCACTGTCAACAACAGCATCATCAGGCGAATGCTGTCTAAAATAAGCCCAAAGCGGCGACTGATCAGCTGAAGTGCGCATGCACATCAGGAGGCCGGATGGATAGGAAAGTCAGATCATCATGTATGTACCGATACTACGTATATCCTTGACACTGTATATCCTCACCGCATTGCGTTGTACAGCTGCCCCACAAAGCCCCAGTCAAAGACACAGACAAGCGGTGACCCGACATAACTAGCGTTTAAAGAGTTTCCTTTCTGTCGTATCATATCTTAAATACAAGCATACAAATACATATATCTCTACATCATTCACCGCGTATATGTATTTGCTGTATGTATCTTGGGAAGGAGAGGTCTCAGATAGTGCAGTGCTTGTCCCGATGCAATGTGAAAATGATATTTACGTATTTATCATGGTTCAAATAAGGTACATTAAAATAATCGCCTGTTTTAGAATACGTTAAAGTTCAATGCTCTGATTCGAGTCACATATCATTACTGTGACACACAACAAATCAAGGCTATGAGCTGGTAAGCTCAACTAGCTGCATATAAATTACGGAAAAATGTCAGCCATATCTACCAATCAAAATTTCCGTCAAATCATCAAGCATTAAATATTCATTTATCAAAAACAGTTGTCTGTCTTGTCTTTACATAATTACATGCTCAATGATAATACCTACTTCGTCAAGTCAGGTGGCAACATTGTCTGTGGGTTGACCTCACTAGAAGCGTCCCGCCGACCTGCAACGCCGAATTTGAAAGCAGTGACTCAATTATCAAGTACCGTAATGAATCGTCATTCGATAGCGATATCAATGCATAATCGATTCCCATCTAAATATAGCCCAACCTCCAAGAAAATAAACTAACAAAATACCAAAATATACCCCTATTCATTTCATACACGCCAATTCGTGTAATTGTATCCTCATTCATCTCTCTAGAACGTCACCACATAGGAAATTCGGGCGTAATCGGAATACCCTCGGAATCGTCTTAATGACTGTGCCACGTGCCCCTCGGATCGTCTCAATCTCGGATGCCAACTACTACTTAACTATACAAATTGCCTAATTTGACCCAGGTATCGCCCGAATTCAAATTCCCACAAGATTTAGAATTTTGTCAAGGCTGCGGTGGTGTAAATTGTGATCGGCGGCAGTGGGAGCCGTCCTCGGGGGGGGACCAAAATGCACGAGCGGTAGAAGAACCAGGTCAAGAGGTTTCGTCCACAGGCAATTTCAGCCAGCCTCCTGGTCCCCGTGTAAGGCGGATAGCCGATCGTGGCTGTAAGTGGCAATCGGTTTGGTGGTAGGAATAATGGAGCGAAATGTGGCATCCAGATAGTTGCAGATAGAATAATCTGTTTAAGTCAGCCCGAATGCCTTCCCGGCAAATCATTCCGCACACCTTAATGGATTTTTGACAGAGCAATTTTCGCCGAGTAACACTGTGGTAGGCTCCCGGGTATGCATTGGACTGATGTTATGGCCGTTCAGTGGATCTCCAAACGGCAGGAAAGGTTTGAGGGTTGGATAAATCCGTGGAATCGCGAGATTCGCGCTCGTAGGAAGATTGAAAGGAGATGTCGTCAAACCGCCCGATCCTACCTTACATCCTATCACGTGCCCGTATTTAACCATTTCATGAGAGCGACAACCATGTAATCTCAAACTAGAAACCAAAATAAGGCTATAAGCTTAAAGCTGGCTTAGCTACTCATAAGTGCAAACTGAATCATAATTGATATCCCACTTTTAATCGTAAGAGGAAATGTAAAATTACAAAAGAATCTTAGTGGGAAAATCAACTTACAATTAGGAGGATTAGAAGTTCTATCTCTACAAAGGTTTTACTTATTGCATCAGTCTGTAAAGCTACAGCACCTGGCGGACTAGAATTAGTATCTCAATGAATAGTGCTGCGTCTGGGTAATGATAGCCAGCTTTCCGGTAAGATGAGTGATAGGGATTTTCCATTATAAAAGTTTCTCAAAAATTCGAGGTTTAGTCAGTCAGTGGGAAGTATACCTTGATGCCATATCATGGGGTTGGGTATCACATATGGAACGATAAGAGGGGTGCGCATGATCATGAATCGCATTCGCATGAGCACTAACTGTAGCTGTGATCTGAACGAAAGAATAAATATTTACCATACGTTCATGGACAGTAGAGGCGTAAGGTTTAACCCATGCGCTATGGGGACAGCCAGCTAGGCCTTTGAGGTGGTGCATTTAGCAGAATGTGGCCTGCAATATGTTGCCACCTCAAGGTTAATTCCATGGCACTGCAATGGTGAAGACACTACAGACACACCTTCACAGATCTCTCAGGATTAATAAAATAATTAGTTCACAGACCTCAAGAAAAATTTGCATCTGTCTTCCACCAACCAATGTTACACAGGGAGCTTGAAGATAGTGGGGCATTCTACCGGAGTAGTTAATTTCCGGTAAGCGACTCTCACAATGCTTAACGATTGAAAAATCTTGCTTGTTAGCGAACGTTGTACTGGTCGAGTATAATCCATAAACGATTTTATTATGGTTCTCTTTTGGGTTGGAAAGATCGCAGATGATGAAGTGCATAAATGCGTCGTGCGGATGGTTGTGTGGATATTAATGCAGTTTTGAGTCACGGTTCTGAGATTACCAAGAAGATTACCCATTGATGAATGTATTTCCATTTCTGAAGCCGATCGTTCAGGAGATTTCTTTATTTTCTTAGGTACTTTTATTGCCAAAGGAGAGGAGAAAAAACTCAATCTTGGTGAAGATCTCAGTTATAGTTAAAAGCAGCAAGAAGAGTCTCTCAATTAGAGTGTCTTAAATTACCAATTATTTGAGTAAGCCTGAAAAAATATGTTTCCTGAAGTGATAGGTGATAGGAAGCATTGAGTGATGGAGACTTCAGGATGTAGTTCAGAAAAATTTAGGCTAGTCAAAGTGTAAGCCGAAAGCTCAGATGTCAATAGTTGGAGTGTAAAGAAAGTCTCATTCTTGATGGAAGACTTCGAGAAGAGAGAGTTATGTTAGAATAGTATTACAGCTCACCTTCCACTAGTGTTGACATGTTGAAGATTGTAGCTTGATACCACACCAACCAGCAGATCAATCTCTCTTAATTCAGAAAGATTAGCTTGATTTGGAATTATCTCACCTGGCAGCATAGTACAGATGGCAAAGAATTCTAAAAATCTTTCCTGTTACAAAGATCTTATCCTAAGTATTCAGAGAAAAATAACAAGGTGAAATTAAAAATATAATTATGAAGTAATATGAACATTAGTTTTTGTAGGCGCCGAAGGTATACTATCATCATTCCCAGGAATCAATGAATCAAGTCCAAGAGATTGCTGAATTTTCAGCTAGTTATTACGGATAAATTATTGGACTTCAGTTAATTATATTGCGGTTGTTTGCTGATAAAGCGGAAGGAGTTTACCATGAAACATGTTTTTGTCCCAAAGCTTTCAATAGGAGGAAGATAATTTGCAAATATTTTCGGAAGCTCCGCCATATCTTTATTATTAGGTCAAATTAGTGTTGATATTGAAGAGACATGTTGAAGAGAGGAGCATGAACAGAGCTGGTTATCAGTGAGTCAATCGAAATTCTCATGCTGCATGGTGTAGATGGAGGATGGAACTTTCCCAGAAAGCTTTGGCTATTAAGGCTAGATTAGTGTTGTGAGATTGTAGGAAGTTTTCAAGTTGAGGAGGGGGATGGTGCCTTGTAGATTAGATTAGGTTTCAATTGTAGGAATAGAAATATCTAAGGCTGTGACTTTTAAATTTATGCTAGCTACATCAAGTGATGCCAATCCCAGTACAAACAGAAGAGGTATTCAGGGTAAATTCCATGGGCTAAAGGTTGGTTTGGATCATAAATGCAGCATGATCTTTCAGGGAAGGCTTATGTATTGGTCTGTGCAGTAATATTGTTGCTTGCTGCTGCCGCTGCTGCACTTTCAACACAGCCAACCGTAAAAGCAAGGAAGTGGGTTAACACATGAAGTGATTGATCATACCAGTACTGAGACTAAAAGTTTCTCTCCATAAAAGATTCTTTGTTTATTGCAGTTGGTTAGTTTACTGGTGTTTCGATTAACATGAAGATATATATTCATAATGCAAATGTCAAAGTCTCGTGGTGTTTGTGATTGTAATTAGCGAGAGACTGGAAGAGAGATGAACTGGCTGGTAGTATTCATATCAAAATGCCCGAATTAGATACTTGTTTTTGTAATGGCCATATAATGGCGTATCTCATCAAGTCAGAGAATGATGCATTAGTTTTGCTATCAATGCTCTAATTTATTATTATCTTCTTTTCTTTATAAAAGTTTTTTTTTCTGCATACAAACTTGCATTTTTAGATAATTGATTCTACTGAGTCATGAAATGGTGTAATATAGTCTACGATGAATTGGCAGTATTTTCTTGTATTTGTGTTTAGCGTGAAATTACAGGATTACTCTCTTTGATATAATTTTCTCTAAATATTTCACACGTGATTGATAGTTAATAAATTAAAAAATATAATAAATAAGTAAATATTGATTGTACAGAAAATAAAAATTACATTTGTTGTCAAAAATTTCATAACTCAAATATTATAAGATTATAAGAGAATCCACTTTCATGAGGAATGAAATTTTATATATATTTAACCCTTTTACTTCAATTTTAAATTTGAAGGACACATAATGATATAAATTTAGGTGGTAAATATGTTGATATTTCACCGATATTATACCGTAATGCTATATTAAGCATTAATTATTATTTTTTGTTTAAAGGAAGGGTACATATACCCATACTTAAAATAAAAAAAATGTTGTCTAACCGAAGTTTTTTGATCAATTTTTTTAGTAAATTAAGCAGAAAAATTATTTTGCACTGCTATAAAATTTTTATATTGCAAAAATACTTACCATAATAATTAACTTATGGAATCGATTTTCTCTTTCCACTGACACCCGCCTACGCGAACCCATTCTCTTCAACTTCTCTTTTTTTTGGCACATAAATTCGTAAATTGAATATGTTCTTTTGCACTCTTTCTCCAATTATTTGATAGTTGGAGGTTATTTTCAACAGCAAAAGAAGTTCGTAAGCTTAAATGAAGCCGAAAAAAAATTGAATTAGTTTTCAATGGAGATCATCTTAGCCATTGCCTTCTTAAAAAAGTGATATCATTATGTCCAAGTGGATTGTATGAGTTTAATTAATATACAAGTCAATTGTTATTATCTTCTTTCTTTGAGCTTTTTTGTTGTTCTGAGCTATGCATTTTAGATAATTGATTCTGCACAGGTAAAGATGAACGTATAGAAATTAACTGGCTAGTTGCATGTGCGTGGGATCGAGATTCTCCTCTGATTTGATATTTACGAGGTAAATATGCCGCATGATTGATAGTTAATGAATAAAATATAATAAATAAGTAACTATTGATTGTACAAAAATAAAAAGTACATTTGTTTTAAAAATATTTCAAATGCTCAAATATTTTAAGATTATAAAGAGGATCCTTTCTATGAGAATGAAATTTATATATATTTCATTATGTGTCTTAATTTTAAATTTTTAAGGACCTAATATATGTATAAATTTGTGTAGTCAAATATTGATATTTGCCACGTATTACTATATTAAGTATTAGTAATCATTATTATATTTTTTTAAAGGGGAGCATTTACATGCACATAAAAAGTGCTATCGCGAAATGTTTTTTAATTAATTTTTAGTAAATCGGAAAAATCAATTTTTTTATTTCTGAAGAAAAAAATTTTATATTGCAAAAAATTAATAATACGCTACAATAATTCTTATAGGCAAGCAAATAAAATTTATCTTTGCACTCACCACTGCCAAACACCTTTCTCTTCAATTTCTCACTTTATTTATGGCACATAAATTTGTTAAATATTCTTTACTCTTTCTCCAATTATTTGAAAATTACAGGCTTTTCAACAACAGCAAAAGAGTTAAATAAAACAAAAAAGATTGAAGTAGTTTTAGTGGAATCATCAACATTTATTAAAAAATGAAATCATTATGTAGAATTATAGTGGATTGTATCATAGAATATAACAAACAAGTCATTTGCACTTTCCATAAAAATCCAGAGTTGAAAGTCGAAAGGTTAAGGGAATTTCACATATTTCCATAAAAACCAAAATTTAGATAAAATATTACTACTATTGTTTGTATTGTTTTTTTCATCATTTACACTCTTAGTAAATTTCAAATGATGTATATCCTCATGTAGCATGCCCGTTGTATAATTGGATTGCAATACATTCGCGTTAATTAACTCATCCTCTCATAATTTTTATATATATTTTCTATACCAAACTTCACAGCATAATCTCCCCATTTAAAAAAAAAAAGCATCTAAAATCATCAAAACCTAACTTCGCTTCTATGATCATGAGGTCGCCTACTGTCATGCTTTACAATAAAAGCAACTTCTCTGCTGTAACGTATACAATAATATTATACTATATTATACATTAAAGAAGGCCAGATTTTACCTAGCAGGCATTACTTTCACTTCTTCCCACTTCCGTTCAATACATATAAACGATTGAAAATAATGAAAAGTGTTTATTTCAGCGTGATAATTTGTTACGTGATAATCAACAGCGAAGTCTTACCCATTGTTATCATCAAATAAATGTAGTGCTAACTACTTAAAAAATAGTGTCACTTTCTTTGCATTAGAATGGTGTAGGTAATGACCTTTGTTCAGTGTGTCTTGGTGATCAGAAATATTGGTGCACTGCAAGCAGTTGTAAGTGTGATTATGTGCACCTGAGGTTCATCAGATAGTAAAATCGCACTCCCAGAATCAACTCTATGTAAGTATTAGTAATTATTGATATCCCATTGAATGGTTACTATACTCTCACTATATATCATTTATTTAATTTATTTAAAAAATAAATTTTAGAATTAGCTCATTGCGTATTGATTTATTGGTGAAATTAAAAAACCACAAAAAAAAGTAACTGAAAAAAAAAAAAACTTAATTTATATTATAAAATCTTTCATTTCATATTTCGTAAATATTATTAGTACATATTACAAATTCCAACACTCCAACAAACAAGAGATGAGAAATCTCCTCTATGGAAGTCTCTATACAGAGGATTGCAAATCTAAATTACATACATAAAAATTTCTGCCACCATTATCATTTCTAGATCTGTTGTGCTAAATTTAACATTTGGATGAAGCTAAAATGAAAAGGATGATTGCCTCCACTATTTGAACATAAGTAGTGCAATTACGTTAACCACCTGCACGGTAGCTTCTCCATTCTCCATTCAATAGTGGATGGGTTTAGAATACAAGTGAAGTTGAGGAAAAAGAAAGAGAGGCTTAGACAAGCATTGATCAAATGCATGTGGCTGAATACATGGAAAGGAAAGGGGAAAAAAAAAAATTGCACATCTCTAATTTCCAATACCATGTAGAGAGAAACAATGGTTATGAAATAAACTTTTATCAAATTCACAACACAAAACTCAAACATAAAAAAAAAAAACTTGATTTAACAAAAATAAAAAATATAAGACGTAATTACCATTAAATTGAACTTTATAACTTATAATATGACTATAATTAATCCAATGCAGATTATGGTTGAGATGATATTTATCACTAATTTATTTCCCACAATTCTGCGATTACGGTTGTTGGTATGCATACAAATTATTGTGAAATCTATTTACTTAAACTTTATAACTTATAATCTAACTATGGAATGGTTATTTTTATGAATATTGGCTTATAATCCTTCCTTTGCACATGGAAGAAAAAGAGTAGAAACATGTTGAAGTCCGAGGGAATACGAATACGAGTTCATGCTTTAAAACAAAGGAAGAAAAGAGTAGAAACATGCCGTTCAAATAATCCACAGCAGTCCATGCTTTTTTTTTTTGTAAGCTCATCAAAAGTTGAGAAATATACACCACGAAGGTTTAGAGACATAGCGATACCTAGGATGGTGTTGATGTGTCATGCTCCAAAATTTCAAATTTAAACTCATGTCCTCTACCACACTGCACAAATATTTGAACATTCAAATAGCAAAGTCATTGCTTGAAGCTCGGTTCTTAAGACAAGAATATGAATTTCAATAATTAACTAAACCCAAAATATTAACAACATCTCAATCACATGCTGAACAGTTGCTCTATGTATAAATAAAAAGCAATAACAATTGCTTCCATCAGCGACGAGTGAAGAAAATTTTGTACATAGGAAGTATGATTGATACTCCCTCTGCATGTCTAGACCTGCGCATAGCATTGATTACATCAAAATTCCTCCTTTCTTTCAACTTGGCAAATGAAATGTGAAATTTCTATTTAGCCATGGCAATGTTACTACGACTTGAGTAAGTTATGTAATACAATTCAACTTCTTTTCATGGTAGTGCAATTTCAATAATTAACTAAACCAAAATATTATGAGGCAGGCAGCGGTGTGCCTCACAAACAGTCAAAATTCAAGTAGCTATGCCTAAATCCTTAAGCAGCCACCAACATAATGATAAAGCTATCACGGGAAGTGAGGGCATGTAACATTTGTGTAACCACATGCATCTCTACAAATATTCCATTGGACCAGATCTTGCAACGCCGACCCGGAAAGCAAACTTGCGCTTCCCATGGAAAGAGCCCATGAAAACCCATCTATGTTAGTTCTAAAGATCATTGATTGATTTTCCAAAGTGAAAGAGAATAAATAGAGCTTCTTAAAAAAGTAATATTAGAAAGAAAAAAGCATAAATATACTTCTTATTTCTTAACACCCGTAGTTAACCTTCAACTTACCATCAAGGGGGAAAAAAAAGATACCAGCATAAGCAAGGAAACACACTGAAGTAGCTGTAAGCTCCACGAACTCCCTTCAATTATAATTATCAATCAAATATTTACAAAATCTCATCAAATCATAAAATTTTCAAAATTATACATAAGTAGCTGCGGTTTTGCGGAAATGAAACAAATACCTGGTACGCAACTCGAAGGCGGGACCCGTCGGATACAAAATTTGAAAACTGAGCCGAAGACAAAGGCCCTGAAACACAAACCAAACCTATACAATAATTAAAAAAAAGAAAGAGAGCGAGAGAGAATAAAATCAAATAAAAGCGAATAAAGGAGAAGGACAAGATGGATATTTCTCATACGGGGAAGCGAATTCAACGAATCCTTCGAAGCGGCGTCCTCTTCATCATCATCGAGAATGCTCTGCGGGTGAAGTGCCGGAGCGGTTTTGTTATTGTTACAGCCGATTTTCTCATCGTTTCTGTTAATAGAGGCCTTAACGGTAACGTTAAACTGCCGTGGGATGTTAAGCGGATGGAATCTGACGATGCATTTTGGTGTTTGATCCGACTGAGAGGGTTTAGCAGTGATCTGTCGCGAAAGTGGGGTCAGCTGTGATTGCGCAAGTAACAGGCCACCATTAATCAACGCGTGAGACAGCGAGACTCAGTCGCAGGTGACTTGCGAGACGAAAAATAAATATATATATATATGGGTCTTTAGTGGCATGGTGGATGTTTCTTGCAACCTCATGTAGCTCGTTAGGGTTTCGTATGGTATGGGTCTTAGAATTTGAGCAATGTTGTTAGGATTTCCCATGGCATGGACCCCTTGAATTTTAGGGCTCGAAGGGAGAAACTTTTAGAGTCTCTAGGAAGAAGAAGAAGAATCTTGCCCGAGAGAGATGAAGGCTAATGGCCATAGAATTAGAAGTTAGAGAATTTTATGTTTATGTTGATTTTAGGGTTTTTAAGCTTTTTGCTTTATATTGTTGTTATTTTAATATGATAATTTGAACATTTTCAACATAAACTAAAATACGAATTTGGCCTGGTGGTTTGTTGTTTGAACATAAAGCACTCAGGCTTTTGAGTGATCTTAGATTCAGTAGCAATTAAAACAAAAATAGACTTTTTTGGATGTTGTTTTGATATCAATAGTGTCGATAATCTCGACTCACGATGTTTAATCTACAATGCTATACTAGTCGAATTAGTAACTTGTGACATACCCATTATCCCAAATAAATGACCCAAACATGATATATGTACTTGTTGATTACTTTTAGAAAAGTGTACACTTCGGGAAGGCCGGAGTATGTCGATTAAGAAGCTGGCTTTTGTAGTGATAGGCGCGAGGCGATGGAACCACAGAGTTATGCTATCATACTACTCACTTGCGTCATAAAGATCATTAAATCATCTTATAATATTAGATTCCACCCGAGAATAAGCATTATAGTAAGCCTACCCAAATCTAGTCTTTGTTAAATTGGCCCTCCTTTTGCCACTAAAGCTAATGTAACCAAAAAGGGAAAACTAGAGTCATCATCATGGATGGTCTTTGACGTGTAGCTTCATTAAGATTGTGTCTAAAGCTATACTTAATCTTTTGTTGATCACCATCACTTAAATTCGGCTCAACTCTCTATATAGCATAACGTCTATAGTCAAAGAATCAAACAAAAATAACAAATAGGATTTCACAACTCTTTCTTTCACTGTCAGAAGTAAAAGCAATGAAATCATTGAGTTTATTAATTGATGACGTCTAGCATAAAAAGAGCGAGTTTAGTATAAAATTCAGCTCAATACTAAATTCTAATCCAAAACAGCACTTCTTTCCTATGCTTTGCTTGCATCGTATTAGTTTTTTTCTTTTAAGAAGAAAAATCTTCTTCTCTTACCCATTTTTCTAGGAAAAATAATAAAAGAAGAATTTTGTGTGCATACATTAGCTTTTGTTCCACATGAATTTAAAATGCGGATATCACTCAAACTTTAGGAAAAAAGGAAAAAAAAAGATGAAAAATAGTTTATTAAAGTTTGGTCTTTTAGCAATATTTCAAAACACCCACATACAAAAATCAATAATTATGTATACATGATGTACCTGCATTTTAAAATACAAATTTGAAATTATAAAATAAAATTGTACCTTGCGAGTGCATCACGACCACCAACTTCACTAATCCGTTAAACAACCCAATAAAAAGTGAAAATTAAAATAGTAATTTATAAATAAATAAAAAATAATAAAGAAAATCAATAGCCTTGTTCAATTTGTAGAAATGTATGCCGGTTAAATAGTGCGAAGCCAGTGGTCATCATTTTGAGTAAAACTGCAGTCTAGAGTTAAAAATTTTGTGTCTGAAATTAGCAGTACTAGATTAGTATTTACGGGTTATCAAGCAGCAAATAAAATAGACAAGTAAGAAATAAAACAAAAAAATAATATGTGCATGTGTAATTTACTTCATAAACATTTTGTTTATGTTTATTTATGGTTATTTATAATTACCTATTGGTATGCTTTTTTTTAATCTTTTTTTAATTTCTTTAAAGATTTTCATTCTTGCACTCAGCTTGCAAAGGAAGTACTAAATTACTAACCCTACGGCATCCAAACTTAAAACTGTAAGGACTAAGGAGAAATCTCAATCAAGTAAAACAAAAATTAAAGAGAAAAAAATTCAAATTGGATTGAGGATTTTAGTAGCTTCTAAACTCTATCTAACATGCCTTTTTAACATGCTTTCCCCAAATTTAACCCGTATTTTCTTATTTTATATTTTGTTTTAGTATTCTCAAATAATTATTCCGATAATAAAACCTAACCTGACAGATTTTTTCTACATAGGTCGGTGAAGTTTTGGTTATCAAAGTTTGAGGCTTTAAGCTAGCCAAAAAAAATAAAAAAATAAAAGGAATAAAGAGATTGCAATAATGTAGAGCAGAGAAACATCGCGTTGTATTTATTTAAAAAAGGAAAAAATTATTTGTATTGACATAAATATTCTTGTATTTTTGCTTATACATCAATTCCAAGTGTTACAGTACATACGATTTGCATAAAATAAAAAGTTTGCATGCAACCAATTATTCAACGCGCATAAAGAGGAGATAGCAATTAGCAAATTACTCTACAGACTAGTTAGCTTTTCACTATTTATGTACTGTTTTAAACATGATAATAGTAACATTAGGATTTGTTTGGGGGATAAAAATGGAGATTAATTAATTAAGAAAATGGTTGTTGGTGGGATTTGCTGAAGAGTTATGTGCACTCCTCATTTTCTCCACCACTCATCTTACTTGTAAAATGCAATGACCAAACTATCCTCACCAAAGCCTAGACATTTGCTTGTGTATTCAAAGGCTATTTTGGGAAGACAAGCAAAAAAAATTATAAAGGATAGTGAGCAAAAGAAGGAAACGGAAGAGAGAGGGGAGGAATAAAAAGAGTGGAGGGGCGTTACCTAGGGAACATGGCTACCTGCTTCTCTATTATGTTTCTTTAGGAGGCGGACCGATTTGGCCAAGCTAAAAAAAAAAGAAATTCATTTATTGCATATTTAAGGGGTTTTAGGTTGGGATTTTTGAGCTTTTGAACTCACATATTTTTGAACTCCTTTTTGTTTTTAAATTTATAATTGACTATAGTTACATTGGCGCGTGAAAGTTAGACGACTCAGCGTAGCGTGATCGGCATAGTTTCATAGAGCTTGAGACTTTGGTTCCTCTTCGTCATTTTAGGTATTGTAATCGGCCCAGTGATTGCAATCTTGACAATAAATTTAACCGAAATGAGCTAGTCCATGCGAACATGATGAACATAAGCGCCACATTTGTTTTCTAATGCACATCACACACTACGACACACAACCTTTGACAATACGACAGCGACTGTGACTCTATTCTGACACTGTTAATGATGACAGAATGCGGATAAGAGATCATTAATATTTGCTGAAGGTTAGTTATTGGTTTTCACCAGTTCTCCAGTACGGAGATTTACCATACTGAGTGGGTCTTTATGTGTAAGTATCTAAGAACACCCTTTATTTATGCTTTTTCATTTGTAACACAAAGAAATAAACTTTGAAGAATGGATATGAAGCAATCAAACAATATTAAATTAATAAATCAAGTAAATCACAAAATCATTTAAACACTAATAAATCAATACATGCATTAATTCCCAACAACTTGGAGTCGCACTTCCAATATATCTTTGTGAGTGTGTGCATGCGTGTGTGTGTGTCAACAACATCAATCAACTTCCTTCAATTTTAATTTATAAAAAATTATTATAATTAATAAAGATAAATAACAAAAATATAAATTAAATAAGCAATCACAAGACATATAATTTAATGCGGAAATCTTTGATCTTTATAGGTCTTATTATAATTTAAAAGTTACAAAACTAAAACATATGATAAATAGTAACCATATATAATTTAGAAGTTAAATTAATTTGATTTTATACTTGGATGATGAAAAATCTATATAACTTCACTAATTTTGTCAAAATTATTATTAACAATTATGTTTAGCACATAGTATTAATTTTATTTGATAGTTGCAACTTTTGTGGCCAACAATAATTGCTTGCCTTAAAAAGATATAACCTCAATACTAAATAAGACCATAATTTAAAGAAAAAAATGTGATTATATCCACGTGCAGATGAAGCAATCACTATGAAAATAATGTGAGTTTATATTGATTCAAGAACACTTGCAAAGCATCGCATAAATACTTTGTATCTAAATTATATTCCATCAACCCTCACAATCCTCACAAATTTTTAAGTGTGAATCAAATGTTGAATTCTCTTCATGTGATATAAGAGGAATAGGATATGGGTGTGTGGGTATTCTTCTCAGATTTAACACTTACAATCTCAAAGGCCTCACATCAATAAACTTGTTTCTTCCAATAATGCTTCAGTCAACGTGAAGTCAACGAGAATTTAACACGACAACGTGCACCGGATTACCTAGGATTCCAATCTCTCCAAATCCATTTCTATCTTATCTACAACTTAATTCGATTTAGCACCTATCCTAATATTTTCGACTCTCCAGAATCCAAAAATAACATCCATTCATCTATTTGGGAACTCAAAAGTAATGAAGTGACTCTTTCATCCTTGAACCTATATCATTAATAGATTTTGATAAACCTTAATAAATGAGATAATTCAATCTTTACTCCAATTAATAGAGGATCTACTTATGTTACAATAGTGGTATGGTACCAAATTAGTAGTTTTTAATATTCTTCAATTTTTCTTGTTAGGATTAAGAATTTAATAGAAATTAAGTTAGTCAGTTTTTAGATTTGGATATAGACCCACGATTAATCTAGAACACAAATGATTCTCTATTTCAGATTGAAGAAACTCTGTAATGGAGCAAACACACGATTTGCAATTTACAATTTGAAAACATGAGTTGGATCGTTGGATGGTAATTCACTTTACTATGAGAATGTTTTATTAGAACTTGTGTTTCTTCCATAGAACAAGTGACTTTCAATTTGCTTGCTTTACAATCTGATATCGTGTTAGTTAGAATCAAACTTCGATCTTGATCAAGAATCAAGATCAACATTTCTCTATTGACTAATGGTAAATCCAATGGTCCAGATTTTACAGAAAAATAAGACATGATCCCTACATCTTTGAATCTGAGCAGCCTTAAGTTATATTTTCTCTCTAATCAATCTGCGACGTAAGCCTCCCTGCCATTTGCCAAAAAATATGTATTATTATTACTCAATCCATCCAATTGTCTTAATTCTTAAAAAAAAAAAAAAAATTCAATCAGTCCAACCAACCATGATTTTTTTTTAACATATATTTTAGACACTTTTTTCTGATCACTAAGTTCTACCGTTTTTGAGCAACAATAAATTATGTTTTAATTAATTCTAAAATGATTTTTGCATGTTTATGAATTAACATAAAATTAAAATATATTTTGATGGAATTTTTTTGGGAGGATGACTATTAATAAAAATATCAAGCTAATATAGACAACTTGAAATCTAGATTTTTCAATCTATTTATGTAAGTGTTTTTTTCTTGGAGTTTCTTTATTCTTTTTATAATAAAAGTACAATTTTGTGATTAATTTTCAAGATTCTGATTAGATGCGCACAAGAAGCATGTCAATTTTTCATTGGAGCGGTTGTGGAATGGTGACGCAGTGTCACTATAACGTGGACAATGATGCGCATATATCAGCCCTCTAATTTTGAATTAAATGTATGAGTTTAATATTTGTAGCTAATGACATCCAAACTAAATTCCCAATTTTTATCACCTTCTCAAGTAAGGATAATTTTGAATTTGTATCCAATTGACCCCTAACCCCTACTCAAATAAATGAAATACCCGTATAACATCAAATTTTGAATAGCTAATTTAAAATTTTAGAGGATATTTACGTAATTAATATGAAGATTTATCATAAGGGAGTGAGCTCGAGTCTTCACAACTACAAGTACTTGACTTTTCCTTAAAAATAGGAGTATTTTTCTTAATGTGAAAGTAGTAATTACTTATAAAAAAAAAAGGTAGTTTTAGCCATGCCACACTAAAAAATGATTTCGATTAATTCTAATATATTTATAACTATGAAGTAACATTAGTATTATTTATAATTAAGAAAATCAATATGGAAATTAATAATAATAGACCTTGTTGATTGATGATGGACTGATGGTTGTAAAAAAATAAATTTCCTTGTAAATAAATTGTGTATAGTGATTGAGCGTCGTGAATTATTTAAATCCTTTTGAAACGTAAATTGTTGACAATAATAAAATCAAATTAAAAATAACAAGAATGCAAATTAAAGTTGTAATTCAAATTGGAGAAAGCTGGTTGAAGCTTTGATTAAATATAGATTATTAGGTGTGTCTTATGAATAGGTTATTGACTGAATTTCCTGTCAATGCGATCATTTGGTTAATCAATCATCAATCATACATATGATGATTCATTTAAATTAGATTGTTTATTCTCATATATGTTATTTGTCACACAAGTATTAAAATCTTCATACGATGAATTCTTTAATTGACAATAGATTAAGTTGATAATTAAATAGTGGCGAATTACCTAATTAACAAACATAATCATGAAAATAATTAGAGAAATAAACAAATAACAATAAAATAATTAAAGCACAAGAAAGATCTCATAGTGATGAATCAAGCTTCCTTAGGAAAAATAGGTTTAGTTAGCCGGCAAAGAAGAAAGAGTTTCAAATCTCCCATTATAGATTCCTCTCTGTCTCTTCTCTTTTAGAGTTCTATTTAAAATAAAATACTAATATCTGAAATATTAAATTCGTAATTACAAAAATAGCCAAAATACAAAACACGTTAAACTTCTGCTGTATGTATCAACAGTTCTTTCGCTAGCACCGTGTTTCTGAGAACAATCATCCTTAAACATCATCTTGTAGCTCAATTTTATCACCAATCCTACAAAATAAATCACAAATAAATCACTATTATTAAGTGCAAAACATCGATATTAAGGGCTAAGTAATGCAAAACTAGTGCATAAATTGCACTCTAACAAATTCCCCTGAAGATGATGCTTGTCCTCAAGCATATAACTCAAGACTAATCTCAAATATCCACTAAATTCTCATCTCAACTCATCCCAATTTTAAGCAAGCATACCAAGAAATTAAGTCGATCAACATTCGAGACAAGGATTTTAGAGCATAGAATTTCATAAGATAGAATAAGAACATTCAACCACCAAGAGGATCCATTCACAATTCAAGTGCAACAAGATTTAATAGCACTCTCCATGCACTCAACGTGTTTAGGGTGTCATTTATTCACTCAAATCAAATCAAAGAATGCTATTACCATAAGCTTGCTCATATATCACATCTCAATCCACAAAACATGAATAAAATGCAAAAATCTAAGGGTCTTAAAAGGGTTGTAATGGGGTTAAATAGGTTAAATGAAGAAAGGTCCATGAAAGAAGAGATCAAAATGAGAAGAATGAACTTATAATATCAAAATGCTTATTTCTACTCAAGTCACCAAGAATGTAAACTTTTTTTACGATTTTTTTTCCTATTTTTTTTTTTTTTTTTTTTTGTTTTTTGTTTTTTTTCGAATTAAACAAAAGAACGAACCTTGCACAATTTAATTCAAGCATAATGCTTGTTGATCTAATTGAGAAACTTTAATACAAGGTAGAAAAAGCAACAAAATATATCCACACAATGAGTCCAAAAATCTCCTTAAATTGAGGCTCAGAAGAAAAATGGTTAAGTAGCGGAGAGAATTAGATGGGTAATGGTTAAGGCTCAAACAAAGGTAGCAAATAAAGGTCTTCGGGTGAGAGAAAGGAAAATGCGAGAATAGAAAAATGGTAAATGGTTTACTTATCATTTTAATGCAAAAATCCTGTAATGTGGCTTCAACATGCATAATAAAGCAAGTTCTAGAATAAACAAACTAGGATTGATATTCACATAACAAAAATAATTAGAGCAAAGTGGTTGCTCATAGGCTCAAATCCTCACAAAGTTGGTAAATTTGCCATCAAATCATGTACACTCTTCAAATGAATCAACCATCAATAGTGGTGTAGAATGAGAAGAAGGTATCACTGAGAAATAAAAGGAAAGGTAAAAAGGATAATAAGCGAGAAAGATGTATGTAGTAAAAAAAATGAAAGATAAAATGTGAGTGATGAAAGAGTATGATTCATTTAAAAAAATAGATGTAAATAATTTGAGATAGATAAAATGTGAGTGATGAAAGAGTATGATTCATTTAAAAAATAGATGTAAATAATTTGAGATAGATGGGAAAAGAGTAGTGAGAGAGAAAGGAAAAGGAAATTAATAATATATGAAGCATACTAACTCCAAAATCATTTAAGGATGAGTAGAGTGAAAATAGATGAGTGAAAATAATAAACATCAATAATGCAAAAATCCCTCCCCGAACTTACATTGTCCCCAATGTAAGATAATCAAATCACATAAAAATTAAAGCGTAAGGATAAAAGATTAAAGGCAAAAAAACTTCTGGCAGAGGGCTTTGATCCACATACTTTCGCTCTATGGGCTTGGCGGAAATGGTGGGGTAAATCCGACACTCTCGAAGTATGCGGCCACCCCGCCCCATCTTGTTCGCATTGTGCTCCATTTTCTCTTGAATGCTCAAAGGTGGTGCGGATGTAGAAGGAATAGTTGGCGGGGCGGCCGTGTCGTCGTCAAACTCGTCAGGTAGCACCACTCAGCATAAAACTTCTTCGGAGGTTGAGTGGGTCTGGTTCGATCTGAATTCGATATTCTTTCAAAACACGCATATAAAAATTCCTTTTTTGCAAGCGGGATGCAAATCATTATTGTGATCAAGCACATATAGGTTTATAGCTAGCGAGTAATGTATGGACTAAGAAATAAAGTCCTATAATTTAAGCACACTTTGAAATTGATCCACTAACCAATAAATTAGGCCTCACATCATTTAACATGCACCAGATAAATAAAATTCGTTTTAGAAAACTAGTGATCTTTCTTGCCTAAAAAATTATATGCTAAGAATCGATGCACACATTTCAACAGGATCACGTAAGAAAGAACTCTTTGATTTACTTGGGTCATTAAGCATTGTGATGCAAATTATTTAAAGACCATAAGGCTCAAAGCTAAAGTCACAAGTTGTTCCTAAATATGCATCACTAGAAGAATAATCATCATCAATGAATCCTAAAGCTAGGTTAAAATCCGTGATAGAGTGTGAAAAATTTCGTCTCATTAACCTAAACTTTATGACATTTATGCAAAGTAAAATCATTCGGCGTATTAAATTGAAAAGTAGCATAAAACTCTAATCAACTCAACATAACCCAAACAATCAACATCAACAAACTTATCTTATCTATCAAAGAATAAAAATTATCCTTAACATTCAATTTTTCAAGAGCTTTCCGTAATGAATATGCTGAATGGAAGTATTTTGCGCGTGGAAATATCTTTGTACCTCTCTTTCTCTTGTTGAGTCGCGAATGCTAGGCACCCTCCGAGATTGGATTCGCAGTGGCAAAACACTCATGCCTTTTCCATGTTTCGATTTTTGTCTCACAGGCCAGTGAATCCGAAATGTGTTCCATGGAACCGTAGTGGCGGCAATCTTAGATTTCGGTCTTTTTGATGACTTAGAAGTAGATGCTTTCCTGCGGCATTGTTACAATAATTGCACACACGTATTTGATTTCTACTTAAACATGATATACTGCCAGACTTGTCTGTTGTTGCTGGGCCGCCGATGCTCTCGATATGGCGGGAGGAGGAATCCTGAATGATGGCTTGGACGTATACGTTCGATGACACATTGGATTCTTCACATTACCTGCGCACAGAGGCTGAGATTTTCGCAGTTATTCTTACATTGCTTCGCGCGAAATTGCAAGGGATCGCCGATTTGTCGAGATGCTGAGGCCAGTGTGTTCGCATACGCGCGTTTCGGCCGGCCGCAGTGATGCGTTGTCGGGCCAGCTATAAAATCATGAATCAAGATAGATTTTCTCTTTTTTTTTTCAATTAGGGATTTGTGACAGTGATTTGGGATTTTTGTTTTTATTTTGTTTTTTTAATAAATAAATAAAAATATATATATATAAAAGAAAGAAAAGAACGAGAAATAAATAAATTTTTTTTTTAGTGTTGAATCACTTTGAGACACTAAAATTTTCAATACGACAAGCACCAAAATAAGCAAACACAAAATTTTTACAATTTATTATTATTTTTAAATGAATCAAAACTAAAAGAAGATAAAACAAAATCCAAAATAAACAAATCATTTAGGTTGCCTCCGAAAGCGCCTTTATTTTATGTCTTTGGCTTTGCATCAATCTTTATAGACCACATCCTCCACAATATTCTGAAAAACCTTTGATAAAAGGTTTTAAGCGATGACCATTAACCTTAAAAACATTGTCGTGAGACTCGAATCTTCCAACTACACCCACGAGGAAAAACATTAGTATAAAAGGTCCAACCTTAAAAGAAAAAAGTTTAAGCTTAGAATGAAAAGAAGAACTTTTCAGAACTCATTTCTCAAAATCATTCTATCATGAAATGTCTTCGTTTTCCGCAAATAACTTCTGCACTATAGGGTTAATAACATCCAGAAAATATCGAATGTTATCACTAGGATATTTCATGGCATCATTCATATTGAATTCTATAACCTCTCCATCAAACTCCATAGTGAGAGTCTTTACATCCATTTTAGTCCCAGTGCTTAAGAAAAGGTCTTCCTAGCAAAATTGGAACATAATTAGAGGAGTTATCATCTTCCATATCAAGTACATAAAAATCGCAAAAAAAACTCATTAACTTGTACTAAGACATCTTCTAATACCCCATCAAGATATGCATTATTACAATTATCACCTTTCTTTTAATGGACCAACATTCAAAGATGAATAAATAGAATGAGGCATGACATTAATAGAAGCTCCTAGATCTAACAAAGCCTTTTCAATTCTAACACTACCAATTTTACAAGGGATAGTAAACATACCTGGATTCTTGCATTTAGGAGGTAGTTTCTTTTGGAGAATCAAGCTAACTGAAACATTCTCCCCATGTGAACTTTTTCATCTCCTCTTAATTTTCTCTTAGAGGTGATTATAAGGACTTTAGCATATCGAGGTATTTGTTTTATAGCATCTAATAAAGGAATATTTACCTCAACCTTGCGAAATGTCTTAAGGATGTCTTTCTCTTGTTCATGAATTTTGCAAAGGCTTGGAAAATGAGGAGGTATCACAATAGGTAGGGGTTTCGCTACGGTGGGTTGTGCATCTTGAGATTTAGGCATCAATTCATTCTTCTCAAGCTCATCTTCTACATGCTTTGTCACACTAGGCTCTTGCAACTCCTTCCCACTTCCTAAGGATGTAACGTTTTGCTTTGGATTCACCTCGTTGTGAAGGCAATCTCCTAATACTTGAGACTCTTTCTCACTATAGTTGCCAATTGACTCATTTGGTTCTCCAAATTCTGAATGCTTGTTGTAGTTGCTTGTTGAAATTATTGAGTGTTAGTCGGCAAGTGATTTAACAATTTCTTCAAGAGATATTTAGAGTTTGATTGTGGGTTGTCTTGGTGGATCTTGTAGGAATCGGCGGCTAACTCCATAGCTAAAGTTGATCCTTCCAGGATTGTATGTTTGTGCATAAGGATCATACCTCCTAGGCATGCTTGGAAATCCTCCTTTGCATTGGCTTGTTCAACGAGTTCTTCTTGAAGTGCACATATAAGTTGAATGACGTAACAAATGCCACAAGTCTTCACATAAAACTTTTCCATAAGAGAAGTAAGTTTATCTAGCGTTGTGAAGAAATATTTACCTCATTCACCTTCCTTGAAGTGAGATCTTTCGTACAGCCATATTTGATATGTCCGCTTGAGTAGTCTTGTTCACACACCTCCACTATCATGTGTCGCTCCTATCCATTAATGATAGTCCTTCATAAAAATATTGAATAAGAAGTTGATAAGAAATCGATGCTAAGGACTTTTGAATCGGGCTCCCATACTAAAGTCTCCCGGGGGGGTTGGGGTGTCGATCCCACAAATGTCACCACGATGTTGGCTCTCTTGAAAGTACTTCTCGAGGAACCGTGGAAGTTCCACGTTGTAATCAATCCCAGGTAGGCAAGTAGTACAACCCGGTCTTTGCTAGCCATCTACGCGGAAAAGCACTACGGCCTCATTGAGAAACTCCTTAAGATGTTTATGAGGATACTTTGCAAAACCATGAAACTTGGGTAATAAATGAATAAGACCAAACTTTAATTCAAAATTTACCTCCAAGTCTACATATTGAATGCGAGTGGTTGTTGATTCAAGTTGTTAACTCTCTAAGAGTTCTTTCTACTCCTATCACTTGTTCTTCCAGAGATCGCTAGATGATTCAACTAAATCAAAGGTGGCGTGGATCGCTTAGCTCGCTTATCTCAAGAAGTTTCAGTGTACGAGAACGAACCATACAGTAAAACGTAAAAGGATTAAATAAAGCGACACCAATCGTAAAATTTGATGGTTGTCAAGTCACCAAAAATAAATTCCCACTCTAAATAAATTGTGTATAGTGATTGAGCGTGTCGGACGGTAATTATTTAAATCCTTTTGAAACGTAAGCGTAAAATGGGGAATTGTTGACAATAATAAAAATCAAATTAAAAATAACAAGAATGCAAATTAAAGTTGTAATTCAAATTGGAGAAAGCTCGGTTGAAGGAATTAACCTTATGAATTTATAGGCCCTCTAATAGCCAATCTCCAAGAGAACAATCATCCTTAAACATCATCTTGTGGCTCAATTTTATAATCACTCAATTGCACAAAAGTAAATCACAAGTAAATCACTATTATTAAGTGCAAAACATCGATATTAAGCATAATGCAATAAGATGTCAAATGGACCACCCCTTTTTGCTGGCTGCATCAATAGCATGTAAGTTGAATTCAGTCGCACACGCGCACACATCGAAGTTAACATCAATAACAAAAGCAAGTGTAAAAGAATTAAAAGACAAAATTAAAACTAGCTCCAAATGCGGTTGCAATTCCTTTGCCAAATCTTCTTCTCTTGCCCATTTTCCTCTAAAAGATAAAAGAATTTTACATGCACGTTCCACAGGATTTTAAAATGCGGAATCATTAAAACTTAAAGAAATTAAAAGACAAAAAATAGTGAATTAAAATTTTGTCTTTTAGCAGTGCTTTTAAATGTCCAAGCTTGAGAATCGATTACTCATTATGTATACACAAACATTTGGGCATTTTAAAATGCTAATTTGAAGATATTAAATAAAATTGTGAATTATGAACAACCATCACTACAATCTGAAACAAATATGATTCTCTATTTTTGTTTTGATTTATGAATTTTGTCGGACCCATTGCCATGCCGACATTGCTGATTACCAAAGAGTGAAGATTTTATCTATATAACTCTAATTTATTGTGCCATGTTGTGTGGAGTTACCACTATTTCAAGATATGTCAGTGCATTGGTATGCGACATGTCCTACTTCTCAATAAGGTTTCAATAATAGTTCATCCAAATGTTTATTGTGGTAATAGCCTAGTTGAAACTTTATATAGATTTTTTTTTAATTGGCATAAATTCGAAAGCTCTAACACTTGTTCATCTACCGACCGATAATCCTACCAAGCCCAAGTATAATAAGCTTATGAGCCAAACCAATGTTCATTAGAAAATGTAGAGTCCCAATATAATTTTGAAAATTTAATTTTCAGATACATATACTTGAGAAACAAGCTTATTAGTGTCTTCCCAGATAGTTGAGCTTGAAAGGGGGAGTTAAAACAGAAAGCGTTTGGTATAAGAATCCAAACTATTTGACAAAACGCACCAATGAACAAATAATTGGCAAGTTGGCGGAAAAGCTAGTATTTGAAATTAACAGCATAGAAGACACCAATAATAAGGCATGAGATTGAAAGGTCTTGAAGTTTTCGAGATCAGAGAAGATCAATGGACAAGATTGAGAGCCAAGCATCAAGGGTCAAGATTGATTGTAGAATAAAACAATAGTGCACAACATACCTTATCATCTTTGTATTCTAGCTACATCAATTCTTAGCTACCAATACAATTATGTCGCTTTACATAAGCGTTGTCCTTTATTCTCTTTGCACTTTTTATGAACCCTTGGCTTCAATTTTCGTAAACTAATCTCTTTCATAGTACTTAGATACCTTACGATTTTAACACGACAAACAAAAAAGCATAATTTTTTTTAATTATTTCACTCTTATATGTGTCCCAGTTGTCATTCTGAATTCTTTTTGCTATTTGTGTATGGAAACAGAAAGCAGAGGATAGAAGGCGCCCTCAGGAGAGGGTTCAAGAGGCTGATGAATTTAGTGTGTTCGGGACGTAGGAGAGGAATATTTGAGCCTGGAACTTTTGCTCTAAACAAAGTTGAGGACACAAACCTACCAATAGGTGTCTAAAGCATTGGTGACAATGAGATACAATTCTTGAACTTGAAGTTAGGTTTAATAAATTAAAACATACGCTTTTAGCGTAGCTTGACTTGTTAGCTACTACCTAAATGCATGCAAAGACAAAAGTATATAACAAAGATCAACAATAGCATTTCTTGAAAGAATTAAATCAACTCGAAAAAGATGACTACAACAGTTTTCTCAAGAAAAAAATATCAAAAGAAAAGATAAACGATTCTTACACTTATTACATGAATTCAAAGTAACTATCAATGAAAGCCAACAAAATTAACTTAAATTTCCTATCCTTTTACTCAATGTGTCTCTTATCTTGAGTAATCTGGTAACAATATCTTTTGTATTGATCCTCTTTTCCGGTGATTCCATTGTACACACCAGAGCCAAAATAAAGATAGAGAACAGACATCGCTCCTTTGCGGCAAAATGTTTTTCCTCTCCAATTATCAGAATTTTGTCCACAACTTCCACTAATGAATTAGGAAGCAAGTCATTAACCCAACGCTTTAAGCTCAATTCTCCAACAAAACTCATCTGGCTTGGTAAAAGTTTCCATCAACATAATCCCATATTTTAAACACAATTTGAGATATTTCTCCTTCTATGCCATATTCTATGAATCAAATTATTTCATAATTAGATAAATAATCAATAACATTTTGATATGAGGATCGTAAAAATCAATAATTTGGAAATTTTAAAATAAACTATAAAAAAAGTTGTTTCAAGCAAACCTGGTGCCGTATAACCTATAGTGGCAAGGGTTTTTGTTCGCATCGTAGACTCATCTTCCACTTAAAAGCTTTGCTATGCCAAAATCACTCAAATGAGCAACCATATTTTCATCCAACAACACATTATTAGGCTTTAAGTCACAATGAATGATACGAGTTGAATGATCGAAGTGGAGATATTTTAAAGGCAACGTCAATCATTATCAAAAATATTAAGCACATAATTGCTAGAATGCAGCCAATCCTCCAAGCTCTCGTTGGACATGTATTCTAGGACTCATGCTTTGAAGTCATCGTTCGAACAACTGCTAATAACATTGATAAGGTTTCGATGGCGAATATTTTTTATCACTTCACATTCAACTTCAAAACTCTTCAATGCGCTCGCACACTGCTGGTGAAACACTTTTATTGCAATCTTCATACCATATCTTACTAAATATCATATTAGTCCCTACTCCATCCAACCATAAGTTAATCCTAATGGCCTTATAAAATCACACCTCATATCCTACTAATGTACCATAGAAATTCAATGGATGAAAAAAGAAATTATTAGGCTAAAATCTCTAGCTACAATGCATCCAATCAGAAAGGATGGAGGAAAAGCACAATACCAATTACTCAAAAATTCAAGGCTTTCTATGGAAAATAGGTAATGCACCTGAGGCTTCGTTATTCAGTTTCTTAATATCTTGCTCCACCATGGCAAAGACACGTGGCTTTTACCTTTGGTTCTCGGCAGAATCTATGTTACCACTGCACTTTTTTGGGCAATCTATAACAATACATGCAAACAAGCTCTTATCTTTAAATAGCACGTGCCATTATGGTACTTGTGATTAAAAGAATGGTTTGTTCTCTTGAATAGACCCACCATTAGAGTCCTTATGTTCACCTTCGCTACCATTACTATCATGTTTTATTGGTTTGTTATTATGTCGATTAGATCGTGCAACTTGAGATTGAACTATATCTCTTTAATAATCGCATAATTATTAAGCTTAAGGATGGTCAACCGTCTTTTGATGTTTGGATGTAACCCTTCCCCACTTACTACCCTCATTAGGTAAGGTAAGAAAGCGAGATAGAGTAGCAAATTGCTCCTCATTACTCATACCCGCATTTGTTCCATGTGTCAATTTTACGAAGTCAACCTTCATCGATGTCGAACTCGTTCGGAAAATGGCATGAAAAGCCTCTAAATAACTCCCAAGTAATAGGTGCATCTTGCAGCGAGGATTTGGCATCCCACACCGGTGGGGACAAATGAGGCCGATATCACCCTCTGATCATCATTACAACCCATAGCCATAAATATCTTCTCCATCTGTTTTAGCCATGCCTCTGCAACCATAGGATAGGTGGTCCCAATTTCCTAAACCGCTCTAAGCTCATCATACCTCCAATCTCTTCCATCACCTTGTCTTTCATGGCACATTCTCCCGTGCCCCCGATTTTTACCTCTAGCCATATTTTGAAACAACTTACTTTGTTGTTCCATCAATCTATCCATTACGCGCATCATAGGATTCCCTTCATGAGCCATCTCGCGCAAGGTTTGGTCAGCGTTATCAGAGATACCTAAAACATCTCTCTAGCTAGAGGCATGCCTAGCACCTCACGCGACATCTTTTGACTATAACACGAAGAATAAAAATAAATAAATAAATAAAACGGTAAATAATTCATAGTTAAAGGCCTTGCTAGTGCGAAAAAGTAGTATGAAAAGTTAGTGATTGACAACAAGAGCAAACAAATATTTCATTCTACGTTAATACCAAAATCCTATATCAAGGAGTTATTACAAAGTCACAAGCAACTAGAAAATCGAAAAGACCAAAATTACTCCTCGCCTTAAAGATCTACTCTTTCTGATAACCTCATGGCAAGCAATACCATCGAACTAATTGATTGTGCTTAAGAAATCTAGCCTTAAATAAAGTCTACAGAATCCCAAACCTAATGCTCGATACGCCGTGTGTCCACAAAAATGACTTTGAAGTTTTCTTCATACCTCAAATTCTTATTCAAATAAATCCACAAATTCAAACGTCTAATACTAAATAATCTGGGACATAAAAAAATAACAAAAGTCTCAAACTCTAAATTACATGTTCTGAAATAAACTAAATAGAAACATGAGTCTATTCCTCCTCTTATTCAAATGGCAAGCAAAAAGAATTATTAACTCGAAGCACCTCTCAAAAGAAACTTAATCAGAAATCATAAAAGCTATTCCTAACACACTGAAATATCGATACCAAAAACATTGTTTTCTTCTTTAATTAAAACATTTATCATAATCCATAAATTTCATAAAACGATATATCACTATAAAATAATTTAAATTCATTGTAACTCAGAATATCAAAGCATAGTTACTTACAAAAGCAAATCATATATCACATTCACAGCAAATTATTACAGATCGTAATATCGTCGGAAATTGAGTACGCTCAAAACAGGCGTATATCGTATTATAATATCGAATCGAATAATATTAAAACATAAACAACTTATACACCAACACCAGGCGCCTTTCCGCAAGTCATAAATAATTGAAATCATACATGGTATAAAAGCATTCGTGAAAGTCCATAACCACAATTTAGGCTTGCAAATATTTCATAGACAAAATTATAAAAGGTAGTCATGTCATAAAATAACTTACATATTTAAAAGCCTTTACAAAATAATTTATTAAAAAGAATTCAGGTTTGAAAACATTTACACAAAGATTTTGTTATGAAAATCCATTAATCTTCTAAGTAGTAAAAAATTTGTATACTTATAATAATATCAAAATAATCATATATATATATCTAGTACATTAGGAATGAAGTTACTTACCCGACAAAAGCAATTTGAATTAACACCCTCTTGCCTCAAACAAATACAAGATATTTAATAACTTATTCCACTTTTTCTAATTCTGCTCAAAATTTTAACTCTTAATCTAAAACTCGAGAATAACATAATATTCTATGGAACTTTAATACAACCAATAGTGCTTAATATCACAAAACTCAAAAACCATACAAAGTATAAGCAAAAGTTTAAATCATGCATTATGATCTATAACAATATAAAATCAAATATAAAACCCCAGATAGAGTGATTGGGAATCTTGTGGAGAATAAAATAAACTTACCCGCTTATTCTCTTGAACCAAAGTTTTGAAGAAACAGATGAGGGGGTTATGGAAGGAGAAAAATATGAATTTATAAGAGCCTTAAGTGAGCCCTGAATTTGGAAAAATAACCCCTTTCCCTAAAAATTATTCGATGAATAACCCTTTTTATAAGGGCAATAATGTCATTTATAAATTCCAATAAAAAATATAAATAAAATAGTGAAAAATTGGACGTTACAGACTGGTAGTATTCACGTCACTCATCAAGTTAAGAAGAATTGGATGTATTAGATTTGCTATCAATGCTCAATTGTTATTATCTTCTTTCTTTTTGGTGAGTTTTTCCACAAACTTGCATTTTAGATAATTAATTCTACAGGAAAGTGTATGGTATAGAAATTGCCATATTTGTCTTGTATTTGTCTTTATGTGAAATTAGGGTTCTCTTGATATAATTTTTTTGGTAAAAATATATCTGTGATTGATAGTTAATAAATAAAAATATAATAAATAAGTACATATTGATTGTACACAAATAAAAGTACATTTGTTTCAAAATCTTTCAAAGCTCAAATATTATAAGATTATAAGATGATCCTTTCCCATGAGAATGAAATTTATATATATTTCCTTTTGTATCTTCAATTTTAAATTTTAAGGACCTAATGATATAAATTTGAGTGGTCAAATATTGATTTTTTCATATTTAATACTATATTAAGCATTAATTATTATATTTTGAGGGAGGTATATGCACCCATAAAAATGCTATTGCAGAAGTTTTTAGTTAATTTTTTTTAGTAAATCGAAAAAAAATTAATTTTTACTTGCTAAAAAATTTTTATTTTGCTAAATAACCAAAATAATTCCTATGGACCGATTTATCTTTGACATAATACCCCTCTCAGTACTTAAAAATAATATTATACGTAAAGAATCAAAATGACATCCATATATATATAGCACTGTAAAAAGATAAATATTTAATATACAAAGTACAAACTCCCAATTATTTAACGCAAGATAACAAAAACATTTATATACTCTACTATACGATCCCGGCTGGAACCTCGGGGGAAAATGAGGTAAAATGTGGCGGGTGAGTTTAAGAGAGTCGTTAGTGGATAGTAGGTTTGAAAATTAATCTTTACTTTAAAAGAAATAAGCATATCCAAACACGGTTTCATTAAACCATAAGTGAGAAATCAGAAATAAATCATTAAATATTTAAATCAGATTACCAACCATAGAAATCATATCACCAAATCATATCGATTTCACAAATCTGAAAATCATATCTCATCATATCTCGAATGCAAAGCGGCTCTGCGACAACCTCATATTACCCCCCTCATCCCTCCTACCTACTTTTAAATCATACCACATTTGAATCCACTTTTCTTAACTTTCAAATAATATCACACTTTATTCAAAATCGATACGCAAAATTATTAACCAAACATTTTCATATAATATCAACAAGTGAATAAAATCCATTTCGAGAAATCATTAAATCAGCACATTTAAAAATACTTATTCCGCAACCATGCTTTACTATCATAATTAACTCTAAAAATAAGTTTCGTATATTCCACACATAAATGTGTTCGTCGCGGATCCTGTGGGCGACATAATTATTCTCCTCGCATCCAATTCCAACGAAATATATGCAATAACTCGAAACGAACATTTATCCAAAATTAACAACTCCCGTGACGATAAAATTACTAACATGCCCTTGAGTCCGTCAATCATTAACATGCTTCGAAGTCGTAAATCACCGAATTACCCTCGGAAATCATAATTACACCCAATTCTCAATTCTAGAAATTTCTAAAATATCCACAGGCTCAGAAATGACAAAATTGCCCTCATAGAGTGAAATTACCAAAATGCCTTTGGTCAACACCGCTTAAGCTCAAATCTTAAAGTGCCAATCACCCGAGTTCAATGGGCGCTGGCAACGACGCGCTCTCGTGCTTGCCATGGATGGTGGAAATGGAAGAAGTCATAAGGAACAAAATCCAACCAAGGTGACACTCAAAATCCGTGAAAATCTCGCGTGAGTAAAGTGAAGCGATCGCGGGGTGATGGCACAGAACGAAGGCTTCTAAGCTCGCGCTCCTGGAAATCCGTCCGTTAAAGTCGCGGGTCGGCTTGATCCTGCGTCAAACTCTCTCCTTTTTGCACGTGCATGTGTTTTTTTCCTCTGTTTCCAACATATTCCTTTGCTTATAAACTCTTTCACCGCCTCATGCCATTTTACATTCATGTATTACAATCCTCCCTCTTATAAAAATTTCGTCGAAATTTACGGGAGATGTTAAAACTTCAGATAGGGATATTGAGCTCGCACTAAGTCCTCGCGTTCCCAGGTAGCCTCTTCCTTTGTATGATTCCTCCATCGCACTTTCACTAGAGAAATGGTCTTAGAACGTAGAACTTGGTGTTTCTCTTCCAAGTTCCCCTCCGGTTCGTAAGTCAAATCTTCCTTCAATTGGTTGCGACAACACATGACTCCTGATCATATATGTACTTATATCAGGCAAAACATGAAACACATCGTGGATTACGGATAACTCGGGTGGTAGAGCTAATCGGTATTACGCTCCACGATCTCATCATATAACGTGGACTTAACACGTTTCCCAAATCCACATTTCCAAGGAGATATCAAAACTCTATCACCAACTTCTCAATTCAAGTTCCGCCTACGTTTATCTTTTTCCATCTTGAGCCACCTTTAATCTATCGAATCAATTGTATCTTCTCGTTCGTATCCTGGACTAGTTAAGACCGAATAACCTCCCACCAACCTCATCCCCAAACACCGAGAGTCCACGCATTTTCTACCCGCCAAAGCCTCATTCAGGTGCCATCTCAATACTAGCTTGATTTGTAAGCAAACTCCATCGAGGTAAATAATTGTCCCAAATTTCCTTTAAATTCCATAACACAAGCTCCTCTTAGAGTTTGAATAGTTCCATCTACTGCTGCTTGGTGCCTAAAGCATTTTGCAAGCTAGTCGAAAACGGAATCTCTCAGAGACTATACACATGAGTGTTTATCTGAACCCTGAAATATTTCCCAACTTGTCCATCGAATAAGTGGTCTTGAATGGTAAAAGTGAGCTGATTTTGTAAGTCGATCTACAACAACCCAAACACCATCATGTCCTTTTCGAGTATGTGGAAGGCCACAAAATCCATTGTGATGTGCTCCCACGGCTGGAATGAGAGCAGAGCACCGCAGCCTGGGAGCAGCCTCGTGTTCAAATTTTAATGACCGGAAACAAATTGCTATCTGCCTTCTGCCACCAATAATGATCTCTCGCGACATCTTTTGTCTTGTAGGGATGCATCGCTAAAGGTGTAATCTCTTTTCAAATCTTTAATATCGTACCCATGAATACAACTCCATCCTGCATAAAATCGGGTAACTTTATCCTCTTTTAACTTGCTCCGAAGCATATGGTGAACTTTGTCAATCAAAGTCGGCGAGTTAGCTATCAAAGCTCCACAATTGTCTTCGACTTCCAAAGATCTCAACTCGATCGGGTCTACATATTTGGAAGACTTTTCTACTTAGTGCATACCGCATTTGCTTTGCACGGATGATAGTCGATAGTGCAATGTAGTCCCACCGCCCGATCCATCTCCTGTCTCAAATTCAACTCATCCTGAGTAAACAAATGGGTGATCGGTAAAAATCGACATGTTGCTCCGTATAAGTAATACATATCTTGAGTGCAAACACCAGCTAGTTCTAAATCATGTGTTGGATAGTTTTGTTCATGCCCCAAGTTGTCTGGAGAGGCATAAGCCACCACTTTCCCATGCCGATCACAAGCTGGGGCAACCATAAATCCTTCATTTACCGGAAGTGTAACCGAGGTCAAACATGTCTTAAGTTCTTGAAAACTTTTTTCATCCGGAACTTAGCATTCTTTGGTTAATCGTGTTTGCTGCATAGGAATAGCAATCTTGGAGAATCCTTCCAAATCTACGATAATGGAAAACTCTCTTGTGACATTTGTAGCCGCTTTCACAAATCTTTTGGTCAACATAAATACCTCACCGATATCACATGGCCCAAAAATACGACTCTGTCCAAAAACTCACAAACTTGGCATACAAGCTCTCTCAAATGCGCCGGGAGATACACCAAAATATCATCTGAATACAATCAGATCTAGGTATAGGCTAAATACATCCACATTCCAAATGGCATCACTAAGAACTCAGCCCCAACATCTTTAATTCTAACCATCAATCTTAGAAAATACTTTTGCAAACAAGTCATCAAAGTGGATACTTATTGCGTCACAAATAACTTTATTGAGTCGAGTCTAAAAGTCCCGTCCTTTTTGCTTAACAAATAAGCTACCGGGGACACTACAATAAACCCTTTCTGCCATCTCTTTTTTCCTTGTTCGCCGATACTGGAGATGTTCCCAGGACTAAGTCAATAGAAAACTCAACTTCTGGTGGCATTCCGGAAGTTCATTTGGAAAAACATCTGGAAATTCTTTAACTAATATCCTCCAATCGATCGAGCTTATCACAGAGCTAAATAATAGCATCCAACAAACTGTTTACTCAGATACATATAGATGAGAGCACATGAGGGTAGAACTCTGCGCGTAAATTTCACCGGCTTTGAAACACAACATCCTTTTGAAACAATCCAAGTAGCATAATGAGATTCAATCCATACCGAAATAGCATCAAAGTCATAAATCTCTAAGGAAATCACCTCAAATTCATGTTCACCCATTCCAATCATACAATCTCGATACACACTCCTGAGCAATCTTGACTCGGTAAACAACCACCTAATTAATCTAGCGCTTAGGGCGAATCTATATGCATAAAATGTACGAAATAAAAGAGTGTGTGGATCCCAGATCAATATGATTCAGGATAGATAATATACCCATAATCACTTGGCCAATGCAGCTAGTATCGACTACTCCTAAAGGTAGATGTAGAACCTCACTCACTCACGACTGCTGCAGGCCGTCAGGCCACCCTCGCACTATCACCCGAGATAAAGTAGGGCAAAATCTCATGTGTCACATAACAAACTCCTCTCCAGACATTGATGATTCTTGCCACGTCTCGGCGTCTCTTGAAACTCACTAGACGATCATCACGATATCCTGCGATCGATGGTTGAGTGAGTCTCCCCACGACTCCTTTGCATACTAAGAATAACTCTCAGGAATACCTCTGGGCGGCCACTCAAGCAATGAAATCTACGTTGCTCACTCTGTGCCGCCCCAACTACCTCAGTATATCGTGATGCTGTCTCTAAACGAGGCCATCCTCAAACCGCGTCAGGCGGATGTAGCAAATCTAGAGATCTAAAATTTCTTCATACTCCTCAGAGATCCGAACCGGCCAAAGAATTCACTTTTAATATCCATATAGGCGGAAAATAATGATCATAGAATTCCTTTACGCGGAAAATGGCACATGTCTATCGTCTCACCAATGGTGAGCTCTCCTCGGCGGGAAAGTGGCGAAGGATAATCTATCATCCTCGAACACTACGTCAAAAATACGCTTAACTTAACAAACCATGACCATGGTTCTCCGAACCATTAAAACTCTTTAAACTCTCGCTCAATAGTATTTGCACCACATGCACGATTTTAGTAAGGTCATGATTTGAGCCAAATGATGCATCCTTAAGTAAGCAAGTAGCGTAGAGGATTCCTTCCTCCTTAGCGCTGGTTCACTCCCAGCAGTCACACTCGTCAACGCATGCTGCCTACTCTACCACTAGCCACGTCCACGTCTACTACCGAAGCATGATGGTGCCTCTGAGATAAACTCGACTTTAATAAAGATAAAACTTATTATGATTAAGACAAAAAGTTTGAAGCCATGCTGCGATATTAACTGCTGTCAGTCATCACTTAAAAATAATATTATACGTAAAGAATCTCAAAATTCCTTTACGTGTATATATATAGTAATACTCTGTACAAATATGAATATGCAACAAACTGGGCCGACACTCTGAAAAAGAGTTATATAATATGGCAACCCTAAAAAGAACAAGATGACGAGATGTCGTGACATTTATATACTCTAGTATTATATGAAGGCCCTAAAATATAATAAAAATGAGTTTAAAATCATGAGATCGAAAGTGGATGTAGGTTTGAAAATTAATCTTTACTTTAAAAGAAATAAGCATATCCAAACACGGTTTCATTAAACCATAAGTGAGAAATCAGAAATAAATCATTAAATATTTAAATCAGATTACCAACCATAGAAATCATATCACCAAATCATATCGATTTCACAAATCTGAAAATCATATCTCATCATCTCTGCAAAATTCGCAGCCGGCCCCCTGGTGCCTCCATTGATTACTCTATACCATTATCATTCTCTTTCACCACATTTTAAATCATACATTAATCACTTTTGCAAATAATATCACACTTTATTCAAAATCGATCCTTAAAATTATTAACCAAACATTTTCATATAATATCAATGAATAAAATCCATTTGAAAAATCAATTTAAAAATACTTTGCAACCATGCTACTATCATAATTAACTCTCTAAAATAAGCGTATATTTACACGGTTGACGGTTCGCGCAGTTCTCCCCCAAATCAAGTATTAAGCTCCAATTCGATATATGCAATAAACATTTATCCAAAATTAACAACTCCGTGACGATAAAATTACTAACATGAGTCATCGATGGAAGTCAAATCGAATTACCACAAAATCATAATTACACCCAATTCTCAATTCTAGAAATTTCTAAAATATCCACAGGCTCAGAAATGACAAAATTGCCCTCATAGAGTGAAATTACCAAAATGCCCTTGCCGGTCAACGGTCACCGGAATTGGTCAACACTGGCCAGGAAGCTCAAATCTTAAAGTGCCAATCACGCTGAGTTCAATGGTACCGGCGGTGAGCTCCAACGCGTGGCAACGACGCCGGAATCTAGCTCGACAGCCGTGAGTTCCAACAATCGACCGGCAGCAAAACGACGACTCTCGGTGCCTATGGATGGTCGGAAATGGAAGAGGGAGTCATAAGGAACAAAATCCAACCGGTGGTGACACTCAAAACCGGCGAAAATCTCGGCGGAGTAAAGTGAAGCAGTCGCGGGTTTCAAGCTTCGATCGCCGGCGTTCCGGTTCGTTTTCGGCAGTGAGGATGGCAGGGGAACGACGGTCGGCTTCTAAGCTTCAGATCGGTACCAAGCTCGGCCAAAACGGTGGTCGGAAACGTGAAATCCGTCCGGGTTAAAGTCGCGGGTCGGGTCGGATCCGGCGGGTCAAGATCGGGTAAGTTGGCAGCTTCTCTCTCTCTGTTTTGCACGTGCATGTGTTTTTTCCTCTGTTTCCAACATATTCCTTTGCTTATAAACTCTTTCACCGCCTCATGCCATTTTACATTCACAGGTATTACACCTACTTCTGCAAGCACCCTTTCTTTTCAACTTCTCCTTCTTCTTTTTTTTTTTTGCACATAAATTTGTTAAATGTTCTTTACTCTTTCTCCAATTATTTGATAATTAATGTTATTTTCAACAACCAAAAAGTTAAATGAAGAGGTTGAAGTAGTTTTTAAATGGAGATCATCAAACATTTATTAAAACGATATCATTAAGTAGAGTGGATTGTATGATATACAAGTCATTTCCAAGAAGTAGTTTTCTCATATTTCTCACTCTTTCTTTTTGAGACTACATATATATATATGCAATATTATTATAAATCAAAGGTGTCACAATTTAAAAAAAGTAAATCATCAAAACTTAACTACAATAAAACTCCTAAGTAACTTGTTCTTGTAAACATACATGTGCCATATAACATTAAAGAGGGTCAATTTTATTGGCAATGAGATTGCTTTATTCTATAACAGCCATTCAATCTCCGTGAATAAATGAAGAGGAACTCAACTTTTTTCAATCAGTATATTTATCATAGGAGCCAGGCTCTTTTCAATTATCCTATACTACTCACAATCATAGAAGATCATTCAATCATCTTATAACATTAGATTCCTTGAGAATAAGCATTACATTAAACATAGTAAGCCACCAAAGCTAGTGTTTGCTAAATTGGCCCTTATTTCAACTAAAGCTAATGTAACCAAAAGACTGGAGTCATCATTGGATGGTCTAGACAGATTGTGAATCTTTTTAACACCATCACTTATGGCTGATATCTTGACTCTCTGTATAGGTAACATAGTCAAAAACCAAAGAAAAAACAAAAGGTTGCCTCTTTCTTTCACTTGAAGTAAAAGCCAAAGCAAAAGCAAATCCGGGGCTGAGCTTATTAATCGCAGTACTATAATAGAATCATGCGTTAAACATAAAATTCAGCTCAATACTAAATTCAAATCCAAAACACTGACCTCTTTCCTATGCTCGCATCGTATTGGTTTTGAATTCAGTTGCAACTCATTTGCCAAAACTTTTTCTCTTACCTATTTTCCCCAGAAAAATAAAAGAATTTTTTGCATACATTAGCTTTTAAAAATGCGGATATCACTCAAACTTTAGGAAAAAAGAAACAAAAAAGGATCAAAAATAGTTTATTAAAGTTTGGTCTTTTAGCAATATTTCAAAACACCCACATATGAAAATCAATAATTATGTATACATAATGTGCTGCATTTTAAAATACCAATTTGAAATTGGAAAACAAAATTGTACCTTGTGAGTGCATCAACGACCACCAGCCTCACTAATCCATTAAACAACCCCATAAAAAGTGAAAATTGAAATAGTAATTTATAAATAAATAAAAATCAACAGCCTTGTTCAGTTTGCACGTTGAAATGTATCCCGATTAAATGGTGCGAAGCCAATGGTCATCTGTGTGTTTATGGTTTTTCAAGCAGCAAATACACAGATTAGTAAGAAATAAAATAAAAAAAAATAATATGTACATTTTTAATTTACTTCATAAATATTTTGTTTGTATTTATTTGTGGTTATTTATGATTGACTATTGGTATGCTCTTTTATCTTTTTTCTTAAAAGAATTTCATCCTTAACCTCGGCTTGCAAAGGAAGTACTACATTACTAATCCTATGTTATCCAAATTTAAAACTGTAAGGATTAAGGAGAAATCTCAATTAAGTAAAACAAAAATTAAAGAAAAAAATTCCCAACTGAATAATTTTTTTCTTAAACTACAGTAATCTATCCAACATGCCCTTTTGTTTTTTTTTTCAAATTTTAACCCCCTATTTTCTTATTTTATATTGTGTTTTAGTATTCTCAAATAATTATTCCGAAAATAAAAACTAACCTGCAGAATATTTTTCATAGTTTGGTGAAATTTTTGGTTATCAAAATTTGAGGCCTTAAGAAGCAAATAAACAACGAATAAACAGATTGCAAAAACGCGGAGCAGATAAACATCGCGTTGTGTTTATTTAAAATGGAAAAAATATATATTTGTATTGACATAAATACTCTTGTATTTTTGCTTATACATCAATTCCAATGTTCAGTATGATTTGCATAAAATGAAAAAATTTGCATGCAACAAATTATTCACCACGCATGGAGAGGCGATAGCAATTAACAAATTACTACAGACTAGTTAGCTTTTTACTATCTATGCCGTGTTTTAAACCTAACAATAATATCATTAGGATTGTTTTCTAACTCTGTAATCCGTTTTCGCAAAGGGAAACTGAAAAAAAAAAAAACCCAATATGCTAATGGTTTCCTAATTCTAATCGGAAAATGATTTATCATGATATAATAAGCATAAATGTTCGCTTACCTTGTACAGTTCGAGTTAGTTACCTAATAATTAATTCTAGTTAGTCCATTTATTTTTAAAAAGTGCTTAAAACACCCTTATTATTTAAAAAGAAAAACATATTTTGTTGAAATTTCACAAAGAAATAAACTTTCTAGAATGGATACAAAGTAATCAAACAATATTCAATCAATCAATCAAGTAAATCACAAAATCATTTAAACACTCCCAATAAATCAATACATGCATTAATTCCCAACAACTTAGAGTCGACATAAGCACTTGAACATCAACTTCTTCCAATTGTAATTTATTAAAAGATGGTGTAATTAATAAAGATAAATAAAAAAATTATAAATTAAATAAGCAATCACAAGACGTATAATTTTTATGAGGAAATCTTTGATCTTTATAGCGTTGTTTGAGTCATACTTAAAAACTTGAAAATAAATGCTTTATATAATTTAGAAGTTAAGTTGATTTGATTTTATACTTATATGATAATATATATCTTCACTAATTTTGTCAAAATTATTATTTAACAATTATAATTAGTACACAATATTAACTTTTATTTCATAACTGACCAATAGTAATTATACCTTAAAAGATAATAAAGGAGGCCATAATTTAGGAAAAATCTCAACATACGATTATATCCATGTTCAGATGAAACAATCATTATAAAAATAACGTGAGTTTATAATGATTCAAGAACACTATGAAGCATCGTACTTGTAAACACTTTGCATCTAAATTATATTGCATCAACCCTCACAATCCTCACAAATTTATCAAACTTCGAATTCTCTTCATGTGATGCAATAAGAGTAATCGGATAATGGGTGTGTTGTTATTCTTCTCAGATTTGAAACTTACAATCTCAAAGGCCTCACATCAATAAACTTAAGACAAATTTAAAAAATGAGAGAAGAAAATAAGCTTGCTCACTTCTTCCAATAATGTTTCAGTCAACGTGAAGTCAACGAGCATTCAACACAACAACGTACTCCGGATTACCCAGGATTCCAATCTCTCTCCAAATACATTTCTATCTTATCTACAACTTAATTCCATTTATCACCTATCCTGATATTTTCGATTCTCCAGAATCCAAAAATAACATCCGTTCATCTATTTATGAAGTCAAAAATAATAATAAGTGACTATTTCGTCATTGAACCTATATCATTAATGGATTTTGACATAGGATTTTGATAAATCTTAATAAATTAGGTAATTCGATCGTCACTCAAATTAATAGAAACCAAATTAGTCATTTTTAATCTTCTATTTTTCTTGTTAGGATTAAGAATTTAATAGAAACCAAGTTAGTCAATTTTTAGATTTGGATATAGACCCTCGATTAATCTAGAACACAAATGATTCTCTATTTCAAATTGATGAAACTCTGTAATGGAGCAAACACACGATTTGCAATTTACAATTTGAAAACATGAGTTGGATCGTCGGATAATAATTCACTTTACTATGAAAAGGTGTTCGAATATTTTCATATCATTGTTAATAAAATATTTTTAAAAAATTATTTAAAAATAGATTTGACAAGTTATATTGATCACAATAAAAAATTAAAAAAAAGTACACTTAAAATGCGAACTTGAAGATATAAAATAAAATTTTAAATTACGAGTGCATCAAAAACCATCACTATCTGCAACACCTATGATTCTCTATTTTTGTCATGGTTTATGAATCTTGATATGGAGCTGGAGTGGATCCGACCCATATCTGTCCGACGCATCACCGTGCCTACACTGATGATTACGAAAGAGTGAAGGATTTTATCTGTATAATTTATTGTGCCTTGTTGCGTGGGGGTTACCACTATTTGAAGATATCTCAGTGCTTTGATGTCTGACATGTCCTACTTCTCAGAAAGGATTCAATAATAATTCATCCAAATGCTTATTGTGGTAATAGCCTCGTTGAAAATTTATGTAGATTCTTTTTTTTTTTCAATTGGCATAAATTCGAAAGCTTTAACACATGTTCATCTACCGACCGACCCATAATCCTACCAAGCCTACCTATAACAAGGCATGATACTTGGCAAGTCGGCCAACTGTTTGATAAAAATGCATCAATGAACGAATACTTGGCAAGTCGGCGGGAAGGCTTGTATATGAATTCTACAGCACGGAAGGCACCAACAACAAGGAATGATACTGAAAGGTCTTGAAGTGTACAAAATCAAAGAAGATCAATGGACAAGATTGACAGCCAAGCATCAAGGGTCAAGATTGATCGTAGAATAAAACAATAGTGCACAACATACCTTATCGTCTTTGTATTCTAGCTACATCAATTCTTAGCCCTTACCGGCTGTAAATAGTATACTAGATCTCTGTATGAATTTGACATTGTGCTATCAATACATTTATGTTGCTTCACATAAGTGTTGTCCTTTATTCTCTTGGCTTTAGTTTCCGTAAATTAATCTCTTTCACTCGAACTTAGCGTGCTCGGGATGTGGGAAAGGAATGTTTGAGTCTCCATGGGACTCGAATTTTGTGCCCCTAAAAAAAGTTGAGGACACGTACAAACCTACCAGTAGGTGTCCAAAGCATTGGGGGCAGTGAAACAAGATGACTACAACAGTTTTCTCAAAAAAACAAAAAATCAAAGGAAAGGATATAAGATTCTTACACTTATTACATGAATTTGAATTAACTATCAATGAAAGCAAACGAAATTAACTTAAGTTTCCTATCCTTTTACTCAATGTGTCTCTTATCTTGAGTAATCTGGTAACAATATCTTTTGCATTAATCCTCTTTTCCGGTGATTCCATTGTACACTCCAGAGCCAAACTAAAGATAGACAACAGACATTGCTCCTTTGCTGCAGAATGTTTTTCCTCTCCACTTAGCAGAGTTTTGTCCACAACTTCCACTAATGAATTAGGAAGCAAGTCATTAACCCAACGCTTTAAGCTCAATTCTCTAACAAAAATTTCATCTGTGGGTTTTTTCTTGGTAAAAGTTTCCATTAACATAATCCCATAGCTGTAAACATCACTTTTTGTAGACACTTTTCCTTCTATGCTGTACTCTATGAATCAAATTAATTTCACAATTAGATAAATAATCAAGAAAATTTTGATGTGAGGATCGTAAAAATCAATGATTTGGAAAATTTAAAATGAACTTAAAAAAAAACAAATGTTTGAAGCAAACCTGGTGCCATATAACCTATAGTGGCAAGGGTTTTTGTTCGCATCACATACTCATCCTCTCCACTTAAAAGCTTTGCTATGCCAAAATCACTCAAATGAGCAACCATATTTTCGTCCAACAATACATTACTAGGCTTTAAGTCACAATGAATAATAGGAGTTGAATGATCGAAGTGGAGATATTCTAAAGCTGATGCAACGTCAATCATTATGTTCAACCTCCAAGCTCCCGTTGGACATGTATTCTAGGACTAATGCTTTGAAGTCATTGTTTGAATAACTGCTGATAACTTTGATAAGGTTTCGATGGCGAATTTTTTTTAACACTTCACATTCAGCCTCAAAACTCTTCAATGCGCTTGCACATTGCTGGTGAAACACTTTTATTGCAATCTTCATCCCATCTTCAAGTCTTGCTCTATAAACAGAACCAAAACCTCCAATGCCAATTACGTTGTTCTCAGCAAAATTATCTGTTGCTTGTAAAAGTTCTAAGTATGAAAATCTTCTTAGTGTTGCTTGTGATGACAAGACACTATCATTTGACAACACTGTGCTTCTTTTTCCACATTCGATCAGCTTAGATTTGAGAGCTAGTGTGATTGCTATTGTTAGAGCAATACTCAATGGCAAAACAATCACAATGAGAAGTATCTTTTTCCTTGATTTATGTTCTGTCCTCGGCTTGCTAACTTTGCATGGTTGGACTTGAAGACTTGGTAAACCACACAATAACTCATTTCCCATAAATGACTCAGCTGTGAAGTTGGCAAAAATTCCTCCACTGGGAATCTCACCTTCTAGTTCATTGAAAGAGAGATTTAACTCTCGGAGGTAAATGAGTTTCTCCATGGATGTTGGAATAGACCTAGAGATTTTATTTTTTGACAAATTCAAAACCTCCAAACTTGTCAAGTCACCAAATGATTCAGGAATTGGGCCTTCCAATCTATTATATGCTACGTCCATAAATTGAAGATCTTTCAGTCCTCCAATTATGGCTGGGATATCACCGGAGAAGTTATTTTTTGATAAATTTATTCTTACAAGTACCTTCAAATTTCCTATGTCTAAAGAAAGAGGACCAACCAAGAAATTTGATGAAAAGTCAAAGAACAAGATGCCTTTTAGGCTCCAGAAAGTTGAGGGAATAACAGAAATAAACCTATTGGACCCTAAATAGAGAGATCTTGTAGAAGTGAGATTACTTAGGCATGAAGGTATAGATCCTGAAAGCTTTTTGCCAAATAAGACCAATTCTGCCAGCCTAGCTAGATGGCAAAGCTCATCTGGGACTGAACCTACCAACTTATTGAATGCGAGATCTAAGCCTTGGAGTTTCTGTAGTCGGCCGAATGTAATTGGAATTGGTCCAGTCAATTTATTGCCTTCTAATGATAAGACCAACAAGTTGGTTAAATTGCTAATTGCTCGAGGAATGTTGCCAATAATACTGCAATTGGCGATGACAAGTGTTTTCAAAGACATAGAAAGATTACCTACTGAACTTGGAAGGATACCGTTGAATGGATTGCCTGTTAAGCCTATGACTCTTAATTTCTTGCAATTTGCCAAAGAGGAAAGAAAGCTCAATTTTGAGGTTGAAGATGCCAAGGAGTTAAAAGCCAAGTCGAGCCACTCAAGGTTTCTTAAATTACCAATTGTGTTTGGAATAAATCCCGAAAATGTGTTTCCTCCCAATTCTAGCAAGGTGAGCTTAGAAGCATTGGTGATGGAACTAGGAATGGTTCCAGAAAATCTATTAAGTCCCAAGTTAAGATGCTCAATAGTTGGAAGTGAAAGGTCCATTCTTGATGGAAGACTTCCGGAGAGAGAGTTATTTATGAGGATAATCACCTTCAGTGTTGACATGTTGAAGATTGTAGCTGATACCATACCAACTAGGTTGTTCATTCCAAGCACTAAAGCCTCTAGATTTCGAAGATTAGCGATTTCGTGGGGTATCTCACCTGGCAAATTAACACAGATGCAAAAAATCTCACTTACAAGATCTTATCTAAGGTATTCAAGAAAAATAACAAGTGATAAATTAAAATATTTAGATAGTATTATGAACATACCGTGGAGTTTGTTGTAGCCGAGGTCTATCCCTTTGAGCATAGTCAAGTTGCCGATTTCTTTTGGTATTGCCCCGGATAAATTATTGGAATGCAAATTTAATTCTTGCAGTTGTTTGCACTTTGATAAAGCAGAAGGAATTTTTCCATGAAACATGTTTTTGTCCAAAAAAGGGCTTTCAAATGAGGAAGGTAATTGCAAATATTTTTCGGAAGCTCACCGGAAAGTCTGTTATTGGTCAAATGAATGTCTAATATTGAAGTCATGTTGAAGACGAAGGAAGACACTGAACCAGAGAGCTGGTTATCAGTGGAGTCTAGAAATTTTAGCGTATGCATGGTGTAGATGGAGGGGGGAATGCTTCCAGAAAGCTTATTATGACTAAGATTAAGTGTTGTGAGTGAAGAGAGGTTTCCAAGTTGAGGAGGGATGGTGCCTTGTAGATTGAATTGAGAAATATCTAAGGTTGTGACTCTATGGCTATTGACATCACAAGTGATGCCAATCCAGGTACACACAGAGTTATTCGAGGTCCAATTATGGGCTAAAAGGTTGGTCGGATCATAAATTATATGATCTTTCAGGGCAAGAAGAGCTTGTTGGTCTGTGGGAATATTGCTGCTTGCTGCTGCTGCTGCAGCAACAACCAAGCAAAGAAGCAGGCAGTGGGTTAATGACACAGTGATCATACTGAGACTAAGGTTTCTCTCCATGAAAGATTGCTTTGTTTGTTACTGGTTTATTTGGTAATGCAAGGTGTTTCGACTGCTGAAGATATATATAATGCAAATGTCGATCTCGTGGTGTTTGTGATTGTAACTAAGCAAGACTGGAAGAGATGAACCGGCTGGTAGTATTCACATCACTCAGTGCCGGTCAATTTAGGTACTTGTTTTTACATCATGGCATCATCTCATCAAGTCAAGAAGAATTGGATGCATTAGTTTTGCTATCAATGCTCAATTGTTATTATCTTCTTTCTTTGGAGAGTTTTCCGTAGCCACAAACTTGCATTTTAGATAATTGATTACACAGGTAAGTGAATAGTATAGAAATTAACGTATTTATCTGTGCGTGGGATCATGATTTTTTCTTGATATGATTTTTCTGACTAAATATATTAACATGATTGATAGTTAGTAAATAAATATATAATGAATAAGTAAATATTGATTGTACATAAATAAAAGTACATTTGTTTCAAAAAAATCTTTCAAAGCTCAAATATATAAAATTATAAGAGGATCCTTTCCGATGAGAATTAAATTTATATATATTTCCTCTTGTATCTTCAATTTTAAATTTTAAGGGCCTATTGATATAAATTTGAGTAGTCAAATATTGATATTTTCGTATTTAATACTATATTAAGTATTAATTATTATTTTTTCTTTTAAAGGGAGGGTATATGCACCCATAAAAAATGCCATCGCATAAGTTTTTAATTAATTCTTTAGTAAATTGGAAAAAAATTAATTTTTATTTGCTAAAAAATTTTATATTGCCAAAAAATAACCGCAATAATTCTTATGGACCGATTTATCTTTGACACCCACTTCTGCAAGCACCCTTTCTCTTCAACTTCTCCTTTTATACATATATATATATATTGCCACTTCTGCAAGCACCCTTTGTCTTTCTCCAAATATTTGATAATTAAGGTTATTTTCAACAACCAAAAGTTAAATAAAGCAAAAAAATTGAAGTAGTTTTTCAATGGAGATCATCAGCCATTGCCTTATTAAAATGATATCATTATGTAGAGTGGATTGTATGAGTATAATGTACAAGTCATTTTACTTTCCATAAAAGCCAAGAGTCGAAAGTCAAAATTGAATTTCAGCAAGAGAACATTATCACTGTTATTGTTTATTGTTTTTTTTTTCATCATTTCAGCAACTGACAAGAAAATTTCAAGTGATGTATCACTCATCATCATTGTTGTAATGATTATAATCTTCAGTTAACTCATCCCTCTTAATTTTAGATATTTTTTCTGCAAAACTACCGTAAATCAAAGATGTCACAATTTTTTTAAAAAAGCATCTGAAATCATCAAAACCTAACTATAATGATCATGGTCATACCTGTATATTTTACAATAAAAATGCAAGTAACTTGTTCTTCCTCCACACTGTGCCATATAACAATAAAGAGGTCAATTTCTGGCAATGAGATTCCTCTGCTTTATTCTATTCTCTGTTTGCTATTAAATCTCCGCAATGAGTAAATGAAGAGTTTATTGTAACTGTGTTCTCTCAATCACAGTAATGTGTTACTGTTATTCATCATAGGAGATCATCTTATAAGTTATAACATTAGATTCCCTGAGAATTAGCATTACATTAAACATAGTGAGCCATCAAATCTAGTCTTTGTTTTAGTCTTTCAACTAAAACTAACGTAACCAAAAGACTAGAGTCATCATTTGGATGGTCTAGACGACAGTAAGATTGTGTGCTGCTTAATCTTTTAACACCATCACTTATGGCATGGTATCTTGACTCTCTGTATAGGTAACATAGTTGAAAACCAAAGAAAAAACAAAGGTTTCCTCGTTCTTTCACTTGAAGTAACAGCAAAAGCAAAAGCAAATCCGGGGCTTAGCTTACTAATTACAGTACTATAAAAGAGCTTACCATAAAATTCAGCTTAATACTAAATTCAAATCCTAAACACTGACCTCTTTCCTATGCTCGCATTGTATTGGTTTTGAATTCAGTTGCAACTCATTTGGCAAAACTTTTCGCTTGCCTATTTTGCTCAGTAAAATAAAAGAATTTTATACATACATTAACTTTTGTTACACATGAATTTAAAATGCGCATATCACCCAAACTTTAGGAAGAAAAAAAAAAAGATCAAAAATAGTTTATTAAAGTTTGGTCTTTTAGCAATATTTCAAAACACCCTCATTCGAAAATCAATAATTATGTATACATAATGTACCTGCATTTAAAATACCAATTTGAAATTATAAAATAAAATTGTACATTGTGAGTGCATCAACGACCACCAACTTCACCAATCCGTTAAACAACCCAATAAAAAGTGAAAATTAAAGTAGTAATTTATAAACAAATTAAAATAATAATAATAATCAATAGCCTTGTTCAGTTTGTAGAAATGTATACTGGTTAAATGGTGCGAAGCCAGTGATCATCATTTTGAGTCAAACTGCAGCCCAGAGTTCAAATTTTTCTGTTTGAAATTAGTAGTACTGGATTAGTGTATTTATGGGTTTCCAAGCAGAAAATAAAAGAAAATAATATGTGCATGTTTAATTTACTTCATAAACATTTTGTTTATATTTATTTGTGGTTATTTATAATTGCCTACTGGTATGCCTTTTTTTATCTTTTTTAATTTCTTAAAAGAATTTCTTCCTTATACTCAGCTTGCAAAGGAAGTACGAAATTACTAATCCTACGGTATCCAAACTTAAAACTGTAAGGAATAAGGAGAAATCTCAATCAAGTACAACAAAAATTAAAGAAAAAAAAATTCCCAATTGAATAATTTTTTTCCTTAAACTATTGTAATCTATTCAACATGCCTTTTTGTTTTTCTTAAACTACAGAATTTTTCTTATACATAAAAGTTTGCATGCAACAAATTATTCACCATGCATGGAGAGGCGATAGCAATTAACAAATTACTCTACAGACTAGTTCGCTTTTTACTATCTATGCAGTGTTTTAAACCTAACAATAATATCACTAGGATTGTTTTCTTATTCTCTAATCCGTTTTCGCATAGGGAAATTAAAAAAACAAAAAAATCAGTATACTTATGGTTTCCTAATTCTAATCGGAAAAGGATTTCTCATAATATAATTGGGATAAATGTTCGCTTACCCTCTACCGTTCAAGTTAATTACCTACTAAATAATTTTAATTACTCCATTTATTTTTCAAATTGCTTAAAACACCCTAATTATTTTGAAAAAGATATTTGGTTGAAATTGCTTGAGGAATGTTGCCACTAATACGGCAATTGGTGATGAGAAGTGTTTCCAAGGACATAGAAAGATTACCTATTGAACTTGGAAGGAAGCCGTCAAGTGGATTGCCTATTAAGTTTAAGGATCTTAATTTCATGCAATTTGCCAAAGAGGAAAGAAAGCTCAATTTTGAGGTTGAAGATGTCAAGTTGTTATAAGCCAAGCCGAGCCACTCAAGGTTTCTTAAATTACCAATTGTGTCCGGAATAAGGCCCGAAAATGTGTTTCCTCCCAACTTTAGAAGGGTGAGCTTAGAAGCATTGGTGATGGAACTAGGAATGGTTCCAGAAAATCTATTAAGTTCCAAGTTAAGATGCTCAACAGTTGGAAGTGAAAGGCCTATTCTTGATGGAAGACTTCCGAAGAGGGTTATTTATGAGGATAATTATCTTCAATGTTGACATGTTGAATATTGGAGCTGATACCACACCAACTAGGTTGTTCATTCCAAGCGCTAAAGCCTCTAGATTTCGAAGATTAGCGATTTCGTGTGGTATCTCACCTGGAAAATTAATATAGATGCAAAAAAATCTCACATACAAGATCTTATCTAAAGTATTCAAGAAAGATAATATTTGTATAGTATTATGAACATACCGTGGAGTTTGTTGTAGCCGAGATATATCCCTTTGAGCATAGTCAAGTTGCCGATTTCTTTCGGTATTGCACCGGATAAATTATTGAACTGCAAATTTAATTGTTGTAGTTGTTTGCACTTTGATAAAGCAGAAGGAATTTTGCCATGAAACATGTTTTTGTCTAAAAAAAGGGCTTTCAAATAAGGAATATAGTTGCAAATATTTTTCGGAAGCTCACCAGAGTCTATTATTAGTCAAACGAATGTCTAATATTGAAGACATGTTGAAGACGAAGGAAGACACTGAACCAGAGAGCTGGTTATCCGTGAAGTCTAGAAATTTGAGCAACCTTCACAGCTTTGCGAAGAGTGTATTGTCAGTAAGCAACATCGAGATAATTTTCCAAAAGGAAAATCCCGGAGGGCAAAGAAAGTGCTGGAGCTAGTGCATTCTGACTTATGTGGGCCAATCAAGCCAACATCAAATGGAGGTAAACGATATTTTATCTCATTTATTGATGATTTTAGTTGAAAAACCTGGGTTTATTTCTTGCAAGAAAAATCGGAAGTTTTCACAGCCTTTCAAATGTTTAAAGCATTAGTTGAAAGAGAAGCTGACAGCCAAATTAAAATATTGCGTACTGATCGTGGTGGAGAGTTCAACTCTCAAGAATTTGGAAGCTTTTGCAAAAATCATGGAATTAGAAGACAATTGACAGCAGCCTACACACCTCAGCAAAATGGTGTATGCGAGAGGAAAAATCGTACAATTCTTAATATGGTACGAAGCCTTCTGCAGAGGAGTGGTCTTCCCAAAAGTTTTTGGCCTGAAGCAGTTGTTTGGAGTGTTTATATTTTGAACAGAAGCCCCACAATAGCTGTTCAAAATATAACTCCTGAAGAAGCATGGAGTGGATGTAAGCCGGCAGTAGATCACTTTCGGGTATTTGGATGTATAGCATATGTCCACATACCAAATGAGAAAAGAAGAAAATTAGATGACAAAGGTGTAAAGTGCATTTTTCTTGGTGTTAGTGATCATTCAAAGGCCTACAAATTATATGATCCCATCATCAAGAAAATTGTCATTAGTCGTGATGTCATTTTTTATGAAGAGAAGACATGGATGTGGAGATGCGAACAAGCAAATTTCAATGGTGAAATTGAAGAAAATTCACAGCAACTTCAGCCTTCAACAGTCTCTGCTCCTGACCTGCCGCAAAATAGAGTCTCAGCAGAAACTCCACCAGCAACAAATGAACTTGATGAACAAGTTGAAGCTACAGATTCACGTTCTCAACGTGATAGAAGAAGGCCTGCATGGATGTCAGATTATGAGGTAACAGGATTTAACACTCTTGAGAATCCACTCATACACTTTGCCTTGTTTTCAGAATGTGATCCTACAACTTTTAAAGAAGTTTGTCAAAAAGAACAAAATGGCTAAAATCCATGGACGAAGAAATTGCATCCATTGAAAAAATAATACTTGGGAGTTGACTGAACTTCGAAAGGACAATAGAGTCAAGTGGGTTTACAGACAAAATTGAAGGAAAATGGTGAAATTGATAAATACAAGGCATGCCTAGTCACCAAAGGCTACAAGCAAGAGTTCGGCGTGGATTATAAAGAAGTATTTTCTCTTGTTGCAAGACTTGAAACGATCAGATTGATTATTGCTCTTGCAGCACAAAATTCATGGCCTGTTTTTCAACTAGACGTGAAATCAACATTCTTGCATAGGGAGCTACAAGAAGAGGTATTTATCGAACAACCTCCTAGATATGTGAAATTAGGCATGAGCATAAAGTCTATAAATTGAAAAAAAGCTCTATATGGACTAAAACAAGCACCCGAGCTTGGTATAGTCATATAGATGCTTATTTCTTGAAGGAAGGTTTTCGAAAATGCCCATATGAGCATACTGCATAAAATTGGAGATGATGGGAAAATGCTTATGGTATGTTTATATGTAGATGATTTGATTTACACGGGGAAATGACGAGTAATGTTTGAGAAATTCAAGGAATCCATGATGCTTGAATTTGATATGATGATCTTGGTTTCACGCATTATTTTCTTGGCTTAGAGTCATACAATCGATCTTTGGAAATTTTATTTGTCAAAAGAAATATGTGAAAGAGATCTTAGAAAGATTTCAAATGAAGAACAACTCACTACTCCAATTGAAAAAGGATCGAAGCTTGTTAAGGATCTGCGGGAAGAATAGTTGATAGTACCCTTTACAAAAGACATTGTTGGAAGCTTGATGTACTTAACGGCAACTCGACCCATGATATAATGCATGCGAGCTAGTTCCATCAGCAGATATATGGAGCGTCCAAGAGAGGATCATCTTTTAGCTGCAAAAAGAATTCTTCGATACTTGCGTGGTATTGCTGAATTTGGGTTGTTCTATAAAAAGGGTAAAAAATCAAATTTGTATGGCTTTACAAACACTGATTATGCTGGAGATTTGGATGACAGAAGAAGCACATCTGGATATGTATTTATGTTTGGTTGAATTTATTTCATGGTCATCTAAGAAGCAACCGATGGTTACTTTGTCAACAAATCGAGGGTTTGAGTTTGTTTTCTTGTGCATGTCAAGCACTTTGGCTAAGAAATATTCTTCATGAACTTCAGTTTAAGCAACCAGAGTCAACACAAATCTTCTGTGATAATAGTTCAACAATTAAACTTTCAAAGAATCCGGTTCTACATGGAAGATGCAAGCACATAGATGTGAGATATCATTTCTTGCGAGACTTGACAAAAATGAAGTCATTGATCTTGTTTATTGCGGGGTGAAGACCAAGTTGCCGGGACATCTTTACTAAACCCCTCAAATTGGCTAGTTTTGAGAAAGTCACTTGGAGTTTGCAAATTGCAATTTGAGGAAGATACAGAATGTTTAAACCGAATGTTAATAACATTTAGTTTAAGGGAGGATTGTTGGAATTTCCTTATGTCAATAAGTTGCTTTTATGGTCCTAGTCTTTAGGAAGTTTGTTGGTAATGTTATTTGCAAGATTGTGTTTACCTAGTCTTTAGGCTATAAGTTATTATGGAAAGTGGTTGCAGATGGTTTTAATAATAATAGGCTTGCTATTATTTCATTAAGTTTGTTCATGTAATGCCTATAAAGGCAACCTCATTGTGAATAAAATGAGTAGTACTTTCATCCATTTATCCTTGCTTTGAGTGAACTATTTCATATTCACTTATAATAATTTTAGCGTATGCATGGTGTAAATGGAGGAGGGGAGCGTTAAAGCTTATTATGACTAAAATTAAGTGTTGTGAGTGAAGAGAGTTTCCAAGTTGAGGGATGGTGCCTTGTAGATTGAATTGAGAAATATCTAAAGTCAATGACTTATGGCTATTGACATCACAAGTGATGCCAATCCAGTACAAAAAGAGGTATTCGAGGTCCAATTATGGGCAAAAGGTTGGTTGGATCATAAGTTATATGATCTTTCGGGCAAGAAGAGCTTGTTGGTTCTGCGGATAATATTGTTGCTTGTGCAAGGCAACCAAGCAAAGTGGGTTAATGAGACGGTGATCATACGAGACTAAGGTTAGAAATTTCCGCTCCATGAAAGACTAAGATTGCTTTGTTTATTATCAAAACTCTTGGTTTTTTTCGTTTAGATAATGATAGATTCGAGTTTATTAATGGTTAGATTCGAGTTTCTAAACAATATACAAGTCATTTCACTTTCCATAAAAACCAAGAGTTGAAAGTCAAAATTAGAATTCATGCTAAGAGGGAACATTATTCTGTTATTGTTTATGGTCTTTTTCATCATTTCAAAGAATCGACAAGTAAATTTCAAGTGATGTATCACTCATCTGAGATTCTTGTAATGATTGTAATAGTCATAATTTTTTTAAAAAAGCATCTAAATCATCAAGAAGACTTAACTAACAATGACCATGGTCATACCTGTTAGAAATTTGGTAGGTGAAGCAGGACTGCAGCTAAAATAAAATTGGAAAAAAAATAAAGAACAATCACAAAAGAGAATATCAGAAATTACGTGGTTCGGCTTTTAGCCTACGTCCACGGGCGAAGACAGAAGGAAATATTTTACTAGTAAAAGGAGTTACAAGTATTGTAATATTTTAGCCCACTTCCCAAAACCCCCATACACCCAAACTATCAAATTTCTATAACAAGAGCTTATAATTTCAAGCTCTCTAAACTCTCTCAAAAAATACTAGATTGTTCTCTCTTAAATAGAATGCAAAAATGAGGGTGGGAAGCCCTCTTTATATAGCAAAAAATTTTGGCTCTTTTTTTTTTTTTAGAACAAGTCAAAGCCGTGTGCTTCATTTCTTTGGGCGGCACCTCCCTCATCTCTTTTTCTTCTGTTTCTCTTTTGTTTATTTCTTTGGGTGGCTGCCAAAGCCATGTTTATTTCTTTGGGTGGTTGCCAAAGCCAATTTGATTTTGGCTAGGCTACCACCGGCTTTGATATTTCTTCCACTTGGAGATTTGATTGAAAATCAATCAATCTCCACACCATCCTTTCTGCTTCGCCATAATCATGTTGCCTACATTTCTGCTAGGCCACAAGAGGATCTACTCTAAATAAACTTATCAGTATTTATCGGCTTGGTTAAAACATAGCTTCTCCTTCGTATGGATTTTCTAAATCCACATTTCCGTCTTCCACTATTTCTCGAGGCGTGATCTTTGAACTCCTATGTGCTTTGTCCTGGAATGAAGGACTGGATTCCTTGCAATGTACAAGGCACTCTGACTGACACAAAACACATGAATTTTCTGTTGTTTATGCCCATGCTCCTCCAATAATCTTTGTGTCCAAATAGCTTCCTTGCAAGCTTGTGTAGCCATGTAGTGAGATAAAGCCACAACTGCATACCACTCAGCAAGTGTAAACACATAACTAGTAGTAGATTTTCTTTTATCAAGGTCTCCTACAAAATCTGAATCCACATAGCCCCTGACAGTAAACTCTGATCCTCCATAACATAATGCAACATCTGAGGTTCGTCTGATGTATCTCAGAATCTTCTTCACAGCTATCCAATGCTCTCCACCAGGATTCGTCATGTATCGACTGACTGCTCCCACTGCTTGTGCAATGTCTGGTCTTGTACATATCATAGCAAACATTAAACTTCCAACTGCTGATGCATACGGTACTCGAGACATCTCCTTCCTCTCTCCTTCATTGCTAGGACACATACTTGAGGATAATTTGAAATTAACAGGAAGTGGGGTAGAAATTGACTTACAATCTTGCATGTTGAAGCGCCGCAAGATTTTCTTCAAGTAATTCTTCTGCGAAAGCCAAATCTTCCTGCTATTTCTGTCTCGGTGAATTTGCATCCCTAGAATCTTGTTTGTTGGTCCCAAGTCCTTCATTTCAAACTCCCTAGCCAACTGTGCCTTCAATTCTTGGACTCGATCTTTGTTGGGGCCTGCTACCAACATGTCATCTACGTACAACAGCAAAATAATAAAATCATTATCTTCAAACCTTTTGTAATATGCACAATGGTAAAGCTTACTGTTGTATCCAAGGCTCATGATGAAGGAATCGAATCTCTTATACCAACACCTCGGCCTTTGTTTGAGACCATATAGAGATTTGTTCAACTTGCAAACCAAGTTTTCCTTTCTGTTTCTATAACACCTTTCTGGTTTAGAGCACATATATTTCTTCTTCAAGTTCTTCATGAAGAAATGCGGTTTACATCTAAGCTTTCTAGATGTAGGTCAAATGTAGCACACATTGCCAAGATTATTCTGACTGTTGTGAGTCGAACCACCGGCGAAAATATCTCATTGAAGTCAATACCTTCTTTCTGAGCATATCATTTCACTACCAATCTTGCACGAAACCGCTCCACTTGGTCATTGCTATTACGCTTGATCTTGTAGACTATTTGTTTCAATGGCTTTTCTTAGTGTAGTAGTGGTACAAGTTCTCATGTCTTGTTCTTATGTAGAGCTTGAACTTTCTTCACTGCCTTTGTCCTATCCACAAAGCAACATCCCCAGCTATTTAAAGCTTCAGGAAGTTGAAGGCTCTCCATCTTCTATTAGAAGACAGTATGCAACATTGATCTCTGTGACATACTCCGAGTGCCACGTTGGCGGTCGTCTCTCACGAGTTGACCGAATCTCTCGACACCCCGAGCCTGGACTCGGGTTCTCGCCTCGTGCTAAGTCTTCGAAGAATCAATCTTCCTCGGATTATTTTTCATATATACCGGTATAGTCTTTGACTTTTCTTTTACACTGCTATAATCCTTATCTTTCCTTTGCGGTTGATCTTATAAACATAACATCTCTCCGCTGACGATCTTGTGGCATGGGGTCCCATAGACGATACCTCTTTACTCCATCAGCATACCCCAAGAAGATACATTTTCTAGATTTTGGACCCAACTTTGTTTTTTCTTGAGCATTGTACATCACGTACATAGAACATCCAAATGCATGTAGGTAGGAATAATCAGCTGGCTTTCCAGTCCATATCTCCATCGCGGTCTTCAGCACAATAGCTGTAGATGGCTACCTATTTACTATATAACAAGCTTTGAGTTTACGCCTAAATAAATTGGGTAGACTAGCAGTCCTCAACATAGCTCTTATTCTTTCTGTAAGAGTTCTGTTTATCCGCTCCGCCACTCCATTTTGTTGAGGAGTGTATGCCACCGTAAACTGCCTCTGGATACCTTCTTGTTTACAGAAAGCAAGAAACTCGCCGTCTGTATACTCTCCACCATTATCTATCCTCAAGCACTTGATCCTTTTACCAGATTCAAGTTCCACCCACACTTTGTATTCTTTAAACACTAAAAATACATCTGACTTTTTCTTAATTGGATACACCCAACATCTTCTGGATTAATCATCAATGAAAGTCACCATGTACTTTGCACCTCCCATGGATATATTCGGTGATTCTCAAATATCAGAATGAATCAAGTCTAGAATGCATTTACTTCTAGCAATAGATCTATTGAATTTTAATCTATGCTGCTTACTTGTAACACAATGCTCGCAAAATGGTAAACTTACCGATTTGAGCCTTGGAGCAATTTTGTTCGGAGAGAATCTTCAAACTCGAGTTCAGGCGACATGTGGCCAATTTTGAGATGCCACATCATCGTTGACTCTTCTCCATTTGATGCAACACACGCATCAGCCTCCTGTAGTGTTTCTCCTTTAAGCATGAATAGATTAGCATTGATCTTTTCTGCCTTCATCAATACAAGCGCGCCTTTAACGATCTTCATAATTCCATTCTCCACATGAGTTTTCTACTGACCATCAATTTGTCCCAAAGACAAAAGATTTTCTTCAAGTTGTTGACATGTCGTACTCCCCAATTGTGCGAATTATACCATTAAACATTTTTATTTTGATAGTACCAATACCCCGATCTTGAGCAAGGCGATCATTACCCATATATACTGAGATATTCTTAGATAGGTTCATATGTGTGGAACCATTCTCTCCGAGAGGTCATGTGCCGGAGTAGCTCTGAGTCTATAAGTCGGACATCGGATAGTCGTTTTACAAACAGCTTATTGTCTCAACAGAGAATTTCGCCATCATCCGAGGTAACACAACCCTGAGCATTTGATGACTCAGGTTCTTTGCCCTCTCTTCTTTTCTAATTACTCTAACATTCTTTCTTGACGTGTCCTTTCTTGCTACAGTTGTAGCATTTAACATTCTTCTTACTTCTAGATTTTGATCTACCATGATTTTGACTCCCAGGGCCACGCCCGTGATCTCCTCTCGTCACCAGCGCCTCCGCTTTGCGCGTTGAACTTGCTTGTCTTTTTTTCTTATTTTTTTCCGCCGCTCTCTCATTTAATACGGAGGCTGCAACATAATCGAAAACTAGATTGTCCGCTGGATTGTTGTTTGTCAGGTTGATGATGAGTTGATCATACGAATCTGGTAGACTTTGAAGTAGAAGCTCTGCACGTTCATTCTCCTCTATATTATAACCCAACGCTGTGAGTTGTGAAAATAGAGTTTTCAAGATGTTGATGTAGTCAGTCACCATTGTAGATTCCGTCATTCGAAGAGTATAGAGTTTCCTCTTCAAGAAGATTTTGTTGTGTAGTGACTTGGCCTCGTACAATTTTGTGAGAGTATCTCATATTTCCTTTGCTGTATTTTTCTCTGCCACACTGAATAATACTCTGTCTGCATGCGCCAAGTGTAGATCAGAAATGGCGTTGCCATCTATCTCGTTCCACTTGTCATCGAGCTATCTCCATAGGCCTTTCTCCCGGCAATTATTTTTCCTCAATACAGCTTTCATCTTTATTTTCCACAACGAAAAATTATTTCCATTAAATTTCTCAATTTCATACTTTGCAGTTATTATAGCAATAGCTACCAAATTTTCTTATTATTCTGTTGCTTATCGCGCGTATTCTTGTTGTTACTCTTGGATGTTTGGGGATCAAGCAAAGAAATGCCGCATTTCTTCAATGTGCTTATGCGAGCGCTGGTTGTTGGTTACATTATGCATCCTCTCATGCGATGCGTGGTAAAGCGAAATGGGCGCCATTCTTGTTGGTGAATCTCGGCATTCTTTGCATTGCCTGGCATTCTGGTGCCGTAAAAAAAGCAGAAAATGCAATGTCTTGCATGCCTTAAAGCACCGTTTACTGTCCGGTTTGCTGTAAAATGCCGCTATTCATGTTGTGACTAACAGAATGCGGGCAGTGTTATTCTGCAGTGCGGCATTCTTGGCATTCCAAAAAAACAACAGTTGGTAAATGCTTTGATTGGTACCGGCCAAAGGCGTCTCTTCACCGCACCGCTTGCCTAAGCAGGCGACTAAGCCACATCTGGGTGTTGTTGTTAGCAAAGCGAAATGGCCGCCGCGAGATGAAAGCTCGCATAAGCACCTTGGTGGCTATCGCTTTGCTTTCTTTGGTCTGCTTAGCTCTTTAGTCATTGCTAAAATCCCCTAAAATAAGCATTACCAGCGGGGCCATTAGTAGTGGCTGCTGGGCATAATTAATCACGCACATTGATTTCAAACCATTTGCATGCTATTTAATCGGTTCATCTTAACCTAAAACACAATATTTGTTATTCGATGGAAGCAAAGGAAACTAAATGAACATTAAATCATTAATTTCGAACATGCGATCATTAACTTGCACTATGGAAATCATACGGTTATTGGACGAATAAACATGAGGTCAAAGACCATTAACTTTGATACCGCGTCCATTAAACTTGAAAAAGAAGGAACATGAAACTAAGGGCAATGAACATGAAATATCGAATCATTAACTAGCAACCTAAAAAATTATATAATTAATTGACCAATAAACATGAAATCATGACCATTAACGTGATATCTAAACCAATAAACTTGAAACCAGTGAACTTGAAACTTAGGGCAATAAACCTGAAATATGAGATCATTAACTTGCAACCATAAAAATGATTAAATTAATGAACTTGAAACTTAGGGCAATAAACATGAAATATGTGATCATTAACTTGCAACCTAAAAAATTATATAATTAATGGACCAATAAACATGAAATCATGACCATTAACGTGATATCTAAACCAATAACTTGAAACCAGTGAACTTGAAACTTAAGGTAATAAACCTGAAATATGAGATCATTAACTTGCAACCATAAAAATGATTAAATTAATAAACTTGAAACTCAGGGCAACGAACATGAAATATCGAATCATTAACTTGCAACCTAAAAAATTATATAATTAATGGACCAATAAACATGAAATCATGACCATTAATGTGATACATAAACCAATAAACTTGAAACCAGTGAACTTGAAACTTAAGGCAATAAACCTGAAATATGAGATCATTAACTTGCAACCATAAAAATGATTAAATTAATAAACTTGAAACTCAGGGCAATGAACATGAAACATGTGATCATTAACTTGCAACTTAAAAAATTATATAATTAATTGACCAATAAACATGAAATCATGACCATTAACGTGATATCTAAATCAATAAACTTGAAACCAGTGAACTTGAAACTCAAGGCAATAAACCTGAAATATGAGATCATTAACTTGCAACCATAAAAATGATTAAATTAATGAACTTGAAACTTAGGGCAATGAACATGAAACATGTGATCATTAACTTGCAACCTAAAAAATTATATAATTAATGGACCAATAAACACGAAATCATGACCATTAACGTGATATCTAAACCAATAAACTTGAAACCAGTGAACTTGAAACTCAAGACAATAAACCTGAAATATGAGACCATTAACGTGCAACCATAAAAATGATTAAATTAATGAACTTTTTTTTTTTTGAAACTTAGGACAATCAACATGAAATATCGAATCATTAACTTGCAACCTAAAAAATTATATAATTAATAGACCAATAAACATGAAATCATGACCATTAACGTGATATCTAAACCAATAAACTTGAAACCAGTGAACTTGAAACTCAAGGTAATAAACCTGAAATATGCGATCATTAACTTGCAACCATAAAAATGATTAAATTAATGAACTTGAAACTTAGGGCAATGAACTTGAAATATCGAATCATTAACTTGCAACCTAAAAAATTATATAATTAATGGACCAATAAACATGAAATCATGACTATTAACGTGATACCAAAACCAATAAACTTAAAACCAGTGAACTTGAAACTTAGGGCAACAAACCTGAAATATGAGATCATTAACTTGCAACCATTAAAATTATTTAATTAATGGATCAATAAACATGAAACCATAACCATTAACTTGATACCCGAACCATTAAACATGTAACCAAAGGAACATGAAACAGAGGGCAATAAACATGCAATATGTTATCATTAACTTGCAACCATGAAAATCGTTAAATTAATGGACCAATGAACATGAAACCATGACCATTAAGTTGATACCTTGACAATTAAACGTGAAGGGGAAATTAAAACTTAGGGCAATAAACATGAAACGTGAGATAATTAACTTACAAACATTAAAACAATGAAATTAATGGACCAATAAACATGAAATCAGGACCATTAACTTGATATTTATACCATTAAACTTGAAATTTCTTTTTATTATTATAAAAATTATTTTTTTGTTGTCTTGTCCTTTAATATTAAAATAATGAATATTTTACTATTATTTTATTTCTTATAATTAAATATTATTATTTTTATTATTATTTAATTTATTCAAGGGGCAAAACCGATTGCTCCCAAAATTTTTTTTTGGTGTTTGGCTGCCACTTGGCAGCCAAACTATTGCTCTGCTTTTTGCCTTTTTGTATTGCTTGCATGTATCACATTCATGCGTGTACTGTAGCCGCGCCCGCCCTCTAAATAAATATATTTTATTATTACTCAATCAATCCAATTGTCTTAATTCTTAAAAATGAAAAAGAAAAAAAAATTCAATCAGTCCAACCAACCATGATTATTTTTTTGAACATATATTTGAGACACTTTTTTCTTATCGCTAAGTACTTCCTTCTTTGGCAACAATAAATAATGTTTTAATTAATTCTAAAATGAATTTTCTATTTATTAATTAACGTAAAATTAAAATATATGTTGATGGAATTTGTTTTAGAAGATATCAAGCTACTATAGACAACTTGAAATCTAGATTATTCAAAAATATTTATACACAACTTGAAATCTTGATATTTATAAAAATATCAAGCTGACAACTTGAAATTTAGATTATCCAAACTATTTATGTAATTCTTTTTTTTTTCTTCACTTATGGAGTTTCTTTCTTCTTTTTATAATAAAAATATAACTTTGTGATTAATTTTCAGGATTTTGATAAGAAGCACACAAGATGCATATCAAATTTTCATTGGAGAGGTTGTGGGATGGTGACACATGTCAATATAACGATAATGCACATATATCAGTCCTCTAATTTGGAATTAGATGCATGAGTTTAATATTTGTGGCCAGTGACATCCAAATTAAATCCTAATTTTTATCATCTTCGCAAATGAGGATAATTTTAATTTGTATCAAATTGACCCTAACCCCTACTCAAATAAAGAAAATATCCTAATAACATTGAATTTTTAATAGTTAAGTTAAAATTTAGAGGATATTTTCATAATTAATATGAAGATTTATCATAAGCGAGTGAGCTCGAGTCCTCACAACTATAGGTACTCGACTTTTTCTAAAAGTATGAGTATTTTCTTAATGCAAAAGTAGTAATTACTAATGGAAAAAGTAGTTTTAGCCATGCCACACTAAAAAATGTTTTGGATTAATTCTAATATATTTATAACTATGAAATATCATTAGTATTAGTTATAATTAAGAAAACCAATATTAAAATTAATTTTTAATAAGGACCTAACTGAAACAAATGGACAAACTGGGCCCTTAATTTCAAGAACTCCAAGGCACCAAAAAAATAACCACAATAATTCTTATAGACCGATTTATCTTTGACACCCACTTCTGCAAGCATCCTTTCTCTTCAATTTCTCTTTTTTTTTTGGCACATAAATTTGTTAAATGTTCTTTACCCTTTCTCTAATTATTTGATAATTAAGGTTATTTTCAACAACCAAAAAGTTAAATAAAACAAAAAGTTTTTCAATGGAGATCATCAGCCATTGCCTTATTAAAATGATATCATTATGTAGAGTGGATTGTATGAGTATAACATACAAATCATTTTACTCTCCATAAAAGCCAAGAGTCGAAAGTCAAAATTGAATTTCAGCAAGGTAACATTATTACTGTTATTGTTTATTGTTTTTTTCCATCATTACAGCAACTGACAAGTAAATTTCAAGTGATGTATCACTCATCAGCATTATTGTAATGATTGTAATCGTCAGTTAACTCATCCCTCTTACTATATATATATATATATATATATATATTCTCTAAAACTACCATAAATCAAAGATGTCATATTTTTTAAAAAAAAAAAAGCATCTGATCATGGTCATACCTGTATATTTTACAATAAAAACTGCAAGTAACATTAAATAGGGTCAATTTTACAGGCAATGAGATTCCTCTGCTTCATTCTATTCTCTGTTTGCCATTCAATCTCAGCAATGAATAAATGAAGAGTTTATTGTAACTGAGTTTTCTGAATCATAATAATGTGTTACTGTTATTCATCATAAGAGCCCAGGCTCTTTTCAATTATACTATACTACTCACAATCATAGAAGATCATTCAATCATCTTATAACATTAGATTCCCTGAGAATAAGCATTACAGTAAGCCACCAAATCTAGTCTTTGTTAAATTGGCCCTTCTTTCCACTAAAGCTAACGTAACAAAAAAACTAGAGCCATCACTGGATGGTCTGGACGACAGTAAGATTGTGTGCGCTGCTTAATCTTTTTATCACCATCACTTAAGGCTGCTACCTCAACTCTCTATATAGGTAACATATATAGTCAAAAATCAAACAAAAAAACAAAAGGTTTCCTCTTTCTTTTACTTGAAGTAAAAGCAAAAGCAAATCCTGAGCTTATTAATCACAAGCCAAGTGCTAAATTACATATAATAGAACTTACAGTCACTCACATGAACAGTGAATGGGCCCCCAATCCACCCACTGTTCATGTGAGTGAGTGTAAGTTATATTACATGTAACTTAAGGACTCCCTAATCGAAGTATTATAAAAAAGCTTAGTATAAAATTCAACTCAATACTAAATTCAAATCTAAAACAGTGGCCTCTTTCCTATGCTTGCAACGTATTAGTTTTTCTTTTCAACAGAAAATCTTCTTCTCTTACCCATTTTTCTCGGAAAAATATAAAAAAAAATTTGTGCATACATTAGCTTTTCCACATGAATTTAAAATGCGGATATCAATCAAACTTTAGGTAAAAAGGAAAAAAAGATAAAAATAGTTTGTTAAAGTTTGGTCTTTTGGCAATATTTCAAAACACCCACATATGAAAATCAATAATTATGTATACATAATGTGCCTGCATTTTAAAATACGAATTTGAAATTCTAAAATAAAATTGTACCTTCATTTTAAAATACGAATTTGAAATTCTAAAATAAAATTGTACCTTGTGAGTGCATCAACGACCACCAGCTTCACCAATCCGTTAAACAACCCAATAAAAGTGAAAATTAAAATAGTAATTTATAAACCAATTAAAATAATAATAAAAATCAACAGCCTTGTTCGGTTTGTAGAAATGTATACCGGTTAAATGGTGCGAAGCCAGTGGTCATCATTTTGAGTCAAACTGCAGCCTAGAGTTTAAATTTTTCTGTCTGAAATTAGTAATAATGGATTAGTGTATTTATGGGTTTCAAGCAGAAAATAAAAGAAAATAATATGAGCATGTTTAATTTACTTCATAATTATTTTGTTTATATTTATTTGTGGCTATTTATAATTGCCTACTGGTATGCCTTTTTTTGTATCTTTTTTAATTTCTTAAAAGAATTTCATCCTTATACTCAGCTTGCAAAGGAAGTACGAAATTACTAATCCTACGGTTTCCAAACTTAAAACTGTAAGGACTAAGGAGAAATCTCAATCAAGTACAACAAAAATTAAAGGAAAAAAATTCCCAATTGAATAATTTTTTTCCTTAAACTATTGTAATCTATTCAACATGCCTTTTGGTTCTTCTTAAACTACAGAATTTTTTTCTTATACATCAATTCCAATGTTCAGTACGATTCGCATAAATCCAATGGTCCAGATTGTTTTAGAAAAATAAGACACGGAAGTGATCCCCACACGACAGGTAAGCAGCTTCGAATCTGACGAGCTTAAAATTGTTTTATTTTCTCTCTAATCAATCTGCATGAGACGAAAGCCTACCTGCCATTTGCCAAATAAATATATATTATTATTACTCAATCAATCCGATTGCCTTAATTCTTAAAAAAGAAAAAGAAAAACAAATTCAATCATTCCAACCAACCAAGATTTTTTATTTTTACATATATTTGAGATACTTTTTTCTTATCACTAAGTTCTTCCTTTTTTGAGAAACAATAAATTATGTTTTAATTAATTCTGAAATGATTTTTTCATGTTTATGAATTAACATAAAATTAAAATATATTTTGATGGAATGTTTTTGAGAGGATGACTATTTATAAAATATCAAGCTAATATAGACAACTTGAAATCTAGATTTTTCAAACCATTTATGTAAGTAATTTTTTTCCAGGACAATTTTGTGATAAATTTTCAGGATTCTGATCAAATGCACACAAGAAACGTGTTAATTTTTCATTGGAGAGGTTGTGGGATGGTGACGCAGTGTTACTATAACGTGCACGATGATGCGCATATATCAGCCCTCCAATTTTGAATTAAATGTATGAGTTTAATATTTGTAGCTAATGACATCCAAATTAAATCCCCAATTTTTATCACCATCTCAAGTAAGGATAATTTTGAATTTGTATCCAATTGACCCCTAACCCCTACTGAAATAAATGAAATACCCGTATAACATCGAATTTTGAATAGTTAATTTAAAAGTTTAGAGGATATTTATGTAATTAATATGAAGATTTATCATACGCGAGTGAGCTCGAGTCTTCACAACTACAAGTACTTGATTTTTCCATAAAAATAGGAGTATTTTCCTTAATGTGAAAGTAGTAATTACTTATAAAAAAGGTAGTTTGGCAATGCCACACTAAAAAAATGATTTCTATTAATTCTAATATATTTATAACTATGAAATAGCAAACATCGAACTATTATAGCATTAGTATTATTTATAATTAAGAAAATCAATATGAAAATAATAATAAACCTTGTTGATTGATGATGGACCACCCCTTTTTGGTGGCTGCATCAATAGCATGTAAGTTGAATTCAGTGGCGCACGCACACACATCGAAGCTAACATCAATAACAAAAACAAGTGTAAAAGACAAAATTAAAAATAGCTCCAAATGCGGTTGCAATTCCTTTGCCAAATCTTCTTCTCTTGCCCGGTTTTCCTCTAAAAGATAAAAGAATTTTATATACACGTTCCACAGGATTTTAAAATTCGGAATCATTAAAACTTAAAGAAAATTAAAAGACAAAAATAGTAAACTAAAATTTTGTCTTTCGGCAGTGCTTTTAAATGTCCATGCTTGAGAATCGATTACTAATTATGTATACACAAGCATTTGTGCATTTTAAAATGCGAATTTGAAGATATTAAATAAAATTATAAATTGTGAGTGCATCATCAACCATCACTACAATCTGGAACAAATATGATTCTCTATTTGTTGTGCCATGTTGTGTGGAGTTACCACTATTTGAAGATATGTCAGTGCATTGGTATGCGACATGTCCCACTTCTCAATAAGGTTTCAATAATAGTTCATCCAAATGTTTATTGTGGTAGTAGCCTAGTTGAAAATTTATGTAGATTCTTTTTTTTTAATTGGCATAAATTGAAAGCACTAACACTCGGTCATCTACCGACCGATAATCCTACCAAGCCTGAGTATAATAAGCTATTTGTGTGTGGAAACAGAAAACAGAGGACAGAAGGCGCCCTCGGATGAAGGAAAGGAATGTTTGAGCCTTTATGGAACATTGTTAAATTTTTGAACTTGAAGTTATGTTTAAAAGCGTGTCTCATCCAAACAAAGGGTAACTTTGCTCTAAACAAAAGCTGAGGACAACAAACCTTCCAACAGGTGTCCAAAGCATTGGTGGCAATAAGAAACACTTCTTGAACTTGAAGTTATGTTTAATAAATTAAATCATACGCTTTTGGCGTCGCTTGACTTATTAGCCTGCAGCTAGACCACTATTCTACCTAAACGCATGCAAAAAAAAGAGAAAGTATATAACAAAGATCATCAGTAGCATTTCTTGGAAGAACTAAGTCAACTCCGCCCATGGAAACTAGATGACTACAACAGTTTTCTTAAGGAAAAAAAAATATCAAAGGAAAAGATATAAGATTCCTACACTTATTACACGAATTCAAAATAACTATCAATGAAAGCAAACCAAATTAACTTAAATTTCCTATCCTTTTACTCAATGTGTTTCTTATCTTGAGTAACCTGGTAACAATATCTTTTGCATTAATCCTCTTTTCCGGTGATTCCATTGTACACTCCAGAGCCAAACTAAAGATAGACATCAGACATTGCTCCTTCGCTGCAGAATGTTTTTCCTCTCCACTTAGCAGAGTTTTGTCCACAACTTCCACTAATGAGTTAGGAAGCAAGTCATTAACCCAATGCTTTAAGCTCAATTCTCAACAAAAATTTCATCTGTGGTTTTTCTTGGTAAAAGTTTCCATCAACATAATCCCATAGCTGTAAACATCACTTTTGTAGATACTTCTCCTTCTATGCCATACTCTATGAATCAAATTAATTTCACAATTAGATAAATAATCAATAACATTTTGATGTGAGGATTGTAAAAATCAATAAGTTTGAAAATTTAAAATGAACTAAAAACAAAAGTTGTTTGAAGCAAACCTGGTGCCATATAACCTATAGTGGCAAGGGTTTTTGTTCGCATCACATACTCATCCTCTCCACTTAAAAGCTTTGCTATGCCAAAGTCACTCAAATGAGCAACCATATTTTCGTCCAACAATACATTACTAGGCTTTAAGTCACAATGAATAATGGGAGTTGAATGATCGAAGTGGAGATATTCTAAAGCTGATGCAACGTCAATCATTATGTTCAACCTTTGAAAATATTCAGCACGTAATTGCTCGAATGCAGCCAATCCTCCAAACTCCCGTTGGACATGTATTCTAGGACTAATGCTTTGAAGTCATCGTTCGAGCAACTGCTGATAACTTTGATAAGGTTTCGATGGCGAATATTTTTTAACACTTCACATTCAGCCTCAAAACTCTTCAATGCGCTTGCACATTGCCGGTGAAACACTTTTATTGCAATCTTCATCCCATCTTCAAGTCTTGCTCCATAAACGGAACCAAAACCTCCTCTGCCAATTATGTTGTTTTCAGCAAAATTATCTGTTGCTTGTAAAAGTTCTAAGTATGAAAATCTTCTTAGTGTTGCATGTGATGACAAGATACTATCATTTGACAACACTGTGCTTCTTTTTCCACATTCGATCAGCTTAGATTTGAGAGCTAGAGTGATTGCTATTGTTAGAGCAATACTCAATGGCAAAACAATCACAATGAGAAGTATCTTTTTCCTTGATTTATGTTCTGTCCTCGGCTTGCTAAGTTTGCATGGTTGGACTTGAAGATTTGGTAAACCACACAATAACTCATTTCCCATAAATGACTCAGCTGTGAAGTTGGCAAAAATTCCTCCACCAGGAATCTCACCTTCTAGTTTATTGAAAGAGAGATTTAACTCTCCGAGGTAAAAGAGTTTCTCCATGGATGTTGGAATAGACCCAGAGATTTTATTATTTGATAAATTCAAAACTTCTAAACTTATCAAGTCACCAAATGATTCAGGAATTGGGCCTTCCAATCTATTATGTGCTAGGTCCATAAATTGAAGATCTTTCAGTCCTCCAATTGTGGCTGGGATATCACCGGATAAGTTATTTTTTGATAAATTTATTCTTACAAGTACCTTCAAATTTCCTATGTCTAAAGAAAGAGGACCAACCAAGAAATTTGATGAAAAGTCAAAGAACAAGATGCCTTTTAGGCTCCAGAAAGTTGAGGGAATAACAGAAATAAACCTATTGGACCCTAAATAGAGATATCTTAGAGAAGTGAGATTACTTACACATGAAGGTATAGATCCAGAAAGCCTATTGTGAAGTAAGGCCAATTCAGCCAGCCTACCTAGATGGCAAAGCTCATCTGGGAATGAACCTACCAACTTATTGAATGTAAGATCTAAGCCTTGGAGTTTCTGCAGTCGGCCTAATGTAATTGGAATTGGTCCAGTCAATTTATTGACTGCTAATACTAAGTCCATCAAGTTGCTTAAATTGCTAATTGATTGAGGAATGTTGCCACTAATACTGCAATTGGCGATGCAAAGTGTTTCCAAAGACTTAGAAAGATTTCCTATTGAACTTGGAAGGAAGCCGTCAAGTGGATTGCCTGCTAAGTTTAAGAATCTTAATTTCTTGCAATTTGCCAAAGAGGAAAGAAAGCTCAATTTTGAGGTTGAAGATGTCAAGTAGTTATTAGCCAAGCCGAGCCACTCAAGGTTTCTTAAATTACCAATTGTGTTTGGAATAAAGCCCGAAAATGTGTTCTCTCCCAAATCTAGACTGGTGAGCTTAGAAGCATTGGTGATGGAACTAGGAATGGTTCCAGAAAATCTATTAATTTCCAAGTTAAGAACCTCAACAGTTGGAAGTGAAAGGTCTATTCTTGATGGTAGACTTCCAGAGAGAGAGTTATTTAAGAGGATAAGTGCCTTCAGTGTTGACATGTTGAATATTCTAGCTGTTACCACACCAACTAGGTTGTTCATTCCAAGCACTAAAGCCTCTAGATTTCGAAGATTAGCGATTTCGTGGGGTATCTCACCTGGCAAATTAACATAGATGCAAAAAAATCTCCGTTACAAGATCTTATCTAAAGTATTCAAGAAAAATAACAAGTGAGAAATTAAAATATTTACATAGTATTATGAACATACCGTGGAGTTTGTTGCATAATAGAGATATCCCTTTGAGCATAGTCAAGTTGCCGATTTCTTTTGGTATTGCACCGGATAAATTATTGAACTGCAACAATAATATTTGCAGAGTTTTGCACTTTGATAAAGCAGAAGGAATTTTGCCATGAAACATGTTTTTGTTTAAGAAAAGGGCTTTCAAATAAGGAAGATAGTTGCAAATATTTTTCGGAAGCTCACCAGAAAATCTGTTATTGGTCAAACGAATTTCTACTATTGAAGACATGTTGAAGACGAAGGAAGACACTGAACCAGAGAGCTGGTTATCAGTGAAGTCAAGAAATTTTAGCGTATGCATTGTGTAGATGGAGGAGGGAACGTTTCCAGAAAGCTTGTTATGACTAAGATTAAGCGTTGTGAGTGAAGAGAGGTTTCCAAGTTGAGGAGGGATGGTGCCTTGTAGATTGAATTGAGAAATATCTAAGGCTGTGACTCTATGGCTATTGACATCACAAGTGATGCCAATCCAGGTACAAACAGAGGTATTCGAGGTCCAATTATGGGCTAAAAGGTTGGTCGGATCATAAATTATATGATCTTTCAGGGCAAGAAGAGCTTGTTGGTCTGTGGTAATATTGTTGCTTGCCGCTGCTGCTGCTGCAACAACCAAGCAAAGAAGCAGGCAGTAGGTTAATGACACAATGATCATACTGAGACTAAGGTTTCTCTCCATGAAAGATTGCTTTGTTTGTTACTGGTTAATTTGGTAATGCAAGGTGTTTCGATTGCTGAAGATATATATAATGCAAATGTCGATCTCGTGGTGTTTGTGATTGTGATTAAGCAAGACTGGAAGAGATGAACTGGCTGGTAGTATTCACATCACTCAGTGCCCGTCAATTAAGGTACTTGTTTTTTTGTAATGGCACCATCTCATCAAGTCAAGAAGAAAATGATGCATTAGTTTTGCTATCAATGCTCAATTGTTATTATCTTCTTTCTTTGGCGAGTTTTCTGTAGCCACAAACTTGCATTTTAGATAATTGATTCTACAGGGAAGTGAATAGTATAGAAATTGACATATTTGTCTTGTATTTGTGTTTGCGTGAAATTAGGATTCTCTCTTGATATAATTTTTCTGACTAAACATACTTACATGATTGATAGTTAATAAATTAAATATAATAAATAAGTAAATATTGATTGTACACAAATAAAATTACATTTGTTTCAAAAAAATTTCAGAACTCAAATATTATAAGATTATAAGAGAATCCTTTCCATGAGAATGAAATTTATATATATTTCCTTTCGTATCTTCAATTTTAAATTTCAAGGACCTAATGATATAAATTTGAGTAGTCAAATGTTGATATTTTCGTATTTAATACTATATTAAGCATTAAATTATTATTATTTTTTTAAAGGGAGGGTATAAGCACCCATAAAAAATGTTGTCGCAGAAGTTTTTAGTTAATTTTTTAGTAAATTGGAAAAAAATTAATTTTTACTTGCTATAAAAATTTTATATTGCCAAAAAATAACCGCAATAATTCTTATGGACCGATTTTTCTTTGACACCCACTTCTGCAAGCACCCTTTCTCTTCAACTTCTCCTTTTTTTTTTTTTGCACATAAATTTGTTAAATGTTCTTTACTCTTTCTCCAATTATTTGATAATTAAGGTTATTTTCAACAACCAAAAAGTTAAATGAAGCCAAAAATTGAATTAGTTTTTCAATGGAGATCATCAGCCATTGCCTTATTAAAATGATATCATTATGTCGAGTGGATTGTATGAGTATAATATACAAGTCAATTGTTATTATCTTCTTTCTTTGGCTTTTTTTGTGGCCACAAACTTGCATTTTAGATAATTGATTCTACAGGTAAGTGAAGCGTATAGAAATTAACATATTTGCGTGTGCGTGGGATCAAGATTCTTCCTTGATATGTTATTTCTGAGTAAATATACTCATATGAATGATAGTTAATGAATAAAAATATAATAAATAAGTAAATATTGATTGTACAAAAATTAAAGTACATTTGGTTTAAAACATCTTTCAAAGCTCAAATATTTTAAGATTATAAGAGGATCCTTTCCTATGAGAATGAAATTTATATATATTTCATTTTGTGTCTTCAATTTTAAATTTGAAGAACCTAATGATATAAATTTGTGTAGTCAAATATTGATATTTTCGTATTTAATACTATATTAAGTATTAATTATTATATTTTTTTAAAGGGAGGGTACATGCACCCATAAAAAATGCTGTCGCCAAAGTTTTTAATTAATTTTTTAGTAAATCAGAAAAAATCAATTTTTATTTGCTGAAAATTTTTTATATTGCCAAAAAACTAATAAACACAATAATTCTTATGGACTGATTTATCTTTGCACCCACTTCTGCTAGCACCCTTTCTCTTCAGTTTCTCCTTTATTTTTGGCACATAAATTTGTTAAATGTTCTTTACTCATTCTCCAATTATTTGAAAATTAAGGCTATTTTCAACAACCAAAAATTTAAATAAAACAAAAGAATTGAAGTAGTTTTTCAGTGGAGATCATCAAGCATTTATTAAAATGAAATCATTATGTAGAGTGGATTGTATGAATATAACAAACAAGTCATTTTACTTTCAATAAAAACAAGAATTTCCATAAAAATATTACTGCTATTGTTATTTTTTTTTTCATCATTTCAGCAACTGACAAGTAAATTTCAAATGATGTATCACTCATCAACATTACTGTAATGATTGCAATCGTTAGTTAACTCATCCCTCCTAATTTATATTTTTTTTTTCTTCTGCAAAACTACCATAAATCAAAGGTGCCACAATTTAAAAAAAATAAAATAAGCATCTAAAATCATCAAAACCTAACTACAATGATCATGGTCATAACCTGTATATTTTACAATAAAAACTGCAAGTAACTTGCTCTTACTGTACACACACCTGTGCCATATAACATTAAAGAGGGTCAATTTTATTGGCAATGAGATTCCTCTGCTTCATTTTATTCTCTGTTTGCCATTCAATCTCCGCAATGAATAAATGAATAGTTTATTGTTGTTTTTCAATCACGATCGTGTTACTATTAAATATTCATCATAGGAGCCCAGGCTCTTTTCAATTATACTATACTACTCACAATCATAAAAGATCATTAAATCATCTTATAACATTAGATTCCCTGAGAATAAGCATTATAGTAAGCCACCAAATCTAGTCTTTGTTAAATTGGCCCTCCTTTCCACTAAAGCTAATGTAACAAAAAAACTAGAGTCATCACAGCTGGATGGTTTGGACGACAGTAAGATTGTGTGCGATTAATGTTATCACCATCACTTAAGGCAGCTACCTCAACTCTCTATGTAGGTAACATCTATAGTCAAGAATCAAACAAAAACAAAAGGTTTCCTCTTTCTTTCACTTGAAGTAAAAGCAAAGCAAATCATGAGTTTATTAATCGCGATCTATAAAAGAGTTTAGTATAAAATTCAGCTCAATACTAAATTCTAATCCAAAACACTGACCTCTTTCCTATGCTTGCATCGTATTAGTTTTTCTTTTTCAAGAGAAAATCTTCTTCTCTTACCCATTTTTCTGGAAAAAATAAAAGAATTTTGTGCATACATTAGCTTTTGTTCCACATGAATTTAAAATGCGGATATCACTCAAATTTTAGGAAAAAAGGAAAAAAAAGATGAAAAATAGTTTATTAAAGTTTGGTCTTTTAGCAATATTTCAAAACACCCACATACGAAAATCAATAATTATGTATACATAATGTACCTGCATTTTAAAATACAAATTGAAATTATAAAATAAAATTGTACCTTGTGAGTGCATCACGACCACCAACTTCACTAATCCGTTAAACAACCCAATAAAAAGTGAAAATTAAAATAGTAATTTATAAATAAATAAAAAATAATAATGAAAATCAATAGCCTTGTTCAATTTGTAGAAATGTATGCCGGTTAAATGGTGCGAAGCCAATGGTCATCATTTTGAGTAAAACTGCAGCCTAGAGTTAAAAATTTTGTGTCTGAAATTAGCAGTACTAGATTAGTATTTAAGGGTTATCAAGCAGCAAATAAAATAGACAAGTAAGAAATAAAAAAAAAATAATATGTGCATGTGTAATTTACTTCATAAACATTTTGTTTATGTTTATTTATGGTTATTTATAATTACCTATTGGTATGCTTTTTTTAAATCTTTTTTAATTTCTTTAAAGATTTTCATTCTTGCACTCAGCTTGCAAAGGAAGTACTAAATTACTAACCCTACGGCATCCAAACTTAAAACTGTAAGGACTAAGGAGAAATCTCAATCAAGTAAAACAAAAATTAAAGAAAAAAATTCCCAATTGGATTTTTTTTTTCTTAAACTATAGTAATCTATCCAACATGCCTTTTTGTTCTCCCCAAATTTAACCCCGTATTTTCTTATTTTATATTTTGTTTTAGTATTCTCAAACAATTATTCCGATAATAAAAACTAATCTGCAGATTTTTTCATAGGTCGGTGAAGTTTTGGTTATCAAAGTTTGAGGCTTTAAGAAGCAAAAAAAAAAAAAAAAGAATAAAATGATAGCAAAAATGTAGAGCAGAGCAACATCGCGTTGTGTTTATTTAAAAAGAAAAAAAACTATTTTTATTGACATAAATATTCTTGTATTTTTGCTTATACATCCATTCCAATGTTACAGTACGTACGATTTGCATAAAATAAAAAGTTTGCATGCAACAAATTATTCAGCGCGCATAGAGAGGAGATAACAATTAGCAAATTACTCTACAGACTAATTAGCTTTTCACTGTTTATGAACTGTTTTAAACCTGATAATTATATCATTAGGATTGTTTTCTAATTCTCTAATCCGTTTCTCCAAAGGAAAATAAAAAAAAAATAATTCAATAAACCTATGGTTTCCTAATTCTAATCGGAAAAGTATTTGTCATGATACAATTAGGATAAATATTGTTTCACCCTGTACAGATCAAGTTAATTACCTAGTAATTAATTCTAATTAGTCCATATATTTTTAAAATTATTTAGAACACCCTTATTATTTTTTAAAAAAAAAATATGCCGTTGAAATTTCACAAAGAAATAAACTTTGTAGAATGGATATGAAGCAATCAAACAATATTCAATCAATCAAGTAAATCACAAAATCATTTAAACACTCCCAATAAATCAATACATGCATTAATTCCCAACAACTTCGAGTCGGCATAAGCACTTCCAATAAATCTTTATGCGTGCGTGCGTGCGTGTCAATAAAATTAACCAACTTCCTCCAATTGTAATTTATAAAAAGATGACTATAATTAATAAGGGTAAAATCTCGTTTAATCCCTATATTTTGAGATTAATACCTATTTAATCCTTATATTTTTAAAAATATCTCAAAACATTCTTGTCGTTAAGTATTGACATCTTTATTGTTACTTTTTGTTCTTTTTTACTTGTTTTTACAATATTACACTCGTACAATAATATTTCTTTTTTATTAGACATTAATAAAAAGAAAAATTAAATTATCAATTTAAACCGAAAAAGTAAATTAGAAACAAAAAAATTTATATTAATTGTTTTTACTACTCCATGAGGAGTTAATATATTAAATTTTTTTATTAATGTCCAACAAATTAGTAATTAAAATTTTTTTACAATATTTATTTTTTGGACATAGCTTCCACAAAGATTAATATATATTGTGAATTTGTTTACTAAAGAATGATGACATGTGTGCATTTATTATCCATATTATACAAATAATGATTGTATTAAACTCATTATACATATTATACGATCAATTAATTATAATACAACAGATATATTCTAAAATTTCTCTCGTAGGGATTGGAGTAGCCTCACTCTCCCATGCATTCACGGATGATACGACAGCCAGTAAAAGCCGATACGTTAGTAGGACCGGATTTTGAAAGTGATGGATACCTGTTACCAAACATGACCGAACTCATTGAGCCGGTACTTTTGGGCTGGACTGTAGGAATACTTATCAACAAATTGAAAATCTGTTCTCATTCTCTAGAAGGTCAACAAATCTCAGCCGTCCCGTCAAAAATAAATCCCGAAGCTTTCTTTTTTCAATTAAACAATTACTAAAAAAAACAAAAATAGCACATTCACGAGCTTCGAAAGTTTTATCTATTTATTTATTCATTCCCTCCGGTCGTCAAAGTTTTATTTATTTATGAGTAATGATACAACCACAAATTCTTGTACAAATTTATTTTGTACAAAATGATGTGGCATGATAATATTGGTTGAATTAAATATCACTTGGCCCACATGATTTATTTTTATTAATTTATATTTTCATTCAACTAATCTTATCATGCCATATCAGTTTGTACAAAATAAATTTGTACAAGAATTTGTGGCTGTATTATTACTCTTTATTTATTAATGCATACTATACATTTATATATAGGATTTGGTTCCGTTAGTTTTTAAAAAAAAGTTAAATTTTTGTTAAGGATAAAGTTAAATTGTGAGAATATTTAACAGAATATTGATAAAATGATCTTGAATAAAAAATGGTTGTTTTATCCCTGATTGTTATCTTAAATTATATTAATTAATAATATTCAAAATGTAAAATAGAAAAACCAGTCTAAGTAATTTCACTGTTTTTAAGGGAGGAAAAAGAAAACAAAAATCTAAGAAAAAACGATGCCGTCCCCACCAACCCCACATACAAATTAACACATTACAACTTCCCCCTTCCCTTTCCAGTCATTCAATTGAAGCAAGCGGCAATTGCGCTTAAGCACGCTCGCCACGGATCCTACGGGCAAGCTGTATGTCCTTGGGCAGAATAGTGACACGCTTTGCGTGAATGGCGCAGAGGTTAGTGTCCTCAAAGAGACCGACGATGTAAGGCCATCTCCAATGCATAACATCATTTTGATGTAACACCAACACTAAAAATGTACCTTTTTCATTCTAAATTACTATTTTATCTCCAACCCATTTACACCAAATTTTACACCAAAAAAAATATTTTTCTTTTATTCTTTTAATTCTCAAGAATTAATTCAATTAACACTAAATATTACTATTAATATAGATAATTAAGTAATAAGTAATTTTATATCGATTAACAAAAAAAATATAGAAAATTATTAAATTTTTATTTAATTAACTAAATTAGTACATTATAAAAATTAAACATTACATTAATATAGAAAAATACAATAACAATAATCAGTGCATTATGAAAATTAAACATTACATTAATATAGAAAAATATTTTGATGATATTGGAGGATCTAATAATGATCTCCCACATTACTAAATAATTGTTCTAATTTATGCTAGTAGTAGTAGTTTTTAATTTGTGTTAATTTAATTTTTGTAATATGTAATCTAGTAATTAATGTTATTGGCATTTTATTTTTATTATAAATTTTTGTGTTGAATATTTTTATATTTAAAATATTAGTATAATATTCAAAAATTAAAAAAATGAAATTAAAAATACCAAAAATAATAATAATAACTTAAAATATTATATAAAATAGGACATATATGTAAATAAGATAAAATAATAAGGATATTTGAGATTTTTCCTATCACCAAATATGGTGCAAATGAATAGTATTGCATCATATTTGGCGCAATACTATTCATTACACCATTTTTGTGTTACATTGGAGAATCATTTTACACCAAAAATGATATAAAAGGTGATTTGGTGTTAGTAGGGATGGCAAAAATCCCCATGACGACTCGGGATTTTCCTTTCTATGAGGATAATTTCATACCCAATTTCTTATTCGGGAAGGGATGGGAAAATTTTTTTTCTTATTCGGGAGGGACGGGGATGAGGTGGAATTCCCATCCCCTACCCATTTCCCTATTTTAATTTTTAATTTAATTTTTATTTTTTAAAATTACCAGTAAATAAATAATAAAATTTGAATTATAAAATTATAAGTATTGGTAAAAATAAAAAATATCAAAATATTTATATTATTAAACTTTTAGGCCTAATTAACTAATTAAAGTCCTAAATTTTTATTTAGGACATTAAAAAGACTGGACAGATTCTATTAGCCCAAAAATTTTGTTTTAATTTTAATATTCATTAAATATTTTAAACTTAAATCTATTTTTTATTTATCTTAAATCTATTTATTTATTTTTAGATATTATAATTGCCCACAGTAAATCACAATTTTAATATCTAATCTAATCTAATATTTGCTATTGATTTGCTACGACTTAACTATTGTGCTGTAAAGTGAATAATCCACATTTATAAAGTACCCACGCCACCATTGAAAAGTTAATTTTGAATCTAAATTTGATTTAATTTGTAACAATTTTGTATTAGGCTATTAATTTGTTCATGATAGTTTCTATCTCTTACATGCTGCGTTACTTACTAATTTAATGTATGTGACTTTTGTAATGGATATTAATGTAAGATATATTTCAAACTTTACTTTTATTTTAATTTTTTATTTTAATATGATTAACTCAAAATCGAAAACAAAAAAAATACATTAGTTATTCGGGGATCGGGACCCTCGGGGATCCCCTGTTATTATTCAGGGAGGGGATGGGGATTGTCTTAAATAATTTTGACGGGAACGGGGAGGGGACGAGGACATACGCAAAATATCGGGGATGGGTACGGAGAGATTGGTCCCCTCCCCTCCTCTCCCCATTGCCATCTCTAGGTGTTAGGTTTAGTGCTACATTGGAGATGCCTTAAGCTTCGGCTGCCTCCTGCAGGGCCAGCACTGCATGGCTCTGGAAACGCAGATCAGTCTGCAAAACAGACAACAAAATAGCCATTAACCGTCTATCAAGAAATCTTGGGAACCCAATTTAAAGATAACAACCAAAACGATAACAAGCTACCCTGAAGTCCTGAGCAATTTCACGAACAAGTCTCTGGAATGGGAGTTTCCTGATAAGCAGCTCGGTACTCTTCTGGTACTTGCGAATTTCTCTATACAAAATTACCCACAAAATTAGACAAGAACAACTTAAGCTATACAACGGAAATTTAAATTAGAGAACGAACCGAAGGGCGATGGTTCCAGGACGGTAACGATGAGGCTTCTTAACACCACCGGTGGTGGGCGCAGACTTACGGGCGGCCTGTAAAACAAATTCACAACATAATCTTTTAACATGCTGAAAGAAACAAACATAATAAAGCGAATAATAGTGAAATTGATGATTACCAAAGAGTGAAAGATTTTATCTATAAAACTCTTAATTTATTGTGCCATGCGTTGTGGAGTTACCACTATTTGAAGATATGTCAGTGCATTGGTATGCGACATGTCCCACTTCTCAAAAAGGTTTCAATAATAGTTCATCCAAATGTTTATTGTGGTAATAGCCTAGTTGAAAACTTATGTAGATTCTATTTTTTTTATAATTGGCATAAATACTAAATCTCTAACACTCGGTCATCTACAGACCGATAATCCTACCAAGCCTGAGTAAAATAATCTTATAAGCCAAACCAATGTTCCTTAGAAAATGTAGAGTCCGAATATAATTTATAAAATTTAATTTTCAGACACATATACTTGAGAAACAAGCTTATTAATGTCTTCCCAGATGCTTGAGCTTGAGGGAGTTAAAACAGAAGGCGTTTGGTATAAGTATCCAAACTGTTTGATAAAATGCACCAATGGACAAATACTTGGCAAGTTGGCGGGAAAGCTTGTATTTGAAAACTACAGCATGGAAGACACCAATAATAAGGCATGAGATTGAAAGGTCTTGAAGTTTCCAAGATCAGAGAAGATCAATGGACAAGATTGAGAGCCAAGCACCAAGGGTCAAGATTGACCGTAGAATAAAACAATAGTGCACAACATACCTTATCATCTTTGGATTCTAGCTACATCAATTCCTAGCCCTTACCACCTGTAAATAATATGCTTGATCCCTGTATGAACGTGACATTGTGCTACCAATACAATTATGTCTCTTTACATAAGCATTGCCCTTTATTCTCTTTGCACCTTTTTTTTTTCAACCCTTGGCTTCAGTTTCCGTAAACTAATCTCTTTCATAGTACTTAGGCACTTTACGATTTTAACATGACAAACAAAAAAGCATAATTTTTCAATTATTTCACTCTTATATATGTCCCAGTTGTCATTCTGAATGCTTTTGTCTATTAGTGTATGGTAACAGAAAACAAAGGACAGAAGGCAGAAGGCGCCCTCGGGAGAGGGTTCAAGAGGCTGATGAATTTAGTGAAAGAAATTCTATGAAGAGTATAATTCTTGTTCTATATTTTTAATGAAATTTACAGAATTATTTATACAAAATAAAGACAAAGTAGCCGTTAAAAGCCTTAATATTAAAGGAAAATAAGTGAATACTTCCTAAACTATTGCACAATATCTTTATAAAATAGGAATGAAATATTCCTACATGATATTGGCATTCAAGTGCAAAAATCTGGAGATATTCCTTGACAAATAGCTTTGACTAGGGGTGGGCAAATCAGGTATCGGTTCGGGTTGTTCGGGTTTCGGTTTGGGTTTCAACCCGTTCGGGTTGGAGAATTAAACCCAATCGGGTTGAAAACGCCAAACCGAACCAAATTTAATTCAGTTCGGTTTGGATTGGCAATTCAGATCGGATTGGATTGATAATTAAGGTTAAAATTTTAGTTCAGGTTAATTCGGGTTAGTTTGGGTTAGAATAATTCGGATTAGTTGGGGTTAGAATAGGTTGAAACAATTTAATCTAAAAATTCTAACAACAACCACTTAAAATCTAAAAATCTCAATTCCAAACATTCTTAACAACAAATATCAACTACAAATCATCCTTAATAACATTTCAACAATTTAAAAATCTCAATTCCAAACATTCCAAACATCCTTAAGGAACAATTTAATCCAAAAATTATAACAACCACTTAAAATCCAAAAATCTCAATTCCAAACATCCTTAATAACAAATATCAACTACAAATCATCCTTAATAATATTTCAACAATTTAAAACTCTCAATTCCAAATATTCCAAACATCCTTAAGGAACAATTTAATCTAAAAATTCTAACAACAACCACTTAAAATCCAAAAATCTCAATTCCAAACATCCTTAACAACAAAAATCAACTACAAATCATCCTTAATAACATTTCAACAAGTCTTTTTAAAGTTAACAAAACATAAAACATGTAATCAAGTACAATAAAGCTACAAAAATTACAAATCTAAAAATTAAAATGGCAAATGGCAAGCATGATTAAACATCTCCACATGACAAATAAGGCTAATAATCCATCTCCAACACCATCAATACTCAACACAACATCTCCAAATTAGCAATAATTAACCACCACCATAGGGATTTTTTTTGTTTAATGTATAAATATTTTTAATTTTTAAAAGTTGAATCTTAAAAAAAAAATGGTTCAACCCGAACGGGTTGAAAACCCGAACCGAATTTTAACCCGAACGAGTTGAAGCTTTGAATCTGTTCGGGTTAACCCGATCCGAACGCCCACCCCTAGCTTTGACGTGAGCAAGTTTTGTGGAGTGATAAACCCGTTGTTGACTTGACCGTTGATGACTTTCCTTTTGGTAATCTTGGTCAGCTCGCTTAACATCCCCCCTCAAGCTGGCAAGTGACATTTGATGAAAGCCAAGCTTGTATATGAAATTGCGGAACATGCCTTTTGACAAAGCCTTAGTAAAAACAGCTGCAATTTGTAACGAAGAAGGGACAAACTTCGTAACCAAGGCACCATCAGCAACCTTTTCTTGAATGAAGTGATAATCTAATTCAATATGCTTCGAGCGAGCATGAAAAACTGGGTTAATAGTCATATGCAAGGCACTTAAATTTTCAGTAACCCGCAGAGATTTGGAAATTTGATGGTTGTCGACGCCAGCAAATATAAATACCTACTCTAAATAAATTGTGTATAGTGATTGAGCAGGGTCGTGTCCACAAAGATCGGTAATTATTTAAATCCTTTTAAAATGTAAAACATAAAATGAGGGAATTGTTGACAATAATAAAAATCAAATTAAAATAACAAGAATGCAAATTAAAGTTGTAATTCAAATTGGAGAAAGCCCTGGTTGAAGGAATTAACTCAGCTTGATTCGACTACTGATCATTGATTCAAATATAAATTATTGCTACTTATGAATAGACCGGTTATAGCTACTGAGACCCTCTAATAGCCAATCTCTCCTTAACTAGTCGATAACCAAGGTACGACCGTTGGTTATTTCCCTAATCAATAGACAACCATAGATACGATCATAGGATTTAATCAATTGACAGCCTGAAAAACCAGAGAGACCCAAATCCTAATCAACAAACACATACGATGATTCATTTAAATTAGATTGTTTATTCTCATAACACAACTCACTGCTACGTTATTTGTCACAAATATTAAAATCTTCATACGATGAATCCTTTAATTGACAATAGATTAAGTTGATAATTAAATAGTGGCCAATTACCTAATTAACAAACATAATCATGAGAATAATTAAGAGAATAAACAAATACCCAAAAAGTAATAAAACAATTAAAGCATAAGAAAGATCTCACAGTAGTGATGAATCAAAGCTTCATTATCCTTCAACCAGAAAAATAGGTTTAGTTCTTCATAGAGAGAAGAGAAAAATTTAGATCTAGAGTTTCTTTCTTTTCTCCAATCTTCCCCTTTTTCACTATAGATTCCTCCCTTAAATACTCTCTCTCTCTTCTCCTCTAGAGTTCTATTTAAAATAAAATACTAATATCTGAAATATTAAATTCGTAATTACAAAAATAACCAAAAATACAAAATACGTTAAACTAAAAACTGCAGGTCTGCCTGATTGATAACGCGCTTATCAACAAAGTTCTTCTGACGCTCATAATTTTTCCAAGAGAACAATCATCCTTAAACATCATCTTGTAGCTCAATTTTATCACCAATCAATAGAATTGCACCTACAAAAGTAAAACACAAGTAAATCACTATTATTAAGTGCAAAACATTAATATCAAGGGAAGTAAACAATGCAGAACTAGTGCATAAATTGCACTCTAACAAATTCCCCCACACTAAGATGATGCTTGTCCTCAAGCATACAACTCAAGACTAATCCCAAATCTCCACTCAATTCTCATCTCAACTCATCCAAAAACAATCTTAAGCAAGCATACCTCAATAATTTAAATCGATCAATAGTCGAGAGACAAGGATTTTAAAGCATAAAATCTCATAAGCTTGAATAAAAACATTCAACCACCAAGAAGATCCATTCAAAATTCAAGTGCAACAAGATTTAATAGCCCTCTCATTGACTTCACTCCATGCACTCAAAGTGTTTAGGGTGTCATTTATGCACTCAAATCAAATCAAAGAATGCTATTACCATAAGCTTGCTTATATATCACATCTCAATCCACAAAACATGAATTAAATGTAAAAATCTAAGGGTCTTAAAAAGGTTGTAACGGGGTTAAATGGGTTAAATTAAAAAGAAAGGTCTATGAAAGAAAAAAAGATCAAAATGAGAAGAATGAACTCATTGAATGAACCTTATGATATCGAAACGCTTATTTCTACTCAAGTCACCAAGAATGTAAACATTTTTTTTTCTTTTCTTCTTTTTTTTTTCTTTTTTTTTCGATTTGTTTTTCATTTTTTTTCTTTTTCTTTTCTTTTTTTTTGAATCAAACAAAAGAAACGAACCTTGCACAATTTAATTCAAGCATAATGCTTGTTGATCTAATTGAGAAACTTTAATACAAGGTAGAAAAAGCAACAAAATATATACAAAATATATCCACACAATGAGTCCAAAAATCTCCTTAAATTGAGGCTCAAAAAGAAGAAAAATGGTTAAGTAGATGGAGAGAATTAGATGGGTAATGGTTTAGGCTCAAACAAAGATAGCAAATAAAGGTCTTCAAGTAGAGAAAAGAAAAAAAAAAAGAAAATGAGAGAATAGAAAAATGGAAAATGGTTTGCCCTTATCATTTTAATGCATAAAATCCCGTAATGCAACATGCATAACAAAGCAAGTTTTAGAATAAACAAACTAAGATTGATATTCACATAACAAAAATATTAGAGCAAAGTGGTTGCTCATAGGCTCAAATCCTCACAAAGTTGGTAAATTTGTCATCAAATCATGTACACTCTTAAAATGAATCAACCATCAATAGTGGTGTAGAATAAGAAGAAGGTATGAGTGATATATAAAAGGAAATGTAAAAAGGATAATAAGCGAGAAAGATGTATGTAGAAATAAAAAAAATGAAAGATAAAATGTGAGTGATGAAAGAATATGGTAAAATAAAAATAGATATGAATAATTTGAGATAGATGGGAAAAAAGTAGTGAGAAAGAAAAGAAAAGAAAAGAAAAATAATAATATATGAAGCATACTAACTCCAAAATCATTTAAGAATGAGTAGAGTGAAAATAGATGAATAGAGTGAAAATAATACTTCTAGACATCAATAATGCAAAAATCCCTCCCCCACACCAAGAACTTACATTATCCCCAATGTAAGATAATCAAAGCTCACATAAAAATGAAAGCGTAAGGATAAAAGATTAAAGGCAAAAAACTTCCCTGAATTGTGAGTTTTGATCCTCATAACGTCTATGAGCTTGGCGGAAATGGTGGGATAAATCCCACACTCTCGAAGTATGCGGCCAAATTTTACTCCATCTTGTTTAGCTTGTGCTCAATTTTCTCTAACTGAATGCTCAAAGGTGGTGCAGATGTAGAAGGAATAGTCGGCAGGTGTCATCGTCAAACTCGTCATCGAGGTAGCACCACTCTAGCATAGAGCTTCTTTGGAGGTTGAGTGGGTCCTGGTTCAGCAAACTGAAATCTCCCCTCCTTAAATTCGACCACACCTGTTCTTTCAAACACAGACATATCCAAAAATTCATTTTTGCAAGCAGGATGCAAATCATTATTGTCAGGATCAAGTACACATAGGTTTATAGCTAACAGAGTAATGTATGGACCAAGAAATAAAGTCCTATACCGTTTAAGCGCACTTTGAAATTGATCTGCTAACCAAAAACCTAAATTAGGCCTCACATCATTTAACATGCACCAGATAAAATAAAATTCAGTTTTAGAGAAAACTCCTGAGTGATCTTTCTTTCCTAAAAAAATATATACTAAGAATCAATGCACACATTTCAAAATAGGATCACGTAAGAAAGAACTCTTTGATTTACTCGGGTCATAGGCATTGTGATCAACAGATAAATTATGCCAAAGACCATAAGCCTCAAAATTTTCGCTAAAGTCACAATTTGTTCCTAAATATGCATCACTAGAAGAATAATCATCATCAATGAATCCTAAAGCTAGGTTAAAATCTGTGATAGAGTGTTAAAATTTCATCCCATTAACCTAAACTTTATAACATCTGGGGTATGCAAAGTAAAATAATTCGGTATATTAAATTGAAAAGTAGCATAGAACTCCCTAATCAACTCAACATAACCCAAACAATCAACATCAACAAACTTACGCAAACCAATCTTATCTATCAAAGAATCAAAATTATCCTTAACATTCAATTTTTCAAGAGTCGGGTAATGAATATACTTAGTTGGAAGTATTTTTCGCTTGGAAATATCTTTGTACCTTTCTTTCTCTTATTGAGTCGCGAATGCGAGGCACCTTCCGAGATTGGATTCCGCAAGTAGCAAAACACTCATGCCTTTCCATGTTTCGATCTTTCTCTCACGGCTTGGCGTGAATCTGAAACTGTGTTCCATGGAACCGTAGTGGGAGCGGCAATCTTGGATTTCTTTGCGACGGGTGTCTTTTTAGATGACTTGGAAGTTGATGCTTTCCTCTTCGGCATTGTTACAATAATTGCACTCACGGATTTCGATTCACGCGGCTGGAATACAGGGCGTAGGTTGGTTGCGGATGATTGTTGCTCGGCTGGAGCTTGCTTGATGGACGCGGGATGGAGCTGATTGTGCAGATCGGGCTGGATCTACTGTGATTGCATGCGAGTGGGATCTGCGCACTGTTGGGCGAAGGCTGGATCTCGCCGCATTCTTTGCTAGACGCGGGATGCTGCTGCGTGATTGCGTGCGCGCGGGATGGAGCCGGTTGCGTGTATGGCTGCTGCCGTGTGTTGCGCGGTGAAGGCTGGAGCGGCTAGTTGCTGCGGGAAAGAAAAAGATGTGTTTTGAATTAGGGATTTTGTGAACACTGAATCTTGATTTTTTTTCATTTTTTTTAAATAATAAAATATATAAAAGAAAGAAGAAAAGAAAATCTTTTTTTTATTTCATTTTTTTTCAAATAAATAAATAGATAAGATTATTTTTTTTTGTGATGAATCACTTTGAGACACTAAAAATTTCAGAAGTACTTTAAATAAGCACGTGGGCACGCCTTAAAATCATTTTACTTTAAAAATCACAGAAGTACTTATTAGTTAAGACGTGGGCACGCCTTATCAAAAATTTTCTTCTGGCCAAAATAAGCAAACACATTATTTTTTAAAAAAATCAGAATCAAAATTAAAAGAAGATATAACAAAAACCAAAATAAATAAATCATTTGGGTTGCCTCCCAAAAAGTGCCTTTGTTTTATGTCTTTGGCTAGACACATTTATGCATCAATCTTCATAATTGGGACTCTCGAGAGCCACATCCTCCACAATATTCACCAAAAAATCTTCATAAAAAGGTTTTAAGCGATGACCATTAACCTTAAAAACTTTGTCAGAGGTCGGACTCCGAATCTCAATTGCACCATGAGGAAAAACATTAGTAACAATAAAAGGTCCAACCCAACAAGAACGTAATTTATCCGGAAAAAGTTTAAGCTTAAAATGAAAAAGAAGAACTTTTTGACCAACAGAGAACTCCTTTCTCAAAATCATTCTATCATGAAATGTCTTCGTCTTTTCCTTGTAAAAAACTTCCTGCACTATAGGGTTAATAACATCCACATAAAATACCGAATGTTCCTCATTAGGATATTTCATGGCTTCATTTATATTGAATTCTATAACCTCTCCATCAAACTCCATAGTGAGAGTCCCTTTATGTACATTCATTTTAGTCCTAGCAGTCTTAAGAAAAGGTCTTCCTAGTAAAATTGGAACATAATTAGAGGAGTTATCATCTTCCATATCAAGTACATTAAAATCAGCGGAAAAAACTCATTAACTTGTACTAAGACATCTTCTAATACCCCATCGAGGATATGCATTAGACTCATCATCGCTTGAATTATCACGCCGATTTCTTTTAATGACCAACTTCAAAGATGAATAAATGGAGCGAGGCATGACATTAATAAGCTCCTAGATCTAACATAGCCTTTTCAACTCTAACACTACCAATTTTAGAAGGGATAGTAAACATACCGGATCCTTGCACTTACTGAGGTAGTTTCTTTTGGAGAACTACAAACATTCTCCCCCTATGTGAACTTTTTCATCTCCTCTTAATTTTCTCTTGAAGGTGCATTCCTTAAGGACTTTAAATATCGAGGTATTTATTTTATAGCATCTAATAAATGAATATTTACCTCAACCTTGCGAAATGTCTCAAGGATGTCTTTTTCTTGTTCCTCCTTCTTGGATTTTGCAAACCGGCTTGGAAAAAGAGGAGGTATCACAATAGGTAGGGGTTTCGCTTTGGTGGGTTGCGCATCTTGAGATTTAGGCATCAATTCATTCTTCTCAAGCTCATCTTCTATATGCTTTGTCACTTTCTTACTAGGCTCTTGTAACTCCTTCCCACTTCTAAGGATGACAGCACTAACGTTTTGCTTTGGATTCACCTTAGATTGTGAAGGCAATCTCCCTAATACTTGAGACTCCAGACGGCTCACTGTAGTCGCCAATTGACTCATTTGGTTTTCCAAATTGTGAATGCTTGCTGTAGTTGCCTGCTGAAATTTTTGAGTGTTAGTTGCAAGTGATTTAACAATTTCTTCAAGAGATATACCTGACTTGGAGTTCCGACTGACTCTGTGGGATGTCTTTGGTTGTCTTGGTGGATACTGTTGTGGGAATCCTGACGGCCTAACTCCATAGCTGAAGTTGGGATGATCCTTCCATCCCGGATTGTATGTTTGTGCATAAGGATCATACCTCCTCTGAGGCATGCCTGGAAATCCTCCAACTGCATTGGCTTGTTCAACGGGTTCTTCTTGAAGTGTAAGACGCATATCAGTTGAATGACCTATATTGTAACAAATGCCACAAGTCTTCACCTGTTGCACATTACCTAAAATAAACTTTTCCACAAGAGAAGTAAGTTTATCTAAACGTTGTTCAACAGAAGAAATATTTACCTCATTCACCTTCCTTGAAGTAGGATCTTGCCTGCTGCCAAATTGTTGTGCATTGGAAGCCATATTTGAGATCAACTCCCTTACTTGAGTAGGGGTCTTGTTCACCAACACGCCTCCACTAGCAGCATCTATCATACTCCTATCCATTAATGATAGTCCTTCGTAAAAATATTGAATAAGAAGTTGATCAGAAATCTGATGCTGAGGATAACTAGCACACAATTGTTTGAATCGCTCCCAATACTCATATAAAGTCTCCCCAGGAAGTTGTTTGATCCCACAAATGTCTTTTCTGATGTTGGCAGCTCTTGAAGCAGGAAAGTACTTCTCAAGGAACTGCTTCTTCAAACCATTCCACATTATAATCGATCCAGTATGCAAGTAGTACAACCAGTCTTTAGCTAGTACATCTAAAGATAAAGGAAAAGCACGCAGCTTAATCTGCTCTTCAGTCACGCCTTGTGGCCTCATACTTGAACATACAACATGAAACTCCTTGAGATGTTTATGAGGATCTTCACCTGCAAAACCATGAAACTTGGGTAATAAATGAATAAGATCAGACTTTAATTCAAAATTTACCTCCAAGTCTACATATTGAATGCAGAGTGGTTGCTGATTCAAGTCTGGTTCAGTTAACTCTCTAAGAGTTCTTTCTACAGGTGCAACTCTATCCATCACTTGTTCTTCTGAATCGCTAGATGATTCAACTAAATCAGGCACCATATCTGTTTATGAAAGCAAAGGCGACGAGGATCATTGCTTAGCTCGCATCGTCTGCTGTCTCAGCTGGCGAGCTGTCTTCTCAATTTCGGGATCAAACGAAAGTGTACATGTACGAGAAGAACGAACCACACACCAAGTAAAACGTAAAAAGGATTAAATAAATGACACCAATCCCCGGCAACGGCGCCAAAATTTGATGGTTGTCGAAGCTAGCAAATATAAATACCTACTCTAAATAAATTGTGTATAGTGATTGAGCAGGGTTGTGTCCATAGAGATCGGTAATTATTTAAATCCTTTTAAAATGTAAAACGTAAAATGAGGGAATTGTTGACAATAATAAAAATCAAATTAAAATAAAAAAAATGCAAATTAAAGTTGTAATTCAAATTGGAGAAAGCCCTGGTTGAAGGAATTAACTCAGCTTGATTCGACTACTGATCATTGATTCAAATATAAATTATTGCTACTTATGAATAGACCGGTTATAGCTACTGAGACCCTCTAATAGCCAATCTCTCCTTAACTAGTCGATAACAATGAATTTAGTTGGTTATTTCCCTAATCAATAGACAACCCTAGATACGATCATATGATTTAATCAATTGACAGCCTGAAAAACCAGAGAGACCCAAATCCTAATCAACAAACACATACGATGGTTCATTTAAATTAGATTGTTTATTCTCATAACACAACTCACTGCTACGTTATTTGTCACAAATATTAAAATCTTCATACGATGAATCCTTTAATTGACAATAGATTAAGTTGATAATTAAATAGTGGCCAATTACCTAATTAACAAGCATAATCATGAGAATAATTCATAGAATAAACAAATACCCAAAAAACAACAAAACAATTAAAGCATAAGAAAGATCTCACAAAATAGATAATGAATCAAAACTTCATTATCCTTCAACGACTAAAAATAAGTTTAATTCTTCATAGAGAGAAAAAAACTTTAGATCTAGGGTTTCTTTCTTTTCTCAATCTTCTCATTTTTCACTATAGATTCCTCCCTTAAATACTCTCTCTCTCTTATACTCTCTAGAGTTCTATTTAAAATAAAATACTAATATCTTGAAATATTAAATTCGTAATTACAAAAATAACCAAAAATACAAAATACGTTAAACTAAAAAGCTTGAGTCCGCATTGATTCAAAGACGCCCACGCCTTATCAACAAAGTTCTTCTGACGCTCATAATTTCTCCAAGAGAACAATCATCCTTCTCAATTTTATCACTAATCAATAGAATTGCACCTACAAAAGTAAAACACAAGTAAATCACTATTATTAAGTGTAAAACATATCAAGGGAAGTAAGCAATGTAGAACTAGTGCATAAATTGCACTCTAACAAAATTGTAATTAACTACGTAGGCCTACGCCACGCTCATATACAAAAATTACTCATATATCAATAATATTCACTAAAGTCTCCGTCTGCTAATGTCAACACTAATATTATACTAGCATATTAATGAACTTTAATTGCTGTCGCCACTCTTAATATTTACCAATTGCAAAGTCTCGCTATATATATATTACCCGGTCTTGCTTTGGGTCTCTCGCTCTTTCTAGATACTTGCTATCTGCAAAATTAATTATAAATTAATCCCAAAAAAGAAATGATTAATTATACACAAACAAAATTCCGAATTTCACAGGGCAATAGAGTTTCATATGTTAGTAATTAGAAAAAAAAAAACATAGAGAATCATAACTAGTGTATAATAATATCATATAGTGCTATAATTAAGTAAGATAACAAATGATAAGTGTTAACATATATGTTTCCATAATGTTGATTTTGATGATAACAAACAAGATTAAGAATGATTAATCTTTTAAGCTCAAATTATTTTTTATATATTTTAAATAAATCATTATTTTCACCTTATAAAGGTTTTATATTTAATGAAAAAATGATTTTATTAAATTAGTTTTTTTTCAAATTTATGATTTAATTGAAAGAGTTTTGAAAACTTTGAAATCAACAAGTATTGCTCGAAATTTTGGAGAAGGACTTATTGGAAAAGTTTCATAACATTTTGGGACATATCATAATTTCAAAAAGTTTTGGGAATAGCAAGCATTATTTAGAGATTATGAAATTAGACCTATTTGCAAAATAATATAACATTTTGGGCCATAATACAGTTTTATAAAGTTTTGGGGTCAAATTGTAATTTTTAAAAATAATGCATTGTACCCGTTACTGTAGCAAGCGGCTAACCGGATATGGTAAACGAAAACTGAATTTTGGGCAGTAAGCTTCTGGAGCATAAACGGCTATCCGGATTTCGCAAACGGCTATCCGGATTTCGAAAGCGGCTAACTCGATATGAAAAGCGGCATGCCGGATATTGTGAAATTCAAATTTTTTCCTTAACGGTAACATAAAGGCGGCTAACCGAATTTCATAAACGGTAAGCCGGTTATCACCAAAATGTGCATAACGGCTAGTTTTTGAGCTCAAACTATATAAGCTCAAATCCAATTCATTTTCAAGCACTCTTGCAAGCAAAATAAAAAAGCACACAACGTTCATTGAGCTCTCATTTCGTAAATCATAAAACCTTGAATCATCTTTTGTTCTTCAATTTGTATATCTACTCTTTAAGAGAGTTTTTATTGTAATCTTCAATTCCTCATCTTAATTGTGAGTGTTTAAGTGTGTGAGACACTTGAGTGAAGAGATTGAGAGATAATCTCTTTGTTGTAAAGGGTCATTGACACCTTGAAGTCAATTGTAAACTTTTGAAGCCTTGGAAGGCTTGGATAGTGAAATCATCAAGCTTGGATTGCTTGGAGGCGTGGACGTAGGCGGGGATTGCCGAACCACGTAAAAATTCATGTGTTTGTTTCTCTTCTCTCTTACTCATTTGTTATTGTGCTTTTATCAAACTTATTGCTTTCGAATTTATTAAGGCGTTAGATTTGATTGTTGTGTTGTTTTGTTCGGATAATTTTTAAAATACCAATTCACCCCCCCTTGGGTTGCACACTTGTATTTCAATAAGGAGATTAATACCATGTAAATATATGGGTCCTGGCGTCTTCTTGTGCCTAATCTCTTGACTTCGTCACTCTTCAATAACCTGCAAATAAATAAATCAAACGGTTAGAATTTAAGCTATTTCGTTTGGACACGCTACAACAATCGTCAGATCGACAACTTAGTAAGGAGATTTCGTATGATCTAATGGTTTAAATCAAACGCGAAATAAAGAGCCAAGTCAACTCTCACATTCTCAGTGCTTTGCTGGTGTCGGGACTGTCACCGAGGGCTTGACGGATCTTGATTTCTGACGAAAAGCCATGGGAAGAAAGCTGCTTCAGAATGGCTTCGGCTCGGCGCTCAATGTGAGACGGGTCGCTGCTAATTCTTCTAACCCTCGGCTTCCCACGAGCTGCAACCCAGTAGCGGCTTTGCGAGCTCGAAACGGCGCTCACGGTGCTTGATAGGCACGATCCAGCCTCTGTCGATAAGGATCCTGAGGAAGCTGTCGTCTTCTTCGTTGGTTGCGGTGGCGGTGGCGGCTTATCGGCTGTGAATTTCTGGCTCATCTTTGAGCGACTCTTTCGCATGACCTGAGAAGAAGGAAAAAAAATGTATGAAATTATTAAATTCAAACAGAGAGTTTACAAACACCAGATGAATAATAATAAATTTAGGAACCGAATTATGAACTGGCGAAGCATATAATTTAGCTTGAACACTCAAAAGAGTACAAGAAATTCAAAATGAAGATTCAAAGGCAGAACAGAATTTGAATCTTCCATCATACTTGTTGTGAAATTAAATTTAAAATTCCAGCAACAAATCGAATTCAAATTCAAATTTAACTTCTATAAACTAGAGTGTAAAATTTTCGTAATAAAATATTGATAAAAATGAACAGAAATACGAATCCAAACAGCGGACATCTCAGAACAGAACTAAAAGCAACCAATTTAAATTCATATTCAGACTAAGGTGGAGTTTGTTTTTTTATCTGAAATCAATAGATAAATTAAATTAATAGATCTTAATATCTTAATATGAATAATATGTTTATTTTTTCATCTGAATCACAGAAAATAAGTATTAAGTTGTTTTTTTTTAACTTAAAAAGCTGAAAATATGTACTTTTACATTTGTATCCTTATTAAATTTGAATGTCAAATAAATAATATATTAAATACCACAATATTTTAACATTTATAAGTAAAACTATATTCAAGTGAATACATAATTATTTTAGAATTTTAATATATAAAATACCATAAATTTCAAATTTTATCATATATAATATAAGAAAGAAAAAACATAGAAATTTTTATGTGGGGTAAATGTCTATGGGTGAGTTTTGAGATAGACATGAAAAATAAATTATAAAGCAGGGATATTTTTGACATCAGCAAGTAATTGACTTAATTAAGATTTCTCCATTAAGTAAAAAGCCAAAAAAATTGGCTTTTTCTATTAAGTCAAAATTATCAAAAAAGTCTCATTAAGTTATAAAAACAAACACCTCTAATTAACTTAATTAATTAAGTTAAGTCACTTTAAGTCATTAAGTTAAAAAACAAACGCCACCCAAGAGAAATCAAATTAATTATAGAAAAATAAATGATAACAAGATGAAAGAGCTAAAAATTGAAAATAAAATCTTAAAATCACTTTTTAAAATCAAGTTAAAAACAAAGATTATGAGCAAACAATGGGCAAAATTGAGGTGAAACGGAGAGATCACATCTATGAGCAAGTGAATTACAAATTTATCGAAGCTAATTAAAATGTTTTAACAAAATTTAAGTTGCTTGAGCCTTCAAATGATAACGAGAATTCAAAACGAAACAGGTCCAAACAGAACAGAAATTGAATTTTCTAGTAAATTTCCAGTGAAATTGAATTGAAGATTCGAGAAAAAGAAAACTGAGAGATCAAACATAAATTTGAGAAAAACAAGTTTAATGATCACTTTTGATAAAATTCAACATGAACAACACAAAAATTGATTCCGAAGAGATGACTGTTTACGAAGTAGAAAACAGAGATGTGATTTCATTTTATTATCAAACAAACAACTTCAGATCAAATTCAAACTAAGAACTACGAAACCATTTACATAATCATATATATTAAACCAAACAGAAGAATATGTACCTTGAGTTTCACTTCATGACAGCGGGCCACAACAGCGTTGATCCTCAGCTTGTGAGCTCGGATCTTACTGGAGGAGGCATCTTCACTAATAACCGTCGAAACGCACGGTTTTGAATCTCCACTCGACAGTAAGCTCACGCTCTCTTCGTCCCGGCTGCTGCTCTTGCTCTTCAGCGGCAATTCACCATCAGTGTCGAACCTACACGTTGCATTAAACAAACATCAAACAAATCAATAAGGAAAAACAAATAAGAAACAAAAACAGTTTTGAGAGTGAAATAATGAAGATCTTACAGTGGAGAAGTGAGAGAGGGAGGTTTGTCGGAGACGGAGAGAAGGAGAAGAGCTGAAGCGACAGTGCGTTCGAGAGGAGATGGAAATGATGATGGAGCCATCGTAAAACGACGACGCTTTCTCTGTTTTGGAAGTGGCGGGTAGATTCAAATTTAAAAAAAATAAAAATAAAATTTACTCTCTTTATTATTTAACAGTAAGTAAATCACACCGACTCTCTAACAGTTTTGTGGTTATTTGGTAATTTGGTACAAGAATTGGTTGTGTTTATGTGTTACGAAGAGAGGGTACAATGAGGTCACAGAAGAGATATTGATACAATGCGAGGTGGCAAGTAGTGACGATAGGAATGGCAGATCAACGGTGAGGGTCAATTTGAGGCTAAGCTCTTTAGGCTGTTTTAATTACTTCACTATTTTTAATTAGCTTCATGTAAACGGATATGAGTAATGATATTTGAACCCCTAAAATTATCTCATCAACCCCGCTTATCAATTAATCTTATTACTTTGTAGAATTATCTTTATTAAAACAAAAAATACTATTTTTATTCTGTCTCTACCTTCCTCCTCGTATATAAGTATCACCCCACCACTTCATCAACAACGAGTTCATTCCCATCATCTATTTTCTTCACCATGAATCCACTACCTCCGCCAATATTTGATGAATTTAAATGTTGGTTTTTGTTAAATTTAATGGATGAGCGGTGATTTTTGTTGTTATTGATAATACTGGTTTTGATTTTGTGTGATAATCTAATATTTTGTTTATTTTAATTTGGGGTTTGATCAAGAGTTAATATTTGATTCAAATTATGAATAAATTAAAAGATGAGAGAATTGTGAGAGATAAGAATTTAATCTACTAAGAGCTTGAGAGAATGAAAAATATTTATTTTTTTAATTACTTTTATTTTCAATAAGGACAATCCTAAGATAAATAATATTAACTCAAAAGTGGGGATTGATGAAATAAATTAAGGAGTCAACTCAAGATTTTTTAGCGCGATAGTGTGTCTTTGTATATACTGTATAATATTGCACATTGTTGAAGAGTCTACTCATTGCAACCCCATGGGAACAAGATGGCTACAATAGTTTTCTCAACAAAATATCTGAGGAAAATATTCAATGTTCTTACACTTTTTGCTGTAAGAGTGTTCTCATAACATGGATTAAAGTTCATTACAATGAAAAGAAAAGAAATTAATTTAAATTTGCTAAACTTTTAGTCAACTTATCTCTTATCTTCAAAAGTCTAGTAACAATATCTTTTGCATCGATCCTCTCTTCAAAGGTGATTCCATGGTACACTCCAAAGCCAAACTCAAGATAGACAGCACACATTGCTTCTTTACAGCAAAATTGTCTTTCCTCTCCACTTAGCAGATTTATGTCCACAACAATTCCATCAATGAAATAGGTAACAAGTCATTAATCCAACACTTCAAGCTCAATTCCGCGACAACATCTGTGGGTTTCTTCTCGGTAAATGTTTCCATTGGCATAATTCCACGGCTGTAAACATCACTTCTAATAGATACCCGTCCTTCTATGCCATACTCTATTAATCAAATTAATTTCATAGTTAGATCAATACTCAATGCATGATATGAGAATTACGATAAGCAATAATTCAGAAAGTTTAAAATGAAAGGAAAAAGTTAATGAAGCGTCAGCAGGAGGATATTGTATCTTCCTTCATAGCCGGACCCGGGATCTTTTATCAGGCAGGGCTAAGTAATACATTTATTGTATATAAATATTTGTTTGAATGTATTAAAAATAGTAAATACATATATAATTAGAGTGGGTTTCTAATTACGAATCTTTAACCATATTAAAATAGGGATAAAATAAAAGACAAAAGAAAGTATAGATTTCAATACGTTATATGACAAAATATATTGAAGTTTTTGTTTTTTATTTTTTAACTTGTCCCCTCACTTTAATATGGTTAGGGATCCCTAATTAGAATAATATATATATTCTCTAATGTCGACACCCTTATTACTACTATTTTTTATATAAACACACTGTTAAACCATTCATTTTAATTAACTTTTGAACTGCGTGGTTTAATAGTGTATCTGCACAAAAAAAATGAGGGCTCTTGCACCTGAGAATGATTTTTTATATATAATAAAACAAGCCTCTAACTCTAATTAAAAATGAAAAATTACTCTTTAATATTGAATTTTAAAAGTGTAAGAATAATTTTTTTTAAATGATATTTTCAGTTTTTAAGTAGATATTAATGTAGGAACATACTTGAAAGAAAATCAAACTCTAGTTTTATATAAATGTCATAAATACTTGAGGGTTTTCATGAATTTTTTTACCCCGCAAGAAATCTAATCTCATGTAGCTCCAAGAAGCAAAAGGTGGTCTCAAAATCAAGTACAAAAGTATGATACAGAGCCCTGTCTCATGTAGCGGCAGAAATGATCAGCTGGTTAAGATCCTTGCTTACTAAAGTGCATATTCATGTATGTTTAATTATTCCTCTGTTGTGATGTGGACACAGCAAAAGAGTGCAAATTGGCACCTGCACGTGCTTTGAGCAGCCAGAATCTAGTCTTTCCATGGAAGACAAAATGTGGGGATATAAGAGGACAAACACGTTGCAACAAATGAAATTGCCCTAATATATCTGAGAAAAAACAATCATGGTGAGATATATTTAATATTGGCTTCCCTGTTAAACACCCATTTTTTTATCGAATTCATGATTACACTAAAACGTTATTAACTTTCATTATTTTTGGTTCATTTATCATTTTTAATTTTAATTTTTGTGTGGGATCCAACTCATAAATGTTGTTTCATTTATTTATTTAATTCATTAATATAAATAAAAGTGCATAATTAAAAATAAGAGTCAATATATGGTAATCCAATTATTGCAGTGATAATCCAGCAAAACCAAATGAGGATAGCGAAACGAACACAATAAGAATTAGACATTATGAAAATAGTTGGGATAATAAACATGGTAATATAAGTAACTTAATTTCAATAACAATCTCTCCATTGTCAAATGCATGCTTAGCCACACTGCTTTTTGCCTCTCAATTTGTAACCTTTGCTGATCTTCCTACACACATAAAACCTGGCATCTTATGGCATGATCTTAGAAATAAGAAAAAAAAGAGCATAAAATTAATTTGAAACAGGATAGCTACGATGTTTGTCTCAAGAAAAAAAAAGAAAAAGCATCAAAGGAAAATATATCATATTCTTACACTCATACAAAGACTCAAATTAAGTATATATTGATTGAAGTTAAAGTTTCAATGCCAAGAAATGAGATTAACCTAAATTTGCTAACCATTTACTCAGTACATCTCTTATTCTCAATATTTTAGTTACAATATCTATTGCATTGATCCTTTTTTCTGGCATTTCCATCACACACTTCATAGCTAACTCAGGATTGATAACACACACTGCTCCTTCACAGTAAAATCTTCTTCTTCCCTACTTAAAACGTTTTGTCCACAACCTCCATCAATGAAGCAGGTAGCAAGTTGTTAACCCAAAGCTTCAAGCTCAATTCTGTTGTAAACATTTCATCTGTGGGTTTCTTCCTGGTAAATGTTTCTATTAACATAATTCCATAGCTATAAACATCACTTTTTGTAGATACTCGTCCTTCTATGCCATATTCTATCAACCAAATTGATTTTATCATTAGATAAATAATCAACAACATTAGGATAGAAGGATCATGGAAAAATAATAATTTGGAAAGTGTAAATGAAAACCCAAAAAAAAAAAAAAAATTGTTTCAGAGCAAACCTGGTGCCATATAACCAATTGTGGCAAGTGTTTCTGTTTGTATCATTGATTTGTCTCCAGTTAAGAGCCTTCCAATTCCAAAATCTCAAATGTGCAACCATATTTTCATCTAACAATACATTACTAGGCTTTAAGTCGCAATGAATGATAGGAGTTGAATGATTGAAGTGGAGATATTCCAAAGCCGATGCAACATCTATCATTATGTTCAACCTGCCAAAAATATTTAACGAACAATTGGTAGAATGCAAGCAATCCTCCAAGCTCCCATTGGGCATATATTATAGAACTAATGCATTGAAATCTTCGTTCGAACAACTACTGATTATTTTGACAAGATTTCGATGACGAATATTTTTCATCACTTCACATTCAGCCTCAAAACTCTTCAATGCCATTGCACAAATTCTGGTGAAACACTTTTATTGCAACCTCAATTCCATCACGAAGTCTTCCTCGATGAACAGAACCAAAACTTCCTATGTCAACTAGATTGTCTTTACTAAATTTATCTGTTGCACGAAAAAGATCTTGGTATGAAAATCTTCTTAGTGTTCCTTGTGATGACAAGATACCATCATTTAACAACCTAGTGCTACTCTTTCCACCTCTTATCGATTTATATTTGAGAGCTAGAGGGATTACGATTATTAGAGCAGTACTCAATGGCAAGACAATCACAAGTAGAAGCATCTTTTTCTTTGATTTTCGACGCGTCCGACGCTTGCATTTCGGGAATTGGAGATTTGGTAAACCACACAATTTCTCATTTCCCATGAATGACTTAGCTGTGAAATTTGCAAAAGGTCCTCCCCTAGGAATCTCTCTTTCTAGTTTGTTAAAAGACAAATTTAGCTCTTTGAGGTACAAGAGTTTTTCGAAAGATATCGGAATAAACCCAAAGATTTTGTTATTTGACAAATCTAAAATTTCCAAACCTGTCAAGTAACCAAATGATTCAGGAATTAGACCTTCCAATCTATTACATGCTAAGGAGATATTCTGTAAGTCTTTTAGACCTCCAATTGTACTTGGGATATCACCTGAAAAGTTATTTCGTGATAAATTTATTCCTATCACAACCTTTAAATTTCCAATGTCTAAAGAAAGAGGACCATCCAAAGAATTTGATGAAAGGTCAAAAAACCAAATGTCTTTTAGATTCCAAAAAGTTGAGGGCAAGACTGATGTAAGCCTATTGGACCCTAAGTCGGGAGACCGTGGAGAAGTGAGATTACCTAAACATGAAGGGATTGATCCAGAAAACTTATTACCAGCCAAACCTAATGTATTCAGTCTAGCTAAATGGCAAAGCTGGTCTGGGATTGATCCTGCTAACTTGTTAAATGGAAGATATAAACCCTGGAGTTTCTGCAACCGGCCGAATGTGACTAGAATTGATCCAGTAAACTTATTGCCTTCTAAATCTAAGAGCAACAAATTGCTTAAATAGCTGATTAGTTGAGGAATGCTGCCGCCAATACTACAATTTGAGATGTAAATGTTTCCCAAAGACATAGAAAGATTACCTATTAAAGTTGGAAGGACACCGTCAAGTGGATTGCCTGTTAAGCCTAAGAATCTTAATTTCTTGCAGTTTGTCAAAGAGGAAAGAAAGCTCAATTCTAGAGTTAAAGATGTCAAGCAATTGTATGTTAAGCGAGCCAGTCAAGGTTTCTTAGATTATTACCCAATTGTGTTCGGAATAATGCCCGAAAAAGAGTTTGTTCCCATATCTAGATATACAAGTTTAGATGCGTTGGTGATGAAACTAGGAATGGTTCCAGAAAATCTGTTCAGCCCCAGGTTCAGTCTCTCAACGTTAGGAAGTGAAAGGTCTATTCCTAATGAAAAACTTCCCAAGAGAGAGTTATCTAATAGGTAAATTTCTTTCACTGTTGACATGTTGAAGATTGCAGCAGGTACAACACCTACTAGGTTGTTGAATCCAAGCACCAAATTCTCTAGATTTGGAAGATACCCAATTTCGTGAGGTATCTCACCTGCAAAATTAACAGAGATGGAAAAAACTCTTTTACAAAATCTTATTTAGACAAAAGTATCTAAGAAAGTTCAAGAATGATTAATAAGAGCATTTACAAAGTATATATTATAAACATTTATACCGCGAAGTATATTATTTCTGAGAGATATCTTTCGAAGTATAGTCAAGTTGATGATTTCTTTCGGTATGGCTCCTGATAATTTATTGAACCCCAAATTTAACAGTTGTAGCTGTTTGCAGTTGGATGAAGCCAGTGGTATTTGACCGTGAAACATGTTTTTAGCCAAAAAAAGGACTTTTAAATAGTGAAGATAATTGCAAATATTTACTGGGAGTTCACCAGAGAGTTTGTCACTATGCCTATCCAGTTACAAACAGAGGTATTTGAGGTCCAATTTTGAGCCAAAAGATTAGTTGGATCATAACTTATATGAGCTTTCAGGGCAAGAAGAGCTTGTTGGTCTGTGGTAATGTTGCTTGCTGCTGCTACTGTAACAACCAAGTAAAGAAGCAGGCAGTGGGTTAATGGCACTGCGATCATACGAAGACTGTAATTTCTCACCGTGAAAGGATAAAAGATTGCTGTTTGTTATTAGTTTGGTAATGTAAGGAGACTCGATTCCTGAGAATAAATAATGAACCATCAGAAAGTACAGGTGCTGTAATCCAAATTTACCATGAATCATGAGAACAACTTTCTGATAGTGACACATTGAGGTGTGGAAATGATATTAGAAGCCATTTTAATTATGTAATTTTTTCCATTGGAAAATTAAAATTAGAATAAATGATGGTGGAACATTTTGGATTGTAGCACTTTTATCTCACGGGCGGCAGCCAGCAGCAATGTGAATAATGGAAAAAAGCAAAGTTCTTTGTTCGTTAAAAATTTCGATTTGAGATGACTCTTCAGAAACGTGGCCAACGGATACCAACAGCTTTAGACCAACAATTAATTAAATAAAGTCCCATTTTATATTTTTTATTTTATATATATATTTTTTATATAGAGTCGCCATTTTGACCTGGTTAGCTGCCAGTTAACTTCTTCTTCTAATATACTAGCGTTTGGTTTATCTGAAGTTGGAGCAAAAATAATCATTAAATGCACTTAAAAACCATCAAAAGTAAATAAAATGTTAGTTGGTGAAGGTGTTCGATAAAATGAACAAATTGTTTGATCAATTTGCTCAGAGAAGTAAAGGCCAGGCATTCGACATCACCAAGCAACAGGTCTTCACATGACATTACTGGCATGTAATCTTCTGATATGGCAAATGTGAGAAATCACTTAGCCTGAACAGATCTAGAGGATAAGATCAGCATATAAGAAGACAAGCATGCAGCTGTTTGGGTGAAAGGACAACCTAACAAGCCGTTGGATTAATGAATTAATTAATAGACCTTTGGATAAGTTTGTATAGCATTATTAGTATAATGCAAATCTTAGAGAACAAGAAACGATCTTGTATGAATGTAAAAAGCCACCTCTAGACCAGCAGCTATTCTTTTATGTCATTTTATAACAATCTGGACAATTATTCATTTCTTAAGATTCTGGCCATGTGTGATATATTAAAATTTTGCACAACCACCAACAAGTTGCTTAAATTGCTGATAACTTGAGGAATTCTGCCACTAATGGTGCAATTGGCGATGTGAAATCTTTCCTAAGACATAGAAAGATTACCTATTGAACCTGAGAAGATACGGTCAAGTGGATTTCCAGAAAGCCTAAGATTCTTAATTTTTTGCAATTTGCCAAAGAGGAAAGAAAGCTCAATTTAAAATTGAAGATGTCAAGTAGTTTATAAGCCAAGCCGAGCCACTTAAGGTTTCTTAAATTACCAGTTGTGTTTGGAATAATGGTGCCTTGTAGATTGAATTGAGAAATATCCAAGGCTGCGGCTATTGACATCACAAGTGATGCCAATCCTCGTACAAACAGAGGTATTTGAGGTCCAATTTTCGGTCAAAAGATTGGTTGGAGCATAAGTTATGTGATCTTTTGGGGCAAGAAGAGCTTTTTGATCTGTGGTAATATTTTTGCTTGTTGCAGCAACCAAGCAAATCAGCATGCTGTGGGTTAATGACACAGTGATCTTACTGAGACAATGAGTTCTCTCCATTAGAGGATATAATTAATAAGAATATGTTGTTTCTTAGTGATTGGCAATACATGGAGATTCAAGAGTGCTGATCAAAATAAATAATGAACAAAATTAAGATTTCTATAATGCTGAAAATGAAAATAGACCCCTACTTTTGCATGTTCAATCGCGTGGTGCATGCCGTGTTGAATATTTGAACATAAAGTCCCTAAAATCCAAGCAACTTTTCCATGAGAAACACGTTCGATGGTGCATGCCTGTTGAAATTAGTTTTGAACATAAATTTCACTCTCCATGAGTAGACATCTTAATCAATTTTTTACTAAATTCAATCTATTGTAGAAAAATGGTAACAGTCTATCATGAAAAGCAATATAATTTCATAAAAGGTGATCCTTATTACTTCAAAGTTCAGATACTGTCGGAGAAAAGGACATCTACACGCTGAAGATTTGGAGAAATAGTCACCAACATCCTCAAGTTTTCAGAAAGGGATACAAAGTTCCCCTTTTGACCATTATACCCTTTACCTCTATTATTCTCAAAAGAATTGATTTTAAAGTTTTTAATAAATACAAATGTTATATGAATATTGTGATCTATGCAGTAGACTAACAATATTAAAATATTTTAATAAATTTAGATATGTAAATTATTATATTTACTTTAATCTTTTATTTATTGTAGAGATTTGAAATAAATATTTGCACTAAATACACTCTACAATTAAAAAAAAATCTGACATACTAGTAATGTTAAAATTATTATCTTACATGATATTCAAAATAATTTAAATTTTAATGCATTTATTTTAATAATATGATTCTATTTATTATAAAATTTACTTTAATATAATAAAATATATTTAATAGATTGTAAAATGTTAAAAATATTTTTTTAAATATTGAAATTATTTTAAAATGTATATGTTATTACATTTATTTTAATCTTTTATTTTTATTTATTATAAAACATTAGAGTCAATTTTTAGGAATAATAGAGGTACTGTATAAGAGTATTAAGATCAAAAAATGATCTTGATGTCTCTTTTTAAAAATTTAAGGGTGTTGATGACTATTTCACTAAAATTTGGGGTGTAAATGTCCTTTTATTTTATATTTGTTCATAAAAAAAGTGTAGAAATAATAATAATTAAACGGTGTTGATTTGATAATGGACCACCCTTTTTGGTGGTCCAATTTAACAAAAACAAATAAAATTAATAACAATAACAATAACAAATATAAGTTGAATTCAGTCACACGCGCCCACATCCAAGCTAACATCAATAAAAAAAACGAATATAAAAGAATTAAATGACAAAGACTAGTTTCAAATGCCGTTGCAATTCCTTTGCCAAATCTTCTTCTCTCACCCTGCCTCTGAAAAATAAAAGAATTTTATATGCACCTTAGGATTTTAAAATGCGGACGTCATCAGAACCTAAAAGAAAATTGAAAGACAAAAAATAGTAAATCAAAATATTTGCTCTTGAATGTCCGCATAAATGTATAACAAGTCAGACCAATGTTCATTACAAAACGTAGAGTCCGAATATAATTTTTAAAATTTAACTTTCTGATTCATATACTTGTGAAACAAGCTCAATTAATTCTTGGAAGAACTAAATCAACTCTACCCATGGAAATAAGATGACTACAACAGTTTTCTCAAGAAAAAAAATATCAAAGGAAAAGATATAAGATTCTTACACTTATTACATGAATTCGAATTAACTATCAATGAAAGCAAACGAAATTAACTTAAATTTCCTATCCTTTTACTCAATGTGTCTCTTATCTTGAGTAATCTGGTAACAATATCTTTTGCATTAATCCTCTTTTCCGGTGATTCCATTGTACACTCCAGAGCCAAGCTAAAGATAGACAACAGACATTGCTCCTTTGATGCAAAATATTTTTCCTCTCCACTTAGCAGAGTTTTGTCCACAACTTCCACTAATGAAGTAGGAAGCAAGTCATTAACCCAACGTTTTAAGCTCAATTCTGCAACAAAAATTTCATCTGTGGGTTTCTTGGTTAAATTTTCCATCAACATAATCCCATAGCTGAAACATCACTTTTTGTAGATACTTCTCCTTCTATGCCGTACTCTATGAATCAAATTAATTTCACAATTAGATAAATAATCAATAACATTATGATATGAGGATCGTAAAAATCGATGATTTGGAAAATTTAAAATGAACTAAAAAAAAAAATTTTTTGAAGCAAACCTGGTGCCATATAACCTATAGTGGCAAGGGTTTTTGTTCGCATCATAGACTCATCTTCTCCACTTAAAAGCTTTGCTATGCCAAAATCACTCAAATGAGCAACCATATTTTCGTCCAACAATACATTACTAGGCTTTAAGTCACAATGAATAATAGGAGTTGAATGATCGAAGTGGAGATATTCTAAAGCTGATGCAACGTCAATCATTATGTTCAACCTGCTAGAATGCATCCAATCCCCCAAGCTCCCGTTGGACATGTATTCTAGGACTAATGCTTTGAAGTCATTGTTTGAATAACTGCTGATAACTTTGATAAGGTTTCGATGGCGAATTTTTTTTAACACTTCACATTCAGCCTCAAAACTCTTCAATGCGCTTGCACATTGCTGGTGAAACACTTTTATTGCAATCTTCATCCCATCTTCAAGTCTTCCACCGTAAACAGAACCAAAACCTCCTATGCCAATTATGTTGTTTTCAGCAAAATTATCTGTTGCTCGTAAAAGTTCTAAGTATGAAAATCTTCTTAGTGTTGCTTGTGATGACAAGATACCATCATTTGACAACACTGTGCTTCCCTTTCCACATTCAATAAGCTTAGATTTGAGAGCTAGAGTGATTGCTATTGTTAGAGCAATACTCAATGGTAAAACAATCACAATGAGAAGTATCTTTTTCCTTGATTTATGTTCTGTCCTCGGCTTGCTAACTTTGCATGGTTGGACTTGAAGATTTGGTAAACCACACAATAACTCATTTCCCATAAATGACTCAGCTGTGAAGTTGGCAAAAATTCCTCCACTAGGAATCTCACATTCTAGTTCATTGAAAGAGAGATTTAACTCTCGGAGGTAAAAGAGTTTCTCCATGGATTTTGGAATAGACTCAGAGATTTTATTATTTGACAAATTCAAAACTTCCAAACTTGTCAAGTCACCAAATGATTCAGGAGTTTACCCTTCCAATCTATTATATGCTAGGTCCATAATTTGAAGGTTTTTTAGTCCTCCAATTGTGCTTGGCATATCACCCGATAAGTTATTTTCTGATAAATTTATTCCTAGAAGCACCTTCAAATTACCTATGTCGAAAGAAAGAGTACCAACCAAGAAATTTGATGAAAAGTCAAAGAACAAGATGTCTTTTAGGCTCCAGAAAGTTGAGGGAATGACAGAAGTAAACCTATTGGACCCTAAATAGAGATATCTTAGAGAAGTGAGATTACTTACGCATGAAGGTATAGATCCTGAAAGCCTATTGTCAAGTAAGACCAATTTGTTCAGCCTACCTAGATGGCAAAGCTCATCTGGGAATGAACCTACCAACTTATTGGATGCAAGATATAAGCCTTGGAGTTTCTGCAGTCGGCCGAATGTAATTGGAATTGGTCCAGTCAATTTATTGCGTTCTAATACTAAGGCCAGCAAATTGCTTAAATTGCTAATTGCTTGAGGAATATTGCCAATAATACGGCAATTGGCGATGACAAGTGTTTTCAAAGACATAGAAAGATACTTACTGAACTTGGAAGGACACCGTTGAGTGGATTGCCTGTTAAGCCTATGACTCTTAATTTCTTGCAATTTGCCAAAGAGGAAAGAAAGCTCAATTTTGAGGTTGAAGATGTCAAGGAGTTATTACCCAAGCTGAGCCACTCAAGGTTTATTAAATTACCAATTGTGTTTGGAATAAACCCTTTGAAAATGGAACTAGGAATGGTTCCAGAAAATCTATTAAGTGCCAAGTTAAGATGCTCAACAGTTGGAAGTGAAAGGTCCATTCTTGATGGAAGACTTCCGGAGAGAGAGTTATTTATGAGGATAAGTACCTTCAGTGTTGACATGTTGAAGATGGGAACTGGTAACACACCAACTAGGTTGTTCATTCCAAGCACTAAAGCCTCTAGATTTTGAAGATTAGCGATTTCGTGGGTATCTCACCTGGTAAATTAACATAGATGCAAAAAATCTCACTTACAAGATCTTAGCTAAATTATTCAAGAAAGATAATAAGTGAGAAATTAAAATATTTATATAGTATTGTGAACATACCGTGGAGTTTGTTGTAGCCGAGGTCTATCCCTTTGAGCATAGTCAAGTTGCCGATTTCTTTTGGTATTGCACCGGATAAATTATTGAACTGCAAATTTAATTGTTGCAGTTGTTTGCACTTTGATAAAGCAGAAGGAATTTTGCCATGAAACATGTTTTTGTCCAAAAAAAGGGCTTTCAAATGAGGAAGATAGTTGCAAATATTTTTCTGAAGCTCACCAGAAAGTCTGTTATTGGTCAAACGAATGTCTAATATTGAAGACATGTTGAAGACGAAGGAAGACACTGAACCAGAGAGCTAGTTATCAGTGGAGTCTAGAAATTTTAGCGTATGCATGGTGTAGATGGAGGGGGGAACGCTTCCAGAAAGCTTATTATGACTAAGATTAAGCGTTGTGAGTGAAGAGAGGTTTCCAAGTTGAGGAGGGATGGTGCCTTGTAGATTGAATTGAGAAATATCTAAGGTTGTGACTCTATGGCTATTGACATCACAAGTGATGCCAATCCAGGTACAAACAGAGGTATTCGAGGTCCAATTATGGGCTAAAAGGTTGGTCGGATCATAAATTATATGATCTTTCAGGGCAAGAAGAGCTTGTTGGTCTGTGGTAATATTGCTGCTTGCTGCTGCTGCTGCTGCAACAACCAAGCAAAGAAGCAGGAAGTGGGTTAATGACACAGTGATCATACTGAGGCTAAGGTTTCTCTCCATGAAAGATTGCTTTGTCTGTTACGGGCTTATTTGGTAATGCAAGGTGTTTCGTTTGCTGAAGATATATATAATGCAAATGTCGATATCGTGGTGTTTGTGATTGTGATTAAGCAAGACTGGAAGAGATGAACTGGCTGGTAGTATTCACACCACTCAGTGCCGGTCAATTTAGGTACTTGTTTCTACGTTATGGCGCCATCTCATCAAGTCAAGAAGAATTGGATGCATTAGTTTTGCTATCAACGCTCAATTGTTATTATCTTCTTTCTTTGGTGAGTTTTCTGTAGCCACAAACTTGCATTTTAAATAATTGATTCTACAGGAAAGTGAATAGTATAGAAATTAACGTATTTATCTGTGTGTCATGATTTTCTCTCTTGATATGATTTTTGACTAAATATATTAACATGATTGATAGTTAGTAAATAAATATATAATAAATAAGTAAATATTGGCCGTACACAAATAAAAGTAAATTTGTTTCAAAAAATCTATCAAAGTTCAAATATTATAAGATTATAAGAGGGTCCTTTCCCAGGACAATGAAATTTATATATATTTCCTTTCATATCTTCCATTTTAAATTTTAAGGACCTAATGACATAAATTTGAGTAGTCAAATATTGATATTTTCGTATTTAATACTATATTAAGCAGTAATTATTATATTTTTTTTAAAGGGAGGGTATATGCACCCATAAAAAATGCTATCGCAGAAGTTTTTAGTTAATTTTTTAGTAAATCGGAAAAAAAATTATTTTTACTTACTAAAAAATTTTTATATTGCCAAAAAATAACCACAATAATTCTTATGGACCGATTTATCTTTGACACCCACTTCTGCAAGCACCCTTTCTCTTCAACTTCTCCTCTTTTTTTTTTTCTTTGCACATAAATTTGTTAAATGTTCTTAACTCTTTCTCCAATTATTTGATAATTAAGGTTATTTTCAGCAACCAAAAAGTTAAATGAAGCAAAAAAAATTGATGTAGTTTTTAAATGGAGATCATCAGCCATTGCCTTACTAAAATGATATCATGATTATGTAGAGTGGATTGTATGAGTATAATATACAAGTCATTTTACTCTCCATAAAAGCCCAGAGTCGAAAGTCAAAATTGAATTTCAGCAAGGGAACATTATTACTGTTATCGTTTATTGTTTTTTTTCATCATTTCAGCAACTGACAAGTAAATTTCAAGTGATGTATTACTCATCATTAAGCCAATCGTTAAATCATCCCTCTTAATTTTTATATGTTTTTTTTCTGCAAAACTACTGTAAATCAAAGATGTCACAATTTTTTTTTAAAAAAGCATAAATCATCAAAACCTAACAATGAGATTCTTGCTTCATTCTATTCTCTTTGCCCATTGAATCTCCCAATGAGTAAATGAAGAGTTTATTGGAGTTTTCTCAATCATAATGTGTTATTGTTATTCATCATAGGAGCGGTACCTTGCAATTATACTATACTACTCACAATTATAGAAGATCATTCAACATAACCATTAAATTAAACATAGTAAGATTGTGTGCGAGAATAAGCATTACATTAAACATAGTAAGCCACCGAATCTAGTCTTTGTTAAATTGGTCCTTCTTTCCCCTAAAGCTAACGTAACAAAAACTAGAGCCATCACTGGATGGTCCTGGACGATGTTAATGATTGTGTGTTTGTAATCTTTTATCACCATCACTTAAACCTCAACTCTCTATAGGTAACATATATAGTCAAAAATCAAACAAAAATAAAAGGCTTCCTCTTTCTTTACTTGAAGTAAAAGCAAAAGCAAATCCACGAGCTAGCTTATTAATCGCAGTACTATAAAAGAGCTTAGCATAAAATTCAGCTCAATACTAAATTCAAATCCAAAACACTGACCTCTTTCCTATGCTTGCATTGTATTTTTTCTTTTTCAAGAGAAAATCTTCTTCTCTTACCCATTTTTCTCGGAAATAAAAGAATTTTGTGCATACATTAGCTTTTGTTCCACATGAATTTAAAATGCGGATATCACTCCAACTTTAGGTAAAAAGGAAAAAAAAATCAAAAATAGTTTATTAAAGTTTGGTCTTTTGGCAATATTTCAAAACACCCACATATGAAAATCAATAATTATGTATACATAATGTGCCTGCATTTTAAAATACGAATTTGAAATTCTAAAATAAAATTGTACCTTATGAGTGCATCAACGACCACCAGCTTCACTAATCCGTTAAACAACCCAATAAAAAGTGAAAATTAAAATAGTAATTTATAAACAAATTAAAAAAATAATAAAAATCAATAGCGTTGTTCGGTTTGTAGAAATGTATACCGGTTGAATGGTGCGAAGCCAGTGGTCATCATTTTGAGTCAAACTGCAGCCTAGAGTTCAATCTGTCTGAAATTAATTAGTAATATTGGATTAGTGCATTTATGGGTTTCCAAGCAGCAAATAAAAGAAAATAATATGTGCATGTTTAATTTACTTCATAAACATTTTGTTTATATTTATTTGTGGTTATTTATAATTGCGTAGTGGCATGCTTTTTTTTTTTTTTTTCTTAAAAGAATTTCATCCTTATGCTCAGCTTACAAAGGAAGTACGAAAGGACTAAGGAGAAATCTCAATCAAGTACAACAAAAATTAAAGAAAAAAAATTCCCAATTGAATAAACTATCGTAATCTATTCAACATGCCTTTTTGTTTTTCTTTAACTACAGAATTTTTTCTTAAACATCAGTCCCAATGTTCAGTACGATTTGCATAAAACAAAAAGTTTGCATGCAACAAAATATTTTCTAATTCTCAAATTAATTTGCATAAAACAATGTTCAGTACGATAGCAATTAACAAATTAATCTACATCAATTCCAATGTTTTTACCATCTATGCAGTGTTTTAAACCTAACAATAGTATCACTAGGATTGTTTTCTAATTCTCTAATCCGTTTTCTCGAAGGGAAATAAATAAAAAAATAATCAGTATATCTATGGTTTCCTAATTCTAATTGGAAAAGGATTTATCATAATATAATTAGGATAAATGTTTGCTTACCCTCTACAATTCGAGTTAATTACCTAATAATTTATTCTAATTAGTCCATTCATTTTTTAAAATTACTTAAAACACCCTTATTATTCTAAAAAACACGTTTCGTTGAAATTTCACAAACAAATAAACTTTCTAGAATTGATAAGAAGCAATCAAACAATATTCAATCACTCAATCAATCAAGTAAATCACAAAATCATTTAAACACTCCCAATAAATCAATACATGCATTAACTCCCCACAACTTCGAGTGGACATAAGCACTTCCAATATATCTTTGTGTGTGTGTCTCGACAACATCAACCACCTTCCTTCAATTGTAATTTATTAAAAGATGACTATAATTAATAAATATAAATAACAAAAATATAAATTAAATAAGTCACAAGACGTATAATTTTGGATGAAATTTTTATCCTTACATATGTTTGGGATTGAGGTTGGATAAATATATCTTAAAAGCTAATAAAATATTTAGTAAATAATAAATTTAAAATGATATAATTTTACATTTATATGATAAAAAAAATCTGTATATATTCATTAATTTTGTCAAAATTATTATTTAACAATTATATTCAGGACATAATATTAAATTTTTTTTTCATAGTTGCAGTTTTTTACTAATAATAATTATAATTTAAAAGATATAACACCTCAATACCAAAGAAGATCATAGTTTAGGGGAAAAAAAAATCTCCACATATGATTATATTCACATGCAGATGAAATAATCACTATGAAAATAAGGTGAGTTTATAATGATTCGAGTGCACTTACGAAGCATCACACTTGTAAACACTTTGCATCTAAATTATATTGAATCAACCCTCACAATCCTCGCAAATTTTTTTCCGTGCGAATCAAACGTTGACGTCTCTGCATGTGATAAAATAAGAGTAATAGGATAATGGGTGTGTGGGTACTCTTCTCAGATTTAACACTTTACCATCTCAGAGGCCTCACATCAATAAATTTAGACAAAAGTAAAAAATGAGAGAAGAAAATAAGCTTGCTTGTTTCTTACTTTCTTCCAATAATGCCTCGGTCAACGTGAAGTCAACGAGAATTTAACGCAACAACGTGCACCGGATTAGCCAGGATTCCAATCTCTCTCCAAATCAATTTCTATCTTATCTACAACTTTTTTTCTTTTCTTTTTTTTTTTTGAAAGGCTATCTTATCTACAACTTAATTCCAATTATCACCTATCCTAATATTTTCAACCCAAGATTTTGATAATATAAGTGACTATTGTATGATAAATATTAAGCGTTACTCAAATTAATAGAAACCAAAATAGTCATTTTTAATCTTCTATTTTTCTTGTTAGGGTTGAGAACTTAATAGAAATCAAGTTAGTCAATTTTTGATTTGGATATAGACCCACGATTAATCTAGAACACAAATGATTCTCTATTTTAAATTGAAGAAACGTAATGGAGCAAACACACGGTTTGCAATTTACAGTTTGAAGACATCAGGTTGGATAGTAATTCACTTTACTATGAGAAGGGGTTCGAATATTTTCATGTCATTGTTAATAAAATATTTTTAAAAAATATTTAAAAATAAATTTGACGAGTTATATTGATCACAATAAAAAATAAAAAAAAGATATACAATTTTTTTATATCAAAGCGCATTGATTTTAGATGGACACATCATCACTTACATTATTACATTTATTCTATAAAATACACGCCCGCAGCCAAATACCCTACTCCCTTTGAGAAGAGCGTTATAAGTAATTTGGCACCGCGATTAAATAGGGAGTTTGAGTTCATGTGGCTTTAGCTTTGGTGAGTAGCAAACAAAAAGATGTATAATTAGAATTTTTATTAGAACGATAGAAATTGTGTTTCTTCCATCAAAATAGAACAAGTTACTTTCAATTTGCTTGCTTCGCAATCTGATATCATGTTGATAGAATCAAACTTCGATCTTGATCAAGAATCAAGATAAGCATTTCTCTATTGACTAATGGTAAATCCAATGGTCCAGATTTAGAAAAATAAGACGAAGTGATCCCCACACCTTCAAAAATTGCTTGCATATTCTCTCTAATCAATCAACATCAGCATGAAGGCCTACTTGCCATTTGCCAAATAAATATATTTTATTATTACTCAATCAATCCAGTTGTCTTAATTCTTAAAGAAAAAGAAAAAGAAATTCAATCAGTCCAATGATTATTTTTTTTTAACATATATTTGAGACACGTTTTTCTTATCGCTAAATACTTCGGCAACAATAAATAATGTTCCTAATAAATAATAATTTAATTCAATATAAAAAATGATGGTAATAATCATATTGTAAGAATTTTCAATTTAACGTATAATTATAATATTGATGGAGCTGGAGTGATGGGGATTTTAAGTAGACGGCTTTTCACTATATAGCCAATACTTAAACTTAGAAATCTAGATTATTCAAAAATATTTATAGACAACTTGAAATCTAGATATCTAAACTATTTATGTAAGTCTTTTTTTTTTCTTCACTTATGGAGTTTCTTTCTTCTTTTATAATAAAAAATACTGCTTTGTGATTAATTTTCAGGATTTTGATAAGAAGCACACAAGATGCATGTCAATTTTTCATTGGAGAGGTTGTGGGATGGTGACACATGTCAATATAACGATAATGCACATATATCAGCCCTCTAATTTTGAATTAGATGCATGAGTTTAATATTTGTGGCTAGTGACATCCAAATTAAATCCCACTAATTTTTATCATCTTCGCAAATGAGGATAATTTTGAATTTGTATCAAATTGACCCCCTAACCCCTACTCAAATAAAGGAAATATCCGAATAACATTGAATTTCGAATAGTTAAGTTAAAATTTAGAGGATATTTTCGTAATTAATATGAAGATTTATCATAAGCGAGTGAGCTCGAGTTCTCACAACTATAGGTACTTTTCGACTTTTTTTCTAAAAGTAGGAATATTTTCCTTAATACAAAAGTAGTAATTACTAATAGAAAAGGTAGTTTTAGCCATGCCACACTAAAAATGTTTTGGATTAATTCTAATATATTTATAACAATGAAATGTCATTAGTATTAGTTATAATTAAGAAAACCAATATTAAAATTAATTTTTAATAAGGACCTAACGGAAACAAATGGACAAATACAGCCTCTTAATTTAAAGAACTCCAAGGCACCAAAAAATAATACCACAATAATTCTTATAGACCGATTTATCTTTGACACCGTACTTCATCTGCAAGCATCCTTTCTCTTCAATTTCTCTTTTTTTTGTTTTGGCACATAAATTTGTTAAATGTTTTTCACCCTTTCTCGATTATTTGATAATTAAGAGGTTATTTTCAACAACCAAAAAAGTTAAATAAAACAAAAAAGTTTTAATGGGGAGCCGAGGCCGTGTCTTTCAATTATACTATACTACTCACAATCATAGAGAAGATCATTCAATCATCTTATAACATTAGATTCCTGAGAATAAACATTACACAGCCACCAAATCTAGTCTTTGTTAAATTGGCCCTTCTTTCCATTAAAGCTAATGTAACCAAAAAAACTAGAGTCATCATCCGATTCAATAGCAGTATAGTAAGATTGTGTATAACCGCAATCTTTTTTATCACCATCATATGGCTATCTCAACTCTCTCTCTATATGGTAATATATATAGTCAAAAATCAAACAAAAACAGCAAAGGTTTCCTTCTTTACTTTACTTGAAGTAAAGCAAAAGTGTAGAAAATCACGTGACCCTTATTAATACGAAAGCAAGTAAAGTGCTATTACATATAATGGCTTCGTTTACTCTAACTTTATATGTAACGAATGGAGCAGCCCAAACCCACACCTTGGCGCTATGTGTGATGAGTGTATGTTACCATATTACATGTAACTTGAGCTCCCAATCGGTATATTATAAAAGAGCTTAGCATAAAATTATTCAACTCAATACTAAATTCAAATCCAAAACACCGACCTCTTTCCTATGTTTGCAACGTATTAGTTTTCTTTTCAATAGAGAAATCTTCTTCTCTTACCATATTTCTCGGAAAAAATAAAAGAATTTGTGCATACATTAGCTTTTGGTCCACATGAATTTAAAATGCAGATGTCACTTAAACTTTAGGTACTAAGGAAAAAAAAAAGATCAAAAATAGTTATTAAAGTTTGGTCTTTTGGCAATATTTCAAAACACCCACATATGAAAATCAATAATTATGTATACATAATGTGCCTGCATTTTAAATACGAATTTGAAATTCTAAAATAAAATTGTACCTTGTGAGTGCATCAACGACCACCAGCTTCACTAATCCAATAAAAAGTGAAAATAAAAAGTGAAAATTAAAATAGTAATTTATAAAAAAATAAAATAATAATAAAAATAATAGCCTTGTTCGGTTTGTAGAAATGTATACCAGGTTAAATTCAAAATTTTCTGTCTGAAATTAGTAATAGACGGATTAGTGTATTTGTGGGTTTCTAAGCAGAAAATAAAAGAAAATAATATGAGCATGTTTAATTTACTTCATAAACATTTTGTTTATATTTATTTGTGGTTATTTATAATTGCCTATTGGTATGCTTTTTTTTATCTTTTTTTAATTTCTTAAAAGAATTTCATCCTTATACTCAACTATAGCAAATTGCCAAGGAAGTACGAAATTACTAATCCTACACATGGTTTCTGGTCAAACTTAAAACTGTAAGGACTAAGGAGGAATCTTAATCAAGTACAACAAAAAATTAAAAGGAAAAAATTCCCAATTGAATAATTTTTTTCCTTAAACTATTGTAATCTATTCAACATGCCTTTTTATGTTCTTCTTAAACTACATAATTTTTTCAACTTATACATCAATTCCAATGTTCAGGCGATTGTAATAAATCCAATGGTCCAGATTTTTAGAAAAATAAGACACTAATAGTGATCCCATTACACACTGGCAAAACTTGAATCTGCCCAAATAAAATTGTTTTATTTTCTCTCTAATCAATCTGCATGAGACCTGGCCTACCCGCGCCCTTCCATTTGCCAAATAAATATATATTATTATTACTCAACCAAACGATTGTCTTAATTCTTAAAAAAAAAGAAAAAAAGAAAAAGAAATTCAATCATTCCAACCAACCAAATTTTTTTTTTTTTACATATATTTGAGATACTTTTTCTTATCACTAAGTTCTACCGTTTTTTGAGAAACAATAAATTATGTTTTAATTAATTCAGATATGATTTTTTTCTTGCATGTTTATGAATTAACAAAAATTAAAATATATTTTGATGGAATTTTTTGAGAGGATGACTATTTATAAAAATATCAAGCTAATATAGACAACTTGAAATCTAGATTTTTCAAACCATTTATGTAAGTATTTTTTTTTTTTCTGAGGAGTTTCTTTATTCTTTTTATAATAAAAGTACAATTTTGTGATTAATTTTCAGGATTCTGATCAAATGCACACTAAAGAAACGTGTTAATTTTTCACTGGAGAGGTTGTGGGATAGTGACGCAGTGTCACTATAACGTGCACGATGATGCGCATATATCAGCCCTCAATTTTGAATTAAATGTATGAGCTTTAATATTTGTAGCCACCTAATGACATCCAAAATAAATCCCCAATTTTTATCACCATCTCAAGTAAGGATAATTTTGAATTTGTATCCAATTGACCTCAGCTAACCCCTCACTCAAATAAATGAAATACCACTTGCATAACATCGCAATTTTGAATAGTTAATTTAAAATTTAGAGGATATTTATGTAATTAATATGAAGTTTATCATAGAGTTTCTCTTTCACAACTACCAAATACTTGATTTTCCCAAAAATAACAGGGAAAGTATTTTCCCTGTAGTAAAGTAGTAATTACTTATAAAAAAGGTAGTTTGGCAATACCACTATAAAAAAATGATTTCCTGATTAATTCTAATATATTTATAACTATGAAATAGCATTAGTATTATTATATTGAAGAAAATCAATATGCAAAATAATAATAAAACCTTGTTGATTGATGACTGGACCACCCGCTTTTTTGGTGGCTGCATCAATAGCATGTAAGTTGAATTCAGTCGCACACTAATGCTACAAACATCCAAGCTAACATCAATAACAAAAAAGTGTAAAAGAATTAAAAAGACAAAATTAAAACTAGCCTAAATTATTAGAAATTAAAAAAAAGTGCTGGTAATATACGAATTCATTTAAATTTATCGCAATAAAATCGGGTAAGTAAGAGCTGAAGAACAATGAGCAAAACACACAGTAATATTATAGATGAGTACGTTCTGCCAATTAGCCTCATGCAGATTTCACGTCATGAACTTATTGATGGCGTAGATGGGTAAAGGTATTTCAATTGCTTTCAGAAATGTATTTCAAAATAAAATCTTCTATATTAAATATTTTGGCTTTACCAAACCCCATTATCGTTTACTTTTCACTAATTACACAAAGTATATATTAAAACTCTTAATCTCTCACTGCTAACTCTTTCTCTCTTTACAAAACATAGAAGAGAAACTTAAGAAAATGGAATGAATAAAATAAGGAGGGGAGCTCCTCTCTTCTCATTTATACAAAATTGTATATTAAAATAATAATTTAATTTTTTTTTTTTCTCTTTCATTTGGTGTGTACTAAAACCACCATTTCCAATTTTTCTTGCTTCTTGTCAAAGTTTTCCCCTTTTGTGTGTTTCTTTCCTTGGCGGCACCTCATTGACTTCAATTTGGGTGGAGGAAGTGATTTGAAAATTGATAACGGCTTTAGGACCTACCGGCGGCTATGACTTTGTTACATTCCACATTCGGTTTCCCAAAGGATTTGTAGGTTGATCGTATCAATCACCTCCTCGTGTACACACGTCCTATAACGTTCAGCCATTTATTAAGTATTCATGGATTCACGCCGCTTACATCATTAGTAGCGATACATCTTAGAAACAAATTTAGTCAATATTGATTGGTCCATAACATTTGGTGCCAGTCTTCTCCTTTAGGATTTTCTTTTTAAATCCACAAAATGGCGTTCTCCATCAACTCTTCCTTTACTTAAACGAAGCAACGCAGCAGCTAAACTCCGCCTTGTCGGCTTTTTGTCTCGTTGAAAGGGTTTACTGACATCATCTAGCGTTACAGCACTTCACTCACTCTCAAATACACAAATTTTCACATGCCGCATTGTTTCGCAGTCCCAAAATGTATCCAAAGCCCGGCTTTTGCGTGCACTTGCGACTGGTACCACAGACATGCTATGGAGATGCCTTTCCTCAGTATAGAAATGACTACTCCTCGACGGCGTTTTGAGTTTTGAAAACGCCTGGCCGATTGAAATAAGATAATTGAAACTAAAGTATATCGCGTCTAACACATGTGGATTTTTATGGATCTGTGAAAATCACGGGAAATCACAGCGGCGCAGCGCATATATCCCTATATCCTAATAATCTACGTGGAGAGTCCTATACGTCCCTGTTTCGCCTATTACCTACATTCGATCAAATAACGAAACAGCGAGTGTAAAAGACTTAAAAGACAAAATTAAAACTAGCTCCAAATGCGGTTGCAATTCCTTTGCTACAAATCTTCTTCTCTCTTGCCCGGTTTTCCTAAAAGATAAAAGAATTTTACATACACGTTCCACAGGATTTTAAAATGCGGAATCATTAAAATCTTAAAGAAAATTAAAAGACAAAAAAGAAAGCTAGTAAATTAAAAATTTTGTCTTTCAGCAATGCTTTAAATGCCCATGCTTGCTCTTCAAAAAAAAAAAAAAGCCCATGCTTGAGAATCGATTACTAATTATGTATACACAATACATTTGTGAATTTTAAAATGCGAATTTGAAGATATTAAATAAAATTATAAATATGATTTTAAAATGCTAATTATGTATACAGATTGTAGTGATGGAACAAATATGATTCTCTATTTTTGTTTTTATTTATGAATTTTGAAAGGAGCCATATTTGTGGGACGCATTGTCATGCCGACATTAATGATTACCAAAGAGTGAAAGATTTTACTATTTAACTCTTAATTTATTGTGCCATGTTGTGTGGAGTTACCACTATTTGAAGTTATGTCAGTGCATTGGTATGCGACATGTCCTACTTCTCAATAAGGTTTCAATAATAGTTGATCCAAATGTTTATTGTGGTAGTAGCCTAGTTGAAACTTTATGTAGATTCTTTTTTTTTTTTAATTGGCATAAATTCGAAAGCTCTAACACTCGGTCATCTACCGACCGATAATCCTACCAAGCCTGAGTATAATAAGCTTATAAGCCAAACCAATGTTCATTACAAAATGTAGAGTCCGAATGTAATTTTTAAAATTTAACTTTCAGATTCATATAATTGTGAAACAAGCTCAATTAATTGTCTTCCCAGATGCTTGAGCTTGAGAGGGGGAGTTAAAACAGGAACTCTTTGCCATGAGCAGGCCAAATCTTTGATAAAATGCGTCAAAGAACAAATACTTGGCAAGTCGGCGGTTCTACAGCATGGAAGACACCAACAACAAGGCATGATACTGAGGTCTTCAAGTCTCCAAAATCAGAGAAGATCAATGGACAAGATTGAGAGCCAAGCATCAAGGGTCAAGATTGATTGTAGAATAAAACAATAGTGTACAACATACCTCATCATCTTTGCATTCTAGCTACATCAATTCTTAGTCCTTACCAGCCGTAAATAATATACTTGATCTCTGTATGAATATGACATTGCATTCTAGCTACATCAATAGTTATTTTTGAACCCTTGGCTTCAGTTTCTGTAAATTAAGTTATAGCAAAAAAAAAAGAGAAAGTATATAACAAAGATCATCAGTAGCATTTCTTGGAAGAACTAAGTCAACTCCGCCCATGGAAACAAGATGACTACAACAGTTTTCTTAAGGAAAAAAAAATATCAAAGGAAAAGATATAAGATTCCTACACTTATTACACGAATTCGAATTAACTATCAATGAAATCAAACGAAATTAACATAAATTTCCGATCCTTTTCTACTCAATGTGTCTCTTATCTTGAGTAATCCGGTAACAATATCTTTGCATTAATCCTCTTTCCGGTGATTCCATTGTACTCTCCAGAGCCAAACTAAAGATAGACAACATACATTGCTCCTTTGATGCAGAATGTTTTTCCTCTCCACTTAGCAGAGTTTTGTCCACAACTTCCACTAATGAAGTAGGAAGCAAGTCATTAACCCTACGCTTTAAGCTCAATTCTCCAACAAAATTTCATCTGTGGGTTTTTCTTGGTAAAAGTTTCCATCAACATAATCCCATAGCTGTAAACATCACTTTTGTAGATACTTCTCCTTCTATGCCATACTCTATGAATCAAATTAATTTCACAATTAGATAAATAATCAATAACATTTTGATGTGAGGATTGTAAAAGTCAATAAGTTGGAAAATTTAAAATGAACTTAAAAAAAGTTGTTTGAAGCAAACTTGGTGCCATATAACCTATAGTGGCAAGGGTTTTGAGTTCGCATCGTAGACTCATCCTCTCCACTTAAAAGCTTTATTATGCCAAAATCACTCAAATGAACAACCATATTTTCATCCAACAATACATTACTAGGCTTTAAGTCACGATGAATCATAGGAGTTGAATGATCAAAGTGGAGATATTCTAAAGCTGATGCAACGTCAATCATTATGTTTAACCTCTGAAAAATATTCAGCTTATAATTGCTAGAATGCAACCAATCCTCCAAGCTCCCAAGTTGGACATGTATTCTAGGACTAATGCTTTGAAGTCATCGTTCAAACAACTGCTGATAACTTTGATAAGGTTTCAATCGATGGCGAATATTTTTTTATCACTTCACATTCAACTTCAAAATCTCTTCAATGCGCTCGCGCATTGCTGGTGAAACACTTTTGCAATCTTCATCCCATCTTCAAGTCTTGCTCCAAAAACAGAACCAAAACCTCCTCTGCCGATTATGTTGTTTTCAGCAAAATTATCTGTTGCTTGTAAAAAGTTCTAAGTATAAAATCTTCGTAGTGTTGCTTGTGATGACAAGACACTATCATTTGACAACACTGTGCATCTTTTTCCACATTCGATCAGCTTAGATTTGAGAGCTAGAGTGATTGCTATTGTTACAGCAATACTCAATGGCAAAACAATCACAATGAGAAGTATCTTTTCCCTTGATTTATGTTCTGTCCTCAGCTTGCTAACTTTGCATGGTTGGACTTGAAGATTTGCGTAAACCACACAATAACTCATTTCCCATAAATGACTCAGTTGTGAAGTTGGCAAAAATTCCTCCACTAGGATTCTAGGAATCTCACCTTCTAGTTTATTGAAAGAGAGATTTAACTCTCAGAGGTAAAAGAGTTTCTCCATGGATGTTGGAATAGACCCAGAGATTTTATTATTTGCCAAATTCAAAACTTCTAAACTTATCAAGTCACCAAATGATTCAGAATTTAATTGGGCCTTCCAATCTATTATATGCTATGTCCATCAATTGAAGACCTTTAGACCTCCGATTGTGGCTGGGGATGTCACCTGAGGATAAATTATTTTTGATAAGGTTATTTCTAGAAGCACCTTCAAATTTCCTATGTCTAAAGAAAGAGGACCAACCAAGAAATTTGATGAAAAGTCAAAGGCCAAGATGTATTTTATGCTCCAGAAAGTTGAGGGGAATGACAGAAGTAAACCTATTGGACCCTAAGTTGAGATATCTTAGAGAAGTGAGATTACTTAGGCATGAAGGTATAGATCCTGAAAGCTTATTGCCCAATAAGACCAATTTATCCAGCCTAGCTAGATGGCAAAGCTCATCTGGGCATGAACCTACCAACTTATTGAATGTAAGAAATAAGCCTTGGAGTTTCTGCAGTCGGCCAAATGTAGTTGGGATTGGTCCAGTCAATTTATTGCCTTCTAATACTAAGGCCAACAAGTTGCTTAAATTGCTAATTGCTGGAGGAATGTTGCCACTAATACTGCAATTGGTGATGTGAAGTGTTTTCTGAAGACATAGCAAGATTACCTACTGAACTTGGAAGGATACTGTTGAGTGGATTGCCTGTTAACCCTATGGCTCTTAATTTCTTGCAATTTGCCAAAGAGAAAAGAAAGCTCAATTTTGAGCTCGAAGATGTCAAGTAGTTAAAAAACCAAGCCTGAGCCACTCAAGGTTTCTTAAATTACCAATTGTGTTTGGAATGAACCCTAGAAAATATGTCATGGCTTTTCCTGTCAACTCTAGAACAGGTGAGCTTAGAAGCATTGGTGATGGAAGTAGGAATGGTTCCAAAAAATCTATTAAGTGCGAAGTTAAGATGCTCAATAGTTGGAAGTCAAAGGTCAATTCTTGATGGGAGACTTCCGGAGGGAGAGTTATTGATGAGGATAAGTACCTTCATTGCAAGCGCTAAAGCCTCTAGATTTGGAAGATTAGCGATTTCGTGGGGTATCTCACCTGGTAAATTAACATAGATGCAAAAAATCTCACTTACAAGATCTTATCTAAACTATTCAAGAAAGATAATAAGTGATAAATTAAAATATTTATATAGTATTGTGAACATACCGTGGAGTTTGTTGTAGCCGAGGTCTATCCCTTTGAGCATAGTCAAGTTGCTGATTTCTTTTGGTATTGCACCAGATAAATTATTGAACTGCAAATTTAATTGTTGCAGTTGTTTGCACTTTGATAAAGCAGAAGGAATTTTGTCATGAAACATGTTTTTGTCCAAAAAAAGGGCTTTCAAATGAGGAAGATAGTTGCAAATATTTTTCGGAAGCTCACCAGAAAGTCTGTTATTGGTCAAACGAATGTCTAATATTGAAGACATGTTGAAGACGAAGGAAGACACTGAATCAGTGAGCTGGCTAGTAGTGAAGTCAAGAAATTTTAGCATATGCATGGTGTAGATGGAGGAGGGAACGCTTCCAGAAAGCTTGTTATGACTAAGATTTAGTGTTGTGAGTGAAGAGAGGTTTCCTAAGTTGAGGAGGGATGGTGCCTTGTAGATTGAATTGAGAAATATCTAAGGCTGTGACTCTCTATGGCTATTGACATCACATGTGATGCCAATCCAGGTACAAGCAGAGGTATTCGAGGTCGAATTATTGGCTAAAAGGTTGGTCGGATAATAAATTATATGATTTTTCAGGGCAAGAAGAGCTTGTTGGTCTGTGGTAATAGTGCTGCTTGCTGCTGCTGCTGGTGCAACAACCAAGCAAAGAAGCAGGCAGTGGGTTAATGACGCAGTGATCATACTGAGACTAAGGTTTCTCTCCATGAAAGATTGCTATGTTTGTTACTGGTTAATTTGGTAATGCAAGGTATTTCGCTTGCTGAAGATACATATAATGCAAATGTCAATCTCGTGGTGTTTGTGATTGTAACTAAGCGAGACTGGAAGAAATGAACCGGCTGGTAGTATTCACATCACTCAGTGCCGGTCAATTTAGGTACTTGTTTTTACATCGTGGCGTCATCTCATCAAGTCAAGAAGAATTGGGATGCATTAGTTTTGCTATCAATGCTCAATTCACCTCGATTTGATCTATAAGGCAATCTCGCAATACTTGAGAGACTCCAAACGACCAGCTAGACGCTGCCAATGTCATTTGGCTCTAAATTCTGGGAATGCTTTTGTAGAGTTGGTCATTCTTGAAATTGTTGAGTGTTAGCTTTGCAAGTGATTTAACAATTTCTTCAAGAGATATACCGATCTGGCAGATTTAATCAGGGTTGTCTTAGCGCTGGAATTGCTAATCGGTAACTCACGTCCGACCGGTGACAAGCAACTCTATACCAAGTTTCTGGGATGATCCTTCCACCCCCGGGATTGTATGTTTGTGAGGACTGTCTAAGTTAGGCGGATCGCCTACAGAATTTCATCTATCGAGGCATGCTCAGAAATCCTCCAATCCGCATTTCGAGCTTGTTCAACGGTGGCCAAGTTCTTGGCCGTCAAGAACTGATTTCAGCCGTGGACATATATCTTGATGAAGGTATGTCACAGATAATTGCACCCACAGTCAATACATACAACAAAATTTTCCACAAGAGAAGTAAGTTTATCTAAACGCGTTGTTCAAATTGGTAAGAAATATTTACCCTCATTCACCTTCCTTGAAGTGGATTCTTGTTGCGCCATAACTTGGTTGTGCATTGGCCGCATGCAAACTGATTTCGACAGATCAACTCCCCCCTTGCTGAGTAGGGTGAGTCTTGTTCACCAACACACTCTCCCTGTATCAGCACAGCAATCTATCATATTCCTATCCATTGATGATAGTCCTTAGTGGTTAAAAAATATTGAATAATGTTGGTTAATCAAAATCTGACACCGAGATCTCACTCTGCACACAATTGTTCAATCGGCAATATTACTATGGCATGCGGTAAAGTCTCCTGCAAAGTTGTACAGCTACTGATCCCACAAATATCTTTTACACGATGTTGGCAACTCTCAAGTAGTACTGTGCATTTGTATAGTATTTCTTTTCGATGAGTAACATCCATTCCACATTGTAATCGATCCGGCTGATGAGGCAAGTAGTACAACCCTTAGCTAGCCCATCTAAAGAGGTATGTGAAAAGGGTTTTTAAGAGCCCCTGGCTATCCTCTCAATCACGCCTTGGCGGTCTCTACTACTTGAGCATACAACATGAAACTCCTTAAGATGTTTATGAGGATCTTCACATGTAAAACCAGCGAAACTTGGGTAATAAATGAATAAGATCATACTTTAATTCAAAATTTACCTCCAAGTCTACATATTGAATGAGCTTGATTATTCAAGTCAGCTAGCTTCAGCTCTAATCTCCTGAGTTCTTTTATGTAAAACTGCGCCTATCCATCACTTGTTTCTGCCCCGCAATCGACAACGATATTCACAATCAGTTACCGCATTTAGTTGGTTAGCAAGAGCGACGACGATGAGTGAGAGATGATCCGTCTTTTTTAGCCATGGCGTTTGTGATACCTTGGATCCTTGCCTAGCGTATTTAGCTTCTTTGTTAGAACGAACACTGTAACGAACAATCGCCAAGGTAAATGAACGAACCAAAAAGATTAAATAAATGACACCAATCTCATAACGCAGCCAAAATTTGATGGTGTTTGCGGGCTAATAGCAAAAATAAATGCCTACTCTAAATAAATTATGTATAGTGATTCGTGTTAAATAGAGGCCAACACCACAGAGATGGTGTGTCAGAATTATTTAAACCTTTTAAAACGTGAAAACATAAAACGTGGGGTTTTTTGTTGAAAATAATAAAATCAAATTAAAATAACAAGAATACAAATTAAAGTTGTAATTGGTGGAAATTGGAAAGCTTGCCTGGAATTAACTCAAATGGATTAGCCGATCGATACCATTCGATTCAAATATAAATTATTACTACTTGGCTATCAGATCAAGAGTAAATGTAATACATCGGAGACACGACCTTCCTTACGTCACGATAGCTATTGTTAATCTTCATAAATGCACCCTGTTGCATGGTTTGACTCATGAACACTAGGATATTGATTTTTCCTAATCAATCACGAATAGACAATCTCATAAGATCATACGATTTAATCTAATTGTATGTATCGATGCCAAAAATCCGTAAAGATATCAAATCCCAATCAACAAACACATACGATTCATTCATTTAAATTAGATTGTTTGTATTCTCACAATGCACAATTTCTAAGTCATTATTTGTCACAAGCATTAAAATTTTCAAATTGGTATGAAATCCAACTTTAAATAGATTAGCAAGGTTGATAATTAAATAGTGGGTTACCTAATTAACAAACATAATCATGAAAATAATTAGAATAAACAAATACCTAAAAAGCAATAAAACAATTAAAGCATAAGAAAGATCTCAGCGGTATGTAGGGTAGAATCAAAGCTTATTATCCTTCCTCGTATAAATATATAATTTCACTAGGTAAGCTCAGTTAGAGAGAAGCAGGGTTTAGATCTTAGCGTTTCTTTGCTCCAAATCTCTCCCTTTTCACCATTTCTCCAGTTAAATACTCTTCTCTCTATAACTATATAGGTTCTTTTTTTAAAAATAAAATCAGCTAATAATCCGCATTCAAATCTAGAATTACAAAACAAATACAAAACACGTTAAACAAACTTTCAAATTGTAATTGAAGATTTTATATGGAATTTGGCAGCTTTGCTGCATTTACTTCAACATCATAGTTCGCTATGACGCTGATAATTTCTAAGAAACAATCATCCCTCAAACATCATCTAGGTAAATCAACATATAATTGCCTTTTGAAAAAATAAAAAGTCACAAGTGAATCACTATTATTAAGTGCAAAACATCGATATTAAGGAAGTAAGACGGCAATAATGCAAAACTAGTGGCATAAATTGCACTCATAACAATAGTTAATGAATAAAAATATAATAAATAAGTAAATATTGATTGTACAAAAATAAAAGTACATTTGTTTTAAAAAAATCTTTCAAAGCTCAAATATTTTAAGATTATAAGAGGATCCTTTCTCTCTATGAGAATGAAATTTATATATATTTCATTTTGTGTCTTCAATTTTAAATTTTAAGGACCTAATGATATAAATTTGTGTAGTCAAATATTGATATTTTCATTTAATAATATATTAAGTATTAATTTTTATATTTTTTAAAGGGGAGGGTACATGCACCATAAAAATGCTATCACTAATCTTTTAACTAATTAATTTTTTAGTAAATCGTAAAAATCAATTTTTATTTTCGAAAAAATTTATATTGCCAAAAATTTGATTAACCAATTATATCATTCATAATTTTATGATGATTTGGAGCCTTTCTTGCACCCCTTAAAAATCTAATTTCCTTCTCGCACGCACATGCACCCTTTCTCTTTCAATTTCTCACTTCCTCATTTTTGGCACATAAATTTGTTAAATGTTCTTTACTCTTTCTCCAATTATTTGAAAATTATGGCTATTTTGGTTTCAACAACCAAAAAGTTAAAGAAATAAAACAAAAGAATTGAAGTAGTTTTCAAAGCTGGAGATCATCACATTTATTAAAATGAAATCATTATGTAGAGTGGATTGTGCATAGAATATAACAAACATAGTCATTTTACTTTCCATTAAAACCAAGAGTTGAAAGTCAAAATTAGAATTTGACGTCAAAGCATAAGTATTTCCATAAAAATCCAAGAATTTCCATAAAAAATAACTATACTTGCTTTTTTTTTTCATCATTTCAGTACTACTGACAATAAGCAAGGTTTCAAATGATATATCACTCATCAACATTGTTCATCAATCATGGTTAACTCATCCCTCCAATTTTATATATATTTTAGAATCTTACATCTACCATAAATCAAAGGTGTCACAATTTAAAAAATAAAAAAAGCATCTAAAATTATCAAAACCTAACTACAATGATCATGGTATTTGCACCTAGCACTTGTATGTTTTCTGACAATAAAATAAGTAACTTGCTCTACTGGTGTCACACACATCAGTGCCATATCATCACACACAAGAGGAGTCAATTTGATCAATGAGATTCGCGCGTTTCCTTTTTATTCTCTTTATTCTACTTGCCATTCAATCCTCACATGATGAATTTAATGAAGCATTCTACACACGCCAATCAAGAGTCATTGTAAGCTTATGTTTTTTTCAATCTTATCGGTTAAATTATTATATATTCATCAGAGCATAGGGCCCCATCTCTTTCAATTATACAATACTACTCACATCATACGTAAAGATCATTAAATCATCTTATAACATTAGATTCCGAGAATAAGCATTATAGTAAGCCACCAAATCTAGTCTTGTTAAATTGGCCAGTCTCCTTTCCACTAAAGCCATAATGTAAAGCAAAAAGATCACTGCAGGTTAGTACTGCCTGAGTTATCTCGCACCGAATCTTTTGTTACACCATCACTTGGCGTGTAGATAATCCCCAACTCTCTAAGATAGGTAACACACATCTATAGTCAAGAATCAAACAAAAACAGTAAGGTTTCCCCTCTTCTTCTCATCAAGTAAAACAAATCGAGCAATCAATCTTATGAGTAAGGTTGGATTAATTTATTTCTTATGAATACGAAAATAGTTTAGTATAAAATTCAAATCTTAATACTAAATTTAATCCAAAACACCCACTCACTATTCTTTCCTATGCTTCGCATCGTATTAGTTATTAGTTTTCTTTTCAAGAGAAAAAATCTTCTTCTTACCCATTTTACTAGGAAAATAATAAGAATTTTGTTCATATACATTAGCTTTATTCTCCACAGCATGAATTTAAAATGCGGAAATCACTCAAACTCTAGGAAAAAGGAAAAACAATGATGAAAAAGTAGTCTATTAAAGTTTGGTCTTTAGCAATATTTCAAAGCACCAATCATACGAAAAATCAATAATTATGTATACATAATGTACTCGTGCATTTCTAAATACAAAATTGAAATTATAAAATAAAATTGTACCTTGTGAGTGCATCACGACCACCAACTTCACTAATCCGTTAAACAACCCAATAAAAGTGAAAATTAAAAGATAGTAATTTATAAATAAATAAAAAAATAATAATGAAAATCAATAGCCTTGTTCAATTTGTAGAAATGTATGCCGGTTAAATGGTAAAAGTGAAGCCAGTGGTCATCATTTTGAGTAAAACTGCAGCCTAGAGTTAAACATTTTGTATCTGAAATTAGCAATACTAGATTAGTATTTACAATCACAGCAAATAAAATAGACAAGTAAGAAATAAAAACAAAAAAATAATATGTGCATGTAATTTACTTCATAAACGTTTTGTTTATGTTTATTTGTGGTTATTTATAATTACCTATTGGTATGCTTTTTTAATCTTTTTAATTTCTCTTTAAAGAAATTTCATCCTTAACCTTAGCTTGCAAGGAAATACTAAATTACTAACCTTATGGCATCCAAACTTAAAACTGTAAGGACTAAGGAGAAATCTCTATATCAAGTAAAAATAAAGTTAAAGAAAAAATTCCTAATTGATTTTTTTTCCCCAGTAAGAATGATAGAACATGCCTTTTTCCCCCCTCTAATTTAACGCCATATTTTCTTATTTTATATTTTGTTTTAGTATTCTCAAACAATTATTCCGATAATAAAAATCTAATCTGCAGATTTTTCAGTAGGTCGATGAAGTTTTTACTGAAGTATCGGTCAAGTTTTGAGGCTTAAAGGCTAGCCTAAAAAAAAAAAAAAAGAATAAAGAGATAGCAAAAATGTAGAGTAATAACAGAGCAACATCGTATTGAAGTGTTATTTAAAAGGAAAAACTATTTTTGTATTGACATAAATATTCTTGTATTTTTCTATACATCAATTCCAATGTTACAGTACGTACGATTTGCATAAAATAAAAATGAGTTTGCATGCAACAAATTATTCAGCGCGTGATAGAGAGGGAGATAGCAATTAGCAAATTACTCTTGACAGACTAGTTAGCTTTTCACTATTTATGTACTGTTTTAAACCTGATAATAGTATCATTAGGATTTGTTTGGGGATAAAAAAAGGAGATTAATTAATTAAGAAAATGGAATTGTTGGTGGGGATTTGCTGAAGAGTTATGTGCACTCCTCATTTTTTTTCCACCACTCATCTTACTTGTAAAATGAAATGACCAAAGCTATCATCCTCACCAAAGCCTAGACATTTACTTGTGTGTATTCAAAGGCTATTTCTGGGAAGACAAGCATAAAAAAATTATAAAGGATAGTGAGCAAAGAAGGAAACGGAAGAGAGGGAGGAATAAAGAGGGAGAGTTAGGGGTGTTACCTAGGGAACATGGCTACCTGCTTCTCTGTTATTTTTACTTTCAGGGAGGCAGAAAGGATTAGTTTATTCCCAAGCTTGCGTAAAAAATATAATAATTCATTCTTCATATTGGGATTGGGTTTTATTTTGAGCTTTTGATCTCTATTTTTCAGTTTTAAATATAAAATTATTTATTTTTATTATGATAGGTAAACCGAGCCCATCGCAGCAGATCTGATTTCTACGCCGAAAACCACTTCACTAGTCACCGGCCTCTATGCCATCTCATATTCCAGTCAATCTGTAAGGTCACATTACAGACATCTGACAATTGACTAAGCTGATTCTCATCTACTAAATAAATTTAATGCGGCACAATAGAATATGGGTCAGTGACATCTGCCAGTATTTTCGACATCAATATGATTGACTGCACTTTAATGAATTTCTCATGCAAAAAGGAAATAATAAAAAACAATTCAATAACCTATGATTTCCTAATTTCTCTAATTGGAAAAGTATTTATCATGATATAATTAGGATAAATGTTGTTTCACCGTATGTCACGTTGAGTTAATTACCTAATAATTAATTCCTAATTAGTCCATATATTTTAAAATTATTTAGAACACCCTAATCTTATTTAAAAAAACATAATTCGTTGAACTTTCACAAAGAAATAAACTTTCTAGAATGGATATGAAGCAATCAAACAATATTCAATAAATAAATCAAGTAAATAAAAAATCATTTAAACACTCCCAATAAATCAGCACCAGTACATGCATTAATTCCCAACAACTTTGAGTCGACGTAAGCACTTCCAATATGTCTTTGTGTAGAGTGTGTGTGTGTGTGTAATCAACAACATCAATCAACTTCCTTCAATTTTTAATTTATAAAAAGATGATTATAATTAATAAAGATAAATAACAAAAATATAAATTAAATAAGCAATCACAAGACATATAATTTAATATGTAAATGCTCTGATCTTTATGTATAAATAGACACAATGCGAGTTATAATCGAACCCTGTAAAACATGATATACAAATGTTTAACTAATGTAGCCGCTGGATATAAGAGTTCGCGCATAAAATATAGTAAGTTATGAAGTTAAATAGCTTTCGATTTCCGATTTTATTACTTTTGTTTTATGTCATGCTGAAAAAAATCTATATAACTTCACTAATTTTGTCAAAATTATTATTTAACAATTATATTTACGTATATAGTATTAATTTTATTTAATAGGATGACTTTTTTTCCAACAATAATTATGTATCCTTTAAAAAAAGATATAACCAATACTAAATAAAGGCTGACTCATAATTTACTGGAAAAAAAAATCTCCGACATGCTGGTGATTATATCCATGTGGAGATTTAAATACAATCACTATAAAATAACGAGAGTTTATATTGATTCAAGAACACTTGCAAAGCATCGCACTGGTAAACACTTTGTATCTAAATTATATTCCATCAACCCTCACAATCCTCACAAAATTTTTCAATGTCCTGTGTGAACCAAATGGTGAATTCTCTTCATGTGATATAAGAGTAATAGGATAATGGGTGTGTGGGTATTCTTCTCTTGTCAGATTTAACACTTACAATCTCAAAGGCCTCACATCAATAAACTTGTTTCTTCCAATAATGCTTCAGTCAACGTGAAGTCAACGATAATTCAACACGACAACGTGCACCGGATTACCTAGGATTCCAATCTCTCCAAATCCATTTCCATCTTATCTACAACTTAATTCGATTTAGCACCCTTCTATCCTAATATTTTCGACTCTCCGGAATCCAAAAATAACATCCATTCATCTATTTGGGAACTCAAAAGTAATGAAGTGACTCTTTCATCCTTGAACCTATATCATTAATAGATTTTGACACAAGATTTTGATAAGCCTTAATAAATGAGATAATTCAATCTTTACTCTAATTAACAGGAGAGGGTGAGGATCCACCATGTTACAGCTGATAGTTTAGATATCTAAATTAAATAAGTCTGCTTTTTTAATTTTCAATTTTCTTGTTAGGATTAAGAATTTAATAGAAAATCCAAGTTAGTCAATTTTTACTAGATTTGGATATAGACCGTACGATTAATCTAGAACACAAATGATTCTCTATTTCAAAATTGAAGAAACGTAATGGAGCAAACACACGATTGCATTGACAATTTGAAAACATTATTTGAATTGAGTTTCGTCGTAAAAGTTATAATAATTCACTTTACTAATGATAGGGGTTCCGAATATTTTCATATCATTGTTAATAAAATATTTTTGCAAAAAGATAGATTAAAAATTGATTTGACGCTAGTTAAATTGAACAGTTATAAAATATAAAACAGTATAGATATAATTTTTTTTATACACTTAGAAATTATATAATAATTTAGAATGAGCCTTTATAAAAATACCGAACTTTAAATTGTTGACATACAAATCGAGGAAACAAATCACTCGCATAATTCTATGATGAGCAATGATCATGGTTTATGTACATTTTATATTATATTGACTAATGACTACTTTTACATGATTTTTCTAAGACAGTATAACCCATCTGTCGGCTACCTGTTAGCTCGGGACGAGGAAAAATACTTCCCTTCTTCCACTTGTGTCTTAATGCAGAAAGAAACCCTGCTGGGGTTACCATTTAAAAATGAAATATTTTTTTAATATTACTGACACAGGTGTCTTAATTCAATATTTTAAAAAGCTTAATTCTTAAAGAAAAGATAAAAACCAATCCCAATCTACAAATGCTTAATTGTTTTTGTGAGCTATATTTGAGATACTTATGACTATTTAATTCTTGTCATTCACTAAATCAAATAACGCTAATTGAATGATTTTTTTCTTATTTATTAATCAAAAATATATGTTCAAGTGAATTTTTCTTTTTTCGATTATTATAATTATGTTGGTGGGATCTACCTATCAATTAAGGTGATATGATACTTGTTTATCATCTAAATGACAATGCGAGAAGCAGCACACGAAGTATAAGACTTTTTTATTCTTTTTTTTCTAGAATAACAAGTATAAGTAGGGCTGACCATTAGATTCTTTTACACTACCATAAGTATGATAGCTAGGGTGTGAAAATCCACTCAAGATCAATGATCGAAGTTGAGGCATGGTCGCAATTCGGTGTCAAGATTGAATTGGTTAGTTGGGCCACTACACACATCCGAACATCTCAATATCATCATCTCTCGTCGCATCATGATGTAGGACCCATAACTAATTAACATCTTCTGCACTCATACTAATACTATAATTTTATCCTAAATCTCAAGTAAATCAAATTTTGATATATAGACCCCTCAATATTACCATATGAAATACGCCATATTGACAAAGTCGAGTTTTAGTTGAATGAGAATTGGATCATAGTCAAGGAATAACCCAAGACTGGGTCACGTTCAATTTTGTCGTACCTTAGCAATTATACCTAAAAAAACTCAAAAAAGGTAGCTCTAAAAACCTGCCAAGTAAAGTTTTAGCTAAACTAGTGCAGAAATGCAAAATTTCTTGATCTAGAGTCTTGAAGTTAATTGTAGATCATCAAAGACTTTTATCTTGTAGAAAGATTTTATCTATTTCATCGTTTACTCACTGACTGCTCTAGTTCGAGACCAAAAAGTAACTCAATCGCTAAATCCATGCAGTTCATCAAATTGGATAGGAATTTAACACAGTCAGCACTATTTTATTTGCTGCCACAGAGTCACTGTGGAAGCCAATGGAGATGACAAGCAAACGACTTCATTCATGACAGTAGATGAAAATAAATCAAGATATAAGATTCTTACACTTATTACAATAGTGAATTGAATTAACTATCAATGAAAGCAAACGAAATTAACTTAAGAAATTTCCCGATCCTTTTACTCAAAATGTGTCTCTTATCTTGAGTAATCTGTAATAACAATATCTTTTGCATTATTCCTCTTTCCGGTGATTCCATTGTACACACTCCAGAGCCTAAAGATAGACAACAGACATTGCTTCCTTTACAAGGCAAAAAAGTGTTTCCTTCTCTCCACTTAGCAGAGTTTGTCCACAACTTCCACTAATGAAGTAGAGAAGCAAGTCATTAACCCCAACTGTTTGCTTTTAATACACAACAATTTCATCTGTGGGTTTTTCTGGTAAAAGTTTCACCATCAACATAATCCCATAAAAGCATCACTTTTTTGTAGATACTTCCCCTACTTATGCCGTAATTATGAATCAAATTAATTTCACAATTAGATAAATAATCAAATAACATTTTGATGTAGAGGATCGGTAAAATCAAGGTAAGTGGAAAATTTAAAATGAACTCAAGCAAAAGTTGTTTAGAAACCTGAAAGTTGCCATATAACCTATAGTAAGTGAGTATGTTTTTGTTCTGCATCAGTTAAATCATATCCTCCACTGAAAAGCTTTACTTGCCAAAATCACTCAAAATGAGCAAAACCATATTTTCGTCCAACAATACATTACTAGGACTTTGTCACAATGAACATAGACTGAGAGTGACAGGGAGAGATATTCGTGCCGATGCAACGTCAATCATTATGTTCAACCTCATAGAAATATATTCAGCACATGCTAGAATGCAGCCAATCCTCTCCAAGCTCCGTGCTGACATGTTACTTTGAGGACTAATGCTTGAAGTCATCGTTCGAGCAACTGCGCTGATAATCTTGATTCCCATAAAGATGGATTTCTGATGGGGCGAATATTTTCCAACCACTTCAAGCATTCAGCCTTTCGTAAACTCTTCCACAGTGCTAGCTTGCACATTGCTGGAAACACTTTATTGCAATCTTCATCCCATCTTCAAAGTCTTGACTCCAAAGGAACCAAAAACCTCCTCTTGCCAATTATGTTGTTTTTCAAAATTATCTGTTGCTTTTGTAAAAGTTCTCTGAAGAAAAATCTTCTTAGTGTTGCTTGTGATGACAAGAGACTATCATTTGACAACACTGTGCTTCTTTTTCCACATTCTGATCAGCTTAGATTTGAGAGGTAGGAAGATTGTTATCGTTAGAGCAATGAATACTCAATGGCAAAACAATCACAATGAGAAGTATCTTTTCTGATTTATGTTCTGTCCTCAGTTGCTAAGCATTTGCAGGTTAATGCATGGTACTTGAAGATTTGTGGCTCCCAAACCACACACAATAACTCATTTCCCATAAATGACCTCCAGTCAGCTGGTTGGCAAAAAATTGGCAAGGAATAAAATTCCCACTAGGAATCTCACCTCAGTTTATTGAAAGAGATTTAACTTGAAGGTAAATGAGTTTCTCCATGGATGTTGGAATAGACCCAGAGATTTTATTTTTGACAAATTCAAAACCTCCAAACTTGTCAAGTCACCAAATGATTCAACACTCATTGGGCCTTCAATCTATTATATACTCCATAAATTGAAGATCTTTCAGTCCTCCACTTGTGGCTGGGATATCACCCGGGATAAGTTATTTTGATAAATCTATTCCTATTATTAGGCATACACACCTTCCAAATTTCATGTCGAAAGAAGAGAGTACCAACACCCAAGAAATTTGATGAAAGTCAAAAAGAACAAGATGTATTTATATTCCAGGCTCCAGAAAGTTGAGGGGAATAACAGAAGTAAACCTATGTGACCCCAAGTAGAGAGAGAGATCTTAGAAAGATAGAGATTACATAGGGCATGAAGGGTATAGATCCCAAAGCTTTTATTGCCAAATAGACCAATTGATCTAGCCTTACTGTTAGATGGCAAAGCTCATCTGGGAATGAACCTAATAACAACCTATTGAATGCAAGATCTAAGCCTTGAGTTTCTAGAAATTTGGTCCAAATGTAATGAATTGGTCCAGTCAATTTATTTCTTTCTAATACTAAGGTCAAACAAGTTGCTTAAATTACACTTGCTTTGCGAGGAATGTTGCTAATTAATACACCAATTGTGATGATGAAAGTGTTTCAAAGACTTAGAAAGATTTCCTATTGAACTTGGAAGGAAGCCGTCAAGTGGATTGCCTTGCTAAACTTAAGAATCTGATTTAATTTCTTGCAGTTTGACAAAGAGGAAAGAAAAGCTCAATTTTTGAGGTTGAAGATTTTCAAGTAATTATTAGCACAAGCTGCTGAGCGTCCCAAGGTTTCTTTAAATTACCAATTGTGTTTGGAATGAAGCTCCGAAAATGTGTCCCTCGTTAGCAACCAGAACGGTGAGAGCTTAGAAGCATTGCGTGATGGAACTTCCAGAACTAGAATGGTTCCAGAAATATTATTGATGACAACTCTCAAGAAACTCAACAGTTGGAAGTGGAAGGTCTATTCTTGATGCAGTAGACTTCCCCACTGAGAGTTATCCATGAGTAACTACCTCTCTGAAAAGCTCAGACCGATGTTGACAGCAAAGTGAAGATTGAGCTGGGTTAACACACCAACTAGGGTTGTTCATTCCCAAGCACACTAAATCCTTAGATTTTGAAGATTGAGGATTTCCTTGAGTGAATTATTATCTAACGTATATGAGCATAGATGCAAAAAACTCAGTTAAAAAGATCTTGTCTAAAGTAGTCAAGAAAGATAACAAGTGAGAAACTAAAAGATATTTACATAGTATTATGAATGGTTTTAACTGTGGGAGTTTGCTGCATATAATAGAGATATCCACATTGAGCATAGTCAAGTTGCGTTGATTTCTTTTCGGTATTGCACTATAAATTATTGAACTGCAACAATAATATTTGCAGAGTTTGCACTTTGATAAAGAAAGGAATTTTGCCATGAAACATGTTTTATTTTTTAAGAAAAGGGCTTCTCAAATAAAGAAGATAGTTGCAAATATTTTCAGAATGCTCATCCGAGAAAATCCATGTGGTCAAACGGAATTTCTACTATTGAAGACATGTTGAAGAAGTTGAAGACACTGGAACCAGAGCTGTTATTATCAGTGAAGCTCAATGAAATTTTAGTGCTATGCATTGTGTGATGGAGGGAGAGAACGTTTCCAGAAAAGTTTGTTATGACTAAGATTAAGCAGGAGGGGTGGAGTGGATTGCACATTGGAGGTTTCAAGGGACAGGAGGATGGGGTGCCCTTGTAGATTGAATTGAGAAATATCTCAAGGCTGGTGACTCTCAGAGCTATTGACATCATGTATGTGCGTATGATGCGCAAATCCAGGTACAAACAGAGGTATTCGAGGTCCACTATGGATATGAAAGGGTTGTTGAAGGATCATAGGATATGATCTTTTCAGGGCAAAAGAATGAAGCTTGTTGGTCTGTGGTAATATTGGTGCTGCTTGCTGCCGCCACGCACACACCAAGCAAAGAAGCAGGAAGCATAATGACACAGTGATGATCATATCGAGAATCACAGTAAGGTTTCCTTCCTTCCCCGTGAAAGATTGCTTCGGTTGTTAGCGGTTAATTTGGGTAATGCAAGGTGTTTGATTGCTGAAGATATATATGTAATGCACATACGTCAAATTCTTGGTGTTTGTGATTGTGATTAAAGCAAGACTGGTAAGAGATGAACTGGCTGGTGAGTATTCACCACTTCCCACTCCCGCTCCGCCACAATCAATTAAGGTACTTGTTTTTTGTAATGCTATCTCATCAAGTCAGTAAAGAAAATGATGAATTAGTTTTATTGCTATCAATGCTCAATCGTTATCTATCTTCTTCAAGGATTTCTTAGCAGCTACAAACTTGGCATTTAGATAATGGGCAATGACTTTAAGGTGAGAAGTGAATAGAAAAGTACATATGTTGTGTTGCTGTGCGTGATAAAATGTGATTCTTCTCGATATAATTTGACATGCTAACATATTCTACACTATAATACATGATTGATAATTAATAAATTAAAATATATAAAAGAAATATTGATTGTACGAGACACAAATAAATTACATTTTTCCAAAATTTTCAAAATCTCAGATAGTTATAAGATTATAAGGAGAATTTATGAGAATGAAATTTATATATATCTTCCCTTTCGTATATCTTCAATTTTAAAAATTTAAGACGTGAGATAATGATATATAAATTTTTGATAGGGTCGAGTATACTCGATGATTTTTCTTTCTAATACTAATTAATTATTATTTATTTTGCAAAGGGAAATTGGGAGGGTATAAGTGCACCTTCCATAAAATGTTTGATTTCAAAGAAGTTTTAGTTATTTTTGAAATTCACGAATTAATCTTGCATTATGAAAATTTTTATATCGGCTAAAAATAACAATTTATGGGATGATTTCTTGACGCCCACGCAAGGACCGCCTTCTTAACCCCCTTCTCCTTTTTTTTGTACATAAATTTCTGTTAAATGTTCTTTACTCTTTCTCCAATTATTTGATAATTAGTGTATTTTTTCAACAACCAAAAGGAGTTAAACGGTGAAGCAAAAAAATTGGTTCAATGGAGATCATCGGCCATTGCCTTATTAAAAATGATATCATTATATAATAGAGTCAGAGAGGATTGCATAGTATAGCCATTACAGCCTCTCTCTTCTTTTCTTTAGCTTAGCTTTTTTGTATAATACCTGATGATAATAGAAGGTTCTTGGAGTGAGGCGTTATATGAAATTAACATGTGTATCAAATGTGTGGATGCGTCTCGGTACTCGATTATTTGACGGTATACATACCTGCCACATGAACAAGATTACTTAAATAAAATATAATAAATAAAATATTGCTGATTGACAAAGCTCAAATATTTTAAGCATTTGCTCTAAAGATTGCTTTTAGCTGTACTCTATTGACCTCCCTTCTGTGCCAACTCACACCACCCATTGAGAATCATGTACCCAACTCGTACTCCACACCAATACCAAGCCTCGAACTAGGTATGACCTGAATCGACTTATTTCGTCCTGGTCTCTAGAGATACTACATGCACGAGCCGCCTGTTTGACAAATGCAGTTTGATAAAAGAAACAGTGATATACGTGAACAATAAGCTAAAGCCAACTCAAGGCCTGGGCGGCCTAAATTCTCTCCACTCCATTGCAAGTTGGATGCCGCCGACAACAGAGAATAAAGTTAGTGATGACAATTAGCCCATTATAGGCAAGTAACCAAGGCTCTGAAAGCAATATTCTTCAATACTCTGTACCACGATGTCAACTGTTGAGCGAGTTTATGTAGTAATGCTTTTGGCTGCAGAGCAGCTACTCGCAATGACCACTCATTCATCAGCGATCACTATGCCCAACTAACGTCACATACAAGCATATATTGCTTGCTTTCCAAATTACAGCTTGCTAGATCGCCTAACTAGCCAGCCAAATCAAAAATTTAGAGCATCAGATTTGCCTTCTCATCAGATAACAATGAAGAAAAACAAATCAATACTTGAATTCTTATAATCATTCCATCAAGAAAAGAAAACAAATTCGTGAGATTTCTACATACATATATTTCCAATTTTCAATCAAGATTTCTAAGTTCTTTGTAAGCACTAAGAATTAATTAGTGTTAATAGACATTTGTAAGCATAATAATAATCAAAAACATTCTGAAATGATATCATAATTAGATTTATTAAACAATCAAGCTAATTAATGTATCTCAGATCGAGATATGAAATATCAGTAATATAAATACATTATTTGTGATGAAATGCATCTCTTTTCTGATCAAATTTTCAGTGAAAATCTTGGGCAGAGAGACGCAGTCACTTTGTCGCATTTTCTATTGGATTTGGATCATATAGAAGTGAAATGAAGTTGGGCCCAGTGGAGAAATCCACCAGTCTTATCACCATCTTGAAGGATGGATTATGGTTATTCCAATGACTAAATTCTAATAAATCTTTATCAAAGATAATATACTAGGATATTAATTGAAACATGTAATCTAACTACTGCAGTTAAAATTCTGATCTCTATTTTTGTAAAATGATAAGACTTAATCGGGCAATAGTAAATTGATATAGCTTCTGATATTTTTCCATAAAAACAGTGCGACTGATTCTGATATTAGAATGGAGTGCTGTAAGAATGATACTGTTTACTTAAAGGTAGTAGTGTGTTTGGCATTACAACCAATAATGGACTGATTTTATTAAATATTTTATAAGCTCAAGGTGAAATAGGCAACTTCGAACGATTAGTATTATATTATATTAGCATTATTAGAAATCAATACAGAAAATGAACACACAATATGATGATGATACTGTTAGTGGAATTCACCCCTTTGTGGTTGAATCTGGAAGTATGGTGCCAATTCTGGAATTCCATAGTGCAATTCGACGCAACACAATCGTAGAAACATAACAAAACAGTAATAGGGCAACACAAGTAACAAATAAATGAAAATAGCAAAATAAAAATAAAGCCCCAAATACAGCTGCACCTCTCTCTGCAACTCTCTTCTTGCTCAGTGCTGGCCAAAAGTTGATTTTAGCATTATAATCAACCATCACTATGAGTTAAAATTATGAATTTATTGAAATCAACCAAGCCTGATCTGAATAATTGTCAACAGGTCATACATTTTGGTTTCTATGAATTCTCCTTGAAAGCACCAAAGGACGGGGATTTTACTATGATTACCTCTATTACCAGAAGGAGATTTCAATATTTAGTTACTCACTATTGTGGTTGTGTGGAGTCCATGTTGTGTGGAGTTTGCCACTGATTTGCAGTTATGTTTGGGTAACCATGAAGTATGCATGGTATGCGATGTTTACTCTTTCTCAAGGTCAACTTAATAATATGTATTGGGTAGTAGTGGTAGCCTAGTAGATTTCATATACAGTACTCTCTCTTTTTTTTGACTGGCACAAATCTTTGTCTCTTCTGTCGACCGGACCCTAAGATCCCCAATACATATAAGCTGAGTACAGTTAAATAAACATTATAAGCACCAAACCAATCCAATGCTAACATAACAAACAGGTCGAAATTAATTGTCTAGCTTGAATCAACTCTCATAGGAATCAGACATTTAATTGCCATGAGCAGGCACCTCATTTTGAGTAAATGCGTCAGCCAATAACCAAGGCCATGAGTGACAAGCTTCTCTAGGCGTCGGCGAATAAAATGTGTCACCAAATGCCCCAAGGCCAAGGCACACCAAAGGCATCTAAGTCCTTCCAAAAAATCAGAAGAAGATCAATGTGGACCAAGATTGAGAGTTAGCTCAGCTTTGGGCATCATGAGAATTGATAGATGTAACCAGTGTGCCAATCACCTCATGCTTTGCATCTTCATATTTCTATTCCCAGTAGTCCTATCAGCCTCTAGTCCTAAAGTCAAAATAATAATAGTTGATTCCTGTAGTGTGAATATGACACTGTTGTGCTGCCCACATAATGTGTTCCCTGCTTTTGTACTTTTTGAACCCTTGGCCTAGTGTCAAATTAATCAAATTGTAAGTATTGTATATGATTTATTAGTGATTTAATAGATTATTTAATAAATTAAATCATTCACCCCTTTTATTAGCCCTTATTAGTCAGACTATTGAGACTATCTCTCTGCTACGCGCATAGAAGAAAGTAGGTAGCAAGATATCAGTAGCATTTCTTTTGAAGAACCAAGTCAATCTCGCCATGAAACAAGAAACTACAGTTTACAGTCGCCACGGAGGATATCAAGCGAAAAGATTATTAAATCTTCTGCTAATTACGCACAATCTGGATTAACCATATCAGCCAGTAAAGCTCAAAGTGTCGAAGTGGCAACTTTCTCCTGATCCTTTTACTCACAATGTCTTTATCTTGGTAATCTGTAACAAATATCTTTTCCCTTTTCCGGTGGTGATTCCGTTGTTACACTCAGAGCCAGATGAAAAGATAGACAACAGAGCTGCTTCCTGATTTGCAGAATGCTTTTCCTCCACCTTCAGGTACTAACTGTCTTCCACAATGGGGACACTTAGTGAAGCAAGTACACACCCAAACGCGCTTCGCCCAATTCCTCAAAAAATCCTTGTGGGTTTTTTTGTTTCAAAGTTTCCAAAAGTTTCACTAACATTGTAAATCCCACATATAAACACTCACTTTCTTTGTATACTTCCTTCATCAACTTCCTTATGAATCAAATCAATTTCACATTAGATAATAATATAATATTGATGTGGAGGAAAATAATAAGTAAAGAATTTTAATAGACAAAGCACAAGGTTATTTTGAGTGGAACCTGGTGCTGGTATATATCTCATAAAAATGGTTTTAAATAGACTCAGATCATTCTCCAATTAAAAGGTGTTTTAGCGCCAAATCACTCAATGAGTCAACATATTTTGCAACCAACATTATATTTAGTACACAACATAATTAGATAGATTGAGCGATGATTATGGATCAAGTGTGATGCATATATGCCTGCAGTTGAATCGTCAACGTCATCATGTTCCAACTCTGCCCCTGCATGTATTCTGTGGACTAATGCTTGTCATTTGTGTTGAATAACTCATGCTCTGATATTTCGAGTATTAACATTCTGCCCCTCAAAAAACTCAATGCCTAGCATTCATGTCTTGGGAACACTCTTATAATCTTCATCCCAAGTCTCTTTACCTAGTCTCTAAATCGATGAGTAACGTAAAAGTTCTAAGTAATAGTCTGTTGTCGTAGTTAAAAGTAGAAGAAATTTTCCTGTGGTATGTTAGTTGGCCGACAGATACTCCTTTTTTCGCTTTCCCCTGAATAAGCTCAATAAACTACGATGCCAATTATTGTTATATAAATGCAATACTCAATGAAACAACAATACTCACAATCAAACAATGAGAGTATGATCCTATATGATTTGGTCTTCCTGTTAGGCATAAGTTTTATTTAATGTTGACAGAAGATGAAAGTAAACCACACACACTGCTTCATATCCCACAAATCAGCTGTGAAGTTATAATGTTTCCCAATTAACGTCCTCAAATTCCCTGTCAAGTATTATTGAAAGCATTTGTCCTTAAAGATAAATGGTGTTCTCCGCATGGATGCTGTAATAGACCCAGAGATTTTGTCTGACAAAAAACCTCCAAAACCTCCAAACTCAAACTTGTTAAGTCACCAAATGATTCAGGAATTCAGGCTTCAACTATTATAGGGTAGTCATCCATAAATTGAAGATCTTTTCAGTCCTCCCCGGTAGGCTTGTTGGATATCACCGATAAGTATTTTTGATAACTTTAGATACTCACAAGGAAGTACATTAAATTTCTATAGTCTGGGTGATTTGGCAGAGAGGAGAGGAAAACTATCAAGGAATTTGATGAAAAGTCAAGTCAAAACAAATTTTAGGCTCCAGAAAATTGAAGGGAAAAACCCCAAACCTGTGACCTAAATAGAGATATCTTTAGAGAAGTGAGAAGGTATAGAGTTCATTCTGATTGTGGCCAAGTCTAATGTAGATCATCTGATAAGCTCAACCTGTGATCTAGATGAAACTAGTGTTATGCCAAGATACCTGAAGGCAGGCAAAGCTATGTACATGTAATTGTCAGATTGGAATCAGTCTTAGCTGTCAAATCGAGGGAATACTTGCCACTGCGCAAAAGAACAATGAATATTTAGGTAAGTTTCACATGAAAGATTACCTACTGACTGGAGGAAGGATTGAATGGATTGCTCCTGAGTTAAAGTCATACTCTACTTGCAATCTACCAAAGAGAAAGGAAGAAAGAAAGCCTTAATTCTTGAGGTTGAAGAAGATACTTAGCAAAAGCTGTCGTCACCTCCAAGGTTCAATTACCAATTGTATCAATAACCTGAAAATGTAAGCCCCCCCTAGTAGTGTGAGCTTGAGAAGCTGTGATGGAACTGTGGAATGGTTCAGAAAACGTAAGTCCCAAGTTAAGATAAGCCACGAGTTGTAGTGAAATTAAGAAAGGTCCACACTGATATGGAAGACTTCCGGAGAGAAGAGTTATTTAGATGGAGGATACCAGCAGTTGATTGGTTGGTGTTGATAGCATACCAACTATAGGGTTGTTCCAAGTAACCCTACTAATTAGCACATTCTTTCGGGTGTATTTTTAGCCTGTACCAAAACAGATGCAAAAATTCTAATAAGATCTTATCTAAAGATTCAAGAAAGAACAAGTGAGAAATTAAAATATTTACAGTATGAACATAATATGTCAACTTCCATTTGCATCCGATAGCGCACAAGTTTGATTTCTGGTATTGCATACGTTATTGGACTGCACAAATTGTTTGTTGTTTTTTTTATTAAGCAAGGAATTTAAATGGACATGTTTGGTTCCAAAAAAGGTTAGAGAGATAGTTACAATGGTTTAGGCAAATTTTTTGAAGTCCAACAGAAGGGAAGTCTATTATTGGTTATCGAATGCCCGCGGAACACATTTATGTTGAGAAGATTTAGAGACACTGCTGAACCAGAGAAGCTGGGTTACCATGGCTGGTAAAATCTGGCAGCGCATGCATGGTCAGATGGAGTGGATGGAAACGTTTCCAAAGCATTATGACTAAAGACATAAGGAGTTGTAGTGAAGTGAAGTTTCTGCAAGTTGAGGGAGGGATGAGTGCCTTGTAGAATTGAGATTGAGAAATAAGGTATTGCAAGTGACATAACTATTGTGCTCAGACAGCACACCGTGATATTAATCCAGATCCAGGTACAAACAGAGTATCTCCGAGGTTAATTTACGTTAGTCGGACTTCATAGAATTATACTCGCAATGTGAATTAAACAGAGCGTGTTGTTGGTTGTTGTTATTGGTTAGTCTGTGGTAATTATGTTGCACTTGCGCTGCTGCTAACGCCAGAAAAAGCGAGTAGTGTGGAAGATACACATGATCATGAAGGATCCTGAAAGTCCTCTGAAAGACGTTTAGCTTGCTTAGGGTTGGTAACAAGCAAGTTTTTGATGCTGAAGATATATAGCAATGAATCTCTCTGCGGTAAGGGATTGTTTGCATCTCACAAGCAGACTGGAAGAGGAACTCTGGCTGGTAGGTTGACAGCAGTGCACCCATCGTTAAGGTAGGTACTTGTGTTTTTACCAATTGGCACCATCTCATTAATGTCAGAAAATGGCTGTTGCTTTGCTTTTATCCACAATTGTTAAATTGTTATTATCTTCTTTCTTTGCAGCGCGAAGTTTTTCTGTAGCCTTCGGCATTTAGATGAATGAGTAATCAAGGAGTATAGAAATAGCATATAAAGAAATGTAATGCATCATTTTCTTGCTATTTATTAATTAGGATTGATTCCTTCCCGTATATAAATTTTAGGCCATGTAAACATTACATCATGAAGTAGTTATAAAATATAAACTAATAAATAAGTAGTATATTTGCAATAACGTCAATTATTTGTTTCAAAAAACTTAAAAATATATTATTACTCATATTATGATTATAAAAAATCTCTTATGAGATTTTAATATTATCCTTCCCCTTTCGTATCTTCACTTAAATTTTGAGAAGGGATATATGATATAAACTCGGTCCTGGATAACTTTGATATTTCGTATAATTTATTTTGTATTAAACACTTTATGTTGTATATGTACCTGCAGTGTCAATTGCCACTTTGTCGCAGAGAGTGTAGGTGCTGAATACTAGTTGTGCGTTAGCCTTTTACCTACTTAAAAATATACCCCACAAACGCGTTTTACAATTGATCTCCCAATTTTCATCTCCGCAAGAAAGCACCTGCAAGCACCCTCTCTCCTAAATTCCTCCTCCTCTCTTCTCTATTTGCAACATAAATTGCTAAATGTTCTTCCTCTTTCTCAACTCTATTCTCTTTCTTAAGGTTTGAAGTCAAATTTTCCAAAAAAAAAGAGTTAAATGAAGCAAAAAGGTGATTGATTCATTGACCGTTAGTAATGGATCATCATATACAAACATTAATGATATCATTATTATGTATCGTGAGGATTTGAAGTGGAGCAGCATATATGGTTAATTTGTTATGTTATCTTTCTTCTTGGCCTTTCGTATGTACAAACTTTACATTTTAGACCATGAATTGATTCATGGTCGTTGTGAGTTAGCGTATTAGTTAAAAGTGCGTGGAAGTCAAGACCAATTATCTCAATTATGAGTGAGATATTTGAGCGGAGAATATATGTTGATTGTTCATTAGTAATCGGCTTATACAATATAATAAATAATTAAAATAGTTAGAAAATAAAGACATTTTGTTTTAAAAAAAAAAATGCTTAAAGCTCAAATATTTTAAGATTATAAGAGGATCCTTTCCTATGATGAAGAATGAAATTTATATATATTTCATTCTCCTCTCTCTATAACTTTTAGAAGAACTTCCTAATGATATAAATTTGTGTAGTCAAATATTGATATTTTTTTGGTATTTAATCTATATTATAATAATTATTTTTTTTTAAAGGGAGTGGTAGTGTACCTCCCGCTGAAAAGCTACTATAAAGTTTAATTAATTTTTAGTAAATCCGAAAAAAATCAAATTTGTTGCTGAGAAATTTTTTTATATTGCCAAAAACTAATAAACACAACCATTCATTATGCTGACGATTTATCTGTAGCACTGACCTGGTCCAGGCCGCCTTTCTCTGGCTTCTGCTCCTTTGATTTTTTGGCACATAAATTTGTTAAAGAATTCTCTTTACTCATTCTCAATTATTTAAGAAAATAAGGCTATTTTCAACAACCAAAATTTAAATAAAACCACAAAACTGAGTGAGATGGTAGTTTTAGTCAGTCAGTACATCAGCATTTCGATTAAAATGAAATTCTATTATGCAGAGGGATTGCATGAATATAACAAAGAACTATATTTCTTTCAATAAAAATACAAGTTTAGTAAAAAGATATTCTGCTTTAGGTGCTATTTTTTTAATCAAGCAATTCACAAGCTAAGTGGAAATTCAAATAAACGACGATATCCATTCAACATTTAAAGGTGCATATGATCGATCATGCAGCCGAAATCCCTCTCATAATTTATATTTTTTTCTTCTGCGGAAAAACTACACATAAATCAAAATAGGTGCCACAATTTAAAAAAAAAAAGAGTCTAAAATCATCAAAAAAATCCTAACTACAATGATCGCGATGGGTCATGGTCTTCTGTATCTGTATGTTATTTATAATAGCGAAGAGTAACCTAAGTAATCACTGCATAACAATACATAATCACATTAAAGAGAGTCGATTTTATTTTGATGCTTATTCTTCCGCCGTCGCTTAGATCAACCCGTTCCCGACCTAATTGAATCGATCTGAAATAAATGGGCAATTGTGTCATGCGGATAGACTGATGAGCTGTTAGTCGCATCTTTGTACTAAAATATTCTCCATATGAGGGCGAGGTTGAGGGCTCTTACCTATTATACACTTACTTACTGCTTCACTCATCGCAAAAAGATCATTAAATCATCTTGTTATAACATTAGATTCCAGAATAAGTCATTATAGTTGCTTTATATCAAATCTAGTCTTTTGTTAAATTTGGGCCTCTTCAAAAGCTAATGTAACAAAAACCATACACCGGATGGTTTTGGGCATGGCCTGAGCAATCAAGCGTACAAAGTACTCTCGTCCGCTCATTTCCTCTTTTTATCACCATCAATCCCACAATCTTTAGCACTCTCATATAGAGTAATACATCTAAGAATCAAATAAAAACAAATACAGGTTTTCTTGAGTTTCACTCTCTGAAAGGGAAATTAAAATCGGCATTTATTAATGCGTACTCTTATAAATAAGAGTTTAAACTTTTTTTTTTTATCCCTGGACCATTCTTATAGTATCCTTTGTGATAGTAGCTGTACTTCTGACCTACAAGCCTCTGCTAAACTTTTTGAATCTAAGAAGTAATAGGCAAGTCCCACCGCCATAAGCTCCCTCTCTAACCAGGGATGGCCTCTATGCGCAGCTCTTTCAGCCTTGAGATATCTTGCTTGAGGGCCCAGCTATAACACTAGTTTGCTTTAACACTCCTATGAATATGATTAAATACGGATATCCCACCAACTTTGGAAAAAAAGATGAAAAATAGTTTATTAAAGTTAGTCTTTTATAGCAATATTCAAAACAACCCACATATGAAAATCAATATTATGTATACAACTGTGCCTGATTCTTGAATTTGGTATAAAATTAAATTCTGTGTCATGAACCTCGCCACTTACTAATCTGCTAATCTAAAACAAAGTAAAAGTGAGTTTTGCAAAATAGTAATTTATAAATAAATAAAAATATAATAATGAAAGAGGAGGAGGAGGATCAATAGCTTGTAGAAATGTAGGCGTGTCAATAAGGAAAATGATCAGAGAAAATAATAAAATAAGAAATAAAAAATAACAATGTGCAAAGACTTTGAATGTATCGCAAAACTTCATATCTATTGTTTATATTAATATAGCTATATAATAATGCATTACTCTCATTAGTATGCTTTTTTTTTAATCTTTTTAGTTCTTTAAGATTTTCATTTCCTTTTTAGCACGCTACTCACTTTGGAAGTACAAATTACCAACCCCCACATGTATCATCCAAACTTAAAATGTAGAGAGTTATGACATGGAGAAATCTCAACTCAAGTACAATAGAAAATTAAAGTACAGAATTCCCAGATTACTAGTTTTTTTTCTTAAAACTATAATCACCCAACATACCTTTTTTGTTTTCCAATTTCTAACATATTTTATATTTTTGTACTTTAGTTTCCCAAACACTTGTCTGATAATAAAAATCTAACCTGACAGATTTTTTAGGTATCGCCGTGTGAAGTTTGGTTATCAAAAAGTTGGTTTTGGAGACTCACAAAAAAATATAAATAAAAAAAAGGAATAAAGAGATTGTAAAATGTAAAAATAGAGAGGAGAACATAGCGTTGTATTTATTTTAAAAGGAAAAAAAAAATTATTTGTTTGAATAAAGATATTCTTGTTTTTTTCTTATATGCACATGTTATCTTATTGTTACAGTGCCCGATTTAGCATAAAATAAAAAGTTTACGCATGCAACAAATTATTCAGCAAGCAGCGATAGAGAGAATGTAGCGCAAAATTGATTACCCTTACCTTGTGCAGTTAGTTTTTCATATTGATATATTTTTTAAACCTGGGAGCCAGAGTAAAGTCATTAGTTTGGCTAGATTGGAGATAAAAAGAAGAGATTAATTACCATTAATGAAATGGGGGAATTGTTGGTAGGATTTGCTGAGATGTTATGTAATGTCCCCTCATTTTTCCACCACTCATCTTACTGAAATGCAATAAATATCCTCCAAAGCTCAGACATTTACTTGCCCATGTATTCGAGAAGGCTATTTTGGGAGATACATAGAATTATATTATAGAGGAGAGGAGCAAAGCACTGGAGCAGGGTGGGAGAGAGAGGGGAGTGTTTACTATACTCTAATGGCCTCACAGGTGTTTGGAGGGATTAGCCAAGGATTCGATAGGCTTACAAAAAAAAAGTAAATTTTATTTATTATGTGAGTATTAGGTTATTGCCTATATTTTCTTGGAGCTTTGATCTATTTTTGTTTTTAAATAGAAATTATCATTATTGTGGCACCCAACCTATAAACCTCGGCTTGAATTCTGGTTATATGAGATCTTTCTAGAGGTTTTTCTAATGCAGAAAGCACTATTCCACCTGCAGGGGACATGTTTGAGATGGGTTCTCCATTATGTGCGTGCATTAATATGCTAGCCGATCGAATGCCATCACCGAAACGGATCCAATGGCGTGACAAGCGCTATCAGCCGCTATTACTCAGATTTCGTTGTTTTCGTTTTCACACATCCTCTAATGTTTCCACCAATCTGGACAAAAAAAGCATAAATAACACGACCTCATTTCCTAAATATCCCAATTCCTATCTATATGACACATCTTGAAAATAAGGATAAATTCCATAACGTAGATTGTAATACAATCCATCGTAATCTGCTTAAATAATTGTAATAGTACAGTAGTAAGGCTTAGTCTCTTCGTGTATTAATTAGTGTAATTATATAGGAGTTAAGTGATTGGTGGATAACAAAAAAAAAGAGAATAGTAGTAGAAGATAGACAAAGTGTTAAGTTTTTGAAGGAAGGAGGACAATGTCAGGAAACAAGCCAGAAGAGACCGAGATTAATTCCGATGCGTTGACAAAAGAAAGGATTTTAAGACAGCCTTTTAGAATAACAAACACCGGAAATGGAACGCCATAATTCAGGTGCCCAGTCGTGACTGAGCAAGCGAAATAAAATAGGTAAAAAAGGTTAACCTCGCTGTCTAGGGGATTAAGGTGGGGCTCAGCATCCATGAACATTTATTTTGGTGGCTATTTTATATATCATATGTTATATAAGCCCGGTGCTTTGAATGCTTTGAGAGAGGGAAGAGAAATAGGGAAGACTGTGGTGGGCTGGTCGTAAGCGTGCGTGTCGGTGTAGCTGTGTCAGCACAGGTTTATTTTGTATTCTTTCAAGTTGATCATGTCACCATAATTTTCTCTTAGGTTATGAGATATTCATGATCAACAAATAATTATCAATGGTGAGGTTTATTTTGATATTCATAGGTTCTATGTTATATACAGCAATGAATAAAATTTGATGTGAAACTCTTTCTAGACCTTTCAGACGTGCGTTAGAAATCAAATATATGATGCGTTAAGTTTTAGCACGTATTAAATGCTAATTGTGTGCATGGATCTAGGTGAATATCATTTGAAATTCCTGGAGTTAGTGTTTACAGCAGTTAACTATCACGGTTCGACCTTCACGTCTAACATGCTCTGTTTAATTGAATAAGATATACTTTTGAGCTTAATATAGCAATACGTAAATCTTATTTTGGCCTTGTTTTTAAACTTTACACGACGATGTCGAATAGCGATGTCATAAAGTATACAACGTGAATCTATATTTCGAGTCTAGTTGAACGATTCTGACTCAAGTGTTACAGCGCTAAATCAATAGGCCGGATATTTGCTGATAACTCACTAGCTCTCCTCTGGCTTGATTTTACTACTAAAGACTGGACTTCACAGTTTATCGCTGGATTCATTGCTCTCTTTAGGGTTAAATTTACATTCTCACATATAACGAAAATTCCAGTAACTCGTGGGGAGTCGCGAAATAATACCTATTCTCGTGCACTAGATGAGAGCCCGCTGACAATATATTGTAGTATCTGAACTACCTAATTTCTAATTACGCGTAATGACAGATGGAAATTACTGTACCTATAGCCCACTTCAAATGGTTTACCTAAGATGAATAAATTTCTCAAACACCCTAATCCGTTTGTAAATCCTTCTAGAAATATGGACCTATATGAACATTACACCTTAGATTACAATAAAATCGTATCAATCATTTAAATCCCACCCTATACAAATCCAAGCAACTTCGGAGGCCAATTCTCCAATTACATTCCCAACAGAAGGTCTGACTTTCCATCTATCTTTCTGACATCTGCTTCAATGTGTGTGTGTGATCACACAGTCATCAAATATCAAACTTCCCTTCAATGATTTTAATTTATAAAGACACAGATTGGTAATTAATTAAAGATAAGATATAAGATACAAAAGTATAAAATTAAAATCAAAGACATTATAGCAATTTACATGAGGACACTGTAATATATATCTTTATGTGTAAGTTAGAATGTTGAATTGAGGTGTTTCAAGATCAGTAAAAGAGTAACTCTGACAATAATAAAAAAACGAACCAGATCTATGATAAAGATACACGGTGAGTTAATAAACAGATAACTAAAGTCTCCGTAAGCTTTACTTTGGATGATGATGAATTGATGAAAATTCCATCAACCTCACTTACTAATATCAATTTTGTCAAAAATTTTATCTAGCAACATATGCTTAGTTTTACAAAATGGCAAGAGCATAAGATATTCGTGAGTTAGACAAATTGCCACTACGCAACGCATACATACCTAAATAGGCGATAAGAGAAGTAAACGGCAATCTCGGAAAAATCATACAGCGTGTTATCCATGCATGTGCAGATGATTAATCACTACGAAAATATAAAATTTACTGTGTAGCGAAAGAAACAACATTGACATCGACACCGGCGATCACTGGTATCTCTAAAATAAATTATAATCTCAAACAGTAAACTGGAAATGTCTTACAAATCGTGTGTGTAAGTCCGAATCAAAATATGAATAACTAATCTCATAAGTGATATAAGGATACATGGGGATACTTAGTGGTGGGTATTCATTTCCGAATTCCTTGCCTTTTTCACATACAATACACCGAAGTATCACACATCGAATAAAACACATGTCCTAATGCTTTGTGAAATTAGCAGCGAAATTTAGATAATTACGCATATGCACCCTAGAAGACTTGCTCAATCTCTCCAAAGAAGTAATCTTATATTGCCAAATTCGATCACCTATTGCCTGCCATATTTTTTGAGACCAGAATTGAGAATCTAATACTTTCATGTCTGTTGTATCAAAAATAATTGCCTCCAGAAGTTTTTCATTTTTGTGTAGAACTTCCTTCTAGATATTAGACATAAACCTTAATTGGAGATAAACTAACCAAATTCAAATATTAGACCAGAGAGGATTACTCCCAATTATAATGAAGCATTGAGGTCTCATCTAACGTGCCAGTTAGTATCAAATTTAGCTCTAAGAATCACACTATAAAAATCTAAGTGTCTTGTATTAACTAATTCTAGAGTCAATAGAAATCTGCGATAGTCTAGAACCAATGATAATAGATGATCTTTCTATACCTAGGACTTCTAATAATCGTAATGTTTCGTTTGATTTTGAACACAAGGTAGAGTCGTGGAAAACGGATCGTTGGAATCGTTGATTCCTAATACTTACTATGAGAATTCTTTATTGGGAATTTTGTTTTCATAGCCTAAATCGCTGCGGCTTTGCATGATCTGAATCGATATTCTGGATTCTTGTGTTACTAAGAGTTAGGGCCGCAATGACCAGTGATTATTATCAGGTGGGTAGAATTCAAGATGGTCATAAGTTCTAAGGCCACGTCAAACCGAGATAAGACAAGTAAGGCCTACTCGTTGCGGCGCATCCGGAATCGAGTTCAGTTCGACAAGTTGAGCCATATCTTGCATTTACTTTTCATCACGTCTCTAGACCGACGTTACCCCTGATAAGCGCATATGTAAGTAAAAATATATTCTACCCTTAGGTGTCTTGGGATTTAATCGGTCCCATACGATGATTTTTATATATGTATACAGTTCTTTGTCACTGTTCTTCGATTTTTTTTAGAGGGCAAACAATAAATTACGTTCTTAATTAATTTTAAAAATGATTTTTACATGTTTAAGAGATTTAATGATAATCTTATGCTAACTGCTCGCAGGTGCGCAGGTTTGCCAATTGATACCCCACAACGCTTAAGCAGTAAGCCAGAAGATTTTTCTTAACGATCCATTTCTACCCAAACTTGATTATGATGAGTATCACTGATCATGTGATCCTGCTGGGCAGCCAAGTTTTCACGACCAGCATTAGTTCTCCTGCCATCATGAACCAAAGTAATCTGCATTGAGAACACTTAACGATACCGACTCACGGTGCGTTCATAATTTGAAGTCGTGAACTCCGAATGAGTTCTGTCTCACTTCACACAAAGGGTTACACAAGCAGTGGATAACAAAAGTCTTAGCAGAGCTTCGCCCTGAAATGGAATTTGGGTACTGACTAAGGGATGACCAGTTAGACCATAATGGAAATATAGACTAACTTCTATTTGTATAGAAGCCTCTTCTTCTCTCCTTCTATTATTATAATAAAAGTACAATTTTTGTGATTAATTTTTCGTTGACGTGGGATGCGCAAGTAACTGTCAATTTTTCATGAGAGAATAGCAGTGTGAATCAAACCATGAATGTCACGAATACCACGTGCGACGTGTATCGCATTATCGAGCCTTTTTAGATTTGAGTTAAATAGTTAATGTAGCTAATTTTGCTCAATAACTCAAACTAATTTTTATCACTTCAAAACAGTTCGCACAGTACCTTTTTTTTTGCTTTGACAATAATTGACACCTACTCAAATGAAGTACAAACTGCATATAGCATCAAATTGATATTAATAAAAATTTAGGTATATTACGTGAGAGAGAAGATTTCTCAAAAGGTTTGTCTCCAGCTATGTGGTATTCTGTAATTTCTGACTTTTCCTAAAAAATGGGAGGAGAATCCTTCTCAATGTGAAATGTGCTAATTAATAAAAAGGTAAGCTTTATGCCACAACATTAAAAGCCGAATTGTGATTGATTATAGTTTGGCTAATTAATATATTCTAACTGAGAAATAACATTAGGTATTATTTATAAATTAAGAAAACTATCATAGGAATATAAACACTAAGGACATGGATGGATGGACACACACCTTGGTGAGTGCCGCATCAATGTTGTAGGAGTTAGTCAGTCCTGCTCTTACATCAGTAACATCACATGTACAAGTATAATTAGAGAAGACATACATTAAAGCATAGACTAGTCTAATAATGGTAATTCCTTTTTCCTTTTCTGCATATTTTCTCCTGAAGATATAGATAAAGAATTGCACAAGAGTGGAGTTTGCTGGGCAAAACTAAAGTAACATTAAAAGACAAAAATAGAATGACATCTTCCTAGGCAGTAAGAATGTTCAGAATTGAGAATCATTATCATTATGGTACTGCACCTGACACAATATTTTTTAAAATGCCTGAAGACAATTAATAATGCACTTGATGTAGCATAAAATAGTACACTGACAAAACAAACGAGACTATTTATTTCGTTATTTCGATTCCCAAAATCTGCGCCGGGACCATGCCATTACATTGGAAAAAAGATTTTATCTATAACCTTCAATAATTTACGCGTACTGTGGAGTGATTTATGTAGAATTATGTAAGGTTGGTACGGCGCGATATCTCAACTTCAACAAGGGGTTTTCCATGATCTCCATCCCAAATGTTTATTATTTAATAATAGTAGCCTAATCATCTAAATACTAAGTAATGAAGCATACCAATTCACCAAGATGGATAATCATAATCAGAAGCCACATTAATGGCTTATAGGCCGACCAATGTCACGGAAAAATGCTGGTCCAGTATATCACTGCAAGAATTTTAGTCTATTCAGATATATTCACAACTTGAGTGGAAGAGAGCGATGGTTAAGTGGTTCCATTGCTATGGAAACATTCGCCCATGTCAATTATATTTTATTTACTTTCCTGTTAGACTTCCTCCATAAGACCACTCTAGCTCATTCATACTCATTCGACGTGTTTACATGAAACACGATGGTCTATTACCACGATTACAAACTAATTCATTACTAATCAAACCAACTTCATACTGTGATTAGTCAGCTCACAAATGCCTTTGTGCTCTCGCTGCCATAACCACGCAGCGGCCAATGCACCAATTCACAAACACCTCCAATTGGCCGGCCTCAGGTAGTAGCAGTTGGGCATGCCATCCTATCCTGATTCTTGATGCCGACGCACTGGTAACTCTATCCACTTGATCACCCTGAAACTTGTCGATACCACGGACGGCATGATTATTTTTCTGCAGCAGGGTTTGAAGCCAATGAGTCACTCTACTGCGAGTCGCGGATTTCATTACAGTAATTAGCTTATTAAACATTTTCGTCATATGGTCACTTCGTTACGCTACTTCGGAATCGGAAGCGAATTGCCGACTTTTGACTGACAGTGGCACAACCGGGGCGTGGTTTTAAAACGAAAATAGGGCTCAAGTGCTGATTTGTTATCTTCTTTGCTAAGACTGACCCTGAGAGACTTCGGTGACAACAGGACAAATGATGTGAATGACGAAATGGCGTGATTATCACTATATGAACGGGTTGACGCTGCTCTTGCTGTGTGGATTCAGGTTAAGTTAATATGCCAAACTGTTGTTCACAAGGAGATCAAAATTGCTTGCTAAATCTTCACGCATCCCAGTTTAATAACCATATTATAATCAACAAGCTAGCGCTGAAATGGAATCCAAATCAATTAACCAGCCAAAATTGTGTATTAAGGGGATAAAGTTCCGAGCGAAGTTAAAATTTTGTTTAAAATTATTTTATGTTTAAAATGGTGGTGTTTGCAACCTCACTCATATCGGGTCTAGATAGTACACAAGAATCTCAGAACGGGGTGATCTGTACGATAGCATGGTAACCAACTGACGAACCTTTAACATTAGATATCATAGGTGTTCCTTAGCCTTAAATATAACTTGAACCCGGAACGAATCGTTGCGCAACCAACTTGCATTCCAATTGGTGCATCTCATCTCGAACTGAGGAATTTCGGCGCCCTGCTTGCGGAGATAACATGTTAACCCTTCAGGCGGCTGTAGGTATGCTTCGAGGTCCAACAAGCCATCTCGGCTTAATATCTCAAACTCGAACTCATTGAGTCACGCTGCGAAGACCTCTAAACATACAAACTTGGATTAGCTGATATCCCGAGGGTCACCTTCCCTGCTTGAGCTGAAACCCATAACCTTTGACATAAATATCTCAAGTATTTTCGGGGAGAGCATGTACGCTCACTTTGTAAATACCCTAGCTATGGACATGGTACTACCTCGTCAATTATTTGTCTTATTACATTCATGCCATGGTGCCAGAAAAGAGCTTGCTAGATCCGAACTTTCACAACTGATCCTTGCTGGCTTGCCACGCTAATCCACATAGCGTGTCTGTACCATTGATCGACAGGATCCTCCTTTCTTCAAGAATTCCATTAGTGTATCACATTCCGTTCAAAAAAATTCTCAAATGGTCGGTTATTAGCCCAAAGATAGAGTCTCAAGTCTACCTAGTTAAGCGGGTTCAGCAGACAGTCACTAATATACACGACCTACAGCAGGGCTAATGTCCTAGTTTTCAATTTCCATGTGTGCTTTCAGCGCTATCTGATTTCATTCTATTCGTCTCACACACCCACATGTTTTTGCTTATACGACCCTAATGCGTGCTCTTTGGCCTTAGGTAGGTATTAAGGCCTCTCTATATATCTCAACAATGGTGATTCCTCAAGTTGCTGTACTCGTTCAACCACAATTTGTATCGAAGCTCCTAAGTCAAGAGAGAGGTTGCTCGATGGCTATGAGATATCTTTAAAAATAGAAGAACAACTAGGAAGGTGCTGCTATGCATCGCTAAATGTATGGGTTACTCAGATATGAGGCTCCGCGATCATGAAGCGTGGGTTGAGGACGCGATGATAGCTCTTCGTTGTGCTTTTACTAGTCACTAATATTGCCTATTCAATCATCTTCTTCAAGGAAAGCAAGGGTTTCCATCATCCACATCAGCAGGCTACATTCATTCCAGATTATTTGCACATCCTGACTCGCGGTCACGATTGGCTTCGTAAGCTCTCTGTATCCGGCACAGTTGAGTGGCCGCCAGTAAGCGAGCTAGGCGTATAAGCGACATTAACCTGTTTGTCCAGCTCCAAATTTCTTGCTATTTCATCTGTTCAATGTGTCACATGCCAGCCTCTCCTACTGGGATGGCCATATCACAAGTTCACCTTCTCCTATTATAGTATTCTCTGCCACTCGCTCGAGACGAATCCAGTCTTTGGATACTTTGGAGAAGTTTTGCCAACCAATGGAACTCGCCTCTTCCCATCTTTATTTCTGCACTATTATGGCCAGCTTTTCTTGCTACTTTGCGCACTAACCTTTCATCGTTACAAAGGGATAGCTCACGGCTTCCACCCGAAAATAAGCTCGTGCACCCTTAAAACGAATCAGCTTTAATCGAAGGCTGCCCAGTACACAGACTTTCAGATGTTCTGAGAGACTTGAGAAATACACTTTTACACCCAATACACCTGTACTTTTTCAAAAATCGAGATAGAAATGGGCGAGTAATAGTCAAAGCACTTGTTGAGTTTGGCCAATTTCCCTTTAGCTTAATATCCGCCAGTGGCTGATGAAGGCGGGCGAGTGGCTGAGTGAGCGAGCCAGGCTCTTAGAGCCTGTGTTTGAGTTTGAAGCACCCTAGATCCCTGCTGGGCAGCTGGCACAACTAAACCGCCCAGGAGACTAAGATGCATGTGGCTTCCTATTAGTCGCGTCTCCAGCCACTTGAGCAGATCCTCACATCGGATAATCCCACCCAGGCGGCTTTATGGAGAAGCTCCAAGATGGCGAAAGCCAGAATGACAAATTCGCCATCAGTAATTAGATTTTGTCATCTCTGAACTAAGTTTCTTCGTGCGTCTCAGAATCATATATCTCTTAGGATTAGGAAGCCATTCTGGGTGATACCTACTACAAGTAACCCCTTCATAAGAATTTGCTGCATTGGGCTGGACTAGCTTAGTATATTTATTTGCATTCATTTATGTGCCTCTCATCTTTTGTAGAAATCTACCCTCGCAGTCACTCGTAGTACAGTCTTGTTCTTTCGACCATACTGTGGTGCGTAAGATATCTTACTATGCATCCATATGTCAACTATGCCTTCCATTGCACATGGAATACCCTCCGTCATCCCCACTCAAGACGTGTCCCAAACTTTTGACTTTGTGCGTGCCAAGATACAGACTAAATCCTTGATGCGCACCAAGCATAATGAGCGTGTTACTATTTCACCTACGAATGATCTAAACCTCGTGTTGCGAGGTCTACTCTCATTCGATTTCGGGCGTCATCTTTCAAAGCCTTACTCTTCGAACTCTCTTGCCCTGCGATACTTCCTCTGCTTAATTCCTTCGGAGCGGGTATACTTAGATCCTCCTTCTCGCAGACAACCCGAGTTCATCTCTCTTTGAAACTGACCACCTTCCTCTGTACATCAAGTTAAGCTAACAATTTATGTAAGAAATTCAATTCAAAATTGCGTAGCCCTCTCAGACCCGTCACAGACCTCTAATCCTTCCACGCTCATACTCCTGTTTAATTAGGTTTGCTTTTTAAAGTGTGTTAGAAGTCCACAAACCGTGTTGGGAATTAATTGCGTATCCTGCTAAATTATCGTAGGAAAGGAGATACTGAATAGGTTTACTCCCGCCTTGAAACGTCTTTTAATGCACTGCCAGTCAGTTGATATGCCTCCTGTGCTTAGTACTTCGAATTATAGCGCGAGTCATTTTGATTTCCAAACGCTTCAATTTTGGCAGGCCACTTCAATTTTTATGACTCTCGTGTACGAGCTACGGCTCACATTAATCCGATAATCATGACATATGCATACTAGCCATATCCCGCACTTTTTGAGGCACATGACGGTACGTTGATAGTTGCTGGCAGTCGTGTCACCGGGGTTACTTCTGGAGACTCAGCAGCATTGTCCGACAGGACTACAGGCGAGTCTGAGTCTACCAGCGGTCGAGGTGGGTCTCGCTGTCAACGTCAATCATTAGGATCAGTCAAGATCAGATTTGCTCGCGGGTACATCAACTGCGACCAGCGGTCGACAGGCGTCGCAACAATTCAACACGGCCGTAGCCAGTCGGAATCGTAAATCGTCAGCTCTGTGCACTAGGCTCTGGCTTTGCCTATGGTCGGCGGTGTCGACGCGGTCGAGTCGTTCTCTGGGTAACGACCGCAACAGCTCGTGAACGACGAGTGCAAGTGGGCGCGCCAGTCTGATCTGGAGTGATGATTTTATGGGCAGAGGCGTCACGCCTCCTTGTCAGAGATCACTCGATTTGATATATTTATCACATGTAATCTGTACTAGCTGCATCGGAAGAGAATCTTGGACTTCTTTTATTTAACAAATAAAACCAATAGCGAAAAACACAAGCCCTGCTTTTATTCTATTTCTGATTTCAGCTCTTAAACCTTGTGCAACCTCTCTATCTTCCTACTCTTTGCGTCCCGCAGCAGTGTAAACAGAAGAGTCATTTGAGTTGATCGCTGACAGTAACTAAACATCAAATGTTCATATCAAATAGTTCACACAATCCACTCTGTCTCCTGCTACCAGTACCAACACCATCGCCACGCAATCTGATTAACCCAAACCTTTGACGTCTTCCACGGGCTGTGCCTTGGATTCGTGGGTTGACCGATGTTGACAAAAAGATTTAACCAGGCCTACACACAAAAACTAAAATAATTACCAGCAGGTTCGCCTAGTATTTGAAGAAAAGCTTAACCCTATCATGTAGATATTGGATAATAGGTATGAGATTGAAAAGGTCTTGAAGTTTCAGAGATCGATAGATCAATGGACAAGTGATTGAGCCATTAAGCATCTCAAGATTGATCATCAATATACCGACTGTAACACATCCATCATCATCTTTGAAGTTTAAGGTTTAATAAAATTAAATCATCCTTGCAGCTTTGTTGTTACTTCAAAAATTTCGTTGATCGTGGAAGCGAGTTTTAAACCTTCCTCATAGAGTCATAACTAATCTTCTGCGAAACTGTAGTATAATTGAATGAATATTATATCAATTTATCTATTAAAGGTGCTAGGGGCCACACCTATCCGTGATAATGGCCGCCTGCTCACTTTATCCGATTACCATGCCACTGCGAGCATCCCCAACTACCTATGCAAGTCTAAAAGATAAGACAAATGTATATAACAAAGATCAACAATAGCATTTCTTGAAGAACTAAATCAATCTGCCCACGAATGAAAAGAACTTGCTTTTCGAAAAAATATCAAAAGAAAGATAAAAACGTCTTTCATTATTACATGAATTCAAAGTAACTATCAATGAAAATCAACAAAAATTAATTGTAAATTTCCTATCCTTTTACATTCCAATGTGTCTCTTATCTTGAGTAATAGCTGGCGTAATTAACAAATTTTTTTCTTGTTGATCATTGTGATGATCCTCTTTAAGGTTGTGATTCCATTGTACACACACGTAGCCAAAATAAAGATAGGAACGGGAAAAGATGGAAAATGTTTTCCTCTCAATTATCCACTTTTGTCCCACTGCAACTTCCACCACTAATGAATTAGGGAAGCAGTCATTAACCCAACACACAGATTGATTTGGCTGACTGGGCTTGAGCAATTATTCTCTGTGGGTTTTTTCGTAAAATTTTTATATTAATCCTTTTCTACAAACTCATTAGGTAACTCTGTACTTCCTCTAGAATAATCATGGAATCGACCCGATTAGACATTGGATAACGTACACACTTAGTGCCACTGACTCCAGTCATTGTCAGTCAGCCGGAAAGAAAATAGCTAGCCTTGTTTTGTATGTAGTGAGGCAATCTAAATTCGTAAAAATGTACCAGTTGCCAACGGTTAGCAACACATCGTGACTTCTAGTTGAAACCAAGAATACAAGTGTATTAGTAGTTATTGATATTTTATTAGTACTTATAATTGTGCGTCATGGAACTAACCATTTATTTTAAAAATAAAAAAATTAAAATTGGAGGATCATTATTGATTTATTTGTAAAATTAAATTTAAAAATTCGCTTTCAAAATAAGTTGATTTATATCCTACGACGTAAAATCTTTTCAATTTCAAATTTAAATATTATTAGTTATATATTACAAATTCCAAAACTCAGCAATAATAGTGAGATATCACTCTCACTAAACTAAATAATCAAATTCAATACAACAAAATTTTACCATCAATCAAATACTACATCCACAACGTCGCCACTTAGGATTTCACTTGACTTGGTTATCCGTACGGGTCAAAAGCAGAATTGAGGCGACATTGATCAAATAGTAATCTTAGCTAATTGGAGATATACAGTGGTCCACATCGCGACGATTCCATTCATCAATCGCCGGACAGTATCGCAGCTCTTAAAATTTAATTCATCCACACTTTCCACAAATTCCACATTATAGAAGCGTACACATCGGCAGACGATATATAATTATAACAACCATTGTGTTTGAGCTGACTGTTCAAGTTATCCCATAATATACTCTATTATTCGATCGATGAGTTTTCTCCAGTGGAAACTGCTATACATTTAAAATTATTATATTCAGTGGCATTACTATGTTACATCATCAAAATTGTCAGCTGAAAAGGTATATTATATTAAATTTAAAATACTAGTCTCAGTAGAAAGTAAATCAGTGAAAAAATGCCGATGGTGGTCACTGAAAAAGCGCATCAAACACTGAAAGTAGATTCTAATCAAATCACTTTCCAGATGCTTAAGATATTAGGTATCATTGATGTTGAACAATTAGGATCCACCTTCTAGCATAACTGGGAGAAGTACCGTAAAGTTGAATATATATTAAATTTAAAATACTAAATATATCAGGCAAACGATGATACGTAATATGACATATAAATTCATGGACTATTCCGCAGCTAAAATCATGTACATATAAGTCATAGCGATCCATATCATGACGTCTGTCAAAATGGTATTCCGCAATAGTCCGGGTTAGTAAAAGTAGCTAGGCAGGTCTATCAACATTAATGTAATGCAATGCAACAACGTTAAGCCATAATTCGTCAAACAGCATACCTGAACACAATCTCAGTGTTTGATAGCAGCTAAAGAAACATTATAGCAGAAAAAATCACAATTGTTTGAATATATATTAAGAATTTAAGGAAATACTAAACATATCAACAAAGGGAATTTTAAATATATGAATAACAAATATGAACGTCACTTTCCAGATTTTAACCATATATCAGCTGTAGCTCATTCCTGATATGTTAACTTTTTCCATCTTGTGTAGAATTGACTCCATAGTCCAGCACTATGTTATCGTATATATATTGGTGTGTTTGAGCAACAACATTATTATGAAATCTATTAAATATCTGTATAGGCGCTTTCGTATGATCAGAGCGATCTGATAGTATAATGAACCGGGTCAACAGCCTTAAAAGTGTGTTTGACTATTATCTGAAGAAATTACTTTCACGGCTTAAATAAAAATCAAAATTGACGGCGTCAAAACGATGAGTTGTAGAATATATATTAAATTTAAAATACTAAATATATCATAATGATACTTTCATAGATTTTAAGTGGACATATAAGTCAACAACATATTAAAATTTGAGGCTATTCCTGATATCATTAGTTGAGAAGTGTTTTGATAGAGGATCAAACATTAATGAACAATTATCAGTCAAAATTGCATATGGTGTGTGAGAGTAACGATTGTTTGAATATATATTAAATTTAAAATACTAAATATATCAGAATGATACTTTCAGATTTTAAGTGGACATATAAGTCAACAACATATTAAAATTTGAGTCTATTCATATAGGCTGGTGTTTGACGAGTAGTTGGTCAGCTGTGGACCAAGTATGAATATATATTAAATTTAAAATACTAAATCTTACTGGGTGTTCGGGTGTTTGAATGAGTTGTACAATTCGTTATAGCCTCTAAGATTTTAATCACGCAGAATGCACTTTCCACTGTATATCAGGTGCTCGTCAAACAGGCAAATACTAATAAAATTGCAATGGCGATCAACTGCGAACATATACTTAATTGAATATACTTAGCAAATTTATGACAGTCATGTGTATTCATAGGAACATATCTGTATCATATAGGCCAAATTATAGATCTGTTTGGTGATTAGCTGTAAATTATTAAAATTTGGCATTTGTAAAAGATGGTCAAATTGACAAACATGATTCAAATTTGCGTCACAACCCCTACTATAATGAGGAATGTGTAACATATCAATATACAAATATATTAAAACTGAGAGGCATTATTCATAATGGCCGGTCTATAATCTGAATTCGAATAAGACAACAATTCACAAAATCATACAACACAATAGCAAACAGGTCTGGAACGGTCTTAATCACAGTCATTTATTAGCAAATTTCCATTAATGAGCTTAAAAGTAAGAGTGTGTGTTGAATATATATTAAATTTAAAATACTAAATATATCAGAATGATACTTCAGATTTTAAATTGGACATATAAGTCAACAACATATTAAAATTTGAGCTTCTATTAGGCACCGAGAATTGCAGTATAGTCACACTCCATCGAGATGGTTTGACAGATCAAAACATTAATGCAATAAAATTGATTTCTAAATTTAAACTATAAAGATAAAAGGTAGATAGCAGGTACTAGATTTTAGGACATATTAGTCGCTGTTTTCCTAAATATATCATATAAGCGTCCGTGCTTTGATAGGATCAAACATTAATGGAACAAGCCTCAAAGATCTCTGTAGAAAGGTCCAAACATGCCAACAAATATATCATTATAATGGACTTACCGCAGAGACAGCATATAGATTGGGCCTGACCTGGGTGTTTAAAGGAGTCAAACATATATTTCAAAAATCGTATACTTATAAATTACAAATTCAATCAAAAGTTTCGAAAAGTTTTTGGATTTTCGAACAGCTCGGGCTAAAAGTACAGAAGTAGTATGCAAATAGAAGTGTAGTGTTACCGAGTTTCAGCTTATTCTAACTCTATTAGACTATACGTTTTGCAGTATCAAGCATGGTACATAGGTAATTTCTAATAAAATTGGGCAACAACCAACCATACTAAGAAATCCATTAAAAATCAAATATAAACCCAATTCATTCCAAAATTTCCGTAATTAAAATGTTCTCATTTAAACTTAGTTTATTCAAACTTTCAAATCAATTGAAAGTCATTTAGTCAATTCAACGGACAACTAAGTTCACAACAAGTCTATCAATCCTCAAATTTTCAGGCTAATTCTGCGTAAAACTATTAATTAATCTTTACCTCAAAATCAAGTGTCCCCTGGAATATCATCAATCCCTCATATAATAATTTGAACTTCGAACTACTACCTAAATGTAACTTTGATTAATCAAAAAGCTGACTGAAAATCAAGATGAAGTGTTTGAGTAGAAGAATGATGTATGCACAGCAGGAAACAATGTTAGGTTAGGGGTAATATCTGTACTATCACCCAATATTCACATGGTAGCTAAGTATCATAATTTAGCCAAATATATAATGATTATCTTGAGATCAACTAATCAATTCAGGCTAGCTGACTGGCCACCACAATGGGAAAAATAGTACTCACCCAAAATCAACAATCGTATGGACAATACTCACCCCATAATTTTATATTTATCAAGTTTCTCTTAGAGGTAAGTAAGATCGTAAAAAAGCTTATACAGCAATTTAATAAAGTAATAAAAAAATAATTATTTATTAATGTATATGCGATGATATATTGATCAGCCTATTATCTTACCCATCAATAGTACCCTTAATTTGTTCACCATTACATGTACATAGCTGTAAGAGGCAGATGATCAAGTTTGTCTGAAACCACAAGCGGCAGGCCAAGTTCAAGAGAAATGTAAGCTTGTCCGGATGTTTTGTGCCCATGGTGTAATGACATGTGCTCACATTTTCAGCCATTGATTTGAAGTAGACAATCTAGATTTTGCCTTACAAACAGAGAAACCCTAAAATTAGTTGAATATAATTATATTGATTTTTAATCAAAATTAAAATAGGAAAGAGAAATTGCGAACGAACGTCGTAGATCTTGACTTTTTTTTGACAGCGAACTGTAAAAAAGTACTTGCTAGTTAAAGGCATGTAATACCCTCACCTTTCATCTCTCTTCCTGCTACTTACTGCCCCCAGAGGTCTTATCAACCTCTTAGAAAGCAAGATTGCATTAGGTGACTTAAACGCCCACCCGGGAGGAATCAAAATAGGATCAATGGCTGTAGTGGCTAAAGTATGCCTTACTGTCAGCTTATAAGGAAGTGGAACATGAGTCAGAACACTATGTTGAATGTGGAACATCCAGGAGTTGGCTACTGTACTACCGTTGCTGCCGCCGCCGGGCGGCTAAGGTTCAAGCTCAAGGGTGCTGGTTGGATTTGCACAGCGGAGAGGAGGAGAAGTGAGATTTGTGGGTAGAAATTTTGCATGGTTGTTCGTTAGGGATTTCGTGTGTGAAGTTCCATCTTTCCTGCTAACCGATATGTGGAGCTTGTCTGCAGGTGATGGAGGCGTAGTCCACCAAAGATATCTCTCTGCATCTCTTCATCCAATCTCATCAAAAATTAGTTGGCGTGGTAGCTTACAAAAATGACACTAGAGAAGTTTTGTTTTCTCCTACCACTTTACAGACTTGAGTAGGCGTAAGGTTAGCTTCTGAGAAGTTTAGTTAGGTTTAGGCTTGGTTTAGATTGCAATGGATATATTTTTATATTTTAAGACTTTAATAATTAAACAAATAAAAATTTTAGGCTCTAGTTTGCGATTGAAAGTAAAAGTTTGAAGTTTATAGATCTTGGGTTGAGTTATTAAAAAAACAAAAATAAAATGATAATTTTTGGATTGATACCTTAAGCTAGCAATGAGTTACGATGATCGTTTTAATATACTAACACTATAATATCAATGATCTATGATACTTGTTTCTGTTAAACATACAGGAAAAGTTGCCCTCAAAACTGAAATTAAGCTTTGATACTTAACTAATAAAAGTGTCAGTAAGGCTACATGGTGCTGATATGAGTACTATTTTTCTAGTAGTGAAAGTTTCCATCAACATAATCCCATAGTTGTAAACATCACTTTTTGCATATATTTCTCCTTCTATGCCATATTCTATGAATCAAATTATTTCATAATTAGATAAATAATCAATAACATTTTGATATGAGGATCGTAAAAATCAATAATTTGGAAATTTTAAAATAAACTATAAAAAAAGTTGTTTCAAGCAAACGTGACTAGTAGAGCAACCTATAGTGGCAAGGGTTTTATGCTAACTCGTACAATAGACTCATCTTCCACTTAAAAGCTTTGCTATGCCAAAATCACTCAAATGAGCAACCATATTTTCATCCAACAACACATTATTAGGCTTTAAGTCACAATGAATGATACGAGTTGAATGATCGAAGTGGAGATATTTTAAAGCTAATGCAATGTCAATCATTATGTTCAACTTGCGCAAAATATTAAGCACATAATTGCTAGAATGCAGCCAATCCTCCAAGCTCCCGTTGGACATGTATTCTAGGCTAATGCTTTGAAGTCATCGTTCAAACAACTGCTAATAACATTGATAAGGTTTCGATGGTGAATATTTTTTATCACTTCACATTCAACTTCAAAACACTTCAATGCACTCGCACATTGCTGGTGAAACACTTTTATTGCAATCTTCATCCCATATCCTACCAAATATCATATTAGTCCCTACTCCATCCAACCATAAGTTAATCCTCACATAATATGGCCTTATAAAATCACACCTCATATCCTACTAATGTACCCTCATAGAATTCAATGGATGAAAAAGAAATTATTAGGCTAAAATCTCTAACGGCTTCGATAATGCATCCAATCGAAAAAGGATGGAGGAAAAGCACAATACCAATTACTCAAAAAATTCAAGGCTTTATATGGAAAATGATAGGTAATGCACCTAAGGCTTGTTATTCGGTTTCTTAATATCTTGCTCCAGAAGTGGCGAACAAGAACGTGGCTTTTTTCGGTTCTAGTCTATGTTACCAATGCGCTTTTGGGTAATCTATAACCTTATGCCCAATCCCATCCACAGTAGTAAACAAGCTCGCACATCTTTAAATATATGGCACGTGTACCATTATGGTACTTGTCATACGATTAACTGTGGTTTGTTATCTTGAATAGACCCACCATTAAAGTCCTTATGTTCACCTTCTCGCTACCATTACTATCATGTTTTTATTGCGTTATTGTTGGTTATTATGTCGATTAGATTGTGCAACTTGAGATTGAATTATATCCCTCTCTGCAATAATCGCACGATCCACCAAATCGGCATAATTATTAAGCTTAAGGATGGTCAATCATTTTTTGATGTTTGGATGTAACCCTTCCAAGAATTTCCTACATTTACTACCCTCATTAGCAACTAAGGTAGGAGAAAAATGAGATAGAGCCGATAAACCCATGATATTGCTCCTTATACTCGCAATGCACACTTTGTTCCTGATGAGTTCTCTTGTGGAAGTCAACCTCCATCTGATGTCAAACTCATTCAGGAAAATATTTTTCATGAAAAGCCTCCAGAAATAACTCCCAAGTAATAGGTGCATCTTGCAACCCGGCCCTCAAAAGACGGGATTTGGCATCCCACTAGTGGTCTGCCTCGCCCTGAAGGACAAATGAGGCCAATATCACCCTATGATCATCATTACAACCCATAGCCATAAATATCTTCTCCATCTTTTTCGGGCTTAGCCATGTACAATTGCGTCCGCACCCAGGACATTAGGATCGTGGAACACATGTCGTAATCTGGTATGTGGTCCCAATTTCCTAAACCGCTCTAAGCTCATCATACCTCCCTGATCTCTTCCACCACCTTGTCTTTCAACTGGCACATTCTCATGTGCCCCAACTTTACCTCTAGCCATATCTTGAATCAACTTACTTTGTTGTTCCATCAATCTAACCATTGTGCGCATCATGCAGGAACAGTTCCGCCTTGCTCTTAGCCATCTCGCTGCAAGTTGGAGGGTCGATCGACGGTCATGTGTCGGCCGATACCTAAAACATCTCTCGAGCTAGAGGCATGCCTGGCGAGCCCTCACTGCGACATCTTTGACTATAACTGTTGAAGAATAAAAATAAGTAAATAAATAAAAAACGTAAATAATTCATAGTTAAAGGCCTTGCTGTAGTGGTCTGCACAGGTGTAAATGTAGTAGGTAGTATAACTAAGAAAAGTTAGTGATTGACAACAAGAGCAAACAAATATTTCATTCTACGTTAATACCAAAATCCTATATCAAGGAGTATTACAAAGTCACAAGCAACTAGAAAATCGAAAAGACCAAAATTACTCCTCGCCTTAAAGATCTACTCTTTCTGATAACCTCATGGCAAGCAATACCATCGAACTAATTGATTGTGCTTAAGAAATCTAGCCTTAAATAAAGTCTACAGAATCCCAAACCTAATGCTCGAGATACACGTACACACCCCCAATATCTAACACGTGCGATGTGCACATAATTGTGCAGGCTTATGTGCCAGGTTTCTTACGAACTCATAATCTTTACTCATAAGTTTCCAAAGCAGTGCTAAAATACCTCAAATTCTTATTCAAATAAATCCACAAATTCAACTGCAGTCACTTTAATACTAAATAATCTCTCCTGAGGACATTAAAAAAAATAACAAAAATCTCAAACTCCAAATTACACGTTCAGCTAATAAAAGTAACTAAACATAAAGCCTGAGAAATCCTTCACTGAGTTCCTCCTACTTATTCAAACTAGACGGTAAATATCTAAACTCACTAAAACTAAAGTGTAGAATTTACACTCTAAAAGAAACTATAGAAATGACCCCAAAATGTGAGGCTGGGAAGTGTAAATTGGCCCGTCAACTACCAAAAAATTAAGGTAAGTGAGCACCTGTTGGCTGTCTTCCTCGATTATAGAAGCGTATATCGAATCGATGTTCTCTTTTTTATACTCATATCATAAGTGTACAAATTTCATAAAGTCGCTCGTATATACATCCTTATAAAATTTTATCAGGAAGTTCCTTCTGTAAAAACGCGTATATCGCAATAATCACAAAACATCGATGTGAGAAATCGGTGCCGTTGGCAAACCTATCATGTTGCAGCAGCTATTATAACTCGCTGAGTATAGTCGTCTAGACCTTTCATATCTCTACCGCAGAAAGGAAGCAAATCGCGGTATGGAAAGTTCTAAAACAAAAGCAAGTAGATCAGGTGGCAAAGACAGCCTCATAAACCATACTATGTCGTATCATCAGCATGAAAATCAAAATAACTACGGAGCACCGACCAAGCAATGAGCAAACATCCACTTATGGCAGCGGCACTCCGATCTGATAATCATTAAACACTTTAGAAATGGCATCAACTACAGTCTATAATTGAAATTATACATAGGTACAAAACATTTGTATCATTCCCCAGTGAAAGTCCATAACCACAATTTAGGCTTGCAAATATTTCATAGACAAAATTATAAAAGGTAGTCATGTCATAAAATAACTTACATATTTAAAAGCCTTTACAAAATAATTTATTAAAAAGAATTCAGGTTTGAAAACATTTACACAAATTGGTTTTGTTATGAAAATCTATTAATCTTCTAAGTAGTAAAAAAATCCGTATACTTATAATAATATCAAAATAATCATATATATATATCCGGGGCAGAGAAATCTGATGAAGTTACTTACCTCGACAAACGAATTTGAATTTACACACCTCTAACCCTCCATCTGGAGAGCCTCAATCACCTCCAACACCTTAAACAAATACAAGTTATGACAATTAATAACTTATTCTAAGAACCAGGTAGTTTTCTAATTGTGACCACTAAAGCAGAGTCGAGGTCTCCGATGCGAATTTTAACTTTCAATCTAAAACTCCAGAATAACATAATAGTATATGGAACTATTCTATGTGCGCTTAATACGTCCAAGGTTGATTAACTAAACTCATAATAAATCAAAACTCTAAACAAAGCCTAAACACATTCTAAATCATGAAGCATCATACGTCTATGATCTATGGAAGTGCCCCAATATAAACCCCATTAGATAGAATTACTGATTGGGAATCTTTTAAAGGCGTTTAATAAAATGCCAGAATGCATCGACTATATGATTCTCTCAACTAGAACTGCAAGTGTTTGAATCACGAAGGCCTTGGGTGAAAGCGTAATGGGAAGCATTGAAGAGAATACGGCGCGTCGAAAGCTTTTAGGGTTATGGAAGGAGAAAATAATATGAATTTATATGATCTTAAGTAGCACCCTATTGAATTTGGAAAAATAACCCTTTCCTAAAAATTATTCCATGAATAACCCTTTTTATAAGGGCAAAAATGTCATTTATAAATTCCATTAAAAAAATAAATAAAATAATAAAAATTTGGGCGTTACAGACTGGTAGTATTCACGTCACTCATCAAGTTAAGAAGAATTGGATGTATTAGATTTGCTATCAATGCTCAATTGTTATTATCTTCTTTCTTTGGCAAGTTTTTTGAAGCCACAAACTTGCATTTTAGATAATTGATTCTACAGGAAAGTGAATAGTATAAAAATTGCCATATTTGTCTTGTATTTATCTTTACGTGAAATTAGGGTTCTCTCTTAATATAATTTTTCTGACTAAATATACTCACATGATTGATAGTTAATAAATAAAAATATAATTAATAAGTACATATTGATTGTACACAAATAAAAGTACATTTGTTTCAAAAAATCTTTTAAAGCTCAAATATTATAAGATTATAAGATGATCCTTTCCCATGAGAATGAAATTTATATATATATATTTCCTTTTGTATCTTCAATTTTAAATTTTAAGGACCTAATGATATAAATTTGAGTAGTCAAATATTGATATTTTCGTATTTAATACTATATTAAGCATTAATTATTATATTTTTTTTAAAGGGAGGTATATGCACCCATAAAAAATGCTATCGTAGAAGTTTTTAGTTAATTTTTTAGTAAATCGGAAAAAAAATTAATTTTTACTTGCTAAAAAAATTTTATATTGCTAAAAAATAACCATAACCCTGTAATAATTCGTACTATGGTTACCATTTCGACACCTACTTACCTGCAGCATGCGGTACATAAGCACTCTCTTCTCTTCCTCAACTTCTCCACATATTTTTTTTGCCACAAATTGCAAATTTGTTAAATGTTCTGTACTCTTTCTCCCAGTATTTGATAATTAAGGTTATTTGCAACAACTACAAAGTTAAAGGAAGAAAAAATTGAAGTATATAATCACTATTAACCCATGTTGAGTTAAGTCATAAGAGAGCGTAGTATTCAGCAGAACATATTACACCGCAATCAGTTTAAGCCTTTTTAGAGATAACTGCGATTGTCCTGTTTATTGTTTTTTTTTCTAGCATTTCGAGCCATTAAGACTTAAATAAAAATCTGTGCAAATGATTGTAATTCGTTAGTAACTCATTCTCACAAAGAAAATCATTCAAGCTTGTGTTTAAGTAAGATTTAAGTTATTATTTACCCATCTTTAGTATTCTGTGTTGAACACTATGGCATATTTAAACTTGATGAAAGGCTGAAGTTGAGCCAAGGGTTGTTTAAAATGGCTCCAAAAAAAACAAAAAACTTTACTAATATATATATATATATATTTGCAATCTATAAATCACAGGTTAATCATCAAACTTACGAAATGTAATCATATAACATTAAAGAGGGTCACCATTCTTCTTTACCATGGAGTTTAATTGTATTTATATCATAGGAGTCTTTTCAATTATCCTATACTACTCACAATCATAGAAGATCATTCAATCATCTTATAACATTAGATTCCTTGAGAATAAGCATTACATTAAACATAGTAAGCCACCAAAGCTAGTGTTTGCTAAATTGGCCCTTATTTCAACTAAAGCTAATGTAACCCAAAGGCTGAGTCATCATTGGATGGTCTATATATGTGTCTTTTTAACATATCACTTATGGCTGATATCTTGACTCTTTGTATAGGTAACATAGTCAAAAACCAAAGAAAAAAAACAAGGTTGCCTCTTTCTTTCACTTGAAGTAAAGCAAAAGCAAAGCAAAATAGCTTATTAATCACTATAATAGAATCATGCGTTAAACATAAAATTCAGCTCAATACTAAATTCAAATCCAAAACACTTTTGACCTCTTTCCTATGCTCGCATCGTATCATTGCAACTCACAAAACTTTTTTCTCTTACCTATTTTCCCCAGAAAAATAAAAGAATTTTTTGCATACATTAGCTTTTAAAAATGTGAATATCACTCAAACTTTAGGAAAAAAGAAACAAAAAAGGATCAAAAATAGTTTATTAAAGTTTGGTCTTTTAGCAATATTTCAAAACACCCACATATGAAAATCAATAATTATGTATACATAATGTGCTGCATTTTAAAATACGAATTTGAAATTGGAAAACAAAATTGTACCTTGTGAGTGCATCAACGATCACCAGCCTCACTAATCCATTAAACAACCCAATAAAAAGTGAAAATTGAGATAGTAATTTATAAATAAATAAAAATAATAATAAAAATCAATAGCCTTGTTCAAATTGTAAATGTATTTAAATGGTAACGGTCATGTGTATTTATGGTTTTCAAGCGGCAAATACCATTAGTAAGTGAAAAATAAAATAAAAAAATAATATGTACATTTTTAATTTACTTCATAAACATTTTGTTTGTATTTATTTGTGGTTATTTATAATTGACTATTGGTATGCTCTTTTATCTTTTTTCTTAAAAGAATTTCATCCTTAACCTCGGCTTGCAAAGGAAGTACTAAATTACTAATCCTATGTTATCCAAATTTAAAACTGTAAGGATTAAGGAGAAATCTCAATTAAGTAAAACAAAAATTAAAGAAAAAAAATTCCCAACTGAATAATTTTTTTCTTAAACTACAGTAATCTATCCAACATGCCCTTTTGTTTTTTTTTTGCAAATTTTAACCCCCTATTTTCTTATTTTATATTGTGTTTTAGTATTCTCAAATAATTATTCCGAAAATAAAAACTAACCTGCAGAATATTTTTCATAGTTTGGTGAAATTTTTGGTTATCAAAGTTTGAGGCCTTAAGAAGCAAATAAACAACGAATAAACAGATTGCAAAAACGCGGAGCAGATAAACATCGCGTTGTGTTTATTTAAAATGGAAACGCGGCGTATATATTTGTATTGACATAAATACTCTTGTATTTTTGCTTATACATCAATTCCAATGTTCAGTACGATTTGCATAAAATAAAAAAATTTGCATGCAACAAATTATTCACCACGCATGGAGAGGCGATCGCAATTAACAAATTACTACAGACTAGTTAGCTTTTTACTATCTATGCCGTGTTTTAAACCTAACAATAATATCATTAGGATTGTTTTATAATTCTGTAATCCGTTTTCGCAAAGGGAAATTGAAAAAAAAAAAAAGTCAATATGCTAATGGTTTCCTAATTCTAATCGGAAAATGATTTATCATGATACAATCAGCATAAATGTTCGCTTACCTTGTACAGTTCGAGTTAGTTACCTAATAATTAATTCTAGTTAGTCCATTTATTTTTAAAAATTACTAAAAACACCCCTATTATTTAAAAAGAAAAACATATTTTGTTGAAATTTCACAAAGAAATAAACTTTCTAGAATGGATACAAAGTAATCAAACAATATTCAATCAATCAATCAAGTAATTAAATCACAAAATCATTTAAACACTCCCAATAAATCAATACATGCATTAATTCCCAACAACTTCGAGTCGACATAAGCACTTCGAACATCAAATTCCTCCAATTGTAATTTATTAAAAGATGACTGTAATTAATAAAGATAAATAAAAAATTATAAATTAGATAAGCAATCACAAGACGTATAATTTTTATGAGGAAATCTTTTATCTTTATACCGTACATAAACAAATATTTTTATCTGCTTCGATTTTGATTTATATGATAACCTATATATCTTCACTAATTTTGTCAAAATTATTATTTAACAATTATATTTAGTCACAATATTAACTTTTATTTCGTTTTTTAATAGTAATTTGATCTAACACCTCAATACCAAATAAGAACATAATTTAGGAAAAAATCTCAACATATGATTATATCCATGTGCAGATGAAACAATCATTATAAAAATAACGTGAGTTTATAATGATTCAAGAACACTTATGAAGCATAGTACTTGTAAACACTTTGCATCTAAATTATATTGCATCAACCCTCACAATCCTCACAAATTTATCAAACTTTGAATTCTCTTCATGTGATAAAATAAGAGTAATAGGATAATGGGTGTGTGGTTATTCTTCTCAGATTTGAAACTTACAATCTCAAAGGCCTCACATCAATAAACTTAGACAAATTTAAAAATGAGAGAAGAAAATAAGCTTGCTCACTTCTTCCAATAATGTTTCAGTCAACGTGAAGTCAACGATCATTCAACACAACAACGTACACCGGATTACCCAGGATTCCAATCTCTCTCCAAATCCATTTCTATCTTATCTACAACTTAATTCCATTTATCACCTATCCTGATATTTTCGATTCCCCAGAATCCAAAAATAACATCCGTTCATCAATTTATGAAGTCAAAAATAATAATAAGTGACTATTTCATCATTGAACCTATATCATTAATGGATTTTGACATAGGATTTTGATAAATCTTAATAAATTAGGTAATTCGATCGTTACTCAAATTAATAGAAACCAAATTAGTCATTTTTAATCTTCTATTTTTCTTGTTAGGATTAAGAATTTAATAGAAACCAAGTTAGTCAATTTTTAGATTTGGATATAGACCCTCGATTAATCTAGAACACAAATGATTCTCTATTTCAAATTGATGAAACTCTGTAATGGAGCAAACACACGATTTGCAATTGACAATTTGAAAACATGAGTTGGATCGTCGGATAATAATTCACTTTACTATGAAAAGGGGTTCGAATATTTTCATATCATTGTTAATAAAATATTTTTAAAAAATTATTTAAAAATAGATTTGACAAGTTATATTGATCACAATAAAAAAATAAAAAAAAGTACACTTAAAATGCGAACTTGAAGATATAAAATAAAATTTTAAATTACGAGTGCATCAACAACCATCACTATCTGCAACACCTATGATTCTCTATTTTTGTCATGGTTTATGAATTTTGATATGGAGCTGGAGTGGATCCGACCCATATCTGTCCGACGCATCACCGTGCCTACACTGATGATTACGAAAGAGTGAAGGATTTTATCTGTATAATTTATTGTGCCTTGTTGCGTGGGGTTACCACTATTTGAAGATATCTCAGTGCTTTGATGTCTGACATGTCCTACTTCTCAGAAAGGATTCAATAATAATTCATCCAAATGCTTATTGTGGTAATAGCCTCGTTGAAAATTTATGTAGATTCTAATTGGCATAAATTGAAAGCTTTAACACATGTTCATCTACCGACCGACCCATAATCCTACCAAGCCTACCTATAACAAGGCATGATACTTGGCAAGTCGGCCAACTGTTTGATAAAATGCATCAATGAACGAATACTTGGCAAGTCGGCGGGAAGGCTTGTATATGAATTCTACAGCACGGAAGACACCAATAACAAGGAATGATACTGAAAGGTCTTGAAGTGTCCAAAATCAAAGAAGATCAATCGACAAGATTGAGAGCCAAGCATCAAGGGTCAAGATTGATTGTAGAATAAAACAATAGTGCACAACATACCTTATCGTCTTTGTATTCTAGCTACATCAATTCTTAGCCCTTACCGGCTGTAAATAATATACTATATCTCTGTATGAATTTGACATTGTGCTTTCAATACAATTATGTCGCTTCACAAAAGTGTTGTCCTTTATTCTCTTGGCTTTAGTTTCCGTAAATTAATCTCTTTCACTCGAACTTAGCGTGCTCGGGATGTGGGAAAGGAATGTTTGAGTCTCCATGGGACTCGAATTTTGTGCTCCAAAAAAAAGTTGAGGACACGTACAAACCTACCAGTAGGTGTCCAAAGCATTGGGGGCAGTGAAATACTTTTCTTGAACTTGAAGTTTTGTTTAATAAATTAAATCATATTCTTTTAGTGTAGTTAGACTTCTTAGCCTGCAGCCAAACCACTGTTCTACCTAAACGCATGCAAAAAAAAGAGAAAGTATATAACAAAGATCATCAGTAGCATTTCTTGGAAGAACTAAGTCAACTCCGCCCATGGAAACAAGATGACTACAACAGTTTTCTTAAGGAAAAAAAAATATCAAAGGAAAAGATATAAGATTCCTACACTTATTACACGAATTCGAATTAACTATCAATGAAAGCAAACGAAATTAACTTAAATTTCCGATCCTTTTACTCAAATGTGTCTCTTATCTTGAGTAATCTGGTAACAATATCTTTTGCATTATTCCTCTTTTCCGGTGATTCCATTGTACACTCCAGAGCCAAGCTAAAGATAGACAACAGACATTGCTCCTTTGATGCAGAATGTTTTTCCTCTCCACTTAGCAGAGTTTTGTCCACAACTTCCACTAATGAAGTAGGAAGCAAGTCATTAACCCAACGCTTTAAGCTCAATTCTCCAACAAAAATTTCATCTGTGGGTTTTTTCTTGGTAAAAGTTTCCATCAACATAATCCCATAGCTGTAAACATCACTTTTTGTAGATACTTCTCCTTCTATGCCGTACTCTATGAATCAAATTAATTTCACAATTAGATAAATAATCAATAAAATTTTGATGTGAGGATCGCAAAAATCAATGATTTGGAAAATTTAAAATGAACTTAAAAAAAAATTGTTTAAAGCAAACCTGGTGCCATATAACCTATAGTGGCAAGGGTTTTGTTCGCATCACATACTCATCCTCTCCACTTAAAAGCTTTGCTATGCCAAAATCACTCAAATGAGCAACCATATTTTCGTCCAACAATACATTACTAGGCTTTAAGTCACAATGAATGATAGGAGTTGAATGATCGAAGTGGAGATATTCTAAAGCCGATGCAACGTCAATCATTATGTTCAACCTATGAAATATATTCAGCATGTAATTGCTAGAATGCAGCCAATCCTCCAAGCTCCCGTTGGACATGTATTCTAGGACTAATGCTTTGAAGTCATCGTTCGAGCAACTGCTGATAACTTTGATAAGATTTCGATGGCGAATATTTTTTAACACTTCACATTCAGCCTCAAAACTCTTCAATGCGCTTGCACATTGCTGGTGAAACACTTTTATTGCAATCTTCATCCCATCTTCAAGTCTTGTTCTATAAACAGAACCAAAACCTCCTATGCCAATTACGTTGTTTTCAGCAAAATGATCTGTTGCTTGTAAAAGTTCTAAGTGCGAAAATCTTCTTAGTGTTGCTTGTGATGACAAGACACTATCATTTGACAACACTGTGCTTCTTTTTCCACATTCGATCAGCTTAGATTTGAGAGGTAGAGTGATTGCTATTGTTAGAGCAATACTCAATGGCCAAACAATCACAATGAGAAGTATCTTTTTCCTTGATTTATGTTCTGTCCTCGGCTTGCTAACTTTGCATGGTTGGACTTGAAGATTTGGTAAACCACACAATAACTCATTTCCCATAAATGACTCGGCTTTGAAGTTGGCAAAAATTCCTCCACTAGGAATCTCACCTTCTAGTTCATTGAAAGAGAGATTTAACTCTCGGAGGTAAAAGAGTTTCTCCATGGATTTTGGAATAGACCCAGAGATTTTATTATTTGACAAATTCAAAACCTCCAAACTTGTCAAGTCACCAAATGATTCAGGAATTTGCCCTTCCAATCTATTATATGCTAGGTCCATAATTTGAAGGTTTTTTAGTCCTCCAATTGTGGCTGGCATATCACCCGATAAGTTATTTTCTGATAAACTTATTCCTAGAAGCACCTTCAAATTCCTATGTCGAAAGAAAGAGTACCAACCAAGAAATTTGATGAAAAGTCAAAGAACAAGATGTGTTTTAGGCTCCAGAAAGTTGAGGGAATAACAGAAGTAAACCTATTGGACCCTAAGTAGAGATCTCAGAGAAGTGAGGTTACTTAAGCATGAAGGCATAGATCCTGAAAGCTTATTTCCCAATAATACCAATTTATCCAGCCTTGCTAGATGGCAAAGCTCATCTGGGAATGAACCTACCAACTTATTGAATGTAAGAAATAAGCCTTGGAGTTTCTGCAGTTGGCCGAATGTAGTTGGGATTGGTCCGGTCAATTTATTGCCTTCTAATACTAAGGCCAACAAGTTGCTTAAATTGCTAATTGATGGAGGAATGTTGCCACTAATACTGCAATTGGCGATGAGAAGTGTTTCCAAAGACTTAGAAAGATTACCTATTGAACTTGGAAGGATACCGTCGAGTGGATTGCCTGTTAAGCCTATGTCTCTTAATTTCTTGCAATTTGCCAAAGAGGAAAGAAAGCTCAATTTTGAGGTTGAAGATGTCAAGTAGTTATTACCCAAGCTGAGCCACTCAAGGTTTCTTAAATTACCAATTGTGTTCGGAATAAAGCCCGAAAATGTGTTTCCTCCCAACTCTAGAGCGGTGAGCTTAGAAGCATTGGTGATGGAACTAGGAATGGTTCCAGAAAATCTATTAAGTGCCAAGTTAAGGTGCTCAATAGTTGGAAGTGAAAGGTCTATTCTTGATGGGAGACTTCCGAAGAGAGTTATTAATGAGGATAACTACCTTCAGTGTTGACATGTTGAAGATTGTAGCTGGTAACACACCAACTAGGTTGTTCATTCCAAGCACCAAAGCCTCTAGATTTCGAAGATTAGCGATTTCGTGGGGTATCTCACCTGGTAAATTAACATAGATGCAAAAAATCTCACTTACAAGATCTTGTCTAAAGTAGTCAAGAAAGATAACAAGTGACAAATTAAAATAAACAAGTGATAAATTAAAATATTTAGATAGCATTATGAAACATACCGTGGAGTTTGTTGTAGCCGAGATCTATCCATTTGAGCATAGTCAAGTTGCCGATTTCTTTCGGTATTGCACCCGATAAATTATTGAACTGCAAATGCAATTGTTGCAGTTGTTTGCAATTTGATAAAGCTGAAGGAATTTTGCCATGCAACATGTTTTTGTCCAGAAAAAGGGCTTTCAAGTAAGGAAGATAGTTGCAAATATTTTTCAGGAAGATCACCAGAAAGTCTGTTATTGGTCAAACGAATGTCTAATATTGAAGACATGTTGAAGACGGAGGAAGACCCTGAACCAGAGAGCAGGTTATCAGTGAAGTCTAGAAATTTTAGCGTATGCATGGTGTAGATGGAGAATGCTTCCAGAAAGCTTATTACGACTAAGATTAAGTGTTGTGAGTGAAGAGAGGTTTCCAAGTTGAGGAGGGATAGTGCCTCGTTTATTGAATTGAGAAATATCTAAGGCTGTGACTCTATGGCTATTGACATCACAAGTGATGCCAATCCATGTGCAAACAGAGGTATTCGAGGTCCAATTATGGGCAGGTTGGTTGGATCATAAGTTATATGATCTTTCAGGGCAAGAAGAGCTTGTTGGTCTGTGGTAATATTGTTGCTTGCTGCTGCTGCTGCTGCAACAACCAAGCAAAGAAGCAGGAAGTGGGTTAATGACACAGTGATCATACTGAGACTAAAGTTTCTCTCCATGAAAGGTTGCTTTGTTTGTTACCGGTTAATTTGGTAATGCAAGGTGTTTCGATTGCTGAAGATATATATAATGCAAATGTCAATCTCGTGGTGTTTGTGATTGTGATTAAGCAAGACTGGAAGACATGAACTGGTTGGTAGTATTCACATCACTCAGTGCCCGTCAATTAAGGTACTTGTTTTTTTTTGTAATGGCGCCATCTCATCAAGTCAAGAAGAAAATGATGAATTAGTTTTGCTATCAATGCTCAATTGTTATTATCTTCTTTCTTTGGCGAGTTTTCTGTAGCCACAAACTTGCATTTTAGATAATTGATTCTACAGGAAAGTGAATAGTATAGAAATTGACATATTTGTCTTATATTTGTGTGTTTGCGTGGAAATTACTCGATATAATTTTCTGACTAAATATACTTACATGATTGATAATTAATAAATTAAAATATAAGTAAATATTGATTGCACACAAATAAAATTACATTTGTTCCAAAAAATTTTCAAAACTCAAATATTATAAGATTATAAGAGAATCATTTCCATGAGAATGAAATTTATATATATATTTCCTTTCGTATCTTCAATTTTAAAATTTAAGGACCTAATGATATAAATTTGAGTAGTCAAATATCGATATTTTCGTATTTAATACTATATTAAGCATTAATTATTATTATTATTTTTAAGGGAGGGTATATGCACCCATAAAAATGCCCAGAAGTTTTTAGTTAATTTCAGTAAATCAGAAAAAATTAATTTTTACTTGCTATAAAAATTTTATATTGCCAAAAATAACCGCAATAATTCTTATGGACGATTTTTCTTTGACGCCCACTTTCTAAAATCATCAAAACCTAACTACAATGATCATGGTCATAACATGTATATTTTACAATAAAAGCTGCAAGTAACTTGCTCTTGTTGTACACACACTCCGTGATATCACATTAAAGATCAATGACGCGATCTAGCCCTTTTTATTCTCTTGCCATTCAATCTCCCCACAATGAATAAATGAAGAGTTTATTGTAACTTTGTTTTGATATACTATTATATATTCATCATACTCTTTCAATTATACTATACTACTCACTATCATAGAAGATCATTAAATCATCTTATAACATTAGATTCCGAGAATAAGCATTATAGTAAGCCACCAAATCTAGTCTTTGTTAAATTATTTCCTTTCCACTAAAGCTAATGTAACCAAAAATAGAGTCATCACCCGAGGTGGATATGATAGTAAGATTGTGTGATAATCTTCACCATCACTTAAGGCAGATACCTCAACTCTCTATATAGGTAACATCTATAGTCAAGAATCAAACAAGGGTTTCCTCTTTCTTTCACTTGAAGTAAAAGCAAATCATGAGTTTATTAATCGAAAAAGGTTTAGCATAAAATTCAGCTCAATACTAAATTCTAATCCAAAACACTCTTTCCTATGCTTGCAGTATCGTTTTTCTTTTGCAAGAGTAAAATCTTCTTCTCTTACCCATTTTTCTAGGAAATAAAAGAATTTTGTTCATACATTAGCTTTTGTTCCACATGAATTTAAAATGCAGATATCACTCAAACTCTAGGAAAGGAAAATGATGAAAAATAGTCTATTAAAGTTTGGTCTTTTAGCAATATTTCAAAACACCCACATACGAAAATCAATAATTATGTATACATAATGTACCTGCATTTTAAAATACAAAATTGAAATTATAAAATAAAATTGTACCTTGTGAGTGCATCACGACCACCAACTTCACTAATCCGTTAAACAACCCAATAAAAAGTGAAAATTAAAATAGTAATTTATAAATAAATAAAAAATAATAATGAAAATCAATAGCCTTGTTCAATTTGTAGAAATGTATGCCGGTTAAATGATGCGAAGCCAGTGGTCATCATTTTGAGTAAAACTGCAGCCTAGAGTTAAACATTTTGTGTCTGAAATTAGCAATACTAGATTAGTATTTACGGGTTATCAAGCAGCAAATAAAATAGACAAGTAAGAAATAAAACAAAAAAATAATATGTCCATGTGTAATTTACTTCATAAACGTTTTGTTTATGTTTATTTGTCAGTTATTTATAATTACCTATTGGTATGCTTTTTTAATCTTTTTAATTTCTTTAAAGAAATTTCATCCTTAACCTTAGCTTGCAAGGGAATACTAAATTACTAACCTATGGCATCCAAACTTAAAACTGTAAGGACTAAGGAGAAATCTCTATCAAGTAAAACAAAAAGTTAAAGAAAAAATTCCCAATTGATTTTTTTTCCCTTAAGCTATAGTAATCGATAGAACATGCCTTTTTTCCCCCTCTAATTTAACCCGCTATTTTCTTATTTTATATTTTGTTTTAGTATTCTCAAACAATTATTCCGATAATAAAAACTAATCTGCAGATTTTTTCATAGGTCGATGAAGTTTTGGTTATCAAAGTTTGAGGCTTTAAGAAGCCCAAAAAAAAAAAAAGAATAAAGAGATAGCAAAAATGTAGAGCAGAGCAACATCGCGTTGTGTTTATTTAAAAAGGAAAAAAAACTATTTTTATTGACATAAATATTCTTGTATTTTTTCTTATACATCAATTCCAATGTTACAGTACGTACGATTTGCATAAAATAAAAAAGTTTGCATGCAACAAATTATTCAGCGCGTAGAGAGGAGATAGCAATTAGCAAATTACTCTACAGACTAGTTAGCTTTTCACTATTTATGTACTGTTTTAAACCTGATAATAGTATCATTAGGATTTGTTTGGGGATAAGGAGATTAATTAATTAAGAAAATGGAATTGTTGGTGGGATTTGCTGAAGAGTTATGTGCACTCTTCATTTTTTCCACCACTCATCTTACTTGTAAAATGCAATGACCAAACTATCCTCACCAAAGCCTAGACATTTACTTGTGTATTCAAAGGCTATTTTGGGAAGACAAGCATAAAAAAATTATAAAGGATAGTGAGCAAAAGAAGGAAACGGAAGAGAGGGGGAGGAATAAAAAAGAGGGAGTGGGGTGTTACCTAGGAACATGGCTACCTGCTTCTCTGTTATGTTTCTTTAGGAGGCAGAAGGATGCCAAGCTAAAAAAATAATAATTCATTCTTCATATTGGGATTGGGTTTTATGAGCTTTTGATCTCTATTTTTATTTTAAATAGAAATTATTTATTTTTATTATGGTAAACCTATCCGTAAGCAAAAAAAACTTCCTGTGTATTAGAGTAGATCTCATGATCTTGTTCTAGCGATTGTATATATGCGCTTCATTGTAGTACATCTTGTCCACGTCACAGTTTCAGACTCCACACATATAGACAGCTAGGATCATCATTCCTAACCCTCACAACGCCTAACTGATTTCACCTGCTTCCGCAATCGGGAGATATCGGATGAACATGTACTAAGTTGATATAATTAGGATAAATGTTGTTTCACCTAATGATAGTGAATTATGATTGAGTTAATTACCTAATAATTAATTCTAATTAGTCCATATATTTTTTAAAATTATTTAGAACACCCTTATTTAAAAAAAAAAACATAATTCGTTGAACTTTCACAAAGAAATAAACTTTCTAGAATGGATATGAAGCAATCAAACAATATTCAATAAATAAATCAAGTAAATAAAAAAAATCATTTAAACACTCCCAATAAATCAATACATGCATTAATTCCCAACAACTTTGAGTCGACGTAAGCACTTCCAATATGTCTTTGTGAGTGTGTGTGTGTGTGTGTGTCAACAACATCAATAAACTTCCTTCAATTTTAATTTATAAAAAAGATGATTATAATTAATAAAGATAAATAACAAAAATATAAATTAAATAAGCAATCACAAGACATATAATTTAATGAGAAGGAAATCTTTACGATGAAGTCTTGTAATCGTACGCTTGCACTGATGAGTTTTAGGAGTGACTTAAGTGTGACGGGTAGAACTCGCTAACTTAAAACATGTAGCTAAAGCCAAAGCATATTTAAGTTATTGTGACTAACTGCATAGCAAACATAACTTAGGCATAAGTCGTTGATTTATTGGACAGCTATGTCTCTTACGTAATCTGCGAACTTCTACAACGACAACGGTTTACCAAAATAGCAGAATAGCCTTGTAGTAGCCCTATTTGAAGACTGCGTTTTTTGTAGGTAAAAGCCAACACCTCATCATTTTTAGCTACGTCGGCTTATATTAATAAACAGAAATTACTACATAGTAGGACAATATACTCGGGGAAAAAATCGGCAGCATGACGTATGCAGTACAACTCCATTGTGATGAAACTTGATAAATATGACTTATGACACAAATGCAACGTTTATATATTGGGGATTCACAGAGCATGCGAGCGCGCTTACCGCACCAGTGCATCGTAGATGCAACTTCACTCTACATAGGCATCTTCCATAGCTTCCCAGTCCTCCCAATTCTTTCATTGCCAACTAGGTTCAGAATCCAAATAGTAGAAATCCTACCCTACCAGATATAGAGTACCAAGAGGGAATTGGTAATGTGGTGACCTCCCCTGATTTAACACTTACAATTTCAAAGGCCTCACATCAATAAACTTGTTTCTTCCAATAATGCTTCAGTCAACGTGAAGTCAACGATAATTCAACACGACAACGTGCACCATTACCTAGGATTCCAATCTCTCCAAATCCATTTCCATCTTATCTACAACTTAATTCGATTTAGCACCTATCCTAATATTTTCGACTCTCCAGAATCTAAAAATAACATCCATTCATCTATTTGGGAACTCAAAAGTAATGAAGTGACTCTTTCATCCTTGAACCTATATCATTAAGAGATTTTGACACAAGATTTTGATAAGCCTTAATAAATGAGATAATTCAATCTTTACTCTAATTAATAGAGGATCCACCTATGTTACAATAGTGGTATGGTACCAAATTAGTCGTTTTTAATTTCATCTGCTAAATTGAATATTAGATCAGTCAAGTAATCAGAAACTGTGATGTTAGTAGAATGATTGAATGACAAGTTTTGACTCAAATGATTGATAGATGACTAGGACGTTAATGATAATCTACGGAAGTGATTCCTTTCTAGCTTTCGGATTTCAGAAGGTTGTATTTAAAAATGCCATATGGGAAAACACTTGCACGTGGCAGTTTACAATTTGAAAACATTATTTGGTGTAGTTGGATAGTAATTCACTTTACAATGAGAAGGGGTTCGAATATTTTCATATCATTGTTAATAAAATATTTAAAAATAGATTTGACTAGTTAAATTGAACACAATAAAATATATATATATACACTTAGAATTTTTATTCGACATTGTTACATAATGGATGAGAAAGCAGTTACACACTCTGCTTGCTTACCATAACAATCGCAATAATGATATTCAAGTTAAACTTCGATCTGAATTCGAAGTAGATCAACAATACAACGTCAAACATTTATACGTGTAGACTCGAAATGGGAGATAGCGTCTAGTTGGCTAGACATGGTGTAGTTTTTCTTTTCTACCAAAAAATAAAGTGAAGTTAGTAATGGCGCAGATGTTGGGAAGTAATTACGATGAGCGGCTAGCGAACACAGATCAATTACGTTTATAAGGATAGTTCTATTGCTGCATATTAATCTAAAATCGCAGATCATTGTGATCAAAAAGAAACAGCTTTGTCATTGCCAATAAATGTATTTTTTTTTTTTATATTGAATTCAATCTTAATGTTTTATCCAATTCTTACCTAGTATAAAAGATAAAAAATCTTAGAGAAGATCGACCCTACCATGAAAAAATGAACCTGCACTGAGACACTCGCATATTAACGCGGCGTATATTAGGCCGACATTAATTCTTTTCTTTATCAATTCATCAGTTACCAAATTCTTCCTTCCTAAATATTGCTTAATAAAAATAAGTAATTAATTAATAATCTAATTTAAAATTTTCTTAAAAATGATTTTTATTTCATAATTTGATACTCAGGGAGAATGGAAGTTTTTTTTTTCCAGTAATAAAAAAATAATCGTAGTAGAGCTTGTAAATCGGAAACTTGGAATCCTAGAGTAGATAAATATTTAAAAGCTAAAGAATTTTTTCTTGGAAGGTTCATTCTTAAAGTAAAAAGTATAACATGTATTAGGAGTTAATTTTCAGGATTTTGATTAGAAGCACACAAGATGCATGTCAATTTTTCATTGGATAGGTTGTTGGATGGTGACACGTGTCACTATAATGTGCACGAGGATGCACATATATCAGCCCTCTAATTTTGAATTAGATGTATGAGTTTAATATTTGTAGCTAATGACATCCAAACTAAATCCCCAATTTTTATCACCTTCTCAAGTAAGGATAATTTTGAATTTGTATCCAATTGACCCCTAACCCCTACTCAAATAAATGAAATACCCATATAACATCGAATTTTGAATAGTTAACTAAACATTTAGAGGATATTTATGTAATTGATATGAAGATTTATCATAAGAGGGTGAGCTCGAGTCTTCACAACTACGGGTACTTGACTTTTTCCTGAAAATACGAGTATTTTCCTTAAAGTAGTAATTACTTATAAAAAAAAAAAAGGTAGTTTTAGCCATGCCACACTAAAAAATGATTTCGATTATTGATAACAATCAATTTCTTACTAAATTCAATCAATTGTAATTGTAGAAAGATTTTATCTATATAACTCTTAATTTGTTGTGCCATGTTGTGTGGAGTTACCACTATTTGAAGATATGTCAGTGCATTGGTATGCGACATGTCCTACTTCTCAATAAGGTTTCAATAATAGTTCATCCAAATGTTTATTGTGGTAGTAGATGTTGGAGAATTTACAAATAAAACACACAAAGACACCTATTTTATTTCTTAGCAACAACACTCTCGGCTACCAATTACAACTCTTATTTTTCACAAGATGACTACAACAGTTTTCCCAAAAAAAAAAAAAATCAAAGGAAAGGATATAAGATTCTTACACTTATTACATGAATTTGAATTAACTATCAATGAAAGCAAACGAAATTAACTTAAGTTTCCTATCCTTTTACTCAATGTGTCTCTTATCTTGAGTAATCTGGTAACAATATCTTTTGCATTAATCCTCTTTTCCAGAGTGATTCCATTGTACACTCCAGAGCCAAACTAAAGATAGACAACAGACATTGCTCCTTTGCTGCAGAAAGTTTTTTCCTCTCCACTTAGCAGAGTTTTGTCCACAACTTCCACTAATGAAGTAGGTAGCAAGTCATTAACCCAACGCTTTAAGCTCAATTCTCCGACAAAAATTTCATCTGTGGGTTTGTTCTTGGTAAAAGTTTCCATCAACATAATCCCATAGCTGTAAACATCACTTTTTGTAGATACTTCTCCTTCTATGCCGTACTCTATGAATCAAATTAATTTCACAATTAGATAAATAATCAATAACATTTTGATGTGAGGATTGTAAAAATCAATAAGTTGGAAAATTTAAAATGAACTAAAAACAAAAGTTGTTTGAAGCAAACCTGGTGCCATATAACCTATAGTGGCAAGGGTTTTTGTTCGTATCGTAGACTCATTCTCTCCACTTAAAAGCTTTGCTATGCCAAAATCACTCAAATGAGCAACCATATTTTCGTCCAACAATACATTACTAGGCTTTAAGTCACAATGAATAATAGCAGCTGAATGATCGAAGTGGAGATATTCTAAAGCTGATGCAACGTCAATCATTATGTTCAACCTTTGAAAAGAAATATTCAGCACATAATTGCTAGAATGCAGCCAATCCTCCAAGCTCCCCGTTGGACATGTATTCTAGGACTAATGCTTTGAAGTCATCGTTCGAGCAACTGCTGATAACTTTGATAAGGTTTCGATGGCGAATATTTTTCAACACTTCACATTCAGCCTCAAAACTCTTCAGTGCGCTTGCACATTGCAGGGTGAAACACTTTGGATTGCAATCTTCATCCCATCTTCAAGTCTTGCTCCATAAACGGAACCAAAACCTCCTCTGCCAATTATGTTGTTTTCAGCAAAATTATCTGTTGCTTGTAAAAAGTTCTATGTATGAAAATCTTCTTAGTGTTGCTTGTGATGACAAGATACTATCATTTGATAACACTGTGCTTCTTTTTTCCACATTCGATCAGCTTAGATTTGAGAGCTAGAGTGATTGCTATCGTTAGAGCAATACTCAATGGCAAAACAATCACAATGAGAAGTATCTTTTCCTTGATTTATGTTCTGTCCTAGGCTTGCTAAGTTTGCATGGTTGGACTTGAAGTTTTGGTAAACCACACAATAACTCATTTCCCATAAATGACTCAGCTGTGAAGTTGGTAAAAATTCATCCACTAGGAATCTCACCTTCAAGTTTATTGAAAGAGAGATTTAACTCTCGAAGGTAAATGAGTTTCTCCATGGATGTTGGAATAGACCCAGAGATTTTATTTTTGACAAATTCAAAACCTCCAAACTTGTCAAGTCACCAATGGTTCATTGGGAGAGGGTTGGGCAATCTATTATATACTAAGATCAGCAGTGACTTGAAAGGTCCGAACATACTAGCCAACTTCTGGGATATACCGGGATCACCACTGGACCAGAGATAAAGGAATAGCGGTTGGATCATCATTCTAGTCTTACATGTTCCAAAATAAGTCCTAAAGTCAGAAGAAGAAAAGTACCAACTCACACCAAGAAATGTTAAGAAATAGAGTTTAAGCTCAAAGAACAAGATGTATTTTAGGCTCCAGAAAGTTGAGGGAATAACAGAAGTAAACCTATTGGACCCTAAGTAGAGAGATCTTAGAGAAGTGAGATTACTTAGGCATGAAGGTATAGATCCTGAAAGCTTATTGCCAAATAAGACCAATTGATCCAGCCTTGCTAGATGGCAAAGCTCATCTGGGAATGAACCTAACAACTTATTGAATGCAAGACCTAAGCCTTGGAGTTTCTGTAGTCGGCCAAATGTAATTGGAATTGGTCCAGTCAATTTATTTCTTTCTAATACTAAGGTCAACAAGTTGCTTAAATTGCTAATTGCTTGAGGAATGTTGCCACTAATACTGCAATTGGAGATGAAAAGTGTTTCCAAAGACTTAGAAAGATTTCCTATTGAACTTGGAAGGAAGCCGTCAAGTGGATTGCCTGCTAAGCTTAAGAATCTTAATTTCTTGCAATTTGCCAAAGAGGAAAGAAAGCTCAATTTTGAGGTTGAAGATTTCAAGTAATTATTAACCAAGCTGAGCGTCTCAAGGTTTCTTAAATTACCAATTGTGTTTGGAATGAAGCCCGAAAATGTGTTCCCTCCCAACGCTAGAACGGTGAGCTTAGAAGCATTGGTGATGGAACTAGGAATGGTTCCAGAAAATCTATTTTGTGACAACTCAAGAAACTCAACAGTTGGAAGTGAAAGGTCTATTCTTGATGGTAGACTTCCACTGAGAGAGTTATCCATGAGGATAACTACCTTCAGTGTTGACATGTTGAAGATTGGAGCTGGTAACACACCAACTAGGTTGTTCATTCCAAGCACTAAATCCTCTAGATTTCAGAAGATTAGCGATTTCATGATGCGGAGATATCTCACCTGGTAAATTAACATAGATGCAAAAAACTCAGTTAAAAGATCTTGTCTAAAGTAGTCAAGAAAGATAACAAGTGAGAAACTAAAATATTTACATAGTATTATGAACATACCGTGGAGTTTGTTGCATAATAGAGATATCCCTTTGAGCATAGTCAAGTTGCCGATTTCTTTCGGTATTGCACCGGATAAATTATTGAACTGCAACAATAATATTTGCAGAGTTTTGCACTTTGATAAAGCAGAAGGAATTTTGCCATGAAACATGTTTTTATTCGTTTAAGAAAAGGGCCTTCAAATAAGGAAGATAGTTGCAAATATTTTTCGGAAGCTCACCAGAAAATCTGTTATTGGTCAAACGAATTTCTACTATTGAAGACATGTTGAAGACGAAGGAAGACACTGAACCAGAGAGCTGGTTATCAGTGAAGTCAAGAAATTTTAGCGTATGCATTGTGTAGATGGAGGAGGGGAACGTTTCCCAGAAAGTTTGTTATGACTAAGATTAAGCGTTGTGAGTGAAGAGAGAGTTTCCAAGTTGAGGAGGGATGGTGCCTTGTAGATTGAATTGAGAAATATCTAAGGCTGTGACTCATATGGCTATTGACATCACAAGTGATGCCAATCCAGGTACAAACAGAGGTATTCGAGGTCCACCAATTATGGGCAAAAAGGTTGGTTGGATCATAACTTATATGATCTTTCAGGGCAAGAAGAGCTTGTTGGTCTGTGGTAATATTGTTGCTTGCTGCTGCTGCTGCTGCAACAACCAAGCAAAGAAGCAGGAAGTGGGTTAATGACACAGTGATCATACTGAGACTAAGGTTTCTCTCCGTGAAAGATTGCTTTGTTTGTTAGCGGTTAATTTGGTAATGCAAGGTGTTTCGATTGCTGAAGATATATATAATGCAAATGTCAATCTCGTGGTGTTTGTGATTGTGATTAAGCAAGACTGGAAGAGATGAACTGGCTGGTAGTATTCACATCACTCAGTGCCCGTCAATTAAGGTACTTGTTTTTTTGTAATGGCGCCATCTCATCAAGTCAAGAAGAAAATGATGAATTAGTTTTGCTATCAATGCTCAATTGTTATTATCTTCTTTCTTTGGCGAGTTTTCTGTAGCCACAAACTTGCATTTTAGATAATTGATTCTACAGGAAAGTGAATAGTATAGAAATTGACATATTTGTCTTATATTTGTGTTGCATGCATTGAAATTAGGATTCTCTCTTGATATAATTTTTGACTAAATATACTTACATGATTGATAGTTAATAAATTAAAATATAATAAATAAGTAAATATTGATTGTACACAAATAAAATTACATTTGTTTCAAAAAAATTTCAAAACTCAAATATTATAAGATTATTAGAGAATCCTTTCCATGAGAATGAAATTTATATATATTTCAACTTTAGTATCTTCAATTTTAAGGACCTAATGATATAAATTTGAGTAGTCAAATATTGATATTTTCGTATTTAATACTATATTAAGTATTAATTATTATTTTTTTTTTTAAAAGGGCGGTGGTATATGCACCCATAAAAATGTTGTCGCAGAAGTTTATATTGCCAAAAATAACCGCAATAATTCTTATGGACAGATTTTTCTTTGACACCCACTTCTGCAAGCACCCTTTCTCTTCAACTTCTCCCTTTTTTTTTTGCACATAAATTTGTTAAATGTTCTTTACTCTTTCTGCAATTATTTGATAATTAATTAAGGTTATTTTCAACAACCAAAAGTTAAATGAAGCAAAAAGAGAATTGAATTAGTTTTTCAATGGAGATCATTAGCCATTGCCTTATTAAAGTGATATCATTATGTCAGAGTGGATTGTATGAGTATAATATACAAGTCAATTGTTATTATCTTCTTTCTTTGGCTTTTTTGGTGTTGACTAGCAAAGCTTGCATTTTAGATAATTGATTCTACAGGTAAGTGAAGACGTATAGAAATTAACATATTTGTGTGTGTGTGGGGATCAAGATTCTTCCTTGATATGATATTTACTGAGTAAATATACTACACTTTTGTGATTGATAGTTAATGAATAAAATATAATAAATAAGTAAATATTGATTGTACAAAAATAAAAGTACATTTGTTTTCAAAAAGTCATTCAAAACAAATATTTTAAGATTATAAGAGGATCCTTTCCATGTAGAGAATGAAATTTTTATATATTTCATTTTGTGTCTTCAATTTTAAATTTTAAGGGACCCTTAATGATATAAATTTGTGTATCGAATATTGATATTTTACGTATTTAATACTATATTAAGTATTAATTTTTTTTTTTACAGGAGGTGCACCCATAAAAAAATGCTATCACTGTTTTAATTAATTTTTTCTTAGTAAATCTGGAAAAAAATCAATTTTTATTTTATTTGCTGAAAAATTTTTATATTGCCAAAAACTTAATAGCCACAATAATTCTTATGGACTGATTTATCTTTTACTTAACAGCACCACTTGTTACTGCAAGCACCCTTTCTCTTCAATTTCTCCTTTATTTTTGGCACATAAATTTGTTAAATGTTCTTTACTCTTTGTTCTCCAATTATTTGAAAATTAAGGCTATTTTCAACAACCAAAAGAGTTAAATAAAACAAAAGAATTGAAGTAGTTTTTCATAAGTGGAGATCATCAAGCATTTATTAAAATGAAATCATTATGTAGAGTGGATTGTATGAATATAACAAAGCAAGTCATTTTGCCACTTTCCATAAAAACCAAGAGTTGAAAGTCAAAATTAGAATTTCAGCAAGAGTATTTCCATAAAAACCAAGAATTTCCATAAAAAATTCCTTGCTATTGTTTATTGTTTTTTTCATCATTTGCAATCGCAAATTCGAGTAATTTCAAATGATGTATCACATTCATCAAGCATTCATATGACCGACCATGACTTGCAATTATTGATTAGCTAACTCATCCCATCCTAATTTTTATATATTTTTTTTGAACTTAAAAACTACAATAAATCAAAGGTGTCACAATTTTAAAAAATAAAAAGCATCTAAAATCATCAAAACCTAACTACAATGATCATGGTCATAACCTATATTTTTACAATAAAAAGCCATACGAACTTTGATGTGTACCTGCATATAGCATTAAAGAGGCCAATTTTTATTACCACTTGGTGTTCATGCTATGCCCTTTCTATTCTTATTAATTTGACACTCACATGAATAAATGAAGAGTTTATTGGATCATCTTTTTTTCAATCAAGCTCTTGTGTTAGTTAAATATTCATCATTAGCTGGCTCAACTATTACTCCCTCTACTTCACTCACATCATGAAGATCATTAAATCATCTTATAACATTAGATTCCTGAGAATAAGCATTATAGTAAGCCACCAAATCTAGTCTTTGTTAAATTGGCCCTCCTTTCCACTAAAGTTAATGTAACCAAAAAAACTAGGGTATCATGATGTTGCTGGTTGTCCTGGGCACGAGAAGATAAGATTGTGTATTGCTGCAATCTTTTTTACTTACCATCAGCTGCACATTGTGAGCCGGGCACTACCTCAACTCTCTATATATAGGTACATCTATAGTCAAAGAATCAAACAAAAATCAAATCAGGTTTCCTCTGCTTTCTTCACTTGAAGTAAAAAAAAGCGCGAAATCTTTATTAATTTGTGTCCAGTTTTATAAAGAGTTTAGTATAAAATTCAACTCAATACTAAATTCTAATCCAAAACAGCAAACCTCTTTTACTATGCTTGCATCATAAGTATGGCTGATTTTTTCTTTTGAGGAGAGAAAATCTTCTTCTCTTACCCATTTTCCTCTAGGAAAAAATATAAAGAATTTTGTGCATACATTAGCTTTTGTTCCACATGAATTTAAAATGGATATCACTCAAACTTTAGGAAAACAAAAGATAAAAAGCCTAGTTTATTAAAGTTTGGTCTTTTAGCAATATTTCAAAACACCCACATATGAAAATCAATAATTATGTATACATAATGTACCTGCATTTTAAAATACAAATTTGAAATTATAAAATAAAATTGTACCTTTAATAGAGTGCATCCCACATGTGACCACCAACTTCACTAATCCGTTAAACAACCCAATAAAAAGTGAAAATTAAAATAGTAATTTATAAATAAATAAAAAATAATAATGAAAATCAATAGCCTTGTTCAATTTGTAGAAATGTATGCCGGTTAAATGGTGCGAAGCCAGTGGTCATCATTTTGAGTAAAACTGCAGCCTAGAGTTAAACATTTTGCGTCTGAAATCAGCAGTACTAGATTAGTATTTACGGGTTATCAAGCAGCAAATAAAATAGACAAGTAAGAAATATAGCAAAAAAATAATATGTGCATGTGTAATTTACTTCATAAACATTTTGTTTATGTTTATTTATGGTTATTTATAATTACCTATTGGTATGCTTTTTTTAATCTTTTTTAATTTCTTAAAAGAAATTTCATCCTTAACCTCAGCTTGCAAGGGAAATACTAAATTACTAACCCTACGGCATCCAAACTTAAAACTGTAAGGACTAAGGAGAAATCTCAATCAAGTAAAACAAAAATTAAAGAAAAAAATTTCCAATTGAATTTTTTTTTCCCCTTAAACTATAGTAATCTATCTATTACATGCCTTTTTGTTTTCCCCCTAAATTTAACCCCCGTATTTTCTTATTTTATATTTTGTTTTAGTATTCTCAAATAATTATTCCGATAATAAAACTAACCTGACAGATTTTTTCATAGGTCGGTGAAGTTTTGGTTATCAAAGTTTGAGAAGACTTTAAGAAGCCAAAAAATAAAAAAGCGTAAAAGGAATAAAGAGATTGCAAAATTGTAGAGCAGAGAAACATCGCGTTGTATTTATTTAAAAGGAAAAAAGTTATTTGTATTGACATAAATATTCTTGTATTTTATATACATCAATTCCAATGTTACAGTACGTACGATTTGCATAAAATAAAAGTTTGCATGCAACAAATTATTCAGCGCTGCATAGAGAGGAGATACTTAGCAATTAGCAAATTACTCTACATATTAGTTAGCTTTTCACTATTTATGTACTGTTTTAAACCTGATAATAGTATCATTAGGATTTGTTTGGGGATAAAAAGGAGATTAATTAATTAAGAAAATGGAATTGTTGGTGGGATTTGCTGAAGAGTTATGTGCACTCCTCATTTTTTCTCCACCACTGATCTTACTTGTAAAATGCAATGACCAAACTATCCTCACCAAAGCCTAGACATTTACTTGTGTATTCAAAGGCTATTTTGGGAAGACAAGCATAAAAATTATAAAGGATAGTGAGCAAAAGAAGGAAACGGAAGAGAGGGGAGGAATAAAAGCAAGGGTGGGGAGTTACCTAGGGAACATGGCTACCTGCTCCTCTATTATGTTTCTTTAGGAGGCAGAAGGATTCCATGCTTAAAATTAAAAAAAAGAAATTCATTGTCATATTGGGATTGGATTTTATTTTTTTGAGCATTTGAACTTTATTTTTATGTTTTAAATAGAAATTATTGATTTTATTATTATGCAAGACTTCTCAGGTTCGTCATCTGGTCATCAAGAGTTGGCATTGCCCAGAAAAACTCTTAGATCCTTCGATAGTCTCGAAGCTGATGTTAGTATTATAGGTAATTTCGTGTGATTTTGCCGACGTTTACTTGAGCGGCAATGATTCTCCTGCGGAAATAAATTTAATGGTGATACATTATTGATATTAAGCATTAGTAGAAATTTAATCTCAGACGTGTATTTTTGATCATCAACACAAATGATTGTTTTCTAATTCTCTAATCCATTTCATGCAAAAAGAAAAAAAAAACAATTCAATAAACCTATGATGTCCCCTAATTCTAATCCATTGGAAAAAGTATTTATCATGATATAATTAAGATAAATGTTGTTTCACCACGTAATACCTGATTGAGTTAATTACCTAATAATTAATTTATTTAGTCCATTTTTAAAAAATGATTTAGAACACCATTATTTAAAAAAATGTCACACAGCATTTCGTTGAAATTTCACAAAGAAATAAACTTTTCTAGAATGGATATGAAGCAATCAAACAATATTCAATTAATAAACCAAGTAAATCACAAAATCATTTAAACACTCCCAATAAATCAATACATGCATTAATTCCCAACAACTTGAGCCGTAAGCACTTCCAATATATCTTTGTGAGTGTGTGCGTGCGCCAGTGTGTGTTCCAACAACATCAATCAACTTCCTTCAATTTTAATTTATAAAAAAGATGATTATAATTAATAAAGATAAATAACAAAAATATAAATTAAATAAGCAATCACAAGACATATAATTTAATGAGGAAATCTTTGATCTTTATATAAGTCTGCTTTGTTTATTTACATTGGTCTGAGCTTGAACTAGTTTTAAAAGCTTAAAAGCGAGCCACATTAGACTAGAGGCCAGCAAAACAGGTATGATAAGCAGTAGAATATATAACTTAGAAGTTAAGTTGATTTGATTTTATCTTAGATGATAAAAAAATCTATATAACTTCACATTAATTTTATGTCAAAATTATTATTTAACAATTATATTTAGCACATTAATAGTATTAATTTTATTTGATAGTTCTATGCAACTTTTTAAGTTGATAATCGTTATTAAAGATATAACTAGATCAACATCGTAAAGATTAACGATCATAATTTTAAGGAAAAAAATTCCCGTAAGTGATGTGATTATATCCACGTGCAGATGAAACAATCACTATGATTGATTCAAGAACACTTGTGAAGCATCGCACTGGTAAACACTTTGTATCTAAATTATATTCCATCAACCCTCACAATCCTCACAATTTTTTATCCCCGTGTGAATCAAATGTTGAATTCTCTTCATGTGATATAAGAGTAATAGGATAATGGGTGTGTGGGTATTCTTCTCAGATTTAACACTTACAATCTCAAAGGCCTCACATCAATAAACTTGTTTCTTCCAATAATGCTTCAGTCAACGTGAAGTCAACGAGAATTTAACACGACAACGTGCACCAGATTACCTAGGATTCCAATCTCTTTCCCAAATCCATTTCTATCTTATCTACAACTTAATTCGATTTAGCACCTATCCAAAAATAACATCCATTCATCTATTTGGGAACTCAAAAGTAATGAAGTGACTCTTTCATCCTTGAACCTATATCATTAATAGATTTTGATACAAGATTTTGATAAACCTTAATAAATGAGATAATTCAATCTTTACTCCAATTAATAGAGGATCCACCTATGTTACAATAGTGGTATGGTACCAAATTAGTCGTTTTTAATCTTCAATTTTTCTTGTTAGGATTAAGAATTTAGTCAATTTTTTAGATTTGGATATAGACCCACGATTAATCTAGAACGCAAATGATTCTCTTTTTAAATTGAAAAACGCTGTAATGGAGCAAACACACGATTTGTAGTTTACAATTTGAAAACATTATTTGGTGTAGTTGGATAGTAATTCACTTTACAATGACAAGGGGCTTCAGAATATTTTCATATCATTGTTAATAAAATATTTAAAAATATACACTTAGAAATTTTTAATTAGAACTAGTGTTTATCAAAATAGAACAAGTTACTTTCAATTTGCTTGCTTCACAATCTGAATCTGACATCATGTTGGTTAGAATCAAACTTCGATATTAATCAAGAATCAAGACCAAACATTTATCTAATGGAAATCCAATGGTCCAGATTTTTGCTAGAAAAAAAATCCCAGCGACCACCACAATGCATGGTTAAAGCGAGTACTTGAAAACGATTGTTATATATTACTCTCTAATTAATGAGACTGTGGGTTACCACCCGCATCACACGGAACTAGGAATAAGTGTCCTAACTGTTGCCATTTGCCAAATAAATATATTATATTATTACTCAATCAATCCAATTATGAATATGTGCTATCATTTAGGCAAACTTGAGGAATTTCTACAAAATTATTATGAACCAAGAAAAAATAAGGCATCTAATACGTTCAAAAAGTAAATAAGATATTAGCCTTAACAACTGTACATTTACATTAAAAATTGTAAATAAATAAATACCAAGAAAGAAGAGTAATATAAAACATCGTCAATGGCCACGTGGCTTAATTATTACTCTTCTCCGTGTTGTGTACTTCCTTTTGCTTCATTTCTATTCTCTAGTTATCATCCAATCTGCACAATTAATTCTAGCCAAGGTTAATTGTGTAAATATAGTAATTCTCTCGGTTTAAAAATGGAGATCTCTATCACGGTTTGAAGAGTATGGTAAATACAAGCATATTATACGTGATTGTTTGGGCATATATAAATAAACCGAAAGATGAATGACTTAGATAAAGTCTTTGTGGTCTTGCAAGAGGTCTTGGCTCACAGCGTGGTATCAAAGACTTCAAACTTGCTCAACTTTCAAAACCACCTTATCCCTCATTTAAGCAATTTGTCATGGCCCTACGTACATAAAATCGTCATTTGAAAAAGCTCTTATTAATTTTGAAGAAGAAAGAGAAGAAGAATACAATCAATGCCGCTCCCGTAAGCGATTTTGTGACACCCAGAGGCAAGGGAAAATTAAGGTCGTGAAGTGGAAGAATGGAGGTTTCTTTAACTCAAAAAGTTCGTGGTTTGACCGGGACCCGATGGAGGACAAAATTTGGCTGATTCAAGTGGTCGAAAAATCAACTACAATGGTGGAAAAAGTTGGAATAATAATGCAAGTCAATCCATGGCAAAATCAAACAATAATCCAAGTCAACAAGGGCAACAATCATGCTTGAGAAATTCGGGACAACTACTGGCAAGGCCTGCTCGACAAAATAATTCAGCGACCACCTATTGGCACAAAACGCATCAATCCATAGCAAGATCAAATTAAGTCAATGAAGAAAACCGGCATATGCCAAATTTGTCATTTACCAAAACATACGCTGAATTGAATGTCGATGGCAGATTAGGGTATACTTAAATTCTTAATTGCTTAATTATGCATGGGGCGGTAAAGACAAACAACCTTTTATTTACGCATTATAATTACATTGCCAAGATATACACATCCTTCACATATTTATACTAAAAGCGTGAAAAAGTGGTACTTAAGGGAAAATGGGAAAGAAATGAATAAAGTGCAAAAAGCTACGTGGCGCATGCATAATCATTGAAAACATTGAAACTCCAGCCTTCGGTATTCACGTGAAAATATTCCCGCCGGTTTACGCATTTCTCATATTTGAATACACCTTGGGGCTGCTTTAATAGTTCCTACGTGATGTCTGTGGATAGGGTGGTGTGCGACCATTCATGGCCTTTGGGTGGTCGAATTGTTGACTCATCTTCATAGTCCTGAATTCTCTGCCTCTCGCCAATTCTATACAGCTCCTCTTATCAAAAGACATTAAGTTTACTTAAACTTGAAAAATGAACTGAACTTGTAATAAGGCAATGGCTTGACAGTTAGTATGTCTGATCTGCAACTTGATCTCTTGCCGGCTGAAGTTTCTGACCCAGCTTCCGAAGGCAAAGTTTCTCCTAACCAGAGTGACTTTGTCTCTAATGAAATGAAGTGGTCTGTCTCAAAATGCTTTGTCTTTGGCGTGATACACTTTAGATTCAGGCTGCCGAAGTGTCTTTGCGTGCTACGTCACTTAAGATCATTGGAACTCTTTTTTGCATCTTGATTTCCAATTCACCGATATAAAATTTATCCAAGTGATTTAGTTGTAGTACACAAATATGGCAGCTGCTGCGTCCTGTAAATACTCAGCTCGGACTCGGTTGCTGTCCACGATCTTTAGCTACCATGCCTTGCTTTATGAGCTCCTCAAGCTACTAAATTGTCTCCAAAAAACACCAATATCCACTTTCGATCTTGTGTCATACGGATCACTGCGTCTGGCGCAATCGCCCAGCCATTGTTAAAGAAGTATAGGCTATCAAATCTAGATGTTAAAGGCTGACTGGTAACTTTAAACACATGTTTCGGCAAAGGTAAAGTCGCTCTTCTTACTAGGTTACCTCGTACTTTTCTTGCAAGTAGTTAAAGGGTAGAGAATTGTCTTGGTCGGACGCTCGCATTAGGCTGAGCACGTGGACACAAGCTCACGAGGTCTTGTTAGAAACTCATCCCCATTGAGACTTCAACCAGACTCTCTGGATACTCCTGTATAAAATGAGAGGAAAAGGTTCTGGTGCCTTCACCTCTTTTAGTTTCTTCTAACCAGGCACAATACAGAATGGTGACTCTATTCCCTTGCAACTCTCATTCATGCTGCGCTTTTTGAGAGTCTTAGTTGTCTCAACATATTTACTTGAGAGGAAGTAGCAGAGTATGGAGTTCGATTAGCTCTGAACGATTTCTTATAACCCGTATCCCGACGAGAAGTAGCTTAAATTTCCAAGATCTTTCGAGTCAAAGGCTCCTCAGCTTTCCTATCACTTCCTCAAATACCCTTTGTTATTCCATTTCGGGTCTGGTACCTGTATGTCATCTACCATACACAAGCACAATGATTATTTCGCCTTGCCTTAACCTTTCTGAAGAATGTATCACACTTGGAGTTAATCCCAGGGCAGACAACATGTAAGCATTCTTTGAATTTGTCAAACCATGCAGCGGGTGCTTGTCTCTCTGCTACCATAAGAGCTTTCTCGAGCTTGCATATGTAGTTTGGTCTTCTCATCTCACTCGGAATCCACAAATCGGGGTTGTGGCATGTACTCCAAATCTCCATTCAAACCCGATTGGAATGCATTATTTATGTCAACCCTGACTGACCACTATGTTTACATGCTGTAGTAGATTAAACGATGATTGAGAGTTGAAATCTGACTCTGTTTACAAATAAAAGTCTCATTAAAGTCAAGTCTGAAAACCCACTTGGACAAAGTCTAGCTTTATATCTATTTATGGTGCCATCAGGATTTTCCTTTCTCACTTTGTACACCCATTTGTTGCCAATGAGTTTGTAGTTGGTCAGGTGTGGAATTAAGGTCGTGAGAGGTTTGGTTTTCGGGACAAGAGCATTATATTCATCTTCCATTGCTCTTCTCCATTTAGGATCTTTAGATTTAAATAGGTCGGGAGTCTCTGGGTGGGAGGCTAAGGAATAAGTACGGGAGATTGAGTGGATGTTTGATAAACCTTTGGCTTGAAAATCCAGCTGCACGCCAAGTGATCATGGGATGTACGCAAGGCTTGAATGTTTGGTTGCAGGAGGCAAGGTGCGCTTTCACCGAGAGGACTCTGTTTTGTGTCCAAGCAGGGTTCAACAGGTGAGTGGTTGTTGATAGATATAGAGTTGAGAATTAGAGCAACAAGTTGGGCTTCATAAGCTTGAGACTAAAACTTTTCGAGTGAATCGCAGAGTTGACTAGCTTTTATAGTAAATGCCGCATTTTGTTGTGTTAATGACTCGGCTCGAGGAACATTAGAGAAAGATACAACTTGAAATTTTCCTTCTAGAATTGCGTGGGGAATCATTTTGGTCAAAGTAAGGAGCCTTTGCTTATATAGAAATTTGAGTCATTTCGAAAAGGGAATGAATGTTCAGGTTAAATTTGACTCAAGAGAAATGTAGATCCTCCGAATGATGCATGCAAATGTAACCTTTGTGGTGATGCAGCGCACGCACGCACGCACGCTAATCTGTGCACTTGGAAGGTTGTGAAAATCAAACTTATGCTTATTGTACATCTTGCAGTATGGATAGCATTCATACGCAAACTTTAATTTGGGAATAATGGTGAAATATAACTGCTTTAAATGAGATATATGGGAATGAGTTTTGTTTTCAAGAATAAGTGAGGTTAATACGATGATGGCCGGTTAGGTGGCATAGCTTAAACTGCTTACTTCGCGAAATATCTCGTAAAACATTTTTATGTGCTTGGGCTAGTAATGTTAGCCCACGTCATGGTTTACCGTGATGTAGACCATCTCATGGGTGGCTCTCCTTACCTTTCCATTTTATTTGTTCATGTAAATAAGGTACAGTATGTGTCTTAAGGCTATTCCTGCTTGAGGAGAAAAGCGGTTAAGAAAGTTTTAAACTCCCAGTATATGTGTGTACATGTGAAAGCCTTCTCGATTCTTAAATTTAAGTTGGCGATTTTTACTTACTTGATTTTTAAACACAATGAATGTATTAGGCACCTTTTTGTGATTTTGTTGTTAAGAAAAACAACCATGTGTATCTTCTTGTCTTGTCATCCACAAATGGCCAATGATATGTAATATTTGTGTCCATGGGTGATGGAATGGCCGGTCAGATCTGAGAGATCTGGATATATTAGTTGAAGGTAGAGAGTACGTCCGAGAATCTTTAGTTTTTCAATGCTTTTAAAGTTCGGCTTTTGATTGCTTTCCTTACCGGTTGTGACACAGGCGTTTACGAATGAGAGAAAGATATTTTTATTTAAGTTGAAATTTGTTTACAAGATAATAATGATATTTAAAGGTGCGTGCTCATTTGGATGATCATGCCACTCATGGTGCAAGATCCCATTTCATTTGTTTAAGATCCCCGCTTCTAACGTATATATGTTTCATAGCTCGGACCTAACTGGCTTTGCGACATCGCACAAAGCACATTAAAGACAATTCCAAAGACCACAGCCAGAGAAACATGCCATTGACATTGGATTGCTAATACAACTTATTGACTTTCGGTTGTTAAATGAAGATGAGTACGTACAGTAGTAATTGTTATGCCCTCCCAAAATGAGTTGGCATGCGAGTGCTGTCAGCTCATATATAGTCCATCTAGCCACCTCGCTCCTCACTGGCGAATTCTCCTTAGGCTCTTGTGTCGCCAGTGACGGCACAAGGATTTTTTGAAACTAACATCAATATCATTATCATGAAAGCAATTTAGAGCACTAATGAGATTTTAGTAATATCGTACAAACAAAATATGATTTAATTTGATATGCTTATTGTATATATTGGTAAGTGGGCAATATAGAATAACCAATGTGAGAGATGTGAAGTTTGTTACCATTACCCGATAAGGAGCACAACTTGTCATTACCTTTGGTACTGCCTACGTTCATTCATGTTTCCGAGTAAGTAGGTCACGTGATTTGTAGCGGCGTTGTATCCAACGTTCACTTTGCTTTGTCCAGCTTTAGCGTGTACCCGGCCAATGTTAGGCTCCTCACCCTCCCACACTGACGCGTTTACACGAGCGTAATTTTTTTCTTAAACTCTATGCTGCCGTCTGTGTGTCCACATTTGCGAAAGGACCCGCAGGCTTAACCTCGGCCGAACGCATACCACAGGCAGCCTTTGCGCTTGCCTTTCGTCTTGAATATTTTGATTTCACTACGACCATGACCACCATTGCCACCATTTCCGGTTGCCGCAGCCCAGTTTACTGAGGCCTATCCAGTGTTGTTCGTTCATTTGACTTGGAAATCTTTCACCATTGCCCGAGGATTCCTCCTGCCATTTCTCATCATGTATAGAGTTAGCCTCGAGGGATGCCAGAGTGTGTGAGGAGGTTTGCCCCTCTGCCCGCTTTTCAACCAGCATGCGTTATCGTAGACCTCACGACAATGAAGGAGTTTCACGTTCAATATGTTAGTGACAACTGCTCATATTACAACCAGTGTCGTGTCCCACTCCCGGTCAAGACACACATATAATAAAGTCCTCATCAAGTTATTTCCCCCTGACCGGTGGCTCTACGCCCCGAGTGTGTTTGGATAGTTTTTCATCCTGGAGTAATAATCATGGATTGTAAGAGAGCCCTTTTGAGTGGTTTGAATGCATTGTGACTCCTCAAATATTCATAGGATTCTAGCTCTTGTTCTTGCATTTTTGTCCTTTGCACGCGATTTGGTGAGAGTTGTCCAAACTTCATGTGAAGTAGAACAATCCACTGCTCACACGGAGACACCCAGATGTGAGAGACGACAATGATTTCGAAAAAGAATGTGATCTGTTTCTTTGAGGATAATGCACGGATTTTGGTGGCATAATGGTAGCTTAGTTCGTCAGGAGGAGGTAGGTGAAATATGGGGCAAAGGACAGGACCTCGCTTCCATTTATGAAACGCCTTTAGAGCTCATTTGCTCGTATCCGAGACCACTTGACATGACCAGCAGATGTGTGACGATTGATACCGCTGATGTGTTGAAGCTGAGATGTTGGGAGTGGTGAACACATATGTCGGGCTACTCGGTGATATGTCAACGGTGTAGGAGATGGGTTCATTATGGTCACATTTCTTGTGTTATTATACGGATTTTGATTGTCGATATTTTCAGTTGGTTTGATTCAAATCATTTGGTTGATCATCGGATTTTCCGAAGAATTGGTCGATTAAACATGTTTGTTGTGAATTTTAGCTTGCTTTCCATAAACTCAAGTGGCTCACTCGATACCAAGCTTAAATTCTTATGAATTGCTTAATTATGCAATGAAAAGGTGACGAAGATGGAAAGACAAACAACCTTTTCTTCATATTGTATAATATAGAACATTGCCAAGATATACACATCCTTCCGCATATTTATACTAAGCGTAAAATGGTAGGAAGCTTTCGGAACGGCAGAAATAAGAAAACGAACAGCTTCAATTACAAACAACGATTAGCGAGAGCCCGTAAAACATTAGAAACTCCATTTACGACTTCACGACTTGTGAAAATATTCCCACAATATGACGAGTTTTGCGCAATTAGGCTACAGGTCTTGTTGCTTTGATGATCAGCGGTTGGGTTTGAAGATGTGGTGTCAATATTAACGCTATGGCCAGAGTGGTTCAACGAATTGCTGCTAAATTTCCGTTTCTGGGCGGTGACTACTCACTGCTGGAAGAGAAATTCCACAAGCCTTGTATTAGTACCAATGAACGGATGCAATTTTGAATTAGATGTAATGAGTTTAATATTTGTGCTTTATGACACCCGAGCTAAATCCACTCAATTTTTATCACCTTACTCGAAGTAAGGATAATTTTGAATTTGTATCCAATTTGACCCACCACTACTCTCAAATAAATGAAATACCATGTATAACATCGAATTTTGAATAGTTAACTAAAAATTTAGAGGATATTTATGTAATTGATATGAAGATTTATCATAGGGGGTGAGCTCTTGAGTCTTTCACACTGATGTCGTACTGGTGACTTTTCCTGAGAAGATACTATTTTCCTTAAAGTAGTAATTACTTATATAAAAAAAAAAAGGTAGTTTGGGTGTTTAGAGGAATACGATCCATGTGCTCAAGTGATTATTATTAGTTATTCGAGACGCGGGGTTTTGGCTTATTCGAGAGAGACAATCAGCGGCCGTAGGCATTTTCGAGTCTAGCCTTTAAGGCTAATGACTGGATGTCAGAATTAGAAAATTTCAGTGAGCACCTCTTAGGGGTAATAAACTTTGGAGAGTCATCTTTGGCGTTGCTATTTGTGCAGCTTGTAAAACTTTGGTTTGTATGAGTCAGAAATCGGTTTATTTTCACCAAAGATTATTGGGGCTTGAGAGCAATAGCATAGCAATGGATATAAAAATCAGGGAAATTCAAAGATGTAATTCTTCCTTACCTTATTGCTGTGTACTAGAACGTATCGAAAAATGGATTATAGGAGTGCTCTACTTGGCCTTGGGTGAAGTTGAATCAACTTAGGCGGTGCCATGAAGCCTTTTGCCACCTGGTGTTGCTGCTGGGCTCATTCGTGATTACTGAGGAGTTTGTTGGAGTATCGGTTATAGTGCTAACTTAGGCGTTTGTTCAGTATTAAATTGGCAACTTTGGGGTTTACTTCATGGGTTATCCATAGCTTGGCTTTATGGCTTTCGTAGGGTGATAGTGGAAGTGGACTGCTGCAAGTGTATCTTGCGGAGATTAGTCTCCATTTCAAATCCCAGTCACCAATGAGCATTCTTCTTTAATCCAAGCCATCCAAGAACTTCTCAGCGTGATTGGACGCTCGATGCCCAGCTGAACAGCCTCCATATCTATAGAGGCAAATGGTACGGCCCAGACTTTGATTCAGAGACTTAATTCATTAGAATAGCTTATCCTTTCCTTTTGTTGGATTTACATTCTGCTTCGGTAGCGGTTCGTCATTAGCCCTTTTAAATATACTGCTTATATGATATTAATGCATGATAATGTTTAGCTTTGCCCCTTTGAGGTGTTCGTATTTTGTCTTTAAGTGAGTTTCCCTTTATTAATAAAAAAAAAAGGTAGTTTTTAGCCATGCCACACTAAAAAAATGATTTCGATTAATTCTAATATATTTATAACTATGAAATATCATTAGTATTATTTATAATTAAGAAAATCAATATGAAAATTAATTTTTAATGACGACTTCATCTTCATGAAACAAATGGACAAACTATTGTTGATCTAATACGTACTTCTTTGTAATATTGTTGCTTCTATGCAACAACCAAGCAAAAGAAGCGGGCAGTGTGGGTTGATGACACGGTTGATCATACCGAGGCAATGAGTTCTCTCCATTAGAGGATATAATTGAACTTTCAGATTCATATAATTGTGAAACAAGCTCAATTAATTGTCTTCCCAGATAGTTGAGCTATGGAGGGGGAGTTAAAACAGGAGCTGTTTGATATGAGCAGGCCAACTGTTGGATAAAATGCATCAATGAACAAAATACTTGGCAAGTCGGCGGTTCTACAGCATGGATGACACCAACAACAAGGCATGATACTGAAAGGTCTTCAAGTCTCCAAAATCAGAGAAGATCAATGGACAAGATTGAGAGCCAAGCATCAAGGGTCAAGATTGATTGTAGTTGCGCAACATACCTTATCATCTTTGCTACATCAATTCTTAGTCCTTACCAGCCGTAAATAATATACTTGATCTCTGTATGAATATGACATTGTGCTACCAATACAATTATTCTCTTTGCACTTTTTTTTTGAACCCTTGGCTTCAGTTTCTGTAAATTAATCTCTTTCACAGTACTTCTGGTACTTACGATTTTAACACGACAAACAAAAAGCATAATTTTTAATTATTTCACTCTTATATATGTCCCAGTTTTCATTCTAATTTCTTTTTGCTAGCTATTTGTGCTATTCAGCGTTACTAGAGAGAGGGAGTCCCTCAGGCCCTCAAGCAGCCCTCAGATGATGAAGTGAGAGATATGCTAAGGCATTTGATGGGACTCGAACTTTTTGCTCTAAACAAAAAAGTTCTCAATCTCAAAAGCTGAGGACAACAAACCTTCCAACAGGTTTCCAAAGCATTGGTGGCAATGAGAAACACTTCTTGAACTTGAAGTTATGTTTAATAAATTAAATCATACGCTTTTGGAGTAGCTTGACTTATTAGCCTGCAGCTAGACCACTATTCTACCTAAACGCATGCAAAAAAAAGAGAAAGTATAAAACAAATGTCATCAGTAGCATTTCTTGGAAGAACTAAATCAACTCTGTCCATGGAAACAAGATGACTACAACAGTTTTCTCAAGAAAAAAAAATCAAAGGAAAGATATAAGGTTCCTACACTTATTACACGAATTCAAAGTAACTATCAATGAAAGCAAACGAAATTAACTTAAATTTCCTATCCTTTTACTCAATGTGTCTCTTATCTTGAGTAATCCGGTAACAATATCTTTGCATTAATCCTCTTTTCCGGTGATTCCATTGTACACTCTAGAGCCAAACTAAAGATAGACAACAGACATTGCTCCTTTGCGGCAAAATGTTTTCCTCTCCACTTAGCAGAGTTTTGTCCACAACTTCCACTAATGAATTAGGAAGCAAGTCATTAACCCAACGCTTTAAGCTCAATTCTCCAACAAAAATTTCATCTGTGGGTTTTTCTCTTGGTAAAAGTTTCCATTAACACAATCCCATAGCTGTAAACATCACTTTTATGAGATACTTCTCCTTTTATGCCATACTCTATAAATAAATCACACAATGTCCTATTAGAAAACCATAACCAATACACATATTTCCGATATTTTGTATGGATCGTGAAAATCAAAAAAAATCACGTAATTTGAAAAATTTAAAATGAACTAAAAAAAGAGCTTTAAGCAGCTGGTGGTGCCTATATATACCTATAGCTAGAGGGTGCTACATCGCTCGCATCGCTCAGATCTCATTCGTGAGACTTCTGGACAGACCGTGTTTCTGCTATGCACCATCACTGCACTCAAATGAGTAGCTTATATACTTTATCTGTTTTCAACAACAATACAACAATAATACATGTTTAAGAAGCTTAAAATGCACAATATTGAATAATAGGGGAATAATGAATAATCGAAGAAGGAAGAGAATATTCTTACAAGCTGCGTGCAATAATGTTCATTATGCATTATGTTCATACCCTGCAAAAATCCAGCACACATAATTGCTCAGGAATGCAGCCACATTGCCTAGAGCTCTGCATGGTGGACATTAATCTGTATCTAGGACCTAATGCGGACTTTGAATGGAAGTCGTCGTTCGAAGTCGAGAGCAGCTGGTAACATTTTTGAAAGGGTTTCGATGGCGAATGGCGAATGTGAATTACGCTACAGCCTCTCAAGCTCTCTTCCAATGCGCTAGCACACACATTGAAACATCCGCTGCTCAAACACTATCAATCCAATCCTCATCATCCCAGCCCATCCTAAGGTCAAGTCTTGCTCCATAAAACTGTCGATAAACGACCAAAGGAAGCAAAACTCCTATCTCTCAATTCATTATGCTTATTGTGCTTCACAAAAATACATTGTATATTCTTACAAGTAATTCTTCCTTAGTAGTATTATTTGTTGCTTGTATTAGTTGGCTGTAAGAGATACTATATTTTGACAACACTGTCTTCTTTCCATATACTCAGCATATCGATAACATACGAACACTCATATATAGCTAAGACTGAGAGTGATTGCCTAATGATGACTCTCAATGCAAAAATCTCAATAGCTTACAATACATGAAGCAATTTATGTGTCCAGGCCACTTAAGCACTTCGTAAATGTGAACTGCATGTTGGAACTTGAAGGTGGTATTATACAATATACCCAATAACTCAACATATCCTTCACACCATGGCCAACAGCGGTTGTGATGCTAGCTGGTCTCCACATAGGGAGGGATCACCTACCTCTTAGGTTCGCTGAAAGAAAAGGAAGGAAATTCTCTAAACTCTCTGGACCTTCGAGGTAAAAGGACTCTCCTATGGGACTAATGAGACCAGAGACTTGACCCAGAGATTTTTATACTTGGTACAAATTCAAAAACTCCAAACTTGTCAAGTCACCAAATGATTCTGTGGGGTAATTGGGTCTTCCAATCTATTATATGCTAGGTCCATAAATTGAAGACCTTTTAGACCCCGATTGTGGCTGGGATATCACCGGATAAATTATTTTTATCGATAAACTTATTCCTATAAGCACCTTCAAATTTCCTATATCTAAAGAAAGAGGACCCACCAAGAAATTTGATGAAAAGTCAAAGAACAACATGTCTTTTAGGCTCCAGAAAGTTGAGGGAATAACAGAAGTAAACCTATTGGACCCTAAGTAGAGATCTCAGAGAAGTGAGGTTACTTAAGCATGAAGGTATAGATCCTGAAAGCTTATTGCCCAATAAGACCAATTTATCCAGCCTAGCTAGATGGCAAAAGCTCATCTGGGAATGAACCTACCAACTTATTGAATGCAAGATCTAAGCCTTGGAGTTTCTGCAGTCAATTGGCCGAATGTATGTGGAATTGGTCCAGTCAATTTATTTCCTTCTAATGCTAAGGCCCACAAGTTGCTTAAATTGCTAATTGCTTGAGGAATGTTGCCACTAACACTGCAATGGACCATGAAAATTTTTTTTCCAAAGACATAGAAAGATTACCTATTGAACTTGGAAGGAAGCCGTCAAGTGGATTTACATTTAAGTTTAAGGATCTTAATTTCTTTGCAATTTGCCAAAGAGGAAAGAAAACTCAATCTTGAGGTGGAAGATCTCAAGTAGTTAAAAAGCCAAGCCAGAGTATCTCAAGGTTTCTTAAATTACCAATTGTATTTGGAATAAAGCCCGAAAATGTGTTTCCTCCCAATTGTAGTAAGGTGAGCTTAGAAGCATTGGTGATGGAACTAGGAATGGTTCTGCAGAAAATTTATTAAATGCCAAGCTAAGATGCTCAATAGTTGGAAGTGAAAGGTCTATTCTTGATGGTAGACTTCCGCTGAGAGAGTTATTTATGAGGATAAGTACCTTCAGTGTTCACATGTTAAAGATTGGAGCTGGTAACACACCAACTAGGTTGTTCATTCCAAGCACTAAATCCTCTAGATTTCGAAGATTAGCGATTTCGTGGGGGTATCTCACCTGGCAAATTAACACAGATGCAAAAAACCTCCCTTACAAGATCTTATCTAAAGTATTCAAGAAAAATAACAAGTGAGAAATTAAAACATTTACATAGTATTATGAACATACCGTGGAGTTTGTTGTATTCGAGATCTATGCCCTTGAGCAAAGTCAATGTTGCCGATTTCTTTTGGTATTGCACCGGATAAATTATTGAACTGCAAATTTAATTGTTGCAGTTGTTTGCACTTTTGATAAAGCAGAAGGAATTTTGCCATGAAACATGTTTTTGTTTAAGAGAAGGGCTTTCAAATAAGGAAGATAGTTGCAAATATTTTTTCGGAAGCTCACCAGAAAATCTGTTATTGGTCAAACGAATTTCTACTATTGAAGACATGTTGAAGACGAAGGAAGACACTGAACCAGAGAGCTGGTTATCGGTGAAGTCAAGAAATTTTAGCGTATGCATGGTGTAGATGGGGAGGGAACGCTTCCAGAAAGCTTGTTATGACTAAGATTTAGTGTTGTGAGTGAAGAGAGGTTTCCAAGTTGAGGAGGGATGGTGCCTTGTAGATTGAATTGAGAAATATCTAAGGCTGTGACTCTATGGCTATTGACATCACAAGTGATGCCAATCCAGGTACAAACAGAGGTATTCGAGGTCCAATTATTGGCTAAAGGTTGGTCGGATCATAAATTATATGATCTTTCAGGGCAAGAAGAGCTTGTTGGTCTGTGGTAATATTGCTGCTTGCTGCTGCTGCTGCTGCAACAACCAAGCAAATAAGCAGGCAGTGGGTTAATGACACAGTGATCATACTGAGACTAAGGTTTCTCTCCATGAAAGATTGCTATGTTTGTTACTGGTTAATTTGGTAATACAAGGTGTTTCACGCTTGCTGAAGATATATATAATGCAAATGTCAATCTCGTGGTGTTTGTGATTGTAACTAAGCGAGACTGGAAGAGATGGACCGGCTGGTAGTATTCACATCACTCAGTGCCGGTCAATTTAGGTACTTGTTTTTACATCATGGCGTCATCTCATCAAATCAAGAAGAATTGGATGCATTAGTTTTGCTATCAATGCTCAATTGTTATTATCTTCTTTCTTTGGAGAGTTTTCTGCAGCCACAAACTTGCATTTTAGATAATTGATTACACAGCTAAGTGAATAGTATAGAAATTAACGTATTTATCTGTGCGTGGGGTCATGATTTTCTCTTGATATGATTTTTTTGACTAAATATATTAACATGATTGATAGTTAATAAATTAAAATATAATAAATAAGTAAATATTGATTGTACACAAATAAAAGTAAATTTGTTTCAAAAAATCTATCAAAGTTCAAATATTATAAGATTATAAGAGGGTCCTTTTCTATGAGAATTAAATTTATATATATTTCCTCTTGTATCTTCAATTTCAATTTTGAAGGACCTATTGATATAAATTTGAGTAGTCAAATATTGATATTTTCTTATTTAATATTATATTAAGTATTAATTATTATTTTTTTCTTTTAAAGGGAGAGTATATGCACCAGTAAAAATTGCCATTACAAAAGTTTTTAATTAATTTTATAGTAAATTGGAAAAAATTAATTTTTATTTGTTAAAAAAAGAATTTTATATTGCCAAAAAATAACTGTTGGTCAATAATTAACTTATGGACCGATTTATCTTTGACACCCACTTCTGCAAGCACCCTTTCTCTTGCCTTATTAAAATGATGTCATTATGTAGAGTGGATTGTATAAGTATAATGTACAAGTCATTTTACTTTCCATAAAAGCCAAGAGTCGAAAGTCAAAATTGAATTTCGAGGAAGGGAACATTATTCTCTGATTAGATTCGTTTATTATTTTTTGTCATCGTTTAAAGAGACAACTAATGTAAATTTGTGATGTATCAAAGGCACTGATTGTGTAATGATTGACAGTGGGGCAATCGTCTAGTTAACTCATCCGTACTTATTATTTTAAAAACATATTTCGTTGAAATTTCACAAAGAAATAAACTTTCTAGAATTGATATGAAGCAATCAAACAATATTCAATCAATCAAGTAAATCACAAAATAATTTCAACACTCCCAATAAATCAATACATGCATTAACTCCCACAACTTCCCGAGTGGACATAAGCACTTCAATATATCTTTGTATGTGTGTGTGTGTGTCAACAACATCAACCAATTTTCTCCCAATTGTAATTTATAAAAAAAGATGACTATAATTAATAAAGATAAATAACAAAAATATAAATTAAATAAGCAATCACAAGACGTATAATTTTTGTATGAGGAAATCCTTGATCTTTATAAGCTACTCGTTTGAGATTGAGGTTAAAGGTTAGCAAACAGTTATAACTTAAAATTACACAATTGACTCAAACATTTTTGCAATTAACACGATGCAATACTCAAAATATAAACTTAAAACTCTTGGTAAGATTGATATAATTTTATGGCTTTTTTATATGATAAAAATCTATATCTTATTTAATTTTATAAAAATTATTATTTAACAATTATATTGGTCTGTTACATAATATTAACTTTTATTTTATAATTGTAGTTTTTTTCTTTAATATTAATTATAATTTAAAAGATATAACCGTCTCAATGCTGTCGATACTAAATAAGTTACTAGCACTAATTTAGGAAAAAAATTCTCCACGTATGATTATATTCAAGTGCAAATGAAATAATCACTATGAAAATAACGTGAATTTATAATGATTCGAGTCCACTTACGAAGCATCGCACTTGTAAACACTTTGCATCTAAATTATATTGCATCAACCCTAAATTATATTGCATCAACCCTCACATTGACTATAAGAGTAATAGTGTGATAAAATGTGATAAAATAAGAGTAATAGTGCGGGTAATCTTCTCAGATTTAACACTTTACCATCTCAAAGGCCTCACATCAATAAATTTAGACAAAGGTTAAAAATGAGAGAAGAAAATAAGCTTGCTTGTTTCTTCCAATAATGCCTCATGGTCAACCTGAAGTCAACGAGAATTTAACACACCAACGTGTACCGGATTACCCAGGATTCCAATCTCTCTCCAAATCCATTTCTATCTTATCTACAACTTTTTTTTTCGAATGGCTATCTTATCTACAACTTAATTCCATTTATCACCTATCCTAGTATTTTCGACCCAAGATTTTGGTAATAATAAGTGACTATTGAATGATAAATATTAATCGTTCCTCAAATTAATAGAAACCAAATTAGTCATTTTTAATCTTCTATTTTTCTTGTTAGGGTTAAGAATTTAATAGAAATCAAGTTAGTCAATTTTTAGATTTGGATATAGACCTCCACGATTAATCTAGAACACAAACGATTCTCTATTTTAAATTGAAGAAACGCTGTAATGGAGCAAACACACGATTTGCAATTTACAATTTGAAGACATTAGTTGGATCGTTGGATAGTAATTCACTTTACTATGAGGAGGGAGTTCCAGAATATTTTCATATCATTGTTAACAAAATATTTTAAAAAAATGTTTAAAAATAGATTTGACTAGTTATATTGATCACAATAAAAAAATTAAAAAAATGTACACTTAGAATTTTTATTAGAACTTGTGTTTCTTCCATCAAAATAGAACAAGTTACTCGCGTAACTAGCTTGCTTTGCAATCTGATATCATGTTAGATATATAGAATCAAACTTCGATCTTAATCAAGAATCAAGATCAAATGTTTATCTATTGACTAATGGGAAATCGGCCCAGATTTTGAAAAATAAGCTTGGGAAGTGATCTTGACTTTGATGTCAGATAAAATTGCTGTTCACCGAATCTAACGAGTTTAAAATTATTATATATTCTCTCTCTAATCAATCTGCTGAGAAGAAAGCCTACCTCAAGCCATTTAGTTCCAAATAAATATATTTTATTATTACTCAATCAATCGCAATTGTCTTTTAGTTCTTAAAAAGAAAAAGAAAAGAAAAATTTAATCAGTCCAACCAACCATGATTATTTTTTTTAAACATATATTTGAGACACTTTTTTCTTATCGCTAAATACTTCCTTCTTTGACAACAATAAATAATGTTTCAATTAATTCTAAAATGAATTTTCTATTTATTAATTAACGTAAAATTAAAATATATGTTGATGGAGTTTTTTTTTTTAGAAGATATCAAGCTAATATAGACAACTTGAAATCTTGATATTTATAAAAATATCAAGCTAATATAGACAACTTGAAATCTAGATTATCCAAACTATTTATGTAAGTCTTTTTTTTTCCTTCACTTATGGAGTTTCTTTCTTCTTTTTATAATATAAAAATATAACTTTTGTGATTAATTTTCAGGATTTTGATAAGAAGCACACAAGATGCATGTCAATTTTCATCATTGGTGAGGTTGTGGGATGGTGACACATGTCAATATAACGATAATGCCTCTAATTTTGAATTAGATGCATGCGATTAATATTTGTGGCTAGTGACATCCAAACTAAATCCCTAACTTTTATCACCTTCGCAAATGAGGATAGTTTTGAATTTGTATCAAATTGACCCCCAACCCCTACTCAAATAAACGAAATATCCGAATAACATTGAATTTTGAATAGTTAAGTTAAAATTTAGAGGATATTTTCGTAATTAATATGAAGATTTATCATAAGCAAGTGAGTTCAAGTCCTCACAACTATAGATACTCAATTTTTTTTTCTAAAAATAGGAGTATTTTCTTTAATGCAAAAGTAGTGATTACTTATAGAAAAAAAGGTAGTTTTAGCCATGCCACACTAAAAAATATTTTGGATTAATTCTAATATATTTATAACTATGAAATATCATTAGTATTAGTTATAATTAAGAAAATCAATATAAAAATTAATTTTTAATAAGGACCTAACTGAAACAAATGGACAAACTGGGCCCTTAATTTAAAGAACTCCATAGCACCAGGAACTCATTCACTATTATCCCATAATATAATTTTTATTTATAAACTCATAAAATTTGCATATTAAAAAAAATGATAATTTATAAATTAAGAAAAGTAGAAATGGAAAAAAACTCAACAAATAACAAAAAGAAAGAAAAGAAGCAAAAGGACTGACAGTGACCCTGCGACCTCCCACCCCACCAAATTAGCAGCGGTTGTAACATTACATTGAAGCTTAAGAAACCTCAGGCCATTCTTGTCGGCAACCACATGCTCGGTTCTTTTTTTACATTCAAAACTTCAAACACAAACCAAAGCTGAAACTGCAGCAAGGCTTCCCACTTGTGTTTCATTTGAGACCACAGACACAGTAACCCAAGATTCAGTCAATCTTTCTTGTTGTAGTGCATGTCTGTTTTTGTCTGTCTTTGTTTTCTGCTTTCAAGTCATTGAATTTGAAGCGTCATCGTCATCAATGTTGGTCCAAGACCGCACACTCCCTAAGTCTCCAAAATCCCAGATCAGAACTTCATCCCATCGCTTCTCTGATTCGAAATCCCTTGATTTCTCCACATGGGTACGTGACAATTTGTTCAAAATCGTCACTGTCCTTCTCTTGATTGCCACCATTGCTGCTCTCTCCTTCCTTCGTAATTTCACTGACACTGCCAGTCTCATTCAATCTAAGTCTCAAGAACATCTCCCCAAATGCCATCCCATTGCCTGTAATCAACTGGAATTCAATCCAGCCCATTGCTGATAAATCCTCTGTGTACAGTAGGTTTCGATCAGAGAAATGGATTGTCGTTTCTGTTGACAGATACCCGACTGATTCGTTGAAAAGTTGGTCAAGATCAAGGGATGGCAAGTGCTTAATTGGGAATTCGAGGACTCCCAAAAATTGGAACTTGAAAGGTGCGATTTTTTTTTGTCTTTAGATATGCAAGCCAATTTGGGTTTTTCGTGTGCTGGATTTCTTGCCTTATGATTCTTATGTTAGAAAATCTTGTGGGTACTTGTTTGCTATACAACATGGTGCTAAAACGATCTTTGATGCTGATGATAGAGGTGATGTTATTGGTGATGATTTGGGGTAAACATTTTGATGTAGAGTTAGTAGGTGAAGGAGCTAGGCAAGAAACTATATTGCAATATAGTCATGAGAATCCTAATAGGACTATTGTTAACCCTTATGTGCATTCTAGAGGTACCAGTGTTTGTTTAGCTCTACTGATTGCCCGATTGGGAAGATGAGTAAGAGCTCTAGTCATGTAGGGATTAGGCAGGAGTTCTAGTTCTAGTTTTTGAAAGCAGTTTTATTCAACAACTTGAGTGATTTTTTCAACGGTACCGGAATTCTCTTTCTGTGTCCCAGTACAAACCCAGTGCATTTTGGAAGCTATAAATTCATTTCTGTTCCCCATATATGATCTTAAGTTGCACACTCCCCTGTGCAAGGTATGATGGTGCCTGTGAATTTATCAATTTACCAGTGGCATTTTGGGCACTGATGCTTCCAGTTTCAGTTAGTACAATGGCATCAGATGTGTTGAGGGTTTTTTGGGGACAGAGGCTTTTGTGGGAGATTGGTGGTTATGTTGTTGTTTATCCACCTACAGTTCATAGATATGATAAAATTGAGGCATATCCGTTTAGGAGAAAGGTCGCTGTTCATGTAGTGTATGTAAGAATAGTGCTGATTGATTCTTGTGAGGTCCATGAGAGAAAAACATAGATTTTGATAGGATATATGAGATTGTGCTTAGGAATTGGCCGCTCAAGCCTTACTCAGAGGGGTAGACTTTTGGACTGAGGACTGAGAGAGTGGAGAAGAAGTTGGCCTATTCTGACACCAGCAGTACTTAATTAAGATGCTTGTACCAACAGCAGGCAAGGCAGCACCACTGGGAATGGATGGGCCTCTAGGTCTAAGAGTATTAGCATGGGGACAGATCAGCGTGTGTGTCCATGGGGAAGGAAGCAGTTTGTCCACCTAGGGTTGCACCTACTCTGGGGGTCTGGGACTGTGAGTGGGGGTTGGAGATTGAGAGCTGGGACTGTTAGCCAAGTTGTTGTTTGGGAAGAGTTAAATGTTTGGGATTTTACGGAAAAAATGAATGGGAATATGTTTGAAAGCAATGGGCCAGTAGTACTGGCTTTGCGGTCTGCTTTGGAATGGGAGAACTGTTTTTATGAGAATTCCTCTTCGAGGCTTCTTGCAATTATTTTGTCAGAACAGAAGAATGAAGATCTTGCTGTTGAAGCAGGCCAACTAGAGCAAGTGTACAGGTATGTATAATTTACTTACGGTTATATGTTTCTTTCTTATTTTCTCTGATGGCCTTGCATTGGCTCTTGGACTTCAAAAATTTTTTTGAGTTTCTTTTGTCATTAGGAAGATTGAACCGTCATTGTAAATTCGTGATTCCTGATGACGTGCATTTGCAGCAAATCTTGTTTAGGGTAGATTTTATCTAGGGTTTGAATGTTCGTTGCAACTCTAGAACTGTTGAACCAGGTCCATGGACAAATTAAATGAAAGTTTCAATGTCAGCCTGTGAAAGAGTGATTTTTCTTTCACAGACAAGTTACATAACTGCGTCATTGATATTTGCAATAATTTTTTTAAGCAGTTGTCTAGTAAGCGATCCCCATGCATAGAGCTCCCTCATTGCGAAACTTTTCCCTACTTGGCAAGAACACTTTACACTAGCTATAGCCTAGTTCAGTTAGTAGAAGAAGCACAAGAGTTAGTTATATACTACAGCATATAAGTTTAACACCAACAGCATAGTTCTTGTGGCTGCTTGAAAAGTGTTGAAATTTTGCTTTAAACTCTTATTCTTTTGGGGCTTTCACTCAGCATCTGCATCACTTCTAGTTTTCCTACTGAGTTGGCTTGGTGGCCACAAAGGGCGGTTGGAGCGATGGGGGCCTATCCTGATCAAAAGTGATGTCTATCACCAGGTAGGTTGTCCCAAGTAGTGCCTTTATGGCATTATAAGTGCAGTATATCACCTGGAAGGTTGTCCCAAGGAGTGCCTCTATGGCATTATAAGTGCAGTATTACTTGGCTTGAGCCATGCTATGGCTGGAAGCAGGATAATAAATGGCAGAGCACATAGATTGGTGGTGATGCCAAAATCTTAGTGACATGGTCCATAGAATATGAAGCATGAATGGAATATTGTGTTTGTTATTCTATTATTGTCGTTTAACTGTTGAAGTTTGTCACAATAAGGTATAGATATATGGGCTCCATTTTTTAAAATGAACAATCAAGATTTTCACGTGACGGATGTCAATGTTAATTAATGATTGAAGGTAGCAAAAATATGTAATTGGGCTGTCTGGTATACCAACATCTTGAAATCTAGATGAGGAACATGTTCATGTATGCTCGTGATTGAATTTACACAATTAAACATTTGTTTTCACTGTGATTGAACTTGTTTTGTTTGGCAAAACATGATAGAAATTGTAACAGTTAGAAAGATTAGTTATGTGGAAATCTCTTAACCAAAAGTGTAGAGCTAAGCATACTTCAGTGCTTTACTTTTGTAGTTGAAGGTTAACTTCCAATATGAGTCTCAAAATTAATGAAACAATTTCATTTCTTTCAATTACTGTGCATGTCAACTGAATCCTGATTTGGATTGGGATCTTGTGCTTAAATTTTTACTTGTGACATTCATTTTCCTGAATATGATGATTTAGGGGGAGTGGCTAAGCTTTAAGTACCTAATGCTACTCTTTTGACTCGATAAATATTATGGACATGCCCATACATGTATTAGTTCAAATGTCTGGTTTTTGTATTGACTTGGGTTCTAATTTCTTTCAAATTAAGGTTCCTTAAAAGAAACCTTTTTGGTGGTTTCTTTGTCAAAATCTTGGCATATCTTACTGGTAAACATGGAAAATGGTCAATGGTTAAATCATAAATGCTCTTTTTTTTTCTTCAAATATGGCTACATAATATCCTTTTTGACTGGAGTTAGGTGACACAAACCGTCAGTCATATTCTAATCATGATGTGATTCATTGTTCCAGGCATTTGCCCAAGATCTTCAGTCGATATACAAGTGCAGAAGGCTTTTCTTATTCCTTCAGGATGATACCATCCTTAACTATTGGAATCTGCTGCAGGCAGATAAGAATAATACTCTGGATTACAGATAAGGTATTATATCTGCAACTATCCTCTTGATTTTTGTTCCCACATTCTTTTATTGTTTTAATACTAGGCCTTAATTTATTAAGTATTCTCTTTCCTTCTGTTTTTTTGCTCTGACATCACTGTTTCACGGTTGTAGCTTTATAGCTTCTTTTCTCTTGCACTGATCTGACAGGAAGCCAACTGTGCTAACTATTACAATGATAAACATATAATATCAATATTTGGGGAAAACTGGTTGTTCAAATCCTTGTTCTGCCACGATATTTAATGCTAATGATTGATCAAAATTATTTTAAATAGTTATGGTAGGCAAACCAAGTTACATGTATTGCAACTTACAACCACACACATGAATAGTGTGTGGGCCCTTTACAGCACACACTATTCATGTGTGTGGTTGTAAGTTACAATACATGTAACTAAGGGATCCTAATAGTTATTAGATAAACGTCGTTCTCTCATTCTCTGGCAAATTAATGAAATTGTAGGTATCGAAATCTTGGTCTACTGTATCACCCAATGGAAAATCAGATTGGTATTCACTGAAACAAGCAGAGATGGTAAAAGGCAATAGTTGTTAGCACAATGCCGGTTCACTTTCAAGTCAATTATAAGGAAGCTATCAGAAGTGACCAGAGCCTCATTATATGTAGTTCTGAGTTATTCTACATTCCTCAGCACTTGGCGGCTGACTTTGTCGATCTTGTTAATCTGGTTGGCAATGTGCAATTGCATTACAAGAAGGTTGCCATACCAATGTTCTTTGTATCTATGGATTCGCCACATAATTTTGATTCAGTGTTTAGCGATCCTGATGGTCTATAAGAGGAAACCGCCTACTAATTCTTCAACCTTTTTGATTCTGCCCAAGCGCCTGGTGCCGTTCACCCATGGAATGTGTCAAGTGAACAGGATTTCATAAAGCTGATAAGAATAATGGCAGAAGGCGACCCTCTCCTAATGGAATTATTTTGAAGGTAAGAACACCTTTGATACGTTGTAGAGTCCCAAATCGAGAGGAGAAAGATACATGTACCACTTTGTAACTTCAATACAAAATCCTTTATTTTTTATTTTTCCTTTATTTTTTTTTAAATGAAGAGGAGGTGGGTTCCTTCTTTGTAACTTCTTTTGTAGATTGTATGATTCATTGATTGATGGGAGAATCCTCCAACAAAATGGAGAACTCATATGTTCATGAAAATGAGAAAAGAGAAAAAAAAAAAAAGGTTACTGGCAATCGTTTGATTACAAGGTTACTGGCAATCTTAGTTTTAAATTTAAGTTGAAATCTACTGTAGTAGAACCTGAACTTGTCTGTTTGGCCTTCTAACAAAATTCTCTTAAAAAAAAGTTGCATAGCAAAATTTAGAGTTGGATAACAGCATTGACTATATTCTCTGAAATTTTTATGGCAGCAGAGGGCTTTTATACTTCACCATTTTCTCTTTCAAATGATTTTCACTGTATCTACAGGAATTCATTGTTCAATTGATAATATTTTGCTTTAAATTGTCATATATTAAAGTGTAGCGTATGATGCTAAAACATTGATGCTTTTTTAATTTGAGTCAAAGGCAGTAGCAGCATCTGATGTGATGTAAATTTTGAATTACTGAAATTTTAGCTGATGTTCTGAATTAACAGCAAAAGGTACAGGTTTATAAAAACAAGATTAAATTCCGTCCTCATTCTTATGAACAAATGCACATCCCAAATGTTCCTAGAACTTGCATCCAATAATTTCAGTGAATGTGAGAAAAGAAAGGCTTATGTAAATCAGCACTGTCAATTGATATTTGCAGACTAGGACCTATTTTAACAGTTTACTACTATAATTCACCGGTCAATCCCTTCAATCTTGTCTTCAACTTCCGAATACAACTGCCTCAACTTCTCAATGTTTTCCTCCGAAGTTTCCCAGTATCCACGGCCATTGGCCTCCAGGAATGTCTGCACCAACTTCCTAAATGAATTTGGATTGGTATTCATCAGCCTGTTCAACATTTCCTCATCTTGGATAAAGGTAGTGTTAGCTTCTTCGTAGACCCAGTTGTCAACTTGGCCCGAAGTTGCACTCCACCCAACAGTGTTAGTAAGCCGCTTCTCAATTTCACGAACACCCTCATAACCACTGGACATCATTCCTTCATACCATTTCGGGTTCAACAATTTGGTTGTGGCCTCATCAAGCCTCACGGTCTCAGCAAGTGTACGCACCTGCATATTAACAATTTCAGACTGTTAGCCAAAAAGCTTCCGAAGGCTCTAGAACTTAATCTAGCTTTATGAGAATATGTTGAAACCTATTAAATCGTCTGTCTGAAATTTAAGGCTTCAATGTAACTTTGCATCAAGTATGATAACAACTTCACAATGTTTACCTGAGCATTAGCTGTGGTAGTATCAGCAATGTAGGCATTAGGCTTCTTTCCATCCTTCCTGAAGCTCTGGACCAAATTTGTTGGGTCGGAATCGAAGTAGTGGCTCACATCAGTGAGGGAGATTTCAGAGGAGTCGAGGTTTTGGAATGTGGCGTCTGCTGTGCCTAGAGCCATCTCAAAACTTTTTCTCTCCACTCATGCCTGCACCAGGGGTAGCATCACAATCAAAGGCAAAGGACTTCCTGCTCAAATACATGTCTTGGAGCTGTTTCTCGTCATTCCATGAGGAATTCTCAACAGCAAGGTTTATGTTGGAGGAGTAGGATCCTGAGGCATTGGAGAACACCTAGTTGCTGCTTCACGAACATCGATACCCAGGGCTTTAGCTTGTTCTAGTGCATGCTTCCCCTAACATAATTCTGTTCTTCTGGTTCATCAAGTTCAGCAACCATCTTCACTGCCCGGTCAAGCAGATTCATCTGTGAACAAAATAATCATTTATCAGAAAAAGAATATCCAGAAGACAGTGCCATGAGGTTAAAAAAAAAAAAGAATTGAAAGGTAAAAATTGGGGCCAGAGAGCATGTAAGCAATCAAAATGTTTCAAGCCAAATAGCAAACAGTGCATATTGGAAGTTCTAGGACAAGAAATGGCCACGGTGAAAAGTACCTGATTTATGAAGAGGTCTCTGAAAACTCCAGAGCAATTAACAACAACATCAATCCTGGGCCTTCCAAGCTCTTCAAGACTAACTGGCTCTACTTTCGGTTGACTCTACCAAATGTGTCAGATACAGGCCTTACCCCAATCATCCACAAAACCTGGGCAAGCGATTCACCATAAGTTTTAATATTATCAGTTCCCCACAACACAAGTGCAACTGTCTCAGGATACTTTCCTCCATTGTCAACCTTTGCCTCTCAATCAACCTATCCACCACAACTTTTGCACTCTGCATTGCTGCTGTGGTGGGAATAGCTTTGTGGATCCAGAGCATGAATATTCTTTCCCGTTGGCAAAACTTTTGGGTTCCTGATAGGGTCGCCACCAGGACCTGGCTCCACATATTTGCCCTCAAGAGCTTGTTTTAAACTTCCCAACTCATTGTCAGCTACAACAAGCTTTAAACATTCCCAACCAATTCAAACAATGTTCTTAGCTTGGCTCTATCTGCCTGGTAAAATTTTGTGTTTGACAAATATTGAATCCATGGCTCATTAATACCAAATCCAAGGATAGAACTTAGCTTATCGTGCCACATCAACAACTTGACCCTTCTTATTGGTTGTTTTTTTCCACAAAAGCAGAAATGGCTCCACGTGATGCTTCAGTTATTTGCTTAAGAAGCTCCACATCCTTTAATATTCCCCTTGTCACTCCCTCTATAGATGTCCTCTATGTCCCTTCCAACAGTCTCAGCTAGTATAGAAGGGAGAATGATGCAATTTCATCTTCAGGACGGTCCAGTGCAGCGATGTTGACCAGTGTTGCAAGCGGCTTCCAAAGCAGATGGAGGCTCACCAATGACATGGAGCCCGCAAGGCAAGAGCTAATGACTCAATTTCCATGATTTTGGCGGCAGTATACTTTCCCAACCACAAGATCTCTTTCTTTTACTGAGATTTCTGCCCCCTCATCTGGAAGTTCCACATCTTTGTCAAGATTGCATTGTTTAGCAGTACTAATAATGGAGCTTACAATTTGTCCAGCCTGTGTCCTTAAGTGATTGGTACGAGGAGATGAGTTCACTTAACTGCTTGAGGCCTTTATATAGCCCAGCATTTTCAGCAGGAGGCGTCAAATAGCTAATGGTATTGGCATAGCTCCCAGCGCTTTGCTATAGTAGCTTCTGATGGGTTATTAGCAGCATAGTAATACACGTTGGGAATGTTCCCAATTAGACTGTCAGGGTAACACACGCCGCTCATTCCTACCTGCTTTCCAGGCATGAATTCGAGTGAACCATGAGTACCAAAATGAAGAACTGCATCAGCTTTGAAAATTTTCTCCACAAAGGAGTAATAAGCCGCAAATCCATGATGAGGACTAGCTGATTTGGAGAAAAGAAGTCGCATAGGATCACCCTCATAACCGAATGTGGGCTGGACTCCAATGAAAACATTACCATACTGTTTGCCATATACTAAGAGGTTCTCTCCATCAGAATTTAAATTCCCAGGAGGTTTTCCCCAGTTCTCCTCCAGTGCTGTGGCGTAGGGAGTTAGGCTTTGATATTCTCTAACTCCCATTTTGTAAGCTATGTTTAGATTTGGACTGCTGAATTGAGCCTCTTTATCGTGAATAATTTCTTCGATCAAGGCTTCTGAAGTCTCCGGAAGCCCTTCAACGTTGTAACCATCTCTTTGGAGATCTTTTAAGACTGAGAAGATTGAGGAAAAGACATTAAGGTAAGCAGCTGTTCCAACATTTCCTTTATCTGGAGGAGCAAACTGAAGACAGTAATTGCTAACTTCTTCTCTGCCTGCATGTGCACATACTTCTCATTAAAATGCAGAAAATGAAAGAGAAACCATGTCCAACTATGTCCACTTTATAACAGAAAGCAAGATAAAAAGAAACATTTGAGATTTAGTTACATGGAGAATATATATTACATCTACTTAGGTCACCACATCTATATAGACAGGCAAACTCAAAGAGGAATCCTCATGAAGAGAGAGGCGCTATTGTTGATATATTCCAAAAAAGGAGGCAATTGAATTGTCGTCAATGTCGATCATTCAAACCTCCAACACTGGGGTTTTAGCTTCATGTGTATTTGTTCATGGGGAGTGAGGTTTGTGGTTAGGGGGTGCAGAATATGTTCTGAAAACAATCACAAAGATAATAAATCTCCTCATTAATTATAATCTAAATTAGGAGTTTAGATGAAAACATTAGGGATATCTGAGTTCCAATCATCAGTTTAACATAAAACAGTCACTGGATTAAAAGTGGAAATTCCCAGGAATTCACAGATTGCAGATAAAATTAGGTAATTATTGGTAAAGGTGCTATCTCAAGTAAGATCTTAACTACTGACAGTTATTTATATATATATATATATAGATATATGTATATGTAGATATATATACACCAAGCGGAAAACAGCATAGTCTATCAAACGCTACAAGTTGGAAGATAAATTTAACCAAACTAGACACTGGAACTTCTGCAAATGGGAACCTAGTGCAGTTGACTCTACTTTTTACCCCTTCCCCTTTCTATTAGTACATCAAAGCATATTGTAAACATGTTAGAAATTCAGGTAGGAAAAAGTTGAAATACCAATAATCTTTACAAGTTATAAAGATACATGGCATAAAAACAAGTACCTTAGTTTTTCTTTTCAGTTCACCCCATCTAATTGCCCTGGTGCAGAGCTGCTCTACCCTCTTGTGAAGAGCATGTGCTTTCCCTGCAATCCCATCAAGTTACTTATTAGACTTTAAAGAATGGCAACATAGGAATTACTTAAAAAATTTATGCAGTTAACAACACCACAGAGCTTAATGCCTTTGGGAATACTTTGAAGTATGCAGACACTCTTAGATGGAATTTTCGGATGTATGTTGCCTCCAAATGAATAAATTAACAGTATATCTCTAAGATTTAAATCCACATGCCTCCTCAATGAATCCTAAGGTAAATAAAATGATGGCATTGAAAAAAAAAAGCAAATACTGTAAAATATCAGATTTCACTTACCAGTTCTTGGATCCCGGCCAGCAAAAACAATGGGCTCCAAGCCACCATCCAGCTCCGGGAGAGCAACTTGCAAAGCTACCTGAATAGGATGCAGCCCCAAAGTACTATTCAACCACTCTTCAGTTGTTTGAAACACCAATGGGAGTGCAACGATGTAAGGAACATCAAGCTTCCTCAGAGCCTCAATTGCCCTGGGATGATCCTGCCGTGCTGGACCTCCAACAAGAGCAAAACCAGTAAGTGATATAGCTGAATTAACCATTGGTTTCTTCATTACTGGATCAACAAAGAACCTCTCCACTGGCCCTGCAAAATCAAGTCCACCAGCAAAAATCGGTATCACTTTAGCACCTCTAGCCTCTAACTCCATAATCACAGCCACATAGTGACTGTCATCCCCAGTTACAATATGACTCCTTTGCAAAATAAGCCCTATAACCGGTGCATCAGGCCCCTTGAGCTTCTCGTTAGTATCTTTTCTAGTACCATACCAGTTCAAATACTCCTTCACATCATCATACATACAAGGGGCCAAAGGATGCCAAATTCCAGTATCCAAGAACAAAACTGGATCTGCATACTCGATCTTTTGGCCTCTCAATGCAGGTACATAAGAACCAGAAATCATTTTCAAGAAATTTTGCAAGTTATCAGGAGACCCCCCAAGCCAAAACTGTAAACTCAATATATAAAGTCTAGCATCTTGAGCCTTATCACTAGGTAAGTACTTCAAAACCTTTGGCAATGTCCTCACTAACTTCAACATACTGTCAGCAAAACCAGCACCTTGCTTCTTTTTCTTGAACAATTGGAAAAATGGACTTTTTGACTGACCCAACTGAGACATACTAAAAGAACCCAACTTGTTAAGCCTCATTACCTCAGGCATTGAAGGGAAGACCAACACTGCATCAAGCCTATCCCTTTCTTTCTCCACAGCAGCCTTGATCTTCAATGCGAGCTCCTCAACAAAAATCAGAGACCCTATAAATATATTTGCATTCTCAAGATCTTTACAGAAAGTTTTGTACGTATCAACATCACGAAGCTCCTCAACCAAGTACCCAACAACCTCGTAAGAAGCATAGTTAACTTGCTGGTTTAAAGCCTGAACTGCAGCTGAGAGAGCAGATTGGTATTGAGCTTCAAGAACTACATAAACAATCTTTACCGTGGGAAGATTATCTCTGTTTTCAGGCACAATTCGACGAACTTCTGGGGAAGTTTGAGTAAAGAGGCCATTGCCAACTGCAGCACATTTTACTTTAAGGGGATACTTTGAGTGGATTTGGTAGTTGGCTTTTCTGGGCAGAAATGAATGGAGAAAATAGTGCTTCTGAGAGTGTGAAGAGAGCTGGTCTGGCTTTAAAGTGAATGCTGAAGATACTAAAGAGGCCATTGCTGCTAAAAATTTACAAGAAGTTTCAGCAGAAGTCCTCTGTTTCTCTCTGTCTCTAAATTTAGAGAGAAATAAAGAAGGTCGAAAGAAGAAGAGAACACCAAAAAAGATATTGCAGCTTCTGTTTCAGTGCTGCTGCTTATTATTTTTTTCATTAAGAGCTTAGTGGCTATGAGTTTTTATATTTTCTGTTGAAGAGAAAGTTTAAGAGAGGGATTTTTGAGAATTGAAACAGTTGGTTAATATAGTTAGTGGTGGGAGGAAGGAACACGTGGCAGAACCGAGTAGTCAAGGAGTCATGATGATTGGGGTCATATTTGAGGCTGAGTTTGTTTTTGAGGATTACAGAGAGAGAGGGTGAAATAGCAAATGGGTTTATGTACTCGTGACTGATCTATCTGAAGAGTTGCAACTGATGGAGTTCCCTGAATTCTGATTGGTTGAGTTGGATTTCCCAAAAGTGCCATTAGGGGAAATGAGGTGGATTTTGGATTATGTTATGTTAAAAAGAGAGAGAGAAACTTTTTACTAAGGGTGCTTTTTGCCAAGTATTTAGATTCTTCTTTTGAGTTTGTCTCTCAGTGAAAAGGGTTTTGATATTTTGTTAATTTTCTGTGACAGCAATAGGTCCAGGTATCCTATTTTTTTCGCAAGTGAATTGCCATCCATTCATCTGTTTTCACGGTAGGCAGCTCATAAAACGCCCACTGAAATATCCATGGTAGAAAATGAAGCTTTAACCAAATCCATGGGCTTTGCAAAGCTCCTCAACCTCCATTGACCCTTCGATGATAAAATTATGTCACTCAAACCATTCATTGAACATCATTTTCCTTCGACAGAAAGCTCAGATTAGAAGGGGGATCGTAGGTAGAATATATGACTCTTGTCATTTTGCTACCAATATCAATTTCTGGAAAATAAATTATGTTTAAGGAATTGAACATGTAAACAATTGCTCTTAGGTCGTTTGAATTTTAAAACACCATTGCACTCACTAGCCTCTTCAGAATCAAGGTATCATAGTGAAATTTGCATAATGTATGAAAGTCACACTGGCATCATCCTCTTTGGGGTAATTTCAGTTTTCTTCAAGACAAGATCCATGATTTGAAATTTTGTTAGTGTGGTGAAGCTCGATAAAACTCCAGATCACGTTTGATAGCAATCTAACGACCTTCCACCTTCTTGCATTCTAATTCCCTGAATTATATACTTCAGCAATCTAACTACACCATCATCAAGTGCTTAATGACAATGCGGTAACATATGAGTTATAAACAATGATTATTCAAATTAAAGCAACGCCCACAAACTTAATAGCATTGTCTTTAATTCAACATACATGCTATACACAATTCCAAGCTCAGAGCAAACAAAAGCATATGAATTAACACACACTAATTAAACTGGGAATTGTTGAAGATTATCAGCCCACAAAGCAATGAGAAGCTATGAAGAATAACAACAAAACCAATCTTACTACGACACATTGTATCCACTCTTAGAGAACATATGTAATATCAATTGTGGAAAATTAGCTTCATGTGAAACCAAAATTTGATGACAGAAAAATTTCATCCTAAGGTAACTAATGTCACAAGAGAAACAAGAGAGAATAAACAAATTTAATTTGAAGACAAAATTAACCACCCACAAGTTGTACTGGTTGAGAGACAATCCCTTGAATTAACATCAAAACTAGTCGATTTCCATACCAGAAATTGCTTCTTCTAAAATCTGGTGAAGTTCCTTCACTCTTTGTCTTGTTAATGCAATGCAATCCTGCAACCACAAGTGAATCAACCTCATCAGCTTTTATCTTAAAACTATTTCATAAGTCAATGCGTCAAAATGTCTCAACAAGCATTTAATGCCCATCACACTGGAAGCTCATCTAAAATATACTGTACACTACTTTTCACCTATATTTCTCCATTTATTGGCTGATAGAAGCAGTCAAGCACAAATGAAACTGAATTAAAAAGATTAGCACATGATACATTAGCCGTAGCAAGATATTTAAAAGTAAAATCATTTTCTTCAAACATGGAGCTGTAATTTTTCTACTCTTTTCCGGCATAATGTTTTAATAGCCAAACTATTAATATTACTTAAGGTTCTAGATTTCAATTTGATCGGACCATCAAGGACAGTTACCTTTAAAATCAAACTTTCATTTATAAATTATGCTTCAAATATCATGTTTAATGAAAAACAAATTTTAAGATCATATGTTGAACATATTATGCTGCTTATGAGATTAGGACATTTGTAAGTACCCCTTACAACAAACTCAACTTTTTAAGAGTCATGAACATATGTAGTTGATGGGGCAACTCTACCTGGACAGCTGATGTATAGGCGAGAACTGCTCCACCTGGTTTGTATAAAGACACAAGTCGATTGGATGAATCTAAGACCACAGTCACAAGAGTTTCCATAATTGACTCTTCCTCTGAAGTGGGATCTGATAGGATGTAATTCTTGTGAAGTATGCATGTCAATGAGAATGGAATACCACCAAGGGTGAGCTTCCTTTTCTCCTTATTGACTGGCTCTTTTTCACTATTTTCTTCCTTCTGTTCCTCAGGCAGCATAACTATTTTTCCATCATCCAAGGATACTGTGGGGATCTGCACTGGAAGGTAGAGAAGTTTGAATAATAATGCTTTTAAGATTGTTAATAATTAATGCACTTACAAATTTGAGTACTTCCCCAATTTAAAAACTGAACAAATGCAATTAATAGTCTATCCACTTACACAGACATAGATAGAAAACTTTGAGATCTACTACCTATTGAAAACAACTCCATTTGCCACTGGCACTGACTCACCAAGGGACCAGAACATATTAGATCAAGACTTGTCAGTGGATAGGCCTTGCATAATATATCAAATTTCCAATACAGAGCTTCAAATAATATAAGTTTGATGGAGATAATGACACAGAAAATTCCCATTGTGGACAATAGATAATAATCTGACAAAAGAAACTACTTATTTGAGAGCTGAGGGCCCAGACTACTAAAGTCTAAATTGATGGAGAAGGGAGAGAATCTTACAATTAGAGAAAGCAGCAACCGCTGAAAGTAATGCAGCATCAAAAAGAAGAGCACCATCAGCATCCAGGCAGTAAATGTCCTGCAAAAGAAGAAATTATAAACAAAGTAGCCTGATAGTAATGCAAATAGGCATTAGTATTCACTGCTACTTAAAACCAAGCAATTCTGGAAATACAATTCCAAACACAGACCGAAAATAAAAGTAGGCCAAATATCATGTGCAAGCAAACAAATTACCAAATACACCATCCGAGGAATTTACATACACAGAAAATAACAAACAAACAACTTACCAAATACACCATCCAGGCAGCTTTTCCACCACGACCAAGGATAGTTCCTTCAAATTAATCATGCCAGAACTGTAACAATCCATGCAACTAATTGTTATTGACAATTATAGACCCACAAGAAAATGAATAGCAAGAGGATAAGCAGCTAGAATTAGCTGACATGAGTGACCATCAAAAAAGAAAATGTTACCTGCCCCAAAACTATATTACAAGTATATTATTATGTATGCACACAGCAAAGATAAGACAGGGCCAAATAGAACAGAACTTTTAAGACTATAAGCCCAATACAGTTTAATCCTAAAATGTAGCAGACAGGCTTGAATGGTGTAAAATTATTGGTACTACTACTACTTTCATTCCAACATGAAATGCTTTCCTACAATTACTCAATACTCATATTCATGTATAAGAGCTCTTGCACTCCTTTCACTACCAATTTGATCAGCCTTTTATAAACAATGGAGAGCTGTAAACCGAAAGAAATGTTGTTGTTTCGGTCCATATATGCATTAAAGTAAATACATGATAAAACATATAGAGTGCTTCCTATGCCATTCATTTAACTCCTTGACAGGATAACATTGTTTCAGTCTTCAGATATACATTTCAATATCTGAGTTAGTTCCCAGGACATTATGTGTTTCCAAAGTACAACCAGTGAAGGAACTTACAGTCAGTTGCTTGCAAATGACGGATTGCTACTGAAACAGATAACATTGCTTCAGTCCTTCATATAAATATTTCAGTGACTACATGAATAATTAAAATATAAGAGCTTTCTGGTTCATTTATTTGCCTATTTATCTGCTTCCCCCATTGCTTACAACAAAAACAGTTTCAGCCAAACGGGGATGTAAATCACAATGAGTTTATAGAAGCGCTTAAAGACACTAATAAACCACCTTCAAGCTACATGTACAGATGGAACTTACAAGATTCAAAACATGCATGAAGACAAGTAAAATTTGCAATAGAATTTACAGAAAGGGGGCATTAATACCTTAGCACAATTGACATTTCAGAAAAATTATTAGCACAAGAAAAGGCACAACTCCAGCATAAGATACTTTAGTAGTAGTAAATTATAGCAGCAACAAACAGCTATGAAAAATTTTAATTTTACATGCCTTGAAATAGTGTCAGATAACTGCTTGCTACAACTGGTGCAGCCTCAGCTGGCCTACCAGGCCTAACAAGTGGAGAACAAATTGGAGGCATGTGGAAATCAATAGCTGAAAATAACAAAAATTGCACAGTTACACCCTTTAAGACAACAACACAATCAAATACCCAGACACGTACACACACTCATTAAAAGCAAGGAAATATGCAGTTGAAGACACTAACATATGCAGCCCTCGTCTGGCGACTCCACTGGAATCTGGCAATAACGGCAGCCAACGCGCTCAGAACCAATTGAGCACGAAGGACCACAAAAACTTGCTATAGGAAATCATCATCACAATTAAAACTAGCACCATCATTCATCATTTCATTTTTAAATTTGATTAGATCTAGGTGGATAACCAATCTTTGCCAGCGCTGACCCGTCAGCGGAAGCAACAGCACCTATGGATATTGTCGTATCTCTAGCTCTAGAAAGTGGTCTGGCATCGGGCCGAATGGATTCTGCAAGATGACGCTCGAAGTAACGGAGAGGGAACAGGCGCCGGAATGCGTCTACTTCCATCTCAGATGACAAGTCCTCTGAGGCATTTGGTAACCCCATTTTCTTTTACTTAATTATTTTTCTGTCCAAATAAATTCAAAATTTTGGAAAATGCCCACTTCAAATGAGTTCAAAATGAATTAAAAAATAACCAACAAAAGCTTAAATTAGAGAGACAGAGGCAGCTTGTACCAGCAGCTGAGAGTCGGAGCTTTAACTGTGCAGAGAGTGTATGAGCGTCAGAGCTTGCTGGTAAGTCGCGACAGAGAGAGAAAAACTGCAAGTGAGAAAGGACTCGTGTCTGCTAGGGCTTGTAAGCTGGGCTGTTTAAGGCAATTGGGCTGGAGGTCAAAATCCGACCCATTTAATAATAAATCCACCCTTCGTGACGTGGCAGAAATTTTAAGTTTTTCCTCAACGATAAGGGCTGGCCTCAAGTGCCGACTATGCCCGGCCCATCAGTAATTAATATAACTAGTCTTTGACGTGGCAGAAATATATTGGCTATTATTGCTCACTAGTTTCTTAAGCGCTTCCTTCCGCTCCAGCTAAAACCCTGGCCTAGATTTGAAGTTCTGAATTTCATGCTTGAAAGAGCAAAACGCAACGCATCGAAGCTATGGCGTGCAATTCCGCGACTGGCTGCCAGTCCGGTTGTTACAAAAACGAATTCGAACAAGATTTAAAGTCCGCAACGGAAACAATAAGCGACTCGAATGAGCAAAATCTGTGCGTAAAGTGCAAGGCAGCAGGCGAACGAGCCGACGGCCGGCGCCGGCGAAGATGGGAAGCATTGCTTGGATTGCTTTAGGAGTAATTTGTTCGGGAAGTTTCGTCTGGCTGTTACTTGCTTCGAACGCCTTGATCACTCCAGCTGACAACGTTCTCGTCGCCTTCTCCGGTGGCCCAAGTTCCCGGTATATGCTAGTGTTACTATTTCATGTTAAAGTTCATTCTTTTATTTTTCAGATATTAATTTATTAGTTAAATTCTTATTCTATTTTATTGTTTCTGATAATTGATTAAATTGTAGTTTAATTGCTTGTTATGAAAATAACATCACGTGCTGTTTTACATTTTTAGAAATGTTTTGAATGTTTCAGTGGGCGTACTAAAATGTTGTTAAGCAAGCGAGTCCTTTTATACTCTGTTAAAAATCATTTGCTAAGCATACATAGGTTTGCTGTAGGGTGGCTCTTCAGTTTGTGCATGAGTTGCAGCAGAGAGCACAGAAGAATTTTATGACGCTAGTAAAGATAGATCTTTACCTGTATTTGGTGGCGGAGTTGTGTTCAATCCGATGAAACTGCTTATTATCCAGTTCCTTCTTTGGAAATTGACAATGCTATCCAAGAGATTAAATTGATTGTATCGAATCTATCCCCCAACAAAAGAAGAGTTACATGTCATTCCAATAGAAAGTATCTTCTGTTCAAATCCGTGTGATGGAAGGGGAGAGATTCAAAAGAAGTTAGTGGATTCTGTTAGTGATGCCACTGGAAAAAGAAGATCTTCTGTTGCAGCTAAGGATGCTGTCTTTGCAAAAGGTTTGGTACTAGATGTAATGTTTCTAGTTGTGGCAACTCATACAAGATGTGGTTCTTCTATAAGATGTGCTGTATGTTCAAGATTATTTATCTTCTTTTCCTTGTCTTGCAGTTTGCTTCAGAAAATGGTTACAATAGACTGTTACTAGGACTATGCACATCAAGGATTGCTTGCCAAGTTATAACAGCAACTGTGAAGGTCTGTCATGAGTTAGTCATATGTTGATTGTTCTTATTAATTAAAGCTGAGGATTTATTTTTTATGGCAAATATGCAATAGTTTGGTGCTGGAATCTAAAAATATTCTCAAGATGGGCACTTATTTGTGATATCCAAGTAAGATGTAGGGTACTGATATTGAAAATGTGCCATAGGCTTGATGCATTACATTGACTTCTTCTCCATTCTAATCGAACCATGTTATTCTTTAGCCATTTATCTTTAATGTTTTCCTAAGAACTAAAATCATGTGTTTTAAATCTCACTGTTTTTTTGTACATTCCTTTTCATTGAAATAAATTCACAATATTTCTCATATGAAAAAAAATATATATAAAAATTTTTTATGCTGTTGTTAATTGGGATCACTTTGAATATAGTTATTTTAGTGGAGTCATATTGGTGGTCTAGGAGACAATATTCTGTAAAAACTGGAAAAATTTAGTTTGAGCTGATTTTGATTGTTAGTGCAGTTTGCAGACAGGCCACTGACAACTGTGAGCTAATGGTGGCATTAGAACAATAAATTTTTAGGCAAAAGAATGAATCAATCAATGTGATTTGTGGCGGATTCATTTATTCATCAAATGTTCTTTACTTATTCCTTTTTTCAACTGGATTGGCAGGTAGCATTTGATAACTGCAGTTTAGTTTTCTGCATCGTTCTTAGTTGTGATGTTTTGGTCTATTTTCTTTAACAGGATCGAGGTTATTCTTTACCTGTCAGAGATGATATACAATATGCTGATGCTAGGTGGGAGATCCACCTGTAGTGCTTCCACTCTGCCACGGTTACTGTCTTGCTCAAGAGCTCAACATGCTTTGCGCAACTTGGCACATCGAGTATGTAACTTTCTGCCAGTATCAGTTTATTCCCATGCCATCCTTTTTTTTTTTCTGCAGAATATCCTTTTACTAAATTCAAATTAAATTATTATATTTTTGCATCCTTTATCGTTTGTTTAAACACTTTTTGAAATTCTGTTTTGATATGTCTTTGAATGAAATAATCTAGTTTCTTGCTGAATGATGGATCTGATCTCTTGGCAGGGCAGTCTAAAAACTGTGGAGTTACTTCTAATCAAACTCACTCTGGTATCAATGGCTTAGTATCATCATTTGTGAAAATACTCAGGTAGAAATTTATTCTGGAATTTGCAGATTCTGGGCATAAATTCAATGTGTCTTTTGGCTTTTTTTAAGTGAAATGACCTTAAGGAAAGAAGAGTTCACATGTATCATGCACATTTACCTGCAAAAATAGAGAGGAGTATTAGAGTTCCCTTTTTTTTTTTTTTATTTGCTTGAATGGACCTGTTGATATACAGGATTAGGATGGTTCACAAGCAGGCAGAGGCTGCCTCCATTTGCAGCCTGGTGCTTCTGTGGAACAAAAGATGGATGGAAACTCGATTTGCATAGAGGTCCTGCTGCCGAGATATGTAGTAGTAGTTTTCCTGTTTTCTTCTTGGAATTTTAAAGGATTGGTTTAGGCATTTGAGATAAATCTAGTTCCTGTTGTGTTTATTTGCTTGGAGATAGTTTTACTTGTTACAAATTCTATCTTCTAGCATGTTTCAAATTACTCACGTTGTAGAGCCTTAATTATTCAATTTGCAAGCCACCAATAGAACTTTCTTATTTTCAGGAAGAAAAATCCTTCTCGGAGAGCACAATTATGCGGACAGCTGGAAAGCTGACTCCATTTCACTTCAACAAGATTCCAGAACTAAATGACTCTAGTGTTCCTTTAGCATCCCAGAGACGCCAGAAGAGATTTAATCTCAAGCCAAATGAATCCATTTCCTCGGAGTCATTCTGTTCTTTGTGCTATAGCCCACTCAACCAATCAGACTTGACAAGTTTGAGCAGTCATGACAATTGCAAAAATTCTGATATTTTTGTGTTACTGCCTGTTGCTCAAGTTGCCATTTGATTTCATAGATATTTCCCAAAGATCCCTCATCAATGGAGAAATTTTATTCACTTCTACCTGAGCCATTAGTTGCAAGAGCAAAGCATGTGAGAAATGGTGATTCCAGTCTTCTAAGGTGAGAATTAACATTTATAACCATCACTGCAACTCAAATATGAGTCCATTTTACCTTTAGATGTTTCTCAAAGGTCTCCATCCATCTCCCGAGGAGTCACTCCTATCGGCTATAAATGTTATTGCTCTTCTATGATAGTTGTGTAGCATCCTATGACCTTCCAAAATTTATAACTCCTGTTTCTTTTTCTCCTACTTACAGGAGCAAATACAAGACTTCTTGCTTTCAGATAGTGAAGATGACCCAGCTTGAATTGTCGGCCTATTTTTCAGGTCCTCTTTTCTGGAGTTGCGCACTACAAAGTTTTGATAGATTATGATAATTTCAGAAGGGTTTTATCCTGCAGCCAGCATCCAGCATCCACCAATGATAAAAACTGCTCTGTTACCGATTGGTTGCCTGAAGAATTTACACCCAAAATACTCTAATTTGAGCCAGTGCGCGTTATTTGCAATTGCCTTAGATAATTTATTCAAAGAGTAAACAATATAAGGACTTAGGTATTGTGTATTTTAATAGAGAGGCTCTTGGAAGGATTGGCCAAATTATTTTTGCTAAATATTTTGTGCGCGGTAGAATATTGATAAAAATAAATTAAATCATGTCATAACTCTTGCCAAATGTTTCCTCGATTGTGTTTGCTAGTGCGAGTCCTCTTGAAACTCCTTTTTTTCGCGTAAACCCCATTAAATCATACTGAAAAATCTCTTTTTGCTTTCACTTTAATTGTAAAAATGCCATTCTTCTAATTTTCTGAATGCTAGTTTTCCTCACTCCAAGAAATTCTAGAAAAGGAGCACTTTTTTTCTCTACCCGACACAATCTACGAATTTATTGGTGATAAGAGCTTTGTTAATTGATAAACATGAAATTTTTGCTTCTTGTTTCATGTAATTCTACCCACAACTTTCACTCCACTTTGTATGGGTGTCAAGAGTATTCTATCAACATCTCATTTTATCTCTTTGTTTTCCACGATTTGTTGCTCAATCTTCTCAAACTTTGTATTAGTTATCTTAAAATCCAATTTTGTTAATTTTGTTTTGATACGCAGGCAACAGCAAAGATAAATGCATGGGTAAAATTCATTGCAAGATTCTTCTCCTACTCATGTCAAATCCTCTGCAACTTCTTGGATTGTATGGGTGTGTCTAAAGAGTTTTCGGAGAGAAGAAAAACATAAGGGTGGGTTAGATTTATATTTTTACCTTTATTGTAATTACAAGAATAAGGGATTTTAAAAGATTAATGAAAGGGTGATAATAATTCCACTCACTAAAAATAATTAAATCCCACGGAATTCTGTATTGGGAGCTTGTGTGAAATTTTAATAGAAACACACAAGAGACAAGATCATTAAACCACGAAGTAGCAAAGTCAAACAAATACAAAAAATGAGAATATATTGGCCTTACATTAAGTTTGGTTTAATGAACAAAAAGTTTAATGCACTGTGCAATGGTTTGCAGCAAGTAGTTCAAGGATTTATATGTACTGAAGCTGTGAAGCCACATCATAAAAGAAAGCAAACCCAAAGTTCATGAAGAAACTTGTGTAAAGAATTCCTCCAGTTGGTTCTCTCTCAACACCACACCAAGTTTGTTAGTATAAACAGCATTTATCAGATCAGGTTCAACATTTACTGAAACTTCAGCAGCCCTGATTTCATTGTACTCATTTAAGTTGTGCTCAGTCTTATCTGCACAGCATACGCAGAGGGAAACAACCAAAGTAAAATCCAAATTTAGAAAACTTCTGCAAATGACTTCATGGAAGTTCAGTAGTAACCACAAAATCAAATGAGCTAATGCAGAGCCAAACAGATGTGTGGCTTATAGAGGATGGAGTAGGCGGATGAGAAGAGCGCAGAAAATTTAGTTATTGAAAAACATTGTGGATTTAACCAGTCAAAACCACCATAAATTAGTGATTGAAAAACTTCAGTGGATTTTACTGGTTAATACCACCATAAATATCTTTCTTATTCATAATCAATCAGCAAGGCTCCAAATTTTATTCTTTCAGTTAGCCCTTAATCAATTTATCCCCATCATGAATTACATGGGAGTCTCACTATTGCATGTGGATGAATGAATCCAGGCAAGCACAAAAGACACTAACTTTCAAGCTTTCTCCCCTTCTATGTATAATTCTTTCAAGTTGGGCAAATTCAACTGACCAATACCTCTTATTCCAATTTCCCACTATTTCCATCCAAATGGGATGATTCCCTTAAGCTCATATGTGGATGAAGATGATGATTCTAATGCCTTGTATGTGGTGCAAACCGCTCTTCAGCTTGATAATGTTTAACATGGGGACTTCTGCCTTAAATAGTCTAATTTTAATAATTTATTTAGAAGCAGCTCTGGCTACCGTCAATATCAATCAATGCTTTGTGTACAGTGAATCCCAAGATGAAATGTAGTATGCAAGATTTAGGGATGTTAATTAACTTTGCACCAGATCACAACTGAAAACTTACCACCATTAGCTTTAAACCACACAGCAAGATTTGTATAAGATTATAGTGTTTACCTTCAGCAACTATGGGTTCATATGCTGGAGGCTGGGCAATCCAGTTCCCAGCAGAATCTTTCATGTGCCTTCTATCAGATGCAAAGCAACGAAGGAATACTGGAGCATGCACAGTCGGAAGAACCTGATGCCAAGAAGAAATGTCCTTTGATGAAAATCATATAATCTGATCCTTAGATTTTAGACTATGCCTATATTGATCAACAAGTGAAATATTGAGCTATCTACACAGATGAGAGAACTAAATTATCACTGTGTCTGAAAAGCAGTAAAGGTCTTATGGTTATGCCAGTTTTAGCCTTGGAAAATAGAAATGAACAGCTTTGCTGCAGGAAAACTTTAATGATGACAATCCAGTTTCCTGCTGAGGAGAAGTATACCTCGCTACCTCGAGTGTTAGATGGCAGTTAGAGGCACTTGACTTGACAGTGAGTGCAGTTATGTTTGCCTAATTATATAGTACTAATGAGTAAATAAAATGCCTTCAAATTCTATAAAATCATTGCAAAATAAAGACTTTAAATAGATATTACACATAATAATGATTATGTAGCCCCTCCCGATCTGAGTTGTGATGATGAGTGAGGAGGTCTCTACTCTATTAACACCCCAAGATATTCTACCAATTGAACCAACTGGTACACATAAATATTCTAAATGATGATAATGAATCAAATAGACAACAATAAGAAATTTATTCTAAATTTACCCAAAAAGAAATGGAGCTCAGTGCATGATTCACTTAAAATATTCAACAGCCGCCTCAACCATCAAATGAAGTATGTGTACAAACGACACAGTTGGATAATGAGATAGTCGTGTGGAGACTCTCTCTCTAGGGTAACATGGTCTCTTCTCTCTGAACTCCATTTGCAAAATAAGTAACTGAATATAGACTTCTCTAATGGGCAACAAGGTTGTTCTCAAAGAATTACAGCTAGATTGGAAAATGGGTTCTTATAGTTACAGATTTTGTTATGCTAAATTTTTGAGAAGCAGCAGAAGGATAGGCAAGATGTTTCAATTTATGTTTTCATCTATAACACACAATTAAAAGCAAAGATTCTGTCAGATGCAGGTGCTCAAAACTTCTCTACAAGTAAAAGATATAGCTAATTTAATGCCATTATGCTACTATTCAGGTCTACACCCTCCAGCAAAACTCAGCATGAATACATTAGCCAAAAAAATAGTGCTGTAGAAAATACATTACCTCTGATACTCGGAAAAGAGCTGAAAAGATGGTTGGATGGTTACTGACACATAGGGAGCTAAAGGAGAAGGAAATGGAAGACTTGAATCCAAATCCCACACCAAACAAGGAGAGTCACCACCTTTTTTCTTCTGTAAATTCAATGCCATAGATGAAATGCAAAATAATCATTAGTAATCATTCTGCATCACCGAAAAGTAAAAGTACCATATCAACTAACTCGCTGCATAAAATATTTAGCTTTCACCTGAACGCAAATGACATGATAATCCCAGAGAACCACACCATCTGCCCTCTGGCTGGCCTTTTGATGCCACAGTGGAATCTAGAATATAATCATTAAGAAAATAAATATATTAATAAACAAAAAATAATTATAAAACCTTCCTACTAAACTACATAACTGTGCACTGGCACTAACTGCACTGCATGCCCCAACCGATCTAATCGTGGTAAGGGCACAGATACATCCTAGTTTCCCAGTCTTTGTGAGACAGAATGATTGCAAGATGCATGTGCAAGTATAAGCAATTTATACAATAAAAATAAATTTCTAAAAACTTACCAATATAATAATAGTAGTAATTCGGCTTTTGATATTAGCTTGCGTCACTATTCTTGCTAATTGAGACTATTCAATCAGTTACTTAAAGACAAGTGGCAAGTTCACTATACAATAATGGAAAAAAAAAGGATGCCGCTTTTTTATTGTTAGTCAACTCCAAGAAAAGAAACCTTGTTGATAGAAGGAAAAGAAAACCTACATGCCTGTTTCTTTTCATTAGAAATGAACACTACAAACAGATCGGATCCGTCGGCCTCAGCTGTTCCATTGGCGCACAATTTCTTGCAGAGCAAGTAAACATTCTCCTCACTGGATGTAATTGAACAAACAATAATCACAATCTTTTTTAAAAGAAAAATTACTAACTAACTAATTAATTATTTATTTATTTTCATTAATGTGATAAATACATTGAATTTTGAATCAAAACCGTACCAGTAATATGGAGTGTGCTGGAATTGCAAAGAGTCCAAGCTGCTGCTTAATTCCATTTTTTTCTTTTTCTCTCCCCGCTCTAATTAAGGAGAGTCCCAGTCTCTGTCAGCTTCTGCCGATGATTTATTACGGTTGTTCCAGCTGAAACGACACCGTTCTAATCGCAGCATGAAACTTCTTTTTTTGCCAGAGGCTGCACCGGCACAACAAGAGAAACGTATTCGGCCCAGTGCTTATTATGGCCTGAGCCCATGATATCTTTTGAGAATATTATTATTATTATTATTTTATTTGAATCGTCTCTTGGAACGTTTGACTCATAATTAAAAAAGATTTTTTCCTTTTAATAAGGATAATTAACAAGAAACCTAAACATACTTATATTAATTTAGATTAATTATGAACTTATTTTGTTTCTACTAGTATAAATTATTAGATATCAAATCTATATTATGATTTGATTTGTATTCATACTATTAATTAGATAAATTACTTAATACAAAAATAATTTATTTTTATTTTAATTAAGGGATTAGATTCATTAAGATAAAAATAATAGTTAAGAAATATTTAACTACGTTATTATTTTGTAACTATTCCAAATCTCGGATATCTCAAATCAATACATTTTAGGCTAATTCAGCAAAATCGCCAATGACAAGCCCGGTATCTGTCTAAACTACAGTCATTCGTGTCACAGCAGCCGATACGCCCGATCCACCGATCGACGTGAGATGCCATCAAGGGGTCAGCGGACGCCAATGTGCTGTTGGTCGAAGATCCAAAATATGCGTGTTATGTCCAGTCCGTTTTATCAATGGAAATTTAAGTTCATTTTGACCAATTGTTCAATAATCATTTACATAATTTGCCTCACACCAAAGTCCTAAAAATGCCATAAGTACTTTTTCATGTACACTTTTTCAGGTCCACCGCCACCAAAGGCTTTAACATAAACCCCAGTTGGAGAGAATCAATCAAGGCTTCAATTTGAAAATAAGATGCTTTACCAGGAGGAGGACTTGTTTATGTAAACCTTTAATTATATCTTTATGGATTATAAATTCATAATATTGTCGGAGCATGAGTATTTGTTGCCACGGTATGTTTCCCATTAGATTACATCAAGATCCAAATTTAGACCAAGCAACCTGCTAGTGGGAAGTACCTTACAATAGCTCACGAGACTGTTTGAACAAGACAATGAAATTTGGAGGAATCTCCAAATTGTATTTCAGAATATCAGGCTATTGTTTGAGGATCACTTATCGTTTGACATGGAGTCATCCAAAATTCTATTATGAAAGACCTGAGATGAAGTTTACAAGATTGGTTATATGTATGCATGTAAGAAAATATGTGCCATGTCAAAAGGGAGAACACAATGTGATGACATTCATCGTTTCACTTTGGGTTAAAAGCTTAATGAAAAAGTTGAAGGGGATAAAGCATCAAAGAAGAGTGAACCATTTATGTGGACACAAAATATAAAGATGATTGGGAACGGTGGATTAAAATCGGTGGAAAATGACAAATAGAAGTTTCAACAGACACAAATAAGCCTCTATTGAAACTATTAACCTTGGGAGATCTTTTAATGTTTTAATTTTCCGTTGAGTAAAAAATTAAAGCTGGGACAGAAAAAGTTATTGAAATGACTCAAATCAATGTTAAAAGAGCAAATAGACCCATGATTCTAGATGGGATTGGGGTCAAATATGAGGGACACAATTTCAGTTTAAGAAAGAGCATACCTTAATGGATTCCTCGTTATTCAACTTCTTTCTTGAATCTGCCACTTGACAATCCAACTTAGGTAGTATAGTTTAGGCCATTATGGCGCTAACATTTTAAAGGTGAATGTACTCATGCATTGAAAGAAGGCTAAATTAGCTAAACTTAAGGAAAATAGTTGAAGATAACATAGAACTTTATTGATTATGTGCAAAGAAGTAGAATCTCCCTCAAAAAAAATATAAATAAGCATCTTTTGTATCTTTTTAGACAGATTTAGAGATTTGAGGCGACTTAATGATATTTCAATTTTTTAGAATTAACAAAATAATAAAAATATTTTTGTCTGTACATCATCTTACATCTTTAATCTTTCTATTACAATTAGCATCTTTATTTCATATCCACTACCTCAGTTTCACTGTTGAATATCTCGTGAAGAACTATTCTATGTCTCTTAATTTGCAGCTAGCCAGCTATGATATAGTAACAATTAAGAGGTTTTTAATACAACTGAACATTTTTTTATGGAACGTAAAGGAATATTGACTTATTGAGGAAATTTAAAACATTTCACAAGAGAGAGAGTCTTATGTTCATTAGTTGATGATAATGTGACTTTATATCATATTGATCGTCACTAATCTTTAAAAACTCTAGAAAACTTAGTTTAAAAAATCCAAACTATACAATTTTAGGACCAAATGTTTGTCTCTTAACTCCATGGCATTGCCTTCTCACTGAATGTACTTGTCACTATCAGCATGCATACTTTTGACTATACCTAGCTATTCAAACTTGTGGTAGAAATCAGAATATATATTTTCTTTTATTTTCTCATTTATACATCGAAGCATAATTGCTATCACTCTGCAAATATGATACGTACCAAAACTAATTAGATAAGCCTGCTGTCTTGGATTGCATATATCCAACACTCTTTTTCTGACTTCAGCTAGTGATTGGTGTGGCTGGCTGCCGACATGCCAAATTTGTAAAATCTGTGAGTGTATAGAATCAAATGATCAAATCAATAAACTACGTACTCTCGGATTAATCAATCATTCAGAAAGAAATTAAGCTTAAAACGAGTTTGATCACAATTGAATCAAACAGAACCAATCAAGAATGATGAAAGAAAGAAAAGCAGAAAGTAGATACATACACAGCACAAATTAAGCTGCTTATGGATCAAGAACGAGCATCAAACTCTCTCTTATTGATACAAATTGAAACATAAAACGAGAGGAGATAACAAATCTCTCATTAACTCCCTCCTAATTGCAAGATGTTAGCCTGTGAAATAGCTCAATTTATCAGCCATGTACATAAACTCTCTATAAAATAATATTGTTGGTATTAAGAAAAAAATTTATTTTATCAAAGTTATTTATTTATCAATAATTGAATAATTTATTGATAAATGTACATTTAATTATTTAGAAAGAATTTTTTTTTGTCAGAAGAGTTTTATTGGTACTTGTACATACATACAGAAGAGCATAAATTATGCTTGCTTAAGTCAAAAGTATCTCCTCTACACCTACCATACATAACAATATTGCTTAGATAGGAAAGTTGTAATTATACAATATCGTTCTTTTTTTTTATTATTATTCAGTTTGTATAATCATGTGTGTATGTGCGTGTGTGTACATAAACCTTTGATATTAAGAAGTATTTATATAAAAGTATTCTCCAGTTTCATACAATTATTTTCTCAGTTTTAGTCTCAAATCATTAGAATTTTGATGTCTTTCTCCATCATGGGTTCTTATTGGAAAGGATAAAAAATTCTACATTAAGTTAATATATATATATAGTGCAAGCTTTGCATAAAATTAAGGAGGGGTTGAGTTTAATTTAGGAACAAAGAACAAGAAACTACTTTAGATGCATATTTTGAGTTGAATTTGTACAATTGAAGTTGTAAGAAAAAAAAACTCCTTATTGTTGTAAATTTTATATGTTATTCATCATTAGTTTTATATCTAATTAATTATTTGTTTATATCGTCATTGGGTCTAAAAGATTAAAAAAGAATTATTTTCTTATGCATTTAGCAAAGTTATTAATTTAGGTGCACTGGTCTAAATCGGGACAAGAATTTATTAATCAAATTATTAATTTATTGAACATTTATTTATCGAGATTTCAGGAAACAAAATCTAAGCTTGTTAAGCTTTAGCTGCCACGTCATCAAAACCATAACTGATTTTGGAGCCAAAAATACCAGAATTTGAATCATTGTCGAACGGTGAGTTTTGTCCATGCACTCTCTATGTTACTTTGCCAATTTATTTCCCATGCAGTATCTTTGTTATTTGTTCAAGTTAATAGGGAAAACTTGTATAAACAAGATTTGAAAAACAGAAGTTCATTGCTTCGACAATAAGCTCTCAATGTTTTGAAGGGTAATCTATCACAAACTAATTTCTTTAGCCACTATTGGCTATAGCCTTCTCTTCTGGATGATCATTTTGCTGCCTGAATATAATCATGAGCATTAATTTTAATCAGAATCCCATTTACTTTCTCCTTTCAGATTACAGCTCAAACACTGTTAATTTGGAGGGTTTATTACACTCTTTGCAATTTATAATTCTTCCTTAATTTGATGAGAAAACAATTCGATTTAGTATGACTGCAAAATTTTCATTTTCATTTTCATTTTCATTTTCAAATGCTGTATTATATTGATTTATTGCCTAATTTTCATTTTTTTTTTTTTAAAAAAGAAGGAAGCTTCAACATCTATTTGTGTTACTGCAGCTGCACAACATCACGGCTCATTAGCATATGAATTGAACTGCATACAAAAGCGTATAAATTATGAATTATCTTATTCACGTTGGTTAGTTTTTTTATAATGTATTATCTTATCAATTTAGCCACATGATGGTCATAAGTCAGGCCAGGATTTTTTTTAATTTATCGAGGTTTTACGGTACTTATAATAATGAGAAATGACAAGCAAAGAATAAGTTTATCAACCAATGGATACCTACTTTCAAAAGTATCCATTGGTTGATGAATATTGATACTACTGCTGTCTAGTTGATTAATATTAATATTAATATTAATTTCTCCCGGAATCAGTTTTTGTTGATGAATAATATTAATTTTAATATTAATTCCTTTCGCAAGATCGGATATATTGTCTTGCTAACTAGTGAGATTTAATTGTTTGTACTCTGGATTATGCGGAAGCTTATTGTTTCTGTAACTGAAATTAATTAGTTTCTGTGAAAGGTGGCAATTTACAGCACTGTGTACTGTATAATAAGCCCGTCCTAATTGTGTAAAGCTTCTGTCTTCCTTGCAAAATTTGAACTCCCAGTGTCTTCCTCTAATGCAATCTCGGCTGTGAGATTCGTTTGATTTTCTTTTCTTTTTTTCCTTTTTCTTTAAAGCCAGAGATGTGATTAATTTGATTAGATCATATATATATATATATATATGGTTACCTATTTATTATAAAATTTAAGTAGATAAGTTTTTTGAGCATTTATGCTCTTGTATAATTTATTGATTTTTTAGAAAATTTATTATCTGAAGATTCACATCTTATGTATATTAATTTTCTTAATTATATCTATTACTTTGATGGTGATGATCCCACAATAGCATATTAAAATCTCTCACTAAAATTATGGGTGTGGAGGGAATTGAGTTACCATTAGATTATAATTATTAAAGAAAAAAAAAGAAAAAAAGAACAATGATTTTTAGACAGAAAAGTATGATTTAGTGCTGGTAAAAACAACTGCACAACAGATCTGTTTTGTTATGTAATCATCTGTCAGCCTTTAATTTCTTTAATTTTTTTTAAAAATTGTAGAATTTTAACTATTTCATTTATTCTCTAAAAGCGAGTATTTTTTCAGAGCCCTGGATATTATTTCTCTCCACAAAACTCTTTCAGAAATCTTTAAAAGATTGATTTTTCAAGTGACTGAAGTAATTAAAAAAAAAAAACTATTACTTTCCAACACAAATAAGGATTATATGTGTTGTTATGACCTTTACCTACACAAATAAGGACTCGGGTATATCCAAGTCAGAATAGAATTTCCTTTTCCTAAATTTTGTAGACAAAGTAAAGCCCCTTATTTATATCAACACGATCATCGAAAAAGGAAAGCAAAAATAAATCCCAGCTTCATTATATTCGCTAGCTGCTTGTTACCAAAACCTCAGAACAGCAAAGGAAAGACCCAGGTCAGGTCATTGTTTGGGCATAATAAATATGGCACATCAAAGCATTGGAACGGATATACTTTCGGAGATTTTGTCCCGAGCAACATTGCAAACAGTTGGAAGATGCAGGCTTGTTTCAAAAGAATGCAATGATCTCACTTACCGATCTTATTTCATGCATCTTCACTCTCAGAGAACAAGAACCATGTCCGGGTTTCTTCTGGCTTCTATGATGTCACACAAGCATCCTGCTGAGTTTGTCTCAACGGATAACAATATTCCTAATATTGTGTCACTCAGATTCTTGCCTGGCTGTGCTCGAATTTTGGCCTGCGCTAATCAAGGTCTATTGCTGTGTCTGAATAGCAGACCTAAATGCCACCGGATTCCTGAATATTATGTGTGCAAGCCTACCACTAAGGAGTGGCAACAAATACCTAATCCAAAGACTAGATACTTCGCTCGAAATGTGGCTATGATGGTACTTAGATTAGATCCTTTGCGATACAAGATAATTCGTTTATCAGACCCAAGCCACCTTCGAAATTTTAATCGTAAGCATGCATGCGAACATTGCTTTCGCTGTGAGGTTTTTGATTCTGAAAGATGGGCTTGGAGGCAACTGGAAGAGATGTACTTGCCATATGATGAAGTATTGACGAGCAAGCCAGCAATTTCAGCATGCGGTGCATTTCACTGGCTGACTTCGGAGAAAAATATTTTGGCATTCAATGCAGATGATGAAACATGGACAATGTTATCGGTGCCTGATGCAGTTAATAATAAAAGCTACTATTTGCAGCTAGCGGGGTATCAAGGAAAACTTGCCTGCCTCCGTAAGGAAAGAGGAAGAGAGGATTGCTTTGAGTTGTGGGTGATGGAAGATTATTTTGGCAAAAAGCTATGGAATAAGAAACATACAGTGAGTACTAAACCGCTTCAAATTGAGGAACGTTTTGTTAGTCCCGAAGCTCTTTATAATGCTGAAAATGCTCTGGTAAGAAGTTATTATGACAGGGTATATTTTTACAAGTTTACGGATGGAAGTTTTGATGCTGTAAAGTTGAAGAATGGCCATTATGATCAAGGAATTTTTCCATTCCAATCTGATTTGGAGCTTAGTAATTTGAGAATTTGTCGACGATTCAAGAATCACCCAAGACAAAGACCAAGAAGAAGCCTACAGAGATGCAACGAATTCATTCATCTGCTTGGCTTGGGCTGTCGAAGAGCATTGAATCCAACCCTCATGTTTATATTTTTGCTGCTTATCTTTACTCTATTTTATTCTGTTCTTGATGAACAAGGTTTTAATGTTAATGTTTCGTTATAAAATTTTTGTGTTATGTGTTTAACATGTGATTGTTGAACATGTGCATGTATGTGGCAAACATTTCTTTGTGGCAAACAATTACATGTGACTAGCATGCAACTTTTTGACTCTTAGTATAAAGTTGTTGAGTAAGTGGGAAACAAAGGTAAGTGCGAGGAATCAACTTTTGACTTTGACACCAAAGTGGAAAAGTTGAGTTGAAATTTATATTATTTAATGCCTACCATTGTTGATTTTTTTGGCATGGTTTGGCCTACAAATAGAGGCCTCATTTGCCCTCTTAATTCATTTCATTTTCTCTAATTTTAGTGAGAGTACCAAAAGGTGTAAGTTGAGAGTGTTAAGAGCTTTGAATTCTAGTTCTAGTGTTTTGAGAGTTTGAATGTATTGGAGTTTTGGGCTGTGAGACAAAATATTATAATACTTGTAACTCTTTCTCACTAGTAAAATATTTCATTCTGTCTTCACCCCTGGATGCAGACTAAAAGCCGAACCACATAAATTCTAGTGTCTTGGTGTAATTATTATTTCTCAATTTTACTTTAGTTGCGTGTTTGCTGCATCGCCGAATTTCGAACAAGCGGTATCATAGCCTTTGGTTGCATTTGTGGAGTCGGATATTGTTCATGTATATGATACTATTCACGTATACGATACTATTCACGTATGTTATACTATTCACGTAGAACGGTGGGAGCGTTCCAAGAATTCTGCGGTGCAAAGCAGGGAATAGTGGTGTGAGTGGAAGTAATTGCGTGGGCTTGTATATGTTTAGGAAAGTTCTGTCACAAAGGCGAAAAAAACCTAAGGAGTATGGATTTTAAGTGGGACTGCTGTGACCCTCCAATCTTTCCTGAAAACTTTCTTGGTGTACATTTTCACACATGTGATTACTCATAACTATTCAAGGAGGTACACTAACTTGTGTACGGTATTAACAAAATGGCAGCAAAGTTTGAGATTGAAAAGTTCAACATGAGCAATTTCTCATTGTGGAAAATGAAAATACGAGCAATCTTAAGGAAAAATAATTGCTTAGAAGTAGTTGGAGAAAGGCCAGCAGAAATCACTGATGACAGTGGATTGAGATGGACGGCAATACAATTGCTGATCTACACTTGGCACTTATAGATGGAGTGTTATCTAGTGTGGCGGAAGAAAAGACAGTAAAGGATATTTGGGATACTCTCACAAAAATATACGAGGCTAAATCACTACACAATAAAATTTTCTCAAAGAGAAGACTTTATACTCTTCGAATGGCAGAAACCATAATGGTAATCGACCATATCAACACTCTGAAAACTCTATTCTTACAACTTACGACATTGGGGCATAAAATAGAGGAAACTGAATGTGTAGAACTTATACTTCAAAGTTTATATGATCAACTCATTATCAACCTGACGAACAATATCCTTATAGAGTACCTAGTCTTCGATGATGTTGCAGCCTTTGTATTAGAAAGAAAGAGTAGGCGCAAGAATAAGGAAGATAGACAAGCAAGTTCGCAGCAAGCGGAAACGCTAATGATGGTGAGATGGAGATTAGCAGAACGTGGTCCCGATGTGAGTCACAATCATGGTAGATCAAAGTTAAGAAGTAAGAAGAAGATTAGACGTTATAAAGTGTGGCAAAATGAGGTATGTCAAAAAAGAGTGTTGGAGTAACCAGAAGAGAAGAGATGGTAAAGATCATGAGTAATCAAATGCTCAAGGGTGTGTAGCAAGTACCTCAGATGATAGTGACGTTTTATACAGCGAGAGAGCAATGGTTGCAGAAGGCAGAAAACAATTATATGACGTCTGACTTATAGACTCATCAGTTACCTAGCACATGACCTTTAGAAGAGAATGGTTCCACAAATACGAACCTATTTCAGGAGAATCTGTATATATGGTGATGATCATGTCTTAGAGATCGCTAGTGTTGGTACTGTCAAAATAAAAATATTTGATGATACAGTTCGCACTATTCAGGAGGTACGACATGTTAAAAACCTTAAGAAAAATCTATTGTCTTTAGGATAAATAGATAATCTTGGCTGCAAGATTCATGTGGAAAATGGAATCATAAAGATTGTCAGAAGTGCGCTTGTATTAATGAAGGCGAAAAAGATTAGTGTCAATCTAATCATGCTTAAAGGGGAAACACTACAAGAAGCTAATGCGTGTGTCGCATCAAATGGAAAAGAATTGACGATGATGTGACATCTTAAACTTGGCCACATGTCGGAACAAGGTTTGAAGATTCTCTATGGATGAAAATTACTTTCGGGGCTCAAATCGGTGAACTTACCATTTTGCGAGCACTGTATTACAAGTAAGCAATATAGATTGAAGTTCAGCAGATCTAACGATAGAAGTAAATGCATTTTAAACTTGGTTCATTCGAATGTTTGGGAATCGTCGGATAAGTCCCTAGGAGGTGTAAAGTACATGTTGATTTTCATTGATAATTATTCCAGGAAATGTTAGGTGTATCCAATTAAGAAAAAGTCAGATGTGTTTTCAATGTTCAAAGAGTACAAAGTGCGGGTAGAACTTGAATTCGGGAAAACGATCAAGTGTTTGGGAACAAATAATGGTGGAGAGTATACAGACAATGATTCTCTTACATATTGTAGGAAAGAAGGTATTCAGAAATAGTTCATAATGGCATACACTCCTCAATAGAATGGAGTGGTAGAGCGGATGAACAGAACTCTTACATAAAAGATAAGAGCCATGTTGAGGACTGCTGATCTACCAAACTCATTTTGGGCAGAAGCAGCCATAACCGCCTGTTATGTGGTGAATCGTTCACCATCTACAGCAATTGGGTTGAAGACATCGATGGAGATGTTGACTGGGAAACCAACTGATTATTGTCATTTACATGCATGTGGATGTCCTGTGTACGTGATGTACAATGTCTAAGAAAGAACAAAGCTGGATCCAAAATTCAGGAGACGTATCTTTTTGGAGTATGCTGATGGAGTGAAGGGGTATCGTTTGTGCGATCCTACTACCTATAAAATTGTCATCAACAGGGATGTTATCTTTGTAGAATATCAACTACAAAGAAAAGATGGGGATGATAGTACTGTAAAAGAAAAGTCAGAGAGTGTATTGGTATATGTGGAAAATAATTTGGAAAAAGAAGATTCAGATTCTTTTGAAGCAGCACCAGAGCTCGAGGAACAAGAACCAGTTGAGTCCGAGGCTATAGAAGTTCGTCGATTAACTCGAGAGAGACCACCACCGGTATGACACTCAAAGTATGTTACAGAGATCAATGTTGTATACTGTCTTCTAACAAAGGATGAAAAGCCATCAACTTTCCATGAAACTTTAAATAGCTTGGATGTTTCTTTGTGGATGACAACAATGCATGAAGAAATTGAATCTCTACACAAGAATAAGACATGGGAACTTGTACCACTACCACATGGTAAAAAAGTCATTGGTAATAAATAAGTCTACAAGATCAAATATGATGGCAATGATTAGATAGAGAAGTATCGTGAAAGATTGGTGGTAAAAGGATATGCTCTGTTTTAAGTTCAGCGGGATATTTTCTCTGGTAGTTCGACTTACAACAGTCAGAATAATCTTGACAATGTGTGCTACATTCGATCTACATGTAGAGCAGTTAGATGTGAAAACCAAATTTTTTTATGGAGAACTTAAAGAAGAGATTTATATACTCCAACCAAAAGGTTTTGCTGAAACAGACAAGGAGAACTTGGTTTGCAAATTGAACAAATCTCTATACGGTCTGAAACAGGCGATGAGGTGTTGGCATTGGAGATTTGATTCCTTCATCATGAGCCTTGGATACAACAGACTTAGTTTAGACCATTGTGCATACTACAAAAGGTTTGAGGATAATGATTTTATCATTTTGCTGTTGTATGTGGATGACATGTTGGCAGCAGGCCCCAACAAAGATCGAGTCCAAGAATTAAAGGCACAATTGGCTAGAGAGTTTCAAATGAAAGACTTGGGACCAACAAATAATATTCTCGGGATGCAAATTTATCAAAACAGAAATAACAGGAAGATTTGGCTTTCTCAGAAGAATTACTTAAAGAAAATCTTGCAACCCTTCGACATGCAAGATTGTAAGCCAATTTCTACCACATTTCTTGTTAATTTTAAGTTATTCTAGCAAAGAAGCAGAGAGGAAAGAGATGTCTCGAGTACCGTCTGCATCAGCAGTGGGAAGTTTGATGTTCGCTGTGATATGCACTAGTCCAAATATTGCACAAGTAATGGGAGTGATTAGTAGGTATATGGCGAATCCTGGTGGAGAGCATTGGAAAAATGCGAAGAGAATTATGAGATACATCAGAGGATCCTCAGATGTTGTAGTATGTTATAGAGGATCCGAGTTTATTATCAGGGGCTACGTGGATTTAGATTTTGTAAGAGACCTTGATAAAACGAAATCTACTACTAGTTATGTGTTTACACTTGTAAGAGGAGATGTAAGTACAGGTTTTAAAAGCATCTGTAAAATACATGGAGGTACACAAGCTTGCAATGAGGAGGAGGAAGACATAGGCTTGATACAGAGATTATTGGAGGAGCTCAGGCACATACAAGCACTACTAAAAAAATAACTTTCACTAACACTTTGCTACTGACACTTTAAAAAAAGTGTTAGTAATTACTTAACTATGCACCATTTTCCGCTTTTAACAAATAGGTGTCACAAATTATTAATATTAGTGTGTCAGTAAATTAATTATCAGAGATCACTGATACTAATATATCAGAGATTAAAAAAATAATTATATTTTGTTTTTATTTCAACTCGAGCCTGGAACTTCTAAAACTCTAATAGTTCTCAATATAGACCCCAAACCACTGAACCATGTATATTCCCCTTATTTATTGTGGAAGAGAGCCCCCTTCTTACTTGACTTCTTCTATCGTGAAAGACGGAGAATGACCATGCCCACGCCCCACGCTATCACTTCCATTCCAACGTCAGATTCTCCATTTACTTTGTTTATCGCCTTTGGTTTCGTTCTCCTTCCCAAACCCGTTTCATTTTCAACCACAAGGTAAAAGCCGTAATTCAATCTTTTTTGGCATGGGTAAGTGGCATTATAGTGCTGAGAGAAAAGTTTCATACTAGCACACTTTGCTCTCTTCAATCTTTGTACTTTTCATTTTTCCTTTGAATTTCATTTACGGTTATTCAAAATTTTTGAGTTTCTTTTTATTTCCACCTTTACACAAACTCATCTCCAAATTCGGCCTTCTCCTTTTGGCGATTTTGCTTTGGATTTTATTGGCTTTTAAGAGTTGGAATATGGCTCATTGTGAATCCTAGCAAATAAAACAATTGTATGGATTGCTTGACGTGAAGACTCGTGGTCTCATCCGGTACTCTCTTTGTAGAAAGAGATAGTAACTCCAATGGCGAAGTCCACTTGATATCACAACCTACTCCAAGAGCTGTACATGCAATTGTAACTTTGTTTTATTTTTTATTTAAAAAAAAGAAGATACTTTGTTATTTATTTACGAAGTGGCAACAAATTGAAAAAGGGGAGTTTTCTCCTTGTGAAACCCTAAAGGGCTTGATTCAAGAGAGCCTTCGACCTTCCACTTGGTAAGAATTAAGATACCAAAAGAAAAAAAAACTCATTTTCATTCATTTCATTCCAATACCAAATTTAATTTTCTTTAATTTCTTTTGTTGGTCTTTGTAACGTAAGAATGTTCAATAATAATACTCTCGGACATCTTATGAAGGGGAAAATATAAGCGCCTGATTTGGAACAAGCCCTCGAGCTTCAAAGTAGAAGATTAGTGGGGCTACAACTTCTTGATGTTCAGAAGCATCATCCTCACAGGGCTCTTTCTACTGGAAATCCAATTCCTTCCCCCACACACTCTCCCAGTATTTTCTATCAAACTTTTCTCTTTCCTCTGCTTCACAATAGCAGTACAGAACCTCTACGAGAGATTAGTCATTGTTAGATTAAACTCAAATTATTTGATTTAATCACCTAGCTACATCTTTCATGGGTTGGCTACAGCTTTATCTCCTTTGACATTCTTGAAGAGAGCCGCCGCGGTTTATGGCAATCGTACCTCTATTATTTACGAAGGCACCTGCTTCAATTGGCTACAGCTTTCATGGGTTGGCTACAGCTTTACATAATATATATATCTCAACCTGTTTGATCCTTGTCCACAAGATAATCTCACCTTGAGTCACATAAATGGGAAATTGTGAATAGACTGATGAACTCCCATTGGGTGGCGGTGATACCTTTTTTTCACATATATATATATATATATATTCCCTAATTTAAAAAAATTTCTATAGCTCAAGTCATTTTCCATTTTTGTTAGTTTTGGAGTCTAGCGGCTGGTTGAGGAAGTGTTTAACGTTTTAGTCCAAATTATTAGTTGGCAAATGCATATTATTAATTCATTTACTTTATACACCATATATGTAATAGCCCGTCAAAGAAGTGGGGTTTACTGTTGAAAGTTTTATGAATTTGTCTGCACCTCAGGCTTGTTGGGTTGTTAAGTGAAAATAATAAGGCTAATTGGTATTTCTTTTATTTAGTTATTTATTTCTATCTTTTTTGTGTTGAATCATTTATTTTGTGTAAATGTAAAAATCATAATAAAATTATTAAGTTTTTGTGGTGATTTGGGGAGTTGGTATGCGAGAAAAAAAGAAAGAGAAATGATGATAGAGTGGTGGAGAAGCCAAGAGAAGTGATTCATGGGAGAACAAAAAAGGCAGAGTAATAGCCAGTCTATATGTGGGAATCTCTAAATTGGAAGCCTGGATGGTATGAAAAGGATAAGAGGCTTCTAAAAATTTTTCTATATAATTTTTTAATTGTCAAGTGTTTCTACTAATTTTTATTATATTTTTATTATAATACTTTTCACAGGATGTTCTGGAAAGCACTTGTCATATATCTTTAATTCTTGTCACAGATTATATTTCTAGAGACAATTTGCAATGAGGGAGACATAATTGAAAGAAATATGCATCTTAAAATTTAGCAAAGCCCCCTACCATGCTAAAGCATATGGCTACTTTCTAGAACTGCCAATGAAAAAGTCCTGTTTAAATTTAATTATATTTATTTATTACTTAATATGGTGCACCAATTGCTAATGTACTACTAAAGAAACTGGTGTCGTGCAGTCCTAATTTTAATGCTGGATTACAATATAGTATATTTATTTATTTATAAAGCTTGAAAGAATTTCCTCATTGACTTTAATCTTGGCTATTACTTTAGCTTACTTTATATACTTTATTTATTTATTTAAAAGAGGGATTGACAAAATAGTGGATGAAACTATAACATTCATCTTTGTTTGATTAGCTTTAAGCTAAAGTTGTAAAATATGGAAAGAATCCCTAAAAACATGCAGATGATAGATACATATTAATTTGATATAGAGAGTTAATAAATATGGATTGTCTTTATATACAGTTTTGAATTAACCTTTTTTTTAAAAGATTGCACAGTTTCTTATAAATTTTTCTCTAATTTATAGGAGGACTATTAGTTGCTAATCAATTAGAAGACATTCCAGCGATTTAGGATTGATCAGGATTAATTGTGAGTGGAATGTTTGCAAATTAATACATACGTTATTATTAATTTATAAGTTTTTCATATACGAACAAAATACTGAGTTTACATGTATTATATTTATTTCTTGCATAAATTTGAATAAAATATTTGCTAGAGTAGTTCTATGAAATTGTGATACTCGTCAAACTGAATTCATGATCAATAATTTAGTCTTGGCATGCCATGGATGACCAAATCCATTGGATTAGATAAACAGACCTAGCTTAGAATATTAAAATAAGCTTAAATTACCACTATATTGACAATGTGAAAGCGTTCGATGTAATTAGCGTTTGGTCGCCAGACTTTTAAACTGGAAAAGTAATAATGCAGTTTCTAATATTTTATTTCAATATTGGTTGTAGATGCATATAATCCATTTTAGTTTTTAGAAATATAATTGTTGAGTCCAATATATTTTGTGTTGACTATTCATGGCCTCTAGTAGTTTTTATAGCAGTGGTTAATATTGTTAAATATAAGTGTACTGGAAAAATTATTTCACTTTATAAGAATCCATTGATTTATAGGAGATTAAGTGATTTTTTCCGAATTTATTATTGGAGCTATAATTATAATAATTGATATTTTGGTATACTAATTGATTTTATGTACTTGCCTAGATGAGGAAAATGAAGCCGGATTGATATTGAGTGACCTTGCGCTTTTTTATTGGATAATGTTTATTGAAACTAATTTAATAATTTGTTGTCAAAAACTTAGTTTGGTACTTATTATTTTTTTCTCCAAAACGGTGTAATTGAATTATGTTAATTTAAGTGATGAGTTTGGGATATTTATTATGTGAATTGTTTTTATAGATTTGGTATACATAATAGGTTTTGAGTTTTAATTGTAAAACAAATAAGAAAATATAATTAAAACAAAAATATACTATTAACCAAAACTAGCATAACAACACTAAATCATGTAGTCACATAAATCATTGACATGTAAATTGTATCATTAAATACTAAAACTATAGTGTTACTGTTTTGGCGATACTATAGTGACACGAATTATTGACATGTAAAATAGTATTATCAAATACTAATACTATAGGGTCATTATTTTTATGATACTATAATGACACGAATTACTGACACTAAAAATTAGTGTCAGTGCGTTCTGGCTTGAGCATTATTGACACAATTAACAAGTGTCACTAAAAGTGATTACTGACACTAAGTTGGTGTAAGTAAAACTCATTTTTGTAGTAGTGAAGGGAAAATTCATGTATTTTGTGACAGTCAAAGTGCCTTACATATTGCAAGGAATCCAATCTTTCATTCCAGAACAAAGCACATATGGGTGCAATACCACTTCGTTCAAGAAGTAGCGGATGACAGAAGTGTGGATTTACAGAAAACCTATACCAAAGAGAGTCTAGCAGATGTTTTAACCAAGTCAATCAATACTGATAAGTTTGTATAGAGTAGATTCTCTTGTGGCCTAGCAGAGACGTAAGCAACATGACAATGACGAAGAAGAAAGGATGGTGTGGAGACATGATTGGTCCTTAATCAAGTCTCCGAGTGGGAGAATTGTTGAACATGTGCATGGATGTGGCAAACAATTGCATGTGACTATCATGCAACTTTTTGACTCTTGATATAAAGCTGCTGAGTAAGTAGGAAACAAAGGTAAGTGGGAGGAATCAACTTTTGACTTTGGCACCAAAGTAGAAAAGTTGAGTAGAAATTTATATTAGTTTAATGCTACTACAATAAAAACATGTATTAGCGAGGGACATAATCCGTTGGTAAGTATAAAAATCCCTTGGTAATACATATTTCCGAGGGAAAATCTCCATCGAAGTCCGTTGTGAAAACACTTGTTAATTCTGTAATTCCCACAGTCCCTCGGAAAAATGGATTATTACCGAGGGAAATATCCCTCAATAGAGAGCAAATACTTCCGTCGGAATTTTTATTCAAACGATAAATAAAAATATTGCCTAGGGACATATTTTCTCAGTAATGGCATATTTCCAATGGAATATACCCGTCCGTAAAAATTTGTAACCCTTGGAAAAATGAGACTCCAACCATATTTTGAACCCTCGGAAATATTGGATAGTCCCTTGGAAATATAGATTTTTTTGCCATTACGTTAATCAATTTGTACATGAATTATACAATCAAAGTGTAATAAAATTAAAACAATTACTAAAAGAAATCTAATAAGTTCATTATCAAAATAATAATCCAGTACATGTAACAAAGATAAATGTAATTCATTCATTGTTCAACTTCATATACATAAAATGATTATTCATCTTCATTTGGTCTTACACTTCAAGAAGTTGGATTATACATTCTTACTTCTCAAATATTCTGCTCATCACTTTGCAATTTGTTCCTCATCTTCATAATCTACAATAAGATCCTGCATTATTGGAAACCATGTTGATAGTATTTAGTTATCAACATAATTGAAAACTATATTAATAGTATGCTAGTACTCTTTTAGCGTATAACAATTATCAAGCAAGCATAGGGAATTTCACAATTTTCCTTAGCAACGGTAATAAACTATTCTATGCGTGTATCAATCATGTTCGATTACTCCAAATTTTCTTAAGTCAAATCCTCTTCGATTACTCCAAATTTACTTAAGTCAAATCCTCTGCAGAGGCACTGTCAAACTAATTCATGAGTGAATCTGGATTCTATTTTGATGCATGAGATCATTAAATAGTTAATGAACTATGCAAAATATGATTTTTAACTATGCTAAATACACATGACCAGAATATGTAACAATAATTGTCCAGCACACATACCTTTAATTTCTACAAACGCGCTCCTTGATACAAGTGTAAAGTCCTCAATCTGCCTTAAAAAAATCTACATGCATAAACTTTACCCATCAATAAAATTTTTAAGTCATTTATCTGCGTCAAGTTTAAGGATATTTCAGGCACATACATCTTCATTTGGCTAAAATATGGAGCAAAATAAACAAACTAAAATTACCATATGCAGCTTTTAACATGTTCAAGAAATGTAGACGTCAAAACCGCATCTGGCTATATATTTTACATATATTAATTAGGCCAAACGGAGGAAGAAGTATGCAACACTTTTAGCCTGCAAAAACTTCGTTACATTTATGTTTGCTTAAAACGTAAAAGAACTAACTTTAAAAAAAATTGAAAAAGAAAAGAAGGAAATAAAACAATATAGATTGACACCTCACCTTTGCGTCGGTGATTAATATTAGAAAGTTGAGCGCCTTCTTGAAATTCACTTTATCTCTGTAACAAGGGATAAGGCCATAATAATTTAATGTCATATACTTGAATTAAACATGAACTTAACCTGAACAGAAGTAACATTTGAAACTTCAATCACGAATCCTCAGCAATTTGCTTGAACATTTTACTTGGTTAATGCAAAGTTTCTCAATTTCAACAATAGGCCACTGTAATAATTGTTTCCCAGATTTATCATGCTAAAGTTTACTGGGAATTGCCAGCAAAATTAGTCCAAAAACAGAGTTTTTAAATATAAACTTCAAAAGCTAGTCAACAGTTCTAACTAGTTTAAATAGAATTTAAAGCCAAATTACATGTACTTCAGTCATAAACCATTAAAATGAATCAATAAGTAATCAAACTTCCAGCTTATATTCAATAAACCACGTGCGCACATTCGTTTCATATGGCATTATCCCAATGAAATGAGCGCTAATGCAACATATATCTTCCTAGTGTAGGTATCAGTTTCAGGGATTCGGTATCCTCGGAAATCCACATCCCCTCCCCTCAAGCAATTACGACGGGGACAAGGAGGGTATAGGGACATAAGTAGAATCGGGGATGGATATGAAAATGTCGATCCTCCCCTCCCCCCAAATTACCGTCCCTAGTAACAATAGGATTTTACAACTTCAAAATATCCTATTATACACTAGAAGCTATCAAACTAATGATGGTCATAATCTGAATATAAAAAATTGAAAAAATATCAAAATAAGATAAATCACAAAAGATGTTGAAACCAGAATATCAGAGAAATCAAGAGCTTGATTTCTATGGGCTCATTATTGATAACCGAGATAAAGTTTTTCCTCTCAATTAAGTCTAGAACTTCAGCACTCTTTGAAAATAAAATTTTACTTTTTATTATCTAAGCTACAAACAAACAAAATCTTCATATAAAATATAAATTTTGGCTGTTCAAAAACTAACCTGTCACCAGGAGGTGATGATCCGGCCGTATAAGGTGTTAGGAGATTGGTGGGTGAAGCAGACACGCAGCTAAAGTAAAATTGAAAGAAAAATAAAGAACAAGCACAATAGAGGACACCAGAAAATTACGTGGTTTGACTTTTTAGCCTACGTCCACGGGCGAAGGCAGAAGGAAATATTTTACTAATGAAAAGGAGTTACAAGTATTGTAGTATTTTAGCTCACTTCCCAAAACCCCAATACACCCAAACTCACTAAACCACTATAACAAGAGCTTATAAATTCAAGCTCTCTAAATTCTCTCTCAACTGCTAAATTGCTCTCTGAATGGAATGCATAAGCTCTTCATTTGCACTTCTATTTATAGCAAAATGATGGCCAAGAAAAGTCAAAACCGTGTTCCTCTTTTTCAAACCCGTGTTCCTCATTTTCTTCTTCAAACATTTCTTTTTCCATTTTCCTTTGGTTCTCGGTAACCCATTCTTTGGCTAAACCGCAGCTTTGACACTTTCTCCTGACTTGGAGATTTGATTGAGAATCAATCAATCTCCACACCTTCATGTTTTCCGAGGATCTACAAAAACTTGATTATTAAGGCTTGGTCAAAGCAGGTTCTCCTTGGTATGGATTTTCAAATCCACAGTCTTCCACTACGAACGGTTACTCGGAACTCATGTGCTTTGTCCTGGAATGAAATGCTGGATTCCTGCAATGTGCAAGGCACTCTGACTGTCACAATATACAAAATTTTTTTCTTGTTTGTGCCGGAGCTCTTCCAATAATCTTTGTATCCAAATAGCTTCCTTGCAAGCTTGTGTAAACGCCATGTACATGGCATGGGCGTGTAAACACATAACGGGGAGTGGATTTTCTTTTATCAAGATCTCCTACAAAATCTAAATCCACATAAATGACTGAACTTTTATCGTCCATAACATAATGCAACATGGTTCCTCCTGTATCTCGAATCCTCTTACAACTATCCAATGCTCTCCAGATTCGCCATGTATCACCGCGCTTGTGCAATGTCCGGTCTTGTACATATCATAGCGAACATTAAACTTCCCTGCATACTGAGACATCTCCTTCCTCTCATTTCTTTGCTTAGGACACATACTTGAGGATAATTTGAAATTAGCCGGGAAGTGGGGTAGAAATTGACTTACAATCTTGCATGTTGAAGCGCAAGATTTTCTTCAAATAATTCTTCGAAGCCAAATCTTCCTAGAATTTGCATCCCTAGAATCTTAATAAGTCCTTCATTTCAAACTCCTTACCAGATTCTTAGATTCGATCTTTGTTGGGACCCTCTGCTTACATGTCATCCACATACAAAAATGAAATCATTTTCTTGAACCTCTTGTAATATGCCAATAGATAAGGCTCATGAAGGAATCAAATCTCTTATACCAACACCTCGGTCAGGTAGATTTGTTCAACTTTGCCAAGGTTTCCTTTCTGCCGCAAAATGGAGCATATATATTTCTTCTTCAAGTTCTCCATGAAGAAATGCGACATCTAAGCATCTTAGATGTCGTGGGCCAAATGTAGCACACATTGCCAAGACTACTCATTGACTGTGAAATATCTCGTTGAAGTCAATACATTTGAGCATATCCTTTCACTACCAATCTTGCACGATACCGCTCCACTTGGTCATTGCCATCACGCTTGATCTTGTAGACCCATTTGTTTCCAATGGCTTTTCTTCCACGTGATAGTGGTACAAGTTCCCATGTTTTGTTCTTGTATAAAGCTTCAATTTCTTCCTGCATTGCTGTCATCCACAAAGTAACATCTAAGCTTTCTAAAGCTTCATGAAAAGCTGATGGCTCTTCATCCTCCGTTAGAAGACAGTATGCAACGTTGATCTCGCTGACATACCCGCCACGAGTTGACGACAGGAGCCTCACTTGTTCCTCGTGAAAGAATTCAATCTTTCTGGATTATTTTCAACATATATCGACTTTTCTTTTTAGTGCCATCATCTCCATCTTGCTTGATCTTCTATAAAAATAACATCTGATAATCTTGTAAAAGGGGTCCCCTGACGATACCCTTTTACTCCATCAAAGATATCCCCATTTTTAGACTTTGCATCCCGAGGCTTTCTGTTCTTTCTTGGGCATTGTACATTCCAAATGCATGTAGGAATAATGGTGGCTTTCCAATCCACATCTCCATCTTTTGTAGATGGTGATCGATTTACTATATAACAGTAATTTTTGGCCGTTTCGCCTGTGTAATGAATTGGGTAGACCAGCAGTCCTCAACATAGCTCTTATTCTTTCTGTAAGAGTTCTGTTCATCCGCTCCGCCACTCCGTTTTGTTGAGGAGTGTATGCCACCGTGAACTGCCTCTGAATACATTCTTACTTACAGAAAGTAAGAGGGGGCTTGATACAAATACACTGATTCACGCTGGCGCATTTAATGGGTGCGAGAGATTGATAGCAACGACAAGTGAGTGAGGCGGTGATGATAGGAACACTAATTTTCTTTTCTTATAGCCTTTTTTTTAATGTCTAAAATCTAGATATGTCTGAATTTGGCTATAGTCCGAATGAGTTGACATCAAAATGACATGTTTGTTTTCCTTCTTTTAGTATTCTATTATAAATGACATCTTTTTATTTTCATAAATAAAAAATATTTCAAACATATTTATTTGATATTTATGTCATTACAAGTCAAAATAAATAAAGGGATCAGGTTTTATAATTTATTAGGAAATAAATATATTTAGTAAAGATTTTTGGGATATAATATTTATTTCCCATTCAATGATTCAAAGCTTTTTCAATTCACATAAAAGTTTATTATTTTGTTTTGTTAGTACAACATATTTGTCATTAACAATTAAAAAAATGTTGATTTTTTTATTTTTGTTCATTTTAGAAAAGAAAAAACATTTCGATTTCATTTCTTAACAATTTTGAAGGTGAGATTCTTAATAATTGTTGTTAGCTAATAGCTATGCTATAGGAATAATCAGATGTGAAAAATATCAGCTAAATATTTGACAAAGTTTATTTTTATAAATTTTGTGACTTTTTAAAGTAGTCGTATATGTTTGATAAATTTTTATAAAATAATATTGTTGACACTATGAAAAAATTTTATTTTAGCAAAATTAATTATTTGTCAATTAATGGATAATTTATTAATTTATTGATAAATGAAGATTTTTTTTTTTGTGTTTTTAAGACAAGTTTTATTGGTGCATGTACATACCTATAAAAGAGCACGAATCGTGCTTCCTCAAGTTAACATTATCTAGCTACTATCCATAGTAGTATGGCTTTGGTAATAAAATTTTAATTATCAATATTTTTTTTCTAATTCAGTTTGTGTAATTATGTACATATATATACCACTATTGCAAGCCTTTAATATCAAGAAATATTTGTACAATAGTATTCTCAAGTTTCAATGAATTATTTTCTAATTTTTAATTTCAATTCATTCTCCTTCATGGGTTTTCATCTATATTAACTTAAAAAAAAATCAAATCCAGCGCATGCTTTGCACAAATTAAAGACGAGATTAAATTTAATTTAGGAACTAAGAAAAATAAATAACTTTACATGTATGTTTTGCAGAGAGTTAGATTTAAACAATTAAAGCTTTACATCTTCTCAAAAAAAAAAAAAAAAACCTTTACATGGATATTTTGCAAAAGGGTAATTTTAAATTCTCTCGGGAGCCAAATCCCATAATCTTAACATAGTTTTTAACAATAGTTTGTAGACGGAAATAACTAAAAAAAAACCAAAATTGTTGGCTATTTTACCCTCTTTAAATTATTGATATTTTCTTAAAGTTCTTACAAAAAAGATAAAATTAAAAACTTGAAAAATCCTCTTTAAATTATTGATATTTCCTTAAAGTTCCTACAAGAAAAATAAAATTAAAAACTTGAAAATGAAATAGTCATAATCTTTACCTATGATATTGTAAATCTTTAGAATTGACAAGGATAAAATTATCAAAAAATAGGATTTGTGCTTTTCGCGCCAACAATTTTAGTTTTTTTTTAGTTATGTCAGTTTACAAACTATTGTTAAGGACGATATTGTCTTTACACAGCCAACTAATGGTCAATGTTAAAATTAACTAACGGTAGGGGGTTTTTTACAAATAAATAGATTCTCGCCATCTACTTGCAACAAGCCCAAACCTCAGGGGAGGTTTTTAAAAATTACCCTTTTGCAAAAAGTTAGATTTAAACAATAAAGTGGCTTGCTAAGCTGTAGCTGCTACCGTGAACGGGGTCCGTCTGATGCCACGTTACCAAACCAAAAATACAAGAATTTGGATCATTCTCGAACGGTGAGTTTTGTCCATGCATTTTCTCTGTCACTTTGCCTATATTTGCCATGCAGTATCTTTGTTTTTTGTTCAAGTTAATTGGGTAAACTTGTAATAAGCTCTTAATGTTTTGAAGTATTATCTATTACAAGCTTACTATAGCCACTGTTTGAATTAAGCTAAATGTTGCGGACCGCCCAAATCGCTAGCCCAATTGCCCACAATTTTGGGCTAGAGAGCCAAGGCGTGTAATAAGCTTTTGAACATAAATACTCTAGAATTCTCCATTAGAATTCGACATGTAAATAGCTAGGAAGTGGTAGAATTCTCTAGAATCTCTAGAGCTTGGCAAGCCTCCCTATAAATATGGGATGGCATTAGGCATTTGTATCCAACAAACATTGTAAGCAACTCAAGCTTTGTATTCTCTCTTTTGTGCAATACAAATTTTCTTCTTTTGCTCTCTTCTCTAGTTCGAGAAGTTCTAGGCTTACTTAACAACATTCGGCAAAGTTGTCTAAGTGGAAAAAAACACTCATCCCGTGACAAGTGGTATCGAGCTAAGGTTTGCACGCAAGTTAGCTCACGAAGCAATGGCCAACGCAGTACAAGAGGGTGTTGTTGGTGTGGATGTTCCGAACGCCGCGGAAGCCAGAGAAGGAGAAGCGCGCCTGGCAAGACTCGCGGCAAGTCCAAGGCCCCATCCGTGGATGCGTTGGAGCCTCGTGTGGGTACTCTCGAAATCGTATTGTCCTCAAAAAGCCTCGAGGATTGGAGGAGCGGACTCGAGGGAGAATACGCCGAATTCACGGTGGCAAGCAAAGCTCTCGTCCAAGAGCAAGCAAACACTCTTCGAGGTGAGTTTCGTTCTTTCCATGATGAGTTGCTAAAACTTCGTAGTTTTGTTCAAGACGAACTACGCGCTGTCCGTGCGGAAGTGGATGAAGTCCGCTCGGATTGGGCATGGCACAAGCGCACACTCTCCACAAGTCCAGCTTCCGCAAACTCGAGTGATTTGCGCCGCATTGACGTGCCAAAGCCCGACACCTAAGATGGCACACGCAATGCCACCATCGTGGACAATTTCCTCTTTGGGCTTGATCAATACTTCGATGCCATGGGTGTTCGAGACGAGGCATCAAAAGTGGGCACTGCACCCACCTATCTTAGAGGCGCCGCACAACTATGGTGGCGTCGCAAGCATGGCGAGATGGGCAAGGGCATTTGCACCATCGACACTTGGGCCCCGCAAGAACTCCTAAAGCAAGCTTCACCCCAAGCGGAGAAGGAAGCGCGAGCGAAGCAATCGAGTAGCATTCGGGACTACATTAACGAGTTCACTACCCTTATGTTGGAGATAAGCGACATGTCCGATAAGGATTCACTCTTCTACTTCCAAGATGGCCTCAAGGATTGGGCCAAGACCGAGCTTGATAGGCGTGGTGTTCAGACACTTGACGACGCCATCGCCATTGCGGAGTTGCTCACCGAATACTCCGCCCAATCCAAGGACAAAAAGGCCAACCAAGGCAAAGGTGGGGGAGAGAGTTGCAAGGACAAGGGCAACAACCCAAAGATTGGGGGCAGAAAAAGCCGCCTAGCAACAAGAGCGGGCAAGGAAAATCGGAGGGCAAGAAGGAGGCACCAAAGCCACGAAGCCCATGTTTCATATGCAACGGTCCTCATTGGGTACGCTGAGAAGAAGTAACGCTCTTGCTGCCCAACTCAAGAGCAACCCCACAATGTCCACGGAGGAACCCCAACTCTCTTCAACGCACTCGACAAATGCATCGGCCAAGAAAGGGCTCATGTATGTTAGCGCAAAGGTAAACGGCCGTTACGCTTCACAAGCGACACACAATTTCGTGTCCGTAGACGAGGCCAAGCGCTTAGGCCTCAAGGCTACCAAGGAAGGAGGCACAATGAAGGCGGTAAACTCACCCGCCAAAAATTGCACAAGGCGTGCACATCACACCGTGGAGCGGAAAGCTTGACTTCTCCATCGTGCCCATGGGTGACTTCAAGATGGTCCTCGGCATGGAATTCTTCGACCAAGTCCATGCCTTCCGCCTACAAACTCCTAAGCATCCTCGGGGAGCAAAGCATGCATGGTACCCACGGAGCGAGGCAAGTCCGCGAGGAGAACACACTCTCCATGCAATTCTTTCAAGAAGGACCCAAGCTTGGTCTCCATCGGAATTAAACGAGGAAGGAAATAGCGGAATATCGCCAAGCCAAGTCCCTCCGGGTGATGAGGTACAAGGACGTGATGCCTTAACTTCCGACTCCCACCTCGGCGAGAGGTAGATCATGCGATCGAGTTGGAACAAGGCGCGAAGCCACGGCGCCACACCGCATGGCGCCACCCGATGGAGGAATTGCGGAGACAACTCAAAGACTTTACTACATTCGCCCCTCAAAGGCTCCATTTGCAAAAAGAAAAAGGATGGATCGCGGATGTGCATCGACTCGCTCAACAAGATCACCATCAAGAACAAGTATCCGATTCTAATTGCGGACTTGTTCGACAACAAACAAGCGCGGTACTTCACCAAACTTGACTTGTGTTCAGGGGTACTACCAAGTGCGCATCGCCAAGGGGAGAGAACCAAAGACAGGCACAACAAGTGCGGGTCTTTAATTCCTTGTGATGCCTTTTACTTACTAATGCTTGCCACATTTTGCACACTCATGAACAAGGTGCTCCAACCATTCCTCGATCGCTGTGGTCGTGTACTTGGATGACATAGTGGTGTATAGCACCACGCTTGAAGAGCATGCCCAACACTTGCGACAAGTCCTCCAAGTACTTTCAGACAATGAGCTCTTCCTCAAACTAGAGAAGTGCTCGTTTGCCCAACAAGAGGTGGAGTTTCTTGGTTGCGGGAAGATCATGATGGAGAATGCCAAAGTAAAGGCCATCCTCGATTGGGAGCCTCCTCGAAAGTAGAGCCGCTTCGTCATTCCTTGGTGGTGAACTACTACCGCCGCATATTCGGCCAAGGCGGCACTGACGGATATGCTCAAGCAGAACATGGCATTGGTCCCAAGAGTGCCAACGCGCATTCGAGGAGCAATTTCGGAGGAACTCCTTGCTCTTAGGACCACACAAAGCCCTTTCGAAGTTGCGGATGCCTCGGATTTCGCCATGGAGGAGTCCTCATGTAAGATACACCACCCTATGGCGTTCGAGTCGAAAGCTAAGCGAGCAGGGTGCAAGAAATGAGATGACGGCCATCATCCATTGCCTAAGAGTGTGGCGACATTACTTGCTTAGCTCACACTTCATGATTATGACGGACAACGTGGCGACAAGCTACTTTGGAGCGGGCCTTAAAGAAGTTAAAGCACGGTGGCAAGATTTCCTAGCGGAATTCGACTATCGGCTCGAGTACAAACCGGGAAAGCCAATGTCGTTGCCCTTGGCGACACTTAGCATGAGTGTCCGACCTTGTCTCACGCATCGGAAGGCCTCCAAGATCCGCTAGCAAAGGATTTTCTTCAGAGAAGGTGCTCGAGGAAAGACAAGGCGATTTTGGCAAGAGGAAGGCATCCTCCTCACCAAGGGAGATCTATTAAACTTGCGGAAGGAAGTTATCAAGGAATGCCATGACTAAGCACCCAGAATCGAGCCTAGTTCAAGCCTCATTACGGCCGCGAGAGACATTGAGGCATATGTGCAAACTTGTCTTGTGTGCCAACAAGACAAGGTGGATCATCAACTCCCAACGGGATTATTGGAGCCCACCCCATGCCATGGGAAAGTGTCTCCATGGATTTCATCACATCAACGCCCAAGTCCCAAGGTTGCGGAAGCATCATGGTCGCTGTAGACCGACGTATGTGCCACATTCATTGCCGCACTAAATTATATGCGGATGAGGGCAAGCACATTGTGAAGCTTTGGGAGTTCCAAAGAGCATTGCAGCGCACCGAGACCCTCGAGGGCTTCAAGATGTTGAGGACCGATCTCAAGTTCTCGACAAGCTTCCACCCCTGGATGAAAGCGCATCAATGGCCTCCTCGAGATGTACTTGAGGCATTATGTGAGCGCTCATCGGATTGACATCATCTTTTCTTATAACTGCGGGCAATAGTCCGTTCGAGATCGTCATGGGATTCCAGCCCTGTGACCCCCCATAGCCTCGACTTACGGAGGGAAAAGTCCCACATAAGCTCGCCTGCGAATGGCATGAGGAAGCGGACATCACGCGAGCCTACCTCGACAAAGCCGCGAGGAAAATGAAGAAATGAGGCGGATACAAGGAGACGACATGTTGAGTAAGGGGCAGGTGATCAAGTCATGATCAAGCTCCTGTGACAATTCAAGACTTTGCGGAAAGTTCACAAGGGGTTAGTGAGGCGCTACGAGGGACCCTTCCGAGTTGTTCGGCGTGATCAACTGCCAAGACTCAAGATCCATCCCTTCCATGAATATCACGAAGACATGGGAGACCCAAGTCGAGAATCGGTCGCTACCCGCTGTCACCGCGACAAAGATGTGGACTACATGCGGACACGGTTTCGAGCATAGTACTTGGTGAAGTGGAAAGAGCGAAGCCACTTGGGAACGTGAAGATGACTTGTGGCACCACATCTTCAAGCACGAGGCGCCGCAGCTGGGGAGGATGTTGCGGACCTTAACCCAGCCCCGAATTGCCCCAATTTTGGGCTAGAGAGCCAGGCCAAGAGTGCTAGCTTGAGAAAGTTCTAAGCAACTCTAGCACATTTGAACATGTAAATACTCTAGAATTCTCCATAGAATTCCAGCACATGTAAATAGCTAGGAAGTGGTAGAATTCTCTAGAATCTCTAGAGATTGGCAAGCCTCCCCTATAAATATGGGATGGCATTAGGCATTTGTATCCAACAAACATTGTAAGCGACTCAAGCTTTGTATTCTCTCTTTGTGCAATACAAATTTTCTTCTTTGGCTCAATTGCTCTTTTCTCTAGTTCGAGAAGTTCTAGGCTTACTTAACAACATTCGGCAAAGTTGTCTAAGTGCCGCACGGGTTAGCTGCGCAAAACACTCATCCCGTGACATAAAGCTATGTTTAGTTACCGAGAAAATGAAAGAGAAAATGAATGAGAAAATGAAGGAAAATTTCTGAATTTATTCATTAACTGTATGGTACAAGAATGAATCCAAGCAATTGTATTTATACTTGGACGGTTACATATAAGAATCTGTTTCCTAGATTTATCTAGAATCTTCATACACACACAGCTAATAGCTACTGAATCTATTATAACCAACTTGCCAAGCCACCATAACAGATTTGCTAACTTACTAGCTAAACCACCAAGCTTATCATGCTCTTCAATCACGCTCTATAATCTCCGTATCAGCATCACCATATATTCCAACATCCCCTCTCAAGCTAAATCATCCAGGAAGAACCTTTAGCTTGCATCTAAAATGAAATTGACCTTAACTGAGTGCTTTTGTTAAAATGACTGCTGTTTGATCATCACTAGGAGCAAAACAAATATCAAGGTGCTTAGCTGAAGCCTTTTCTCTGGTAAAATGACTATCCAGTTCAACATGTTTAGTCTTGGCATGATATACTGGATTGTTGGCCAGAGCAATGCCCCTTGAATATTATCACACCACATGAGAGGCATAACATCTGATTTGAGCCGCAATTCAAGAGTAAAGCCTGGATCCATAAAACTTCTGATGTAGTTAAGGTTAAAGCCCCATACTCAGATTCATTGCTGGATCTAGAAAGAACATGTTATTTCTAACATGACTAAGAGACCAAATTAAGACCTTATAACGCAACATACCCAACAACAGATTTTCTGCCATCTCTATCACAAACCCAATCCACATCTGTGAAACAATTTAGCTGCATATTACCATTGTGATAGAACTCTTAGCCAAACTGAATGGTGCCTTTGAGATAGCTTAATAACCTCTTGCAGGATTGCCAATGATCAGCAGAAGGATTAGAAAGAAACTGACTCAATTGATGACAGGAAATGCAATCTTTGGCCTACTAACTATAATGCAATTGCAGAGCTCCAACAATACTCCAGTATTGAGAAGCACTGTCAATAACAATGCCTGAATTTCTTGTAAGATGATGAGAAGCAGCCATAGGTGTTGGATTCGTACGAGCTTAAGTTTGAGAAACAAACACACGTGTCAAGGAATCCCGCAACTCTTGAGATGAAACACAATGAATGACAGAGGAGAGCAAATTCTCTTGAATTGAAGACATCATTCAGCTGAGAAGAAGTTGATCTGTCCTGATCGAAGCTGAGAAAGCAGGATTATCAATTCTTGATTCAGATCCCGCATTGGAGGGGCTATTAGCATCTGCATCTTGAACAAGATACTGATCGCGCGGTCATTTGCTCCAGTGATGAATCCTTCTATACCATTCCATTTGATTGAAGTAAGCACTTGTGTTCTCCAAACAACAAAGTTGCTTTGATCGAGTTTTATTGGTATTACAATTGATCGAGTTTTATTGGTATTACAAAGTTACAAGAGGTATTCTTTTGATTTGAAGCAGGAGCTGGCTCTGATACCATGTCTGAATTGATGCCACAAATTCGCAAGCTGCTCCTAAGTAATCGTTGTTGTTCATTGGATTCCAGAAGAACTACTTCGTTAGGATTGAGGAATTGCTGCAATTCTTCCTGACTATCCCATGTTTGGTTATTGAGAAAATGAAAGGAAATAGATTCTGAATTCATTCTTTAACCGCATAGTACAAGAATGAATCCAAGCAACTGTATTTATACTTTGATGGTTACATATAAGAATCTGTTTACAAGATTTATATCTTCATACAAACGCCTCTAATAGCAACTGAATCTGTCATAACCAGTTTCCCTAGTCAGCATGCTCTGTTGGAATTTATTGTGCTCTTCAATCATGCTCTGCAATCTCTGGATCAGCATCACCATACATTCCACCAGCCACTGATTGCTATAACCTGCTCTTATGGACGACCTTTGTGCTGCCTGAATATAATCATGAACATTAATTTTAATCAGAATCTCATTTACTTTCTCCTTTTGTTCTCTTAATTATTCTGTGCATATAACCATTTAAGATTACAGCTCAAACACTGATTAGTTTGGAGGGTTTACTGCACTCTTTGCAATTTATAATTCTTTCTTAATTGAATGAAATAACGATTGGATTTTACTAAATCAGAGTTGCGGTTCTTCGAATGTTGTATTATACTGATTTATTGCCTAAATTTTTGTTTAAAAAATACAGAATCTTCAACATCTTTTGTTGGCCTATTAGCATATAAATTGAACTGAATCCAAAATCATATAAATTATGAATTATCTTATTAATGTTGCTTAATTTTTTAATAACGTATTATCTTATCAATTAATCACATGTTGGTCCTAAGTCAAGACCTATTAATTTATTGAAGTTTTATGGTACTTGAAGGAAGAAATGACAAGCAAATAATAAGTTTATCAACCATTGGTTAATGAATATTATTACTAACTGCCGTCTACTTGATGAATATTAATATTAATTTCTCCAGGAGCCAGTTTTTGTTGATGAATATTAATGGTATGCAGACAGAAAAATCTTATTTAACGCTGACAAAAACAACTGCACAACGGATCTGTTTTACTGTGTTATCTTCTGTCATTCTGTAATTCTTTAATATTTTTTAGAAAAGAATTATAGAAATTTAACTACTTCATTTACTCTCTAGACTCTAGAAATAAGTATTTTTCCAGACAGCATAAAGTTTATTTGAAGGAATATAGAAAGAAAGAGATCTTTTACTGGCATAAATTTATTTGCAGAAGGGAAGGCAAACATGATATCAGTTTACAGTTCCACATGAAACAAGGGCAAAGTCTTTACATATTCAAGTTGTCAGAGGCTACCTAAAAATCAAACAAAAATAGAAGTAAAATTTGAAATATGATCATAAATTCATGAGCGTTGCTTCCATCAGAATCTCCTCCTTGCCTGTTTGAATATCCTTTTTATTTCACATAATGGCATATTTTTAAAGAAAATGCTTCGGCCTATAATCTATAGTCTTGTGGAGTTAATTTTGTTATACACATTGAAAAGATTCTTGATGACATGCAGCTGATGAAATACTTGAATTTCGACCAGCAAGAAATGGACTGTTTGTTAATTGTTTCATTGTGATGCCCTCACCCAGATGAAAAACAGAGGCCATCATAGAAACAATTTGTTTGGGTTAAAACATGAAGATGCCTAGTTTCAAGTTCTTAACTTTAAGCAACGCCTTTTAAGGAACACATATAGAAACAGAAGCAGCTCTTTCCTAACCATAGTTTTATTTGCAATATGGAAGAGAGGATGCAATTATTTATTTATTTTTGAAATAGTAAACCATCTGCTATTCAAAAACTGCATTGTGCCTCAACTAATTCAAATTCAAGCAGGGTTGGACTACTAGGCTGACAAAACATTCCTTAAAAATAAAAAAACCTGCTTATATACACCAGCAATCAATTTAATGCTTCCTAAAATCGGATCAAAATAAAGAAAGGAATAGTGAGATCAGAATTCCCCTTCATATTCCACTACTGGCAAAGCCTAAACATGGTGAGTGGGTTATGTTGAACCAGAACTGCTGCTTGTTAAGCTCTTAAGTGCTTATTTTGAAAGCACTCATCATCCTGATTAATATGGCTGATCAAAGTCATTTGCTTGCTGTTCAGATTCATTCTTTTTGATGCGGTAGAGAGGAAAGTTGAAGGCTTTATGCGAATATTGCTACTCCAACAAAGCTGGATTAATAGTAAATTCATGCATGATCCATCCTCTGTCTTCTCTAGGGTTTTTGCTACCTTGATACAAGATCCTCTTCTTGAACCCTAAAATCTGATCAACAGAGCCACAAGCAAGAACAGGCTTGGCTCCATCCTTTCCCTGCCACACACCAGAACCAATCTTTCTGTAAATCTTGAAGTCTTTGGAGATAGTTTCTTCATCCTAGTGAAAAAGTAGAAAGCTTGATTCTCAAGTAACTGGTCTCCTCCGTACAAACTCCAAATTATAGGCGGCTCGTTAGAGACATAAAGATCGCAATTTCTTATGGGAATACCATCACCCATCTTCATGGAGAAGAGGGTATTGTGTCATCTTGTTGAAGAGGCATAATCCAACAGCTCTTGTTGATCTCTAATTTGAGCCATATTTGTTGTTTTGTCCACGAAATCAGAAAGCAAGATTTAAAATGAAAGAATTAGAGATGGAATTAGGAAGACTTTTGGTGGGTAAATTTGATTGGAGAGAATGAATGAAGAGATAAAAAAGCAAAATTTGGAAACTCTCTCAGTTACTTGGAAATCAAGTGGTGTTGCGTTGGCGCATGTGAAGTAGGATATTGGGGGAATTATAGTCATTAGATACAGTGGCGGATTTAGAAGAATAATTTACCGGGGGCTAAATTAGATAATAGTAAAATATAAAAAATTAAAATTTTGAATATATAAAATATTTGTTAATACATTTATAATTATTCTCTACGAAATTTCATATTTTAAAAATGTTATGTACATCAATATTATTAAATTTATTATTTTATATAAACAACCAAAGTATCATTTATCTCATCCAATAAAGATGATTATTCTTGATTTTCATTTAAAATGTTCTCTTTACTATTATTATAGAAAATGTAAGAATTAATCTTATTTTTTAGAATAGAAAATATTTTGGGTGGTGGGCTATCATTATTTTTAATTAAAATATAGGTTTTTATAATTCTTAAAAGTTAAAGTTTAAATTTTATGGGGTTTATAATTTATAGTGACTATTTTAATAAATTTAATGAGAGATAATTAGAAAATAAAAATATTTTTCTCTTTTATTTTTACAATTTTTTTGGCTTGAGCCACTTAGATATTGAGATTCTAAAACCAGGTGCGTATTCTCTTAAGTGCACATTAAGTTTAGTTTGTTGATTCTAAAATTTGGCTCAACGATATAATCGCTGTGAAATCTCTTTGAAGTAGTGTATTCGGGCGCTGTATCAACAAGTTTATTAATGAAGAAAAATTCATGCAATTGGTGCCTAAAGTTTAAGCACCAGCAAATAGCCGTTATGAGTTAGGATTAGGGCGTCAAAGATATAGCCGTTGAAACTAATTGTTCGAGCTTTTATTTTGGGAAAGTTGGTTTTTGTTTACACTTCACGTGACTCGCGTGTTGTGGAGGTAAGTGGTAAGCGTAAATTACATTTTGTATTTTAATTTTTTTGAATTAAAAATTTTAATTGAATTTGTTCTTTCATTAATAATGATTTTATTTTATTTTTTATGAATCATTATTGTTAATAGTTGATTTTTTATACTAATCAAAATTGATAAAACCAATGAATAAATAACAAATCAAGTGTCATATCATTTTACATCATTTGAAGTACAAACTTCATATATATCCCTACATTGTAACCAATATCGTTACTATATGAAAAAAGCTAACAAAATATGAGACAATTTAGGTTATTACAAAGGCGGAAAATTAAAAAAAAAAAAAGTAATGCATCTCTCCAATGGCTCATTTTCATGACTTTTTTATTTTAATTTTTCGTTGTTAACCTCTTTCAAGATTTAAATTTGGGTGGCCAATTAAATAAAGTTGCTTAAAACTGTCAAGCCCATCTTATGACTTAGTTGAACAATTATACTTCTCAAGCAATATCTTAACCATTACAATACTAAATAAAGTGATATTCATTCATTAGATAATCAAATGGAATAAAATATAATTTAATTAATCAAGAAATTGATCATTCAATGGGCGTGTGTACCACCTTAACACTATGATAAAAATATTTGGGTATTACTCAAGAACCATTCACAAAAAATATATTAAATAAATGAATATTAATTAATCCAAAATTATAAATTTATTAATTTATGTATTAATTAATAAATATTAATTTAATGAAGATATTTTTTATTTTCCTAAAAATTTTAATCTCATGTTCTTTTGTTGTAATTAATCGATTTAAATTTTTTGTTTTATGAACTAACTCACTTGTATTTTGGTTAAACAAGTAAAACTAATGTGGTTTATCTACCTTTTCCAAAGAAAGTATTTTTATTTTTTCAAAAATGTTAACAGTATAAGAAATTATAAGAGTTTTTTTTATAATGTGTTATCTTACAAATTTATCAAATTGATATATCATCTGAAAAACCTAAATGAAAAATTGATAGTTTCCCATTAATTAATTATAAAATATTTATAAGATATATATTAAGTGGACTAAAAACATCAAAGGCTTGTCATTGGTTCCAAGAATTGAATCCTTAATATGAAAGATTTTGGATTCTAAAGCAATGGATCAGCCTGTAGTATTATTTCATTATTTTAATACATGTATATTGTATTATATTGTATTGCCACTATATTATAATAATGTTGTACAATGTTTGGTGCTACATTGTATTGTATTAGTTTTTTTGTGATTAATTTAAATTATATGTTTAGAAAATAATATTTATTAGTATGTAGAAAAATACTAAATATAGAAGTCTTAAATTTTAGAATTTTTTTTCATAAAGATTGAAGCCTATAGCCTTACATTTTCGGCAGCATAATATTTATTTTTTAGTTTTTTTTATATATAACTTGTGAAATAAAAATCGAAGTAAATAATTTAATAACATAATTTCTAAATGATAAATAAATTGGTTAAAACCTACAAGATTAGTTTAAAAATTATCTTAGGATAGGATGATAGAATAAAAGTGTTTATATATACCACAAGATAATCAGAAAATAATAAAGTGATACAATAGTTGTAATATATTCACCAATAAAATGAATTGTGCTAAATAATCCAAGTAAGAATCCCATAGTACATGTAATATTATTTTATATTATTATTTATATTGGTATTAATTTTAAATTAATATTATTTAAATTTATTCATATATAAATATTTATTATTATTTATATTAAATTGTTAAATAATAATCAATTTTATAGATTAATTACTATAATATAATTGAATAATGTAATATTATGTTATATTTTTATTTTTATATATTATTTAAGTACTTTTATTAGTTATATTAACTTATTAAATATTAATCAATTTTATATATTAATTATTATATAATTAAATAATATATTATTTTAGTTATATTCTTAATATAACAAAAATTAAAAATATGAATAATAAAATTATAAATTTATTAGTTTATATTAATAATTATAATGTAAAAATAAAAGAAAATAAAAATTAATATTGTATAATATTACGTTGAATTAAAAAGTTTTATTTATTTATTATTATTTAAAAAAAAAACACACTAATGCGGCAGTTGCCACATTAGCACAACCCCCTTTAATCCATTATAGTTTTTTTCCAATGGTATTGGTATTAAGGCAATGTGAATAATGTTTTAATACCCTATAATCCCATGTTCCAAACACACCCCAATTGTATAATTGGTGTTCTTCAAAACTCAGATTTAGTATCGCAAATTTGTTTAAAATTTGAACAATTAATATTCAATTTGTTCAAATTAAATCCTCAACAATATTAATAAACCTTCGTCCGCTTTTGTTCTCTCTCTCTATAGATATACTAACGCAGATTAGGACTAGCTTTCCTTATCGCTATTTAGATTGGTTGCAGTTTCCTTATTGTTAGTAGGAAAACTTTTTCCCTTTTCCCAAATGTTTCAGGATAATTGCTAATAATATAAATAGATTTCTTTTGTAGCCTTTAGTAGCCGATTCTAGTTAACAATAATATTTCAGTCTCCAAAGGTGAGTTTTTGAATTTGTTAATTCTCGGCATTACGTGGAATCAACGTGCAGACGCAAAATCTTCGACAATGGACGAGGATTTTGCTACTAGTTGCTGTAAGCTTTTCTGTTCTTGCATACTAGCTTGCTGCTCTTTCTTCGGATTATGTTTGGCAATCTGGTTTAGTCTCCATATCTTTATTGGAAAAGAATACTCTGGCGGACCTTTAATGTTCAGAGTTGATTCATTGAGTGTACATCCATTCAAGTTCAACATCTCGAATAATTCTAGTCGTATAACAGCCAATTGGAGCGTTATATTCTCTGTTAGAAATCCTGAGAGTTGCAGGCGCCTGTATGGGTGTTATGTTCAGTCCCTGGGTATGGGAGACGTTGACGTTTCACTTTTGTACATGGATCAAAATATATCCTCCATGGTTACTTTATATCCTAAGTATTTTGAGCACGAGCACACGACGCTGATTAATGCGACTGTTGATGTTGCCTCGGCGAGCATCAATTCCTCTGTTGCGGATGCCATTGTTGAAGAATGGACGTCAATCGGAGCTGTGAACTTTACGATCGAAGTTGACGCAATTGCGGAGACTGCAGACACCAGATATCGTCTCAAAGCCTCGTGTGAGGAAATAAAGGTTGATTTTTCACCAAACATGACGGCAGGGACGATGTTGGGTGGTTCGAGAAGATGCAGCGCTCGTCTCAAAAAATTGGGTTCCATTGACTAGACAGGACTGTGAGATGCCAATTTTTTTTTTTACTCTAGTCTGATTAATAATGAAAGAGAGAGTGTGACAAATTGATTCAAGCTTGTGTTGTTAATAAATTTATTGCATCTTTTCATTAATTCAACCTATGTGACAATTGCCCCAGGCATTTAACCGAGTGATTTTTATTTTTCAAGCTACTTGCTATTCTCTTGAGTTCGAATTGTGAGCTGAAAATTTTGATTTAAACTTTATCCATCCTTTATTAGATAAAAGAAATAAATAAATAAAACCTGCGTGACTGTAGAAATGAAGAAGATGAAAAGTAAATATTGTACAAATAGCTGCATAAACTGCCTCAGCTGCTTTGAATATTATGCCAAGATTACGCAAATGTGCTAGTTAATTTTGACTTAGAGCTACCTGAAGTACACAAGGGACTTTAACATAGACTCAGTAACCTGGGGAATTTTTTGGCAATTTTAAAAGAAAAAGGAACTAAGATTCATTTACCATTCTTTCTGCCTGAACATTAACAAAGAAATTAGTAGCAAAAATAGCTTTTAGAAACCCGTTAATCTCTGAAATAACTGTGATGTAACCTAATAGGATGATTAGAATTTTCTAACTACGTATATTAATCGACCAATCAAATTATCTGTATGGCATAAATATGTTAATATACGCACACATATAGCGGGTTGAGCTGAAACGGTGCCATTTCAAAATTCAAATTGCTTTCCAAGTTCCAAGATTCTTTAATTAACTTGATATACTAGTATTTAAAAGTTTAAGTACCTTATATTTTGATATAATACATTAATACAATATTAATAATTAATAAAAGTGGATAACTTAATGTACCAGCATATCTCTAATTAGTTGAATCTTGGGTAAAAGCATACTAGACACCGACATTACATCAGAACGCAGCAGTAGCTAATTGTTCTTAAAATAATCTACAAATTGTAAAGAACTTAAAAATGTGCTCAATCAACGCAGATTGTAGACAGTAAATAATGCAGTTCATGGGATAAAGTTCTTAATTTTACCATATAAAAGTCTGGATAACAATGAAAAATTAAACTCGATAGGAGAAAATGAAGAACATGTACTCATTGAATGGTAACCTGATGACGTGGTAGTATAATAAATTTTCCTCCTAAAATACATAGAAATTCCAGGTTCTATTATAATAAATATTCTTTCAAATTAGTCATTTTATACAGAGAAAGAAGCATTGCGAAAAAAATAAACTTTCTTCTTCAAGGCCAAAATGCAATATCTAATTAGTGTGCCAACTGCTACTGATTAATATGCAACCATTCAAAAATGAATAGATAAAATCAAGAAGCCTATTTGTTTTTTCTTTTTCTTTTCTTTTTCTTGGGAAAATATAAGTCATCAATCACAAAGCACAAGATGCAAACAAAATCATTCCATTACAAAACACATCAATATCCTTCAAAAAAATCAGCAGATTGTGTAGAGCTAAAAAATGCAGTCAATGCAAATTATATTACTGACTACTGAGGGAGGAGAAAGAAACTGAGCATAAACATGAATTGTGCATTATGAGAATTTGAGAAATTCTGGAACATCATTGTTATTAAAAACATACGATTAAGGTTATTAGTAATGATCACACCGGCACACATATATACATCACTCAACGTACTTATCATCAATAATTTTAAACACAACAATAAAACCGTTGAACCTCTGTTCTGAACAACGTTGCAGTAATAATTTCACTGTCTCTGCAGCTTGGCTGAGCCTCTCCGAAGAAAGCTCAAATATTTGGGGAAAAAGAAGAGAAAATAGAGGAAAAATTGTTAGATATTTCGGCGCGAGTTAACATATTAACAAAGATTGAAATTTCAGAAGCTTTCCTTTTATGTGAATAAGGTTCCATATTGTTAGAACCGAACTAATCACCAAGACTAATTTGGATCCCCCAAGACCCACTCTATGAAGTTTGATCTTTGCTCAGGATTTAATCACTAAACCAAGTTTTGACAAGAAACAAGAATACCCACTTGAAATCAATTACACAATCACAGAAAATCAGATCACACACTTAACACCAGGATTATAGTGGTTCGGCTAAATTTCTTGCCTACATCCACTGTGGAAAACGAAGCAACCCTTTTACTGATTTCAGAGAACAAGTTACAAATCCTGGAGAATACATGTAAATGAACATATACTCTTAACTACAGATCATATGGCTTTTTATACTCCTGAGAGAACCCCCGAGAAACCACGCTCCTGGGTTTCCACCAAGATCTCCTAAATTTTGCTTTGAGCTAACGGTAAAAACCACTTCTTGAATTTAGCTTTGGGACACTTGTCAAAAGCGTTCATGCAAACTCTTGATCAGCGAGATGGTATGAGTTAGTGAAACATGTGACACATCACGTGCATTACTAACGGTTTGTATCAAATAGCTATTGAACTCCTGCAAAGGTTGACATGTCGTTTATCCACAAAACTGTCATACATATCCCACGAGATCATATTTGAGCCATAATTCCAACACTCTCCACCTTGAACTCAAATCGGTTACCCTACGTTCCAAGATTCATCACCTGTGGCTTTTGTCAACATATCGGGTTATCATCGGTGTGAACCTTTGCGGCTTCACTACACCTTTAGACAACAAAGTGCGGTTTAATGTCAATGTGCTTTGTCTTTTAGAAGTGATGTACTTCTTGCTTTTGCACTTTATCAACCCTTTGTTCAAATCCCATTCCATTCCTAGCCATATTGCCTTTAAAGGCTTCTTTCGGCTTACCTTGTATGACAACAACACGAAGTGAAGCTCTATTTAGAGGAGTGAACAAATAGCAGACCTTCTCTTATCTAGATCCCTGCTGGCTTCTCATACCCTTCAACATCAACCCTTTTTGCACCATAGATGAGGCCATAATTAGATATCTTAAGATCCATTTGACTCTCCTATGTCTTTCCAAATTAGCCATATAAAACTACACGCATGTGAGATGGCCTTGTTAAGACCATGGCATACATCAAGCATTACTTGAATAGGAGTTGTGTTCATCTTTTCCATCTTCCCTACCCTTAGACGTTACAAGACAACACGAAATGAGCAATGGAGTTTGAGTTTGAGTTCACCATTTCAAATCTCTCAAGTACTTTCTTTATATATAAAGTCATAGTTTTAGTATTCCTTTCTTCTGTCTCTTCTACTCCAAGAATCTTCTTGGGCAAAGAGATCCTTCATCTCAAATGCATTCTTTAATTCATCTATCATCCATGTGGTTACATGCTATAAGCATGTCATCAACAGATAGATCTTCCCCGTCCAAATCTTTGTGGTATATACAATCATAAGAGCATCTGAAAAGCGAATCTATCAAATCTCAAGTACCATTGTCTGGGATTGCTTTAATCCATATAGAGACTTTCTTAAATGACACACATAATCTACGGATTCTCATAACCTCTTGGTTGTGCCATTACAATCATTTCTTCCAATTCACCATGGAATTTTTGACATCCATCTGCATGTCATTTCGTAACGAAGATCCTTGAAGAGTGTCTCACCGCAAAAAAGACCTCATTAAAGTCAACCCCTTTTTGAAGCCTTCAAAACCACCGGCTTTGTATACGTGGTTCAACTCGGTATGCCTTCTTTGATCTTATAGATCCACTCAGCCAACTACTTTCTTTCTCGGTTTTGGAATCCGATCCCATGTATGGTTTTGATCAAAGTGATCTCATTTCTTCATCCATACCGCAGTGCTTGGTGTAAGTGTTGTCTTCACTTTGATGTGTGCAAATGCAATCAAGTGCATATGCATACCTCTTAGGTGGCTTTGATTCTCTTACTTTCTATCTGATAATTTCTAAGGTTATCATCATTGATCAGAAATCTATTCCCGTGCATTCTCGGTGCCTTGCCTTTTTTGAAGCTCCACCTCAAGAAAACTCTTCCACTCTCTCTCCAGATTTGACTTTCCGAGCTGCATTTCATGTTCATTAAACACCACATCCTTATTGCCCTTGGTGGCTTCATATGCACCACAAGAACACGGGACTTGAATCTCTAATTTTTGTTTGACATGAGCACAAAATATTCTCAATTGAGAATAGTCTGTGAATATTCTGAAAGTTTCCGAGGGACTCATGTTTACTAAATGCCAAGTCGGTAAGAGCTTGTGGGCTGGATTAGCATACACTCAACTTTATCTATTATTCAGCTAACATCCATTTACGCGAGTGGTGTGTATTATTGTTTTGTGTCTAACAATACCATGCTTTATACAGAAATCATCAAACTCCTTACGAACCATTATCCTCGGTCTCACCTTCCTATGTAATATTTTCTTCTTAAACTCCATCAAACACTTTGTCTTTGCTCTCTAAACACCCAAACCATTCTTGAGAAATCATCAATAAGAGATAAGAAATACCTAGCTACGTGTAAGCATGCGTGGATGTAGTCTAGAGTCTTTGAATTATGGATGATCTATGAATTTCACTCTTGAAGATTTTCCTAGGACACAATCTTCTTTCAAGGGCTCTATCTTATCTACTCCTAAGACTCCTGTTTTGATAGTTCAACTAAGCCTCTTTTTCGTGGCCTAACCTCATATGCCACAACATGGTTTTATTTGGTTTGACACTCCCGTGCGTGATCCACACCTTGCTCATGTTCTCACCATTGACCCTTTTAAGACCTTTAAAGTACTCGAAGTTTAACTAGGCATCCTATTTTATCCCATTAGATAAGATTTCTTTTGAGATCACATTCCATACATCCCCAGATCCCTAATCATGCCATCAAACATTTTCAACCTAATTGAACCACCACTCACCCATTACTACTATCCCACCATCAAGTCTCATTTAGTTTGTGAATAAAATTTTATTAGGGCACATGTAGAAAGGTGAACAAAAACCCAAATTACCTTTTGTTTGAGCATCGTTGCTTTATTAGAAGTCAAATTGTTTCATAGCTTTGCATTATTCTTCTTGTTTTTAAATTGGGATAATCTTTCTTGAAATGGCCCTCATTGAAAGCATTTCAAGTTCTTAGGCTGATTTTGATCTGCTTGATCTTGCTTGTCTATTTCTCTTCTCAACACCGCTTTCTTGACTGGGAGCTTCCTTTACATCTCCGCGAATCTTATCCACTAGATTCTCATAGGAACTTACAGGCATGATCATGGCTTTGTCTTCATCTTCACATTGATGTCGATCTGATGATCTTATTGAAGGCATCAATGTGATCGTGATCCTTCTGCGGTATAAAGCTTCTTCGGTGGCTAGTCTTTTAGCCATTGACTTCTTATTATAAGTCAAGCTTCTTCCATAGTGCTTCCCCACCCACCTCTGTACACCATCCCCAAGACTTAGAATTATTGCTGATCTACCCCGTAATAATTCTTACTTCTCCTTTCATTGGCTTCTTGGATGATGACTCATCATCAAGTGCAACATCCAACCTGATGCACCGGTACGAGCCTCCATTGGTGGAAATCATTTTGCGAACTTCTCAAGTTTAGTTGACGCCATTACTAGAGACCAAGAGATAGGCTCCTCTTTATTGAATTTGTTAGACTAATCAAAGACTAATTTGGATCCCCAGAGACCCACTCTATGAAGTTTGATCTTTGCTCAGGGTTAATCACTAAACCAAGTTTTGACAAGAAACAAGAATACCCACTTGAAATCAATTACACAATCACAAAATCAGATCACACACTTATTATAGTGGTTGGTAAATTTCTTGCCCTACATCCAAAGCAACCCTGAAGAACAAGTTACAAATTGGAGAATACATGTAAATGAACATATACTCTTAACTAAGATCATATGGCTTTTATACTCTCTGGCAAGAAAGCTCTCCTCCATTGCTTCGGTACTTCGAATTTAGCTTTGGGACACTTGTCAAACGATGCAAACTCTTGATCAAAAGCGAGATGCTTTATGTGACACATCACGTGCATTACTATCCTATCGGTATCAGCTATTCTGAACTCCAAAGGTTGACATGTCGTTTATCCTTACTGACAAAATAGACGACGTGTCATACATATCCCTGAGATCATATTTGAGCTTCATAATTCCAACACATATGAAGATAACTGGGTAATTAAGAAAATATCTCATTATAATTTCCTTTTTCAAAAATCCTGAATCGTTTGGATTTTGAAACATGAATAACCCCAAGAACGGTTTGGTTTCCAAATAATATGTTTGAGTTTGTATTAACAAACTAATCATATATTAGAAATTATTTAGTACAAATTTGAACTAACTAACTAAACATTCAATGAGTTTTTGTTTGGTAAACATAACAGAACAGTAAAATATAAACGTTATAGTTGAATAAGAAATTAAAAATTACAAAGCAATCCATACCTAATTATCACTTGATTTAATCATCTCATCATCAAGCATGATCCGAGGGATATGTGCAATCTTGGACCAATGTCACCAATCTTCACCTGTTAGCGGTTTGCATCTTTCACAGAGCGCAGGGCATTCTTTAATGGCCAATGTTTTCAAAGCAGTGAGGTGATGCATATCCTCCGGCAACGATGACAATTTTCGACAAGCATTAATGAGAAGAGTTTCAAGAGCTTTGAGATCTTTCAGAGACCCTTGTAGTGCCATGAAGTTGGGACAATCCTCAATACCCAAGAACTGTAAAGTTTTAGTAGAACTTTGAAGAAGCCATTGAGGCAAATCCAATAACTGTTTTAGTCCCGAAAAGAAAAGCTTCTGGAGGTGAGTCCTTGTATTATCACGATCATGATGACTTCCTTCCCCTTCCATTTCTATGTTCAGATTAAGATTAAGGCTCTTACAGTCAATCAAAATCAGAGTCTCTAATGAGTGAACAGGCAATGAGATTAGACTAGGACAATCAACTAAAATTAATGATCGAAGGCCACTTAGTTGACCTATATTCTCGAACAAATATTCTAAATTCCAGCAATGAGAAATTATCAAACTGCGAAGAGAACTCAAGCACGCTATTCCAGTCTCTTGGAAAGACTTTTGTTTTGTGGTTACCACAAACATTCTAAGACTAACAAGGTACCTTATATCCTTAGGCAACTCTTCTAACTTCAAACATCCGCGAAGTATAAGTGTTTGTAAACTCTGTAGCTCACAAATGGAGTTTGGAAGTTTCTTGATTTGACAATATCTTGATAGATCAAGATATCTCATGTGCTTCAAATTACCTATCTCTCTTGGCAAAACCTCAATAGTCGAGTCATCTAAATCCAACACTCTCAGGAACTGCGACTTTGAGATGCATGACGTGAAAAATGATTCGCTTGTATTCTCATCATTAATTGAAAACAAAATGGTTCTTACACGACGGAAATCAGATAAAAGGCTTGAAAAATCATTTCTTGATGCATTAGCACTAACAAATGACAAATGACGGACTCTTTTGGGAATAGATTGACAATCATAGTTCAGCATTAGGAATTCACCTTTGGCCACTAGCAGTGCAAGATCATGGATGAGGTTGTGCATTTTGAAAGTGAATAACTCAAATCCTTCAAGCATCTGATCATTAGTAAAATCTTTGAAGAAAGATCTTGACAGTAATTCCTTCAAGTATCGCATACCAATATTTTCTGGTTCTTCATTCTCATTGGGGGATTGGAGAAGACCATGAGCCATCCAAAATTGAATCAAAAAAATACTTGTAAATTCATAATCCCTGGGAAAGATAGAATAGTAAGCAAAACATTGTTTCAGGTGAGGCGATAATTGATCGTAGCTTAACCGCAGAGCTGGTAAAATGTCATTTGCCGTTTGCTTTAACTTCCATATCTCATTATCCCTCACATACTCCCAATAATGTTCATCTGTTGTGCCATATAATAGACTTCCTAGTGTTCTCACTGCCAGAGGATTTCCTCTACATTTTTCCACAATTTTTTCCCTGATTTTTATGAGGTTTGGATGTTTCTTTTGCCTTTCTCCAAATGCATATTTCATAAACAAGGACAAGCAGTCCTTGTATGGCAGCTCTTGTAAGTTGTAATCAGTAATACCTCTTGTCGTGCCCATTATTGAAGCAACCTTGTTGCTACGTGTGGTTACCAGAATTTTGCTTCCCTTAGCACCTCCCCACAATAAACTTTTCAATTCATCCCATACTTTGGGATCTTCGTTCCATACATCATCCATAACAAGCAAGTATTTCTTACCATTCAAATGATCTCGCAAGATTTGTTGCAATTGCTCTGTTTCCAAGTCACCTTGGTTTTGACCAGTTATCGACTTGATAATCTTTGTCATAATTTGTCTCTCACCAAAATCCTCAGAAACATGTATCCAGATTTTCAACTCAAAATGCTCTTCTACCCTTTGATCATTGTACACCAATTTTGCAAGTGCAGTTTTGCCCAGACCTCCAATTCCCACAATAGGAATAACAGACACCGTTTCACTTTCGCCATTGCTTGTTTGCATCAGTAGTTCAATAATCTTTTCTCTATCTTCATCTCTTCCGATAATATCTGATGGACGTGCAAACGAGTGAGAAGGTTCCCTCTTTTGCACAGCTTGCCCTTTACGATCATCAAGTCCTGGAGTGAGATTAAACTTATGCATCATGTTTGCAATCTCATCAAACCTCTCTCTGATTTTCTTGATTTGATGACCCATTCTACATCGAAAAGCTATCGGATTTGAGCTCCCAAAGAAGTTACGCAAATTCCTTCCAATGCTTCTTTGCTTCATGACCTGCCTTCGTAGAGCTTGCACCTCGAAGTCATCCAGCAAATTTTCTGCATCATAACAGGCATCCTTAAGCTTTTCCAGCCAATCTCTTAACTGGTGATTATGGACTTGCTTTTCCTCGGCATCCAAAACCACACATTTGACACAGTAGAACAATAAAAGTTCTTCGAAAGCACGAGACCCTAATTTTTCCATAAGTTTTTCAAGCGCCAAAAATGATTCCACCATTGTTCCTGAAATTGAAGAAACAGAGTCATGGAATATTATTTGAATGTATTTTTTTTTCCATTTATATTATTCTTGTTGCTGTTGAATAAATTCAACCAAAATTTTAAAATACAAGGTGGTGGTAAATGGACCAACGAATCCCTAGTGGGAACTCAACAACTCCTCGTCCAATAATATATAATTAGCTAGAGGTAGACATTTCCTTCACTCATGTGGACGGAGTAAGAAAAATTCTTGAGGGCTAGCTCCTAGAATAATATTGTTCCTTTTCCATTTGCATCTTATCAAGTGTATGTTTCAATCCATTATCATACATTAATTTAGTCTACACACACATCAAATATTGAATAGACGCTCATAGAAATTAAATATTCTAATGATTATATTTAGAGGGTTTATTTGAGGAATCATTGTTGGTGAGTGTAGACTCCAGTTGATAATGTGTAGTCAATTTAGCTAAATTAATTTTTAATTATAATAGTGCATATGAGTTCTGAAAAAAGTGGTAATAGTGAATGTGTCAATATAGCTGAACATCAATTTTAAAGAAGTTGAAGGACCATTGACATTAATGCAGTCAAATAAATTTTCGGGGACTAAATTATATAATGACAAGATGTGAAAACTAAAATTTTATGGGTTAATGAATTTATAAAGGTTAGTCCTAATAAATTTAATAGGACTAATTTAAATACTAATAAAACCACCCATATAAGTTACTGTAGGATTTTATTTTTTAAAATTAAAGTGTGCGCTTTTATATTTCTCAAAGTGAAAGTTTAAATTTAATAGATTTATGATGAGTTTACTATTTATATAAATATAACAAGATATTTTAATAGACTTAACAGAAAGTAATTAATAACTAAAATAATTTTCTCTTTATTTTTTCAAAACTATTTTCTTGTGAACCCCACTTATCTTAAGGTTGATCTGCCTGTACATGATTGACGAATTCGAAATCTTGACACAAGAGTCTTATGTTTCATCCACTGTTTTTTTTTGTTTTTTTAATTCTTCCGGAACTAAGTTAATTATATCATATGCTGTCAGTTGTCATTCAATCTACTAGTATGCCTGTACATATTTGTTCTATCTAGAAATTGGCGATTATGACCCATCAATTGAAAAGTATTCAACTGGGCTAATCCGTTATCAATGACTTACAAAAGACACTGGTGGCATTGTTAGGAGGGTTTGAGGATTCAAATATTAGAAATATTTGTGTAAGCCATGGTGTCTGCCAACCACTCATACTCTACTAAATGGAGAGTTGTGTGTTATATGATGAGATGACAAGTTTTTTAAATATTAAATTTGATGGGTCTCATCATAATAAGCTGATTTAACTATTTCTAGTCAGACATTATTACTTCAAACGGAGGAGTTTATGCTTAAAACATATTTTGAACAATTTCCATACCTTTATTTAATAAAATTTTAAAACAGAATTTATTTTAAATTGTCATTTAATACTAAAATAGCATGAATTAAGCCTACTTTTCTTTCCTATCTTTACTCCTATAAGATTAAATATTCAACATCTCAAACTCAAACGTTATTAACGATGTAGGATGGTTGCTTAGGATGAGTTGGATACATGTTTGAAGGATTATAAGCGATGAAGATAGCGGTGTTTTCTGAGCATATAATGTAACTTATCGAAGTTTACGACAAGATGAATCAAAACTAGAACCACTTATACAAGCACAGTCTATGGAGGATATTATATAGATGGCCAGAGGTGCAACCTTGCAAGCCATTGAGGAAGCTTGCAACTTGAGAATGAAGGTGATAAAGCTAGCAATTAAAGGTCTTGGGCTTTCCATTGATGATATAAGTAGGAAGAGAGATCAACATCTTAGAGATAATAGCAAAGAAATACTTTAAGGAGTCAAGAGTGAAGAACAATCTCAAAATTCTAACCATGGGAAGATACCACAAGGATATAATCACGAAATAATGCCTTAGGGCACCAATCGCAGTGTAATGCCTCAATATTTAGGTCTTGTAAGACGAATACCCGTGCATTCATGAGGCCGTAGTAAGCGCTTTGGAGGAAGACGAGTTTGTCGATTATGAAAGAAGGTGAAGAATTCAGATTATAAGATCAATGTAGATCCTCTAGATTTCTATGGTGGATGCATATTGAAGAATTTTTAGGTTGGATAACATAAGTAGAGAATTTCTTCATGTATATGCAGATCGCCTAATAGAAGTGGGTTGGCATTCGCTTGGTAGCAACACATAGAGAATTGAATAAGAATTGCAAGAAAGCTAATGATCATAAAGTGGGCTAAAATGCAGAGGATAATGGAAGAGTATTTCTTGCCAGCAGAGTACAAATACCAAAAATAATATAAATGAGTCGATATTTAGAACAATTGCAAAGTATATTCGCGGATTGGAATAAAAGCTTCAAGATGAGATCACAAAACCACTCTAGAATATAGGCATGATGGTCGCAAGGGCAAAGAAATAAGAAGAATGAAAACAATTTGTTGTTTTTGAAACTCAGCATCATTTAGTCCATGGTCTGCAGAATAAGTCGATTAATGGTGGGGTTGAGAACAAGCAGAAGTCATGGCTGGAAGTAGTCAATCACAACAACCACAACAGTAACAAACAAGGTAGCAACAAACAAGGTAGAAGCTACCTAGACAGTAGTAGCCATCCTAATAGTAGCAGTACCAACAACAGTCTCAGAATGATATATATGCAAAGCCTATGCTAAACATGTGTTTGAAGTATAGAGCACCAGGGCATCGATCAAATGAATGTCATACTAAAGTTTTGAATTTGGTAAAAGCTAAAGCCAACAAGATAGAGACAAACACTATTGAGAATAGAGATGACAAAGAAACAGTAAGAGTTAAGTATAGATGAAGGAGAGATGTTGAATTATATTGTGCATAAGATTTTATTAGCAACGAAGCTTGATAAAGATAACCAACGTAATAAGATTTTTAGGAACATGGCACCATTAGTGATAACATGTGCAACATGATAATCGATAGTGACAATCGGGAGAACATAATTTAAAGGCACTGGTTGACATGATAGAACTTTTAACAAAAAAACATCTAGTGCTTTACAACATAAGTTAGATAAAGAAAAAGACAGAAACAATAGTAATAGAGGTTTGTCGTGTTTTATTCTCTATTGGGAAGATTTATAAAAATGATGTGGTGTGTGACATGGTGGATGTAGATGCTTGTTATCTTTTACTTGGTAGACCTTGGCAGTTTAATGTTGATGCAATTCATAGAAGAATGGATAATATATATGAACTTTAGTAAAATGGCAAAAAGGTTTGTTAAGGACCTTTAAAAGAACTAGAAGAAGAATTCTAAGGCTGAAGAGAAGAACTTTCTAACCATTGTAAAGAGTCCTTTGGAGGATGATTGTGATAGTTGCCAGAAGTTGGAAAAAGAGGAAGAATTTAAGGTAAAGACTATTCATGACAAAGTGCAACCTTTATTAACCGAGTTTACTGATATCACACCCTCTGAAATGTCAAATGGCTTATCGCCTTTATGAGATATATACCATCATATGGACCTAGTTTTTTGTACAAGTATACCTAACTTGCCTCACTATCATATGAGTCCTCACAAGCACGCAATCTTACAAGCACGGGTTAATAAGTTGTTGCAAAAAAGATTCATTTATGAAAGTATGAGTCTATATGTTGTACCAACTTTGTTGGTTCCATGGAAGCTGGCGCATGTATGTGAATAGCAAGCAGATCAACCAGATTACTATAAAGTATAGATTTTCTATTTCAGTGTTTTAAGATTTACTAGATTAGTTAGATGATGCCTGGATTTTCTCAAAGATAGATTTACGCAACATGTATCATCAAATAAGAATTAGGCTTGGAGATGAACAAAAAAAAATGCTTAAAATAAAAGGATTATATAAGTAGTTCATGATGCAATTCAAGTTATCGAATGCGCCAAGAATTTTCAAACATTTTTCCTGTAAATTTATTGTGATATATTTTAATAATATTTGATTTATTCTATTAATGTTAGGACACATATTTGAGAATCCTTATGGAGTTCTTGTGGAAGAATAAACTTTACATTAACCAGAACAAATGTAGCTTTCTTCAAATCAACGTGGAGTTTTTAGGATTCATAGTTGATATAAAAGGACTTAGAGCTATTGAGTCGATGTTACAAGCTATTATAGGATGGCCTATACCTAAAATCGTGGGTAAAGTTAGGAGTTTTTATGGGCTGGTGATATCTTATAGGAGATTCATTCACATTTTTAACACCACCAATAACAGTAAATGATTGATGCTTGAAGAAAGAAAGTTCAAATAAAGGGAAGAGGCAAGAGGCGAGTTTTTTTATTAAAGGAGTAGATCGCTAGTTGTATGACAACCGGCTTTCAGTGGTGGCCAGTAACGTCGATATCAAACTTTAACAAGTTATTTAAAGTTGAGTGTAATGCTTCTAGCGCAGTAAGGGTATAGGATATGCTATCTTTGGGAGTTGGCAAAGTCAGTCAGAGGTGCTCTGGAGGGTCAGAGGTGAGGCTTGTAGAGTAGGCCAGCATGATACAGACCATCAGTAGGACCAGGACCAGACCGGTGCTCGTAGATTTTTTCGGATATGCAAGCTGAGGTGCTTAATACTAGCGACACTCGAAACACTAGCTGGGCAGGCAGGTTTTTGATTTGTCGGGTTCCTCTGTACTGCAGCATAAATTGAATTAAAAGGGGAAAAATCTTGTAATAAATTGTTACAACATTTTAATTATTTCAACCTACTTTGTAAAATTTAAATAAATAAAAGTCATTCATTTTATTCAATCTCTTCCTAAATTCATTCATTTCATTCTCCATCAAAAACTTAAATTAAGTAGCATAATAATTACAATTGACAAATAAAATACCAATTATCAATATAATATATGAAAATCTCAAAATATCAAACAACTAAGAACAAACTAACAAGACTTTCCTGCACTTGCAAACAGCATGGATGTGATGTAGAGCGAGGCGTACACGTGTTGTGCAATGTGAGTTTACTCTGGTGTAGATCTAAGAAGTGGGAAAAGAGAGAGAGAGAAAAAGGAAGAATAAGAATAAGAAAATATTTCTATTAATTTATTCTTGGATTAAGATTTAAGGTTTCTTTGTGTGTTTGAAGATGACGGGTGAGGCTTTAGGTGTTCTTCAGCGAGGCTTGGCCAAGGCCTCTAGCTCTAGGCTTCCCGGCAGAGTTGAAGATGAGGGGAGTTGACTTAGAGTGTTAAAGGTGTGGCCAGCCCAGCTGAGCGACTTTGTGAGTGCAAGTTTACCTTGTAGAGCGCTTTAGGGTTTGTAAATGTAATGTGATATATATATATATGATTCCCGGTCTGAAAGAAGTCTTAGCCCGTACGACTTGTTGTCAATTAGTAACACATTTGGCATTAATAACCAGTGATCCGTTTGTGGTTGGAAAAAATGAGTTGATTTTATAGGGTGAAGGGAAAGACTCGGCATCTTATCACTAGGAATAGCCCCAAGGCCAGAACTGCACAGTTTTCAGCTGCGAGAACATATAGGTTTGGACTTTATAGGCCTTAGGGTGGTGCAGGACCACTGCCAAGGTAAATTCATTCGAAAGGAGTTTCATGACGTTAATCCATTTACTTAGATTAATACCTAATGGCATCTATCTGAGGGGATGGCTTATGTGGATATCAAAGGGTGAAGTTTGGTTAAACTTGGAGAACAACATGACCTTGGTTCGAGTCTCCCCCGCCTCTGTTACACCGTAATAATATATGTATAATAAAAACAGCGTGATTAAGTATATCCACCGAGACGTCTCGTATGAGGATAAGAGTGTAATAAGTGTGATGTGATATAAAGTAGGTAATGAGTTGTAAAAAGTAGATTCTTTCCACTATAAAGATGCCAGATGACAATAATACAAATAGTGTATAATAGTGGATCCCTTTCGAGCTTCTATAAAAAGGAACCTGGTTTATGTCTCAGTATCGGCACTCTACAGGCTTAGTCTTGGAGTGCAATCTTGTATTTGTAAATCTCTCATTCCTCTTAACTGTAGCTAAGCAAGTAGCATTCGATTGTTCTGTTATAATTAAATTTATTTGAGAGCCAAATTTCCCAAAAAAGCCACTGTACGGTGTTATACAAATTTATGCAAGGTTGGGTAAATACTGCATTCGGATCCTCCATTGGCTCATGAAAGTTTGTTGGATATCTTGCTCATTCCCGCCCAAAAAAATTCCAGTTCTAAAACCACTACTACACTCAGCAGCCCCCTAAGATGCCAAAGGAGTGACGCCCTGTGTGAAAAGAGGCTAAGGGATTACATTTGTGTTTCACTTAAACTATTATCACCCGAAGAAAACCACTTTGATTTCTTTTAGCTGGCAACCAAAGCCAAAATAGTAATAGATCCTGAAACCAAATTTTCACTGACCGTTAAGTACCATTCATCTCCTCTCCATCTCCCGTACCGATTTGAAACCATCTTAATCCCATTCCATTGACATAATGTGTTAGCAAACTAAAATTAAAACCGCAATGCAAGTATTCTCAGTTGAGAAATCGGCTGATCCTCACATTTCAAATGAAGCGCATTACACATCTTATAATCTCTACCAGAGGGTTACAAGGCACAAGATGAAATACAATTTGAGGTTACACTGGAGCCATCCGCAACCCATAGGCCTAGAATACAAACTTATGTTCTTTCGGCTTAAAGACATCATGACATATTTGTCATTGCCATTACCTGAGAAGATACTAGATGGCAAACTTTTTCGAAAAACGCCTTCTGCTTGTTGAGAGTCACGTACCACGAAGAATCCGGTCTCATGTTGCTCTCCCAAGTTGAACAAAGGCTGAAATCTTCACCGCATCTGATATACTGCCATCCACGATGCCATTGAATTAGTAAGGGCTATTAATCTGAGTAAATAGATTAACCATGAAACGATTGGGCCGGGCGCCTGCGATTCATGATTCACCACATCCAACTCTATAAAGTCAAACCCATATGTTCTCTGCCATGCACAGGGAAAACTTATTACTTGGCTGATGGTAGAGTGCTCTTTCAATAATGTCTCAGCGAGGACTTATAAGTAGATGACGAAAATCAATTCATTTTCCTCTACTCTGATGGATCAGTTTAGCTGAGTAGATGAAATAAGCAACAATGCATCTAATAGTCGTGCAAAGGATCAAGAGGCTCTTTGAAGAAGGCTGCAGGCGGGTTGCGGGTGAAAGGTATCTCTTTCCCGATAGATACTAAAGCCCTCTCCTAAGTACCCATGTAAAAATGCCAACTTGGAAGGAAAGCATCCCTCGCGGTGCACACACATGCCAGTGAGAACAACCTCTTGCCGCAAAATCATGGGTCCGATCGATAATCCATGATATCGACTCTGTGACTCCATCGGATTAATTTATGATAATGAATTTGTCATGGATATTCGAAGCTTGGTGCCGTATATACTTGCAAATAGCCAAGTGGGTAATATGTAAAGAGCAAGAACTTGTTTGCCTCCTGGTCTACCAAGGGGTGAAAAGAGCACTTGCTGGGTCAAACATTAATTTGTCTGGAAAAATCAAAAGCGCGCCAGGGTGGAGACATCATGGTCACCCGTCGTCAACAAATACTTCTTGCTATAGTTGAGTCCATACTTGGGTTAAAAAGCTGATAGACCGAAGAAAAGCTCGATAAGATAACTACCGTGGCTTTCACAACTCAACCTGAAAATAATATATAATATCTGATAGTGATGCCGAGCGTTAGCGGATAATAAATAGACTAGAAATGGAGAAAAGCAAAAGAAGTGTTATACTTGTTAAGGTATCTGAAAGCTTGTGCAAAAGTTAGCAAGCTGCCTAAGTATAGCCATGGCATATTTGGGAAGAAAATGGATCATTGAAAGCATTAGCCTTTTTAGTAAGCATGCTCCACTGCAAATTCCCCAACGCTGACCACGCCCGAAAAAGCGCACATAACGTAATGGGAAGAAGAAGGATCGTATGAATGAAGAAATAAGTATTTGCTATGATACTGCCAAAACTGCAATATTCAGAACGCTTAGCAAATTGACGATCGATCCAAACTTTACTCTGGATACTAGATACAGTAAGATTTACCGCATACTATAGGGAGTTTACTTCTCGGAAATTAAGTACTCGTAGTCCCGTCCGTGAACGTCGAACAATGCAGGTTTTTATTGCCCAGTTAATTTGCTTACACAAGCATGGCGAACACATGTGCTAAGTTCTAGATTCCATAATCTTCCAATCATCCATTGCGGATGACGCCAAGTACCAGCGCCCACTTATGGAAGCTCGGGCAGTCGTAATACAGAGCAGAAGAATGGGACACATGGCACTACAACTTGCTCAAGCGTAACAACATTGGGAAAATGTTGACATCAGGCACGGAATGAGAATGAAGAATATAAACTGAAAGATTGGCTTATTTTGAGAAAATGGTGGTTTGGAGCATTTAATGATTCTTGTCCAACCGCTTAATGTCAAACGGCCCCTGCAGAGGACGCGCGACTTATGAGACTTGTTAGCATGATTCATTGGCTCGTTGAGCAAGATGGTGGGGAAAAATACTGAGAGAGAAGAAACACAGCTAGGAGATCTGAGCATGGATGACCCTCATGGGAAGCTTAAAATCTATTATTAGATTTCTTGAGGAGGAAATTCACTAAAGAGAGAATAAGAGGTTTAATGCAAAAGCAATTTCTCTAAACTAAGTTAGTGCTATCGTGATTCGACGAGAGAGATGGAAGAATATTACTTTTAAGCAGGACATGAGTAAAGGCTATACTATACCTTTGGCCCTAAAACTGGACCACACCATCAGAATGTCGATGAGTAAATCTTAGCGTTAGCAAATAGCAGACAGAGAACAACGGAGACGTCGTGTCAAAATCGTGACTGGCTGTGGTGTTGCGTGAAGCTTATATGTATGAAATGTAATTGTTGATTTATCGTTCGCAAAGATGCTCGGGCGTGATGGTCGGAATTAATCCCAGAGCCATTGCGTAAGTATCGCTACGTAATGCCTATCTAAGTAAGGAATGCACAAGCTAAGCACCGCATTGAAAAATCATCTTCCTGCGGTGAATTTTGCGCAATAAAGGACTGAACTGAATAAATTTTGGTTTGTGAGCACAGATATAATGTGTCGTGTTCTTTGCACACCGGCGGTAAACGGAGAAAAGGGGAAAAGGCCACACGGGGAGCCCCGAAAGAAATGACAGAGCCGGCTACCAAGGTGGAAACAACAATCTCATTTCATCGGTGGTGTTGATGCAGTGTTTTATCGTGGCAAAGAAAGGTCATTATCCTCAAAAGCAATGCAAATCTTTAGCGACTTGCTCATCCCAGGTAAAGACTCCTCACAAATGATCGGCCCAAGGAAGATTTTGATGACAAAATCTACACTTCTGGTCGGAGAGCTCCATTGGACCTGTATGGTCGCGGGTGGAAACCGCAACGGGGCCAACGTGAGAGAAGAGACCACCACTTTCACCGCATCGCATGTAGGTTTGGAAGAAGAGACACTACGTGTGTAACCTTGGTTAGAGGCAAGGGCTTTAAGAACTTACAAGATCTGCAAGTGCAGATATGCTGTTAAACATGCTGTCAAGCGATCTACCCAGTAAGAATATTAAAATCATCCGCCGCCAGCGGTATACCCAAGAGTAACAGTGCTGCAAATATCACGGCATGCGGTACTCACACCACCGTAGTGTGTCAGAGAGAACTTCAGCTGTCTGCCTTCAAACTGACGAATTTATATTCCTACCACGAAAAGTTTCTTTTGGATCAGCGTTTACCAAGCAGGGACTTCGACCGTAAAAAATCACGAATATACAGAATCAGGGATCCCAATGATCGAGTGATGAATTTTTTTTCCTTCGATTATTGATTAGATGATATCTTATTGGGAAACATACATTTTAAGTCTTGTTACCACATTTACACGCCCTTGCATTCTTTCGAATAAGAAAGGATTCTCTTGCGTCAATATAATCATCATGGGTATATACAGACTGCTAACCTGTGTTTTTCCAAGTTTCGGATCTGAAAAACAACACTCCGCATTTTGGAGAGGAATGGAAAGATAAAAAAATTACCCCCTATCCCTATAAATACAATGAAATCCGTGACACAATCAACACCTCTTGGAATGTTATGCGCGCAGCTTCTGCAGTTTATGTTGACAGAGAGCAACATTTCAGTGTTCTACAGAAAAGATGGATGCTCACCGCATACAGCCTGTGGGCCCTTCTCACGGACTCAGCCGAGGCAAAAGTCATTATGCCTTATGACATGAAGCTTCAGGCGAGCATTAAAGGGAGTGCGGTGGAGACCATAGTCGATCCGTGTTCGATGATTACTATTTGGGACTCGGTGCTGTCACAGCAAGCACGTTGATCTGTGGAAAAAGTGCGTGATATTCAAAAGATTCTGGGCCAGGCGCTTTAGGCTTATACCGAGGTTATAACTTGCTATAGCGCTCTTTATTCACCCCACGATGCACACGCTTTGGCTGCTTATACCGACGTAAAAGGGCGTATTTTGTTCCGGCTGAAGTGTCACTTTTAGGCATATCTGGAATCCGCTTAAAGGCTCGGACTGTAGCGGCAAAAACATACATGTTGTCGTTACTAGAAATTGATATAGATTATGCATGAACGTGACGGGATGCCTTATTTTTAAGGATCGGCCTATGCCAAAACATAACCGAGTCGGAATTGATAGTATAGTACGTTACACGTGAGGAGATATGTATAAATCTGTCTACTCGATCCATCGCATTAATGGCACTCTGTATACATGATACTGGGATCAATCTTACCGTTGTAAATAGTGAAAAGACGAACATATTAAACATCGATATTCTCAAAGACCTTATAAGCATGGGTTAGCTAGAGGAAAAACTGAAGATATGAGATTCACGGAGTGTTGGAAGGCAGATTTTTCGGGACTATAACTGCATCAGAAATAGGGATACATTATTCCTCGGCAACGTTGTTGAGAAAATATCACAACCAACAAGAAACACTAAACTAGATGCGAGAATGCTTTCTTGCGGGATAATGACTCACGCACGTGCAGTACGCATCAGTGCAGAACGCTGAACCGGAAAGAGATAGTCCAGAGTCAGATATCGACAAGGTGTCCAAGAAGAAAGGTACAACTATACAAGCAGGTGATCAACCGATATATTAAAGATATCGATAGAATCGCGTCGATTAAAGGCATTTCATAGAGATTGGATAGACCGTTGAACATTGAGGGGGCCGAACTAGAAGAATCGAAGAAACCGGAAGAGCGAGGAAAGTATATGGCTATAAAATCGATGGGCAATTCAACGCGGTGATTTCATGCTCACTACCATCACGAAAAGAGGCCTTGATCTGGCAAGTTAAGAAATTGGATCAGAATTCGAAATTTGGCTTTGTCATGGCTACTCAACTCTTTGCTAATTGACAGTGAGCAAGCAGGAAATGACATAGTACGGATTGTGAAGAAAAGACATGGAGAAATCTAAAAGCATACTCCTTCGGTTCTAAAGACGTAGAGTCTCTCTTAGAGATGTTAATCTCAAATTCGGGGCGAAGCAGTACGTGGTAAGACACGTCACATTGTGAAGAATCCAACGGCACACTGTAGGCATTACGGTGCAGACTTCAATCCTGGTCGTTGTCATCCAGTCTGGAAAAGAGGCATGAGAGAGCTCTGACTAGTAGCGGCTGGCAGCTCTAGGGACACACTTTTATCTAAAAATCCTCTCAACACTTTCATTCGTGGCTTTTCCGGTCATACAAGAAGAAATCTTTGAGAAAGTCATCAATCAGCCATGTAGAGATCCAAAATTGATCAAGCTCTAACATGTGTGTTGCGTCGGGTATGGCTGCTCGTCAAAACCTCAGAACTGCCCTCACCCTCAACCAAGCGAAAATGTCAAAAGAACTTTTCGATCAGGCATATGATAATCGATTCTGACAGGATCGAAACAGCTTGTGCAGTCTTGAAAAGTAAGCCTTCAAGCGCGGTTGCACATTCCATTATGTAATAGATGAGAACTCCTGAGGACATTATGTTATTTTGTATTTGACATAACCCCCATAACTCGACATGTACAATGGTTACATTATATATCCCAAACATATACATCTACGCAATATCGAGCGTTGCACCTCGAATACTTCCCTTTTCGAGAATTCCACAGTATGCGGATCGATACGTTCAGACCACTACTTCGATCTGTTGTCCAGAATCCGACGTCCAGACGGAGTTAGCCTGATCAAGTCTTTAGAGGCACCGAATCTAATTCAAGGATATCGACACCAGGTGGGTTATGATTGGATATCACATCGCTCATCATCAGAAACATATACTACTGAATAGCATGAGGAAGCCGTCAGACCGTGGATTGTGAGATAAATAATAATATTATGGCATAAGGGGGACAGTAAGGAGCTTATGACTCTCAATGATGTATGGCGACCACAGGGAGTTACATATGTCGACGACGTCATGCAGTCATGTGGAGCCAGATTATGACCGTGAAGAAAAGCTCACCAGTACATTCATGATATTGCACGGCCTATTCCATGTATATTACTTGATTCCACACTGATTTTCCACGTTGAGTGAACAAATTGGTAGGAGAAGATGCTCAGTGATCTACACTACGGGGAAGAAATCATAAACCTCCTTACAAAAGCTTCCCAGACGAAGAACAAGCGCTGGTACATACTAGCGCATACATAACGTATTTGCGATTGAGGCACAGGAGCGGAACTAAGAGTCAATTATGTGCTTGGATATTGACTGGATATATCATGACGACTGTGTGAGCACTTGGAAGCACGAGCTTACACCGAAGAAATGGATGATTGGCTGAGACTTACGGCCACAGAACGAGTTAGCGCCCTAAGAACTTAACCTCCAGAGATAATGTAGTGACGTATTGAATCAGAGCAGCAGGCGCTTAGGCCGTTGACATTCAGGCGGCATTGAAGTGAATCAGGGTGTGGAACCCACAACATACACAAAATGACATGCGCGACACGATCGCCGATACTACGCTAGACGGCAAATGTGAATACAGGTTAGGGCTGGTATGATAATAATATGTTATGTAACAAGCGTATTCTATGCTCGCAGGATATTCGCAGAGCTAATAAGTGTGATGTGATATAAAGTAAATCTAGCTGCCAGTCAAAAGATCTTTAGAAGAATTGATTCACAAAATGCCGGAATAAATAGGCTGGATCTCTCAAATAGTGTGAAATAAACCGAATGACTTAGACAGCGTCACAGAACTTCAGCAAGGCTCGAGTTTATAAATCGTCTAGAATCTCTAAGTGTGCTGTTTGCTACCGGTTACATCACGGTGTTGTTATAATTGAAATAAATTTTTTTGCCCGTTTTTTTCGTTATGACTGCTCGAATTGACGTGATAGTATTTCCACAGACAGTAGAGGCGTGTGAGAGTTGGAAAATTTGGCTCGATATAAATTTAATTATGACCAACAATCGAAGGTTACTTATTAGGTAGATTTACAAATACTCACGTGACCAAGAGTTCTTTTATTGTAAGACATACTATTATCTACTTAGGCACATTCTTCACTCTCATCAAATATATTATGAGGGTTCTCCAGCCGGAGGCAGGGGCGGAGGAAAAAGTGAATGATAAGCTCTTATCCCAAGCCACTCCTCATATTGCACTTCAACTAGACAGTGATTTTACAAGACTTTGTAGATGGTTTTTAGTTTGGGTGTCTAATAGGGATAATGGCTCTAAGATGGTTTAAAGTATGGCTAATATGGTAGTATCTATAAGGATTCCGAAGGATTGAACTCCTCCTCTTGGGTTTCATAATGGAAGTTTATAGGCTAATGCCTGAGGTGGATGGTTGGTCGAAATAGCTTGGTTCGATCTATTTTGTTTAGTTTTCCATGCTAAAAGAAATCAAAGGGTTTTCTTTGGGGTGATAAGCCCTACAAACAAGTCTCCTTTTCGCCACACGTAATTCAAGTGTTACATTCATTTTAATAAGCACACTATTTGGATTTAATTATAACCAATTGAAGGTTACTTATTAAGAGGAATGAGAGATTTACAAATACAAGATTGCACTCTGCAAGACTCGATGCACAGACATAAACCAAGGGTTCCCTTTGGATCATTACACTATTTGCATTATTGATCCTTATCTTACTTTACACTTACCCTACTTTATATCACATCACACTTATTACACTCTTATCCTCATCTCTGAGGGATATATGAATACGCTTTTTATACATATATTATTATCACCCACTTACAATATCCACGAAGGTTTCTTCGATCTTTTGCTTTAATGTGATTGTAGGTTGAAGTTCTTTAAATAGGTCATTTTGCTCATTCCTATATAGATAATTGACTTATCTTTCTGCCGTGCCTTAAGGTAGTCGTTGTCCTATACTTATTTCTTGAAGTTTTCGAGGTTTCGATCTCTTCCCGTAGTAAAGATAGACTTTGGAAAACAGTAATATACATGGGAATAGTCCCATATCTTCTTTTCTTGTAGTCTCAGGGATGTGGGAGTGGTCATGTTATACTACTTGTACCATTTATGTGTTATCGCCAACGCTAAGTAGTAACGTGATGATATCCATTAATCAATTTGAGTGTCGGGATATCTTCAGAAACGCCTTTCATTTCGTATCTCGGTGTGAATAAGATAGAACAGATGTTGTGTCTGGGGTTATGTTTAGGCCTTATGTCACAAATAACATAATGTGTTGGAGTTCTCATTTATTACATAATGGAATGTAAAAATATTTTCGTATTATCATGATGTTCTTTGACATTTCCTTTGTTCAGCATTTATATAATTGATCTTTTGGATCTCATTGATGACTTTAAAGATTTCTTCTTGTACTGAAGGCTTGCTCAAATAGAGATCTTTGAGAAAGTGTGCTCTAGTCTCATATTATTCTCTTTTGGCTTCTTGATCATATTGATAGAAGGGACATGCACGTGTTGGATGATCAATTTGAATCTCGAGAGAGACTGAACTGATTTCTCCTTCTTTTTCTTCTTAGTAATTTTGAATAAAGAAAGAATTGAAATTTCTTAATCCCTTGACAACTACCCAAGACCTCGATGAACACTGTGGTAATGACGTTGGTAGACTATAGCCACATACTTTCCTATTCCACCAGATCTATCCTCGATAATGGTCACTGCAGTCATCGAATTCATTATTTATGCTAAATGTTTTTTTGTCCATCACGACTTTTTGTCCCTTCTTTTTTCTTGGATATCACTCATTTTAGGTGGTAGTTGATTAACTTAACTCGAAATTCGGATCTACTGTTGGAATATTTTCAAGAATGGGTGAGGGAATGATACCATCTTTGATGTGTAGTCAAAAATCTACAAGACATCTTCATTTTTATTGACGAGCTAACCCATTCACTTTGAATTGAGATAGATGTTTAACATATTCTCTCAAACATGAGGCATGGAAAAGAGCAAGTATGATGAGCGGGATTCTGTGGATTTATACACCTCATCCATTCTATTCGAAAGCCAACTCATAATACCACAAATAATGTTTTATGGTTTCTTCGATTCCAATATCTAAAATTTATGTCAAACCAAAATACCTTTGCTTGCAAAAGTGCCAATTGGATCTCTTGCATTAACATAGGGGGGCATGGGATGAGCATGATCCATCTATCTTTGTAAGGTAGAGACATAAAATGTTGTTCAGCCGTTTTTGCGCTAGCATTCCAAGAGCTCTTTGATCTGGATTTCATATTTATGGATAAGATAATTTTTTATCTTTCCACCCTCTCCAAAAATGGAGTGTTTTTCGACCCAAGGAACTTGGAAAACATGAGTGTTACCATCCATAGGATTATGGACGGTTGATAACTCTAGGAAATGAGAGTTATTATATCAATTCTAGACTTGAATCAAGGTCACTTAGAGAACAAATAAGGTGTTTTTATTACATTTTGGGTATCTTTTGCATAAACATTCATTTTAGTTGAGTTTTAATAAGTTTTGATTGAATCATAGTAATTTGTGCTAAAAACAGGTTTTAAATTCCTGAAAAGATGTTGAGGCATTAGAAGAGCAAGAGGAGGAAGAAAGATGGCCACAAAAGAAGTAAAGCACAATCAGGAATAATCCTTATTTGGGAGCATGTTGGGAGAAAATTTAGGCGCAAGTCTGCCCTAAAGTCGCGATCTGCATGTTTCCTAATTTAAACACATGCACGCTCATGGGCTTTGGTTTTAACCTAGTTTGCAATATAAAAAGGAGGCATGCACCACATAGAAGGGCGGCAAGGAATTATCATTAGAGTCATTAGAAGGAATGAAAGAGAAGAAGATCAGAATTGAAGAATGTTGTTTTGGCAACATTGGACAATCGTGCAGAATTACTTGATTTTGATGTTCATTGTGCTCAACTTATATTTATCTTTTTCCTTTAATTGATTTGATGTATTCCGAGACCAATATATTTGTGTTTATTTTTCTCATCCAGATTATGAACTAAATTTACTTGTAGTTGAGTGACAAATAATCCAATGGGTTCTTACTTTTTTGTTGTTATGATAATCATAGCATTATACTCTAGTAGTTTTATAAATGTTGTTTGTTTGTTTGACTACCCATTTAATAGTTTCAATTAAGATAGAAAAGCATGTCTTTATTATTAGAGTATTACTTGTTCTTAAGTCGAGTTTCTGGATTAGGTTATCTTGAATCCCATTAAGGAGCAATACTTGAAGTTAAGATTTGTGACACTCTAGATATAGATGTTCACCTTGTAGGAGAGAGATTAAATGTTATAATACCATACCATAAATATAAGAGAAAAAGGACATTGAAAGTATATTTAAAGGTATGAGATTTCCAACACGATACCGATGCAAATTTATTCTAGCTTTCTTATTTTGGTAAACAACGGTCATCCATAGGAGAGTTTGATCATTCAACTACTATATTCTCAATTGAATCTTAGACACATTCAACTCAGTTTATTTCATTACAGTATTGTTTTATTTTCATCTCTGACAACTATTAGTTACATAGAATTATTCGACAATTGTTTGTTACGGTCCTTAATTGATTTGCATTATTGTGATTTGCTTTAGCATTTTGAGTAACATCAATCTCTGTGGAGATGATCTTAAATACTCATCACTTTATTACTTCTTGTGTATACTTGCACATTGGCATTGATATAAATTGCTTATAGAATTCTACCAACAATGGTGTAAGAGAATCCTTCTGGAAAGAATGCAAAAGGGGCAACAAGACTTAAAAAGTCTGTTCTCAATAAGATATCTTCTCCAGAATAATCAAAGGCAAAAAATCCATGCCTGATCATGAAGAGTCGGATCTCTATTGGTCGTGTGATCTTTTTACTGTAGAAGTCCCTACCGCTTGCTGATCCAAAAGAAACTTTTGTAGGAATATAAATTCTTTAGGAACACAAGCCTCTCTGATAAACGAGCACATTGCCCCAGTATCAATTTGAGCAGTAAGTGCTACTTGGGTATCTTCCGTTGGTTTGAGGATGATTTTAATATGTGGTCTGAAGAGAGATGCTAGTTGCATAGCTAGATCTACTTGTAAAGGTTCTTTGACTACTAGTATTGGTCTTACTTCCGAGTATGCTAAAGTGGGTTTCCATCCAAGGTATAGACAACTCCAAGCGGACTATCTGACCGAGTGTAGATTTCGTCATCAAAATCTTCCTGCTGGATCATTTGGAGGAGTTTTGTTGGAAGTCGCTTCTTGGATTTACATTGCTTTGCATAGTGACCTTTCTTACCACAGATAAAATACCTACCAGAGCCCTTCTTCTGCTTCTGCCTTTTAATGAAGCGGTACTTATTTCCTTTGTAGGGTTTCCAGGGCCTTTTCCTTTTTCTCCGTTTGCCAGTATTGCAAGAACACATTTTATCTATATGTTGGCAATCAAATTTATTTGGTTTCTCATTGTAAAATTTCTGCAAAGATGATTTTTCAATGTGCTTTATGTGGTTTCTTCTAGATCTTGTGACATTAATTTCATCACCATCATAGAGTTGGGCACCGAAAATCAACAATTGCATCAGCTTTATATCCTTCCATCATTTCGCCAGAATTACGCGTGTGTTAACAGTGAAAGGTATAGTATAGCATTTCCTGCTCCAGGTAGTATTCTTCCATTTTTCTGACATCACAACACTTGTTTTGGAGAAATTGCTTTCCTCTTGTGAATTTATACTAAGAAATCTAAGGATAGATTTTCTGAAGGCTTCCATTCGGATGTGCTTTCTTCTCTAGTTTTCTTTTCCACCATCTTCTCAATGAATCCAAGCCTCATGCCTGCTTGGCTTCCGTTTAACTCTTTGACATTCGCCTCCATTTTTCTCAAAATAAGCCAACCTTTCCTTTGGCTTCATTTCGTTAATATTCCAGAACATTTTCCCAGTTGTTGAGTGCACAAGTTGTACTCTAGTTTTCCATTTCATCTTTCTCCTTGTGACACTTCTTCCATGATTTGGATTGGAAGATTCTACCAAGCAAGCGCGTGCGCTTACTTAAGGTTACAGGCTCGGATCGCACAGGATGAGATCGACCATGTTCACGGTAAATCTTGCTCTAGTATCCGTAGAAATTGCGCTAATACGAAGAGATACTTATTTCTTCGTCATTATCCCCTTCTTCTTCCCATCATGTGTTTTGGGTGGGTATTTTATATATAGGAGGATGCATAGCTTCTGGCTTTCATAGATTGCATTTTCTTCCCAAATATGCCATGGCTTTCGAGATGTGGTATAACCTTAAGTATAGCTTTTGTTTTCTCCATTTCATCTTTATCTACAGCACCTGTCATCACTATCATATTAACAGGTCTTCATGGTATAATAATCTTGTGAGTTGATCTTTTTTTGAATTCGACCATGATGCCTTCTAGTGCTTGATTTTGCTCCACAGTATTGATGTTTGACCAGTTGAGTGCTTTTTCAATTGGATCGAACTCAGTTGGGTTGCTCTTTTGTATTACCCACTTATATATACCACAGGAATATACAAATTCATTATCTCATGGTTCTGGTGATTCTACAAGAGGTTGTTCTCCTTGGCATGTGTGTGCACAAGGAGTGATGATTTCCTTCAAGTTGGCATTTTTTACATGGGTAGAGGGCTTTAGTCTCTGTTGGGAAAGAGACTGATACCTTTCATCCTGCGCAGCGCTAATCCTCTGGATCTCTTCGTTTTACTCATATCTATTGTGGTGGAAAAATGAGTTGATTTTGCCTATAAGTCGAAAGACTCTACCATCACCAGTAATAGGTTTTCCCGAGAGGAACATATAGGTTTGGACTTTATAGGCCATAGAGTGGTGAATTGCCAAGGTAAATTCATCAGGTTTCATGGTTAATCCATTTACTTAGATTAATACCTTAATGGCATCTGTGAGGGATGGCTTGTGTATATCAAGGGTGAAGTTTGGTTAAACTTGGAGAACAACATGACCTTGGTTGAATCAAGGCTTTTAAAGTTTGAAGATTTGCCATCTAGTATCTAGAATGGCAATGAAACATGTGATGTCTTTTTAAATTAAGAACAATGGTTGTATTCCTATTTGAATGGCTCCACTGTATCATCTTGTACCTTGTAACCTCATTGGTAGAGATTATAGGTAGGTACGTTTCTTTTGAACTAGAGGAGATGGACTGGACAGTGATTTTTGAGGATTTGTAGATGGTTTTTAGTTTGGGCTGTCGAATGGGGATTATGGCTCTAAGATGGTTTAGAGTAGGGCTAATATGGTAGTATCTATAAGGATCTAACGGATCAAGTCTGAAGGACTGAACCGCTCTCTCACTGATTTCATCCTCTTAGGTTTCATAATGAAAGTTTATGGAGGGTAAGCTATCAGTTGGGACTCTGATGGCCGAGGTGGATGGTTGGTCAGAAATAGGTTGGTTTCCTGATCTATTACTATTTTTGTTTTCCATAGCTAAAAGAAATCAAAGGGTTTTCTTTGGGGTGATAAGCCGTAAACACACAGCAATCCTAGCCTTTTCAAGAGGGCGCCACACCTTACAGAATTCACTCTGTAGTGTTTTAGAATGGAATTTTTTTTTTTGGACAGGTAGCTCAGTATCCAACAACTTTCTGATGTGGAGGATCCGAAGTATTTCGGCAACCACAGAGCATAATATTGTTGCACACCCAGGGGTTTCCTTTTGGGAAATTTGGCTCTGATACCAATTTAATTATAACCAACAATCGAAGGTTACTTCTATTAAGAGGAATGAGAGATTTACAAATACAAGATTGCACTCCAAGACTCGATGCCTAGACATAAACCAAGGGTTCCCTTTTATAGGCTCAAGAGATCCACTATTACACACTATTTACATTATTGATCCTTATCACTAAGGAATCTACTTTACAACTCATTACCTACTTTATATCACATCACACTTATTACACTCTTATCCTCATCTCTGAGAGATATATGAATATGCTTATTATACATATATTATTATTATTATATATATATATATATATTATTTTATTTTTTAAATTAAAAAATTTTAGCAGGGCACTGATCCGGGTTCCGGGTTTTTATGGTTATGCCCGGATCCGTGCCCAAAATTATCGGGGTATTGATTTTCAAAATCCAAGACCAGTTTCTTCATTAATAGGGGTAAAACCCGTATGACCGATCCCCATATCCAAGCCTAGGGTGGGTTTACCACCTCTCCTTTCTCGTAAAGGCTAAACAATTAATTATTTGAGTGAGAAGTTGAATGAAGCACAATAGAAGTGATCTATGTATGACCATGAATTTTACAAATTAAAATATTGAAGTCATTTGAGCATTACTTTATTCAAAAGGAGTTCGTGCTTTACACTAACCATCAAGCATTAAAGTACTTTAACAGCCAAAAAAATATGAGCAAAATGCATGCGAGATGGGTGAGCTATAAGTATAAGTTTCTTTTTGTTCTGAAACACAAATCTAAGTAGCAGAATAAAGTTGTGAATGTTCTAAGTAGGCGAGCAACTTTACTAGCAACACTCGTCAATGAAGTTACTGTTTTGCATATTTGGGATTGGTGCATCAATCATTAAAATATGAAAGACTTTCTCATTCAAGATGGATATTTGTTTAATGATAAACAATTGTGTGTGCCTCGTAGTTCTTTGAGGGAGCACATTATCCATGAGCTGCATAAAGTGCTTGTCGAAAAGTGATATTATTGGTTACAATTGAATAAAGATGTTCACAGGATAGTGCAGAGCTACCAGATTTGTCAAGAACGCAAGAGACAATTGCAGAATAGGAGATTAAACACACATTACATGTTTCAGAGAATATTTGGTTAGATTTATCCATGAACTTTATGTTGAGGTTGCCTTGTACAAGAATTGGTTGAGACTCTATACTAGTTATTGTTGACAGATTGTCAAAGATAACACATTTTATTACTTGCAAGAAGACTAAAGATGCTTTTTTTGTGGCACATATTTTCTTTCAAAAAGTGATGCATTTGCATGGTATTCCAAAGACTATTACTTCTGACATGGATGCGAAGTTCATCAGCAAGTTTTAGCTTTATCTGTGAGATATGTTCGGGACATAGTTGTAGTTTAGTAGTGCTTCCCATCCCCAGAGAGATGTACAAACAAAAGTGGTCAATCAAACTTTGGCTAATATGTTGTGCTATGTTTATGGCGATAAACAACAAAATTGGGAAATCGTGTTGCCTCAAGTTGAGTTTTCTTACAATAGCACGGCGAATGATCTGCTAGCAAGCTGCTTTTGAGGTTGTCTACACTTGTTCCCCAAGTCATGTCTATGATCTAACTACTATACCAATAGTAGCTAGAGGTAGTAAAGTAGTGGATAATGTGGCAGAAAAGACTCTGCAGATTCATGTTGATGTGTGAGCTCATTTAAAGACTGCCAATGTTGAGTACAAGGCTGATGCAGACAAGCACCAACGCAAGAAAGTGTTTTAGGAAGGTGATTTGGTGATGGCACATCTGTAACATACTCATTTTCCTGGCATTTGCATGAAATTAGAGAAGTGGAAGTATAGTCCATTTTGTGTGGCTAAGAAGATTAACGATAATCTTATATGCTCTAGCTGCCAGACAATTAGAATATCTCCCACACTTTCGACATGGCTAATTTGTTTGTATATCATCCAAATGATGAATAGTTGTACTAGCCTAACTCGAGGATGAGTTCTTTTCCAAGTGAGGGGGATTGATGTAGGATGGTTGCGTAGGATAAGCAAGGTACTTTTCAAAGGTCATAACTTAGAATACAAGTATTCATTGTAGGTATATAATATACCCTTTCGAAACTTGTGATAAGACAAATCAAACCAAAACTGCACATGTTATTTTGCCCTAGTTATTTCACAGTTTTAAGCTATTTTTCCTATTACTTTTAGGGTTTTTATTTTATATTTAAATATTGAATTTGGACACAATTTTTTTTGTTCTCCTTATTTGGATTATTAGAATTTTATTATAAAATAATATTTTAGATTTGGTTATTTTAGTAAATTTGTGATATTAAGGTTAGTATAAAAAAAGGGCACAAAACCATAGTTTTGTTCATTTAGAATTTTTTAATAAAATTTTCATAATTCAAAAACCTAATTTGTCTTATCTATTAATCTTTTATTTTTCTGCATTATCATTAAAAGAAGCACATGATAACCTAATACTAACTCTAGAGCGGATGTACCTCCGGAGTACCTACGAAGACCTGAAATAAGAGTCATTATTTACAATGCCACGTGTCATGATAAAAAATTACACGTGGCATAATAGTTTACACTAGCGAAGAGCATTAAATACAACTGAAATACCTTGACAAAATTCTCCCTACCCTTAGAGTTCTCATACATTCTACTAAAAATTTTACTTGGACATTGGATTCTCGGATGTACAAAATAATAATGTATCTTCAATAGGTATAAGAGTAACAAAATTTTCATGACGTTGCCCTTAACAGTAAACTATACTAGGGTTATGGTAGTAATAAAAAAATTATCATAATAAGATGGACGAGGCCACAAATATTCCTAATATACCCATAATAAATATCATTAATTTTTATAAGTTGTTTTTCTCACTACTTTCTATTAAATCTTCTTTATCAATTAAAACTTATCTCTGCAATAGTCTTATTAACAAATCCTCCATTGTTGCAATTGCAGTGGCTTGCTTTTTTTTTTTTTTTTATCATATCAACTTCAAGCAGAAATAATAAGTCTTTTATTTATATTAATTACTACCAATATAATTAAGTTGGTGATCTTTTGATATTTGTTTTGTGATCTTTTCATTTCTAGTGGAAACTAGGGATGGCAATGGGGTGGGGTGGGGTGGGAGTGAGGAGGCCTACTACATTTTCCACACCATTAAAAATTTTGCCTCCATTCCCCATCTCATTCCCCAATAAATTTAGTGGAGTGGGCATTGGGAATCCCCACGTGGGGAATGATTTCCCCATCCCCATCCCCACCTCGTTCCCCATTTATTTATTTTATAATAAATATAAATACATGATTTCAATAAATTAAAAATTAAAGACTTAAATAAAATCATTACCATATTATAAATTATTTAAATTATTTAAAAAAATCTCCAAATGTTTGAAATAATATCTTGAAATGATATCAAAATTAAAAAATGTTTGAAGAGAGCAGTATCTTAAGACAGAAGAGAAAACATAACAATGTTTTAGGTTGAATAAAAATTATATTGTAGGGTTTTCTTTTAGTTATAGCCCATTTATATCAAGTAAAAATAAAAAGAAAATTTATTAACATACATTGTAATTGATACTGAAGAGAAAACAATATCAGTTAAAAAGAAAATCATTACCATATTATAAAGTATTTAAATTATTTAAAAAAAATCTCTAAATGTTTGAAATAATATCTTGAAATGATATCAAAATTGAAAAATGTTTGAAGAGAGCAGTATCTTAAGACAGAAGAGAGCACATAAAAATGTTTTAGATTGAATAAAAATTATATTGTAAGGTTTTCTTTTAGTTAAAGCCCATTTATGTCAAGTAAAAATAAAAAGAAAATTTATTAACAATACATTGTAACTGATGAAACAAAAATTATTAAATAAAAATTAAAAAATATTTATATATAATGGGGATTGGGATGGGGATGGGGTAGGGAGTACAAAACTAAACTTCACCCCATTAAGAATTTGGGGATTATTTTTCCCTCATTCCCCATGGCATTCCCCAAAAAGTATTCAAAATTCACCCCATTTTGGGTGGAGTCCCATGGGACCCCAAACCTATGGAGAATTTTGTCATCCCTACTAGAAACCCATTTACTAAAGTTTCATCGAGATCATATACATATAAGATTAAGCCAAATTTTAAAAGGCCTTTTTTTTATAAGAAAAATTTAAAGAGATTTTACTCCAACGGAAGCTTCAAAATATAAGAATCACAAAGGATTGGAAGACAACTCGGGAGAGGAGAGAGAGAGAAAAGAGAAAAAATGGTGGAAAAAAAACTTTAGGGAGAGAAAAGAACATAATATTTGGCAAAAATAATAATTTAATTAAGAAAATCTTGTAATAAAATTTTTTATTGAGAAATGAATGCAGAGTGTATTTTAGTTGGTTCAAATATCTTCATCCTGATATGTGTTCAAAGCCCAAGATTGTGCACATAGCCTCACAATATATATATATATATATATATATATATATATATATATATATATATATATATATATATATATATATATATATATGTAAATTAATTAGATAAAAAAAAATTTAAGCAATATATTTCTCTACATTCTAATGAATTGTAAAGTTTTAAACCTTGAAATTTATGTCTTTTTATTAATATTATTATTAATTTTTATTAATTATTTATTAAAAAAATAATTCTCGCTCCACCCACAAACTGGTGGAATCACAATTCACAAACCTCTTGTACTACCACCGAGTGATTTTACCATTTAATATCCCACTAGATTTTAAATGAATTGCAAAGTTTTAAACCTTAAAAGTTATCTCTTTTTACATGTATGATTCTGGCAAGTAAAGGAATAAATTAGTATGTGCATTCGTGTAACTGATGATGTACATGATTATCTCTTCATTATTGCGATAACTTAACCATATATAAAACTATCGCTGAATCATATAAACAAATCTGTCAGTTTGAAGGAGTCGTACCTTTCTTGTAATGCTCCCACCAATCACCAATTGTCTATGATGATTCGACGGAGCTCAAGGTGTCTGCGATGATTCTGCTATCAAAATGGGATTGTTTTGCACTGAAGAAGGACAAATTAATCACTATGAACTTTAATATAACAAAAAGAATTGGTAATTAGAGTATTATAGTGTGCCGTGTATACAATATTCTTTCCCCGCAAGAGGTTAATCAAAAAGAAAAAAGTAGACCAGCTAAAGACTAAGGCATATATTCTTTCCCCTAATTATGATAATGTAATATTCATAGTCCTCGAACCAAGCAACCAAACTAGAAACTTGCAATTGATGATAACCCTCGTTAAAGGATTATTCATTTTTTCATAAACAAGAAATACATAATTGATTCCTTGGCTATCGGATCATATGCTATATGGGAAAAAGCCACTCACGTTTTTAAGGTTTACTTAAATGATTACGTAGACCCTTTTGGTTTCATAAATAATCACATAAATCCCTTTTCAACGATAATATTCTTTGATTATAACAATACAAATAAATATAAATATAGTAATGAGATAAAAATAATAAATAAATATCATATGATATAAATAAAATATTACAACTATATTTAATAAAATAACATATATAATGAAAATTATTTTTAATATTAAGCTATTATTAGTCTATCCCAACGGTTTTTTATTAATACTAAATTCTATTAAACTAAAGATTTACTTTAAGATTTATACGATGTAGATGTAATTAAAAAAATAGTAAGAAAAATAATATAAATTTTATAAATTAATGTGAGGGTTGGGTAAAATCATTTTAATATTATTATTCAAAATAATTTATAAATTTTAACTTATTTTATATATAATATTATTTCAGTTCCACTTTATATTTATTATAAAAAATTTATTCAAAATCAATTATTGGGTTGTTGTAATTAAAAGATATAATTATTTTAATATTAAACAAAACGGGTCTATATGATTATTTATGAAACTAAAAGGATCTATATAACCATTTAAATATATCTTGAGAATGTAGGTGGCTTTTTCCTATGTTATATCTTATATCTCATCTAACTGGCAATGAATCCTCATCCTTATTATAAAGTTCTTTTTTTAAAAAAAAAAAAAAATTATAATCTTGATAATTTTTAGCATGTATCTAATGGTTTCAACATGTACGGGTATAATTTTCAAGCTCACAGGCATTTAAAGAAAAAAAAAAAGGAAATCTCCTTCAAGCTTATAGAAATCATGATAGAAATCCGCATATAGTCTAGAGCAAATTGCCTTCAAATAAAATCACATATGACTTGCAGATGTAGGCTTTACAATCCAGCAAATATAAATTCTTAATTGGCTAGCCAAACAAGAGTAACATAAATTGGTTAACTGACTGATAGTTATCTAACTGAGTCAAAAAAGACAAAAATATCTCATAAACTTTAGATGTGTATAGTTCCTGCATCTGCATTGGTACAAATACTACTTCTTCAATAGCCAATCTATAAATATAACACATACTAAGCAGTAAAATTTCTTGATCTTGATGGATGCCAGCTTTTCTAGAAGACCTTCAACTTTATATGGATGTATGCACTTAGAAAGTTTCTTTAAATTAAAATAAGAAATAAAGACTGGCAGAACATTCAAGGACTGGGGAACATTATTTAAAGAGAATATTGAGTCACATTACTTGGTCATCGAAAAATAAGAAAGCATTTCATGGAACTAAACATATCCTGCTTTAAACTCAATCCCAAAAATTGAAAACTTTCATCTTCCTTCAAATGCAGCATACATCCTGCCTTTCCTGTCAACTTATGTCACTGTAACCTTTAAATTTATTGTCAAAACACTCGCCAAAACATGCATAAACACTAGTTGATGCATGCTAAAACACTACTAGGATCTAAAGAAAACAGAGAAAATTTAGGATTCTTTACTGATTTGGGACTGTTCAATAAATAAACTAATAATACATACAGTGAGAGTAAATGATGGCACACCAAACCAGTAACGTACACTAGCAATAAGAACTTGATACATGTAGCACATCCCAACACCAAACTATTCCTATTAACTACAAAACCCAAGATGAAAGTACCTGAAATTTCACCAAATCATTTGATAAATGACTTTTCACTTCAGTTGTCATTAGGAAAGCTGTTTATTAAAGAGAATCCAAAGGAAAGCACAACCTCATAGATAAGAACAGCGCAAAAAAGATAATTTTCAACAATAAAAGCCCCCAAGTGTTCACAATATAGGGAAAAAGAATACCATTTCTTTGCAAACTCAAATGCATAAACCAATAAAAAAGTAATATTCAAAACACGGCAGAGTCAACTCAGGGGATAACATGCAGCGTTTCTTAGCTGGAGCTGGAATTATTGGCGGCGGCGGCAGAGGAAAGCTGAGCTTGGCCTTGTTGCCGCGGATACGCTTGGCGGCTTCAGCGTAATCTCTTGCGGCTTCTTCGGCAGCGTTGTAAGTGCCGAGCCAAACGCGGACGCCTTTGTAAGGGTCTCTAATTTCAGCTGCCCATTTTCCCCATGGCCTCTGCTTTATTCCTCTATACACGCTCTTGCGAACTCGATAGGTCCTCTTCTCCTTCCCCTCATCATGAGCAGCTCTGCTGCTTGAATCTTCAGACTTCGCCGGTGATGAAAGCTGCCGCAAGTTCAGGACAACAATTTCGAGAGATTTTGTTGACCCGTAAAATGAAATCGAACAAGTGAAAATTAGGGTGGTTTCATTTGAATCTGTTAAAGTGTAAAATTGGAAATTAATATATAATTAATGGTAAAATAGAGAAATCATTTTTTTTTTTTTTGATGGAGTGGTCGAAATTAGATTTACTTGTCCGTCGTAGACCTCGAAGGCTCAAATAATGGAAATCGCAGGGAGATGTGAGTGGCACGTGCTGAGGGTTTTTTTTTTTTTTTCTTAGTTGGAACCTATGATGAGGGGAATTTAAAGTTAAGAGTTTAAGGTTAATAATTAATAGAGGAATTTTGGCCTCAACAACACAAGTTGGTTTGATTTAAAATAATTAAATAATCCTTTTGTTCATGTCTTTCACGGCTTATATGGCCATCAAGTACAACTGAAACTGATTTATTGATTAAATCTCAAAGAAATGGAGAAAAATTAATTCTTGCCATGAGACTTGGTCCAATTTGACAGCCCTTGACTCACTAGACTCAAACTCAACTCATGAACTCATAATTAAAAACATAATAAGACATTGAAAATAAATAAACAAAAGACAATGTAACCGAGTTTGATTTGTGATGATCGCTTGTCAACCAAATGGGGGAAAGCCAGGGCCGAAATGGGAACCATCTCCTCTCCCGCCACCTCTACCCCCAACAGTTTAGCGATTTCATCTGCTGCTCTCAACATACATTCTTGCACACTGAAAAGTAGGCACTTGAGGAGGAGAACCACAAAACAGATTCTTCTGAAGTTGAAAAAAAAAATAAATATATATATATATATATATATATATATATATATATATATATATAATAATGATTAATACGAAGAAATCATTAAATTTTAATCAAAAAGAAGTTGCGCACCATTTTTTTGCTCACTATTAAGAGTCGAGAGTCTCTCTTTGTATCAGCTGATCTTGTTCTATCACTCATAATCATTTATTTATAGAGTAGGTGGAGTTGAAATGGCGCCGTTTCAAAATTCACATTGCCCTCCAAGGTCCAATCTTCTTTAATCTTCTCGTATCAACTTTAATTTATCATTTTAATTTGATAAAAATGAAGAATTGAATGGTAATATGATAATGTGATAGCGTCGATCGACATCACTTAAAAAACTTTTTATTGCACAGAATTTTTATACTAAAATTCATACGAGTTCTACGTTCTATTATAGTAAGTATTCTTCAAATTAGTCATTTTATATTGAGAAAGAAGCATTGCAAGAACATGAATTTCCTTCTTCCAAGTGTCTTATAAAAAAATTTTAAAAAAAAAACTCAAGAAACATGATCACTAATTTCACCTCAAGGCCAAAATGCAATATATAATTAGTAGGCCAACTGCTACTGATGAACACGTGATTCATATCATAAAAGGTCACCATTCAAAAGGAAGCCTATCCGTTTCCATTTTTTTTCTGGGAAAATGTAAGTCATCAATCACAAAGCACAAAATACAGGCACCACCATTCCATTACACAACACATCAATATTCTTTAAAAAAAAAAAATGCAAATTATGTAGAGCTAAGCAACGCAATTAATCAATGCAAATTATATTACTGAATACCGAAGGAGGAGAAAGAATAGACTATAAATTACATAAATTGTGCGTCATGAGAATTTCAGAAATTCTACAACATTATTGGTATTATATTTAAGGTTATCAGTCATGGTCATACAGGCACGCATATACTTATGATAAGTAATGAATATATAATACTTGCAATTTTAAACACAACATTAAAACGGTTGAACCTCTGTTCCGAACAACACTACAGTAATAATTTCACCGTCTCTATAGCTTCGCTGAACCTCTCCGAAGAAAGCTGCAATATTTGGGGAAAAAGAAAAGAAAAGAAGAGAAAATAGAGGATAAATTGTTAGATGCTTCGACGCGAGTTAAAATATTAACAAAAATTGAAATTTCAGAAGCTCTTTTTTTATGTGAATAAGGTTCCATACGAAGATAACTGACAAATTAAGAAAATCCCATTATAACTTCCGTTCTGAAAACTCCTGAACCGTTTGGATTTAGAAACAGATATAACCCCAAGAACGGTTCGGTTTCCAAATAATATGCTTGAGTTTGTATTAACAAACTAATCATTTATTAGAAGAAAAGAAATTAGTGCAAATTTGAACTAACTAACTAAACATTCAACAAGTTTCTGTTTGGTAAACATAACAAATCATTAAACTATAAACGGTATAGGTAGATGAGAAATTCAAAAGTAAAAACTTGAATGAAAAGAGGGAAAAAAAAGGAGAGATTAATCCATACCTAAATATCACTTGATTTAATTATCTCGTCATCAAGCTTAATGTGAGCGACATGGGCAATCTTGTGCCAATCTTCACCTGTTAGCGGTTTGCATCTATCACTCAGTGCAGGACAGCCTCTAATCCTCAATGTTTTCAGGTGAAGCATATCCTTCGGCAACGATGACAATTTTGGACAATTCCCGATGACAAGACCCTCAAGGGCTTCGAAATTTCTCAGTGACTCTGGTAGTGCCATGAAGTTGGGACAATTTGCAATAAATAAGTGTTGTAAAGTTCCAGTAGAACCTTGAAGAAGCCATTGTGGCAATTCCAATAACGGTGTTACTTCCCCAATCAAAAGCTTCCGAAGGTGAGGCCTTGTGGTATTGCGAGCTTGATGACTTCCTTCCCCTTCCAATTGCATGCTCAAATTAAGACTAAGGCTTTCACACTGAACAAACATTAGAGTCTCCAATGAGCTGAGGTATTTCATAGCAGGTGGCAATGAGATTAGACGGGGACAACTAGCAATTAATAATGATCGAAGGACCCTTAGTTGATCTATATCGTCGAACAAATATTCCAAATTCCTGCAATGAGAGATTATCAAACAACGAAGAGAAACCAAGCACCCTATTCCACTCTCCTGCAAAGACTTCTGCTTTGTGGTTACCTCAAACACTCTGAGACTAACAAGGTACCTTATGTCTTTAGGCAACTCTTCTAGCTCCAGACATTCTTCAAGATTCAGTGTTTGTAAACTTTGCAGCTTGCAAATGGCATTTGGAAGTTTCTTGATTTTATAATTTCTTGATAGGTCAAGATATCTCATGTGCTTCAAATTACCTATCTCTCTTGGCAAAGCCTTAATAGCAGAGCCACTTAAATTTAGCACTCTCAGGAACTGTGACTTTGAGATGCATGATCTAACAAATGATTGGCTTACCTTCTCATCATTAATTGAAAAGAAAATGGTTCTCACACGACCTAAATCAGATAAAAAGCTTGAAAAATCTTTTCTTGATGCATTAGCACCCACAAATGACAAATGGCGGACTCTTTTGGGAATAGATTGACAGTCAGAGTTCACTATTAGGAATTCACCTTTGGCCACTAGCTGTGCAAGATCATGGATGAGGTCGTGCATTTTGAAAGTGAACATCTCAAATCCTCGTACCAAATCGTGGAAGAAAGATCTTGAACATAGTTGCTTCAAGGACCGCATGCCAATGTCATCTAGTTCATCATTTTCATTAAGTTGATGGAGAAGTCCTTGAGCCATCCAAAATTGAACCAAATAAACACTTGAAAATTGATAATCCTTTGGAAAGATACAACAATAAGCAACACATTGTTTCAGGCGAGGCGGTAGTTGATCATAACTGAACCTCAGAACAGGTAAAATGTCATTTGCCTTTTGCTCTAACTTCCATATCTCATTATCCCTCACATATTCCCAATCAAGTTCATCCGTTGAGCAATATAATAGACTTCCTAGTGTTCTGACTGCCAGCGGAATTCCTCCACATTTTTTCACAATTTCTTCCCCGATTTTTACAAGGTTTGGATGTTTATCTCGCTCTTCTTTAAATGCACATTTCATAAACAAAGACAAGCAATCCTCGAATGATAGACCTTGTAAGTTGTAGCCAGTAGTGCCTCCCCTCGTGCCCATGATTGAAGCAACCTTATTGCTACGTGTGGTTACCAGAATTTTGCTTTCCTTAGCACCCCCCGACAATAAGCTTTTCAATTTATCCCATACTTTGGGATCTTCGTTCCATACATCATCCATAACAAGTAAATATCTCTTACCATTCAAACAAACTCGCAAGATTCGTTGCAGTTGCTCTATATCCAAGTCACCTTGGTTTTGACCAGTTATCGACTTGATAATCTTTGTCATAATTTGTCTCTCACCAAAATCCTCAGAAACACATATCCAGATTTTCAACTCAAAATGCTCTTCTACCCTTTGGTCATTGAACACCAACTGCGCAAGAGCAGTTTTGCCCAGACCTCCAATTCCCACAATAGGAATAACAGACACAGTTTCACTTTCGCCAGAACTTGCTTGCATCAGAGCTTCAATAATTTTTTCTCTATCTTTATCTCTTCCAATAATATCTGATGGACGCACAAACGAGTGAGTAGATTCCCTCTCTTCATGCACAATTCGCCAACTATGATCATCAAGTCGTGCAGTGAGATCAAACTTATGCATCATGTTTGCAATCTCATCAAACCTCTCTCTGACTTTCTTGATTTGTTGACACATTCTAAAACGAAAAGCAATTGGATTTGAGCTTCCAAAAAAGTTACGTAACTTTCTTCCGATGCTTCTTTGCTTCATGACTTGTCTTCGTAGATCTTCCACCTCGAATTCATCCAACACATCTTCTGCATCATAACAAGCATCCTTAAGCTTTTCCAGCCAATCTCTTAACTGATGGCTATGGACTTGCTTTTCCTCAGCATCCAAAACCAGACTTTTGACAGTGGTTAAGGTCTCCTTTAGCTTTTCTGCGTCATTTTTGACACAGTAGAATGATAAAAGTTCTTGGAAAGCACGGGATCCTAATTTTTCCGTAAGTTTTTCAAGCGGCAAAAATGATTCAACCATTGTTCCTGAAACTGAATTACTGAAAAGACAAAGTCACGAAAAATTATTTGGTTGCATTTTTTACCATTTCTAGTATTCTATAAATTCAACCAAAATTTTAAACACAAACGGGTGGTAATAGACACAATGGTTTGAGTCCCAAGCGGGGGCACAACAATTCCTCCTATTGTATACAATTAGGTGGAGGTAGATATTCCCACAAAATAACATATGACAAATATTAAATAAATAAAGAGTAACAAGAGCACCAAAAACCTTCTCTTAGAATAGATATCTCTCAATTGCTAGTGAGGATAAAAATCTAAACTTTGCTTAATATACATAATTTATGGGTAATTTTAAATTAATGTCTAATTATGATAATGCATATAACCAATACAGTTGAACATCAATGTTAGGGAAGTAGAAGGATCATTGAAATTATTGCAGTGACTTTAAATTACGTAACGACAAAATATAAAAATTAAAATTTTATGGGTTAATGAATTTAAAGAGGTTACTTTAATAAATTTAATTGGGCTAAATCAAATAATAATAAAACTAGCCATATGCATTATTGGGGATTTTTATTTTTTAATTAAAGTGTTCACTTTTATATTTCTCAATGTTAAAGTTTAAATTTTATAGATCTATGAGTTTATAAGGCTACTTTTATAAATTCAACTAACCACTTTAAATAGACATAATAGGAATTAATTAGTAATTTATGTAATTTTCTCTTTCTTAAAATTACTTTCTCAATTTGAGATTTGAGCCCCTATCGATGCACCATACATTATTGACAAATTTCAAAACTTGGCCCAAGATTTCTATGTTCATCCACCGTATCTTAAATTGTGACACTAAACTCTCTCTTATATCTTAACTAATTAAGAGAATGCTTAAATTAGAGAATTTAGTACTAAGAAATTAAATATGTAAACTTTTATTTGCTTCATTTTTTATTTATTTATTGTTGATTATAACAACTTATTAATTATTAACTCATTGCAAATTCACTAATATTTAAAATAATAATTAAAAATACATGAATAACATGGGCTTAGGGCTGAGCTTAGAAAAATCTGGCCCATCCCTACTGGTGGCATTATCGGGAGGGTTTGAGGATTCAAATGTTAGAAATATTTGTGTGTCATGGTCTGTGGCAACCACTCATGCTCTACCAAATAGCAGAGCGGTGTGTTCTACGATGAGACGACAATTTTTTTTAAATTTTAAATTTAACAGATCTTATCTTAATAAGCTAATTTGACTATTGCTAGTCTCATTATAAGACACATAATTACGTCAAACCGACGAGTTTGCACCTAAAATTTATTTGGAATGATCTCTATACCTTATTGAATAAAATTTTTAAAACAAAATTTATTTTGATTACTCTTTTAATACTAAAATATTCCTTATTAAACCTACTTTTCTTTCCTATCTTTACACTCATAAAATTAAATATTCATCATCCGAAACTCAAACATTACTAATTAGTTGTTGTACTTTTATCCTTCTCTTTTTTAATTTATTATTCTCATTTGATTTTTCATAAATGCACGTGGGTTAGCATGTTATGTTTTTACTATGTTCTGATTGCAAGACACGTGTCCTTGATAAACGAGCATTTGACATTGTTATTCAACAAGAAATGCTCTGATGTAAGGATAAAAGGAATCACGTGGATCACTAAAAAAAGCACATGATGACCTAACACTAACTCCGGAGCGAACATATGTCCGGAGCACCTACGAAGACCTGAAATAAAGCCACTATTTGCAATGCCACGTGTCATGATTCAAATATTAAATGTGGTACACTAGCAAAGAGCATTACATACAACTTAAATACCCTGACGAAGCTCTCTCTACACGTAGAATTCTTATGTGTTTCACTAAAAATTTTACTTGAGCATTGGAGCATTCTCGCATCTATAAGATAACAATATATCTTTAATGGATATGAGAATAACAATTATTTCATTACGTTGTCCTTAATATTAAACTATATTGGGGTTATTGTAGTAACATAAAAATTTATTATAAGATGAGAGGTGAGGCCACAAATATTCCTAATATACCCATAATAAATATCATTAATTTTTATTAGTTGTTTCTCTAACTACTTTCTATTAAATCTTTCTTTTATCAATTAAATCTTATCTCTGTAATAGTTTTGTTACAAATCCTCCACTGTTGCAATTGCAGCGGCTTGCTCTATTTTCTCCTTTCTTTATCATAACAACTTCAAAACGAAGCACTACGTCTTTTATTTTAATTAATTACCACCTGCACAACTAAATTGGTGATCTATTGATATTTGTTTTGTGATCTTCTCTTTTTTCGAGATTAAAATACTTAATAGAAACCCAATTGCTAAAGTTTCATCGAGAGCATTTACGTATAATAGTAGCGCGAGGGTAAGGGGAAGGCAAATTTTAAAAGAGACTTTCATTTTTTTAATTTTTTTTATAAGAAATTTTAAAAGAGGTTTTACTCCAATAGAAACTTCAAAATATAAGAACCACCAAGGACTAGAAGACAACTACGGAGAGAGAGAGAGAGAGAGAGAGAAACAAATGGTGAAAAAAAACTTTAGGGAGAGAAATGGATGTAATATTTGACTAAGATATTAATTTAATTAAAGAAATTTTTGTTATTAAATTTTGAGTGGGACTGTTCAAACCCAACAAAATACTCATTAAATCCAATATTTAATAAAAAAATTTGTTACTAAATTGTCTACATAGGAAGTTATTATACAAGACTATGTAATTAAATTAAATAAAAAAATTACTGCCTTTCTCCCAAATTTTTCATCATTTAATATACTGTATTCACTTTTTCTATGCCATTTACACTTTTGTTAACGGAAAGAAGTTTCAATGAATTTTAATGCATTTGGATAAAAGCTTATTGTTGGCAAAATTCCTCTTGACTTCCACCATATAATTTCATCATTTCTGATTTCTTTGAATTGGACAATGAACGCTTTCTTCTATATAATAAAATGAAAAAAAAAAAAAAACCCAGCAAGAACTGCTGCAATTAGTTGAAATTTTGTATTTATTCTAAATTTATATGCAATTTTAATATCAGCTGTTTATTTAAATTTATTGTTTGTTTATTAAAATTTTTTAAGGGTGTTGTTCCAAACGCATGAAATATCAAGGGGAAAAATAGCTATTAAAAATAAAATAAAAAGTTTGAGAATTTGGAATAAAAAAGCTATGGGTAAAGCTCCAAAAATGAAGAAGAAAAGAGTGAAGAAACGGAGAAATGATGGGAAAAGAAAATGATAAGAGAAATTGTGATAATTTAACTTAATAAGGGTATTTTAGGTATTAATGGGTTTGTAAAATAAAATTGTGCATTTTAAATTTTAGAAGTGTGTTTATTAAGTAAATGGGTTTAATGAGTTGTTTAGTGGTAGCATCACCTCAAAATATTTTATTGAGAAGTGGGTAAAATATTGAAAAACCCTCACCCTAACATGTGTTCAAAGGTGTGTAAATACCTTCGACCAAAAAAATAAAATCCATTCCACTACCGATAAGTTACATTCAAAGTCACGATCCCCTCTTACTTCTAATGAAGTCTTTAGTTTTAAATCTTGAAATTTATGTCCTTTTATTAATATGATTATTAATTTTTATTAAAAAAGCCTAATTCTTTCTCCACTCACATAAATTGGTTAGCACCGCAAACCTCTTGTACTACCCCTAAGTGGTTTTACCGATTAATATCCCACTAGATTTTTAATGAATTGAAAAGTTTAAATCTTAAAATTTATCTTATTCTACATGTGTGATTCTGGCAAGCAGGGGAATAAATTAGTATGTACATTTATGAAACTAATGAGGAACATGATTATCTCTTGATTATTGTCATAATTTAACCATATATAAAAACTACAGCCGAATCATATAAACAAATCTATCAGTTTGTACTCGTCGTACCTTCCTTGTAATGCTCCCACTAGTCACCGATTGTCTATGATGATTGACGGAGCTCAAGGTGTCTGTGATGATTCTGCTGTCAATTGGCTGGAGCAAAGAGAAATGGGGGCTCTTGAAGATGTGCTGAAATGGGATTTGTTTTTTGCTGAAGAAGGACAAATTAATCACTATGAACTTATATTATAAGATAAAGAATTGGTAATTAGAGTATTATAGTGTGCTGCGTATACAATATTCTTTCCTTTCAAGTGGTTAATTAAAAAGAAGAAAGTAGATCAGGCAAAGACTACCGCCTATATTCTTTCCTTTAATTATGATTTTGTAATATTCGTAGTCCTAAAACTAAGCAGCCAAACTAGAAACCTGCAATTGATGATAACCTTCGTTAAAGGATTATTCATTTTTTCAGATACAAGAAATACATAATTGATTCCTTGCTTACCACATCATAGGTTATATATATATATATCTTATCCAAGTGAGCAACAATCATCATCCTTATTATATGACTTTTTTGTTATTGAAGGTTGTATTAATTATTAAATTATAAAGGGAACCTTCTCCTCTTGTTAAAAGCTTGTTTAATGAATAAACCAACTTCAACCTTAAAATAACCATAAAACATTACGTATCAATGCTTCATAATTTGATAATCCGACTCACTTTCAATCTTGAAAGTCATTAGAATGACTATTGTCACACATTTCCAAGGTTTACTTAAATGGTCACAAAGACCCTTTAGGTTAAATAGTCACATAAACACATTTTTACTTACTATACCCTTTGATTACAACAACACAAATAAATATAAATATAGTAATAAGATAAAAATAATAATTAATAAATATCATATGATACACATTTTTAGTTGCATTAATTATCCAATTATAAAGAGTACCTCCTCTTCACTTGTTGAAAACTTGTTTTATGATAGAATGAATATTGTCATTTAATTAATTCGTAAACCAACTGCAGGCTTAAAATAACCGTAAAACGTTGCACGACAATGCTTAATCGTACTCACTTTTAATCTTGAAAGTCATTAGTTATCGCCAACTTTTCTAAATGCCAATATACATCCAGTGTCGGCGCATTGAACACGAAAGTGTGTGTATATATAATCTTTATAAATTTGACAGCACTATATATTATTATTTGCTAGCTAGTGAGTCCATTTTGGAGCAGTTGCAGATTAAAAGCCATTATATGCTTCATCGTAGACACCGAAGGCGAGAGAAAAACCAATACAGAATTCCTAACAACGTGTCTGAATCACAAAATTATCATTATCATCATTGTCGATCGTAATGCCACAAAGCTACGTGATTGAAGAAATGCACACACTGATATAAAAACCAGAAAAATCCCCTTCACCAAAATAAGTCTAATTCCTTCTCTAGAGAAGCATGAGATCAACTGTAACAGTTTAGTGATTTCATCAGCCACTCTCAACAGACATGCTTGCACACTGGAAAAAGTAGGCACTCGAGGAGGAGAACCACAAAACATCATCAACTGGCGAGTAAAACAGCAACGGCAGCAAATAACCGCAGAAAACGGGGAAAATTGAAAGAACCGAGTATAAACATGAATTTGAGAGTATATTCTGAGAATTTGAGAAATTCTGAAACATTATTGGTATTGAAACATATGATTAAGATTATCAGTAATGATCACACAGCCACACATATATACATCACTCAGTGTACTTATCATCAGCAAATTACACAATCACAAGTAATGAATATATAATACATGTAATTTTAAAATGCAGTATTAAAAAACCGTTGAACCTCTGTACTGACGGTCTCAGCAGTTTGGCTGAACCTCTCCAAAGAAAGCTGCAATATTTTGGGAAAAAAAAGTAAGAAAAACAAAATAGGGGATAAATTGATTCCTTGCTTACCACATCATATGTTATATACAGACTTTACTACTAAGGGAAAAAGAATCATCATCCTTAATATAAAAAAAATTTGTTTTAATATTAACGGTTGCATAAATTAGTAAATTATAAAGGGAACCTTCTTTGTGAAAAAAACACTTGTTTTATGATAGAATGAATATTGCCTTTCAGTTAATTTCCAAGCCAACTTTTGCCTTAAGATAACCATAAAACGTTACATAACAATGCTCCATAATCTGATAATCCTACTTTTAATCATGAAAGTCATTAGTTCCCACCGGTTTTTCTGAATGAAAATCATATAGATGGTTCCCCAGTTTCAGTGCATTGAAGACGAAAGAGTATGTATATATAATCCTTATAAAATTTGACAGCACTATGTTTTACTATGTATATATAATCCTTATAAAATAAACGTTACATAGCTTTTGCATTCATTCATCACAGTGCGTTTTCACTCTCCACAATCAATTATAACTACGTTGACAAAGACGATGAGTGAAAACGAAGAAAATGATCATCCCAGGCATATCCACGACAATCCATTTAACATACAGAAAAGGTTTGAGTTTGAACATTAGAGCATATCACAGCATGTGAATCTAAAACAGACCGATTTCAAGATCCATAATGCCAGTGTAAAATGTCAACTTTACCCATACAAAGGTTTCCTTAATTTGTAGACATCAAGAAATTTATTTAAACGAACATTACCATCATATGGGGTTGAAGTTACCTGTACGACATTAATCGTTTGCTTGATTGCGCCCATGCGAATAAACTCAATGCAACTAGGAAGGAAAGAGGCGAACCCTGTTGCACAGCACTCGCTACAACCTGAAAGAAGAAAGTGTTTGAAAATCGAGAAACAGGGGAAATATTTCTATTTTCAGAACAATCTAATAGTAAGAAAATGAGAGCCTACATCCACCAAGCTTTCCCTCTGCTTCTCTGCAATAAGAAATAGGATTAGGTAAAGAAGCTGCAGGGTTGAAACAGTTGGATCAGGTAAAAAGTACTGATAACATTTGCAAATCCTGATATGTATAATAACACGGAAAGCTACAATTACCTCACACGCCATACAACAATAACCCATAAACATCCGGTTCCCATAATAGGCTTTGAAAAGCCAATTTGTGCTGTCTTTTGCATCTTTATGGCTAGTTTTTCCTGTTAAGAATGTACTGCAACAGAGATAAAGAGTGGTAGGCATTTTTCCCAACGAAAGTAACACTTTTCTTTAGTAAATATGAAAAAATAAAAAATAAAAAATCTCCCAGTTCCACGAGCAATTTCATGTAACATGAGATTATGTCAGGGAAACGAAAAGGTACCTGTACATCTGCAGCCATTGACTACCAATATCTAATGCAGGTAGTGACACAAAAACCAAACCAGGCCTGCATGGAGATGCAAAATAGCTCAATTATGCCTTCATCTTAAAACATTAGATTACGGGTCAAGAAAACTTAACAAAGTCTTACCTGTATACTTGAGAGAGTATTACCAGTAGACAAGCTGTACTAATCCTGAAATGCAAAAGATTATTGACAAAAGACGAAGGCACGGACAATAATCCAAATTAGTATGCGTATCTCCACCAACCAGAACGAATGATGACTAATGATACATTGGGGGGTGGGGTAGAGAGAAATTACCTATCCGTTACCATGTCTAAAACAGCCCCAAAGGTCGAAACTGAACCAGAAAGAGAAGACAGTCAAATGCAACATCTTAGGTACTGGCTACTACTAGTTACAAATTACTGCTTAATGCTGGAGATAATAAATGCGCTTATCACCAAATTGACTAGAGAAAAGCCTTCAATCCAGAAATACGCCTCAAATCTTTGACTGTCAACGAGGCCTGTTCTAGGAAATTAGTGATAGACAGAGTTTCTAAGACATTTAGAGTGAATGTTGACACGCTATGCAGTTCAAATACCACTGTACCAGTCGCTAATCGTAATAATAACAGAAAAAGAATGTGACTCAATGTTGCAGCTTAAAAGTAAAATAAAGGTGTAACTGGGCATGGATTAAAACTCCAAAAGCGGAATTGAAGTGATATTTCAAAATGATATTGAACCGACAATATAAGAAGACTATAATAAACTCAATCATCTTATTCAGGGTCAAACATCTAGCCTAACCGTCAATGTGAGAGGCGAACGTTTGCTTTGACTGGATAAAGATTATGAGAAACAAACCCACAAAAAAATATTAAACAAACCCATAAAAACTCACCAATTATAGAACTATAGCCGAATCATATAAACAAACTAACAGTTTGAAGTAATCGTAACTTTCTTGTAATGCTCCCACTAATCACAAATTGTCTATGATGATTCGACAGAGCTCAAGGTGTCTGTGATGATTCTGCCATCGATTGGTTGGAGCAAGGAGAAATGAGGGCTGTTGTATGTGTGCTGAAGTTGTCTATGATGAACCGACATGATGTGTTCATAATTTATCTATTATTTTAATACTTCTTTAACTTAATTTTAGGTTAAATTATATCTTATTATATTAATTTTATTTTAATTTTTATATTTTGTTATTTTAGGTACAATATGGGATTAAAGAGGAATAAAATCGGAACATTCAGGAGGAAATCACCTTGAAGAAATTAAAAAGGAAAAGAAATAAAGAGAATTAATTGGAACAAGTCATAAAGGATCTAATTTAATTAATCATTAAGCATGCATGCACGTGGGGCAGCATTTGAAGAATTAGTTTTTCAAAGAAAATATGGCTTGCACGTGAACTTGGGCCTTTTGATTTAGAAATATAATGGCCTAAGATTGTAAAGGTGGGGTCGGCAATTTTAATCCTTTTCATTTAAGGATTTAAGAAGCCACAACATTATAAAAGGGCAAAGCCAAGCGGAAGCAAAGGAGAGAAAGGCAGCCGCACAAGAAGAATTGCAGCCAAGAGAAAATAAAGAGAAGAGCAGCAGCCCCAAGTTTGGAGCAAAACCGAGAGCAGCAGGAATAATTTGGAGCCGCATTAATTCTTAAGTTTTTCTTTTCCTCTTCTCTATTATCTTACTTGAATGTTTCTAATTAAATTAATGAATTCTTTTATATTCTTTATGAACTAATTTATTTTACGTAAGATTTAATTCTATAAATGTTATTTTTAATTAATTATTCCATGATTGAGTGTTCATTATCAAGCTTTTAAATAAATATTTGAATGATTTGAGGATACATGGCAAGGTGAGATTTATGTATTTTTGTAATGGATCAACTAAAGGCAGAGATGTGCGTGATTCGTGCGAAGAATTTCCATGGAGTTTAATGAATCATTGCATATTTAAATTCACATAGAGATATAGTGGGTTAATGTGTGAAGGTATTTTTAATATTACTCGAGAGAAGATATTGAATGGATTAGGGAAATTCACTGTGAACATGGGTAATAAATTTTAATAGCATAGATGGAGGATTAAATTGGATTGGTTATGGTGAAATCGAATGTTCTTAATCTCTTTGTGATTTCTATTACTGCCTACGTCTTTATTTAATTTTTAATAATTTTATTTTATTTAAGTTTAATCTAAATTCGCTTATTCGATTGTTTAAATAAATTAGGGTTAGAATAATTTCTAAAGATATACGTGACGATCTCTACTCTTCATTATATTAACTGCTAATTTACGCAACACGACACATGCATGAACACTAGTTGATGCATGCCAAACACTACTAGGATCCAAAGAAAACAGAGGGAATTGAGGATTCGTTACTGATTTGGGATAGTTCAATAAAATAAACTGATAATGCATGCAGTGATAGTAAACAATCGCACACTAAACCAGTAATGTTCACCAGCAATAAGAACTTGATACATATACCACATCCCAACACCAAACTATTTCCTATTAACTGCAAAAACCAAGATGAAAGTACTTGAAATTTCACCAAATCATTTGATAAAATGACTTTTCGCTTCAGTTGTTATTAGGAAAGCTGTTTATTAAAGGGCATCCAAGGGAGAGCACAACCTCGTAGATAAGAGCAGGAAAAGAAATCAATGAAAACCAATAAAAAAGTAATCTCCCGAAACTCGGCTGAGTCAACTCACGGGATAGCACGAAGCGTTTCTTACCTGGAGGTGGAGTTACTGGCGGCCGGTGAGCAAAGTCGAGCTAGGCCTTGTTGCCACGGATATTCTTGGCGACGTCAGCATAAACTCTTGCAGCTTGCCAAACGCGGACGCCCTTGTAAGGGTCTCTAATTTCAGCTGCCCATTTCTCCCATGGCCTCTGCCTTATTCCTCTGTACACGTTCTTGCGAACTCGCTGTGTCTTCTTCTCCTTCCCCTCATCAGGAGCATCTCCATTGCGAGATTTTGTTAAGTCGTAAAATGAAATCGAAGAAGAAAGTGAACATTAGGATTGTTTCATTCAAATTTGTTGGGAGTGTAAAATTAGATGTCAACGATTAATTAAGGGTAAAATAGAGAAATCAAACTCTTTACTTTTTCATCGATGTCATACGGCACGCACGCATCCGCTGCATGTCTTCATTTGAAACCGTGAATCAATTTCACCACCGTCAAGGGTCTCAAGACCGCCACACAATTGGCAAATTCTTTTTACCAAAATAATTAATTAATTAATTTGATTAATACGAAGAAAGTCATTGAATTTTAATCAAAACAAGTTACATTACTAATTAGCACCAACACTCATTTCACTTCAAGGCCACGAATCACGATGCAATATCTAATTAGTTTGCCAACTGCTTTTGATTAATATGCGAATCATGTCACAAAAAGGTTACCATTCGAAAGAATAAATGGTTAATTTCAAGAAGCCGATTTGTTTTCATTTCTTCCTGGGCAAATGTAAGTCGTCAATCACAGAGCACAAAATACAGACACCACCGTTCCCATTACACAAATCTGCAGTCAATGCAAATTATATTACTGAGAAATTCAGTAATGACCACACAGGCACACACATGTACCTCACTCGATGTACTTATTTATCAGCAAATTACATAACCACACGTAACGAATATTTAATACTTGTAACTCTAAAACACAACATTAAAACCTTTGAACCTCTGTTCTGAACAACGTTAAGAGTAATATTTTCACTGTCCCTGCAGTTTGGTTGAACCTCTCCCAAGAAAGCTGCAATATTTGGGAAAAAAAAAAGGATAAGAGGAAGAATTGTTAGATGTTTCGGCGCAAGTTAAAGTATTAACAAAGATTGAAATTCCCTATGAAAATAACTAGATAATTAAAAAAAAAATCTCATTATAAGTTCCATTTTGAAAAATCCTGAACTGTTTGAATTTAGAAACAGATCTAACCCCTTGAACAGTGCGGTTTCCAAAAATATTATTTTTGTCTTTTGTACTGACAAACTAGTTATGTATTAGAAGAAAATAAATTAGTACAAATTATCGCTTGATTTAATCATACCTAAATATCGCTTGATTTGATTATCTCGTCATCAAGCTCAATCTGAGTGATATGTGCAATCTTGGGCCAATCTTCACCTGTTGGCGGTTTGCATCTTTCACTCAGTGAAGGACATCCTCCAATGGCCAATAATTTCAGAGTAGTGAGGTGATGCATATCCTCCGGCAACGATGACAATTTTGGACATCCTCGAATGGCAAGAGTTTCAAGAGATTCGAGATCTTTTAGAGACCCTGGTAGTGCCATGAAGTTGGGACAATCTCCAATAACCAAGGTCTGTAAAGTATCAGTACAACATTGAAGAAGCCATTGTGGCAGTTCTAATAACTGTGTTATTTCCTTGATGAAAACCTTCCGAAGGCGAGGCCTTGTGTTTTTGCGATCATCATGACTTCCTTCACCTTCCATTTCCACGTTCAGATTAAGATCAAGGCTTTCACACCTAGCCAAACACAGAGTCTCTAATGAGCTGAGATATTTGATAGAAGGTGGCAATGAGATTAGACGAGGACAATTATCAATAAATAATGTTCGAAGGAGACTTAATTGATCTATCTCCTCGAACAAATGTTCTAAATCCCTACAACCAGAAATTGTCAAACAACGAAGAGAACCCAAGCTCCTTATTCCACTCTCTTGCAAAGACTTCTGTTTTGTGGTTAGCGCTAACAATCTGAGACTGACAAGGTACCTTATGTCTTTAGGCAACTCTTCTAGCTCCAGACATCCTTCAAGATCCAGTGTTTGTAAACTCTGTAGCATGCAAATGGATTTTGGAAGTTTCTTGATTTTATAATTTCTCGACAGATCAAGATACCTCATGTGCTTCAAATTTCCCATCTTCCTGGGACAAACCTCAAGAGCAGATTCACTTAAATTTAGCACTCTCAGGAACTGCGACTTTGAGATGCATGATTCAACAAATGATTGGCTTGTCTTCTCATCATCAGTTGAAAAGAAAATGGTTCTCGCACGACCTAGATCAGACAAAAGGCTTGAAAAGTCATTTCTTGATGCATTAGCAGCAGCAAATGACAAATGGCGGACACTTTTGGGAATAGATTGACAATCAGAGTTCACTACTAGGAATTCATCTTTGGCCACTTGTTGAGCAAGATCATGCATAAGGTCGTGCATTTTGAAAAAGAACATCTCCGATCCTAACATCCCAAAAGTCAAATCTTGGAAGAAAGATCTTGAACATAGTTCCTTCAAGTACCGCATGCCAATATCTTCTAAATCTTCTTTCTTATTATGGGATTGGAGAAGACCATGAGCCATCCAAAATTGAACCAAAGACTCACCATCAAATTCAAAATCCTTGGGAAAGATTGAACAATAAGCAACACATCGTTTCAGGTGAGGCGGCAATTGATCGTAGCTTAACCTCAGAGCAGGTAAAATACCACTTTCCTTTTGCTCTAACTGCCATATCTCACTATCCCTCACATATTCCCAAAAATGTTCATCCGTTAAGTCATATAGTAGACTTCCTAGTGTTCTGACTGCCAGAGGAATTCCACCACATTTTCCCACAATTTCTTCCCCGATTTTTATGAGGTTCGGATGTTTATCTTGCTCTTCTTTAAATGCACATTTCATAAACAACGACAAGCAATCCTCGAATGGTAGAACTTGTAAGTTGTAGCCAGTAGTACCTCCCCTCGTGCCCATGATTGAAGCAACCTTCCTGCTACGTGTGGTTACCAAAATTTTGCTTCCGTTAGCACCTCCCAACAATAAGCTTTTTAATTTACGCCATGCTTCAGGATCTTCGTTCCATACATCATCCATAACAAGCAAGTATCTCTTACCATTCAAACGATCTCGCAAGATTCGTTGCAATTGGTCTGTATCCAAGTCACCGTGGTTTTGACCAGTTATCGACTTGATAATCTTTGTCATAATTTGTCTCTCATCAAAATCCTCAGAAACACATATCCAGATTTTCAACTCAAAATGCTCTTCTACCCTTTGATCATTGTACACCAATTTTGCAAGTGCAGTCTTGCCCAAACCTCCAAGTCCCACAATAGGAACCACAGACACAGTTTCACTTTCGCCGTCACTTGTTTGCATCAATAGTTCAATAATCTTTTCTCTATCTTTATCTCTTCCAATAATATCTGATGGACGCACAAACGAGTGAGTAGGTTCCCTTTCTTTGTGCACAATTCGCCAACTACGATCATCAAGTCGTGCAGTGAGATCAAACTTATGCATCATGTTTGCAATCTCATCAAACCTCTCTCTGACTTTCTTGATTTGTTAACACATTCTAAAACGAAAAGCTATCGGATTTGAGCTTCCAAAAAAGTTACGTAACTTTCTTCCGATGCTTCTTTGCTTCATGACTTGCCTTCGTAGATCTTCCACCTCAAATTCATCCAACACATCTTCTGCATCATAACAAGCATCCGTAAGCTTTCCCAGCCAATCGCTTAACCGGCGATTATGGATTTGCTTTTCCTCAGCATCCAAAACCACACTTTTGACAGTGGTTAACGTCTCCTTTAACTTTTGTAAGTCATTTTTGACACCGCAGAACAATAAAAGTTCTTCATAAGCAAAGCTCCCTAATTTTTCCAAAAGTTTTTCAATCGGAAAATATGATTCCACCATTGCTCCTGAAATTGAAGAAACAGAGTCATGGGATATTATTTTATGGTACTTTTTTTTTCCATTTATACTATTCTTGTTGCTCGTGAATAAATTCAAACAAAATTTTAAATACAAACGGGTGGGCTTGTATTGTTTTAATTAAAGTGTAGACGTTCATAATTCTTAAAGTTAAGTTTAAATAGACTTAAGAAAGATTAATTAATAATCCAAATTTTTTTTTACTATTTAGCGGGGGTTTGAACTCTACTAGTCATGAGGTGGATCAGCCAAGGCCTTATTGATGAATTCCATGAGTTGGCACAAGAGTCTTATGTTCATCCATTGTATCTTTTTTTTTTGGAAGTAAGTTAATCAAATCATGTGTTGTTAGTTGTCATTCAATCTACCAATATACCTATGGAAATTTGTTTTATTTGGATATTGGCAATTACAGCCCATCCATTAAAAGTTTCAACTGGGCTAGTCACAAAAGAGATTGGTGGCATTGTAAGGAGGATTTGAGGATATTGGGAGATGTCTCTTTTTTCAAAGAAGATTTTTAAGTCTTAAATTAGAAATTTTCTAGACTTTTCAGTTTTCTTATTGAATATAATTCATATTTAAGAAATAAGTAATTTTCTCTTTAGAATTTAACTTATTCAAAGAGGAATACAAATCATATAAGGAAAGGAATACAACTTCTATATGAAATAATCACTACATATATATATGGAGATTGAGTTTACTTCTTTGCATAATTCAACAATCAGTTATCTATAAGTAAATAGTTTTCAGTGTGAGAGAAAAGTAGTTCTATTAAAATTAGGTGTTTTTGGTGTGAGAAAAACCCTAGAGTAATTATAATAATATTTACATAATAATTTTTTCTCTTATCGTCCTTAGCTATTATAATTTTTCTCCAATATAGAATTTTTTCATGTAAATTTTTGTATTATTTTATTAGCTTTATTCTCCAACTACTTTATATTTACTATTTATTTCATATTTTTTCTTGCGAATCTTAGGTGAGATTAATTATTTCTTAGCAGGTGATAATAGAGCTAAGGCTGCAATGTAGAGCAAATACGTCAACAAGGAGGTTTTCAAAACCTATGAAGATAGAAACAGAAAAGTTTGACGGAATAATTAATTTTGGCTTTTGGGAAGCTCAAGTCAATAACATATTGATTCAATCTGTCTATACAAGTAAAGCAAAGAGCAATGTCAGGCCTATTCCACTAGTAGAAACCCCTGGAGGAGTGTAATAAATGATGTTTTACAAAACTGCATGTTGTGTGTCATCTATTGGTGTGTCGTGGAAGAGGATGTGTTATTGCTAATGGGTCCACAAGATGTGCACACAACATGCAGTTTAGTATTTATGCAAGGTATGTGGTGGACTTTTTATGTTGATCGTTGAGGACTCTCAAAGAAGCCAAACATGAGAGTGGGTAATTTCAGAAATGTGATCAACATATGCCAAACATGTGTACTCTGGATAATGTGAAGTATGATGATTCTCGATGTAGAAAATTATGGCTGCTGGATAGAGGACAGGATTTTACTCATGGTGAGTGATTCTCATTACTCCAATGTCAGTGTAGTTTTGGTAGATTAAAGAAGGTGGAGACCACATGGTTGCATAGATGTATGGCGGATCATATTTTTTCGTTTAATTAAAAAACTCGCCAAAGTTGAGATTTTTAAGAAACATATCTCCTTTTTCAATGAGGATTTGTAAATCTTAAATTAGAATATTTCCTAGAATTTTTTTATTTAGTAATTTTTTTGTTTGGGGGATTCATGTTTAAGGAATAAGTAATTCCAAAGAACTTATTAAAGGAGGAATACAAATTATATAAGGAAATAAATACTTCTCTTATATGAAATAATCACAATATATAAGAAGGTTAGATTCACTTGTTTGCATAACACAATAATCAGTTCTATACAAGTAGACAGTTTCTAGAATGAGAGATTATTTGTTATTGGGGTTTTGTATGTGAGGAAAATACTAGAGTGATTGTAATGATCTTTACATAGTGGATTTTTCTTTCGTCATCTTTGGCGGCCGTGGTTTTTCTCCAGTATAGGAATTTTTCTCCGGTAAATTATTGTGTTATATGATTGGTTTTATTCTCTATATATTATCTATTTACTTTTTATTTGATATGTTTACTTACAAGATCTTGGTAGGATTAAAATTTCCTAACAAATGATTCAAATATTAGAAATATCTATGTAAACTATGGTGTGCCAACCAATCATTATCTGCTAGATGGCAAAGCTGTGTATTGTATAATGAGATGATAAATCTTTTAAATATTAATTTCGAAGGATCTTATCGAAATAGGTTGTAAAGATATTATGAGACATACTATTATGTCAAATAGATGAGTTTGTACCTAAAATATAGTTTGAACGGTCTCTATACCTAATTGAATAAAATCTTTTATAACAAAATTTATTTTAAATAGTGTTATAATATAAGGATAGTCCTCACTAGACCTACTTTTATTCTTATCTTTACAACCATAAAATTAAATATTAATCATCTCAAACTCAAACATTATTAATTAGCCTTTGTACTTTTTTTTAGTTCTTTGTTTTCATTTGATTTTCCATAAATGTACATGGGTTAGCGTATCATATTTTTACTATGTTCTGAGAACACGACACGTGTCCTTGATAAATGAGCATTTGACATGGTTATTCCACACAAAATGCTCTCATATAAGGATAAAATGAACCACATGTTTCATTAAAAGAAGCACGTGATGACCAAATACTAGCTTCGAAGCTAACGTGTCTCTAGAGTGCCTACGAGGAACTGAAATAAGAGCCACTATTTACAATGCCACTTGTGAAGATTGAAATACTACACGTGGCACACATAGTTTACACTACCAAAGAGCATTAGATTCTATTACAGCACCTTGACGAAATTCTGTTTACACTTAAGAGTTCTTATACGTTTTACTAAAACTTTTACACTTGAGCACTGGAGTGTTCTTGTCTGTACAAGATTATATTGTTTCTTTAATAGGTATAAGAGTAACAATATTTTCATTACACTGTCCTCTATATTACGGCTATTATAGTAATGTAAAAATTTATTATAATATGAAGGATAAAGCTATTTAAACCCATTGTAATGTTGAATAAATCCATTTATATAATAAACACATTATCACAACTTAAAATTTTATTTTTTCATTAAAAAACCCACAAATATTCCCAATATAGTAAATTATAGAGTTTTCATTTGATTTTCATATATTGTCCCAACTCACTACCCTTACATTTTCATCAATTTAGTATAACAATAGAGTTTTCTCCCTTAACTCAATTACCCATATGTTTTCCATTAATTTTACTTTTATACTCTAATTTCAAAAGTTTAATAATATACATCATGTACTTGAAATAATTTAGTAAATAACAATTCAATTGCCGAATGCTTTTTTCCTTTCTTTCTTGTAACTTCAAACAGAAATAGTAAGTCTTTTAATTCCCTTAATTATTGCTATAATTAAGTTGGTGATCTTTTGATATTTTTATAGTGATCTTCTAATTTTTTTTAAATTAAAATATTTAATAGAAATCCAATTACTAAAGTTTCATCACGAGCATATACATCTAATAGTGACTCGAGGGTAAAGGAAAGGCAAATTTTAAAAGAAAAAAAAATTGTTTTTTTTGGATAAGCAATTTGAATAGAGATTTTACTCCAATAGAAGCCTTAAAGTATAAGAACCACACAGGACTAGAAAAAAAATTTGGGAGGCGGAGAGGAAAAGAGAAAAAAGGGTGAAAAAAATAAAAGCTTTAGGGAGATAAATTAACATAATATTTGGTTAAAATAGTAATTTAATTAAGAAAAATTTTGTAATGAAATTTTTTATTGAGAAGTGGATTTTGGAGAGTGCGGTGGGTTCAAATAACCTTGTTCTAATATATGTTCCAAGCCAAATATAGCGTCTCCAAAAAAATTCCATTCCACTAACGATAAGTTACATACAATCTTTTACGTTCCCTCTTGAAATTTATTTCTTTTTATAATATGTTTATTAATTTTCACTAATTCTTGATTGCCTAATACCTTCCTCACCCCTACATATAAACGGGTCGGGGAATCATAAACCTCTTGTACTAAACCTAAGTGATTTTACCGCTTAATATGGCACTAGATTTTTGATGAATTGAAATTTTTTAAACGTTAAAATTTATCTCATTTTTATATGTATGGATCTGGCAAGTACAGGAATAAATTAGTATCTACATTTATGTAACTAACGATGTACATGATTGTCTCTTGTTTATTGTTAAAAGTTAAAACTATAGCTAAATCATACAAACAAATCTATCAGTTTGAAGTAGTCGTACCTTTCTTGTAATGCTCCCACCAATCACGAATTGTCTATGATGATTCGGCAGAGCTTGAGGTGTCTGTGATGACACTGCTATAAAATGGCTGGAGCAAAGAAAAATGAGAGCTCTTGTATTTGTGCTGAAATGGGACTTCTTTTTTTTTTTGTTTGGCTGAAGACGGACAAATTAATCACTATGAACTTATATTATAAGATAAAGAATTGGTAATTATACAATATTCTTTCCTTTAGTTATGACAATGTAATATTCATAGTCCTCAAACCAAGCAACCAAACTAGAAACCTGCAATTGATGATAACCCTCGTTAAAGGATGATTCATTTTTTCAGATACAAGAAATACATAATTGATTCCTTGCTTAACAAACCAATGTTATGTACATATCTTACTAAGTGAGCAAGAATCATCGTCCTTAATATATAAAATTTTGTTTTAATATTAAAGGTTGTATAAATTAGTAAATTATAAAAGGAACCTTCTCCTCTTGTTAAAAATTCGTCTTATGATAGAATGAATATCGTCTTTTAATTAATTTCCAAACCAACTTTAACCTCAAAAAAACCACAAGACATTACATAACAATGCTACATAATCTGATAATCCTACTTATTTTTTAATCTGCAAAGTCATTAGTTCTCGCCAGTTTTTCTGAATGAAAATCATACATGTAGTTACCCAGTTTCAGGGCATTGAAGACGAAAGAGTGTGTATGCATAATCCTTACAAAATTTGACAGCACTGCGTTTTATTATTTGCCAGCTAGTGAGTCCATTTCGCAATGGTTGTAGATTAAAAGCCATAACACTTTAAACAACCTTAATCATAGACACAGATGGCGAAAGAAAAACCAGTAAAGAGTTCCCAATCACAAAATTATCATTATCCCCATTGCGGAATTGCCATTATGTTAATGGCACAAAGCTATGTGATTGAAGGAATGCTTACACTCATACCAGAAAAAAACCCTTTCCCCAAATTAATTCCAAAATCCAAATCCTTCTTTAGAGGAGCCTCAGATCAACTGTAAAAGTTTAGTGATTTCATCTGCCGGTCTCAACATATATGCTTGCACACTGAAAAGTAGGCACTCGAGCAGGAGAACCACAAACAGATTCTTCTGAAATGGAAAATGTTGATGAACTCTTTAAGGCTTTTGCTTTTTCTCGATGTCATATAGCACACACACATCTGCTGCTGTCTTCATCTGAAACCACGAATCAATTTCACCCACCGTCAAGACCACACAATGGGCAAATTTTCGAGCAAAAAAGGTTAGCAAGCCAAATGACATCAGGAGAACTATTACGTCTACAAACAATTTGAGAACTTTCAGCTCCTTGGGGGCAAGCAAATGCATACAGGATTTTGTTTTCATCAAAAGTCCAAAATTTCTCTCAATCACATAAATATTTACATTTAATGGACAGCTTCCTAACTGACAGAGTTTACACTTGAGCAAGACTGATCCCATTTCTGTGCTCTTAGAACTCAAGCTTTCTTAAATGCAACCTCAATTAACCATATCCTCTTACAATTCATTTGGTATTCATACAACTCTTTATCATATAGAGGTTTGGTCTCCTTATTCCATATAAAGCTTCAGTAGCACTATTGTGAATATCCTGCCTAATATTTGTGGCACCAACCTAATAAATGCAGTCTTAATCACATAGGTAGTCCATTCATTCATCACAATGCGTTTTAACACCCCTCAATCAATTATAGCTACCATGACAAAGATGATGAGGTGAAGAGAAAGAAAATGTTCATCTCAGGCATATCCACGACAATCCATTTAAGACACAGATAAGGTTTGAGTTTTAATATTCAAGCATATAACAGCATGTGAGTCTCAAACTGATCAACTTCAGAATCCACAATGCCATTGTAAAATGTCAACTTTGCCGATACAAAAGTTTCCTTAATTTTTAGACATCAAGAAATTTATTTATTGTCAAAAAGTATCAGGATAAACAAACATTTCCATCATATGAAGTGCAAGTTACCTGTATGACATTGATCGTTTGCTTGATTGCCCATCCGAATAAACTCAATGCAACTAGGAAGGAAAGGGGCGAACCCTGTCGCACAGTACTCGCCACAACCTGAAAGAAGATATTGTTTGAAAACTGAGAAACAGGGGAAATCTTCCCATGCGCAGAACAATCCAATAGTAAGAAAATGAGAACCTACATCCACCAAACTTTCACTCTGCTTCCCCGCAATAAGAAATAGGATTAGGTAAAGAACCTGCAGGGTTGAAACAGTTGGATCCGGTAAAAAGTACTGATAACATTTGCAAGTACTGATATGTATAATAACACGGAAAGCTACAATTACCTCACATGCCACACAACAATAACCCATAAACATCCGGTTCCCATAATATGCTTTGAAAAGCCAATTTGTGCTGTCTTTTACATCTTTATGGTTAGTTTTTCCTGTCAAGAATGTACTGCAACAGAGATAAAGAGTGGTAGGCATATTTCCCAACGAAAGTAACACTTTTCTTTAGCAAAAAAGGAAAAAATAAATCTAATATCTTCCAGTTCCACAAGCAATTTCATGTCTCATGAGATTATGTTAGGGAAATGAATAGGTACCTGTACATCTGCAGCCAGTGACTACCAATATCTAACGCAAGTAGTGACACAAAAACCAAACCAGGCCTGCATAGAGATGCAAAATAGCTCAATTATGCATTCATTTTAAAATATTAGATTACGCGTCAAGAAAACATAACAAAGTCTTACCTGTATACTTGAGAGAGTATTACCAGTAGACAAGCTGTACTAATCCTGAAATGCAAAAGATTATTAACAAAAGACGAAGACAAAGACAATAATCCAAATTAGTATGCGTATCTATGCCAATCAGAACGAATGATGACTAATGATACATTGGGGGTGGGATTGAGAGAAATTACCTATCGGTTACCATGTCTAAAACAGCTCCAAAGGTCGAAACTGAACCAGAAAAAGAAGACAATGAAATCCAACATCTTAGGCACTGGTTATAACTAGTTACAAATTACTGCTTAAAATGTTAGGGATAATACATGCCCTTATCATCAAATCGACTACAGAAAAGCCTTCAATCCAGAAATATGCCTCAAATTTTTGACAGTCAATGAGGCCTGTGCTAGGAAATTAGTGATATATAGAGTTTTTAAGACATAGACTGAAAGTTCTGGTTCTGTTCAAATCAGTTTAACATAGCCAAGAAGCATACTATGCAATTCAAATACCACCGTACCAGTTGCTAAACGAAATAATAACAGCAAAAAGACAGTGATTCAAGGTTGCAGCTCAAAAGGACAATAAAGTTGTAACAGCACATGGATTAAAACTCCAAAAGAGGATCGTGATATGTTATTTCAAAATAATATTGAACCAACGGTATAAGAAGACAGCTGAATCATCTTATTCAGTATCAAACATCCAGCCTAATAGTCAATGTGAAAGACAAACGTTTGCTTTGACTGGATAAAGATTACGAGAATTCACTCTAACACGTCCTCATTCACACACAAAGACAATTTTTAGCAGCTCAATTAGCATAAATTGTCGATGCTTAATTTGCCAAAAGATAGAGAGCAGATCACTTCATACCTTGATTGAATTTACGAGCACACCAACCATCTATCGCATCACATACAAAGCTGAAAGCACCCAATACTCGCATTACACTCACATACTATACACATCAAACAATGGCCATGAAGCTACACATCAAAGGAAACTTCTAAAATAGATTCTCACCTGATAAAGTAGAGAACAGAGAAAACCCTTTTGTCAGAGAAACATAAATAAAAGGCAATGCAATTCAAGAGCACTCTCACATACCCTAACATTCACAACATAAAAATGAAAAATTCCATCAAACCCATGAAGCCGGTAATCATAAACTATCAGAAAAACCCACAAAAACCCACCAATTATATTTGGAATGTAAAGATAGACAGATATCTTTCTAAGTCTTGGTGCAGTTTTCTTCCCGTTGGCCATTGAAGCAACTTGGAAACTATTACAAGGAAACTATTACAAACTCCTGCACAAAAAAAAAAAAAAAGAGTTCAGAACTAGACTAGAACAAGATCTCACGCCATATTAAATGGGACCCAGAAAAACTGGTGGGGCCTAGCAGCTGATATGTGCTTGGATGTGAAACACAAATCAAGAAACGAACCTTGGAAGTTGAAAGAAGCTTGAACGAAGAACAAACCTTTTTGCTCGGAAACACAGTTGAGTTCTTGATTCGATTCCTTACTTCCGCAGTTCCGCTTCTTAATTCTTTTGGAAATGATTTGTTTAATTGCTTAATCATTTTTTTAAGTGTGATTATAATTAAACCACTAGGATAATTATTCGGTTGTCATCAACTCTCGTGTGCGATACGCTCTGAGCCATTGACCTCGTAAAATTTGACATGACTTTATTATTTAATTAAAAAATAGAATCGCGTTTCACACGGTTCATTAATATTATTTTTTTTTGTTCAAAAAAACCTTAAAAATAAAACGGTTAAAATACATAAGAATAGAATCATTCATTTTCACATTAACGAAAATAAAATTAATTAGGGTTAAACAGTATCTTAATAAATTCACAACACTTACAAATAATAATTATCTTTCATCAAAAATATTTATTTAGAGAATATCAAAAGATTATAGTAATAAATCGCATCACATCCGCATTTTTATATATATATATATAATATATATATATGTATACAAATAAGAACAAGAATTTGATTAAATTTAACATAATTATTAATTAAATTTTTAATTTTTTTAATTAATTAGTTAAAGGATTTAACAATTAATTAATATTACATTACTGAAAACTTAAATATTAGATATGATTCTCTTTTCTTATTATTTTAGAAGGATAAACATATATGTAGTGTTTCATTTATAAAATCTTATATAGATTTATAACTTTAATAGTATAAATTTATAATATTTTGGTAGATAAGTATATTCAATTATATCGATAAATTACACTCACACACATTAAGCTGATTATTGGATAATCTGATTATTTTTCATGTCGGTTAAAGATCTTAATATTTTGACATAATTATTAAATAGATAGTGTTTAGGTCAATCTACATTTGACACGACATAAGTTGATGCAACACAAACATGACCTATAACCCGTTTTGCCAGCTCTAACTTTGAGTTTGAGTAATTTTTTTTTTTTTTGGAATATTGTTGGAGGTTACATTTGAAGGAAAAAGAAAAAAGAATTATATTAAAACTTTTACAAAAACAAAATTGTTTGACAGTGGATTAAGGGTACCGTATTCTATAATTTGAATACAATTAGTTAGATTTTATTAATTTTTGTATCATAAGAATAACTATTTTATAGTCTAATTACCGTCGAATACTTAAATTTTATTAATTTCTAGTTAATTTTACACGTGAGGTGTTTGTTTGCTCATCATATATGATAGATTAAAAATTGATATGATAGAGAAAAAAAATGCTAAGGATATCATTTTGGCATATATTTCAAGGTTCTTAATATAATTTTATTTTTAAAAAATATTATTTTGCGTGTTTGTTTTATATATGAGTAACTTTTTAATAAGAAAATAAGAGATAAATTAAAAGATAAAAAAATTTAACGCAATATATTCTATCTTTTAATATAAAATTGGATTGGAATTTTCTTCATATCTAAGCTCTAAGCTTTTAAATATCATTTGTCACGTGTCTTTTAGTAATACTATATAGATATAATTTTATTTTATTTTTTTATTAACACCAACCACAATTTTAATTTTTATAGATCAGATCAAGAGGTAATGTTGGTCTATTAAAATTTATGTTTTCCTATCTTTTAACTTGATACTTACCATATACTAAAATAAGAATCTCTTTCTAAACAATGACTCATTGTATATTAAGGTAATGTTTATTTATTTAGTTATTTTGTCTAAAATCTGAATTGAATCTAAATTTTTATGAAATCTGAATAGATCTGAATATGAATATCTAAATGACATATTTTTTTTTTAATCTCTGAATATAAGTAGTAGTTTCTTTGTTTTTATTAATTAAAAAAATTTTAAATATGATTATTTGACATTTATATCATTATAAAAAAGATTATATTTTATAATTTGGGAACAAACCATATTTTATTGAGATATTTTTGTAAATTAATATTTATTTTTCATTAAGATATTTTTTTTATTAAGAGAAAAGTTATAGAAATTCACTTTTTCAACTCAAGTCTAAAGGACTAAAACCATACATAAGTTATAAAAAAATAAACAAATAATTCTTTAAAAAATTATATAATTAATAAAATTTCAGACTTACATATATCTAACAAAAAAACTCTAATCACATATATTTACGATGCCTGCTGTCCACATCTACTTGATGGTGGGCTGATAATGAAAGCTCGGTTTCTTTTTTATAGCCCATATATAGTATTGGGTGACAATACATCAACCATGTGGGCCTTACCCAAACAATTTAAAATCCAAGTCCATGTTACTTTATACAGCACTCCATCTCGCATTAATTACACTGATTGAAAAATTTTACGCACTTAAAAAAGTTTCTAGCTTATCACACTATGTTAAATTTTTCTGTGAGTAATGAAGAAAAAAGAGCAAATAATTTGAGTAGCCTTTAATCATAATCTTGATGTAGTTTGTTATAGTGCTTTAGAAATAAGATTTAACATCTAACCTAACAAGACTACCAAGAGCAATACTTGTTAACATCAATAGTTGGTCAATGATTCAATTGAGTCAATGCCAGTCCATAAATGAAATGAATAAAATAAATAAAGAAGGTAAAGTAGCTGCTCACAGACACACACAGTACAAAGACAATGCATTCTTATACATCAATTGCGTCATGTGACAACGACCAAAAGGTTTCTATTATCAGAATATCACTTGGGTGTCCTTGCCCCACACGGGAAATTTACACTAATAATCATAAAAAATTTAGTTTTTTTTATTTTAACCCCTCAAACAAATTTCTATTAACATTAAAAAATTGAATCGCATTAAATCTAATTATCAGCATCGTCTCCTTCTTCTTCTCTCTCTATAATTCTTAATCGGGAGAAGACGTTTTTCGTAATTAATTCGTTTACTAATGCGCATATGGGGGTCTAGTCGAGAGAATTTTGGATGGTTTTGGGTTTGGATTTGGGGCTTGAGCAACTGGTTTGATGCGAGTGAGTGTTTCGGATGGAGTTTGGAAATTTTTGAACGAAAAGTAGCCCATTTAAAAAACAAACGTTCGAAAGAAATTTTTTTTTATTGTTTTGGGTTTGTCGGAACTGAGATTCGATCGAGGTAAAGTAAAACGAACCCGTATTACATTACAATGCTAAATTATAAAAATCGGCATGGACCGATGGATGAAATGAAATGTAAACGAATATAGAAGGCAAAGTAGCTGCTGTCACAGACAAGGCGGTAGAAGAAGGCAAAGACAATGCGGCTTTTGGAAGCTTATACATCAATTTGGAGGAAAAGCGTCATGTTAATTTAATGACAACGACCAAAAGGTTTCTATTATCACAATATCACTTGGGTGTCCTTGCCCCACACCCTTGTGTGAAATTTCATCTCCCTTTCATTTCATATGATTCCGTTCTTTTTTAGCACAAATCATTAACCGTTCCGATATATTAATTGCTAATATTAACGTTATATTTTAATGCCAATTAACGTCACTCTTAAAAATAGTCATATTAATTTGAAGATTGATGAGTACAAACTAGATTTGCTTCTTATCTTAGTCAAGGTGAACTAATTATTTCTTATTAATCTTAATTAAGGTGGCGTTTGTTTTTAAAATCTAAATAAGAATTAGATCGAATAGATAATACGAATCTCGAAAAATAAGTATTAAGTTGTTTGTTTTTTTCAACTGAAAAAATTGAAAATATATACTTTTACATTTGTATCCTTATTAAATTTGAATGTCAAATAAATAATATATTAAATACTACAATATTTTAACATTTATAACTAAAACTATATTCAAGTGAATACATAATTATTTTGGAATTTTAATATATAAAATACCATAAATTTCAAATTTTATTGTATATAATATAAGAAAGTAAAAACATGGATATTTTTATGTGGGGTAAATGTCTATGGGTGAGTTTTGGGATAGACATAAAAAATAAATTATAAAATATTGATATTTTTGACATTAGTAAGTAATTGACTTAATTCAAATTTCTCAATTAAGTAAAAAGCTAAAAAAATTGGCTTATTTTATTAAGTCAAAATTATCTAAAAAGTCTCATCCAGTTATAAAAACAAACAATTTTAATTAACTTAATTAATTAAGTTAAGTCACTTTAAGTCATTAAGTTAAAAAACAAACGCTACCTACGTATCTAACTTGTCATGATTTGAATGAATATTTCTTTTTCGAGAAAAAAAAGGTGTATAAAGTGGTGAAAATCATATTCAATAACCTTGTTTTAAAGGAAAAGGACGACGGCATTCTTGTTTCATGTATAGATGTGTTTTGACAATTGACATACAAGAATTCATATAATTTATAAATGCAATATTATTATTTAGGACATTTAAAATTAAAGTCAAAATTTGTTTATAAAATAGTATGGATAAATTTTTGTTTTAAGAAAAGAAGACACATTCTTTGAAGAGGCTAGTGTAGTGGCCCACCATGACTCTTCGATACTTCGACCATGATGTGTGCCATACATGTCCACAGCCAATAACATTGTAAGGGATGCTGGACCTACTCAAATCTTTTTATTCATACAAAATTTTGGAAATACAAAAATATCATCTATAAAGTAGTAGTAGTAGTCGTGCGTAATTTTCTTCAGCTTTATTAATAGACAAATGATCCTAAACTTTGGTATGGGTTGTGGGGTCTCTAAAGTTTCAATTTCAATTGCTTCAACATCTTTAATTTCTTTTATTCACTGAAAAGTGCAGTATAACATATTTCACTAATTAGTATTTAAAATTGTTTTCATTTGCTTTTTCTAAGAATTTGATACCTTGTATCTAATTGCAATAACAATCTTCTAACGAGAAAGCTCTCATTTTAGTAATGAAATCAAAAATCAAACTAAAAGATAAAATATATGTGTGTGTGTGTATTATATATAATATGTATATACATATTCTTTGTCATTTCTCATTTGAGTTTAAGTTCCTAGGTCTTCATAATTATGCTAAAGAAATTAATTTTATAATATCTATTTTTTAATCGTACAACTGAACTTTTTAAATCATATTAAAAGAATTTTTTAATCAGAGAATAACATATTTTTTTTATTGAGGAGTATGTTTCTCTTTCTTTAAAGTTTATTTTCAAACTGAGTTTCATCTAAATGGACTTGTAATGTAATTTCTTTTTCTTAAAAAAAAAAAAGAAATTAGCAACACAAATATACTGGATATATGTATAAAACTAAGAAAATTTTACAAAAAATTTCAATGTTGTAGCTGGCTGAAATTAGCAACATCAATGTACTAAGGAGAAAAAGTCATTTTCATCTCTAGGATTTGATATAATAACCTATTTCATCCTTCTATTTAAATAATAACTTATTTCATCTCCTTTTTTGTAAACAATAGCTCAAAACACCCCTCGATAAATTTATCTTAAGTTTATAATTTAATTTATTGAGCTTAAAATAGGATTTTTAATTGGGGATATACAAATTATTTTAAAATTGAACTCTCAAACACAATTAAATAACATATGACTTTCTGCATAAATTTAAAAGTTAAGGACAATTTAATGAATAGATAATAATTATAGTAAATAATATGCAAATTATATATTTACTACAAAATTAAAAAAAATATAGATTTCATAGACACTAGAGTTTTTTTTTTTGTCTTTTTACGTATCCCTGACTTTAATATGGTCAAAATAAATAAATAGTCAATTAGTATTGTTACTTTACCAAAAGTACACAAAGACTTCTTCATTTACATAAAAAACACACACTAAAGACATAAAAACATAGATTTAAAATACTACATAATAAAATACAAAGTATTATAATGTGTTTTTTTATCTTTTAATTTATCCCTAACTTTAATATGGATAACAAAGATACTTTGATTTCTTACAGTTTCACAAACAGGATCGAAATTTGGGCATATTAGATATCCTAAATTGAATTTAGGAATATTATGATTTATAAATACTACTTATTCAACAAAGTCGATTGATTGATACGCGTCGATTTTCTGTTACGATAAATTGACGAAACAATAGCTGATCCGATAGCTGCTTCAGCGGCTGCAATAGCTATAACAAAAATTGAAAAAATATCTCCTTTTAATTGTCGACTATAATAATAATAATAATAATAATAATAATAATAATAATAATAATAATAATAATAATAATAATAATAATAATAATAATAATAATAAAAGAATTTAGGTGACTTCATTAAAAAAATTTAATGAAGACATGCATACACATGCACGCACACATGCACTATACACACACACACACACATACATACATACGTTATTTTTATTTAATTAAGTTATCCTTAAATTTTAAATTTATGCAAAAAGGCAGATTTTATTTAATTGTTCTTAATATTTCTATTTTAAAATAGTTTGCATTTATTTAATTGAAAAATCTATTTTGCCTTCAATGAATTATATAGTAAACTAACTATAAATTCATAGAAGGATATTTTAGGCTATTCTTTGAGAAGTGAGGATAAAATGTGTTATTATTTAAAAAATAATGATGAAATGGGTTGTAACATCAAACCCCAATAATAAAAAGAGTTTTTTCCCATATATTATATGTATAAAATTGAAAAAAATTTCCAAATATTTCAATGTTGTGGCTGGCTATTAACAACTTTTCAGATCGATCCAAAATTGCATGATCACCAAAATATTTCTCATAAAATTTTACTGCTAAAAATAATTTCTAAGAAAATACTTTGCCCATAGGCATTTAAATTTTGCACGTCAATCTATAGACCCACTTCTCTTTTTTATTAAGAGAGATTTGATTGGTCATTTTCAAGCAACAACTGGAAACAGATTGAATTCGGCTCGGCAAATGGAAACCTTCTTCAAAATAAATTGCTTGCTCTCCAGGGCAAGTTTAGTAATATTGTAAATTTTAAAAATAATTGCTGTTAGCTGAGTGCGAAATAATCAAATGTAATTATGTAATTCAGCTGAAATAAGAATAAGTTAAATGTTTAGTAAAATTTAAATTTAAAAGTGCAATAAGTTTTTAAAAAAAGTTGTATGAATTTGGTAAATTTTATTGTTAAATTACTGTAAGAATATAAATGATTGAATTAAACATAATATCGAAAAAAAATTATATACATATTTATAAACATGTATATAAAATATTTTTTATTGTGTGCATATAATAGTTGATTACTAGAATAAATATTTTATATTATTAACTTTATTTTATATTTTGTTATCTTGATATAATTGGTAATATTTATAATCTCTTTAAAGTTAGTGATTTTGTTTCCTAATTAATAAAGATAATTCTGAAGTTTTATAATATATATGAGGATATATATGAAATTGTATTGAGTATAAAAGTGATTTTTAAAATTAGATTTTGAAAAACTTCTCCTCCCTTACTTTTTCATATCTGATGTAGGATGAAATAATTTTGCTAAAAGTAATTTCTAAAAAAAAATAAAAAACCCTAAATTTAGTTTTATATTTTCATAATTACTTTTGAACCTCCTAAAAATAATCTCAGATGAATCCTTAATTAGTGTAAAAAGCATTGGAACAAACAAAAATAACATAAAGAATATAAATAATAGAACATAAATTTCTATTATAATGCATTACTTTAAAATCTATCTAATTTTAGTTGCATGCAGTTTGAGAGTATTATTAGAATTTTAAGGATATGTTTTATTCTTAATTTAGATAAGATTTTTTATTTTTAAACAAATGGGTGAGACATGTCTTTGAGAAATTTTAGAAAAGGATTTTTTGACAACTATGCTAAAAGCTAGGTTAAACACATAAAAACAGTAAAAGGTTGTTTTATTACCTTCTTTAAGATTTTATCCAAGTTGTCAAAAAGAGAAACCTTGGACATATTGTTTACATTTTGCATATCATTTTTGAATCACGAATTAAAAATTTCATTTGATATTTTGGTTCTCTAACAAATTCCAACAAAAGAAAATATATAAATTTATCTTTTTGGCTTTATGAAGTTATCTTAGACTTTTTATTCAAGAAGCATATCCAGAAAATACTTTTGTTGTGGAGAATCATTAACAAAAATACCATGATAAATCATATAATTGAGTTGTTTAGAAATTTTAAATATTATTCGAAATTAATAAAAGTTAAGATAAGTTTATTTTTTAAAAAGAAGGAAATTCAGATTTTTTTTTTCAAACGAATTAAGAAGCTTTCAAGAAAAAATGGAAAAAGAATTAAAGAATTATGGTAACCAAAAAAAGAAAAGATAAAAATATTCAAATTGGGATAATAGCATTTGGAGACCACATAAACTTTTACAATTTCCTAATCAGTGCATGATTTCCCACATTTGTAGTGGGAAATGAGTCCCAAGCTCTTTGAGAAATACTTTTTTTTTAGTTATAATACAATCTATTGATATTTATAACTAAAAGTCAATTGAGACATCTTAAATCAACTATATAATAGTACAATCTGAATATTTATACTATTTATAAAAAAAAGTTAAAAATTTTATGAATATACACAACATGTGAAAAAATTAGGTCATTAAGTGATTTCTTTTCTAAAATTAATTAAAATGCCTTCTAATTTTAAGCTACTAGCATAGAGTCTCCTAAAATTCTTACCACTTTTTGCATGTTGCTTGCTCGCCAAGGGTGGAGATGAACATAATATTTATTGTTTTGTTGGGGAATATTGATAATATAAGTCATCTCCTTATGGAGTCGGTGTATGTAATTTTTATGAGTTACTTTATATACTGCATGTTTTTCAAACATTTTCTTTTTTACTAAAAGTTGTGATCAATGAGAATTATTTAAATTGCCTCTCAAAAGGGTTGTCATTTTTTTTTTGACTTCAGAGAAATTCTAATGCTATTTACTACCATTTATTTTCTAATAAGTTCTTGTTTTGATATTCTATTGGGCATTCGAATACGATTATATTATAAAAAATTACTGGCAATATTCATTTTTATTTCTCTTATTCTATAGGAAAGAATTTGTTTTTTTTTTCTAATTTTTTTTTATAATTTAGTGAACTCTCCCTTCCTTAACTCTTTATCTCTGCTTGTAGTATAATGAACATGCCTTGTCTCCACATTAGATCGGAGAGATAAAAAACCTTAAGTCTCAATGTCATTAAAAAATGTGTCTCAGATAAAAGTTATCTCAATTATACTAAAAGAAAATTTGTGATGGTCAAAAAATAAAAATAACATTTATAGGTTGCTCATTTAAAATTTTAAATAGAAATAGGGACCTACTTGAAACAAACTGAAAAGTTAAGTATCCCATTGTTATTAACCCAAAATTTAAGAAAGCAAAGAGAGCAATAATCCATCGAAGCAAAAGAGAAAGCCAACATGGCCGGTGCCATCGTCCCCGGATCTTTTCCTTAAATAACGACCTGCTCTGCTGACGATAAGAAAATAACTCCACTCAATTTTTTATCTCTTTTTTACCCTCTCTTCGTCTTCATCGTCATCACAATTCATTTCATTTTTCTCTCTCTATCTCTTTCTGAATTACAATTTCTGAAAAGACCCCCAACGAATTAAAAAAAAAAAAAAGTTAGAGAGAGAGCCCATAACCCACAACACACACACACAGCACAACCTCCTCAATTATTCACTTTTCTTTCTCTTTTCCCCAGTATCTTTTATTTGCCAGCTTGTCCTTTTTTCGTAATCCATCATCACTCTTCACACACACACACATTGAGATCCCTCTCTCTGTGTCTTTAAGGTACCCTCTTCATCTCTTTGATTATCATTTCCATCTGATCAGGTCGAATTTTTGTTACGATTCATTGGATCTCCCACCACCCTTTTGTTGTTTGCTGATCTGGGTATTTTTTATATTGTCTTATTTTTAGTGGGTTGTTTTTGTTTTTGCTCTATGATGTTTTGATCTGCTAATCTGAAGTTTTATTTGTTTGTTTGTTTGTTTGTTTGTCTGTTGTCTTTTAGCTGCTCGGTGATTTTCATTCTTTGTTGGTTTGCTGTTGTTCATTAATAAAACTTTTTTATATCTTTGTTTTATATGTGTGTTCATTTTCATTGCCACTTGGATGATTCTATTCTGCAATAGCTGTGGAAATGATGTGATTTGTTACTTCAATGAGAGCTTAAGGATCTTAGCTTTGAGTTGAGTTTTGCAAGAAAATCAGTTGATTTTTTTTTTTTGAGTGTATCAGAAGGCACAACTATGAATGCTGATTGATGAGGCTAGTGCTTCAAAATGTATTGCTGTTTTCAATTGTGAAAAGTTTTAGGACAAGAAGAATTCTTTGAATGCTCTTGAAGAGTTGGATTTGAGGATGGCCATGAATGAATGAAATATAGATTGCGGATTGTCATAAGAATTTGCATTGATTGCCATGGGACTTTGCAACTTTGGGAATCCTGCATGCCAAATTCTGTTTATACTTGGGAAATTAGGTGTCTTGGGGTTGTGGACTTGTAGCTAGTTCTTCCTAGTATGAACTGTATAGTTGTTTGAATAGTATATTCATGGAAAGTTCACAAGTCTGGGAATGTGTACATGTATATAAACAAAAAGGTGATCATTTTTTGTGCATGAGAATTGATGATCCTTTATTTATTTGTTATTTTTATTCCCTTAATTGAAGCTTGGATAAAATGCCAGATTTCTGGTGGAAAGGGATAGGTTGTACTGGCTGAAAAGTTGGTATTTGCATGACTAATTAGAGCCTTCTGCTTCAGGCTACATTTTTGCAGAAATACGAAACTTCTTTGGAGGTCAACTCGCTGAAACTTCTAACCTAGGTGATTTGTTTGGTTAAACCTGGATTAGTTAAGTGATGAATTTCTGGAATGATTATATGATCTCTGCATCTATACTATGAGGAATTCAATTTTTTTTAAGGATTTCTCAAACAAGTGATTCTATTTGGTGGAGGATTGGTAATGTAGCTACGGCTATGGAAGTTAAGAGCATCTTAGGACATTGTGATATTGTGATGATTTTATGGGATTTCCCTCAAATCATTCATGTACCAGAATATATGAAGGAAGAAAGAAAGAAAAGGGAATGAATAATATTGTTTTTGTTATGGCGTCAAAGTTCTTATGAGCTTTAGGGTTCTTGTCCACTGGATGAAAGTTCATCCTATTTGTTTTCTTTTTATGGTTATCAAAGACTTGATGCATTTTCCCAGCTTTTCAAAATTGTTCTTGTAACTTGACATGAATTGATGATGACATTTGATTATTTTATCATCTAAAGGATTGAGTAAGAAACTAGAATTCAGTTGGCTTAAACTTGAAGGGAGGGTCCTGTAGGTTAGGAGGGAGGATAGCAACGATGACCTTAAAATACATTGAAAGAGTATATAACACTTTATCAAGTCCTGCAAAAAATAATGGGATGGAAGCTTGGTTCATCTGTTCAAATGCTATCTGTTTGATGTAAAAATGAGATAAGATAAAATGAAGAGATGATGGATGTTGCAAAAATCAGCTTGACTCGCTATTAAAAGCGTGGCATGCTAAGAGTTTTGGTTGAATCTCAGATCTTTAGCTAATGACCCCATGAAAAGGAAGAGACCCAATCTTTTTGAGAAAATGAAGTGCGTTAAATGTTAATTAAGTAAACATTACTGTAGCTGGGGTGTCAAAGTGAAGTGCCTTGCTTTTCTTTTCTGTTACATTTATCATTCTGAGCCTTTAATAATGTTTTTTGATTGGATAGTTAGCCTTGAAATTAGATAAATTATGATCCTATCAAAAGTGAAATAAGAAAAAGAAAAATTAGCTTAAGTCTGAAATTACAGTAAATCCATTACTCCTGTATTTGTCTTTAAGTGATGATTGCCGCAAAATAGACAAGTTCATTTTGTGTATTTTCTGTTTGTAGCTTTTGCTTATCTATTATACAGGGAAGAAACATATATGGTCCACGAGTATGATTATTTTAATGTGGTAGGTTGTTCATTTAATCATAAAACATTACAGATTGTGCCATTTTCCATCTTGCAATTAAACGATGAACCTATGTTGTGATATTTAGTTATTTGCATTTTCTTGATCCTCTTATAATCTCTTGTAGTTTATCTGTTGCAGTGAATATTACAGTTTCGAGGTAGCAAAATCATTGAGTCTTTATTCTGTTTGTGATTATAATAACAGTAATAAAGAAGGATTTTGAGGATGTCTACCTCTGCAAAATCTTTGGATCCTGCATTTCAAGGAGCGGGTCAGAGAGTGTATCCTTAATATGAATAACTTTTTTTTTTTTTTTAAATTAAGAACTTGTAGACACATCCATGCAAACGGAAGGAAGAGAGAGAATGAGTTAGAGATGTAAAATCTTCTTAGTATTCCCATACTTATTTGCCTATGAAGTGTAATGCAGCATGAAACTAACTTGAGTTGTGCTCACATGTGAATTTTCTTATTAATTTTGTTGAACGTTGGCATATATTGCTTTCGACTCTGAGGTTGTCAAACTTAACAACACATAGTGGTACTGAAATTTGGCGAATTGAGAATTTTCAACCGGTTCCATTGCCTAAGTCTGAACATGGAAAATTCTATATGGGGGATTGCTACATCGTCTTGCAGGTAAGATGAGTCTCGACTTCTCTCTCTTACATTTTTCTTTTCCTTTATATTATGTATGTGCCTATGTTTGAATGCTGAAAACCGATCCAGATTTTCATTTTGGTTTCTTCTAACATTTCAACTTTGTAAATGCTTCTCATTAAATTCTATGAAAATTAAATAAATTTTAGAGAATAACTGGTGGGAAGCATAATATGAATGCAAATGTTTAAGAAAACAGTTCTTAGTGTTTTCTGTCATGCATAATATGTGTTATTGATATTAAAATGTGATATTTGTGTGAGAGATAAATTATCTCAACATATTTTTATGCTTCAAAACAATAAATGATACGTAGGTAGCCAATATTTTTATGAAAAAAATCTAAACTATTTGTTTTAACTTTTGAATAAGCTTTAGATAGTTGTATGTTAATCTAGGGAAAATAAAATATAATTTTCTAAGTCCATATTTTGATTTAAAAAATTATTGCAATCAACTAAGTACAATATTTCTAGGAATAAAGAATACATCAAAATGAAAATATATATGCATTAGATATTTTTATTTTTGTAAGATCACATTTTTATTTTTTAATTATTGATTTAAAATCTATTGATATTACAATCAATGGTCTATCAGGGGTCTAAATCCATAGAATGGTAGAATAGATAGGGTCTATTGAACGTAGCTAATCTATGCAATAGAGGCAAGATTGATTCCCAATTTATTGGTGGAGTAAATTGCCCCCATTTTCCACTTGTGGGTGATTGAACCTAAGTGGAGGAGCCCACTTGGAGCTGAGTTCATCATTTAGCTAACGATGACTTGATTGAACCAAAACTTTTTGTAAGGAAGATTTACATAATTCTTAAGAAAAATAAATTATAGTTGAAGTTTATTCATAATTTTTCTATTAAATTACTTGAAATTGTGAAACATGTTCGAAAACATAGGTAAAATGTCTTTGTTATCATCAAAGGTCTGGTAAATATCATACTTAGGGGTGCGCATGGTCTAACTCAGTTCCATTGTGGTTATTACCAACTAGATTGAAAGTAGAATGTTTCTGTTTAGAAATCAAATTATACCGAATGATAAAAATAAAATGACAAGGAAAAATTCATTAAGTTGAGGTAGGCGACAATTGACGATGAAAGGAAGAAGAGGAGACAAGAAGGTGAGAACTTATGACAGTTATGGATTTATTGTCTTAGTGAGATTTGGATGATAAAATCAAATGAAAATCACAATAAGAAAATAAATCTTGTGATTGGCTTAACTTATCAATGACAATAGGTAATGACAAGGAATGTCATAATGGGTTGATAGGAGAGTTCATACAGAGAAAGGAATGTGAGGAGAGAGAGAAGTAGGAGATAAGAAAATAGGGTTAGGGCAGTGATGGTAATGTTTTATTGTCACAATTCAAGTGTGCCATTCCTATGATAATAAAGATCCTGCACAATAAAAGCACACCAGCTGTCTAACTGAACTAATATAATTTTGTCTATTTTCTTTTATAAGAATTCATTCCTAGAAACTCTTTCAAAACAGTTTTTTTGATGTTTTTGGGATTAAATTCACTAGAATGGAGAACATATTGAAACTGTCCATCCAAATGTGAAAGAATTGAAAGGTACTCTGAGAAAATAAAAAGTAATCTGGCTAGATTGAACTGGCCATTCCTATTGCAGTTCAATTTGATTCCAGGGAATTATGCCTTACCCTATCCTAAAGCATGTACCACAATTTTTGAAAATTTTCAAACTGAGAAATATATGCCATTTTATTACCTTCTAACCATCATGCACTATCTGTAAAACTTATATTAGAAAAAATGGAGGATATATTGCGATATTAATCAATTAATATTTTATCCAATGTGCTTATTGTTATTTCTTTCTCATGAAATTTTTTTAAGGTATAGGTTCCTTAGCTTTTCCTGGCTATCAATCTAATATTTTATTAATTGTTCTAAAAGTAAATTTTATAACTTAAATAAAAGAGGTCCAACATGTGAAGTCCTGCCATTATTGAGAACTTCCTGTTAGTATGGTCACCTGTTCATAATATTGGGGAAGTGTCTTTGAACTTTCTTTCTTATTTCTTCATTCACTTATCTGTGTGTATGCAAATGTCTGTAGACAACACCTGGCAAGGGAGGTGCTTATCTGTATGACATACATTTCTGGATTGGAAAAGATACAAGTCAGGTATGCTTTTTGTGACTTTTATCTATACATTTGTCTTTGCTTTCTATGCAGAACATGCCTGAAATTTACACTTCTTTGGAACAAAAACTTGATATGAAACTGCTGTAACTACTTGATACAGGATGAAGCTGGAACAGCAGCTATTAAAACTGTTGAACTTGATGCTGTTCTTGGAGGGCGTGCAGTTCAGCACCGGGAACTTCAAGGCCATGAATCTGACAAATTTTTGTCCTATTTTAAGCCTTGTATTATACCACTGGAGGGGGGTGTTGCATCTGGATTTAGAAAAACTGAGGAAGAAGAGTTTGAAACACGGTTGTATGTATGCAAAGGAAAACGAGTTGTCAGAATGAAGCAGGTATTCCGTGCTCCCGAAATACATCTGATAAATTTGCAAAAATTTCCCTTTTTGGATTTTAATATTCTGTAGGTCAAGAGATCATTTTCCACGTTTTCTTTTGCAGGTTCCTTTTGCTAGGTCTTCACTAAATCATGATGATGTGTTTATTCTGGACACTAAGGATAAGATTTATCAGTTCAATGGTGCAAATTCCAATATCCAGGAAAGGGCTAAGGCCTTAGAAGTAATTCAGTTTTTGAAGGAAAAGTATCATGATGGGAGTTGTAATGTTGCAATTGTTGGTATGGGAATATGTCACTATGATTTTTTAATGCTATTTTTTTCCCTCTTTTATTTGTTTTAGTGGGCCTTAATTATCATTCTTCCATCGTTCATACTTTGCTTCATTATGGTTGATAAATCTTGAACTGTCACTTATTTGGGTGTAAATGAATATTTACGATGCCAGATGATGGGAAGTTAGATACAGAGTCAGATTCAGGTGAATTTTGGGTCCTCTTTGGTGGTTTTGCTCCAATTGGCAAGAAGGTTGCTACTGAAGATGATGTTATTGCGGAGACCACTCCTCCTAAACTTTATAGGTACTTTCTTTTGTGAAGATTCAGAACTTGATGTTTGGAGGGTTGCACTAGTACTATTGTCTGTTTTATTGAAAGTAACCATTGCCAAATAATTTAAATTAATCATTTCTTTTTTCTTATTGATTTTTTACTGGTTTACCTGGAGGTGTACTTCTTCTGAGCAATTGCATCCGTGGTAATGCATATATGCAAAAAAAGACACTAATTTGACTGAAATTTTATCATATTTCTGTTATAACTATATCTAGATTATTGGATAAGAATAGGAAAGGAATGTTGGCCCCTCGTGGGATACGGGAAAGGAGAAAATCTTTTATGTGGCTGAGCTTTTTCCACCTCCCCAGGACTGCTTCCTACTTTTTATCAGCCACCTGGGGTTGAATAATGATTTAGATAGGAATGCTGGTCTCCCCAACCCCTTGGAGGAGATAGAGAAGAGGGGAAGGTTGGAGGCCATGCCTCAGACCACTCCACAAGCTAGTGGGCTCAGCTGAAAATTGAATCTTCTGCTCCAGTTATTATTGCAGAAGTTTAAGATTTTCAACTTAACAGGGATAGACAGAAGCATTGACATGTCAAAATTTCCATTTGAGCATATCAAATCTTATTACTTTTTACTCCTTCATATCCTTGTTTCTATTTTATTTCCAACCAAGATGGAAATTCTTCTAGAGAAAGCGGCATGAGAAGTGGACTCTTTACAATTAAATTGCAATGAATTGAACTTAGTTACACCACAAGATGATTATGAAAGAGAGGGGAAAACTGATTAAGTTTGATTTGAAATGTGGGGACACAAGAGTTTAATAAAACCAAAGAAGGAAGTAAATGATAATCTTTTTGTTAAAATGCTGCAAATGCTCTATAGTTCAGGAATTAGACACTTTGGAGTTTACAGTGTCTTCCATCTGTGCTCGGGGCTTTCTTTTATTTTTATTGATATTATTCCCTACTTTTGTTACTCTAATCGAAATAATAAATAAGAAAGTATCTCCTCTGGGTATGTTTTATGCAGAGACTTGCTTGTTTATTCACGGACAGATTAATAATGGTCCTTCACACTGCTTCCAAATCTTTTACCAGATCCAGCTTGATACTGAAATGCATACTTTTATGCACTTGTTGGTGTTTGAATCAATTTCAGTCCCTGTTATCTTCATCTATGATAAACTGTTATACCATATTGTTTACATCATATCTAGTTATGTTATCAACTATTTTCCTTTTTGGACATATTTTCCACAGCAGTATCTTCTCTCTCTTTTTCTTAATTAAGACAATTCTCTTAGTTTTATATTTTAAAGAAAAAAAAAATTCAAACAACATTAACTTAAAGAGGCAAGGTTGATTGTAAGACTCTTGATTGGAAATCAAGGGTCACACATTCAAGTATTCATCTTACGGATGGCTAAAAGTTGTAGGGTTGAGTGGCGGTACTGGTTTCAAATCCACTGCACTTACAAGTGACCTTAGAGAAGGCTTCTAATTGATTATAAATCAATCTGCTGGCAGCTTTGAGAATGATTACACTTGAAGAAACATGAATAAAACAAGTTACCTGGATATTTTATGATGTTTATTTTTCATTCAGCAAATATAATGTAGATTCAATTTGTATCTTGTTTTACAGGATATATTTTCAATTGCTTTTATATGTAGATATTTTGTTTCTCTTCATGTAGGTTATAAACTGTATAATATAGACATTTATCAACATTTAATTGTTTTATGATGCATGCATCTGTAAACATAAGGTGCTGATTTTAATCGTTGGTTTCCACAGCATTGAAGACAGTCAGGTGAAGATTGTAGAAGGTGAACTATCCAAATCCATGTTGGAAAACAACAAATGTTATTTACTGGATCGTGGGTCTGAGGTATTTGTTTGGGTTGGACGAGTAACACAGGTGGAGGAGAGAAAAGCTTCTAGTCAAGCTGCTGAGGTAAAGACACAACATTTCCTTACCATCTCTTGACAAAAAGATGGTTTTTAATTCTAAAATTTATCTCCAGGAATTTATTTCTAGCCAAAATAGGCCAAAATCAATAAGGATAACTAGGGTCATCCAAGGTTATGAGACATATGCATTTAAGTCCAACTTTGATTCTTGGCCATCTGGGTCAACAGCTCCTGGTGCCGAGGAGGGAAGAGGAAAAGTAGCAGGTAGGATTTGCTTTGTAGTTATGAGTGAAACTGGAGCATTTCACTGTTAGCGTAACTAAAAATATTATTTTTGTGCACTGCTAGCTTTGTTGAAGCAGCAAGGTGTTGGTATAAAGGGCATGGGGAAAAGCACTCCTACAAATGAGGAAGTCCCACCTCTGCTAGAAGGAGGTGGAAAGATGGAGGTTTAGTCAATTATTTGTTTCTCTTGCTACTTCTAATAATTTAATTTATAAGGTTGGTATGATTGGAATGATTTAGGATGTTCTTATTGTTTAATTCCAGGTATGGCGCATTAACGGCAGTGCCAAGACTTCCTTACCTAAAGAGGACATTGGCAAATTTTATAGTGGAGACTGCTATATTGTGCTTTATACCTACCACTCAGGTGATAGGAAAGAAGATTACTTCTTGTGCTGCTGGTTTGGGAAGGACAGTATTGAGGTAATTTAGGAGTCTCCTCAATTGAGTTTGAACCATTTGATTATTATCTTTCCTTTTAATTACATAACACAGACATGACTTTACTTCTTTTCTTAATTATCCACTATATTTTTGCTTTTCTGATTCCCTAAAGCAAGTGCTACTCTTATCATTTATGAGACAAATGGTGTATGTTTGAATGGAAGTGAAATGATCTAAATTAGAATAACATCAAAAGTATGCTTTACCCTCACAAACAAGAAAAACTTTTGTTTTTTCATTCTAGTTGTTTTTAGCCCTCATAATTGCCCGCCTGAAATGAAACGTGGAAGCATCCTTCTGCAATCTCAATTAAACCAATGTAATATTTTTGTTGTTGGCCATACTTTTTTGTTTAATTCTGGTCCATCTGTTGATTAATTCAATTTGCTTTGGTCTCTTCGTCATCTTAAATCCCTTTAACTTTGAAGATGATACCACTGAATACGTGAATGATCTTTGTTTTGTTTTGCCAAAGGATCTTTAACTTCAACTCTGCTGTCCAGTTTCATGCATGGCTTGCTCTATTAAACATATCTATAGTATGCACTTATTTTGTTTGGCTTATAATTCAGTAATTTCCTTTTTTTCCTTTTGCTTCCCATATGTTTCTTAAATTTTATTGTACATCTTGGATCTTATTAGTCTACTTTGTCCTAGGAGTTGTGCCATATCTATGCTTCAAATTTGATTCATCATCATCGCATTTTGAGAATATTATCATTCTGTATAGTGTTTACTCTGACCTTGTAGGGATTGAGAAGATACTGATTCATGCTGCAATTGTGAATGCACCATTTTGCTTGCTCTCTGTGCTAAACTTAAAACTATTTATGCATTTCTTAAATTGTAAACTTCATATATTTTGTTTTTGTCTTCCTGCATAAAAACAATTTTTTTTCCATTTGGGAATTCTCATACTAGTTTCATTTTATCTACCTCTAACATTGTCCTGTTGATCAAGATAGAATTGCTTGTAGTTGAAATTAGTTAGCAATCAGTATACTCAAAGAAGGTAATAAGCAAACAATGTAAATATACACTCTATTATAGCTAGTGTTATTTAAATGTGACTTTTATGAGTGATGCTTCATTATTTCATAATTATACATTTCAGGAAGACCAAAAGATGGCTACTCGGTTGGCTAATACAATGTGCAACTCACTGAAGGGAAGACCAGGTCAGGTATTGTGTTATCACTAGTATCACTAGTTAAGTTTGGAATTTCAAAATTAAGACCTGCATATGATGAGTGCTTCTTGCAGGGCCGTATATTTCAAGGTAGAGAGCCACCACAATTCGTTGCACTTTTTCAGCCTATGGTGGTCGTTAAGGTATCTTGTTTAAAGCTTGTGTTACATTTCACTATCTCCTTTATGATTCAGTTGTGGTCACTGCAATTCCATACTTGGGTTATATTTAGGGGTTGTAATTTAATTTTTTAAAAATGGTTGAACTTCTTAGGGCGGTTTGAGCTCTGGTTACAAAAAATCACTAGCGGACAAAGGTTTGACAGATGAGACATACACAGCTGATTCTATTGCACTGATTCGAATATCTGGAACTTCCATTCACAACAATAAGACCGAGCAAGTTGATGCGGTATGTTGTGGTTGAGTTTCTTCTTTTGTTATGCTTTAAAGTATGTTTGGTCAAAAGTTGAAACTTTTATCTGTAAATAGTTTTCTCTTCAAATACATAGTTTTGGCATATGCAAATATTATGAGAATATATGCAGAGTTGTGAAGATTGGAGATGATAATATGCACTAGAGAATTTAGGTGAAATATTTTTGGACCTATAATTCTCTGACATTTTCTGTTGGCCATTGGCTCAATCCAGAGTCCGGGCTTTTTCAAGTTTTGTAGATTGGATGGTGCAACTGTGGGCCTTATACCCATGTTGTGAGTTAACTTGACATGCTTCCTTCTAACATTTGCTTCCTTAACGTATTGGTTAGTCCTACGGGTATCTGTTCCGTGGAATGTTACTTTGTTTTTTGAGTATGGAAATTAGTTCTGCCATTATCTTTTTCATAGAATTTTATTGGGTTTATGCTGGGGTATGGAGAGCCAAACCAGGATGTATCATTCTTGTCGGCATTATTCCAGTAAACAGAATAGATAACCTTTTAGAGTATAGGAAGAGCTTGGATTGATTTTAAAATTTGTCATTGTCTAGTACATGCATGGAGAGGTGGAGGACACAAAACTTGTTTCCACCTGCATGCAATAGTTGTACAAACAGTGACGGAATTAACCTAAAATATGTGTGATATTTCTATGGTGCTAAATGAATTCCCTTTTGACTTCGTTTATCTAGCAACATTATATATATTCACACATGATTCTTGTTTAGGTGGCAACATCACTGAACTCCTCTGAGTGTTTCCTTCTGCAATCTGGCTCAACAATGTTCACATGGCATGGAAATCAAAGTACCTTTGAGCAGCAGCAATTAGCTGCAAAAGTTGCCGAATTTTTGAAGGTAAGCTCCTTGACCGATGAATTCTTTGGGTGATTTAACATACTGGGTCTCTTGATTCATATAAAAGTTAAGAGAGATTTAGATGCATGGTTCTAGAACTTCATGCACAAGCAAGTTGGGTCACGCTTTTGATAACGATCATGGTTACAGTTGATCTCTAATCCAGTTAACAAGTTGAACCAACAGATATTTTTGCTATTATTTTTTCTCTCCGGACTAAATTGCATGTGATGTCAAATACAACATTTCCGTAATGAGCATAAATGCTCTTTATAAATGTTCATATTGATTCTATGCTCAAAGAGTTTAGTGATGTTATCAAATCCCAATCTTTTTAGCCTTTTTGTCTGTTAATTATCTCAGTTCTACAATTGTTGAGGCATGTGCAATTTCTTAATTAACTTCACAGGGTCTGAGGTCCAAGAAAAATGTGTACAAACTTAGTTGAAAATATATATAATATTTTCATTTCAGCGTGCACAATGCCTTATGCTAAACGTAGTTTTCTTAGTAAACTTGAGCTGGAAATATGCAGTTCATAATTAAATTTGGTCTTATATTCCCGAAATAATATAAATATTATTTTCTTATTTCAGCCTGGAGTTGCAATAAAACATGCTAAAGAAGGGACTGAGAGCTCAGCCTTCTGGTTTCCACTTGGGGGAAAACAAAGTTACACCAGCAAAAAAGTTTCTCCAGAGATTGTCAGAGATCCTCACTTGTTCACATTTTCATTTAATAAAGGTGCATTTCAAGTTGATTAATGTAGTCTTAGCTAAAACATTTTCTTGGGAAATAGATATTTGGGTTTTATATTGAACAACTAAATATCCTTTCTAACTTTTATTTTCATGATGGTCATGTTTGGGTCTCCCAGGAAAATTTGAGGTGAGTCATAACTTATATCTGAAACTACCTTTTACAGATGTATCAGTGGCTTGTGTATCCATATTTATATTCTGCTGGGCAGGTTGAGGAAGTTTACAACTTTTCTCAAGATGATCTATTGACAGAGGATATATTGATACTCGACACGCATGCAGAAGTGTTTGTTTGGGTTGGTCAGTCCGTAGACTCCAAAGAAAAACAAAGTGCTTTTGAATTTGGCCAGGTACTGGTTTGACAGATTATGGTGTTATCATATTCAAATTTTAGTACCATACATTTATTACACAAGTTCTTGCAGAACTACATAGACATGGCCACATCTCTGGAGGGTTTATCTCCAAAAGTTCCACTATACAAAGTCACCGAAGGAAATGAGCCATGTTTCTTCACAACATTCTTTTCATGGGATCCAACAAAAGCTACAGTATGTGCATTGATGTCAGGATTTCTTTTTTCTAATTGTCCTTTAAGTTTCTCTATTCGTTTTCCTTATTGATTTCAGTTTGATCATTGCTTGCCTTGTGCTTATTTCTGTAAATTTGAGAACTCAGCTTCCATTGTATCAAAGGAATTTTTATTACAAGAAATAATTGCAAATAAACATAAAAATGAAAGTTGTGTAGCATTTCACTCACCTTTAGCCTACCTAATCAAGCTTCATATCTCCTTGATAAAGTTACTGAACAAATGTGAAGCATAAAGATGCTCTACGAATAGGATAGAGAGGCATGTAGATACTAGGAAGCATTTATGTGTAGGACAAAGAGGCAACGAGTTTACTACGCAGAAAATAGTAACTTCTAAGTTGAGAACAGTGTGGCAAAGGAAATTATGCATGCTAGAGACAGTGAATAATATTTTAAATAATTGCTTTTCCTTTTCCCGGATCACTAATGATTTCTCCGTTGGTTCCTGTAAAAAATAATGTGAGAAATTATTATAATTAATCAAAGGAGGTAGTGTGCTTTGAATAAATTTTAAATATTCTTCGTAAAATTAGGAAGTAGAAACTAGAAAATCTAGGATGATTTGTAATTTGAAAATTTCACATAAGAAACTGTGATTGTGGCTGCATTGATTTAGGACAAGTGAATTTGTTAAAAAAGTGAGCATAGTTTAATTCCTGCTTTAGTGGTAGCTCTATTTTATTGTATGTTCAACTTTTGTTCCATGTCCTTAGCAAATATCTCAATGTAATGCAGGTTCAGGGAAACTCATTCCAAAAGAAGGTGGCATTACTCTTTGGGGCAAGTCATGCTGCAGAGGTAATTGCTGCTTCAATTTAAATCAGAGACAAAATGCTGCATGATAACCTGCTCCAAAATGCATGTGATATTTTATCATTTTATCTGTGTATGTATATATCCTGCCCCTAAAATCTTCTACTGTTAAGCAAACAGAAACATTACATTTAATTTCTATAAAATTGAATAAGGCTGCTTTTCTAATTACGGAAATTTGTTAGCTCTGGCTATAAAGTAGCTAAAAATAAAAAAGATAGCTGACAGAGGAAAAAAAATATATTTAATTTTGTATATTACAACTGTTTTAAAGTTTAAAAATAATAGGCAGAAAGTGTGCTGTGGAATATATAGGTTCTTTTTAGGTTTCTTGTAGTGTCTTTTATTGAAGCTCTTTGTTACAATGGTGTAAACCATATAAGTATTCATATATTTGGCCTTTTTTAGTGACAGGCCTTATTTTGTTTTGACCCCGGTGTTTTATTTTTAATATTAATATAAGGGTGTTGGTTAGCTGTAACAATGTATTTCATTATTTTTGTAATGGTACTCTTAAGGCCAGTTACCTGCACTTTTTGGATATATAATGCATGAACAGTGACTTGTGCAATTTGAATATTTCATATATGAGTTAATCAGAGTTTACTAATTTGCTGCATTACTGATTTGTCTTGTATGACACTTGAGGATTTTTTCCAAATTATTTTTCGAAGCTGTTTTTGTAATATTAGAATATAGGTGATGGTGGTTGTATGGGGTCATCTATCTGCTTCTGTGTATAATTATCTTATTAGGTCTTCGATTTGATGGTAATTATCAGTGTTTGTAATGCTTTCCTTTGACTGAGTTATTCCTAGGCTACTTCGGTGGCTATCTGACATTCCTTGCTATTGCTATTCCAGGATAAGTCCCATGCAAATCAGGGAGGGCCAACTCAAAGGGCTTCAGCTTTAGCTGCCTTATCCTCTGCTTTTAATCCATCTTCTGAGAGATCAACCAGTCCGGTAAATAATTTGCCTTGGAGAAATATACTTGTAAATTCCTGTTCATTATGTTTCACTGTCTACTCGCATTCAAAAATTGCTGGCATGATGATTGTGCGTCTATGTGCAAAACATTCATTAACTTCTCCAATTATTGACATGGTGATTGTATTCTTTGTCATTGCAGTCCCACGATAGGTCAAATGGTTCAAATCAAGGGGGGCCAACTCAAAGAGCTTCGGCTTTGGCTGCCTTATCCTCTGCATTTAAATCATCGCCAGGAACTAAAGCTTCCGCGCCAAAGACCTCTGGCTCAGGTCAAGGATCACAAAGAGCTGCGGCAGTAGCTGCTCTTTCACAAGTTCTTAGTGCTGAAAAGAAGAGATCACCTGATACCTCCCCCACCCGTACCAGTGGCAGTCCTACAGCAGAAACTAGTCTTTCTTGTAAGAAAGTCATTTAAAATTCTATTTATGTTTACAGGATTTGAGGCAACATACAGAGTCCCCCCCCCCCCCCCCCTCCCTCTTTTGTTGTTTCTGCTTTGACTTGTCTGCAGTAATTTCTGATTCCACTGTCACTTTAAGTTGCTAATTGTTGTTGCTTGACTTGATGTAAGTATGTAAGTTCAAAACTGTTGAATATCTGACACATTTTAGTAATTGCAGCTGAACCAAAAGCTGAATATGCCCGCTCTGAATCAGAGGCTTCTGAACAAGTTGGTGATGTCAAAGAGACAGAAGAAGTTGTACCTGTATCAGAAAGCAACGGAGATGATTCAGAAACGAAGCAAGTGACAGAACAAGATGAGAATGGTAGCGAAACTAGTAGAAGCACATTCAGTTATGATCAACTGAAGGCCAGATCTGACAACCCAGTTACTGGAATTGATTTTAAACGAAGAGAGGTTTGCCTTGTCATGAATGTTATCATTCCTATTTCAATAAATGGTTATATGGTTATCCAATGTACATGGCCATTTGTTTTCCCAGGCTTATCTCTCAGATGAGGAGTTCCAGACTGTATTTGGGATGACGAAAGAAGCATTTTATAAGTTACCGAAATGGAAGCAAGACATGCAGAAGAAAAAGTTTGATTTATTCTAAAGATCAAGCTTATTTAAGCGAGTGTTAATCTACCTCCTTGCATCATAACTATAAATTTCGCGTTTTCTTGTTCTGCTTTTGCGAATGGCTCTGTCCAAAGTTGCTTTATCATCCAGCATTTGTGTATTTGCCCTTTGGAAAAATGTAGTTGTGGGGTAGTATCTTTTATTGATTGTGAATTGTGATGGCGCCTGAAGAGTGATTTGTTTTTTCTTTATCCTTTTCAAATGCTGCTGCCTTCTTGTATTATCATCACACCTTGTAGTTTTTAAAGACAGCTGGCGGGGTCAAATTCTTTCATTTCCATGGTAATGTACCTTATGTCTGGTTATTTGACCTTTTATATATTTTCTATTTTATTTTTCTTGGGAAAAAGAAAAAAGAGGGTGGTGTATATGTAATGCATTTGTACTCCAAACTATAAGGAATGAAAATTTGTTGTCTATTATCATACTGCTCCCAGATTATGTGATTGCTGGAAAATGATCTGGCAGATGTATTTTGTGAACATTTTATTTTTCTTTAAAACTGTCTTAATTTATGACAACCTATTAGGGAACGACGCGTATTTCACATTAGTCGAGATGTGAACTATGTATCACACCGTTTATACTCATACAATTATATTATATGAGTTTGTATGAGTATACGATGAAGACTTCAATGGACTAAGGAATGGGCACAAGTTGAAGAAAACCACATGGAGCGGATTAGCTTATAATAACTGACGACGGAGTCTTTGCTTCTGGGACGTGCATTTTAAAAATATTAAAGTGAGGGTGCTAGTTGGTTCAATTTATTAAAATTTAAGACGACGTTTAAATCTCACTTTTGCAAAGTTAATATGTGAATATTTCTTTTGAATTTTTATTTTTATTGCCAACACAAAACCTTTAACCTTTAAATAAAAGAAAAGAGATTACAGATAAGTTGTTGGTCATATTCTAACAATTTAAAAATAACTAAAGATGGGAAATGAAATGGACGCCGACATGTTTTTTGAAATATGAGCTTTGTGCTTTTGAGTAACAATAAAAAATATGAGCCTTGTGCTTTTGACTAAATGAACGGGAAAAGGAAGACTTACCAAATTAAGAAAAGTATGGACTATTGAAATATCGATCAACATTGATATTTGAATTATTGAAACTTCTATGATTCTCGTTTGCCAATATTTCATAACTTCCTTTTCCTTGAAAATACAAAAAGAAATAAAGAAAGAAGTTCGAAGATTTGGATTGCAGTACTTTATGTCATGTCACAATGTGATTGATGGCCTAAGGCTGGCTTTAATGGTTTGGGGGTTTTGGGTAAATTTTTGTTAGAGGTCTTTCTACATTGGGTTCGCCTAAGTTAACTTACGGTTAGCATGTAAAATTTCATTGAGCCCCCTATACTCTATGTTATTTATAATTTATTCGTAAGTATTATAAAATTTTTTAAATTATAAATTTCGTTTAATTCCATACACTCAATTTTATTTTATTGAAACCCTAAAATATGAATTCACCCCCTATAATATTAAATTTCTAAAATGACCTTCATTTAATTAATAACTATTATTTTATTATAATCAGAAATATAATTATATTCTTTAAATAGATTATTATTTTTATTATTAATAACAAGAATAAAAAAGTATTATAATTAATTAATCTATTAACAATTATTAATAATAATTTTTCATTAAATTAATAATAATAATAATTAACGATAATTATTATTAATAATTAATTTTTTAATAATAATAACAATAACAATAATTAAAATATAAAATAATAATTGTGATAAAAATAAATTAATAATTTTATAGCAATGTTACAATTTAACTCATTATGATTTTCATTGTAAGACAAAATAAACAAATAAATGGTAATACAACTCATTCTAATTGCGATTTCTAAAGTTCAAGCAAATAAATTATTCTGATTCTAATTCATTATTTTAATTTAAGCTATTCTGATTGTAATTCATTATGTTTCCAACTAAATTTGATTCCTATTTAGTGAATGCATTATAAAATTCATAATACTTATGAATAAATTATAAATAATATAGAGTGATCTAATTGAATAATTTATTTGCTTGAATTGCAGGAATCGTAATTAAAATGAGCTTTATTACCATTTATGTATTTGCTTTGTCTTAGAATCAAAATCCTAATGAGTTAAATTATAACCAATTGCTATAAAATCATTCATTAATTTTTATCATAATAATTATTTTATATTTTTATTATTTTTATTGTTATTATTAGTCAAAAATTAATTATTAAAAATAATTATCATTAATTATTATTATTATTAACAATTTAACAAAAATTTATTATTAATTATTGTTAATAGATTAATTAATTATAACACTTTTTATTCTTGTTATTAATAATAACAATAATAATCTATTTAAAAAATATAATTATATTTATGATTATAATAGAATAATAGTTATAATTATAATTCTTTTGATAATAATTATGTTTTTTAATTAAATGAAGGTTATTTTAGAAATTTAAAATTATAGGGGGCGAATTCAAACTCTAGGATTTTAATAAAATAAAATTGAGCATAAGGGGTTAAATGAAATTTTACAATCCAAAAGTTTTATAATACTTACGAATAAAATATAAATAACATAGAATATGGGGGGCTGGATGAATTTTTACATGCTGGCCGTAGGTTACCTTGAATGTAACTTAGGCGGACCCTTCTACATTGGGTAACACGATTCTCTAACGAATATTAAATAACTGAAATTTTAACCATCTTTAATAATATTTTGAATTTTAAAAAAATTATCAACAAGAATACAAGTTCAAAGAAAAAATAATAAAAAATATTTATTTATTTTCAAAAAAAATTAACTAAGTTCACCATTTTTATTAAATCTAATTTAATTATCAGATTCATACTATTTAAATTACAAATTTCATGACTGATTCAAGTCATATGTCAATACAACAAATAAAAATATAATAAATTAATAAATAAAAATTTAAAATAAAATAATTAGAATGATAGCACATACAAAATTGATTGGTTCATATGAATATGATGGTTAGATGATGGCAATGAATTTTATAGAGAAAGTCATAAGAATTTTCTTCGTAGATATGAGAGTAAAAATTACTTTTTAAGTTAAAGATGATCAAATATAGAAATAATAATGATTAAGAGTAATAATAGGGAGATTCTTAAAAATTAGATTTTCATTAACTTTAAAAAATTAGAATCCTAGAATAATTATTATTAATAATAAATAGACAACTAAAATTTATGGCCTTCCTAAATATGGGTTCTAGGGGACTGCCTAATTTGGTTAATGCTAAAGTCGCTCTTATAGTGTAGGGAAAAAAAAAGAAAAAAAGTTATTAACACTAAAAATCATGATTTTTTTTTGTGTATTAAACCATTTAAATCAAAGAAAATCACACCGCCTGAGAAATCCATATTCAAGTCATGGTCCAATCCAGCGTATTCGAATGTCAGTAAGGCCCAGGGGGGGTGTGGCTCTCAACAAGTATTTAATGCAGCTGCATTCTCAAGTCTCGAACTGAGAACCTTGGTTAAGGTAGAAAAACCTCATGCCAGTTGATCTACGCGCTTGTTGGTACTAAAAATCATGATTTCATTATATATTATGAGCGCTTGAATCTCCTTGCATTACCACACAAATCACAAACAGAAATCTTAATTATATCTTCTCATGGAGAGAACTCACTTTCTCAGTATGATCACACATTCATTAGTCCACAGTTTGCTTCTTTCCTTAGTTATTGCAGCGGCAGCAAGCAACATTACAACAGACCAACAAGCTCTTCTAGCCCTGAAAGCTCATATATCTTATGATCAAACCAATCTTTTTGCCCGAAATTGGACCTCCAGTACCTCTGTTTGTATCTGGATTGGCATCACTTGTGATGTCAACAGCCATAGAGTCATAGGATTAAATATTTCTAGCTTCAATCTACAAGGCACCATCCCTCCTCAACTCGGAAACCTTTCTTCACTTCAAACACTTGATCTTAGTCATAATAAGCTTTCGGGTAACATTCCCTCTTCTATCTTCAACATGCATACACTAAAGTTACTTGATTTCAGTGATAACCAGCCCTTTGGTTCTTTGTCTTCCTTCATCTTCAACATGTCTTCCATGACAATAATCGATTTGTCGATTAACAGACTTTCTGGTGAACTTCCAGCCAATATTTGCAAGTATCATCCTTATTTAAAAGAACGTTTTTTTGGATAAAAACATGTTTTTCATAGTAGAATTCCATCCACTTTATCAAAGTGCAAACAGCTGGAAGAGTTAAATTTGGGTTTCAATAATTTGTCGGGAGCCATACCAAAAGAAATCGTCAACTTAGTCTAAACTTAAAGAGATATATCTCAACGATAACAAACTCCACGGTATGTTAACTGTGTATACATTATATGTTCTATTGTATTACTCATTAATTATGTTTCTTAGATACTTTTGTGTAGAAAAGATTTTTTGAGAGAGATTTTTTTGCATCTATGTTTATTTTGCAGGTGAGATACCACGAGAAATTGGTAATCTTCCATATCTAGCACGTTTGGCGCTTGCTACTAACAACCTCGTTGGTGTTGTGCCGGTTACAATCTTCAACATGTCAGCATTGAAAGAAATTTCTCTTCTAAATAACTCTCTGTCGGGAAGTCTTCCATCAAGAATAGACCTTTCACTTCTTAATGTTGAGACTCTTAACTTAGGGATTAATAGATTTTCTGGAACCATTCCTAGTTCCATCACCAATTCTTCTAAGCTCTCAGACCTGGAGTTGGGGGTAAATTTATTTTCTGGGTTTATTCCGAACACAATTGGTAATTTAAGAAATCTTGAGTTTGTCAATATCGCTGACAATTACTTGACATCTTCAACTCCAGAATTGAGCTTTCTTTCATCTTTGACAAATTGCAAGAAATTAAAGGCTTGATCGTAACAGGCAATCCACTTGACGGCATCCTTCCAAAATCCATAGGTAATCTTCCGCTCTCTTTGGAAACAATTCTGATGGCCAATTGCAGTATTAGCGGCAACATTCCTCAAGTAGTTGGCAATTTAAGTAACTTGTTGGTCTTAGAATTAGGAGGCAATAATTTGACAGGACCAATTCCAGTTACATTCAGCCAACTGCAAACACTCCAAGCTTTAGGTCTTACAAGGAATAAGCTGGCAGGACCAATCACAGACGAGCTTTGCCATCTAGCTAGGCTGCATAGCTTGGTCTTACAGGGTAATAAGTTTTCAGGATCTATCCCTTCATGTTTAGGTAATCTCACTTCCGTAAGGGTTCTTTACTTAGGGTTGAATATATTTACCTCAGTCTTGCCCTCAACTATTTGGAACCTAAAAGACATCTTGTTCATTGACGTTTCATCAAATTCTTTGGACGGTCCTCTTTCTTTAGACATAGGAAATTTGAAAGTTGTGATAGGTCTAGATTTTTCAAGAAATAATTTATCAGGTGATATCCCAATCACCATTGGTGGTTTAAAAAATCTACAACAGATGTTCTTAGAATATAATAGATTGGAAGGCTCAATCCCTGAATCATTTGGTGACTTGTCAAGTCTGGAGGTTTTGGATTTGTCAAAAAATAAAATTTCTGGGGCTATTCCTGCATCCTTACAGAAACTCTTATATCTTAAACATTTAAATCTTTCCTTTAACAAACTAGAAGGAGAGATTCCAAGAGGAGGACCTTTTGCAAACCTCACAGCTAAGTCATTCATGGGAAATGAGTTATTGTGTGGCTTGCCAGATTTGCAAGTCTCACAATGCAGACCTAACAAGCCTAATACACATAAAAAATAGTAAGTGGACTGTTGAAAATTAGAGACACGTTGGTTAAAAGTGTTGGAATGGTGAGAGTGCATGGTTAAAATAATTAAACCTACTTTCTTTTCTTTCCGTTGACAATAAATTTTAATTTTCTTTGTAATAAATGTGCTCTTCAATGGTCGAGTATAAGAATATAATTTAATTTCCTTTAATATCTTGTCAAAAAAACTATAGCATCCATTCCAATGCTTGCATATTTATTTCCAACGCTGAGTCCGATATATTATATGAATATGAGTGACTCATATTTGATGATATTACAATGTTATGGAACAAAAATTTCTTTGCTTCTAGTAGTAAAAACTCCCTTGTAATTTTTGCTCTTTGTTGACATGTATAGCAACTGGAACGGTACACTTGAACTATATGTCACATGTATACTTAATTTATCGCTATGTGAATAGTTTTGGTGAACTTAATGATTATTCATTAGTAATGTCTTAGCTAGGTTATAAAACCTGTCAGTAAATGAAAGATAAATATAAAGTAGATAAGTTGAGATATTTCTGTACTGTAAACGTTATATTAAGGCCTAAATTTTATTTATTTATTAATTTTCTAATGAAACAATAATAGTTCACAGCAGCAGATGATGATGATTCAAGACACTACAACAAAAATATTAGAATGGGATGCAAAACTTAACAAATTACAGTTACTTATAAATTTATATATATAGTCAAATGTCACGCCAAGTTTATTATTATATCTTTGGGGGTGCTAATTAGTTCAACATGTGAAACTTTGCAGGGTGGTAAAAGAATAATTCTTGAGTTCGAAATAATTAGTTATCAAGAAATAATGTTACGAATTTTAAAATAACTATTATTGATCATGGTGATAATTAAATTATGTTGTAGAAAGTGGTTTATGTTACGTTTCAAGATATGGAGTATGCATTTATTAAATTTTATTGTTAAATAGACATGTAACGATCATTATGGATGGAGACTTAAAATTTTCATACATTTCCTTTATTTTTTATTTTTTAATTTCCCTATTGATACATTTTCGATTAAGAGACATAAGAAACCCAAAAAAAAAAAAGAGACAACAACTAGGGATGCCAAATAGCGGGGGCTTTTTGCCCAGGCCCAAAGCGTGCGGGCTTAGGCACGGGCTTTATTTATTTTCAAAATTTTAAATTATTGTAAATTTGAAATAAATTAATGATCAACAAGTTATTACAATCACATATAAATTAAAGAAAATGAAAATTTCAAATTAAAATAATAAATAAAGCAAATAAAAGCTCATAACTTTAATTTTTTTTAATACTGAATTTTCTAATTCAAACACTTTCTTAATTAATTGACACAAAAGAGAGAATTTAGTATCATAATTTTAGCTTTTTTGAATCATAATTGATTTATAAGTTAAGAATTTAAGTTTTCTTTTTTATTTTTAAATTAATTTTTAATTTTAATTTATAAAATTATTTTTTTCTTTGCTTTTGCAAACTAAGCAAGCTTAGCAAGTGCAAATCTAATGAGCTCTATACTTCTATTACGGTGTCAATGATAAAATTCAATTGCGGGGTTAGCGATATATTAGGGTTAATTAATGGTTGATGGATTAAGATTTATGAAATAATAAGGTTATAATAGAAAATTTAACAATATCATATTTTTTTTTCTTTTACAAAAACTTGTTATTAATAAAACAAATCATGAAATAAATTGCCTATAAAATATAAAATTAATCCCAAATGAGGTCTTAAATGCCACTTTTGCCACGTTAACGTATATGGTGTATATTCAATTCTAATAGTTTTTTTTTTAAATTTAAATTTTAACATTTTTTGTATGATTAACAAATTTAAACATTTTTCTAAATATTCCTAACACGAGATTTTGTTGGTTGTAAACACTCGTACTTGCGGCCTGACTTTAACATTTAAAAATAACTAAAGATGACAATTAAAATGTGAATGTGAGCTTTATGCTTTAGACTTGATGATAAAGATCACAGGAAAAGTATGTAGGGACATTTAATTGAATTATTGAAACTTTCCTTATTATTATTATTATTCCATTTCAATAAACCGGAAAAGTATGTAGTGACATTTAGGGTGTATTTGGGATTAAGGTGCTGTAATTTTTAAGCTGCAGCTGATATGTAAAAAAAGATGTAGCTATGAAACAAAAGTTAATAATATATTGTAAATATAAAATTTAAATAATAATTTTGACAAAATTATTAAAAATATAATAGATTCTCCATTATATAAGTGAAAAATTATATCAACATAATTTTCAAGTTACAGCAATTAGTGTTTACTAAACACTTTACTGCTGTAGCTTTTAAGCTATAGCTATTCAAGCTCAATGCCAAGCATAACCTTAGTTGAATTATTGAAACTTTCCTTATTATTATTATTCCATTTCAATCAACGGTTATACGGTTATTTAGAGGGTGAGTGATGGTCAAGCAAGTTCTGCTTGTGACAGCAAAAGGTTTTGATACTAAACTGATGCAGCATGTGTTTAATGTTCTAATATTTCATTGATTTTTGAGAATACTTGAATAAAGTAACAATCTAAATTCATGTTAATTCAAAAGAATATTGCAAACCTAGGGGATTAAGACTCATTGATTTTGCAAAATGTTGAGAATTAACTAAATTCAAAAACTCAAACAGAGCATTGGAAACTATAAATATTAGTGAATTAAGATCTAGAGTTTGTTCCAATAAATAAATTAATTACAGATAATTAGAGTCTACTTGTAAAAGTTACAAAAGATACTTAGTCTTAATTTAATTAGAAAACCTATTTTAATATGACTCATAGCTAAATTAGGAATACAACTTAAATAAGTTATGTCTGAACAACGAAACTCTAAATAAGCAATCAAATTAAACCAAAATACAAATTAATTAAAATATTCCTAAAATATTACAAATTTCAATCTAATTAGGATTTCTTCATTTTCTTGCTATGTATCAAAATTCTATCAGTTTTTTTTTTAAATTCAAATTTTAACTTTTTTTTTTATGATTAACAAATTTAAACATTTTTTTCCAGTATTCCCAACACCTAATAGTTGGTGGTAAACGCTCGCACTTGCGGCCTAACTTAAACATTTTAAAATAACTAAAGATGATAATTAGGATGTGACTGTGAGCTTAATTTATGCTTTAAGACTTGATAACAAAGATCGATAGAAAAAGTATGTAGGGACATTTAATTGAATTATTGAAACTTTTATTATTATTATTCCATTTCAATCAACGGATATACGTTTATTCAATGTATTTCTCTATTTGAGTTTTCAGGCTTATCTGTCAGAAGCATTTTATAAGTTTGCCGAAATGGAAGCAAGACATGCATGCAGAAGAAGCAGCTTAGACTTATTCTAAAGATCAAGTTTATTTAAGCGAGTGTTAATCTACCTTTTTGCGTCATAACTAAATATTTCGCGTTTTGTTGTTCTGCTTCTGCATACGGCTCTGTCCAAAATTGCTTTATCATCCAGCATTTATCTATATGCCCTTTGGAAGAATGTAGTCGTGCGGTAAACAATAAATAACACACAAGATTTTATGTGGTTTTATGTTTTGGCCTACATCCATGGGAGCAATCATCTCCAACCCACATGTACGTGAAGTATTACATGACTTTCCTTACAATATCAGCAAAGCCTTATTAAAGGTTGTTTTTGGTGAATAATAACATAAGGAGATGTGGATCTTATGAACATTAGAGAGTTTTCTAAAAGAAGAATATGGGAAAAGGCTTCTTTGGAAGATGAGAGGACGAAGATCTTGCATGAAGGTATAAAAATAAAGAAAGAAGATGATGAAATAGTCTCTCAAGAAATCAGATCTAGAAAAAGAGCCTCCAAGAGTTAGGATAAAGCAAACTAAGATACATGAAATAGCCAAAATCTACCATGGAGGTATAAAAATAGAGAAAGAAGTCCTCGATATGGAGGAAGAAGAAGATGAAACAATCTCTCAACAAATCAAATCTGGAAAAAGGGCTTAGAGTTGGATAGAGCAAAAGAGAGAGAGCTCTCTATCAAAATTGAACATGCAGAGTTCATGTAGGAGTGTTCCTAAGGGTATTTCGGTAATTTTGGATAATTTACGAATTTTACTGGTTTGTCCTTCGCAAGTGAGGTTATTTTAGTATTTTTGCCTTTGGTCCTTTAATGGTGACATGCGTGACCTTGGGAAGAAAGAAAATCTTTAGCCTCTATAGCTGGCCACGTGGCAAGCCCTCAACATTATAGTCTTGTTACTTTTTAGGGGCATTAAAGGATAACTGACTTGAGCCCCTTTTATTGCTTTGGTCAAAGAATATTTATTCCTATTGACTCCTTCTTTTAAGTCAAAAAAGAGATACTTTATTCTTTCTCATGATGGTATGCACTGTTCTTGTGTTGGCTATAACTACTAAATTTGAGTTTTGATGATACCCCTTAGTGTTGAATGCATTTATCAAAACTGTCCTTTTTTCCAAGGAGCTTATCTTCTAACTCTTTGAGAGTTATACTGTCGTTCAATCAAACAAGCTAACTCTAATTTGATTTACTTTCTTTAACCACATATCATCAAGTCATTAGTCTATGTCAGCATCAAAATTTTCCCCAAATATATATTAAGAATAAAATATGTATGTATTATATACTTATCAATAGTTTATTTGAACTCACTAAATTTTTTGCCACATCCATCTTAAAAAATAATTTTTTTTAATAATTTCCCATTAATATGTCTTCTTCTCTATCTCATTGTATGTGTATGTTCTCTCTCCACCATCACTTCTTGCAAATTAATCTCTCACTTTTACTCACTTCTGGCCAAGGATTATTTTTCTTCTTCATTTCCACTCTTTGTGTCACTTGAATTCGGACATTTGTCGATTATACTTTCTGATTGGCATTAAATTTTATAACTTTGGCCAATTCCTAAAACAAACAATTCTATTCAAAGAGGTTTGAGCTGACAAATTGGGAGAGAAAATATGAAGTTAGTTAGGTAATTTTATCAAAATTATTTTTGTAATAAATATTTAATTAAAGAAGAGAGTGTAGAGAATTATCCACTCCACACAAATCTTAAGTTGAAGTAATTATTTAGAGAATATTGAGAGAAGTCAATTTGACTTTGCTTTTCGTTTTTTCCCCCTTAGATCAATTTGAGATGGCTTGAGAATTGACATCACTCGGGCTTATCTCTCACTTGATAGACAAGAAGCCCTCGTTCCTTAAGCTGTCTTCACTGCATCTTCAAATCTTATCTGTCGCTTTTTTTACTGTTTTAGAAATTGGTTCGGGCATCATTTTCCGAAAAACAAAAGATAAAAAATTCTTCTGGCTTGATACCGACGCAATTAAGGACCTGTAAATAATGATACAACTTGTGCTATCTTCAATACATTTTCAATTAAAGCATCTATTATTGCTGAGAGCATACTCATAAGCTCAGATTATGAATCTCAGGGAAGCCTTGAACATTTGTTCATCTCCACCACTTTTTGGTTATGTAATAACTACTCTTTCACCTTCTCCCTTGTTTAGGGGAAGATGAAGCCAAAACTTCTAGCAACGCCAACGTAGCAGCACAGAAACATTTCGAGCAACTTCAACACATACGCACCTCATGATTATTTAGAACAAAGTTATGGTCAGGCACATCTTCGTTTTACTGTAATTATAAATATTACTAGATTGTAACGTAATTCAAAATAAGAAAGTCATAGTCTTCTTATTCAGTTGATTCCATCTTATTTGTTTAATAGAATAAGCTAAAAAATTAAAATAAAAAGTTACCATGCGACTTAATATTTATTTCTTTGCTTTAATAAAATTTATGAATTCAAGAAAAGTGCTTTTTGTTCTTTCGTTATCTCGCAACAATCCTCACAATCATAACTTTCCGTTCATTTTACAGACCCGCCTTCCATCCTCCATGTCACTATCCAATTGCATCCGTAACAAGTCAATCTTCAACTCTCAAAACGTTATTTTAAAATTCCGAACCAAAATACTTGCATAATCAAAGCCGATGGCTACAAACATGTATATGCTGTCTTATACAACATGTATATGCGTAAGACATATCATATATGCATATATAGTAAAGAATGCAGAAATGCAGCAGATATACTGATATGTAAACTGTTGAATATGAACTACTAATCAGTTTATAGTCAAGTGCTACAAGTTGGTTGAAGATTTGTCAATACCATGACATGTCGGCTGAAAGTCCTGAGAAAGCTATATGACAAGAATATCATGTCATCTGTGTGTGCAAGAAAGACATGTGACTTCGCACGTGATTCACTTAAACGAAACGGCTGCTTGAACTGTCGTTTTATCAGTTAGAAGAAACGAGATGAAGACACGTGGCTTGAAGGCTTATCAGAAGTCTGGTAAGCCGTTAATTAGCGCGGGAAGCTGCTGATCTTCGTCACTGAACACAGAGGAAGCTTGCTGGTGATTGAGAGTCCATCTTGATCGAGCATTGCCTATATATATAGATGGATACTCTGGAATAGGCTAGTTGTCATGTGTGGTTAGCTTCTCTAAATAAGCTTGTACTCTGTAAGACACTCATTCAATACAAACTTGGATTAATCCTTTCACAGTGGACGTAGGCTTTCATAGCCGAACCACTATAAGCTTTCTGTGTGTATTCTTTCTGTTCTTAAATTCTTTCATTGTTTTGCGTTGGTTCTTTGATTGTTTAAGCATCCTGTAACTGAGTATAGATCACCTTAGTTTTAGATACAAAAACCCTTCTTTGAGTGGATCTTGGTGTGCTGTCATCAGTTCTTTACTAGTCTTTGGCACAACAAATTGGTATTAGAGCATCTCTCTGAAATTCTTGGTCTAAAATGACTGGTCCTAAACTTGAAGTAGAAAAGTTTACAGGTGAAAATGACTTTCACCTGTGGAGACTCAAGATGAAAGCACTGTTGGTACATCAAGGCCTAGATGAAGCCCTTGCCGAAGTCACATCATCCAAGAAACCCAGAAAGATATCAGAGGATGATCTTCCAAATGTGCTTGATAGGGCTTATAGTGCAATTATCTTAAGTCTTGGAGATAGTGTACTCAGAGAAGTGGAAGGAGAGACAACAACTGCTGGAATGTGGAAAAAGCTTGAAGATTTGTATACCAAAAAGTCTATGGCTAAGAGGTTAGGCACTAAAAAGAAGCTTTACACATTGTAAATGGATGAGGGATCATCAATCTCTGATCACATTGATGCCTTTAACAAGATCATTTTGGATCTTGAAGACATTAATGTAAAGATCGATGATGAAGATAAAGCCATGATTCTGTTGTGCTCTTTACCAAGCTCTTATGAGCACCTGGTTGACACTCTCATGTATGGGAGACAATCTCTCTCGATAGTGGATGTGAAATAGACATTGAGCTCCAAGGCTGCAATCAAGAAAGAAACAAGTCATGGGGAAGGATTGACAGTTAGAGGGAGGCCAGAAAAGAGAGAAGGTGGTAAAGGAAAGAAGAAAAGATTCAAGTCCAGACCCAAAAATATGAAGTGCTTCCATTGCCACAAGGAAGGTCACTTCAAGAAAGACTGTCTAGAGAAGAAATATAAAAGCAAAGAAACAAAAGAGAAGACTGGTAATGCTACTGTTGTATTAGAAGGACAAGAATCTGATGGTTATGACTCTGCTGGAGTTCTCATAGTCTCTGATGGTGCATCTAGAGGTAACTGGGTATTAGATTCTGGTTGTTCATTCCATATATACCCTAATAAAAATTTCTTTAAGAACTATGAAACCTATGATAGTGGGATAGTTGTAATGGGAAATGATGCTAGTTGTAGGGTAATTGGCACGGGCACCATTAAACTGAAAATACTTGATGGCACAATAAGAGAATTAACAAATGTTAGACATGTCCCTAATTTAAAGAGAAACTTGATTTCTCTCGGCATGCTTGACAGAATGGGGTGTGTTATCAAGCTTGAGTCAGGTACTTTAAAGGTGCTGAAAGGGTCTATGGTGTGAATGAAAGGAAACTTAGACAATGGCTTGTATGTACTTCAGGGGTCTGTAGTTACAGGAGATGTTGGAGTTTCAAACCAAAATCTAAACAAAACTTTATTGTGGCACTTTAGATTAGGCCATATCAGTGAGAGAGACTTGAGAGAACTATCAAAACAGGGAGTCTTGGGTGAAGATAAAATAGAGCCCTTGGAATTTTGTGAGGAATGTATCCTAGGCAAATCCTCAAGAGTTAAATTCAGCACTGATGCACATGTTTCAAGAGGAACTCTAGAGTATATACATGCTGATCTGTGGGGACTTGCACAGACAGCATCCTTAGGAGGGGCAAGGAACTTTCTATCTCTAATTGATGACTATTTCAGAATGGTTTTGGTGTATGTGCTGAAAAACAAAGATGAAGTGTTTGAACAATTCAAAAACTGGAAAACACTGATTGAAACTCAGACCAACAGGAAGGTTAAGAAACTCAGAACTGATAATGGCTTAGAATTCTGCAACAAGAGGTTTGAAGATTTTTGCAGTAAGCATGGAGTTATGAGGCACAGAACAGTGAGATATACACCTCAGCAAAATGGATTAGCTGAGAGGATGAACAGAATCTTAATTGACAAATTAAGGTGTATGCTCATTCACTCTAAACTACCCATGTCATTATGGGCTGAGGCTCTATCAACAACTTGTCACATTGTGAACAGAAGCACTTCAACTGGAATTAACTTCAAAACACCATATGAACTCTGGTATGGTAAACCAACAAATTATTCCAGCTTGAAGATCTTTGGCTGTCCAGCATATGCTCACATCAAACAAGGTAAATTAGAGCCCAGGGCATTGAAGTGTGTATTTCTTCGTTACCCTGAAGGAGTAAATGTGTATAAACTATGGTGCATAGACATGAAGCCTCCAAAAGCAATCATTAGCAGAGATGTAGTATTTAATAAAGCTGAGATGCTCCAACACTCAGCATCATTAAAAACTACCAATGCAGAATTGAAAGATAAAGATGAAAGATCTTATCTTGAGGTGGAGCTGTCAAACTCAAACCAGAAACAGAAGACAAGATTAGAGGCTGGAGAAGTAACAGACATGGAAATACATGATACTGAAAATGAAACAGCAAGTGATCAGCAAAGAAGTGAAGATTATCAGTTAATGAGGGACAGAGAAAAGAGAGTAATAAGACCTCCTAGAAGGTATGCATATGCAGATCTAATTGTATTTGCATTAACAACATCACATGAAATAGCAGCAGATGAACCTAGAACATACTCAGAAGCAATTAACAGTGATAAGGCAAAAGAATGGATCAAGGCTATGGATGAGAAAATGATGTCTTTGAAAAAGAATCATACCTGGAATCTTTTTGAAAGACCAGCAAACAAAAGAGTAGTAGGGTGCAAATGGATCTACAGGATTAAGGAGGGAATACTAGATGTTGAGCCACAAAGATACAAAGCCAGACTGGTTGCAAAAGGCTTCACTCAAAAAGAGGGAGTTGACCTTACATAAGTTTTCTCCCCAGTGATAAGACATGCTTCCTTGAGGATCCTATTATCTCTAGTGACTGTACAAGACATGCATCTTGAACAGATGTATGTGAAGACTGCCTTCTTACATGATGAAATATATGAGATGATAGTGATGTCACAACCTGAAGGGTATGAGGATCAAGAAAAGGCAGATCATGTATGTCATCTGAGGAAGTCACTATATGGACTAAAACAGTCTCCAAGACTGTGGTACCTAAGATTTAACAAGTTTATGTCAGAACATAGTTTTCAAAGGAGCAGCTTTGACTGTTGTGTTTACTTTAAAACCATAGGAGGTGGTGATAAGATCTATCTGCTGCTCTATGTAGACGACATGTTAATAGCTTGTAAGGAGATAGAGTTCATCAATGAATTGAAACAGCAGCTGAGCAATACATTTGAGATGAAGGATCTGGGTGCTGCAAAGAAGATCCTTGGTGTTCAGCTGAAGAGAGACAGAAAGAATGGTATCCTAAGCCTAACACAACACAAATACATCAGGAAAGTACTTGAGAAATTCAATATGGATAAATGTAAACCTGTACAGACACCATTGCCCTCTCATTTCAGACTGTCTTGTCAGCAGTGTCCAAACTCTGATGCTGAAAAGGCTGAAATGAATAAATTTCCATATTCAAGTGCTGTTGGATGTTTGATGTATGCAATGGTCCTGACTAGGCCTGATCTCCCTCATGCAGTGAGTGTAGTAAGCAAGTATATAGCAAACCCAGGTAAAGATCATTGGAGGGCTGTTGTATGGATCTTAAGATACCTTGCTGGTACAACTGGTTATGGCTTGATCTATGGAGCTGAGAAATATGTAGAGGTTAGTGTGGAGGGCTATGTAGATGTAGATTATGCTGGAGATCTAGATAAAAGAATGTCTTTGACTGCTTTTTTGTTTATGCTTAATGGCTACACCATAAACTGGAAAGCTTCACTGCAGAGTGTTGTTGCTCTGTTAACAACTGAGGCAGAATATACAACAGCTGCAGAGGCAATCAAAGAAGCTATCTTGCTCAGAGGGATGGTGACAGAACTAGGATTTGAACAAAAATAAATTACAGTTCACTGTGATAGCCAAAATGTTATATGTCTGAGTAAGAACCAGATACATCATGAAAAAACCAAGCATATTAATATCAAGCTTCACTTTGTCAGATTAGAAATATCAAATGGTGTGATTAAGCTGGCTAAAATACACACTGATAACAACATTGCTGACATGCTCACCAAAGCTGTACCAGGAGCTAAGTTTGAGTTCTGTTTGAACTCAGCTGGTATCTGCAGGGTATAGACTGCAGAAAAGAAGTGGAAGGGTGAACCTGAGGAATGGATGATTTGAGTTCAAGGTGGAGAATGTTGAATATGAACTACTAATAAGTTTATAGTCAAGTGCTACAAGTCGGTTGAAGATTTGTCAATACCATGACATGTCGGCTGAAAGTCCTGAGAAAGCTATATGACAAGAATATCATGTCATCTGTGTGTGCATGAAAGACATATGACTTCGCACGTGATTCACTTAAACGAAACGGTTGCTTGAACTGTCGTTTTATCACTTAGAAGAAACGAGATGAAGACACGTGGCTTGGAGGCTTATCGCTCGTGGCCGTTAATTAAAAGCGCTCTTTGATCTTCGCGAAAACACAACACAGAGGAAGCTTGTTGGTGATTGAGAGTCCATCTTGATCGAGCATTGCCTATATACATAGTTGGGTACTCTAGAATAGGCTAGTTGTCATGTGTGGTTAGCTTCTCTAAATAAGCTTGTACTTTGTAAGACACTCATTCAATACAAACTTTGATTCATCCGTTCACAGTGGACGTAGGCTTCCATAGCCGAACCACTATAAGCTTTCTGTGTGTATTCTTTCTGTTCTTAAATTCTTTCATTGTTTTGCGTTGGTTCTTGGGTTGTTTAAGCATCCTGTAACTGAGTATAGATCACCTTAGTTTTAGATACAAAAACCCTTCTTTAAGTGGATCTTGGTGTGCTGTCATCAGCTCTTTACTGGTCTTTGGCACAATATAAGCAAATATAAGACAGGAATTAAGCTGTAATTTTTCATTTGAAAGCCACCCAATTGCCTATAACCTATTGTGTTTCACTGATTAAGTACAGCTTTTGACCATCATTAATCATGTCTACATCAAGAATTTTACCTCCATCTTCCGATAATATCGAATGACCATCTGGAAAATCTAACTTATCTACTGCAAGTTTGATAAGCTCTTCAATGTTATGTGGGACCCACAACACAATTCCATGTCTTCTATGCACTTTCTCGTCCCAAGGGTGGAAAGGGAACACAGTGCATTTCCTTGGGTGCATTTTATCTGTAATTATCAACAAAAGATTCCATTACTAACAAATATTTTATTACTTGTGTTTTGTATTTCAACATGCATCAGATTTCGATAAAACGATTGATTCTATGTTAGGATTCCCATTCTATTAGCTAAAAATAGAGAACGGAGCAAGTTGTTTGCATTTGGATCCCCAAGTTATTGGATCATCCAACAAGTCTGTTAATTACATTTGAGCATCTGCACGCAGATATATCAGTGTATACATACTATTATTGTCCTTTTCCTGAAAGACACGGTGTTAGGAATTATCTCAGCATAAGACCAACCTATGCAGCTATGCCAATGGTGACAACTTTTTGCCAACTAACAAGATCCTCTATAAACATACCTATAATTCAGTTTTTTTCATCATTTTTATTCATAATTTAACTTTCTCTAGAAAAACTAATTTGTTCAGCAGCTAGTTTGGGTAGTATTTAAGATAAGACATATCAAATAGATCAGAGTTAGCATAATGGAAGTAGTAACAGATTTTCAGCAATACCTATCATGCCTTGAGAGCAATAATGGAATTCTGACAACTGAGTGCATTCTGCATCTTCAAGTAGCTTGATCAAATTTTTGTTTCCACACATTCTGCCCTCATCAAGAGGAGTGTTTCCCCATCTGCACAGTAAGTATTCAAAAAGCAATGACTTCCAATTAATACATTTTTCCTCTTTTATTTTTTTTATTATTATTTTTTGGTTTCTTTCTCAATCATCAAAGGTGGTTCACAGAGAGTGAAACCAAACAGATCGGTGCATTTGTAGTAAGGCATCAAAAAGATTGAATTAAATGCACATAGCCTTAAGAGTAATATATAACATGACTGTATCCATATATCTATGAGGCAAAATAAATTTTTCAGTGGTACCTGTTCTTTGTAAAGACACTAGCACCAGCCTCTAACAGCAACTTTGCCATCAAATATAATCCCTCTGAAGCAGCTACGTGAAGTGGGGTCCGGTGGTCATAATCTCTGGAACTTGGATCAACGCCATTAGACAAAACTCTTTTAAGGAAATCTGAATCCCCCCTAGCAACAACAGTACATAGAAAACTACCAGCGTCATCTACATTCAAGGAGGCCCCTTCTTTAACAAGCAAAGAAGTAACTCCGTCATGACCGCATTTAATGGCTTCTAGCAGGGGTGTGTTCCCAAATTTATCTGTGTAAAACAAATCAACGACACATGTTACCATGACTTGACTAACAGATTAAACCTTCATAGACAAACTAATATGGAAATTATTTCATTATACAATTACCTTTAATGTTAATGTCTACTCCTTTTTGAATAAGGAAAAGTGTAATATCTTCATACCCTCTTGATGTTGCCAGATGCTGTTGAAAGCAAAAGATCATGATCAGATGGCAACAATTAGTTGAAAAACTCCCAGCAATTCTGGTTCCATGACAACTTGCAACAACATAGAAATTCAAAAACCCATTAATCTCATATCAATTAAATTGGAATGCATGTTCCTTGGAACTCTCATCCATAAGGAGATTAGCAATAAGGCTTGGGCCTATAAAGAACTGGTAAAGTACTAGTGAAAATAAACTTTTCTCTTCAATTTAAACATATAGACAGGTAACATAAAAGTAGTGGAGGTTGTTCTTCATGCTTATATTTAATTTGTCTTTATCCTGAACATTCCAGAAGTAGAAATCGTAGAGTTTTAGCATTTATCTAATCATTTAAATGCAGTACAAAACCCATTGTTCAATAGCATTAATTTAATCTTCAACAGTACTAATTTCATAGGTAATGACAAGAACCTATCCTGTCACAACTTCTCAATGGTGTGAGTCTTCTCAATGGTGTAAGTTATATCACTACTAAGAACTCCAGAATAGAATTAAATTTTCAAGTAAGTAGCAATGTTAGCAACTGCAGTTCAAACCAAACAGGCTAGGACGACCTGCACCTACCATTTTCTAGATGTCCCATCAAAAGGGCTAGTAAAGATAAGCTCAGAACTAAGTAATTGACAATCAGAAAAATAAACCAATACCAAGGGGGATCTTCCATCATAATCTGTCTTGTTCGGATCAGCTCCAGCACGGATTAAACCTTTCAGCTGATACAAATCTCCATGGTAGGCTGCACTATTAACCCTCAATGCAAGCTCTGCTTCATGCTTACCAATGTGAAATGTGATGTCTGACTTCAGCTGCTTAAGTCGAAGATTGGATTCTTTGCCCTATCAATTATGTAATTGCGAAAATTGACTACGTAATTATTGATTGTTTAAATGAAAAATCCAGTGATATTTGGTCATGCTTTTCTACCTACTACAGCCACAAACAGAAAAGTAGAACTTCAGCAGTAGCAATTAATTCATCAGCATAGTTGTATTACCTCTAAAAGGTTGGTCAAAACTTTCCTACCATCACAGAAATATATCTCAAGAATATTTGTAAAAGACTGTTTATCAATCCGCAGAAGCCTAGACAGTTCACAGATACGAACTGTATAAGGTTGAGGAATGTTGCAAAGAATAGAGACTTCTCCAAATGAGCTGTTAGGTTGTAGTTGTGAAACAGTTTCTTCTGATCCATCTTCCCCCACACCAACCTCCTCCTGCACAAAGGTAAATTTTGCTAATTTTAAATAATTCTATGGATTTGTAGTTTATAAGAGTGGCTTAGAATATCAATTAAGATAACCAACATATATTAGGTGTTGAAAAATAATCTCCTGCTTATAAATGTTGTAAAACTGGCCATACCACATATTTGGCACTTTGAAACCATTGCACAAATATGCAGCGGAGATATTGTCTTTCAATTTTTCTTTTTTAATTTTATTGTAATTTGACACCTGAAGAAATATAATGACAATAGACTTGCACATAAGAGATATGAAATATACTCAATGCTAGAAATTTCCCCTTTGTCATTGTTTTTGTTTTCTGTTTAAAGTAGAGATTGTTCACTTGATCACTGCAGTGTCATTATTTTCAACAAGGAAAATAACATGTTATAAGATCAATTTTTTTCCCCTCAAATAACCAGTAAATGTTTTCTTTCTGTTTTATTTTTTGAGGACTGTTGAATCATGAAAAGTGCCTTATACGTTGAAGAGCCAATTTAAAAAAAAAATATATTAACATAGATTGTACTTACAAGTTTTTAAACCGGTCAGCATGAAATACAGCCACTTTCAACATGTGTTGGTGCAGCCCAATGTGAAAAACCAGTTTAACATATATAAATGTGTCAATCTGTGTTTCTATTTTTTATTAAAAAAAACTTGTATTTCAAGCCAAGCAAGGAGAAAAAAGGACAAAATAACATATATAAATGGGTGGTAAGAACAATCACAGCAACATGCTGAAAAATGTCATTCATTCTTGAGAAATATAAGCAAAATAATAATGAGCTTGAAAAATCATTGAGAAGACAGAGAGAAGAAAGCAAATGAGGAAAACAACAAACTGAATGACTGACATTGCAGACAAAAGGATATTAGATCATACCAGCACCCCATGACAGACAAAGTAAAGTTGATCTACCACGTTCCCCTGCTCCATTATCACTTCTCCTGGGAGAAAAAATTCCTCATGGACTCTAATAACCTGCAAAACAGAGAAAAATACAAAAGATAATTTATCTGGATTTTTTTCATTTCTCAGTAGTAGTTAAGTGAGGATGTTTATGGAAGATGAGGAGAGTTCTATGAGAGTGCCTAGCCATTGCATACCAGCCCTGTGACTGCATTACACCAATGCACTAAAACTAAATTCACAAGTCATACTGTTCAAAACAGCCTTTTCAACGACTTATGTTACAGCCAAACATCCATCCTTGCCATACAAAATTCAAGATGTATGCTAAGAGTTGTGAAATTGTTACATGTAGTACATAACACAGGTTTCAAGGTGCACCCATTGCCATGTTCTATTCATTACAATAAAGAAGTGCCAAGTCATGGGTAACTAAATAGCATCAGTGTTAGTTTCCCTTATTTCAACATTCAATTTATGGCATTTTCTTGCATGACGCACTAGGTAAATGGATGGCTAAAACTTACAATTTGATTAATAAACTCTGAAGAGCATCCCTTAAAAAGAGAAACCTTTTCAATATACGACATGTACAATGTTTGGGAAATCTGCAAAAGGAAAAAAAAAGAATGATAAGAGAAAGGGAAACTATGTCAATGTGATAATCTGTACTGTTAAATAGAGTACAAATTATGTTTGATAAGTAATATATAACAGACAACATTCATGAATAGATATTATATAACATAACATAATTTTAAACAAATTTACAAAAAATGGTGAATGATATTATGATTAAAATGATTTAAAAAGGTAAATGTTCTATACTGATTCCCCAGAAACGCAACAAAATTTCAAAATGCCATTACTGGCACGTATGACAAAGGTTGTTCACTAGGCAAACATTGACTTATGTGCCCCATTTTCAGATTCCTTCTATGATGGAAGTCAATTCAAATGCATTCCCTAAGAAGACAAGGCCACAAAAGTTTTTGGCTTGTGATCCTATGGAGATCATTCAGGTACTATCTTTGAGAAAAATGAAAAGAAAATGAAAAACATAATTCCCCATTGATTTAGAGACCATTTTCTGTAACTCAGTGACAGAGGGAAGCCTCTTTTTTCATTAACCTTCCTCCTGGAATTCCTCTCCTTGGGTATCGGGTTAATGTAAAGTTAAATTTGATGATTCCTGTCCTGAAAATCCTAGCCAATAGGGAAGAATCTTTCCAGATTATGGTCTGATATACTTTCTTATTATCTAGACCAGCAAAAATTTGAAAATTTCACACATGGATATTAGATTTCTACATGTCTCAAAAAGTCTGCTGGAGGAAACTACTTTAAGTCCAATCATTAGATAAGATTGGCTTTCACAATATATGTGACATTCAAAGAAGCAGTTTCGGCTAATTTTTTCAATGTCCACACCACATATATAATCATAGACTTTCTTCTACAATTATGGACTTCAATTAGGTTTATAGACTTTCTTCTATAATTATGAACTTCAAGTAGGTGAGAAAGGAAAGCAAATGATGAGACAAAAGGATCTAGACTTATTTAGGAGCATACCTTCACATTATGTACACGCCACATACATGATACATAGACTTTCTATATTTATGGACTTCAAGGAGGTCCACAGACTTTCTTCTATAATTATGGACTTCAAGTAGGTGAGAAGGAAAGCAAATGATGAGACAAAAGGATCTAGACTTATTGAGGTGCATATGTGTTGCCGCACATTAAATGAGTATATTTTAAAAATAAAATTTCTCCTGTATAAGGTTCTTTGCTTTAATTGTTTTTCTTCTTAAAAGTAACCAATTGTGAAATAGGGAATGAAGAAAAACATAAAGTCATTGTTCCTACTGAGGTATTACCTTAGCACGAATGGAGACAGGGATATCCTGGAGAACAGAAGCCTCAGTGTAGCTACTCTCATACTGTAACCGCACATGGCCTTTGATCTGATCACGAATGTCCCTCCCAAGTTTATTTCGGTTCATATATTTAATGAGATCTGTCATTTTGTCCCTAAATTTTTCGGTCTTTGATCCTTTCACAATCAATGCAGTCATGTTACCAATCAAGTAAGCTCCAAGAACCATGTCAAAGGAGACATAAATCATTATGAATATCATCTCCCTTAGATTAACAGCATGTATATCTCCATAACCTGTTGCGCAAAACATCCAGTTCAAAATGTATATGTTAGATAACAGGGCAATTGCTTTCCTCACAAGTGGAGATCAACTATTTCCTATGCTGTCAGCCTGTCACAACTAACAATCATGTTTGAATAAATAAGCCTTCCATAGATTGAAATCGATTACCATATCTCATTTTCAAGCCTTTGTATGTATACACAAGCAAAAATTTTCCAGATGACAGAATCTTGTTCCAGCCTTTTCACATACATATGTTTAATTGTACTATTAAAATCTTGCATTTGTATTGACATCAATGGCTCCCCATTAATGTTTCAAGATATGGTTGATTGTCAACCATTTCGTTGTAATTTAAAAACAATAAGTTTGCATTTCAGATAATCTAGAGCTTTTGTTTCCATTAAAGTGGCATTTTGAGTGTCCATTGCTTTCCCCATTGAGATATTGAAAATTAAAATTCCAAAGCACTTCAATCACTCAATAAATTTTTCTAGATTTGAACTTTACAAGACACAAACGATGAAGGAAAATAATATGAATCCGCGATGCTGTAGATTATATAGAGTACAAATATGAATTAGAAAGGTAACTTACCAACAGTGGCCATGGTTACAATGGCAAAATACATAGATGTTGTGTATCGTGTCCAGATGTCGATGTCTCTGAAATTTGAATAGTTGTAATCACCCAACTTCAAACTTCCAATCCATGTGTACCCCTCTTTTTCAGGAGGCAAAGTGGTAGCCAAATAGTAAAATATGCAGGCAGCAGTATGTGTGCAGTAGATTTCAACAGCAATAAGCTTAATAATCCTGGTAAACAGATAATTGATTCGTATATCCTTCTCCAGCGTTTGGAAAAATTCAATCACCTTTCGTACCCGATATAACCTAATCCATAAAAGGTACCTAACTTCTTCTTTTCTTCCACAAGCCTGAAAGAAAAAACAAAAAAGTCTCAGATATTTATCCAACTGTCTCCCGAGAATTTGAAAACTGCTTGAAAACTACTTGGTCAAAATAGCAACATCTGCACATTTAAAACTCCGAAAGATCATTATGTTTGTAACAACTCTAATCAAGTCCACACATTGGTAAGTTAAGGCTTGGCATGTGAGTTTATAAGTACTTGGGCTCCCTCTCTTTACAAGCCAGTTTTTAAGGATGAGTTTTACCCGATGTATCCATAACAATTAGTACCAGAACAAGTTGTTTTCTTAGAGATAACCCTCGCTACGGCTGGTCCTAGTCTCATGACCCTGGTGTGTCACCTAACTAAGGTATGAACCGCCGTGATTGTTAGTTCCTGAAAGAGGGATGGACTGCGACAGACTCTAATTGAGTCCCACGTTGCAAATCTTGGCATATGTGCTTATAAGCATTTGGTCTCCCTTTTCTCACAGGTGGGTTTATAAGGCAGTACACTCAAGAAATAATATGTGCGTTTGTAAGTCCTTAGACTCTCTCTCCATGTTATAAGCCGGTTTTTAAGGACGAGTCATAACCAAATATTTATGCAGGGTAATTTTTAAAAATCACTCTGAGATTTGGACTTGTTGTAAGTAGATGGCGAGAATCTATTTATTTGTAAAAAATTTCTGCTAAAATCGAGTTAATTTTAACATCATGTTACTTTAGAAGAAAACAATAGTTATCCTTAACATGATAATTTGTAGATTGAATTTTATACATAAAAAAAAATAAAATTATTGGATCAGAAAAGCTACAAATCCTATTTTTTGACAATTTTATCCCTTGTATCAATTCCAAAAATTCATATCATAGGTAAAGATTATGACTATTTTATTTTAAATTTTTAATTTTATCTTTCTTGTAGGAACTTTAAGGAAATATCGATAATTTAAAGAGAATTTTTCAAGTTTTTAATTTTATCTTTTTGTAGGAGCTTTAAGAAAATATCATGTTATAATTTAAAAATGAGAGTAAAATAACATCATTTTTAAGATTTTTTGCTTTTAGTTATCGTTTGGAAGAGGCAATTATTGGAGGTATGTGTGTAAAAAGACTTCATAAATCGATTTTTATAACCTTCTTAAAGAATTTTGAAAAAAAAGGTTTTTATAAATTTTGTAAGGTGTGGCTTTAAATTAATATTAGACAATTTATTCTACTTCTATTCAAGATCTTACATTTGTCCTTTAAAAAAAGAATAAATAAAACATTCAAATATTGCAAACTTTTTTGGTGGTATTACTCTAACGAATTTAAGCGTGCACTATAAAGGTAGTACAATCAAGAAATAATAATACCTTGTAGATAACATCCCAGGGCAAACAACTGAGTAAATCAATGATAAAACTAGATTTCAAGTACCTGCGATGCAAAGATAGTTTAAAATTAATTACTTAGTTAGAAGTAAGAGAATGAGAAAGGAAGCAAATAAATTAAATTAAATTTGAATTACCTAAGAGCAATACGGGTGCGCTTGTAGACCAAACAATAGGTCTGGCTATCTCTATAAGCAAGAAAAAATTGCAAGATGATGTCAACTAGGAAAGCAATCTGTCCTGCAATGTCCAATATAGAGAGGTTCTCTGGTAGTCCCCTGAAGAAAGCAAACTCCATTGGTGTGAAGAATGATGAATATAATGCCCATATCAGTATGAATTTTGTCCATGTCCGATACCACCTGCAATCATCATTTTAATCTTTAACTCCATTATTTATATTCCGTATATATTTTAATTTAGATTCTTTACTTAAAATGACCCAAATTTTGAACCATTATTCAGACTAATAATATAGAATACTTGTTATTATTATTTAAGTTATATTTTAATGTGATACATTAATATTATACTATATGGTACTGAAAAATAAAAGATGTATACTAGAGGACGTGGGATTAAAAAATTAATTTAAACTTTATTTATTTTTTATCTTTAAAAATATATTATTGGTTGGCATTCCTCTTTCCTTAATTCACAGGTAAAGAGGGCTTCAATCTCCCTATAGTTGTGGGAGAATTTCCTTTGATTTTTTATTCTAAGCTTAGTGAGCTTCAATTATCTGTTAAGCTTTAATTGAATATTTATACTATGTGATAGACTTTGGTTGTATTGTATATAATATTAAAAAATATATTATTGTATTATTTTTTTCTATTTAGTAGTTTGCATTTTATCTATTGTGGGAGAAAATTTTGTGTAGAATTGTCTCACTACCATAGTACTACAATTTAAAACTCTGGCAAAGTATTCAATCCTTATGTAGAATCATCCGTGGATCTACGAACTTATGACCCACTAACAGAGTCTATGACCATCCCACCCAAAATTTTCTCTTATTATAGATATCTATCCTCTAACAAACTAAATCTAGGCGTACTTGAAAGTAGAGCTAGTAAAATTTGACACGACTTGATTACTCAACACATGTAGGACACGAATAAATGGGTACGGATCATCAAACTTGACATGATTACTAAATGAGTCAGGTCTGAGTCAACATAATTTTTTTTTCGTGTCAAATTAAGGTTAAAACTCTTGACCGTATACCTGACCAATGACATCATTATATTTTCTACTCTAAATTAATGTGTAGGTTCTTATCATAAAAACTCAAATATTAAGCATGATTCTCTCTTTTCTTTTTGTTTCGGAAGGATGAACAAATACACAGTCTTTTATTTATAAGATTTTATATAGATTTAGAATTTCAATAGTATAAATGTGTAAAATATTGGTAGATATGTATATTTTATAATATCGACAAATTATATATATAACAATCTCTAAATGTTGTTAAGTATATAGATATAAAGCAAGTTAGTAGGATAACCTATTTATTTTCTGTGTCGGGTTAGTGTCTCAACAATTTTGACACGATTACTAAATGGGACGTGTTTGGATCGACCAAAATTTAATACGACGCAAAATTAACATGACACAAACACGACCCATTGACTCATTTTGCCAGCTCTAGTTTGAAGAGCCAAATATACTTTAAAAAATAAATAAATAAATTTACTCCCATCTCTTAGGGTAAGGAAGCGATTTTTTTCCCAATCAAAAAGAGTTGTGGTTGTACCATGGAACTTTTGCGTATTTCCCGGAAAAAAAGAAAGTTAACTATAAAAATATTTTGAAAAATGAAAATTAAATATCACTTAATCCCAAGACCCAAAAAATAAATGTTGAATTACGTAAAATTGACGTACGAATAACAATTGTTAAAAAATTAGACACAATTTTTCAATTATTTTTTACTTTTTTTTATAGACATTTCCTCCCCCATAATTGGCCCCAATTTTTTTTAGAAAAATAATTATAATTTCTTTTGAGAAAATATCATTTTTTTTTATACATTTTTATACACAATTCTTTCATTTTTTTTTACTAAATTACTATTTTGTTTTACTTTTCCACTTCCGTTTGAAATCCGTTAAGAAAACTAACGGACACTTAAAAAAATGACCATTTTACCCCTGAAACGAAAATTACAATTTCACCTTAAAAATTACCAAAAATAATCAGATTAAATGTAATTATTTTTTCCATTGGTCAATAAAGAAATTAATTCCACAACTATCAAATGCAGTTTTTTTTTTAAATATGTTTGTAATTAGAATCTTTAAATTATATAGTATTAAAAATAAGCGTCGCAAAACCAGTGATTAAATTTAAGATAAGTAGAGTTTTATTATTCTTTGAGTTATAATCTCTAGTAGTTAAGATTTTTTTTGTACTTCATTAACGTACCAATAATGATATTCATCATTAAATTTGATTAGTTTTGGCATTTTTTAGGGTGAAATTGTAATTTTTATTTTGGGGGTAAAATGGTTATTTTTTTAAGATTTCGTTAGTTTTTTTAACGGATTCCAAACGGAAGTGGAAAAGTGAAACAAAATGTAACTTTAGGTGGATTCCAGCCAAAAAATGAAGGAATTGTGTATTTTTGAAAAATGTGTAAAAAATAAGTGGACGGTGAATATATATATATATTTTTTTTGAAATCACAATTCATGAATTATGAAATATCACAAATTTTCTTTGAAATATCTTTCAACAAAAGAACTGAGTTTTCAGCTCGTGAAAGTAGCAACATTTTTTTCCCACATTGTAGCAGGTTACCAAACAACTGAAATCAGATATTTGGTATTTTACAATCAATTCCACCAATAAATTTGAATTCTCTATGCAAATGCCAAAACGAAAAGTTGATTCGTTAAAACTTACAGCACGTGCACTCAATTGTATCCCACTAAGCACATGCAAAACTCATCATCAATATTTCATTGCACAATTTGGAATTCAATAGAACACATAAATATAAGTTCTTAAGAAAATCAATTTTTTAATTATTTATAACTGTGGATTGAGGATTTTATTTTGGATACAACTTGGAAAAGCATAAGAAAGTAGGGACACTTACTGACATTACATTTAATTTAAAGATGTTCGGCTTAGATAGTAGTGACGCAGTTTTATGACGGCAGTGGCGTTAGCCAATAAAACGCAAACACGTGAAGAATAGTGGCGGGAAGTACTATTCTTTCCCCCAGCCCAGGCCCGCGGGCCTAAAACCCGGCGCAAGAATGGGCAGTCCAATGATTGCAAAGCTCACATATGTTGGACTTAACAAAAAAAAAAACCCAGATTTAGCCCCGATTTTTTTTAATTTATGAATAAAAAAATAAATTTAATTTAAATAAAAAAATTTAAAATATTAAATTAGTTTAATTTTTTATATTAATATTTATTATTTTATTAAGTTGTATTATTAATATTTTATATATTAGACTATTATTATATTATATATTAGATAATTATTTTTAATTTAAATAATTTTTTTAATTAAAAAAATATTTTATAATTAATTTAAAAAATCCAGGCGTTCTCAAGCCTGATTGGATGGACTTTTGAAAGACATACACTTTGTTTGAATATTGTAGGCTTGGGTCTGGACTTTAAAAAGCCCAACCCAAGCCCCCAAATTGACATCCCTGCTTTCACCTCAAACTTGAAGATGTCTATTTTGGGCCGATGAATGCTTAATGACAGGAGGATGGTACGCAAAAACACTGGCGGCCAGCATGCTAAAGTCTCCTCTAGTCCTCTTCTAGCGATTGGGGAGGTTACACCAACGTACAGTGCTCAATGAATTTTAGACGGGTGACACTAATCTTTATCTTAATGTAAAGAATTTTAAAGTTGTATGTTAATCAAACAGCATTCCGTGATCATAAATTATCATTCCTCCGGTTAATCCCAAATTTTCCCAATAATCACGTAGACCAAATTATTTATTCTAAAAAAGGAGTTTGAATTTCCACAGAGAGGGAGAAACCAGACAGACCTGTTATCAGGATGAATGACTGAGCCTTTGGAGAAATGTCTGATACCAGTGATTAAAGATTGACTGCTGAAGTTTCTTCGAAATCCAAATCCAAATCCAAACTGATTTGCAATCAAATTCAATCTGCTCCCTCTCGATGATTTGAATCCTTCTCTCAAATCATCCACTTCATACTCTCCTTCTTTATCAGAATCTCCCATAATCGATCTCCTCTGCTTTGCTCTGCTCCCCAAGATCCCTCAACTCAACTGACTTTTAAATTCTTTCCAAAAATTGAAAAAAAAAGTGCAAGCTAATAAATTAAAAAGAGTCCAACTGCAAATATAGATTACCTCTTTCTAGAGACTAGACAGAGAGATGATGAATCACGAGAAAAATGGGGGCCTTATACCAAAATGACTTTCAAAGTATAAATGGTTGGATGTTTTTGTTTAATCGGCAGCATGCTAGATACCACCACAACTTGCTCCATGCGTTTGCGTCCTCTCTAATTTATAGCCAGAAAAACTAAATACAATAAAATCTCTCAAACGTCACGGTGTTGAATCAAATTAATTTTATTACAAAAAAAAAGTTATATCTTAATAGATATATAGTTATAAAAATTATTATTTTAACTTAATTATTATTAGATCAAGTGATATTGTAGTAAAATGTGTGTATACGTACGTCTGTGTATGTATATGTATATGTTACTATATTGATAATTAATTATTGGAGCATGTCAAACATAATGTATAAATATTAATTAAATAGATAGATCCAATTTAAAAAACTAATATCTATATAGTGTTAGAAATATGCAAAGTAATTTAAAAAGTTTACGAAATAAATTATTGTCCCAAACAATTTTAGAAAAATATTTATTTTATCTTAAATATTTAATGAAACATAGTATATATATTTTTTATAATATACATATAATTATTATTATGTGAAGGTAAGTCTCTTAAGACAAATCTAGAAAATTATAATTTATTACACTATAGAGTTTATTTTAATTTATTTTTTTAGATTGGTGCATTAAATCATCCGATATTCAAGTCACATTAATTCCGGCCATATTCGAGCCGGATAGCTAGGGTGCACAACAGCCAAGGTATTTAACGTCGCTACGCATTCTCAAGATTCAAACTAAAGGCTTTGGGTAAGTTAGAATAGTTCCATGCCAGCTGATTTACACACTTGCTGGTAGTTTATTTTGATTTATAACTAAATTAAATTATAACCAAATTTTTTTTATTATATAAAAATTATTTCTATATAAAATATCACTATAAAAAAAATTATTATACGGTAAAGTTGTTTTATTTTTTTATTTACTTTTTTGAAACGTATATGTACATCTAAAAATAGACTGATGTAAAGTAGAACATTTGAAATGCCCGGAAGATGCGATTAAAAAGAGAGAAAGATCACCCACAAAAATACACATAAAAACCATCCAACTTTCAACTTCAAGTTGAAGAGAGTCGGTGGCCACCATGCCACCAGTAAGCTAGCCAGTGGTTTACACAGTTGTTTGCTTTTGTTCAATCAATTTATAGGTAGTGCGCCAATGCCAACAGACACGTATGCGCAGTTTCTGACACACAAATTTTCCCTTTAATTTTTTTATTTTTGTCTGCTCTGGAGATTATGTTTGCTTAGCAAGAAGGCTTCGGTAATTTTAATTTAAAACACTTGGAGTTTCATTGAGTAAGATTGAGGCATTTTTTTGTGTTATTTTAAATTTCCCTTCGATTACGAGTAATCTACTAATCTATTTGCTTATCTTTTGAATCTTAATGTTTCCAATACTGACATGGTGACTTGAGAAATCCTTGATTATTTAACAAATTATTCGAAAATCAAAGATGATTAGAAAGTTATGTCTTGTTAGGTCCGACTATGTTGGAACTACTTTACGGTAGAGCATTGATAATGACCGTATGATTATAAAAATAAATATTTAAATCTGCACTTATTGTTATTATCTAACAATTATTATTAGTGTTCTACTTTGGAACAGCTCCACCGTAGCCACTGTCTTATTACAATGATTTTAAAGATTGCAAAATTAGTGTATAAACACACATGAATTTATTTTGTGTTTTAATTTATATACGTCTCTTTTATCTATAATGCTATGAGTCTGGATGCCTCTTTATATTCGGTCTATTTTTTTAATAAAATTTAATTATGAAAATTTATGTGTAGTATTATATATATAAACTCAATAAATTAATATATTAAAAAAAATTATTAATTAAGTAAATGTTAATTAAATGAATTATAATTTAGTACGTTGACCAATTTGAGATTTAAAAAATATATTATTTAATAAAAATATAAATTCATTGAGATTTTAATGTAGTAATAATAATACTTAAAATGGAGAAATAATCCTTTGTACTCTATTATTTGTAGGTGACAATTACCTTTTTTGGCCTTTTTGAGATGCTCATGCAGTCATAAAGAAAGATGGCCACTTTATGCTCGTGAAACACAGCCTTATTTCCACTATATTGGTGTAAAAGTGATTAGGGATTAGATATTTTCCACCTTTACTTTTCAAATTTAATAAATAAATCCCTTTAAAAATATATTAATAAATAATTCAATAATTAAAAGTCCACATAAATACAATGAAATATCTTAGACACCTGACGTGTTGCCATCTATTTAGTAAAAGTTAAAACAACCATCTATTTGGTAAAAGTTAAAACAACAGTGATAGAGAATAAGAATTTCAAAATTTATATCTAATTTGTATTCAATTTACTCATTTATTAGATGTTAAATTTAATACTTATTAATAAAATTATTATAACACCATCTAGTTTAAAGAAATTTAAGGTAATTAACCTAAATTAAGAAGTGAGTGACACCTGTCAAAAAAAGTTACAGGCACCTCTACAGAAGGGAGAAGCTGAGGTGAAGATGAAAATGTTAAGGGAAAATTGCTACAGAACCCAAAAAAAGGGGGGCAACGTGGCAAGATGAAATAAGAACTCAGGTCCTCACGTGAGAAGTCGTATCACTTATTACCTAAGGGGTTTTGTCCTTTTGCATAAACAAAAGGTTCCAAACAAACATGTCAGTAGCCTTAAAGACTACCAAATGAAGAGTCAACCTACCATGCAGGCCTGCATCTCATGCAGCGCATGCATGTTACCGGTACAACCGGTTTTCAACCGGTTACTTTTGAAATTTCTAGTTTTCAGTGTTATTTATCTAAATTTTCGTAACTTGTTTCAACTTATTTTTTACTAGTTTTTTCTTTCATATTTCCACTCTTTTCATTAAATGCTAACTTTTTAGGTAGATATTTCAATTTTACATTTTTTATCCCTACATTCCATTAAACTTTATCTAATTTTTAGTAAGTTGTTCCTATTCATTTTTCCACAACTTTTATATCTTACAATCTTACTATTTTCATTGAGTTTCAATATTTTGGATAAATATTTTTAGTTTACTTTTTAGATCCCTACTTCGCATTCAAATTTACCAAATATCTTATAACTTATTCCAACTTTTCGGTTAAGTTCATCAACTTTTATTCCTACGACTTATAAATTTTGTATTCCTATTCTTTTTTAAAAATTCAAATATTTTGGGTAGAAGTCTCAAGTTTATTTTTAAATCTCTACTTTATTTTTTTTTGGTTAAATTATGTGTAAGTTATTCCAATTTCTAGGTTATGTTTATCAACTCATCTTCTCATCACACTTAAGTTCTATATTCCTCTTCTTTTTATTAAATTCCAACATTTTAGGTGAGTATTCTCGGTTAATTTTTTAGATCCCTATTTTTCATTAAAAATTATTTAATGCTTAGTAAGTTATTCCAATTTTTAAGTCGAAATTTCAACTCTTGTGCCACAACTTTTTAGTTATTTGTTTCTACTTTTTTTTTTATCGAATTTCAACATTTTAGGTGGACATTTCAAGTGTACTTTATAGATCCCTATTTCTTGTTAAAATTGATCAAATTTCTGGTAATTTATTTCTACTTTTAAGTTAAGTTCTTTAACTTCTATTTTCACTACTTTTTGGTTTTATATTTATACTCTTTTTGTTGAATTTTAATATTTTAAGTCGAAGTTTCAAGTTTACTTTTTGTATCTCAACTTCTAGTTTAAATTACTCAAATTCTTGTTGATTTGTTCCCAATTTTGGGTTAGGTTATTCTTCCAAACACTTTTTGATTTTATATTCCTACTTTTTGTATTAAAATCCAACATTTTAAGTGAATTTTCAAGTTTACTTTTTAGATTTCTACTTCTCGTTGAAATTTGTCAAATTCTTGATAATTTATTTTTATTTTTAGGTTAAGATTTTTAACTATTGTTTCCACCACTCTTTAGTTTTATATTTACACTCTTTTTGTTGAATTTTAATATTTTAGGTCGAAATTTCAAGTTTACTTTTGTATCCCAATTTTCAGTTGAAGATACTCAAATTTTATGACCTTGTTCCAAATTTCGGTTGGGGTTTTCTTCCCACTGCTTGTTGGTTTAATATTCCTACTATTGTTATGAAAATCCAACATTTTAAGTGGATGTTTCAAGTTTACTTTTTAAATCCTTACTTCTCGTTGAAATTATCAAATTTCTGGTGATTTATTTCTACTTCTAGGTTAAGTTCTTTAACTATTGTTTCCACTACTTTTGTGTTTTATATTCCTAATCTTTGTATAAAAATCCAACATTTTAAGTAGATGTTTCAAGTTTACCTTTTAGATTTCTACTTCTCGTTGAAATTTGTCAAATTCTTAGTAATTTGTTTTTTACTTTTAGGTTAAGTTCTTTAATTCTTATTTCCACAACTTTTTGGGTATATATTCCTACTCTTTTTATTAAAATCCAACTTTTTAAGTGGATGTTACAAGTTTGGTTTTTAAATTTCTATTTCTCGTCATAAATTGTCAAATTCTTAGTAAGTTTTTTTTCTACTTTTATGTTAACCTCTTTAACTCTTGTTTGCTCAACTTTTTGGTTTTATATTTATATTCTTTTTGTTGAATTTTAATATTTTAGGTCAAGGTTTCAAGTTTACTTTTGGAATCTCAACTTCTAGTTGAGATTACTCAAATTCTGGTTCAGTTGTTCCGAATTTTGGGTGAGGTTGTTCTTGTCACTACTTTTTGGTTTTATATTCGCACTCTTTGTATTAGAATCCAACATTTTAAGTGCATGTTTCAAGTTTATTTTTTTATCCCTACTTCTAGTTGAAATGTATCAAATTCTTGGTAATTTATTTCTATTTTTAAGTTAAATTCTTTAACTCCGATTTCCACCAGTTTTTAGTTTTATATTTATACTCTTTGTGTTGAATTTTAATATTTTAGTTCGAAATTTCAAGTTTACTTTTTGTAACTTTACATCTAGTGTAGATTACTCAAATTGTGATTGAGTTGTTCCCAATTTTGGGTGAGGTTATTCTTTCCACTACTTTTTGGTTTTATATTCCTATTCTTTGTATTAACATCCAACATTTTAAGTAGATATTTCAAGTTTGCTTTATAGATTTCTACTTCTCGTTTAAATTTATCAAATTCTTGGTACTTTATTTCTATTTTTAGGTTAAGTTTTTTTAACTATTTTTGCCACTACTTTTTGGTTTTATACTTATATTCTTTTTGTTAAATTTTAATATTTTAGGTTGAATTTTCGAGTTTACATTTTGCATCCCTACTTTTAGTTCAAAATACTCAAATTCTTAGTAAGTTTTTACTAATTTTGGGTGCGGTTGCTCCTTCCACAATTTTTTGGTTTTATATTCCTACTTGCAATTAGAATTTACCAATTTTTTGGAAATTCTTTTACAATTTTTAGATTAAGTTCATCAACTATTTTACCACAATTTTTTTGTTCTATATTCCATCTTTTTTTAATGAATTCCAACATTTTTGGTAGAAGTTTCAAGTCCATTTTTCATCTAAAACTTCTTTGAAGTTTATCAAATTATGGTTTGCAAATTTCAACTTTTTGGTTGACTCTCAATTTTTTCCCACCATTTTTTGGTTGTATATTCCTATAATTTTTATTGAATTCCAACATTTATGTCAATGTTTCAAGTTCATTTTTTATATTTCTATTTCCCATTGAAATTTATCAAATCATTAGTAAATTGTCCCAACCTTTAGGTTAAGTTCTTCAACTCTTATTTCCACCAATTTTTTTGTTTTATATTCCAATTGTAGAGCCAACATTCCTTGCATGATAGGTTGACTCTTATATTCCAATATTTTGAATTGAATTCCATTATTTTAGGTGAATATTCTAAGTTCGCTTTATAGAATCCGACTTCCCACTCTAATTTATCAAAAAATTGTTCTGTTATTCTCAGTTTTGGATAATTTTTTCCAATCTTGTTTCATCTATTTTTGGGTCTTATGTTTCTATTATTTTAATTGAATTCTAAAATTATGGGTAAATGTTTCAAGTTAGACTACCATATATCTTTTTCCGATTAATCATCTTTATTTTGTGGTAAGAAATTCCTACTAATAGGTTTAGCTACCAAACTCTCTATTCCTAACAATTTATTATTTGTATTCTCCACCTGTCAATTGAATTCCAACTTTTTTGTGGATGTTCCAAGTCATCTGCACATTTACCTATTTAACGTTATACTTATCAATTTGCAATTATAAATGCTAAGTTTTTGGTTGGGCAATTCGACTCCCGTCTTTAACATATTTTACTTGCATATTTCTACTCTCTATTGAATTCCAACATTATTGGTACATATTTCAAGTTAAGTATTTTTTACCTTTTTTGCGTTAATTGTATCCAAATTATAGTTACTTATTCCTAATAATAGGTTCAGTTACTTAACTCTACTCCCCAACAATTCATTATTTGTATATTTTAAATTTTTTAAATGAATTACAACATTTGTGTAGAAATTCCAAGTTGTCTTTCCATTAACCGACTTGACCATTTATGTTATCTATTTATTATTAATAAATCCCAAATTTTTGGTTGGATTTCTGTAGTGATGGTTTCTCAAAATTTTGGTTGCTTATTTCAACTATTATTATTGAAATTTGAAATTATGGGTGCATACTTCAAATTAAATTATCAAATGCGTTCTTTGCGTTAATCGTTATCCAGTTTGTAGTCGAGTATTCCTAATTGTGGGGTGAGCTACCTAATTATTTTCTCAATAATTTATGGGCTAAATATTCCAACTCTTTTAAATGAATTTCAACTTTCATATGGGAAGTTAAAGTTTATTTGTATTTACCAACTTAACCATCAACTTTATCGATTTTTTGTTAATAAATTCTAATTTTTCCATTGCGCTCCTGTACTATTTTTTCCTCACATTTTGGTTAGATATTTCTACTTTTTCTACTGAATTCTAACATTATGGGTACATATTTCAAGTTAAATTATTACAACCCTTTTTATGTTAATCTTTACCCAATTTGTGTGAGTTATTCCTATTTATGAGTTAAGCTACTTATCTCTTTTCCCAACAATTCATTGGTTATATATTCTAAATCTTTCGACTGAATTACAACTTTTGTGTGGAACTTTTAAGTTCTATTCATATTTACCGACTTTGCCATTTTCTTTATCAATTTCTTGTTAATAAATTTCAATTTTTTGGTTTAATTCCTCTACTTATGGTTTCTCCGTTTTTTGGTTTGATATTTCTATATTTATTACGAAATTCTGACATTAGGGGTACATATTTCAAAATAAACTATCACATGCCTTCTTTATGTTAGTTTTATCTCGTTCATGGTAAATTATTCCTAATTATCGGTGGAACTACTTAACAATTTTCTCAACAATTTATGGGTTGAATATTCCAACCTCTTAAAATGAATTTCAACATTCATGTAGGACTTTAAATTTTATTCGTCTAAGCATCTTTACCATTTTCTTTCTCGATTTCTTGTCCATAAATTCCAATTGTTTGGTTTGTTTTCTCTACTTATGGTTTCTTAGTTGTAAAGTTTGATATTTCGATATTCACTGCAGAATTCTGGGATTATGGGTACGTATTTCAAACTAAACTATCACATGCCTTCTTTGTGTTAATTTTATCTAATTCGTGGCCAATTATTCCTATTTATGGGTTAAACTACTTAACTATTTTATCAAGTCTTGTTAATAACTCCTTTTCTTTTGCTTTCTTTTAGTTTCTCATCCTAGAATCGTCAATCTTGCCTACTGTAACTTAAGACCTTACCCTTCGACATGGATCCCACTTCGGCAAATTTTGTTTCTAGAGTCACAAAAAAAAACATGCATTTACACTAGCTAAGCTCGCGTCTCTTTCCACTATAATGCCATTCAACACGTTCTGGGAGGAGGTCTATTATAAGTAAGTTGTTTGTAACATAAAATCTAACTAGTCTCACATTACGATTCTTCACGAAACTATGTTACTGTTGTTAAATTGACACTATTTGCTTAGATAATTAATTATGATCATCCTCCTGTGTCTACAGTCTACAGTGACATTGTGCTATGAGACAAGATACTGCTGTAGCTGTTTCTGTACACAATAATGGTGCCGCTTCCTTGGACGGTGCCATTAGTGATGATTCGTTGTCATTGGCTGCATGTACTTTTAATTCAACATCTTCAAACCAATTTGAATCGTTATTACCCAATTCAGAGGCTAATACCCAACCTTCGAATAGCGATCGTACCTTTTCCTCTTATGCTTCTGGGGATAGGTTATCTGAATCTGATGTAATTGGCAGAGCGTTTTCATCTATAGAAGAAGCCGAAACATTCTACTTCGACTATGCCAAAAGTATTGGCTTTAGTGTTCGTAAAAATATTATGAGAACCAATGTACAAGGACAGGTGACCGTTAGAAGATGGGTTTGTTCTAAAGAAGGTAAGAGGTCGAAGAAGCATCTCAAAATACCTGATCGAAAAAAGACAGCAAGACCTTTAACACGGGAATTATGTCGGCCTGCTTTTCGCATTCGTTTTGACCATCGCAAAGGTGTTTGGTTTGCTTGTGAATGGGTTGACACCCACACACATGTATTGGTTCCAGCCGTTCAGGTACAATTTCTCCGCTCAACCCGTCAAGTGTTAGATGTTGATTATGCTACTGCTTCAACTATGTACCTCTTTGGTATGAAACCATCTCGTATCCATGAGTTAATGGCTAAATGTTCAGATGGCTATGAGAATGTTGGGTTCACAAGAAATGACATGTCCAATCGTTTATATGAGGGCCGTCAAGAGCAAATGCTACAAACTGACTCAGAAACATTCATTTCGCTTCTGCGTGGAAAACAAGATATGGACCCTGGATTCTATTACCAGTATACTATTGATTCTAAAGGCATGTTATCCGACACATGTTGGTGTGACTCTGGAATGCGAGCAGATTTTCATTACTTTGGTGATGTTCTGTCATTTGATTCTACATATCGCACAAATGCATATAACAAACCACTTGTGTTGTTTGTTGGTTTAAATCATCATATGAGAAGTACTGTGTTTGGCTTTGCTCTACTTTCTAGTGAGACTGAAGAAAAATATATATGGCTTCTTCGTACTTTTTTATCAGCAATGGATGGTAAAATGCCTGTGTCCATTGTCACTGATGGAGATAGAGTAATGCGAAATGCCATCCGAACAGTGTTTCCTGATGCATCTCATAGATTATGATGTTGGCATCTGGAGCGAAATGCCACTCCAAATATTTCTGACCCAAATTTCACGAGTGCCTTTAAAGATGTTATGTTGAATTACATGGCAGATGATGAGTTTCAATTCAAGTGGGATCAAATGATTGGAAAATTTCATCTGACTAATAATGAGTGGATAAAAAAATTGTATGCTGATCGACATATGTGGGCTGAAACCTTCTTGAGGCACAAATGTTTTGGTGGGCTACGAAGTAATCAACGGTGTGAGAGTATGAATGCATACATAAATCAATATGTCGGTGGCAAACTTATGTTATTTGAGTTTGTGATGCAAATGGAATTTTTGATTTCACGACTACTTTATAAGGAGGCTGAAGATGACCACCGTTCATGCCACACAATGCCTGTTTTGATCACCTATTTGCAAAAGCATTACGAGCAGCAAGCTGCAATAATATATACTCGCACAGTATTCAATCGTGTTCTTAAAGAACTTCGCGAAGATGGATTGTTATACATATCTAATTGTATGTCAGATGTTGGTCGCCGAATATATGTGATAAAAAAATTCAAGTTGGAGGATCGCTCTTGGAGGGTTGTTTTTCACGAAGCAGATTCCAAGCTTGTGTGCACATGTCATCTCATGCAGTCACTTGGTATACCATTCAGTCACTCTTTTATTGTTATGAAGGCAGAAAACTTATCTGAGATACCCAAGTGTATGATTTTGCCTCGTTGGACAAAAAATTCCAAAATTGCACAGTCTTATTTGCAACATTTTTCAAGTAAGCCAAGCATGAATGAGGCTGCCCGCATTGGATCTTTAACCATTGCTTGTCGAAACTTGATCCACTTTGCAGCCAAGACGGTTGACGGTTACAATGATGCGATTCAAGTTATTCATGGGCTGACCTTGCAAGCTCAGGATGTATTAAACACTGATGCTTTTCCAAGAGCTTCTACTAAAGGTAGACCTGTCGATATTATCAAGGATCCATTGATTATCAAGACCAAGGGTTCAACCAAAACAACCAAGGCATCTGTTAAAAAACGTCTTTGTGGTACTTGTCAGCAACCTGGCCATACAAAGCGAACTTGTATTCAATATGGTATAGTGAAGGCTAATCGTGACACTGACAATGCAAGTTTCCGTACTGACTTTGTTTCTGAAAATACATTCAATACCACGATTGCGACAACAACTGCAACCTTAGACATGTCAACATGGGGTGATGACATATCCATAGGCACATCCAGCACAAAAGTAAACCATAATGAAAGCTTTGTATTGCCTGTTTTGAATAAGTGTGATGGACAAAGCTCTAACGATTTTACCTTTCCCTCACAGGACTTATCACAAAACAATAGAGGTGGCACCATATCACCCCAGTGGCATGAGTGGTGGCATTATAATGTCAGGTGACTTTTATTTACCTTATTCCACTTTCATTTTTTAATTCTACCATATGTTAATACGTTTTATAGAACAACATCTCTTGTTATATTAACATTTATTTTCTTGTTATCATATTTGCAGTTAAATTCAATACGACTTGGGACACAATGCAACAATGTAACTGAGCATATGATTTTAACCGAGGACTTCTTATCTCGTTTTAACATATTTTTGTTTATTAAACTAGGTAATTGTGTTGTGTTGGAGTTGTGATTGCATTGTTGTTGGAGTTTGTGTTGGTGGTTATGTAAAGTTGTAAAGTTTGTTTTCAGCCATTAAGGATATTAGAGTTTGTAAGGTGAATCTGGAAAAAGCCAATGTTAAAAAAAATAGTGCAAACATATAATGCACACAAGATGTTTGATAAAATGTCACATATAATAATTATAATTTGTGTTTGCTTTCTTAGATTAAAATTGTGCAAACAACTATATTGCAAGCACTTTTCAGTAGAAAATCACAGAAACTATAAGTTTCTTTGGTTTCACTTATAACCAAAGATTTGGGCGTGCATTGTGCCTCAAATAATAGGCTTATTTATCGCCTAATTTTGCCAACACGTCGCTCAGACTATAGGCTTATCTATCACCTGCAACAAACTAGATTAGCTTTTTTAACCTTATGTATTCAATGCAACCTTTCGGATTATTTTGAATTTGCAATACTACCATGCGTGATTAAATGCATAAGAAAATGGTTCTATATTTTTTTTGGGAAATGTACAAAAATAACCTAAAAATTGTTGGTAATTTACAATGCCAAACACAATGTTTTCTTCCCAAATTACCCTTGTTTACAAACCAAAAGCAACTTTTCTTCTACCACTTGATCAAACGAAACGTAGTATTGTACTCTTGAATTATCATAGATAAATACGATCCCATCCGATTTGGAACTAGAAGAACATTCAGATTAACAAGTTCATTCTTCAAGTTTCCTTGATAATATCAACCCCGCGACCGGACGATCTCAATACACCGCGGCGGAATTGAGAGCAAGATGGGAGAGCTTCCAAATTTTTCCTTAGAGAGAGAGAGAGAGAGAGAGAGAGAGAGTTAATCTTTTTAATGTTGAGAGAGAGAGAGAGAGAGAGAGAGAGTATATTCCTTTCATTTTCTAGGGTTTTTATAGAAAACTATAGCGGTTTTCATCCACTAAGAATATCGGTCATAATATTTCGAGAAAAAGCTGTTTCGCGCTAAATCTTGGAGCGGTCATGACCGAGTCTCGATCACCACGTATCGTGAGACCACAACAAGGTGACCCAATAATATTCCGGTGATCTCGTCGAACCATGGTTGTATGAGCAAACACCTTTATCTTGGTCATTTTCATTCCCTAAACAGTTCCTTTGATTTGAAAGAAGAAGAGAGCCTCGGTGTCAACGGAGGAGTATGTGTTATCTTTGGATACTTTTGCCTTGAAGAGAAGAAGAGGAAATTCGTCGTGTTCTTGGGTGGCCAAGCGTTCAAGAGAAGGTTTATACGGAAATCAAGTAAAATGAAAGAGTGAGGGAGATTGATTCAATTTTAGCACCCGGGCATTTCGTGTTGCCACACCATGCCGCGGATAGAGGATTTCTGCTTGATGATAAGTACTTACCAAAGGACGGGAGTAATTTCATGTTGGTACATGGGTTGGGATAGAAAGTTTGGGAGGAATGGCGTTTAAGCTCGAGAGGTTTTGAATGATCATATAACGCATTAGATCTTCATACGGTGAGAGAGAGAGGAAAGGAAGGGCGAAAGATAATGTTATGGGAGGGGCATTTTCGGCACTAGGGATGATTATTGGCTAATGTTAATAGGAAAAAAGTTGAGGGGTTAGTTGTGAAAATAACAAATTTTTTTTGGTTATTTGTGTAAATTTCCCATTTTTTTTCCGTAATTTCAATACTTTCTTCCTTTGTTACCAAATATTGCACATAACTTCTTCAATAAGTATATCTTTGCATAGATTAACTTCCAAAAAATATATTTATAACCATGTAATATGTACATTTACATGTGCTAAGGTAACATTTTACCCAAGCACACAAAAAAAATAGTTCACAAGATATGTTGTTGCCACCCAATTGGCATCTGCCACCTAATTGGCATCTACCCAAAATATGTACATAATTGTACAATACTCCAAAAGCCAACATTTACAACAAAAAATCAACAAAAAAATACAATCCACGATCGAGTATGGCACTGCTTGTAACCTATTAGGAAAAATGGCAATATGATTAATAAATAAAATTACATAATAAAAATCTAATGTTCTGAACATGGGTGACATTATACAAACTTGCATTGAAAAAAAGCATAAATATTCATTTCCCATTATTTTGTACCACACGATTAATGTTGAATAACAATTCACACATTATTAGATCACGTGAATGCTTTTGCACAAATGTAAATTAATTATACCATACCACACAATATTTCTAAAGAAATAATAACATGATTTTTCTTCTATGAAATAATAACATTAATTTATATTGATAGTTCATTTTCAAAAATAAACAAATAAATACTTCAAATAAAAGATAACACTTTCCCTGTATAACATAGAAGACAAATATCACTTACCCTGTGTACTACCTTATTTTTCCATGACCTTTTGGTTTAGGTTTTGAGTTGTTCTTTTGATTATTGATTTTTAATTTCGTAGCATCTCTGTTGGATTTAATATTCCCTGTTGGAGGAGGCTTATTTTACATTTCAGCCGTCTTCCGAGAATAATAGTCACTAGCTAGCTCTATAATCATATTGCGAATAGGATTCATCTATGATAAAGCCAAATATAGAGCTATTGTGAGACGCTCTTTATCCGAATCATGCTGTTCATAAAATGTATAACAAGATTAACTATCAATACATCAACATGGACTTCAGGGCACGAATTATCTTTTTCTTTGCCATATCATGAGATAAAATATTTTTCAAAAAATGTCATTAATGGATTAGCTTGTAGGTGTGGTCCACAACAGCGGGTGATTCGTCCATATACCTCATGACATATAGACCGCAATCATTGCCGTTAGATTGCTGTGGCAAATTAGAATTTTGACCAAGCTGGAATTGGATAAACCTGAAATTTGGACCATATATCCTCTGTCCTTCCTCCCCAAGCACATGGTCCAGCGCCTTGAGCTATAGAAAATCATGGCAATTTAATTGGAGTCAAAATAAATGCTTATCGTTTATTAGAGCTTGGACATGTACAACTGAACAGAATGTTTCCAAATTCACAACACTTACCACTGCCAGACAACTTTGTGTAATCTTGTGCTTACGCCGGCTTGAAACTTGTGAATCCCATATCTGAGCAGAGCTAGAATGGATGTTAATCACGAGCACAAACCAATGCGATGAACCTTCATGTATTGGTATGAAAATCTGTAATTTTTTTTCAAATTATTTAAAAAAAAATCTACAACATTTTCAAGCCCACACAAAATTTAACCATCAACACCATATTGCAAACCTTCTCACATGTCTCCATGTTTGGCATGAACTGATTAGCCCAGCTACTTCCCCTATGGAATGGAGCTAAGTTGACATATGTTGAGTGCAATATGGAGTTCTACAAAAGACATCAGCAGTGGTAAACCAAACTTGGCTTTTTTTAATAATTTATCATTTTATGAAATTCACAACCACTAAAATCTTTTGGGATATATAATTATATTTAATTTTGTTTTAAACATTAGATCAATACTAACAATGAATGCTAACAATAAATAACTTACCGAGAAGTAAACAGGCAAGAACCAGACTCGTGGTCCAACTGGGTTATTTCGCAGCTCTTCTATTGTCCGATACTCAGCATACATGCTGATAACCTGATATCAAGCATATAGTTAACAACCAAAACATCATATTGCAAACGGCCATTTACTAATAGGTTTTCAAATGATAAATAAGTTTTATAAATAACAAGACTAACATCGCTGTGAATCCATTTGGTCGGCTTCAATGACGACATGGCAGTACGACTCACAACGTTGTACTCCGTACTCACAAGGAGTTGACTGTCAACATGTATCACAAACAATTGAGCCTCCATTAGTCTATTGTATAATATTTAGCCTAATACCCTTTTTAGTCCATACAACAAACATTATGCACACATTATGACCTAATCCAATTAATAACAATTAAAATAACTTACTAATAATTCAGTACTTACTTTTCATCAAGGCTGTCATCAAACAAATAGTTAACCACTTGCAATTGAGATTCAGTAATAGGCGATGTTACCACATATGGACCTGCCCAATAACAAGGCCTAACCGACCTGTTGCTGACCCTATCAAACGGTGAGCGTTGGAATCGACTAGGCTTTTTCAGCGATCGAAACTCGTATGGACTACGACTTGTCGAAGAAAACACTGGTTGTTTCATATATCCTGTGATGTTACTATCCTACAAAAGGAATCCATTATGAGATTATTCATGACGAAAGCACCAAAGTGTAAAAAAACTGACATAAAAGAGGTCAAACACCCATAACGAATCACTTAAACTAAATTATCTACAGTAGGTGCATGCATAGACTTATCACTATTCAATGCTTCCATATTTGTTTCAACATTAGCCTCATTTGGTGCACCATCAGCCGACAGGACAACATCATCATTCAAAAAAGTCTCCACTTCAATGGGGTTTCTATCTTCAGATATCATGTCGCCAAGATCATTGTGAGCATCAAGTGGTGGATGTACAGTATCTCTGAAAAAATCATCAATTGTTGGATTCTCATCATTAGTTTTAGGGTTTACTGTCAGTGGTGGTACAATATTTTCTTTTACTGGAGCATGATGGATTGGTTTTGATTCAGAGTCTGCTTTCTGACTCTGAGTAAAAGATTGCTTCACTGCTGTTACTAAATCTAAAACAAAACTATTTAATCTATTGAAACTAGTTGTCAAGAACTGTATAGATTCAAATTGCTCTGTAATACGCTCAACCAGCTCTGCCATGTCAACAGGTACTTGAGCAGACAATCCAACACCCTCAAAAGTGTGCATGCGCACCTATAATCATCGACATGTAAACTTATTAGTGATTTCAAATTTCATATGAATATCGCTTTTTTTTTAATAAAAAACTGAAAAATGTATTAAAGATGAAGAATTATGGCAAGGAAGTAAAGAAGCAGTCCACTAAGAAAGCAAAAACTAAAATTTTCTGTGCTGTGCAAAAGTATACCCAATCGAAATTGATTTGTTACACAAATGCATCACTATAAAATAACACTTATCAAGCAGATAAAATTAAGGAATATAAACAAAAAGTACAATTTAGTATGCCAAGTAATATAATGTCATTATACTCATTACCTTTTCGTAATTATCACCACTGTGTTTTTTCAGCCATCGCATGATTTTTTTTATCTCTTCGTCAGTCCAAGCTAATACTGGAGGTAGAGAAGAGCCCCACTGGTTGTTGTAATAGTTTTCAACATTTTGAAAGTAGAATATCTAAACAAATTTGCATAATCACAGCATTAGTGCATCAAATGCACACACATTAGACTAATAATGTGTCATCCTATGTATGGTAATCAACTAACCCTAATACACAATATAAATGACCAACTTGAAGAAATAACAAACAACCTCCTAAATGAGCAGATTCATTTGACTTAAACTTGGAGATGGCCATTACAAGTCTACTGTAACAAAATGAAGCCCAATTGTGTTCTTTTATGGCATTAGTGTCAACTAATGGATGTAAGAATGAAGCCGATATGAGCGTTGCACTTGATGGGCATAATACAGTGGCCAATGCTAACAACATAAATGCAACCTGCTGTTTATAATGACATATTCAGTGAGATTTAATAGATTAGGTCAACAAATAAACATGCTCACATGTGGGTAGTAACTACTAAAATAATAGACATTATAACAAATACTAATGTTACTTTGAAGTCATTGCCGGAACCATCTGACTGCTTAATGAAATCTTCCAGTGTTTTGATGGCTATTCCCTGACCCGTGCACTTGAAAGTTTCTCTCAATGTTGCAATATTTTCAGGTTGACCAGACAGAGACACAGATAAACCTCCATCGTGCACTCCCATTATATCAGAAAACGTCTTTGCATTCAATTTTATGTGTTGATTGTTCAAAACAAGCACATGCTGGTCAGGTACAAATTGTTCAACCAACAATGCACATAATTGTCTCCTCAGCCTACCAGTTTGCAAATGTAAAAGATTACCAAATCCAATTTCAAGTATTGCTCGTTGTTTTTCTACATTGAAAGCTTGAACAAGGTCAGAAAATCGATCTGGCGCACATCGAGTGTCAAGTATCTGCTTATCCATCTTCGTTTGCAACTGTGCATCAGTATCAGTTTGAGCATCATAGTCGGATACATTCAGTGGCTTTCTATACTTGGCCTTTTCGTCTGGTGGAAGGCTCTTGTATGAATTACCCAATTTCTTTCTTAGCTGGCCAATAATATAAACATTAGTTAGTAGTTTTTTCCAATCAATTAAGATGCCAACATACAAATCATAATACAAATCACGTGACATAAAACACATGGCAATTTAATTACCTCTTGGCTGACAATAAGGTTTTCATCAGAGGCCTTCAATCGCTTCACTTGCTCTTTACTGTGAGTGAAACAAAGAACCATTATATGTTTAGATTTTAACAGAATAAAACATCAACACACAATGTTTTGCTGTACAATGGTGCAAACAAATGTGAACAACAAAACAACAATAGGTACTTACAAATATGACATGAAGCCGTATGATTGATTGCTAGAACCCACAGTGGTGACACCAATATTCCCATCTTGCTGAATGGAAACATCATCTAAGCATCTCTTCTGCTTGCGGTCTCCCCTTCCCATATTTAACAGGCTAGAAAACTTTCTGCTTCCAAATTATATATGCCTTAACTGATTTTGCATCACTTCAACTTCTTAGCTAAGTTGTAGTGATGAAAAATTAAGAGCAAGTTGTTTGTATGGTATTCTGCAAAGGGGACTTATTGAAGAAAAAATAAATAAATAATCAGGCCTATCAATGGGATTATAAAGGGCTTTCTTGACATGGTATGATTTGTAAATATTTGTAATGGGGTTTTCTACAAATAAGGGTTTATTCAACTTATTATAGAGCTTTTCAAATAACATCACTCATAAAAAATGTATTATACAACTTACAATTAGGTCTACTGAAAATTATGGATGTTAAAAATTCGTTAGTGTTAAGTAGAAACAAATTAAAGTTGATTTGTTTAGCAAATAAAAATTCATGAAGTTAATTCATTTCTAAAATGTGAACAAATTTCAGGGAAAAAATAATAATTGACTTAACATTAAAATGTAAAATTGGCTGTTAAGCAAACAGGCCACGGTGAAATAATGAAATATAAAATTATGCAAAAATGATCAGCAAGTAATTTTAATTTTCTAGATATTCTTTCAATACATGAAGAAAGATCAAATTTTGTTTTCTAGATTTTCTTTCTATAAATGAAGAAATCAACTATTCCACAACCTTGATTGTTAAAAGTTGAATGCATGAATGTGTCTCTATTCAAAACCCCATGCTTCAACAAGAATTCTTCAGTCTGTAAACTTACTTAACTAGCATCTCAATCAATTACATGTTACAACTATAATCGAATGAATTAGGACCACCAACAAAATCCAATAAATAATCAAGCAAATAGAAACTAAATCAAACAATCGGATTTTGCCAATTGAGCTGCAACTTGGACTCAACTTCTTATATGAGGCACAAGGCATTAAGCAAAACGTAACTAGTATAGGGGAAAATACACGCACACAAAAAGCACCAAGAAAGTAAATAATTTCAAATAAAAATAGACATTCTAACCAGAACTAAAATAAAAGCAGTTTGAAGCTAGCCGAAAACAAAGAAGATGCAGAACAGACAAATATTCAAGAATCAAAACACCAATCCAAAAAATGAAGAAGTTCGGGGGAGGAAAAACGAGACATGAAACATAATTATCTAATTTTAAAAACCTGCCACAGAATTAATCCTTGAGCCGTCGCAAGCTTAAATAGACATGCAAAAAATCCTGTTTTCCATCAAATCAGAAAAATAAAATTTTAATCAAACCACGAATATAAAAAAAATAAAACCCTAGCCCAAATTCAAACAATAAAGTGAGATCAATTTGGAAAAGAGAATGAAAGCCATTGAAAGAAATAGAGCAAACCCTAACCTTTGTTTATCTAGCGAAGAACAAAAGGCTTAAGTAGATGCTGGCAACTTTTGAAGAATGAGGGAGAATATAGATGTTGCATTATGAAATTTTTGGGAGAAAGTCAGCAGCTGTTGATCCTGAGGAGGGAAAATTTTAAGCACTTGAACTTAACAGTAATAACTAGGAAGCGGACGAGGCGAGCATTGAGGGTGATAATGTCTTTTGGTTTAAAGAAAATTAAGTACTTTCCCTTTATGCAAGTCCACGAATCCAGTTCTTAAGAAACAAAAATGGAAAAAGGAAAAAAGTCCACTAGCCCATTACATTGCCATTTTAAATTGTTGAAAGTGGATTAAAAAAATAGAAAGAAGAAATTAAAAAAATTCACTATTGATAATGCTTTTTATAAAAAAGAAAAATACATACTTCCCTTTTAATCAAGTCCACTGGTCCAGTTATTATAACAAAAAAAATTGTCCACTACTGCAATACATCGCCATTTTGAATTGTTGGAAGTGAAAAAAATGGGAAAAGATGGAAAAATTAAGAAAAATCAGTATTGATAAATAAAAATTTCATTTTGGCGGTAGTTTTGCCGCTAAATGTTTAACCATTTTGGTGGAAGGTAATTATTTGAAGTGACAATTGATACAGTTGTGTGTTTTTTTTTTTCATATTCTATTATTGAGTTAATCTGACTTTGAATTATAGTTGGTTGTAGCGACAATTGATTGTGTAATGTCTGTACTGTTAAAAACTTTTGTAATAGTGATAAAATCCTTATACCATTCCTTAAAAATTTTAAATTATCAAAATTTCTCAAGTTTAAAAGGACAAACATGTAAATTAATAAATTATCTAGCCATAAATGATAAAACTTGTACCTAAGAATAGTATTTCTCTTAGTTTTTATTTTTGCTTTCAGACTAGTACTTCTTTTAACTTTTATTTTTAAAAGAAGTATAAGGCCAAAATATAAAATTATTTTCTTCTTATTATTGAGTATCTATCTTTACAACTCGTACCTCGTATTTGCCATATAGTGATAAAATATTTTTCAACTAAAATTTAAAATACAAATATGAGTTATGAAATGGGATAGCTGTAATAAGTTTGTTAAATTGAAAATTTATTTGGTGTAATTGTAATTTTATTCTATGCTATAAATTAATTTGTCTTTGGTATTTACTTAGAGATCTAATGACATGGGCAATATTGCGTAGAACAATGGCCGATGAGACTGGTTCTCATTGTGAGAGCTATAACACACAAATGTTGGAAAATTATTATCTACTGAAAATCATCACCTAAATTTCGGAAATATTTATGTTTTTCAACAATATTCATGTTCTATCACAAAGAAACAAACAAATATTCAGGTTAAACAACATCCAATTACTCCCTAAAGTTATATGATTTGCTTTTCAAATTCGCACATTTTGTTAGAGAATCCTCTAAATTTTTCTCTGCACTCTCTGTGATGATGAGATGTCATAAAATAATAAAATGTTACGTGTGACCTAGGGATCATAAATACCGATATAAATAGTTTTCTATGTTATTTTTAGGTTTCTTATTTTAACTGATCATAAAAATAAAAATTCCTCTTAAATCTCTGTATATTAAAATGTCACACCCTATTAAATATATTAAAACTTAAATTAGTGAAAATTTAATAGATTACTGTTAGGTAGCTTTAACCTTTTAAGACAATCCACACTATATAATTATTTAGAAATGAGCTCAATGTTGGATTAAGGGCTAGTTTGGTAATACTATAACTTGTAAAATAATCGCGGTAGCGTATTGCAAAGCAATTACATATGAAAGAATCGATGAAACATTTGGTATAATTTATTTTAAAAGTCTTCATTAGTTTTAAAAGCGGTTGTATATATTTGGTAAATCGTACTGTTAATCTATTGTAAAAATGTAAATGACTAAATTAGACATAATATTGAATGAAATTTATTTCAATATTTATAAACACACACACACATAATATATCTCAATATGTATATATAATTATTTGATAACTAAAATAAATATTTTATAGTATTAGTATTTTTATTTTTTATTGTGCTGTCTCAATATAATTGATAATAATAATAACAATAATCTCTTTAAGGTTAATGATTTTATTTCCTAATAATCAACCAAAAATTTGAAAGTTTATAATATATATATGGGGCAAAACTATGGTGCAACTGTGGTACCATACCACAGTTACATCCATCCATTGGAAGCTATATGATGATATATACAAAATCATATTAAATGTAAAAGTGATTCTCAAAATCAAAATTTAAAAATCTACTATAAAATTGAGTAATTTTGCCAAAAATGATTTTTATAAAAATTTACCAAATAAGAAAATTAATTTTTAGATTTTCAAAATCACTTTTAAATCTCCTAAAAACAATCCCAAGTGAGCCCTAAAAATTCGATTACAAGAACTTGTTTGCTTGATATGAGATCGCAATATGGGTCACTACCCTCCGTAAGGAGAGTGACCTCGCACATGTGATCAAAACCCATTCAATTAATCTCAATGAAAAAAGGATTTTATAAGGAAATTTTAAGAATGTCCAAATGTCTACTTCACGAGTCATAACATTAATTACTCAACAATTTCACGGGATGAATTGCAACTGTACTAAACTTATAACAACTAATAAATTAGGTTAGAATTAAATTCATACGTAGGTTTGCTTTAATTTTTCCTATTTTAATAGACAATCCTTGTGAATTCTCCAAAAATGTGCTCCAAAATAGCAGTTGTAGGTAAATATAAAACTCAAATTTGAAGCACAACGACAAGAAATGTTAAATTCATAATCTCTTTTAAATAATAAAAGAATTTACAAACACTTGATTAAATTGTACTATAAATATTAGTTATGTTTCTAAATGATATTGAAAACAACAATATTTTATGAGTAATTACAAAATTTGATACCATCAAGAATATAATTGCTTTTCGGTTAGGTAAGAGTTGGATGGAAAACTATATCCTTCCCACCTTTTCGTAAATTGGTTAAGGTTTGAAACTCTATATTTACATTTCGGAGTTGATTTCTTTTAAATGTAATTTTAAAAATTATATTTTAATCAATTGTATTTTTACAATAATCTTATACAATAACCATATGTATAAAATTTTGACGATTGCTAATCTTATGTATATGTGCACCCGTGGACATTACAAGCCACATTTATAATTGCTAATTTTAACAAGTAATACTTATCAAAAATATCAAAAATGGAGGCGGGAAATAAAAATATCAATTTGTACCTGTTAGTGAAAAATTAGAAATTTTGAATTTCATTGACATTATATTTCCAGTACAATATATCATACTGCCAAATCTAAAATAAAGGCAGTGGTTTTTATTTTTATTTTTGTTTGAGCTTTTGTTCAAAATGGAAGTAGTAGTTCAAATTAATTTCATCATGCAAGGAATATTCATTTTTTTTTTGTTCTGAGTGCTCAACAACCAGACATTCTAGATCAATTTTTTTTTTCAAGTGCCCAACAACCAAAAAATAACACTCCAATGACCTTTTCGACACTCATGCATGCATGCAAGCCACAAAGGAAAAATAAAAGATCACTTAAATTTAACAACGGAAAATTGAATCTACAAAGATATAATATCTGTAGGATTGAACATCATTAGTCAAAGCAAAGTAGATTACAAAAGAGTCGAAACCCTTCAACATCATAATTCATCAAAATCTGAAACAAAACAAAACCAAATTTAAGCTACAAAAAATTCAATAAGTAATTTTACTGGAATTTTAAGATAGTTATAATAGAGAAGAATTAACAGAGATATAGCCCTAAATACATATCAAGTTTCTACAATTAGCCATCTCTGACCGATAGTGCCTAATAACAAATGGTCAGAATATGCAACCTAAATACACTACCCTCCGACACAAAAAAATAAGAGGGCATCCATCAGCACAAAATCCATCTACAACACCATCTTCTAAAGCCACACATGGCTCATCTGCTTGACTGCTTCTTTAGGTGAATGAACTGACAAAGGTTCTAATAAACAGTTACTGGACTACCTAACCAAAAAATGATTAGTATATGCTATACAAAAAAGGTGTTACAAAAATATTCAAAAACAAAATGGTTTCGAATACCAAAATATAAAAGTTGCCATTCCAAGTGTAGTGACACCTAGTTCAAAACACAAGCAGATGATTAATAACAAGTTTAATTGGTCTACCAAAAACATCATAACTCACTAAAAGAAATAGAAAAAACAACTTAATAACAATTGATAAGCATAGGACATAAGATCAAAAATGGGAATGACAAGAGACTTAACATACCTTTTATCTTAATTGTCATGTAGATTGATAAATAAAGTTGGGCAGTATCGTGTGGATGTTTAATAAAGCCTTGGATTTGTCGGTGTCTGGTTTCAAGATTAATATTTCTGGCAGCTTTTACTTAATTCTGAAGTTTGTTTGCCCTTTGCGAGATCAGCAGCACTACACTTTCCATATCCATTGGAAGCATCTTGCATGAGTTTATGCCTAATATGATTAAGTGGAGATTGTGCTAGATAGAGTGCCAAAATTTCAGGATGCGTATAATCCGAATCGTGGGTCCCTAACAAGAAAATTTTCACTAATTACAACAATTTCTATATGCTCACAAGATGAATTTATATAAAAATAACAAAGTCCACATAGAATTCACGACTCTTAGTGGTTGTTACCTAATTACTAGCAGCAAGCTTATTTGTTCACAAAAGGTAGTTGACTTGCAACATATAATAATACTTCTTAAATATAAATACTTAGCCTTTTACATATGCAGATTTTAAAAAATAACATTTTTAGGTGCATGTTTACTTGCTAAAAGTATGTCTTATTGCTTTCAAAACTAGATATCTTCTAAAAACTGCTTGCTTAATACATCCTTAAAAGGAAAAAAATTACCGAGTACTCCTAGTTATGCCTTAAAAGTACTCTTAATATTTCTTACTTCTTTGCAGTACTCCTCTGTTATCATTGTTATTAATCTAAATACAGAATCATTAAACATAATGACTGATAAATGGTCTGAAGAAAGCATTGATCATGAACTAAATATCAGAATCATCAATGTTCAAGATTGAAAAAAAAAAAGCATATACCTGATAAGACTGGTCAGCAACAATAGAGGGATTGTCCATATATTTCAAGGTATAATATCCACAATCAAAATCATTTGGCTGTTGTGGCAGACCAGTTTGACGACCAAGTTGAAAATGCAGAAAATTGAAATTTGAACCAAAACGAAGTCGAGCCTCTCTAAGTAGCAAAAATTCCAGTGAGGCGAGCTGCCAACATCAACCAGAATAAGTGTTAACAAAATTTAGAATGTTATTTAATTAAATTCCTACTAACGCACAAATGTAGTCAATCCTCCTAAGAACATACAATTGTCAATGACTGATTAATCATTTTTTCCCTTTGACTGAGAGATTCCAATGAATCCCAAATATCAGCAGTTTGACGAAGAATGTCAATAACAAGCATGTACCAATGAGCTTCACAATGTATGGGCACATAAATCTGCAGTTGTGGGAGAGTAAATACAATTAATGGCAAAATGTTTTGTTATCATGTTAGTAAAATGAAAAAGATACCAAGGAACTATGTAAAAATACAAACTACAAAAAGTTCATTAAAAAAATTCATGTTATGCGCTAAACCTTTTCACAGGTTTCCAACTGGGGCATGTAGCGCTCTTGGAACCTAGAAGCTTTGTTTAGATCACCCGAGTCACCCAATACAACTTGCTTTAAATTTAAGAGGCAAAAATTAAAAGAATAAAAACATTTTGTTAGTTGACAATTTGCATGATCTCATTTAAAGACTAATGATTGAATTAAAAATATTTAATTTCTAGTTATCTTACGGAATAATATGACGGCAAGAACCAACATCGAGGAGAGGTGATATCCTTTTGGGCCTCTTCGATAGTCTTGTACTCTGCGTACATAGTAATAATCTGAAATTTTTTTAACAATGGAACATTAGTTAAGAGATATGCACATATATACTAATTGAAAATAATGGAATCATTAGTATTGAATGAACCTAAATATTATACATAGTAGGCATAGAGTATTACATCACCATCAATCCATGCTCGAGGGAACGCTCCGTGTTATCGTATTATCGACAACATCCCTTTACCATGAAAAAACAACATTATTACAATGAATAAAAGCAAGATTAAGATATTTATATCTATATTCGAAACAATCTAGCCATTTACAAAAACATTTCATTATTACTAGACCATACATTTCAGCCAACTTGTCGTCAAAAAGGTAAAGAATAAGCTTTTTTTCATCCTCGGTAAATGGAGTGGGAACTGAAAATGGACCAGCCAAAAATCGGGGTTGGGTAGACTTGAGATTGACATTCTTTTCTTTAGAAGTTTGAATATGCATTCCCTGTGCAGTTGATTGTATCATCACAAGACCCTCCTACAAAAGAAAAAAAATTAAAATTCACATATTCTCAGGTAATGTCACAACATACAATTATGATAAATATATAAACAACAGTAACAAAGACACTTTAATACCTTAGAATCCTTAAGAATCAGTTCTTGTTTTCCCTCGGACATTTCCATTTTCTTTGAGGGTAGTGCAGTGGCACAATCCAGAGCCATTTCTAATGTCCTCAATATTTGATATAGTTGTCGTTCCTTTGTGTTTAAGAGCCATTATAAGGAGAGTTTATCTTATCATAACCTAACTTTCATTTGATGAGATTTCAATAAACTTATTATTTTCTTGAGTGCACAAACTCAAGGAGTTTTAATGTTATCACATGCTAGGATGATGGACATGAGGGCAACTCGGTCCATAATTTGCCTTTGATGTAGCAATTCTTTTAGCATTTTAGTAGGATATCGCATCGATAGATAATCAACCTTAAATGTCATTGAAAGTATTTGTTACGAATTATTTTTTAAAATTGAGATGTCTAGACTTTTGATCGAGAAGCTTGTATCTCATCGAATATGAAGCTGATATGGATAATACCATTTCTCACTCATTATTATGGTAATTATAATGATAAGCACTCTACAATAAAATTTACCTTATTACTTCCAATCCCAGATTTCAACCATTTCACGAACCTCTTCACCATTGATTCTTTCCGCATGTCACGAGTTTTGGTCCCATCAAATAATGCGCTTGTATGCAACATTGTGGAGGTAAAAAATCTGTATAAACATATTATAGTTAAGAAAATATCCATGGCAATGCTAAAATTCAATTATGAAAATCATCTTACCAGCAAAAGGACATCCCCAGACATATGTAGGATTCTTATATTTGCCAATGGATTTTTTCCATTTATATACAAAAGCAAAGCCCAATTAAGTGATTTAACATTGAGAACATCGTTGCAAAGAACAAACGATATATAACCACTTGTTGGGCATAACAACGTAGTGCAAACAAAGTGCGCGCAATATAAAACTATTATTTGTAAAATGAACAATAACAAACATGAATGAGTTTGATAAATGGCTGATATGTGCTCATATTTCATAGTAACTTCAAATGTTTTATACAATTATGCATGCAAATATTATAGAAAAAATACAAATGGTGTCAGAATATAATATAATATGAAAGAAATATAACATATATTGATGATTTAATATAATAATGGGTGTATGCATAAATGTGCCAAAATCAACTTTATTACAAACCTTGAAAATTTTTTGGTTTTATCTTCTTGCTTTATAATATCCTCAAGCGTCTTGATGTTGATTTTGTTGTTGATTGAAAAATATAACAATATTTTCACTTGTGCCACCCAATTGTATTGGTATACCTCCATCTTTTATGACATCGAAAATGTTATGTGGCATTTAATTTTGACCATGAAGTTCAATAATGTTGCATTAGTTTGAATTGATCCACCAACCAACGACATAATTGCCTCCCTTTGGATTTCAAGTAGGCTTCCAAATCCACATATATCCGCATTGCATTTTCTTGTCTTAGATAAGTTACCAACAAAGAACAAAATCGGTGAGCACCTAGTTTCCAAGGTGAACTTATGTTAATAGTTTTTGATTCATTGTTATCCGAATATGCATGCACATCCAATCCTTTCATATTGCTTTTTGTGACTTGCCTTATGAATAAAGTTCTCTCGTTTCTAAGTGTGTTTCCTGTTCACAAAAGTAATAAAGATTAAAATTAAATATGACTTCTCAAAAGCTCTTCTCATACTAATTTTTACTAATTTGTGACTTGCCATTAATGAACATACTTATTTAAAATATTTATACATACCCCAATTGTGGTAGACAAATTAAAATTATGACTTCTCAAAAGCTCTTCTTCATCGCCCGTCATTGAATTAGTAGTTATCTAGTATGCGTAGGATAATAAATGAATATAGTTACTTACAAGTGAGAGACAAATCCATATGTTGAAGATTTAGGAGCATTTTCATTGTTTACTAAGACAAGTACTACTCTTTTGCAAGTTTATTGATTCTCGTTTACGCTTGTCCATCTGTTTTCCTATGTAAAACATTGTAAATCCATCCATTAAAACCTATAACATTTAAAAAAAAATTACTTATTTCATTCTATTTCTTTTACCAAATTTTACTTTCCTATTTAAACAATATACTTTATTGCTGCATTTTAAGCTTTTTTTCTTTTCATTCGAATATCATATAAACACATGTTAATTCTTTCCCCCCTAATCTCCCCGGCGAGTTAAGTTAATATCAGTTTGTGAAATTTCACCTAATTAATAAATTCTTCTATATTAAAATTATACCAATGGTTTAACCGCAATTCAAGGATATATGATAATTTGTCAAGACACTGCTATAGGTTTCGAATTAGAAATCTCCTTTTACTGATTCAGTAATCGCTCTCTTTGGTCTCCTTTGCTCTCTAAATTGTTGATATTCGTGCACATTGACCTCAGAGGATATGATGCCTGTTAGGCATACTGTCAGAGAAAGCTTTATCTACTATTCACTATTTATTAAAGGGGAGAGGCTTATCATCGCGACGTATACTACAAGGTAGGTCCACATCATGCGTAGGAGACGAGCATAATCGCTAATACTATAGATGCGTGAACCCGTTCACGTCAGAAGCAATATACGAAATTACATAGCAGACATATGCGCTGGTGGTAGTATCGTCGATCTTCAATCGGGTCGGTGGTTGATGACGTCGGTCTTCACAGTGATTCACTTCTGCTGCCGTATGATTATGCCGTCGTGATTCCTGCCTTCGACGTAAATACCTGCAATGTACTCTCGACTATGGTAGGGGAAGTGACCAACTGCTTGACTTGGGCTCGCAACACTGCTTAAACATGATAGGATACCAATGAGATACTATGCTCGACTCCCACCGTCCAAGATTGGCGAGCTAAATATGGTACATGCACGGAATTTGCTGTGATTTAGATATATCCCTGTCTCTGTATGATCATACCGCAAATGATGAGTACGTGTTGTAACTTCGTGCCAACATTAGCTTAAAAATATAATCCGTTGGATTACTTTTGAGTGCAATCGAAAGGCCAATTAATTTTTAAATAAAAAATTCAATAACGATGTATGTGGTGCAGCGTTGTATTACAGGTGGAGCCCCAAATGAAAGCCTGAGGCATGTAAAAGGAAATAAATGAGGGACGCCATCTATTATAAGCGTCACTCTCTCCAGCGCGTGCTCCAAAACCAAAAGGCCAACAATGACCACAGTCCACCTCTAATTTTTCTTATTTGAGTTTGCCACCTTTCTTGGCTTCCATTTTCCTTAGTAAGTAGTTGCACTTCTCTCAATATATTCACCTAAGCTACACAAAAGATCCTAGAAAAACACACCTTGATCTAAACTTTGCACACCATTTTCTTGAAATATTAATTTATTTGTTGAAATTAGGTTTAATATAAAATCTAATGAAAACACATTCCACTGATGGATGTTGCATTAGATAAAATAGAAATTGTTGATGGTAAAATTTAGATAAAAAATGGCTAGGATGTGACATCTATGCAATTATCTGTCATTCATGACTCACGCTCAAGCACTTTACAAAGAATGACATGGGTAGGTAAAGTACATGGTGTGGATATAATGTGAAGTTCCCAAAGAATAAGCCTAAGCCACTCAAGAAGCGTGGCGACTGGAACCGAAATGTCTCAAAGTACTCACCACAGCGTGTCGTTGCTGTTGATAGGACGTGGCATTGACATTAAGCTTCACTTCAATCGTGCACAGCACATTATCCGCTTGGTGCCAACTAGGATCACCTCCAAAATATCTGTCTTAAAGTCACTTGAATTAAATATGAACGAGTAGATCACTTGGCATTTATGCATTTATGAAATGCAATATTCGCCACTGGCATGAATGAGTTCGGCGCAATGCATTTAATTGGCTCACTTAAAATAAGTCAATTAGGATTGAGAACATGTTGTCGGCAGAGAGGTTGAGGGGTGAAGTGGGCAAAATACGGAGTCACACGATCCGACAAAATTTCGGCGGATCGGATCTAATTCAATATAACCCGATTAGATGAAATATTCACAAACCGACGGTGGTTGTGATCGCATCCGATAGAATCGGATAAAACGTTTGATTCGATCGTCTCGATTGCTGAAAAAAAATCTATGGCCAAACACGCGCACCACGGCCGCCCTTTTGCACAGCAGCTTTTTTACAAAATCACGCACAAATCAGAGTGAAATCACATACTCAAAAGGTTACACTTCGCAAATTTTACACAAACACCAAACAACATAAACAAAAAACAAAAAAATCACAACACCAGCGAAACCCCGGTGAATCGTGTGTACCTCGGCCGCACACGAAAACATTCTCTCATTCCGTGATCCGCGTCACTGTTTTTGATATTATATCGTTGGCACTGGCTTATTCTTAGTCAAGGCTCGCCACCTGCGCGCAGACTAAATTAGCCGATCTGTTCAGTTGCATGTAGCGTTCCCATCTCTTTTGCTGTCTCTTGTTCTAAGTCGCTTGCGCCAAATAGGAACTAGTTCGGTGCTGCACCCAAGTGTCGTAGTAAGCGAATTCGTGGCCGGCAGTTGGCATGCGCCGGAAGCCTGCTGAGCCCGCCACGCTGAATCTGCCGATGCTCTTAAGGCTCTATGCTCGACTTTCCAAGCCCACCACAGGCTCGAGGTCAGTCTACCCCTATCGAGTATCCTCTCTAGCTTGTCCGTTTCGAATTTTAGAAGCTTTCCATGGTGTATTAGTATATATGTTTTAGTTTTCAGTTTCATCAAACTTGATTACTAGTAATTGAATTGCAATAACATGATCCATTTTTAATCAAGGCATTCAACGACAGAATTCAGCGATTTTGATGACAGTCGTTTGAATATATCCTGCTCAGGATCGGATTGAGGTCGGACTCGAAAGGCTGGAATTGTGTCAGGTATCTCAATTTTACAAAAATGTACCAAATAACCCGAAGCGATCCGTAGGCTTGACTTCCGGGCAGGCTTAGATCACAATTGATTTTCCAGGACTTTGGCAGAGATAGTATCACAAAAGGACAATGTTCAACCAGCAAGAAGCCATAACTTAACAGCCCAACGATTAAACTACTTTTTTTCAACCCACACGAAAGAAGAAAAGCGACAACAATCGAAATAACAATTTGCCACGTGTAAAAAAAAACATACGAACATGCCATCACCTAGACACTCTTTTATAAGGTTAGAGTGCAATTCACTAACAGCGGGACAAGTTTTCCTGCGTCCGATCGAAAACCCAGGCTTTTTATTATTGTTCTCAAAGCCTTCTGAAACCCGCATCATGAAGTGTCTGTATGTCTTGGGTGACATCAACTCTAATGCTCTTGTTGAAGCTTAATCGATCATATCACCAATTGAGCATTTCATCTCTTACAAGTCTATTAAGAAGCTAATTCTCTTGTATATCATGCATCAATTATGAGTAAACATAAATTAAGAATGCTAAATGTGTTGAAGAAAATTCTAGTGTTATTCAAAAAGTAAAATCTCATGGAGAGCAGATATGTAACGTTTGTGTGATCACTTTGGTTTCCAATCATTGGACCGCAGTTATGTTTGTCTGGCGTTGAATTTACAATTATTCCTCGTAAGTACTTCATGCGCCCACACTAATATGTCGTTGGATTACATGTTTAAAGAAAAGGGTAGTCCTTAAGATAGAAGAAAGAATGAATTGAAAGGGCAAAGATAAATGGAAAGTTCTTAAAGAAAAAAGCATAACACGCCATCTAACAACCACCTGCAAAAAGTCCAAAAAATCCAATGCCCAGAAATACTTAAAATAGCGAGACATACATGCCAACCATGAATATAACCATACCAAACCCAAAAGTCATTATATGTGTTATCGCCAAATGCATGATCCCTTGACCTGACAAAATCACCTCCAAAATATCTCTCTAATAGTCACATGCACAAAAAATAAAAGAGGGGCCATCTGTTGAGTTTCAGCAATCATATACACTGCACCATCACTACGATTAGATGTCCAAGCACAAATGCTCAATCATTACAGATGACCTGGTCAAACGGCAATAAGTCAATCAAAGTTAGAAACATGCTATCAATACTCTGGATAGTCTTGGACCAAAATGACAAGTGTCCCAATCGTCTGAAAGAATTTCCTCTCCAAGATTCAAGGGTGAGCAATATAAATTACCCGATCAATTTGATAAGAACAAACAGTTCGTCGCAATTGCCTTACGTGTCCCCAAAGACACATGGCAGATGTCCTAAAAGGCACTCGCGCTTTGATAAGGTCTAAGTTAGTCTTATCTACAAGAAAGACAATATTTCTCACTCACACGACATTCAAATTTTCACTTGTTCAAGGATTTCTTTGAAATCCATCATTTTCTCTACGAACACATATTAACTGGATAACGAACCTCCATTGCCAATAGCATACATGGATTGATAAATCTTTAAAAATTAAATAATAATAAATAATCCTTTACAAGCCATAAAAAATAAAATTCTAATATAAACGTGAGCGACTTAGTACGAAGCGTAAATTAAAATTCATGCCAAACCATTAATTCCAAGTCCATTCAATCTCCAGCCATCACTCCTGAATCAATCGTGAGTTGGTTAAACCCAATAAACTAGTGAATATGATGAGGCAAAGTAAAGTTAAGAGCAGCTTGAGTTTAGTATATACCAAAATACATACATACATATATGATACAAACTGACACTGACATGAACGAATGGCGTGCCATGGTATTTCGGCTGTAAAACATAAATGTAACAACATCGTAGTAAAATACAAATCATATAGAAATCTCGTTAAACTTTCACTTTGTTTGCAAATCACTTTTCTGCTACGCGGGACACCGAGTTTAAGCAGGACTTACTCTTATGCATACATAACTGCTTTCTTTATACTCTTTGGGCTTTACCCATGGCTTCTCGGCCAGCCGAGTCCAGCCATAGCGCATCTCGCCCATTCTCTAAATATCTATCTCACTCAAAAGCTGTCACTGCCCTAAGAAACAATCAAGCTATTTAGAAGCCTAAATCAGAGACATAGCAATCTTTCTTCTCTTCTAAATTGCCTTTTGGGCTAAAATCAACTTTCTCTTTATTTGTTACAAAACATAATGCATTTTCGTGCTGCCGTGTCTCGTGTGTCAATGAAATATTCTGACGGAATACGAAGACGACGCACCGGTGATGTCCATAAATACATCATAACAACATATCAAATCAACACATCAGCGTAAATACACATGGGAGCAAAGTATATAAATCAATATGTAATCATATATCAAAATAATAGAGCTTTTTCAAACATGTCAAACATATATATTATTTATTGTGATTCGGTCTGGTTTTGGAAATTTAATTTACTCTACCTCTCTTTGCACAATATCATCAATCGAGTGTCTTAGAGTATGAAATACTCATCGATATCATGCATCATAAATAAATAAAAATATTCACTTAGCGTATGAATAACATAAATCATCAATCATTGTAAGTAAACTCTATTCTCAAATTCCTCGTCTAATATAATCAAATTCATACTTAACGCCTCAAATAATCTTAATTTAAATTATAAATCATCAAAATACTAATAATTCTTTGAAATTACGAATCAACCAAATAATATCAAAATTACCAAAATATTAAGTACGCGCTTTATCCATCAACACATATCTCGTCCAATTAACCCGAATGTAACGCACCATCAACACATATTTATCCCGCATTACGAGAATTAGATAAAATACTGGGCTGATCCACAAATCCCTAGGAAAATCACCCTTGGTGAAGCAAATAATAATTCCCTGCTTGCATTATCGGTCCCCAGCGAGCTATGACGGGAGGCTCCAGTAGTCAGGTAATGCGTGACGATCAACGGGTGGTGTGGTGGTGACTCCCGCGCTTGGCGATAATTTCGAGCATGCGGATGGATCGCTCCAGAGCGTTATCGCCCGATTCCATTGCATGGGTCTCCATGAGTTTGTGGTTGAGACATGGGTAGTAGGCAGAGTTACACGATACGATATAATTTCTCTGAGATTTCTTCGCTAAGCTTCTAAAGGCCCGTAAATGCTCCGCACATTCGGCCTCCGGTGAAAACGTTATGAGAGAAGGCCGACCGATGCGTTTCTCAAGTTCGGACGGTACCAACCTTGCTCGCGTGACGTACGTGCAGCTCGAGCGAGAGCAAGTCCCTTTTCTCTCTCGTTCTACTGCTTACGTTTTCTTTACTCTTACTGCACTTCACCTGGTGAAATACTCGGGTGGTGTGACTGGCTCTGTGCGTGACCAACCCCCCTCAAAGCCTTCCTCTGGGGTATTTCGTCCTACAAAGGAAATTCCTTGTGGTATTCCTAACGTGATTTCTAGACTGTCAAATGACCGAGATTACACCATTTCATCTTCAAACTCTTATATGCATCATCAAAGCGAAATAATATATCGGCTTTAGCTCTCCAAACCGTAGCTACCTGAGATCGCTTTCATGGCCCACGCCCGATCTTATGCCATAGTCCCATGCCAGTAGGCTTTTAATTTATCTGTCTGTCTATCCAGCAGTAATGTAGTGAAGAACATCGGCGCTGGGATTGGGAATTTCGCCGACCATATGGCCGTAGGACCAATTCGCTGCGCTACGGCTGTTCACTTAAACTTTGTACACTCTTATGCCGATGATAAAAATCTTGCGATTAAAAGATTAAACAATAATAATAATATTCATACCTCTCTACAAGCCGTAAAAAAATAAAATACCAATATAAGCGAATGAAACTCTGAAAATAATCAAAAAATTTACGGAGGCATGTAAACCATCATTACTCAACATACGACTACGGAGTAATCGTTTCGTGAGGTAGTAATGTACTTCTCGTCCAATGATAAACGGGTCGAATCTGAGTTCTAAAGCACTATCCGGCAGGGGTAAGACAGCTTGCAAAAATATGCCCAGAAAATCTACATACATATACCATAATACCAGGTGCACGCGGCGTACGCAATATGATTCGGCTCACGACATTCCCAACGCGGTCACAGAAGAATTAGGGTTATGATAAATATTTTAGGGCAAATCATTTTAGTATTACCCTTCTCGCCTGCCACATTCATGGTCTATGATTTGAGTGTTACTAAGTGGCATCCCCCTATATATCCCTTGATGTGTGCTGTTATGTCGTCTCTATCCTTATACGCGGATATGGAGTTGAGCCCCGCTGTATTTTTGTATCACACGCAATGATATCAGTCCTGGCGAGTCAGACTGATATACCACAATAGATATCGTGCCCGATTGTTTAGTCTGTGTTACTTCTGTTTTTTTTTTTAAAAGACGTCGATAGATGAACGGTCGATCCCGGTTAGGGTTTCACTTGTTGTTAGACTTAAGTACTTTGCATGATGCTGTTTTCGTACACCCGAGAGGTTAGGACTTTTGCCCTCATAGAATACAGGAATGATCCTGGAGCAGGATTTAATAGGTAAAAACGCTACAGAAAGTGAAAGCATAAGTACTGGAGTGAGTTGACTCACGATGGGCGTATGGGCCACTGTGGCTCATTGCCTCCATACCTATTGAGTGGAAGGATTTGCTCACATGTTGTTTTCACCGGAGATTGGTAGGGGTGGGGTAATTGGCATGGGTGGTAGCGTATGGAAGTGCACTCTAAGCTACTCGGAAAATTGCTAATAGAAGGAGCCGGGGAATTAGGTCTGATCAATTCTGTAAAGAATAAGATGTCAAGGTGCGCCCTTAAAAATTGGCTGTGTCCCTCTTTCGGTCTCATGCTAGTAGATGAGTAAGAAGGTGGTAAGAAGAGTCGCAGTTCGACTTTGCCCCTGTCTCTGCACCGCAGATATTACTGCTTCTGAGGTGGTGACACCTTATCAATTCCTCTTTGATCAATTGAGTAAGTGTGGTGTACAAAATACGTGAAATTATCCGCGCCAGCATCGATGAGAGTGAGCATGCAAGTAGGTGGAGTTAATTGAGGTTACGTGCTGTTGATGCCTGGAACTGTGTTCCATCGCAAGCTAAGATGGTGTGATGATATTTGCTCATCAGATCGCTTATCTTATCTTGTTATTCTGTTTATATATCGGTTACTATCCAAGTGAGGAAGTAAGAGCATCACTGCAAGCAATTCGGTTAGATTGTAGGGGGAAAAGTTGATATTAAATTTAAGTTGGAAAATTTAAGGCATTTAAGATTAAATGTTTTGCTTGACGTCAGCAAGTGTGATGTTTTTGGGGAACTGTGTAGTTGTTGAGAGCAGGTAGTGGAGGTGATTTATCCCACTGAAGCCATCAGTGGAGGTAATGCACTAATCCTAACTCATCAGACTGAAAATATTAATTTCAGGTAGTATTAGGTTGTCAAAGGATAGTCGTCCATATGTCAAGACTAAACTCACAACCTAAATTTAGAAGTCATATGGATGTCATTCATGCGCACTATTACTAAAGCGTCTAAAGATCGAACTGATCCCCATCGAAAGGTGAGAGGGTTCGATTCTTTGTGACAGAAAAGGCCTGCCAGGTCCTCAGACATAGTAAGGTTATAACACTGAGTAGTGTTTAGCCAAGGAAGTGCAGACATAGCATCGAAGCCAGCTAGCTCTAGAGGTCTGCTGGCTATAGTAGCTAAAGTTTGCTGGTGCGAGACCATGTTAGGGACTCTTGGTGAAGTTCTCAGCTGTCACTATTGATGCCTTGCAGGAGCGAATTTGAAGAGAGCTAGTTGGAGGCGCGGACGGAGTAATAATTTTAAAAAACACACCCATCAGCGAAGGGAAGCCCCGACATGCACTTGTGCTTGAAATAGAAATCAAATGTTCTGCTACTTCCACATTTTAATCAATCGTCTTTGAATCACCTTTGCCCTATGTGACTTGGAGGGAGATCGGACTGTAGTTGGATACCATGCGGTGAGATGTGTGCAATCGTGATGACCTTACTCGGGACGATAGGTGGTGGGTAGCATAAAATTAAGCTTTCCAGTAAAATCTTGCTCAAAGACTACATTAGGCTGGGAGTAATCGGGACTTATTTAGCCTATGATAATACAACCATGCGGGAAGACTCAAGGACGTAAGCGTAAGATCTTAGGCGAGATCGCAGACCAGAGTACTGTACATCGAGGCAACCAGTGATCTAGTTTTTTGGGTTAAAAGGATCAAGAATGTTTATTATTGCTGTGCTTGACTTATCTCGATGCAGATCTTAGTCCAACAACAAGACAACATTAAATCAGTAGAACTAGTAAGGAGAGCTTTAACCTACCCCAGACTGTGCACAACGTGAACACAACAAATAGTCGTCGCAAAGTTTATAGTGTTACGTAGTGGAGCTGGTTGGCATTTGTAATCATGCTGACTTAGCGATTTCAATTTCTTGCCCATTTCGATAAGAGCGCAGATGTAAGCTACACAGCACCTTAGTGAGGCTATGTCCCCCGGGCTTACAAACACTGCATCGAGTGTTCCGGCTCTCCACCGCTCAGCCAATTTTGCCCATTACACAGGACGGTCCATGAGTTCAGATGCCTGCTATGCTTTCCCACATCCGCTTTGCAGACAGATGCGAGAGACAATCAGCGGAAGGACAATCGAGGATTCAAGGCGACCACTATGAGTGGATGGCATTTTGGGAAGCTTGGTGGTGGTTGAAATTTATACAATCTATTCATATAGAGATATTCTCTAGGAGGCATTAGAGAGAATGTAGGATCAGGTTCAGATTAGGTCGGAAGGAATTTCTGGTGGTGTGCAGTAATCAGCAGACCCACGTCGCTTGGACAAATCAAATCAATCGGGCGTGTAGGGCCTGGCTTGACTCAGAAGTGGCTTGACGAAAAGCGACATGTGCCCCGTCGAGGACTGAATGAAATTTGAATTTGGAAAAGATTTCAATTTTAAATTGCAACATACGTGGAAAGGGTGGTTTCCGGTTGGAAAGAAAGAGAAGGTGACTAGCTTAACAGGTCGTAATTTAATTTAAGAAAGGAGGTCGGTGCTCTAGGGCAGGAGTGCTATCGTTCTCGGTCGTGTTAAGGATCTGAAAGCATATCCATAGGCATCTTTCAAATTCATGCTGCTGCTACCAAATCGCATGTTATGTATCAGATCCTCAAGCCGCCACATTCGTGCTAGACTTTGGAATTCATTGGCGATAGAGCATGTCGTAATAGTGTTTCCGTGAAGTTGAGGAGCCGCCAAGCGGATTCACAACCGCATGAGACACAGGCCATTCAAGTGATATGATATAAGTTATGAAGCCCCTTTGGGATTCTAAATCGAGATGTAATCATTCTGTGATGCCACTCAATGATGCTGATAAGATCGACTAAATGCGTCGAAACCTACTTGCATACAGAGGAAGGAGACCTTTAGTTCTCTCACCAATTGCCTGGAGAATGGGAATTCCTGACTGGCGTAAGTATAATGAAGAATTAAGGAATGAGAGGGTAACCCTCTTGGGTGACACCTGTATAGATAGAAGTGAGTTACTAATACGAGATTATTTAGAAGAGATACTTATTTTAGACAGACAGAGATCAATAGCGGTTTTTCCTCCTTACTTGGGTTACAATCTTTTCTTTTCTTTCGCCACTTTTCCCAAACGGATTTTCTATCCGCGACTGCTATCTTAGCAATCTTCTTATACTATCTCTATCGCTTCTGCGAATTGCAACCCAGAATGGCCTTTTTGCAGTGAAAATCAATGCTTCTAGTGTGGGTAAGAAATATTAGTACTTGGGTCTTACTTGCATTCCCATTTCTAAAATCACTGCAAGCGTGGGTGCGACGCCTCCTGTAACCTGGCCTATATATGGGGTCCTCATATATATTAAATTATAAAGCACCCCGATGCATTATAAGATAATTAAATGGTTGGAAATCTACATATACTTCTGGGGTACAATTTAGAAAGGTAGAGATGACTAATAATAGGGTGGTTATTTACGCTGTAGAGATGGGCTTCGCATCCCTTGAGGGTTTCCTCAGTTCTCAGTCAAATGCCGCTGCAAGGCATTTCTAACATACCTTTTCCGTCTCTGTCTTCCCCCTAACAAGCTCAGACGTTATTATTTCTGTTCTTCTCCTGGGAGCTCGCCTCTTTAAATCTGTTAGACGAATCAGGCGAACGTATGTCTCAACGCATTCCCTACTCGCCCAGCCCTAGGATGTGGTTTAAATCATCATCCACAAGCTTATATTGTGATCGCTGCTTAATCCTATGAAGGTTATAAAAGATCTTAGGCTGCATGATCTGCTAGAATGTTAATGGTTTGATTATTTAAGAATTGTATGATGACCCTGAGTCAACTATGTACGAACAATGACCTGTTTCCAAGCACCTTTCGATAATAAGACAGATCTAACTCTCTGATATAACATGCTGGAAATGAGGCTATGACTATACTTAGAATAAATTCACTTTATATATGGGAAAACAAGCACCTTTCCTATCTTGCTAAAACTATTGCCTTCATTATTAAATTTGCAGCTTCAGATCGTGTGAATTTGACCAATAAGCTAAAATGCACCTCAAATCGAACTCGGAAGATCATTAGATATAATGATGACTATCGATTAACATCTAGAATACTTCCACGCGGACTTGTCAGCTCTGCAGCAGTAGAGAGCCGTAAGAAGAAGGTGCAGATACTAATCAATAGCCAAATCCATCGAGCAAATTAAAAATGCATGAATAACGCAGGACTTCTAGACCATACATATTCATTATATTATATACAGCTCCAGTCCCAAATTAACACGCGTTCATCTACGGTCAAACACTCTATTCCAAATTGTACTTAGCAGGAGCACACACGGCCATTAACGCTGGGGCGACCGTGCAGCTCTTCGACTCAGAAACCTTGGTGAAACTAGACAGCCGTCATTCATGTCTCAGACATACTAGTGCCTTCAAGCCATATCTGAACAAACAGCCTGCGACAAATATTCCAGCATAAGTCTTTTATTTCAAGGACCACATAAATGATTCTTTGTTTATAACGAAGATTACTATTCACGAAGATAAATTCATTAATGAAGATAGGTCTTGGCGATGACAGATACGCAACAGTATCAGACATATGCTTATTACAGCACAGGTTAGCCCAGATACACCAAATGTACCGTCATGTGTAATTCCAGTGAGAAAGATCGTTGACATTCACTACTATTTAATAAACGCGGGCACGAAAACTCACGTCTAGTCGCTTAAATAATCGGCAGTTAACCGCGATTGCGGGAGCCGGCTCATGATCTTGGTCAGATTGTAAGCTGGTCTCGTAACAGGTAAACAGATCGCAGAACAATTCAAGAGCACGTGTATTAGAGCATTATATACGCCATACTAGATATATTCGAAAGAAATCGGCATAGACAGCCATTAAATTGGTCAGAAATAACAATAATTTACAGATATTTATGTATATTTATCAGCCATATAATTTGGATTATCTAATGTAGGCTCACAGACAATCAACAGCTTTGTAGTGACTATTGTTAAAGAAAAACAGATTAATATTCCAGAAACATTTTATATATAGAAATAACTTGTTACATCTATTTTTCCATAGTCTCGTATTTAATATATATCTTCAATCGCTAGCATAGGTAATGACAAACAAGTATAGTATACTTATATCATAGTCATAACTATACAGCTAGGAGAATACAGAGTATGAATCATCAGCATACTGAGCGCCATCACGCCAGTTTCATTTCTAGCTCGAAATCGGTCTCCGATAAAACCAGAAATCGATTCCAGAAGATACTGTGTCACTAGACGCATGACCATTTTCTAGTCACCTCCTGAAGACGTCTACATACCCATTTATGTACACAGGGATATGAGTGTCCCGTCGAACATACTCACACTACCAATTTTAACAAACTTACTACAATCAATGTTAGCTCACTTGTGGATAAATTTTATGTAGCTTAAGGAAGGGCTCAGTAAACCAAACTAAAATGGGAATGGATAATCTCATAAAAATATATGCCACTATTTAAACGAAATGAGACGATACAGCGGGTTACTGGCCATCCTAACTCCTTTCACGCGTGAAAGAAATCGAACTATCTGTGTTTTTGGTTATAGTTCAATCAGCCATGTTGTCACAAGTAGCAGCTGCCATTTTGCATTCATTTAAATGAGTTTTACGGTCGTGTCTAATCTCACGGAGATTAGATGTCGGCATGTAGACAAGCACAGATAGTGTATCGTTTTGTTTTGATAGCATCTTAAATCATGACACTGACATTTAGTTTAGAATACGGCTACTTCATTGTGTTGATGTCTAACGCAATATCATAGCCTCGAACTCCACTCCGGAATTTATTAGAGTTAAGAATCGAGATATATCGACATGCAGAATTAGAGATTACGCCCGTAAGATAAGAAAATCAGGACATTCTAGAAGTTGGTCGAAAATCCTCTATCTAGTCGCTGAAAGTAAGCTGGAGGGTTACTTGTAAAGAGGTCCGTATACTGCACTTCCGAAGTTTAATTTGTCGAGTCCCGGTGGTAGGTGGTTTGATATACGTGTGCAAAAGTGTTTGATTCTAATTACATGTAGATTAATATAATTGATTTGAAATAAAATAGCTTGGGATAAAAGTACAGAGCTGGTCCATTTGGGCGACGTAGCTCTTAATAGTGACACATCTGCCTATAAATTATGCGAAAATTGTTAGTATCTTCTTTCATGTGCTCAAAATCAGATCTGTTAATGTAATGGTTTTATCAGGCACCATTGCATATGATCCTCGATAGTATTCAGCATATATTTGCTTTGCGTGTATGGCCACTGCCCATTTCTCTGACCACTGAAGGATCCCGGGTCAAGCGTTCGCCTGATCTTGGGTTATATTCTCGACCTCAGCCTAAGGCGATTAACTGGCGCGATCATGCCTCTCGGTCCGTTCGACATATGATGTTCGAGGATTCATAAATCGATATCTTTTAAAGCTTGTTGCCATTAGAGTCATTGGCAAGATAACGTAATTGCCGGCTGATTTAGTGATACTCATTTCATTGGAGAGTTAAGGGAGCTAGTAAATAGGGCTACTATAAGGGCTTATAGAGGCTTTTGTGTATATCGAAAGCCTATTACGTGATTCTGAAATCGAAACCGGAGTAGCACAATAAGCATGACTGCATGCTCCAATAGATCATTTATGCTCATTCATGCGAAGTGTGGGCTTGGGAGTTACAAGCCTCTCTAACGTGCTAATAAAGTGATCGAATTCAGTATGGGTGAATGAAACGTTAATGAGTTTCACTTCGGTGAATTTATTCATCAGATTTATAGGATTAGTAGTTGTTCTCTGATTCGGCAATTAAGACGTGGCACGCCGTCACTCGGGTCAGCACCTAGAAACTTCCAACATGCCCTCACTAATCGGTAGCCCTTGGGTGGAGATCTCCCGCACGTGCCAGGGACTACACTTAGCATGATCATGAGGTAGCATGCAATCTATGTAACTCTGTGAGGTACCAAGACCAGTGACAACGAAAGGTGCTGATCTAATGGTTATCTTTCTTTGTTTTTAGGATTGTCTCAGCCCAATTCATCTCTAGAAATTTGTCCTAAAGTAAAACAGGCCCTATCATCTATAAATTTACCATCGAGGTAAAGTTCTCATAATATTTTTAGGCAAAATAAAATTAGACCAAAAAAAAAAAAAATTGGTGCCATCTACATGGTTCGAACAAAAAGTTCATTATGCCAACCTTCATTGACAAAGAGAGCTTCTTATCTTTAAAGAACCTACCCACTCTCTAATCGTACCCACCCATTTCTACATATAAAGCCATTACCTTTTTCCATTAAAGATTTCATTTTTCACAAAAAAAAAACTACTTTTCTCCAAAAAACTTTTACCTTTACCTATGAAAAACCTCCTTACCCATAAATCAAATATGGTCACAAACAACCCAGAAGAGGGTGATGACCACTAACAATATATTATTGAGGGCTGTGAGAAATGGTCCCATAACCAACAGAACTTGAACAACTAAAGCAAAGTTCTAGCCAAAGCGACCTCCAAGCAAAAGGAAAAGCCTTTAACCCAAGATGATGTTCAACAGTTGATAAGATATGTCCTCCAAGCCATTTTTCATCTCATACTCCTGGATAGAGTCGGTCCTACTCCACCACTCACCGCGACAATTCCAGTATCCCATCTACACGGGCTAAGACCAAGTAAATTCCCTTAACTGGGTCAAAAGCGAAACTTATACAAAATAAAGACATAAAATTGACCGCCACCAGTTACAATATTAGGGGACAACCCAAAAGGCAAACCCCACCCATCTTTATTAATCTCCGTGACAAGTTCGATGCTAACCTTTAATGTGAGGGGGAAGAGTTGGCTGAGAATAAGTTACTCAACAGTGATGTAATGGCTGAACTTCACCACCTCTGTAAAAAGGTAGATTGGGTCGCAAAAGGAAAGAGAATCTGATAAGTGCATATTTTTCATATATTTTATTATTAATTTTTTCATCTCTTTTTTTGTTTTGGTCTTAAATATACTATTTATTTTAATTAATTTTTAATTTAGTAAAATTATTGCGCTTCTATCTTGTGTTAATTTTTGCTAGGCGTTTTTTTTTTAAGTTATTTTAGGTATATTTTCGATTAAAGATAAGTTAAAGCGCACGATTTTTTAAGAGGACACCGTTAAACTTCGTGGCATGAACTGAAGATTTTTGGAAGCCAATTAATTAATTGATACGCATTCGGAAGCATATGGGATTTCATGGAGATTAATAAAAACTTTGGGAACAAGCATGCATAAAATGGAAACTTGTTTAATGTGCATGGAAAAGATTGCATGTATGTCTTGCCAAAGCTAAGTTCACGTGCATGAGATTAAATTATGGAAAGCAAATTGAAGAAAATGCCCAGTAAAGAATTGGCAAAGTAGTGGTATTAAGGCATGTGCATGGCAATTAAAGGAAGCAAATATTTTCAGCATGGCTATAAATACTTTCAAGCAAAGCGTTATGGCATGGGGTTTGGCTTTTTGGATTTAATTCTTTCCATGCAAGGATTTAAAAAGCCACAATTGAAGCATTATAAAAGGATCAAGCCAAAGAAGCAACAGCAAGATTTTGCTGTTGCGCACAATACACATACAAAAAAATTTGCAGCCTCAAAGGGAGGAAGGAAAAAAGAGAGAAGACCAGAAGCCCGCTGCTTGAATCTCGCGGCATCCACGGCTTTATCAATTCTCTTATTCTCAATTTAATTATGTTAGGCTAGATTTTATATTTGGTTGAGGGTGAATTTAAAACCCTAAACATGCTATGCAATTAAATTTAATTTCTATCATTCAATTTATTTAATTGAGATTGTTTATGATCTTCTATAATTAATGTTTATGATTTTAATCTCGTCTTGTTTGAGTGACCAATTAGATAGGACTTGAATAAAATCTATTGTTAGATTACAATTCTTAATCCGTAATTGTCTTGATATTTTAATCATTAGTTAGTAGGCAGGTTAATCGGTAAGCCGATTTAATCGACATGCGGATAACTGACTTTAAGTAAATAATCCCAAGAGCTTGCAGTGTGTTCAAAGTTCTAATATGTTAATCTAATATCTTTCTCCGCTTTGTAATGCTTCCATCATCTTAAATTTAAAGATGCTTACATTTTAAATTATTTAATAACCACAGAAGAAATTGCATTACCTGAAGGAGGAAACTAACTTGTTCCCAGACACAAACGATAACAGCAATTGTTGTATTTGTCAGAAACAATACTTTGATAACTAATGAATTGAAGTATAAATTATTGATTGAGAGTTGATATTAAGGATACATGCAACATGGTTGCGTGCCACACGAGTGAATGATTATTTTAAGTAATGACCGCAAAGTTTTTTTCTTATTATTATTTCTTTATCCTTTAATTAGAGTTTTTATTAAATTATTATTTTTGTAGTTTTAATTTCTTCATTTCTTGCTATTTAGTTAAAAATTCAAAAACCCCCCATTTTTCTATATTTAGTTGGCATTTTCTTTAGTTAGATTAATTTATATTAGTATTCCTACTATTATTTTATTTTAAGTCTTGTTTTAGAGTTGATAATAAATACAATTATGGTGACTGTGGATCATTTGCAGAAAATGATTCTGTACACTGCTTCACTAATATATATAACTTTAGTAGTTTTAAATTGACGTCGCTTTGCAACGCACACTACGTCATCCCAGGAAGATCTCCTCTTTCTCTGCACTCCAAATGGACATCGATGTCGATCAAAATGCAGCTGGGATCGTCTGGGTTATGTCGTCTGAACGTCGATCACATGGCGGTTGGAAGTCAGTGTCGCGAGCTCGTAGTGGCTGGGATTGTTTGGTTGGGTTGTATCTAGATCGGCCTCGTGGGTTTGGAGAACAAGAGAAGCGTGGCTGATATATTTGGAAATTGGAATTAAGTTTTCATTTTGAATTTAGGAATTTCCTTTCGTGCTTTTATATTTAGTTATTTTAATTTTCTTAACAAGCACTGCAATTCGATTGGATTATTCAAATCAACCCGAATCCGATTTGATCTTAATCAAATCTGATCTAATGACACAAAATTATATTCAATTGGACATAATACCAAATCCGAATCTAATCTAATTTTTTTCAGATCAGATCTATCCGAATCCAATCCGATGCCCAGCCGTATTACAAACTATATTAGAGCAAGTTGACCAAAATGTTACAACCTTAAAAAATATTGGATCTAGTGATATGTTCATTGTTAAGGCACAACATACATCTTACAAAGGCAAGCATCCAGATAAGTAAAAGTGTTCAATTTTCAAATTATTAAAGTTAATTTGTTCAAATTTTCAAGTTATTAAAGTTAGGAAAAAGGATAAATACACCCCCAAAATTTAGAAAAATAGTCACACTTTCTCAAGTTTTCAATAAAGAGCACCAACTCTCTTTTTTTACCATAATATCTTTTGGCTCTATTAACCTCAAAAAAATTGACTCTATTATTCTATGAAAAATATAAATGTAATATTAAAATAAATTTAATAATATCTACAAATTAAATTTGAAAATATTTTAAAAAAATAAAAGTTTACAATCCTAAGGCATATTTATTATATTAAAGTAATTTTTGTAATAGATGGAAATATAATACTATGACATAAAAAAATTTGAATTATTTTGAATATTGTATAAATAATATTAATTATGAGATATATTTTATTAATTGTAAAATCTATTTAATCCAATGGTTTATTTAAAATCTTTATAATATATTATCAAAATAAATATAACTATTTAAATTTTTAAAATTATTTTAAATATTAACAATATTCCAATGTTATTAGTCTACTAGATTAGTTAAATTCTTTATGTTATATTTATATGTATTTATTAAAAAATATAAAGTCAAATTTTTTTTAGTTACTATATTCAAAAGGTATTATCATCAAAAAAAGGTTTAGTCTCTCTTATTGAAAACTTAGGGTATGCACATGATCATTTCTCCAAACCTTGGAAGTGTAGCTGTCATTTTTTCTGTTAAAGTTAATTTAATTAAAATTTCCCTTGAAAAATTAAAAATATATCCACAAAACAACTAGCTTTTTTAGGAAATAAAAGTTAACTTAAAACAATAAATTTTGTTGAAATTTTTTCAAGTTTATTGTTTAAAATGCATTTTACTGTCCTTCCTTAAAAAATAAGCAAATAAATGTAGGTTAATTTTGGTTTACCCTCTTGTCATATAACAATCTTCGAAATATCTTCTAAACTATTAAAAATTTCAACTGCCTTCCAAAATCTTCTAGGGGCAAGTTTTTTTTTTTTTTTTTTTTGATAAGCTTCTAGGGGCAAGTTTGTTATCCCACAAGAGAGTATATTGAACTTAAACTAAATATTCCCAATCATAGACTTGGAGATAAAGAATCTTCCTAACGTGTACTATTCCAATTCTTTTCTTTTCTTTTCTTTTCTTTTTTAATTCCCAACAAAGACAATTAACTTAATCTTCTTATTTACAGGAGTTCAAGAGATGCGTTTGGAGTAGCTACGCTAGTAAGTTTCATTTTTTCACTAGTGTTAAGTCTTTGTTTTATTTCGTGTAATATTCCAAGGATGTTTCTTCATAGTAGCTTGCAGGGCATTATGAAAGTAATTGCTGTAGAGAATATTTTGAACTTGTACTGTTTGTGGGTTTCATTTAAACGATATTAAAGACAATTTTCCAAGGAAAAAAAAAGGGAAAAAAAATGCTAAATACAAAATTTGATTAACATTCCCTATAGAGTCAATTATTAATTTACGAGTATTGACAGATTTAAGCAAAAAACTTGTTTTTTCGAGACTAATGTAGAGAACCTGTGAAATTCTACTAGTTTGAAATTCTACTAGAAGGAGAAGCTGGGATTTTGATAAAGAAACAATAATTCATAATCCGTTCTTTTAAATCAACAAACTGATTCAAACATCTAATAACATCATTATTAAAATAACAGTACTAATTTCATCAAGAGACAAGAATTCATTATCCATCAAATTCATGAAACGTTACCAACTATTCATCAAATTCACGCCCCAAGTGCAGCCAAAAGACAACCCAAATCAAGTATTCCAAAATCCTGCAAGTATACTAAAAACCAGCTGCTTCTTCGAAATCTTTGTAACTCAAAACCTGCGCAAAATGCAGTAACTCAAAAATCAGGTAAAAAAAAAAAAATGCAGCAACAACTTGACCAAACTAACACACACTAATGAGTTCATGAGCGTTCACAAAGAGCAGCTCAAAATATGGTAAAGACACCATATGATAAACAAAGATATTCAACTATTAGAAAGCCATTGTTGTAAAATGCAAAGAAAAAGCTTATAAGCATCCGATGATGTGTTGAGTTCTGAAACTAAATGGAAGTGAAATTAATAGCATGAAAACTACACAAACTGTCCAACCTCCAAATGAGGATCTACACGCACATCCCGTATGGAACCATTATCAACAGAAATCTTACAAAGAAAGGTTCATCCTACATTTTCCTAGCAAAATCTTTCAATCCCACAAATAGATTGCAACACGCCATCAAGTTTTGATTCAGTATTCTAAGCTTTTAACCCAAAGCATATCAATCCCAGAAGGAAAACAAATGAAAAACAAAACCAACTTTTTTATTATCTTCCGTCTCAAAATCAGATAAACAGCAATAAAACCAGAACCAAAAACCAGTTATATTAAGGTCAAACAAACAGTTATCAAAATGTATATTTAATCAACCCAAAAACAGTTCAAGCAAAAACTGAAAACAATAATAGCCTACAACAGATTGAAGAGTATAGCACAGCATAGCTTGATAAAGTTAATAACACAAGAGGTGCTTCATCAAGAGTATGGCACAGCATAGCTTGATAAAGTTAATTACACAAGAGGTGCTTCATCATATATTCTGCACATCCAAGCTTCTCTCCCTTTCCCTCATCCTCTTCCTGGCCATAGTCGCCAGCAGTCAAGATTATAAGTAATAATCCTATACGGGAGCCCATTGCATGCGGGAAATTATCAAACAATGGTCTTATGTCACCACAAGCAACAGAGAAGATTTTCGTACTTCGTATTTTTTACGAGCAGCTGATGGATTCAGTAAAAATAACCTAGCTGGCACTGGAATTTTTGGCTCTGTTTCGAGAACAGGATTCAGTTTGCGGTGAAGGTTTCTCACCGACAACGTAAAAGAACATTGAAGAGTTCTGAGTCTGATATTCGCGATTGAAACCTTGTTAAAATCATCACTAATTGTTCGAGCCATAATTTTAAAGCATTAGTTCTGGAATACATGCCCAATGGGAGCTTGGAAGATCGCTTGTATTCTTGTACTTGCATTTTAGATATTTTTCAGAGATTGAACATAATGATAGACGTTGCATCAGCGTCGGAATATCTCCATTTTGGTGAATCGACTCTATAATTCATTGTGACTTAAAGCCTAGTAATGTATTGTTGGATGAAAATGTGGTTGCTCATGTAAGCAATTTCTGCATTACAAGGCTCTTCAGTGAGGAAGATCAAGACATGTTGCCAACTTACGCCCTTGCTACGATTGGTTATATGGCACCAGTTTGCTCCAAAATCAATGCTATATTTATTTATATATTTTCATTTCAAATCTTCCAAATTATTGCTTGGATATTCTTTTTCAGGTATATTGAAAGTTTCTAAAAATCGTAAACTGGTCTTACGGTTCTTTTTTACAAATCGCATGTTTGCTTCTTTTTTAGAATTTGGTAACCGGTCAGCCGACCGAATCAACTTTAAATGTCCGATTGGTATTTTGTTAGGTTAACCTTAACTGACTAAGCAAGGATACTACACATATATATATATATATGTATGTTAACACACCAAAGCATTTTATCATGAGCCCGATCAGAGCCCAGATGCAGAGATGCTATCGCAGCTGTAATATGCACCTTGTATGAATAGAATCAAGCACTAATAAAGGGTGATCTGTGTTTTGAATGTGTTTAGAAAGTGAATACTTTGTTGAAACTTATTTAATAAGTACTGTGTTTAAATACCCCAGGCAATGTTCTAAGTAGGTAACACGTTTTATGTGATGATCATCCGTATCTTTTTAAAATAGAAAACATTTAATTGCAGCAGTATCGCATTGACAGGCTCGAGGCAAAATAGAAAATATTGGTTGTTTGTCTCAAACTTTTTAAAGTTGATAGAAGGACAAGTATCTACAAGTGTCTAGATGACAGCCAAGAAACATTTAGCGTTAATGGGAAAGTTTCTTACAGCGAACAAAAAACCAACAAAATGGCTGAAAGCGTTATTGCGGTTAACATGCTGCTCATTTCATTTGTGAAAGTTGTTGACACAAATCTACCAAGTGAAGATGATTCGCCGCAAAGAAGCAATGTGTGTTATCTATATTGAACTTGGCTGTGGAGTGCACTGTAATAATCGCCCGAAGAAGAGGATCAACACAAAAGAAATTGTAAATAGATTGTTGAAATTTAGAGATGCGTTGGTTAAAAGTGTCGAAATGGTAAGAGTACAAGGTGAACAAATTTTAAATCTATTTTCTTTTTCTTTTCGCTGATAATAAATCGTAGTATTTGTAATGAATGTGTCCGCTTGAACAGTAGTGTTCCGGTAATATTTTGCTCAAAAAATTATACTAGCCATCTTGTTGCTTCGGGATAGTTGCTTCTCATAAATCTTCTGAAATTTATAATAATAGCCACGGTCTTTCGTTTCGATATACCAGCAGGTGTGCGTTCTCAGTTTCGGACCACTATACGATTTTAGCACTTCTTGTGAATAGATCAACGTGATGGAGGCTGGTAGTGCGTCGCACCAATAGGCAATTTCGATCTACGTCTCCGTCGGAAGTAGGGGCACTGAGTGTGCTTCAAATTCTGAATCCCAAGCCGCTAAAGTGATATTACTCGCGCATAAGCATATATTGTGCAAACCACACACAGGTTGTTTTAGGTTTAGCATTTTTATTTCAACAGAAAATGAAGATTATTGCAAGTGAACATGAAAATGCAACTGAGACATTGAAAAGGTTGTGTTAAGATGTCAACAGGAAAAGGGACCTGTATTCATTAGCCTCTTGAATTCTCTCCTCAGGGCTTCTATCCTTTCTTTCCTCATCCAAATCAAGCTTCTTCTTTAATTCCTTCTCCTTCACATCTAACTGCAGCATTATTGACAGGCAAAACAAACTATAAATTAAAACCCTTGGAAAATACTAGTAATTAAACAGTAAGCACTGAAGGAAAAATATCCATCTCACAGCATCATAAATCTCGTCATTATTCTCAAAGTCGCTTTCTTTGCGTGGAACAATATGGATGTGAACATGGGGTACTGACTGTCCGGCCTGAGGCCCATCCTAAGACACAAACAAACACGAAGTTAGTTTTGATAATCAAAAGAACAATGTTTACAAAAAAATGAGCTGTTCGCACTTGTTTCATGGCATCCATTGTAACTCACCAGGCAGAGATATCTAGAGTATATCTTCAGCAAAACCATGGCTAGCTCCAGAGTAAGTGGTAAGTCTTAGAAGTGTGGTCTCATTTCAATAATATGTCTTCAAGGCTGACTTGTGTTCGAACTGCTGAAGACCTTGTGTGCTTACGTTCTTAGTAGAACTTACTTCACATGTGAGATCTAGACAGACTAAGCTGACCTTCTTCCGTGCCGGTCAGGCACGATAAGTCACCGTACACATTCAGATTTTCAAGTCAGCGTCTACACCGCTTGCTGATGCACTTCTACGCTTGGGGACGGCGCAGTACATGTTAGACCAATAAGCATGGTGGAACTAAAGCTCTGAACACACACACACACATGAAAGCATATGCAGACACGAGAAAATTATACACAATGGGATGTGCCTAAAGTTTATAACAGCAGCATGCAGCATTCCTAATATTGTACCAATCTCTGACAGAGTGCAAGCCTACACACCTAATGGATATTAAGGCAGAACAATGAATTTATTACATAAAACAACTCTATTAATCACTTGGTCCTGAATTTTCCACTCGCAATATTATGCAAAAAGAAGATTCACACAAAAGTTTACTACTAGAAATTTTATACAAGGCAAACAAATAAAATTGGATGAATATGTTTAGGGGATGGATTTATTAAAGAAGCAAGTCTAATTACTCGGACAGGGCGGATGGAGTATTCGCACATGCGGATATAGTTTAAAGGTTTGTGATGCAGGTCAATTATTGATGACATGTAGCTGATGACAGTGTTTACATGGTTTGATCTCATAAACGGAAGAAGGATATGACCTGCAAAGGAAAAGAGAAATTAATCAAAACCAAAAAAAAAAAGAAGCAGAGTTTTTTTTTTTTGGGCAACATGCCTCCTACTCAGGATTTCTAGCTCGAGTGACTAGCTAAATAAAGCTGACTGAAAACTACTCGGCCAAGCCACTGGGAGCGAAGCAGAGTAAATTAAAACAAAGAGATAGTATAAATAAAAAGAAGTACCAGGAAGCACAGGGCGTAAGTTGACCATGACAAAGGAGAGAGGAGTTGTATAGAATACATCCTTTGCATCTATTTTATGAGGCCCGAACTGATAATACTCAATCGACATCTGGGTTCAATGTTTTTGCATATTCATATTAATAGCAGAACATATACGGTCGTAGAAATAAATGAATGCTAAGAGGATCAAACTTACTTGCCTTGGTGCAGGCGGCAGAGGAGGAGATGGAGCGACACCGTTCTGGGGAAGGTGAAATGAACTGTCACCTGCTGCTGGGGAGCGATGGAGATGGACATGGGAGTGCAGCAACAACTTAAATACTTTGCAGTCGATTGATTAATGACCAACGTGAAAAAGTCTGGGTTAAATGAAGACGGAGCAGAACAATAGAAGAACACAGGGGAAGAAATTAAATCACTCCCGAGCAATGGCTCCTTACACTTGAGTTGCTTTTGACCATGTAACAACTTAGTATGAGGAAACACAAGCATTAGTCGCAGAAATTAAACAAAATATCAAGTTTCCCTTCGATGGTATTACAGGACATGAGTTAGCTTAGTGAATGGTTTTCAAGCCTGCCACCGTAAAGAGAGAGGACTAACAAAATAATTTCGATTTTTTAGGGTCCTATCGTTTGGAGAAAAAAAATAATGGATCCATAGTATTATTTGTTTTGTAAGATTTTGTGAATTTTGAAAGTAATTGTATGTGTTTCGTTCTATTAAACTGTTTTAAAAAATGTTAAAGATTGGTATGGACATGATTTTAAATAAAAATTTATTTATACATATATAAAATATTTTTTACTTGATATGTAATAATTAATAACTAAAATAAATATTATTATATTATTAATTTAATTTTTTAATCTAGTTATCTTAATATAATTGACAATAATAATATAAGTTTAATGATTTTATTTGTTTATTAATAATTTTTTAAATCTTTATAAATATATGTAAAGATATATATGAATTTGTATCAAATATAAAACTGATTTTTAAAATTAAATTTTAAAGTGTTACTCATTTCCTATTCTTTTAAGTCTGCTATAAAATGCGGACGATGAGCCCTAAACTTCAAATTTGATACATCCATATGAATACGAAGGGCTATACGTACCACTGGAGTACCTCAGATTTAAAAAAGATTATGTGAGGGACTGAGGCCGAAGTTAATTGCGTTCCAAATATTTTATGGGATCGTAGGTATGACATAATAATATTTGCATTACTCTTATTTTTTAAATTAATCTTTTTATGTCATTTCTAACCTTCCAGAATGAACACAATTAATTAGTTCATTTGATAAGATTATTTGAAAAATAATTGCAGAGGATTTAGTTTAAAAAAAAAAAAAAAAGAAACACTAAAAATTCAAAGTCAATAGAAACGAGAGTAGTACCATTGAACAACTCTATATATTTTTCTAAATCTAATTCTTTATCATATCTTTGAAATATTTATTTTCGAACCACTCTAGCAAATGCATTGTATGAGTTCAATTTTTTTTTTACAAAGCACGAATTTATATTAAAGAAAACAGAAATATATTATAATAATAGAGCATCCGATGGCTAGACCCAAAGTAAACCGGACTATTCAGATATAATTTCAAATATCTAGAAAATGAAAAGCCCTACAATGCCCACACAAGCACGCGTAAGGCTCCACTTCATAAACTTCAATCCACAAACTTATTAAAACATATATCATGAAATTAGTAATAAACATAGCTCCAAACTGAATATAGCAAACTTAGAATTGTAGGAATTCCAGAATTCAACAAGTGATGAGGATGGGTGAAGGATTATTCTGTATCTGAGATATGATGTATAATAATTGTATGAAAGCCCAATGTTTTTAGAAACACTAATAAAATTTCATGAAGTACTTTATTTAGAGGCCTGAAGTTTCTGGCAGCTTTGGCGAACGTTCAAGAGAAGCCTAATGAAAGGCACTGCCAAATTTTCACAGGAAAAGCGACCTGTATTGATCAGCCTCTTGATTCATCTCCTCAAGGCTTCTGTCCTTCCTTTCCTTATCCAAATCAAGCTTCTGCTGTAATTCCTTCTCCTTCACCTCTATCTGCACCATCAGCAACATGCAAAGGAAACTATTCAACCCTAGGTTGGAAAATTAAAGTCACCACAGAATAATAAAGGAAATTCCCATCTTACTGCATCATAAATCTCATCGTTTTTTTCAAAGTCGCCAGCCTTGCGTGGGAGAACATGGATGTGAACATGGGGTACTGTCTGTCCAGCCTGAGGCCCATCCTAAATTACAAAGGAACAAAAAGAAGTTAACATATCAAAAAAAGAAGCAAGGTAGAGACATATAAATACAAGCACGCGTTGCTAAGTTCAAGGAAGCATCATGCAGCAAGATTGTTTTCTATTGAAGTCCAACGAGAAGGTGATTGCTTAACTTGTTAGCAAGCATTTCAGCCATCAATTTATGCCTACTGCGAAGAAATCAACAAGTTTATAAGTGTATACGACTCATACTACCGCTTGAAAAAAACTGGTTCAAATGGCCAGTTGTCTTAAGAAAAATACAAAATAATCTTGATTAATATATCAAGGTTGTCCAACGGTATTAGCTTCAAACCTAGCAACTAGGATCTAACACATATACAAAAGCATTTAGGCTCCGTTTGGGAGTGCTGTGCTGTGGTTGCAAATTGAAGTTAAAAAATTTTGGTTTGAGCCTGGTTGCCACGGTGCAGCACTACCAAACAGGGCTTAAGTGAATCACTGACACCAACGGAAGATCTGCAAGATTAAAGTGCTGAGGAGTCAGCAGGTCGAACAGAAATGTTAACAAGATCCAATATATGTCATGTAACTGCCAGTTACTCACTTGTATAGAAGATAATCAGTGTGCCAATTATGAGGCATCAGAGAAAGGGGCATGAAATAAGAGGCAAACAACTCACATACTTAACATCTAAGTCCAAACACACAAGTAGCAGATATGAGATTAGAAGCCCACTAGAGACAGCACTTACTTGGATGGCAAATGTTGTTGATGAACCCTTGTGGTAGCTTTCGAGCTGTTTGCCAACCTTTCTGCTGGGTGGAGGGCCAATCAGTAGTCATCTAGTCAGCTTCTGTGGCTGCTCAGCCATTAGAAGTATCAGCGCTTCACTTGCTTCACGCCTCGGGCAGACAAGTACATGTTCATGCTGTTAAGTCAACAAAATATAAAATTGCAAATAGTCATGCATGCACAACACAGAGGTTAAAAAAACCGTACATGACCTCAAAAAAAGGCAATCCAGTGGCAGCCATTGTAGGTTTCATCTTGGGTCTGGTGTATCGAGGAGATCTAGGTCCTCTATTTTTCATTAAACTATTATCTTATGGGTGATAACAAAATGTTATAATTTAGAGACAGAGATTACGCAGTCCTCCTTTTCAGCATCATATTCATGACATGCACCATGAGTAACTGTATGCAAGCTGTGGCATTGTCTCTGTTAAAATGAACCGATAGGTAGCGCAAAGCCTTTTATATACATCTGAATATTAACCTAGTTATGGTTGGGCCACCTTACTTGTATAACATCAACCAAACATACTGTTCTCAAAACATAGGCGAGGCTGGCTGCATCTGAATGTTCATAAACTATCCAGCCAAGATCTGCTAAAGTCATAGCAAACACTTCTAAGTTTGTATTAGGCACCAACAGAAAACACACTAAACAACATATATAACGAAGATTAAGGCAAGCAAGTGTTGAAGGCATGGGTTTTCTCTATTAGCAAGCCTAGTTAATTGGACAGGAATCATATGCATGCATTTTATATGCACAGTGACCCACAGAAAATGGCTATTCCTAAAATTAAAGCATTTTTAACTCATGGATTTATGTCAAATGAAACACTTGTCATCAACTGTCTCAACAAGTGTGAATAAAGCAAGGATGAATTTCATATAGAAGGCCCAGTGTTTGCTTGAATTTCACAACATCTAACGACTTTTCACGTAAAACCAGACCGGTTGACTCTTTGGCTTTTTCCCAGAATGTATCCTAATTTTTTTCCTAATTCTTCTTCTGATGATCGATTCAACCTCTGATTAAAAAGATATACCTTCAAAACATCATTGAAGGGTTTCTGAGAAGTATTTATCCTCCAGTGACCAATTCCACATGTCCTTTCAAAATCTAAAAGAACGAAAAATGGTTACTGGAGGCCCTTCAATAATTTTTCGTCCAAACCTAATATACCCCTCAATGATGTTTAATGCAAACCTATCAAAGTGATTTATAAGCAGACACTGGGGCCTCTAGATGGAACAAATTTCATAGTTTGATTGAGATTTGAGGCATTACACATGTTGGAACCAAAATCAACAAAGAATCATTATTTTTGCCGAAAAAGGATATGACCTGCGATGGCAAAGAGAAATGAATAAAAAATCAGACAAAAGTAAGACCACTACAAAGAAGTACAAGATTCAAAACGATAATAGATAAATAAATAAACGAAGAGATCAAATTATTTATATCACATGAGAGGAAAAAGAGCTATTGAATCAGAAGGTTAAAGTACTCAGACATAAAGGCCATATTGTGATCCCAAGGAACACAAGAAAGATGAGATAGTTAGATTTCAGAATCCAACTAAACATTTACAGGGGCTCTCCTTAACAAAAAATAGAGTACAACAGTAAGGCCCAAACGTACAGTACTCCCCAATCACATAATCTCTCTCTATCTCAATGTGCCCATCTGTTGTCAGAACTAAATTGGTATAGAGTGAACGAAAAATAATTCCCAGAGAACATGTCGCATGGCCAACAATGTGAGTGTGGTGTGCGTCAACCGGTACACCTCATGGTGCTCGAACAGTTTCCCCATCAAACTCATTTACTAATGCAAAAAATCCCTCAGCTTGGTTTTGACTCTCAGGTAGAGAATTCTTATAAAAAGGATATTCCTTCCTAATGGGTTTTATTACCAAACGATTTTCCTAAATGATAAATAGCCCTAATCAATTCAAAAGAGCAAAGTGTTTCTTTATCTTGATTTACTTATTTTTCATTGATTTAATACATCAAACAGGTTGTGTGCATTAAAAAGCAGATTAAAATCAAACAAATATGTAGTACCAGGAAGCAGAGGGCGCAGGTTGACCATGGCGTAGGAGAGAGGAGTGCTATAGAACACTTCCTTCGCATCAATTTTGTAAGGCCCGAACGTAAACTGAGTAGTCGACGACATCTGAGCTGAGGCCGATTTGATTTTACTTGCCTTGGGGAGAGTGATGGTGGTGCTGGAGATTGAGCGGCACCGTTTTAATGAATGCGAGATGAACCAAGAAGAACACCTGCTAGCAGTAGTAGTAGGCGCGATTGCAATTGATTGCAGGAACAACTTTACCATTTATTCACCTTGACTTTTCACATGCCCATTTGCACATCTATGATTATGAATCGGGCCTTTTTCTTAAAATAGCCCCCAAGCACTTCAAAATTACAAATAGGTGATCCGATGATTCTTTTTACATGAATATGCCTCTCTAAGGTATGAAAAGTCTACAATACCCTTACAAGTATTGAGTAACTTGACCGAGGTCAGAGTCGAGTCAGTCAAGCAATTAAGCAAAGTCTTGTATGGTTGAGTAAATCGGTTCAACAGCTGCATAATTTGCTTCACAATTCAACTCTCTCATAAAAAGTAAGCGAGTGTTACCAATGGGATTGTAGTCCGTCGCACCACTCATGAAAGTATTGGCGTAGTCAAAAAGTTAAATTAGTGAGGGGTAAAAATTTTGAATGATGCAAAATACGTAAACCCAAAAAAAAAAAAAAGTTTAATATTATATATATTAGACGATAAAATTTATTGTTCTAAAACAAGAGTTTGTGTCAATATATGTATGATTTTTAAAGTAAATTTTAAACTTAAGATTTTTTTTTATACATTTTGAACCTAAATTTAATGTATTTAATTAGTCAATGGGGACAAATTTATAATTTAACAAAACTAAAAAGAAAAAAATCTTCTGAAAATTTTAGCCTGAGCAGGATAATTGTCCTTTCTTGTCCCTTAGTGGCTTCGTTGATTATTTAAACTCATTTTTTTCTTTTAACATAATAGAGTAGGAATAGAGTTTTCTTCTATTAATGTGTATGGAGCATATATTTTTTCAGTATTAGATAACAGTAGAAATTAGGTTATGTTATTATAAACTCATCAAAGGTGATAATCTAGTAGCCGGTCAATTTTTATTGTAATATATCATTGTTTAAAAAAAAAAAAAAAGAGTTGAGAAAATAAAATTTTAAGTATATCTTTTTCCAACCATCAAAATCAACGAAGAATGGTGGAAGTTTGCGGTCATAGAAAAAAAGATTCAGGTGGAAGAAATAGATGTTATTAATTGCGCACTGACAGAAAAGTCATGGATACGAATCTTCCTTTCTTACCACTTGCGTAAACTCACGATGGAGCGACAAATGATGACGAGCGCCCAACCTAACGTTGACGTGCACTTGTGAGCGACTTGACACGGCAGTCAAGGTTGCTTCGCCCCCAAGTCAAGTTCATCTCTTCCGACTGTCTTCCTTTTCATAAATAATTAGGATTTTTGTTAAATTGTTATATCTGTATATATATAGATAGGGATTAACGATGTAAAATAATTTTTAAATAATTTATAATATTATACAGATATTTGAAACTAGCGTAAAATTTTAAATTTATTTTTTAAAAAATATGTACGTCTGCATATGAGAATAAATAGTGTAAAATTTACTAGAATCTATGTATATAAAATACACCCTAAAAATATATTGAGCATTAACTAGAAGATCATTCCTACAATTATTCGGAAAAAAACCTAGTCTATAATTGGCCCCATGGCCATAATTAGGAGTTGTTGCACAATAATATTTAGCCGAAATTTCGCCTTTCTTGTGATAACTTTCAACAAGCGGAGGCCACGGAAATTATATAATAAGACTACTTTATCTGACCCAAGCTTTTAGACTTTGACTATGTATGGAATACGGTGCATTAGTCACGGAAACTAAAAAAAATAATAAATGCTTGACCTATCGTCTTGGTCTCACCACCTCAATTCAATTCTACCGCTCCACATCATTGCCTTTGTTTTTTGAATTTCTGACTGAACTTTAAATTCGGATTTGAAAATGTATTATGTGGGGGCACTCAGGCTCTTTCGTCCTGAGATTGGCATTCTCTCTAATTTTTTTAAACAAATATTTTTAAGTTATTTTTTCTAACCTTCTAGAATCAACCCCAAAAAAATAAAAAAGTTGCATATGAGTGGGACAAAACTACGTTACAGAATCTGTAAGCTACAGACTGCAGCATCAGCCGTTGGATGTGGTTGGATGTGGAGTGAGAAACTAAACAAAAGAAAATCGGATGGTGGGATGACGGGAGATGTTTGTTACAGAATCTGTAACATAGACAGGTCCATATGAGTGTTAATCAATTTAATCAATAAAACTCTTTGAACACGGTACAAGTTTAAAATATTACAAGAGGTTTTAGAAGTTCTAACTAAGAGGATTTAATTTCTATTAATGCGATATTTGAAAAAAAAAACAAATATCATTGAACAATTTTACCCACTCTAATATTTATGTTGTAAGTTCAAAATTTTCAAGTTCAAAGTATGATTTTTATTCTTTCATTATAATACATAGAGTGGTGATACTTTCCCTTATGTTTTGTTTGATAACATGTTATCGGTTTTTATTTTTCATTTTTTTTAGCTCTATGAATTATGATAACAATCAAATAGTGTGTAAGATAGGGATTTTAAAATGCATATATAGTATTTAGGCGAGTTGGAGTCCTGTATTGCCCTTACAGTCACTAAGTAGGACCCCTCCTAGCGGCAGCATCAAGTAAGTCGAGCGCGACAAGTTTGACTATATTTTTGTTATTATGTATATATATGTATTTTTTTTTGGTAATTTTATAAGTTTTAAATTTATTTCAATAAAATTTGACATGAAAACATAAACTTTTAATAAGTAGGTTCGTAAAACTTTATATATGTATAATAAATGAGTCAAATAAATATAAATATTTAAAATAATATATATTTTATAATATTTTTTTAATAAAATCGATCTGCATTTATTAACTCAATTCGAGCCAGGCGACGGCTTTGAAGATCCATCCACAACCTCAGGCCTATATGAAGGCGAAGAGTTTTGCCAAGTGGTGTAAGAACACCTTATTGGTTAAATTTTTTACCACCCTGCGCTGACACAGTACAACCTATCAATTTCCAAATATTCAAAAATAAAACATATTAAACCAACAGTATATACACACACGATACGACTCCAATCCCTGCTCAAATGAGTGGGAAGGAATATGGTCTACCGCTAAGCTAACTTTATCCTTCATTGAAATGACTAAACTAACAAATAATTATAATTTCTTTGTTACTGAAGTTAACTAGTCACAAATATCAATAATTACGCACTGTGGGGGACTCTTTCTCCTCCCACAAATTTGTGACTAAAAGTCTACATCTCTTCTACAAATTTGTGGGTAAAGTAGATATGTCTCCCCAAATTAGTGGAGTAGAAATTTGGCTGTTCTACAATAGAATTGATCTAATCAATTCCAGCAGATCTCTGATTGAGTTCTGATAGTAAACAAAAAGGAGAGAAAAAAAAAATCTACATTGCTATGAAACAAGCAAAAAGCACTCACTTTGTAGACCAATCCACAAATTTATTCAAACATTTATCATGACATTAGTAATAAAAGTAGCTCAAAACTAAATACAACACACTTAGATTGATAAAAGACATGCATAATAAACTTAGAATTTCAGGAATTCCAGACGCAACAAGAGGACGAGTGAAGGATTATTCTGCATAGGTATGATGTATAATAATTCTATGAAAGCCCCAATGCTTAGCGTAAGTATTATAAATGTTTATAAACTTCCATGAAGTATTATTGAAGGGCAGTTTCTTAAATATCAAACGCATTGGAGACAGCTTTGATGAAAGCTTGAGAAAAGCTTAGCGAAAGGCAGTGTTAAATTTTTGACAAAAGCGACCTGTACTCATCAGCCTCTTGAGCCATCTCCTCCATGGTCCTGTTCTTCATTTGAATATCTAAATCAAGCTTCTGCTTCTCCTTCACGTCTTTCTGCAGCATCAGCACCACGCAAAGGAAAGTAATCAATCCAAGGTTGTAAATAAAGGCAACCAAAGATCAACAAAAGAAATACCAGCTTACATTCCCATCATTTTCCTCAGAGCTGGCAGCTTTGCGTGGGACAATATGGATGTGAACATGGGGCACTGTCTGTCCAGCTTGAGGTCCATCCTAAATTACAAAGAAGTCAATATACTAATAACAAAGCAAATTAGATATGTATAAATACAAGCACCAATCCTAAGTTCTAAGAAGCATCATGCGGCAAAAATGTTCCCAACGAAGTTCCAACAATATGGTGATTGCTTAATTTGTTAGACATTTCAGCAACCAATGTGCAGTACTCTGAAAGGAAATCAACAGGTTTTAGAAGAGTACACAAACACAACTCAAAAAAAAAAAAAATTAGTGGTTCAAATGTCCAGTTGTATTTAGAAACATACCCTCGGCAAAATTCAAAATAGTCATAATTAATATATCAAGATTGTCTGACCATAAATGCTTTCTGACCTAGCAACTAAGATCTAGCACATAAACAAAACATTTAGTGAATCACTGATACAGATAAAAAATATCCAAAGATTAAAGAGCTGATAAGTCAGTTTGTCAAACAGAAATGACATCAAGATCTATAGATGACATGTAGCTACCAATTATTCCCTAGAATAAAGCATCCCGGAATCAGTATGTCCATTATGCAGGCAGCAGGAAAAAGGCATGAAGGGAGAGGTAAATGAAGAAGAAAACTAGAAGAGAAATGATGAGTCATATGGCAAAAGATGGGGTGGGGGGGGGGGGGGGAGAAGAAAAGGGCAGTGAGGCTGAAGAGTTTTATAGTTTCATTCATCCATTCTAGTCGTAAAAGAGAAGACTACTTGACAATATCATAACATACATGATTCATCATGCATAGTAAGCATCTAAGATCAAACGCACAAGTTGCAGATATGAGAATAGAAAGAGCCCACTAGAGACAGCACTTACTTGAATGGCAAATGCTAGTGATGAAGCCTTGTGGTAGCTTTCGAGCTGTGTGCCAACCTTCTGGGCCGTGAGCCATAAATCACGGGTCTCATCAGCAGTAAGATCACCAAAGCGAACTGCGTCACGCCTTGGGCAGACAAGCACATGTTCGTAATGTTAAGTTAACAGAATTTAAATGATCATAGACATCACATACAAACACATAGGAACCAAATAGTACGTGACTGCATAAAAAGTCAATCCAGTGGCAGCCTCTGTAGGTCTTCATCTTGAGCCTAATACATCAAGGTGCTCTAGGTCCTTTAATTTTACTAATCAACTATATCACGGGTGATGTCAAAATGGAAATATTTTAGATATGTACGTTACCCAGTCCTGGTTTTTTGCCTGCATCATAACCTAATATCCCTCATGATGTTTGATGCAAACCTATCAATTTTGCAATACTTATGTCTGGGGGATCTATATGAAAAATGCCCTTATAAATTACAAATTTTGGTTCAGGCAATAAATGAAACAAACACATGTTGGAACCAATACCAACAAAGAATTAGAATTTCTGCAGAAAAAGGATATGACCTGCAAAGGCAAAGAGAAACTTAATCAAAAATCAGATGAAAGTAAGAGACCTCTATAGAGGAATACAAGACTGATAGAAGCATGAGACAAGCATGGATCCAGAATCAATCAAACAAGATCCACACAGCAATAGATGCATGAGGGCTCCCCTTAACATAGAAAATTCCCAATGATTTCCCCATACGCTGCCATATGCTTTTTAAACACAAATTTTGAAACACCCATCAAAATATCATATTGGCTAAGGCTCATCATCGAAAAGTTCTTCAAAACCCTCATTTTAATTTTACACTCAAACCACCACACCATATTCAAAATGCTAATTACCCTAACCAATTCAATATTGCAAGGTCTTGCTTCTCCTGAATTGCATATATTACTAATCTTTCATTGAATCAATACATCAAACAGTTTCAGTTTTGTCTGCACATAAGAAAGCGGAGTAAAAGCAGAAAGAAGTGATAAGTACCAGGAAGCAGAGGGCGCAAGTTGACCAAGGCGTAGGATAAAGGGGTTGAATAGAACACTTGCCTAGGATCTATCTTAAAAGGGCCGAATGCATATTGCTCGATGGATGACATCTGATCGGAGCTCATATTAACACAAACATGAACGTGAGATTACATAAAAACGCTAAGAGCAAGAAATCTTGAAAAATGGAGCTGATTTACTTGCCTTTGGCGACAGAAACAGTGGAGGAGGTGATCGACCTGTTCGATGAATGGGAAATGAACCAACAGCTGCTACGACTTTACTATCCAATATGGCCGCCCGCGAAATAAAAATAGCAGATAAAAAGAAATAAGGGTATTTTTGTATTTTCCCATAATTTTTTGCATATTTATATAAAATTATAAAGTCAATGAGTCAACTCAGTTACTGTTGAATCCGACGGTATTATGTCCTTTTTTTTTTTTACCCTCCTTTCTTGAATATCATTGTTGATTGTAAACAAAGGAAGAACTACAGCAGATCTGCAACTTCAGCAGGACATCTTTCGGCGAAATCACGTCTTCCATAATGGATCTTTAATTTAGTACAGTTGGATCACTAAACCAACATTAAATTATGTATAAATAATTATGTGCTGCAAGTTGTCAACCAAATTAAAAGTGATTTATTAAGACATTCAGTCATTTAGGTTTTAATATATCTAATAAGATGTAAATTTTTAAATTTCAAGGGTAATTTGTATTTGTATGGTGATTTGAAATAAGAACATTAAAAAACAACGATAGAGTAAGTTTGCTTATATAAAGTGGCGCTTATAGGATCACAGTCTGTTCTATTTCATTTTTGTTATTTTAGTTATTATCATTCGTATCAATGCAATTTCAGGGGAGAGAGAGCATAAAAAAATATAAATGACTCTCCAGGAGAATATGTTGATTTGAAAAGTAAACTACACAATTCCATAAAATAATTAAGTATTATGGATTTAGTTAAGTTTCCTCATATTCATTTATTGATTATTAGTGATACAACATGAGTATTCTTGGATTATAGGTGATAGTTTTCATAAAAAGTTTTACCATTCTGACAAGTGATATAAGAGTCTCTTCATGTTGAATTATTGAGAACAATTTGTGGTTGCTTTCTAGATTCTAATTATTATGGAAATTCATAATTAAGAAAAATAAATATTTCAAAATTCGATATCTTTGGCTTTTCAAGTTTTGAGGCCGATGGTTGCTACTGCCACCATCGGCGTTCGAGCAAGGTGCGACTATCAAGCAAGGCACAACCATAAGCTGCAGCAAATCAAGTAAAAGCCAAGGAACAAATAAAAAAAAATAGTGAGCGCTTTCTGGTGGGAAAGGCGCGCTGAGCTCATTCAAGACTGGGGTGGGTGATAGCTTGCTGATTAGAGTTTTAGGTCTGAGTGCAGGGGAGTTATCGATGTGAAGTCTCCGTCAGTCAAACACACACTCCGCACTCTTCCCCACAGCTTGTCAATGGTTGATCAGTCAATAGTTGATCATTGACTCTTGACTCGACTTTAACTTTGATTTAAATTTTTTTGGTAATTTTTAGTACAATTTTAAATTCAAATTTTAGTATGTTTATAGATATTTTAAAGTGAACTAATTGAAGTAACATGTCACCAAAGTGACCTAACTTGTGAAAATTAATTTGTTTTAGAATATAAACGATTGTGTATATATAATTTCTATGAATATCCATCGACCTAAGAAAGATCTATATTTGATAGAATTACATGTGCACCTATGATAATAAAAACATGATGATTATTTAGTTTTACATGTGAATAATAAATTAACCCAGAGGAAGATTTATTATTTGATATGTTCTTATTATCAGTATTTGATTATTACATCAAGATATCACTAACAAGTTAATGTTTTGTCCAAAGATGAATAGAGTGAAAGATATCTATTAATAGAGTGACTAGTACCTTGAGATGCAATTTACCTTTATTAGAATTTATTTTATTGTAAGACTTATATGAGCTTGTATTGTTTGTTTGTTGTTCTTTGTTCAGTTATGACTCCTGTTAATATTACTATCAACGGCTTCAACTTCAAGTCATGACAAGAGAACCTCTTAATAGCTCTCGCAGTCATGAATCCCGATCTTGCATTAAGGGTTGATTCTCCACCACCCTTACAAATGAGAGCATCTTTAATGACAAAAAGGATTTGGAAATGTAGAAGAAATCCAATCGCATGTGTAGAATGATCATGAAAAATGCCATTTCGAAATCATTCAACGTCTCAATATCTGAAAGACAAATATGACTAAGGAATTTCTTACAAACATTGAAAAGAAGAAAATGAATTCCGAAATTGAATTTCAATAAAGTATAAGGGCAAGAAAATGAGGAAGGATAAGTAAGTTGCAGATACAACACCTAAAAAAAAAACAAGAAGAGAAATCAAATGAACCAAAACATACTAGTTGATTCTTTTGTGAAGCTGAATGGCATGGTTTGGTTTTTTCTGAGGAAAATTTAACTTCGCCATCAAGACACACGTGGTGGATATATTATGGTGCAACCACACACATCATTGCATCTATATAAGGTTGCCTGAATTACAGAAAACCTAGTGATGGTAAAAGGTACATGTATATGGGCGATGGTAAATCGGTTGAAGTTGAAGTAATTGAAAATTTTAGATGATTGTTAAAGACTGCATTTTACTTAGATCTTAATGAAACATTTATTGTTTAATGTTTTAGACGGTATTTGATTTCCATTCTGCTTTGAATTAGTTTGGTTTTTCTTGTTCACTTGGACATGAAAAATTCAGTTTATTTTATAATTCAAAACTAGTTGGTCCTGATTCTTTGTCAGGTGATGATAATTTTTATATGTTTGATACAATTGCTTTATTTAATGAATCCTTATAATTAAGTACATGAGTTATAAAGAGAAAATTAATCAATGAAAATTCGACTCCATTATAGTACAAGAGATTAAGTCATATCTCCAAAGGAGAATAAACGAAATTCCTAACCCCTTAGATTTTATGGATTTTGATATTTGTTTTACCTATATCAAGAGGAAACAAACCAAGAAATGGAGGTTTAAAGCCAACAAAATTACATATGTCTTAGAACTCATACATACAAATACTTATGGTTCATTCCTTATGACTACTTGAAATAGTCAATAATATTTTATGACGTCTATAAATGACTTTTCTAAATATGGCTATATGTATTCCCATTATGAAAAATTACAATCCCTGGATATGATCAAAATTTTAAGGCTGAAGTTGAGAACCAACTTGGCAAAAAAATCAATAAGTGTCAGATCTAACAGTGGTGGTAAATATTATGGTGGATATAATGGTTCTAACTAAAAACATCCAGAACTGTTTGCTAAGTTCCTAGAGGAATGTGGTATTGTCCTGCAATACACTATGTTGGGTTCGCCCACTATAAATAGTGTTGTGGAAAGACAAAATATGATACTTAAGGACATGTTGAAGAGTAATATTTGTCATTCTACTTACTAGAGTCACTCTAGAGAGAAGTGCTTAAGAATGTTAACCACGCAAGATAAAAAGTCCGATCTATTCTAGGACTAGTTCAAAGGACGCACATAATCAGAATATTCCTACAAGGTTGGAGCCATAGTAACTGAATTGAATCTACCTAGAGTAGGGGTCAAACACAGTTTTAAACTACATATTAATTAAATTAAGAAAATTAATTGTGGGAAAAAGAAATTATTTGAAATCAATTTAAAAATATGCTAAGGTTCGGAGATTATCTTTATTTATTTATTTAGGAAAATTTCATAAATTAAATACATTATACGTATAAAGAGTACTCGTCTCAGAGGTATGTGCACATATTAAAAATACAATACTTTGAGGAGTTCCAACAATCGTCCGCAACCGTTAGCGTATTGTATATGTTTAAAATCTAGATCAACGTGCATAAGTAGGTAATTTACAATTACAGAAATATGATACGGTCACGACCGAAGTGAATAATTGGGTTAAATTAATAGTTTCAATCAAGTTAAGCAGAGTTAATTTAATGAGTATACATAGTGATAATAAAAGAATTTAAGTATTATACTTTTCCAAGAAGGAGGGGTAAAATCGTCAGTTTGACCTCACTGCCAATTGCGTGTTCTTCATTTTCAGCTGTTAACTAACTTCCACTCTAATGGGCTTTGTATTGACGGGTTTGATGGCCAATTTGGTCAGCACTTTTTGTCAATTTTAGGTGCTGGTTATTCAAGATTGATCAGCATTATATAATAGATTTGAACTATTTTTTTATGCATGTAGGTTATTTAGTGGGCCAGTAGACAAGATAGTGGATAACATCCTATTTATCATTATTCAGGCTTGTTAATTATTTATATAATATACATGACATATATATATTGTATATATATATATATATATATATTTATGTACATTGAAATGTGTGATGGCCACTTAACCATTACGAGAAACCAAATTGTTTTGGTTTTTGTTCTTTTGTATTTTTGTATTTTTTTTATTCATTTTCATTTATTTATTTATTTACATCTCTTCAATAATGCTTCCAAATTTCGCTCCTATTAAAACTGAGGTGTGTAAAATGTTCATTAGGAGTCGCGGGTATTGGACCCGTGTCTTTATGCTCCAGGGAAGGGCGGCCGGGTGCAATCCCTAGCCGAATGGCCCAATTTAATAATGAATCCGCCTAAATCCGGGTATGAATTCCGAGCGCGGATTTCCAAGTAAATATCAGCCCCGAATGAGGACAAAATATTGAACAATATCAGAGAATAATATTTACACACTATCATACATACTTAAGAACGTGTATCACACATAATTTAAATACACTATACATACATACATTTATACATATATATATGTATATTTATAAAATATACATATCTACCAATATATGACACATTTACACTATTGAGGTTTTAATTTTATATATATATATATATATATATATATATAAATTTATATATCAATATTATATGCCGAAATGCTATATAAGTATATCAACAATTTTTACACATTTACACTATTGAAACTCTAAATGTATTTAAAATTTATAAATAAAACATTGTGTTTATATTCACCCCTTTTAAAGAATAAAAAAAGAAAATCATTTCTAATATTTGAGTTTTAATGATAAGAATATGTAAATTATTTTAAAATAGAAAATATAATCGGGGTATCGATGTAAATGGGTCAAGATTTTAAAGCCCCTAACCATGGGAAAAAATTGTGTTAATGACCTTGACCGGGCGAATGACCATAATAATCGTGCGTCAATTTTAAATTTGTGTATCATTTATTTATGTCGGTCCCAGGTTCACTGGCTGGAATGGTTGCGGTCGTTTACAAATTTTGCTGTACTAAGTCGCAACTCCTCCACCAAAACTTCGCCTTCTTTGTTCCCGCTTTCAATTCCAATTTTATTCCTGAAAAATATTTATAAGATAAAAATTAACATATTGCGAATTAATTTAACATAAAAATTTATTTGGGGAGTATTAAGATAATTTAGAAATAATGAGCGCATTTATCTACACAATAGTGTAAAATTAATAATTTTATCTTTATTACATATACACTTTTTACTGTTAATCAAATGTGGTATATATCCTCAACATGGTTGCAACTAAAGCGACTATCAAAACCCGTTACGAACTTTAGACTGACAAGAAACCTAGTCTAAAACACTGACATGTTTGTGGATATCTACCTAAAGTAAGACTTCATAAGCCTTTTAAAAAGAAACTGGACTTAAGGATGATAAGTTACTATTTTATTGGATACTCTAAAAGATCAGAGGGTACAAGTTTTATGATCTCATGACTAAATCAATTTTCAAGTCGGGAAATGCTTGGTTTTTTTAGGTTGTCAAGTTTGCGAAGGGAGATCAATTAAGGACTTTGTCTTTAAAGAGAAATATGTTGATATTCTCAGATGTCATTGGCATTGATCAAGATCTTATTCCCGATTTTGTTCAAAACACAACAGATCAATACAATATTATAGAACGAAAGTTCTATGCTACAATTATTTTTTATCAAGCCATAGAAAGTTCTAACCCTCAAAAGTGGATTGATGCCATAAATGAGGACATAAAATCTATGAAAGACAATGATGTATAGGATCTTTTCCTATTCTCAGAAGGTGTGAAACCTATTGATTACAAATGAATATTGAAAACAAAAAGAGATTCGAAAGGCAATGTGGAGAGATACAAGGCGCATTTTATTGCAAAGAGTTACACAGAAAGAAAGTATCGACTATAAAAAGACTTTCTCCCCGATTTTTATAAAAGACTCTTTCAGAATCATCATATCATTGGTGGTCTATTTCAATCTTAAGTTATATAAGATAGATGTGAAGATAGCGTTTCTCAATGGTGACATTGATGAGACGATCTATATGGTACAACCAAAATACTTTTGTCAAACGACACAAAGAATATGATTTGCAAACTTAAAAAAATTGTCTATGGTCTCAAGCAAGTATCTCAACGATAGTATTTCAAGTTTTATCAAATGATCATCTCATTCAATTTTAAGATAAATTTAATTAATGATTGCATATACCATAAGTTCTATGAGAGCAATTATATTCTTCTGGTTTTATATGTCAATGACATTTGCTTACTAACAATGATATAAGCTTATTGTACGACACCAATAGATTTTTAGCTAAGAATTTTGAAATGAAAAATCTTAGTGATACCTCTTTTGTATTAGCCATGCAGATACATTGAGATTGCTCTTGAGGTATTTTCAGATTATCACAAAAAAGCTATATCGAAAAGAATGTGATATCCTTATGGCTAAAAAAGACAAGTTTAGCTTCAATCAGTGTTCCAAGAATGATTTTTAAGGAAAAGAAAATGTAGAAGATTTCTTATGTGTCAGTAGTTAGAAGTCTGATGTATGCAACCAGATATTACATACGTGACTAGGATGTTGAGCAGGTATTTAAGCAATTTAGTGATAGACCATTGGAAAGTACCCAAACAAGTCTTGCAGTACTCATAGATAATAAAAGACTATATGCTCACATATCAGAGGTTAGATCAACATGAGATCGTTGGGTATACTGACTCTGATTTTACTTAATGCTGAGATAATATAAAATTTACAATGAGTTATATTTATCTGCTAGTTGAGAGTGTTGTCTCTTATAAGAGTGTTAAACAGACTCTTATAGCCTCTTTTACAATGGTTAGATATCCAATCTTGAAATATGGCTGCATAATTTTGTCAAAGGGCTGCACATAGTAGATGATATTGATAGACCACTCAAGTTATTTTGTGATGATAAGTCAGCAGTACTATATTCCAATAACAACAGGAATTTAACAAAGTCAAAGTATATAAATATCAAGTTCTTAATTGTTAAAAAAAGAGTTCAGAGTGGACAGTTTTCGACACAAACTCTGTGATTGTATATCCTCTTGCTAAGGAATTGTCACCCAAAATGTTTCATGAGCACACACGCACCTGTTGGCATTCACGGCTTTGTTGCATCATTAAAGGATATTCAATTTTAACGTAGTGCAGAGTGTTCAGATTATAATAAAGATATTTTAGGTGATATTTCAGTTTATAGATATTTTCATGGGTTATTTTACATTTTCTACAGAAATAAAGTTTTAGTTTATTCATACTCGGATTTTAGAATGGTTTGATTTAAATAAGGTTTAAAGTGGATTAGTTGGATATGCATATTAGGATCACATTGTATGAAATTTTCATACTACACATCTACATCATAATCCATGTTATGTCCAATATTGTAAGTATAGTGGCTATTGGGGGTTTCGCAGTTACGAGTGGGTGAGCGACTTTAAACATGCTTTAATCATACGTTAGTATGATTAATAAACAAGATTGGTTATGGGGACATTTCGATAATGATAGTAAGGTTGAACTTCTATGGTTATTTTTGCAAAGTATAATTATAAGGTTACACATAGAGCCTAAGTGGGAGATTGTTAGATATTTGATCTAACATTGTTGGATCTTTATTCCAACAATGGGCTTATATGTAAATAATTATGTGTTGCAACATGTCATATAAGGTCAGTTAAAAATGATCTATTAAGGCATTTAGTAAGTTGACTTCAATGGATTTAAAGATAGGACATAGTGACAAGCTGTTACAACACAAGAATGTAAAGACTAGTGAAGAGCGAAACAAGTAATTTCTATTTACAGATGTGACAGTGGGTAGAGAATACAATACCAAAAGATAACATGAAAAGTTGTTTATATAAATGTTTATGATCCCTAGGTCATACATATTGTTCTATTTTTTTTAACATCCCATCCCAATAAGAGAATGTAAGGCATAGAGAAGCAGTACTTAAATGATTTTTGAACGGACGAACCATCTATCATCTATACAGCAAGACCCGGCCAAGTCCAATCTTGCTAAACATGTCTCCCCGAAGATTTAATCAAATATATTACATGTATTTGATATACTTAAGATATTAACGCTAGATACGAATATAAATATTCTTGGATTATAGATGATGATTTTTATTAAAAAGATTTCTTTATCGTTTTGCGGAACATTCCGTCGTGAATAAGGACTCTTAATGAGTTTTTATAAGCTAAAAATGTAGAGAGTGATCAGCCGAGTTGATCATCATTGCTAGGGTTAGGTGTCAAATTTAAAAGCGACCAGTCCAGTACTCCTTTGCTCTCAGGGAATGTCCAGTCAATTCATGCTAATTGCATATCTGACACAATATGTATCAATTTGCAGTATGAATATCTCTTTTAAATATATTATATCATACAGGTAGGTGAGGAGGCACTTCAAGCTACAAAAAAGCTATATTTACAAATTTATTTTTTAGAGCGCTTGATAGCGCGACAGTAGCTATAGCGGGAGTCAGATTGATAGCCGGATATGGAGTGTATAAGGTTATAACATGTGTTATTGCTGCTATTTGAATAATAGTGTTAGTGATGGGATATCGATTAGGACGCATAGTATACGATACTGTTGGCCATGGCTTCGTTCTCTGAGAGTTAGAAGCATAACCAGTGGAACTTGATTCTTAGATACTAAAAATAATTCCAAACTACTGATGCTCAAGAAAAGTTAAACCAGACTGAACTGCATTTAAGTAATTTTCTATTTTTTTCTCCAGAGGCAAGAATTAGTGTTAGTAGATAACTGAGGGTTCTGTTCAACGTGGGAATATTCTTAATAGGCCCGAATGAATTAGAGCTCACCTTTTGGCTTGTAATCCGTCATACTGGTTGGGGTCTATATGCTACCCCATCTGCAAAAGTAGCATATTCGAGATATCTCTCCGACAGTTACAATCTCGTGCTACCTTGAGCATGCTTTTACGGGCTTGATTCCCATTAAGGTCTCATTCTACTCTCTATCTTGACAATAATGGCACTGGATGATTTCTGCACATCCTTCTCTTTGTAGTAGGAAGCTAAGTAGCTCAGAAGTTGGAATCGGGTTTCGTCGAAGGGACTATAATTCATGCCACAACTCACATCCTCCATGATTGGTGGATTTAGTTCCTTGTCAGCTTTCTGACCTTTTTTGCTAGCTTATTGCCTTAGGCTCAGAGCTCCTGATGAAAGTACAGATTGTGTATAGATACACATTATCTTTCGCATGAATCGATAATGGTACCATAATATCTTTGTAGTGCAATCCCACAACGATGTCCTGTAAAACAAGTGTGCATGAATTCATTATCCCGAGAACTGTTAAGCTGAAATACCTATTGGATACCTATTCAGCGCTTCTTTTATAGATGCCTTTCCACAACTATGGAATGTGATATCCTCAAGGTAATTATTCATTTATGACCGTATGTTAGCAGTGATACATCAAAAGGCGTGCAAAAGTTGGAACCCTTTCCTTCCAAAAAAATGCGGAGCTTGCTGGCTCTAACCCATTGCGTTTTTCTAATACTCTTCCTAGGTAAAATCAAAAATTAAAATCTATGGTTTTAAATACCAATAGCTGATATCTCCTCAAGGATGATACGTACCAATAATGAACAGACTCTCTATTTCACCTATTCAGGATTATATACCACCAACATACGCACGCGGAGAAATAAGTGATCCCCTGCCCCTCTCTCATATTTTGATCTCATGAATACTATGTCCCTTATTTCAGGTCTACTTAACAAGAATACCTATTAATAAATTAGCTACCTACTTTTCATATACCTGCACCTATTGATGGTCCAAATGGTTGATGTAGTTAAGCAGGCGCCCAATTTGCTGCTCGTAGATTGTGACGACCACGTTAGCGCCAGCATGACGTCGGGTTGGATGTACATATTTACATGGCCAGGAACATATGATGCTAGTACTCGTCTATCAAAAATGAAGAAAGAGGACCTAGCTCCTATCTTACGCGACCATCTTGTGATCACACACAGTATGGTCGTCTGATGTAAGATACTGATATTTTCAAACTTAATTTAATCATATTAACTTAAAAATATATAAAATAAAATGAAAATGATCATGAATGGGCCTTATATTTCATTCTTCTCCTTCAAACTTTTGGTATATATAATATTAAAATAATAATTTTCAAAACAAAATTCAAATAATATGATTTTGTCATAAGGGAATGATGATAATAATGAGCTTTACTGATTGGTTATCTACCTGTGGTAACTACGCCAAATATTTTAAATCAAGGCTATGAGAAAGTGATTTTGAGTTTGATTTGTAAGTTATGAGGCTTGTGCAAAGGCTAAATTATATTAAACATTTTATATTAACTAATATTTATATTATTTGTATAAATATTTTGATATTTGTTATTTACACCAATATTTAATATTTTATTATTTATTGACTAATAATTATAGAAAAATAAAAATAAAATAAAAAATAAAAATGGAAAAATTACCAATTGGATAAAAAAATTGTCATATCACTTACCCTACGTAGATCATCTCGTCGAGCCGCCCACACCCCAATTCTAAGTCAATTGTACCCTGAGACTTTACAGGATAGCCAATTCCTAATCAGCAGGAGTGTCCTATTTTTAAAGTGGACATGAATTCCAAGGACATGCATTTCGTAGCCTAGGAGCAAGTGTGAATTCTGCCCTACCACCTTATGCTCGAGGAACACTAGATAACTGCGTCCACCCATAGCAGAGATGTGTGACTACTCAGCTATTAAGTGTTTACTCTCGATATACTTTCATGCAATATTAGCCAGTCTCGTAACCCAACAAGCAACACTTCTGCGAGGCTATTTCCAACTTATAGTACTGTGCCGAATGACTTAAGTTGTTAATATGACATGAACAGTTCACGCATCAAAGAGTAAGTCATGGGCCAGTTGTCATACTGCCCCTAGTATGAGGGTACATCATGAGGACTTACAATTATTCTTACAACTTAATGCTAGTTTAGGCTCATGATGAAAGTCCAATATTATATAGTACTGTATAAGTCCCCAGACATATCCACAATGATGTTAACCTATACATGTACCCGATTTCGTACCCATTAATTTAGTCTTTGTCTACTCATAGTGTTAATTTTAATTTTATTCTTATAATAGATTTTGTAATAGACACTATCCTAACTTTCCCAGAAATGGCCACATGCAACATGCTACGTAGCAAATGGAAAATACGAACTGAAAACCGTTTGGTACGTACACTAGCTTTTGTTACAAATATTGTTTCATGAAAAACATGCTCAATATGGCTTTCAGAAGAAAATTCATTCCACTGTCTGCATCCAAGTGCAACAAACTTGAATGAGAATGTTGTTATATTCATCTTGTGCTAAGAAATTTATTGGAACCATACCATGCCACCGTACATTACTCACGGCTCGGCCCCACTTTAAAAGATGTCTCTCATAACTGACTGAATGGTAGTATCTCTGTGATAATGCTACTATAAATTTCTAATTTAAGGGTTGAGGGCTTAAGACGGCGATTTTAATACACTCGTTAATTTTACATTTTATCTTAGATACAAATACAATTTTCTTAGCTCTGTTTACTTAGTAACGAGATTTTGTAACAGATGCTTTGCGTATATGTTAATCTTGGAGGTGAGATACCATACGGAATCGGTTATCTTCCAAATCTATTGTTTTTGGGGCCTGTATTGAGCAACTTGGTATTGTAGAAGCTACGATCTCCAACATGACAAAAGTAAAAGGAATTTCCCCTTTTAATAACTCTCTTTCAGGAAGTCTTCCATAAAAAATAGACCGTTCACTTCCTAATCTTGAGATTCTTTAACTTGGGGTTTAATAGATTTTCTGGAACTATTCCTAGTTCCATCACCAATGCTTCTAAGCTCAGCGGTGTGGATACGGTATCCAACTCCTTTTCAGGCTTTATTCCAGACACAGTGGGTAATTTAAGAAGCCTCGAGTTGCTCATCTTAAATTATAATTACATGACTTCTTCAAATCCAGAATTGCCCTTTCTTTCCTGGTTGACAAATGGCAAGAAATTAAGAGTCTTTTTCTTACCAGGCAATCCACTTGATGGCATCCTTCCAAATTTGGTAGGTATCCTTTCTCTGTATTTGGAAACAATATACATTGCAAATGGCAGTGTTATTTCTCAAGTAATTAGACATTTAGGCAACTTGTTGCTCTTAGAATTAGGAGGCAATAAATTGACTGGACCAATTCCAGTTACATTCGGCCTATTGTAGAAACTCCAAGGTTAGATCTTGAATTTAATGTGTTGGCAGGATCATTCTCAGGCGAGCTCTGACTTCTAGCTAGGCTGGATTTATTGATCTTATTTGGCAATTAGTTTTCAGGATCTATACCTTTATGCTTAGGTAACTTCACTTCTATAGAATCTCTCCACTTAGGGTCCCATGGATTTACTTATGTTATTCCTCAACTTTTTGGAGTCGAAAAGACATCTTTTTCTTGGGCTTTTCATCAAATTTCTTGGATGGTTCTGTTTCCTTATACATGAGAGATTTAAAGGTTATGGTAAAAATAGATTTTCAAAAAATAATTAATCTAGTGATATCGCAACCACAATTGGTGGTATAAAAGACCTACAAAATATGGCCATGCCATATAATAGATTGGAAAGCTCAGTCCCTAAATTATTTGGTAACTTGACAAATTTAGAGATTTTGGATTTATTAAATAATAAAATCTCGGAGATTATTTCTACATCTATGAGAAAACTCTTATACCTTAAAGAATTAAAGTTCTCTTTCAACAAATTAGAAGATGAGATACTTAGGAGAGGATCTTTTTTAAATTTTAAAAGTTAGTAATTCATGGAAAATGAGTTCTTATGTGGTTTATCAGGTCTGGAAGTCCCACCTTGCAAACTTAGCAAGCCTAGGACACATAAAAAATCAAGGAGAAAGCTTTTTCCTCTAATTGCTTTTCCATTGAGTGTTATTCTAATAATTGTAGTCATGTCATTCTGGCCCTCAAATGTGAGCTGATGAAATGTGCAAGAAGAAGCACAGGGATTTCAAAAAGTCGTGTCTGTCATCACAAGCAACACTAAGAAGATTTTCATACCAAGAACTTTTGCAAGCAACGGATAAATTTGGTAAAACCAATCTAATTGGCGCAGGAAGTTTTTGTTCCATTTATAAATCAAGACTTCATGATGGAATGGAGTTTGCATAAAAGTGTTTCACCAGCAATGTGCAAGATCATTGAAAAGTTTTGAGGCTGAATGTGAAATATTAAAAAGTATTAATTAGCGAAGTCTTATCAAAACCTTCAATATTTATTTGAACAGTAGCTCCAAAGCATTAATGCTAGAATACATGCCCAATGGGAGCTTGGAGAATTGCTTGGATTCTGGCACTAACATTTTAGATATTTTTCAAAGGATAAAAATTATGATAGACATTGCATTAGCATTGGAATATTTTCACTTCCATCATTCAACTCCTATAATTCATTGTGACTCAAAGCCCAATCATGTATTGCTAGATGAAAGTGTAGTTGCTCATTTGAGTGATTTTGGTATTGGAAAACTCGTAAGTGGAGATCAGTAGATGATACAAATACAAACTTCTGCCATAATATGTTATATGGCACCAAGTTTGCTTCATAATTACTATATTCTTTTGTTTTGTTTTTAACTTTAAAATCATAATTTTTCCATGATCTTTAAGTCAAAATATTATTGATCATTCGTCTAATTATAGAAGTAATTAACTTGATTTATAGATTATGGCCTAGAAGTATGAGTATCTACCAGATGTGATACTTACAATTATAAGATTATGTTAATGAAAACATTTACCGACAGGAAATTCACAGATAGAAATTTTTGTGGCAGAATTGAGATTACAATGCTGGTTAATGCTTGTTATCTAATTCATTTATGAAAGTTATTGACATAAATTTGTTAAGTGGAGAACAATTTGTTCCGACAAAAGAGCCAAGTGTCTTATCTATCTTGAATTTGGCTACGCAAGAGAAATTCTAACTAGATTGTTGAAGATTAAAGTCACATTAGCTAAAAGTGCCCAAATGGCAGGTGTGCGAGGTTAATGAGATCAAATCCATTTTCTTTTCTTTTCACTAGTAAGTGCAATGTGGTAGACGGCATTCAGAATTGGTTCCTTGGCCCAAAAGAGGCCTAAACTCTAGCAGCCCTTGAACTCATAAGTCTTTACCTCTTTTATTAAATGGACCCAATTCGAACATCGTGCTATAAAAATAAAATACAAGAGATTATGAAACGGTTTCTTGATTAGACAAGTTTTCAATAACTAAAAAGATGAGCGCATGGGTTCAAGTCCCAGCTCAGGGTCAGTGCTGGGACTTGTTTTCCTATATAATGGGAGTTAGTTGGCTCCCTACATTGGGATAAGATTGATTTCCAATACTCGGCAATCGCAAATCAGTCTTGATAAATTAATAAATGATGATCATGACATATGTCATATCAATGTATAAAAAAAAAAAGATAAGATTTTAATAATTAACATACTTTTTGTTGGACCATAAAAGGTTGTTTAAAAGTAACACCAAACATGATACGGGAAAAAGGCTATCTATGATTAGTCCATTTAATTTATTAATGACTAAACAAAAACAACCAATAATATATAATCAACTTCAAGTGGTGGGTACTAAGATGCCTTGGACGTTGCCACAAACAAATGGTGGTCCATCAAATTAGTTAAGCTAGCGTTGTTTTATTTATATACATAAGAGAGCAAAATGCCAACACGTATGGGCTCCGAATGGCGATCCGCTTTTGACGAAGTGATGTTGCTTGTCCTGCACTGTTTTTAAATTAAATGATTTTGTATTGCTGCGGTTGTGAAAGTAAAGGCGATCGGATTTTGGAGTCAGCTAATCTGTTTAACGGCGGTTCTTGCGACTGCGGCGGCAGCAGATAAAAAGCTGTCGATTAGAATTTAGATTTATTAAACTTTAATATAATTTGGTAATGTGATGATCAGAAAAATTATTAAATCATATAGTTATAATATAATTAAATTGAAATATTAAACCATATGGCTTAATACTTTTTCAGACCTTAACAAAATTTAAGATCCTGAACTAGATCAATACTATTTTATATGAATTTAATTATTAAAAAAATGTAATCTTTCTTTCGTGGCATCCACCTACAATCGTCACTTAATCAACAATTCGAGCTAGCAATCCTCTAGGCTATGTAGTAGAGATCTTTCAGGTCCACCTTAATCAATTCTGCGATGTTACAGCCCGAATTTAAAACCAAAAAATGAGATACATCTAGCTACCTCTAAATATTCGGAAGAATTTTCATCCCTTAAATTGAAACAAACGCTTGATTAGTTTGTACGTCCATAAATCGCAATGACTCTGCGTGATTTCTATTTTTCTATTAAAATGATGACAGCTTTGACTGTGATGTAATCACAACATGCAATTAGGAAAGGTTACATAAAGCAATTGAAATGATGATGTAAATCACATGGAGCGTATCTCGCCGAGGAATTTACATGTGAAATGATTATCCCAACCCAAAAGAAAAATAAGAATAAACCTCGTATATTATGCCCAATTGAATCCATCGAGTATTATATAATTTTTCTATTATAATGAATATTCACTATTCAGTATGCCAATTGACCTAGCATGTAAAATTGACTCTATAACTCTTGTCACAATAAAATACAATCATCTTGAAAAATTAGATCATATTTTGACATTGTTTGGCCGACAAGATGTATACTTTGAAGGATACAGATATATTTCTAGTGGAGTCACGATTGTGCAAAAATATAATATATTTTTATAACAAATTTATGGTAGTCACGTAAGATCATTCATGTAATTAATTTACGCTAATGTCTAAACACTAGGTTAAATAGGTTTCACATGATGTATATTTTGATCCCATAAACAAATTAAAGTTTAGGGAGTTATGGGATGGGTACATGAAAATAAACAAAATATTAACTGTCATCTAATAATATATAATTCAGGCTAGCTTCCATATATATACTTCTGATATTTTTTTTTGCATGTGAAAGCTGATATATATATATATAATAAATTCAAATCCAACAAAGTCATTGCATGGCTCTAACAAAATGTTACTTTAGTGGTATTAATTATGCAGACACTAAAAAGTACGGTCTTTTTTATTTTTTATTTTTGCTTTTTGGGCAAAATTTAAGGAGGTCTATAGTTTAAGTGAAGATAAGATGTTTTTGTCTTTGTACTTATGTGTCTGTTAATGAGCCAATCTAATAAACCTAACAAATAGCTAGTTAAGTAAACAATTGGAATTTTTCATTCTTTTAATTATTTCATTTTAGCCCGTGATGCATTGATATCGAATCAAAATTATTAGTATACACAGCAAAAGACAAATCCTATCAATAAAAAAAAAAAAAAATCTCAAAATTTTGTTTCAGGTATCTACAATAATAGACCTTATTCATTAATTACTGAGTGATTGGTCCCTCCCTCTAATTATATTGTGAATACAATTTGGTTAATCTGTAATACTTGTACTTTTACTTGTGACAATAAGAAGCAAAAATTTCGGGGATTTGAATCCCCTCTAGACTCTACATCAAAGTGCTAAACCAAAAGAATCGAATTCATTTGCAAATGATTTTTCGCTGCAACCAGGGACAATAAGGGGCGTAAATTATACTTTACCAATTTTATATGTATTCTACCTTTGGTCCCCTTATTTTTACCCTTTTTTTGGGTTATATCTTATCCAAGTTTATGGTTTCTCCATTTTTTCCTCATTGTTGGCCTGCTTAGTTTTATTGATTTTCTGTTATAACCTAGTTAAGTTTATAATTTATACATTATAGCCTCAATACTCTGCTTCCACTATTGATTGAACTCATATTTTTTGAAAAAAAGAAATGCAGTTGCAAATTGTCCCGTTAATTTGGGAGTTTAATTTTTTTTTTGTTTTGTTTTGAAGTTGCTATAGTACTCTAGAATATAATACTATATCAGTCTATTGAGAGTCTAAATTCATACAATTAATTATAGCACAATTTAAGTATCTAGCAGCGGAGGTATACTTGAAAATATGTTCACCAATCTGTTTACTAGTAAATTAACTAAAGCAATGTTTTAAAAACAAGTCGCCCATTTTAATTTGCACCGCCGGGCATGTGATCTCTATACATATTTCATTATCCGATTATCTCCATTAGCCGCTGTGGTACAAGTATTACATTAAAAATTTCAATTTTTAATTAAAAAAGAAATTGAGTCCATTCAAGAATCAAGACTCAAGAGCAGGAGTGGCCTTAAAATTAAATTAAAAACCTTTCGGCGGTCCCTCGTGCCTTTACTTTATGGTAAATCACTGCATGCCAGTCTAACTTTAATCCTTCTTTTTACATTAATTTCTTATTACATTTCCATTTTTCTCCTACAAAAAGGGCTTATTATCTATGATAAGATAATTTTGAAAAGTATTTCGACATTATATCAGACATATTCGTTTCTAAAACGAAAGTTCTTTGTTGTGAAGCAAGTTTTATACTTGATGACGGAAGATCAATTTCAAAATATTGCGTATCACTTTGAAAGAATTTGTCAATTCAACCAATTAATAATCAAACAAGAATATTATTACTCATTAATATCGCAAAGAAAAGAAAGAATGACAAGAAGTTGACAACATGTTGAGAAAATTATTCACATGCTTATATTGAGATGATGAAGAGCATATGCAAGCATGGACATATTGATAAATCTTTGAAGTCATTGTCAAAAATGAAGTGAAGGGCTGAAGGCGGAGCCTAGCTAGGGCAGACTAAAAAAGTTTGTCTTCATATAACAATTTTGGATTTTTGTAAATTCTCATTATTCTCCTAGCTAACAATTTCTATCTGATAAACCCACTCAAAAAGACAAAACTTTGAGTTACAAATCATCATCTTCTCAATTGAATTCTGCATCCTCCACTCAAAGCTAGCTTTATAGTGCTTCCACTCAAAATATGCCTTCAAAAAAAACATGAGAAAGCTAGAGAATCAATCTCCCACAGTATCAAATCCTCTCTCTTTTCTCTCTTTCTTTCAATTCGTGGCTCCACAAGCATTTTTTTTATTATTATTTTATTGATTCTTTCTTTGTATCCCAAATGAAATTTTCCTATAAAAAAAAAAAGGCCGGTGATGGTTTTGTGTGAATGGCATGATGACAAGTGGCACATCATTGGTGTCGGTGGATTGAATTGGCTTTTTGCAAATTGTAATGGATGATTATGAATGAAAATGGCCCCGAACACTTTGAAGAAGCTGGTGATGAGCATCCGAGGCTCAATGTCTAACCATGAGGTTGGCCCTTCTAGCTTTTATATTTATAGACAGTTGTGGTTCCACACTTCAAAATTTAAGAAACTAGTGAAATATGTTATGATCTTCATTAGGAGAAAAGCATGGACAACGTGACAAATTTATCAATAGATATCTAATTTGATGCCACACACGCAATAGCACGATGGTAACTATTTGTGGGCACTGGTCTAGGACTTTAAATTAAATTTAAAAAAAAAAAATTAGACAAAAGTAGAAGTGTTCCCTACCCTCATATTTGTGGGATAGATATATCCTAAAAATTAGAATATGTCCTAATAGAAATAGTTTAGAAAGGCTCTTCTAAAGTCTTAAACATCTCCAATGGTCCTAATATATATATTTTTATATAAATATCAATTTTATATTTATATAAAAATAAAAAATAAAATTGATAATATCTGAAAAAATTATTCTTTTCAACTTTAGAATCAAGTAAAGAATTGAGTTTGACATTATATTCCAAAAGCATGATGCAGGATTATTTTTTTTCAACTACATAAAAAATTGCGCTTTCAACTTTTCTTATTTATTTATTTATTTATTTATTTTTGGGTACAAAGCTAATTGTCAAATTTCCTTCTAAAAGATTTTGTACCGCACTAAAAAGTTGGATTAGCAAACAAAGTAGTAAGGTCCCCAAAGCAATTTACTATAATTTAAAAGGCATTTGTATATGTAAATCTTCTGGTCTTTCAGGTGAAAAGAATTCATATATACGTAAGCCTTGCATAGATAAAATAATTTCCTCAAGCAAATAATCTTAAACAAGTTAACAAGAACTAAAACCGAACTTCTATGCAAAGTAAATCCATAAATCCAAACGTCAAATACTAAATAATCTCTCTAAAAAATAATAACAACTCCAAATTACACGTTCATAATAAAAGCTAAATAGCAAACAAGTCTATTCCTCCTCTTATTCAATAGGCACCTGAAATCACTAACAAATTCCTCTCAAAAGAAACTTAATAAAAACGTAAACTCGTAAAAACCATTCCTAACACATCTATCTCGATACCAAAAATATTGTTCCTTTTTAAAGCATATATCATAATCCATAAATAAACGATATATCACAATAACATAAGATAAATTCTTAATAATTCAATATTCAAGATATTTACTTACGAAGCAAATCATGTATTAGTCAATTGGCGGCGAGCCGTGATGCAGATATCAGATGGCGAAGATCGATCCGATATATATCGTATGTCTGATGTAAAGTCAATCACGGACATAATCATCAATAATTAAAATCAAACAAAAAACATTCATATTAAAATGTTCATATCAATAATATAGGCGCATAACATTTTAAAGATAACATCATAAAAGGTTGTCATGTCATAAAATCATTTACATATTAAAAAGCATTTATAAAATACTTTGTTAAAAAGAATGGTTTGAAAACATTTACATAAAGCTAATTTTGTTATCAAAATTAGTAATCCTTTAAGTAGTATCAAAACATTTATACTTATAATAATAATATCAAAATACTTATACATATCCAGTACATTAGGAATGAAGTTACTTACCTCGACAAATGAACTTGGATTATAGCTTCTAAGAGCCTCAAACACCTTCAAAACCTTAAACAAATACAAGATATGACAATCAAAACTTATTCTAAGAATTTGATTTTCTAATTCATACCCGTACAGGTCTGATTCTCGGAATTTTAACTCTTAATCCAAGACTCAGAATGATATAATATCCTATGGAACTATTCTGGACATCCATGAGTACCCTATGTAAAATTTACAAGAGGATCCGATATCAAAAACATTTTAAAAACTATTTACTTCTCAGCAAATTCGAAACTGTTTTCACATAATCTAAACTAAACAGAACAGGTTCCGTGATTTTTATAAAATAAAATACTAATCAGAAAATTATGAAATTAAACCTGGGAATCCTAGACACATATATTAACATACATATAAACTTTCAGAATTTTCCGAGTTCAGTTGGTGGTACAAATATTCTTGTGAATCGGATCACAATACTGGAATCGCAGCTTTCTAGTGCAGTGGTTTCTATTTCAAAAATACATATAAAATTGAAAACGAAGTCGAATTTAATGAAATAAAATTTAATCAAGAAGCCCTACATGTCTAGTTTCCAGAAATATAAATTTTATAAGAAAATTCGTTCAGAAAATATAGCTTTAAAAATTCGAGATACTCATGCTGTTCAGAATAAACGTTGTGAACTTACCCGTCCCAAACAAAGCCAATCCTAAGATTTGGGTAGAGCGTAAAGAGATAAATATTTGTGAACTTAGGGGTTATGGAAGAGAAAAGTATGAATTTATAAGGAGTCTTAAGAAACATATTTAATTTGGAAAATAACCATTTTCCCCAAAATTATCTCATAAATAACCTCTTAATAAGGGTGCGTAAATAACTTAATATATATCAATTGTGGGCGTTACAATTTCTCCTCCTAACAAAAATTCTCACCAAATTAAAAGGTTACCTTATGCATGGAAGAGTTGAGGATACTTCTCCAACATTTGCTTCTGTGTGGCTTCCTCAATAGAATGATTCATCCATCGTACCTTCACTAGGGGAATAACTCTGTTCCTTAATACTTGTCGCCTCGATCAACAATCTCAATACATTCATAAAAGACATGTCTTATTGTCATCGCTGATAGTCTAGCACATGTGAAGTGCTTGTGAACACACATGAAATACATTTGAAACAAGCCTAGGCAGACTTGGTGGTAAAGCTATGCGATAGGACCAATTCTCTCTAAAATCTCAAATGGTCCAATAAATCTAGGTAAGCTTAACCGAAACAAATTTCCATGGCGATACTTTCAAGAAAACAAAATCTCCTTTTTCAAATTCCAACTCACGCCTAACTTGCTCCAACTTGATTTTATCAAACATTAATTGAGAATTCCGGGACCCAAAATGCGGACCCAAAATTTTTCTTTCACCAACCTCATCCCAGCAAATTGGGGACCTACACTTTCTTCCATATAATGCTTCAAATGGTGCCATGCCAATACTCGAATGGAAGCTATTGTTATAAGCAAATTCGATCAATATTAGGTGCTCTTCCCAACCACCACTCAAGTCTAGTACACAAGCTCGAAGCATATCTTCAAGGGTTTGAATAGTCCTTTCGGATTGTCCATCTCAATTTCGTCCCCAACTCTTTATGTAAGCTAGCCCGAAAATCATGAATGTGGATCTCTTGATCTATTGACGGAACTCCATTGAAACCTCACTATCTCCTTAATGAACAACTTAGCAGTTGCAATACATTCTTCCCTTGCCAAGAAATGTGATCAACAATTACCCAAATGCAATCACATATACGAGGTAATCCAAACGAAATCCATTGTTATGTGTTCCCATTTCCTTGAGGAATAGGAAGCGTTTGTAAAGTTCTTTGGTCTTTGATGCTCAATCTTTACTTGTTGCGTACTAAACGAGACACAAAAAAGCAAAGAATATCTCTCTTCATATTCCTCCACCAAAACTTTGCTTTAGATCACGATACATCTTAGTACTGGATGCACACCGTAAGATGATTCATGCGCTTCTCTTAAGATCTAACTCTTCCTCTACTTTGTCCCAACCATAATGCATCTCCATTATCAAGTCTAAATCCGGGCTTATGTCATTTGCTCACATCTTCACCAGGATTTTATTGAGTTCTATGTCGTTTGAGCTACCTTAACTTTATCAATTACTGGGTTGGACTATTAAATTGGCTAACAAGTCGCGCCGCATGAGCAACTACCTCAATCCCACATCTCCTCAAGTCCTTTACCAAAGGTGATTGCATGGTGATAAGAAGAGCCATGCAACCAGATGAATTCCTACTCAAGGCATTTGATACCACTTTTGCCTTACCTGGATGGTAATTAATAGACCAAACAAAATCCTTAACCAACACCAACAATCATCTCTGCCACAAATTCAAATCCTTATGAGTCAACAAGTACTTCAAACTCTTATGATCGGTGAAGATCTCACAAGTCTCCCCATACAAATAGTGTCTCCATTAAACACTATACGGTAAATTGAGTTGGATAGTTTTGTTCATGACTCTTTAACTACCTAGAAGCATATGCTATAACCTTACCATGTTGCATTAAAAGCGCAACCCAAAAAGCAGCAAATCACAAAACCTCCACCTTCAAGGGAGAGTTACGAGCTCTTGAAAGCTCTTTTCACATGCCTCATCCCAATTGAACTTCACATTCTTCTTAGTCAAATTAGTCAAATCATGCTAGAAAATCCTTTGACAAAGCGCCTATAATAACTGCCAATCCTAAGAAACTCCTTGACTTGATCACGCGCTTTCACAATTTTTTACTTCACAGAAATACCATCCTTCGTCACTATATGTCCCAAAAATATCACACGATCAAGCCAAAACTCACATTTCTTAAAATTTCCATACAACTTCTTCTCCAATGTTTCTAATACAATCCTCATGTGCGTCATATATGCTCCTCCTTATTCTTAGAGTAAATCAATATGTCATCAATAAAGACGATGACAAATCACAAGATAAGGTTGGAAGATCTTATTCATCAAATCCATGGCAGTGCATTAGTTAATCCAAAAGGCATAACTAAGAACTCATGTCATCGAGTTCGAAAAGTTGTCTTCGATACATCCTCACTTCTTATTTTCAATCGGTCGTGGAAATCAATTTAGAATCACCCACGAATTGATCAAAGAGGTCATCAATTCGGGAAGAGGGTATTTATTCTTGACGGTAACCATATTCAACTTCTATACACAACCTCATTGAACCATCTTTCTTCTTCTGATTTAATAAAAACAATAAAGCAACATTCTAGTAATTCTTGCTGTTTGGACCTTTAGTTCTTTTAATTCAACGGTGCCATCACGATGTGGTGCCTTGGATATAGGTGTAGTACTAATTCTATAGTAAACTCAACCTCTCGATGGGAGTAGGATCGAAATACATCAATAAACTACAATCATAATTTTTGGAGTCAGAAATCCTTCACACTTCTTTAGCATTTTCATTGCCTTAACCATAGAAATCAAAGCTTTATGACTCTTAAGATTGAAAATGAAATTCTTCCTCATAAATAAAAATAATTTCCTTAGCAAAACAATCTATTGAAACATGGTAAGGTCCTAACCAATCCATCCCCAAAATCAAATCAAAATCGTGCATCTCTGGTGAGATCCAGCGAGGAATTCTTTATCACACAATCGATCACACACATGACTTATAGACATGATCTATTAATCTAATCCCGTCACGTGAACATCGAGTGGTGTGATAGGCACATAAACACACAAGATACAAATGAATGTGTACCACAGGATCAAAAAGAACTTTGGCTTCTACAGAGAATAAGGACAATGTGATACTACATCATTGGACACCTCACATCTTTCTCTCTTTGAAAATAGCGCGCAAAACACTTTCTGGTTTTCTTACATATACGCCTTCCCGCCCTTATTTGTAGTCTCGCCTCTCTTTGGGCAATCCATAATCATATGCCAGATTCTCCACAAGCAAAACAAGCTCCTTTCAATGGCATTCACCAGCACAATGTTTCCATAAACGGGTAGTTCCTCAGATGTCACCAAGAATACCCCTTGTTATCCCATTTGTTACCTCCACCATTATACTTAGAACTTCCATTTCGCGGTTGATTCTTCATTTCTCACGATCCCTAAGAGCTTCACCCTTCTCCAAGAACCGGGACGGGCCCACCAATGCAGTTGTTAATCTTAAGGATGGTCAATCGCCGCTTTAATGTTAGGACTTCTACACTTACTACCTTCATTAGCAACCAAGGTATGAGCAAAACGAGAGAGTGAATTGTTCCTCATTTTGGTCAACAGGAAATCAGCCATGTCGAACTCGTTCAGAAAATACTTTTCATGAAAAGCCTATAAGTCCCAAGTAATGGGTGCATCTTGCAAATTTGGCATCCTAGATTCAAGGACAAATGAGGCCAATATTACCCTTTGATCATTATTACAACCCATAGCCACAACTATCTTCTCCATCTGTTTTAGCCATGCCTCTTGCAACCATGGGCAGGTAGGTGGTCCTTTCTTAAATCGTTCTAAGTTCACCATAGCTCCATGATCTCTTGCGCCACCTTGCCTTTCATAACGGCATATTCTCTTGTGCTCAGATATCTTGAATTAACTTGCTTTGTTGTTCCATCAATCTAACCATTGCGCTCATAGGATTTCCTTTGTTAGCCATCTCGCAAGGTTGGCAACGATACCAAAAAACATCTCTCTAGAGTAGGCATGCCCCCACGTGACATCTTTTCACTATAACACGGAGAATAAATAAATAAATAATTAAGGGTAAATAATTCATGGCTAAAGGTCGGCAAAGTAATAAGTAGTATAACTAAGAAAATTTACTATTGTAAACAAGAGCAATAAATATTTCAATTCACGTTAATACCAAAGATCATATATCAAGAGTTATTACAAAAAGCAACGTAGAAAATCAAAAAGACCAAAATAGAATTACTAGTCATAAATGATTACTCCTTGCCTTAGAAATATTTATTCACTCTATTAACCTCAATAAAGTCTACAAAGTCTCAAGGGTTCATTGTACTTGTAGGATCTATCTTTACTTTTCTTTCTTTAGTCATGACTGTTGTCTCGATTTCCTTAGGAGTTCTATAAGGTAGTTTATTTAAACCACGGAGATACCCATCCATTGCTATAATAAGGCTTAAATCGAGGTCCCCGCCCCAAAATAGTAAGCTTTATTTCTTGTTAGCTCCTTGCCATAAACACGTAGTCCACGTATGGCCTCATTGAGCTAAGCTCAGTCCCGAGAGGAGTATCGACAGACCTCTGTAGTATGTCTTAGTCTATCATCCATTATTCTCCACAAGATCTTTGACAAGAACTCCTCCTAAGATAAATTGTTCCTCCGTCTCTTATTCTTGACACTTTTCATACCCATATTGTCCTTCTTCATGTCTACAAATGTAATCGATTTAATTAGACAATCTAATTCAAAAGAAAGTCCAACCTAGTTGCTCCAGATACCACAATTGTAACACCGGGAAGTCTAACACGTGCGCGGCGTTTGTTACTCTCATAATCTTCTTTACTCATAAGTTTCAAAGTGAAATTCCTTATTCAAATAAATCCATAAATCCAAACGTCAAATACTAAATAATCTCAGGACATATAAAAATAATAACAAAAGTCTCAAACTCCAAATTACACGTTCATAATAAAAGTAACTAAATAAACACAAGTCTATTCCTCCTTATTCAATAGCATCACTAACTCCAAAGCTAAGTGCACCTCTCAAAAGAAACTTAACTGCAAAAAAGTATAAAACCATTCCTAACACACTAGGCCTATCGATACCAAAATATTGCAAGCCTTCTTTTCATAAGTTTAAAGCATATATCATAATCCATAATTTTCATAAAACGATATATCACAATAACATAAGATAAATTCTTAATAATTCAGAATATTCAAAAGCATATTTACTTACGAAGCAAATCATGTAATAATATTACAAGTTAGGTGACTAGTAAGAATCAATATAAAACACATCGAATCTAATATGGACAATGAGCCAAAGCATTAAGAATCTCATACAATCGCCAATTAAAATCAAACAACAAAACATTCATATAAAAAGTTCATATCAATAATATACTTGCATAACATTTTAAAGATAACATCATGGTTGTCATGTCATAAAATCATTTACATATTAAAAGCATTTATAAAATACTTTGTTAAAAGAATGGTTTGAAAACATTTACATAAAGCTAATTTTGTTATCAAAATTAGTAATCCTTTAAGTAGTATCAAAACATTTATACTTATAATAATAATATCAAAATACTTATACATATCCAGTACATTAGGAATGAAGTTACTTACCTCGACAAATGAACTTGGATTAACACACCTCTAAGCTTCTAAGAGCCTCAAACACCTTCAAAACCTTAAACAAATACAAGATATGACAATCAAAACTTATTCTAAGAATTTGATTTTCTAATTCATACCCGTACAGGTCTGATTCTCGGAATTTTAACTCTTAATCCAAGACTCAGAATGATATAATATCCTATGGAACTATTCTGGACATCCATGAGTACCCTATGTAAAATTTACAAGAGGATCCGATATCAAAAACATTTTAAAAACTATTTACTTCTCAGCAAATTCGAAACTGTTTTCACATAATCTAAACTAAACAGAACAGGTTCCGTGATTTTTATAAAATAAAATACTAATCAGAAAATTATGAAATTAAACCTGGGAATCCTAGACACATATATTAACATACATATAAACTTTCAGAATTTTCCGAGTTCAGTTGGTGGTACAAATATTCTTGTGAATCGGATCACAATACTGGAATCGCAGCTTTCTAGTGCAGTGGTTTCTATTTCAAAAATACATATAAAATTGAAAACGAAGTCGAATTTAATGAAATAAAATTTAATCAAGAAGCCCTACATGTCTAGTTTCCAGAAATATAAATTTTATAAGAAAATTCGTTCAGAAAATATAGCTTTAAAAATTCTGAGATACTGCTGCGAAACAGGTTTGAAAGCAGATTCGTAGGAGCGTGGAAAAAATGTTGTGAACTTAGGGTTATGGAAGAAAGTATGAATTTATAACAGAAGTAATGTTTATTAATTTGGAAAAAATAACCATTTAAAAATTATCTCATAAATAAGCAAAGGTAAGAAGTTGCAATGAGAATTTGTGGCGTTACATTAACAAGAAAAGGTATGAAAAAAAAATCAAAAGATAATATCCTCAAAAGAAGATAGGAGATGAAAATTGACCTCATCGTTTATATCTCAAACTAACCAAATGCAGTTGATTGGTTGTATGCTTTGTGTAATAATATATTGAAGCTTTCATTTTCACCAATTGGCATCTAATTACATTCATCAATTTGGTAAGTATTGGCTACTTCTTGTGTGTCATTTGTCATTTGTATTCACCAATTGGCATCTCAGAAACTTGTGTTTTTATTTTTTTGGTAAAGACATGAGTAGGTCCAAGGCAGCTCATTAAAATTATTAAGTACAAGGGCATGCATCATTTCATTCAAGTTAAGCAGATATGTAAATCAAATATATTTATCCTACTATACTTCAATTGGCATGTTACAATCAAGTCTACAACGACTTCTAAAATGGATTTTTTTCATTGACAAAGAAGAGTATGTGTGGTGATAGTTTTTTTTTTTAAATATAGCCAAGAGTTGAAACTTCATCTAGCTATATATTGAACAAAAGATAGCTAAGAATTTTACTTCCACGGTCATTTTTTCTAGAGTATATACACTCTTTCGTTAGATTTTCCTTTTTTCACATTTTGTTCTTGCAATCAAGCATACAAAACCAAATAAACTTGTGATAAGAGTTCTATTAATGGCGTGAGTTTATCTCTCAATCAATAATATAAAAGTAAATAAAAATGTACTAAAAATTCAATGAATTAGTGAATAAGCATACAATGAGAAAGCACACTATTTTCTTTTTCCCCCTCAACAAGACAACAATGACTATAAGAAAGCACACAATTTTCTTTTTCCCCCTCAATAAGACAACAATGACTATACTAAAGCTAGCCTCGCATAATATTTTTAGAGTTCTATTGGATAAAACCAAAACTTCTCTCTTTTAACTTAATACACTAAGAGCAATCTCAAATAAATAAATAAATAGATAATAGGAGCAATACTATACATTGCAACTAATATTGTGAAAGATATATAAAATTTGATTTGATCTAAATAATAGATGACATAGTATAATAAATAATATTAAATTTTGAGAAAATTTATCAATGAATATATCAGGAGTCAATTAAATAAAAATTTGAGATATACAACAACATTACAAGAAAAGAAAAATCCAAGACTCGACTTAATTAATGAAGTATTATTATTCCTTTACATAGAATCAAATCAAATTCTATCCAAATTCTACTGTTAGATACTAATAAATAATTTACTCTTTACTTCTAAATACACAAAAAATTAATAATAATAAAATAAAAAATCGGAAATTGACACCACCCAACAACCAAAATAAACATTTCAGTCCCACCGAACCCACCTGCAGCTAATTGAATACCGATCACAAGAACCTAGATGCCTTTATAAGTTATAAATAGCTACTAGTAAAGAGTAAAGACTAAAAGCAGGTTCATTAAGGTGTCTTTTTATTAATTATGTCAGCCCTTGCAATAGCAAATGCACAGCCTTTTTCCTGCCATTAGTATTAATGGCATCAAACCCTAATATCAGAATTAAGTGCCTACCCATAGACCTTATTTACTTTTACTTATACGGCCCGTCCAATCAAAATATCGACAAATTCGATTCATTTATTTATTTTTTACGACCAACACCAATTCCATTTATTGAAGGATAAAAGAGCTAGTGGCCATGGAAGGTTGGCTGCCATAATCTATGGTAATTTTTATGACACCTCCACTTTTAAATTTAAAAAATTTAAATATTCGGTAGTCTTGATCATCGTACTCGAACTGAACATCAAAACTAAATGAACTTTTATATTTTTGTTTCATATGAGATTTCTATTTTTCGATGAGCTCATCTTAAAAAATTTTTGTTATCTTTTAACAAGTGTCCCAACCCAGCTAGCATAATCTCATCTTCCATAGAACTAGTTTTCACTTTACTAATAAATATGTTTCCTTAACACATTTTAAAAATGAGAAAGAATTTTGGAAGTGAATGAAGAGTTTTTTAATTTGTCAGCCTAGAAATGGAAATGAAGATCAGAATTGGGAGCGACAAAATGCACACAATTTATACAGGCGCCCTCGTTAAAACCCTAATTATATCATCTAAATTCTAATGCCATGTGACTTTACAGGGGGTGCGCTTTAATTGTCCACGAGCAGAGCTGGCAATAAAGTAAAAGCAATGGCGCGTTCTAAAACATTTTTTTTTAATGTTTAATAAATTAAAAGGTCAAAAGAAAAAAATAAAAATAAAATTAAAAACACAACACGAAGAGAGCGTAGGCCATTGGCAAGATTCACAGCTCACAAGCACATGGAGGGTTTAATTAATGTGTTCACAACTCCCCACACGCTTATATTAGTTGCCTCACATTCTCTCCATGACTACACTACGCTTTCTCTTTCTTTTTAAAATTTTCTTTTCTTGATTTCCATTTTCTATCTCATTTTCCTTCACTTTCTATATCTAGAAAGAATCACCCCAATCAATTCCACGGTCTTTCGTTTAATTCACGCCTTCAAAGTTGATGCTTTCCACAGATGGGTAATTTGAGGAATTAACAGGAAACATTATTGGGCATTATAAAGTAGTTTTTTAATTAACTGACACGAATGAATGAGCGAGAATAATTTATCCAATAAAGTAATCTTTATTGTTCCATCAAGTCAAGAATGTAACTAAATAGTTAGCTATAATGAATGAACATGCTGAATATATCCATTTAATTGTCAAGATTTTACTTCATAAGCCTTTTTAATTTTCACAACATACATATGATTCATTTTGACTAAGGTAGTAAACTTTTGCTGGCGTGACAAAATTTTATTATTTTAATAATTTTTTAATATCACATCACAATTCTTTTAAACACATATAATAAATTGTACTCAACCAACAAGATTTATAAAATAAAGATGAACACAATTCAAAAATTAGCTCATGGGTAAAGAATTCTACTTACTTTAAATAAATTTAACAAAAAAATTATTTTTAAATTATCTTACCATACGATAGTACATTAGTACTCAAGTTGTAGGGTATGGTACCTTTAAGGTACCATAATTGCAGATCGGATTTTAAACCCCTCCCCACAAATTTAACAAAGCATGCTATGATTGTTGCTCATAGTCTTTGACCCAAATTATTCAACTTTTAAGCCATGTGCACAAATTATAGAAGAGTAATAACATATCACTTTAGCATTATCAAATGCTTTGTTCTTCAATTTCTTTATTAATGATAATGGAGCCCTGATTTGTTCAGTTTTGGATCTTCTCTTGTCATGTATATTCACATTCCCACAACAATACACCACAACATTCCCACACCAAGTACATGAATTTTTTTTTTAACTCCAAAATTGTACACATCATCATTGTCATCATCAACATGTAAGAACAAAACTAATACCAACAAGAATACAAGATACAAAATAAATAAATAAAGAGAAAGAAACAAAAAACAACAAATTATACAACAATAATCACTATTGTACATATGATCTTATTATTATTTCTATATCAAAATTCAAATTCTTGCTCAAATAAGTTGATGTCCATGTTACTTGCTAACAAGAACGATTGTGATTCACCATGAACAACGGACAAATTATCTTCATAATTATAGAATAATCAACATCATGATTACTATTACTATTACTGTTGCTATTGCTATTACCGCCACGTTGTATTAACCCATGAGCCGCTGCTGACTTGGAACTCGACCCAGTGAGTGAACTCGCTTCTGGGATCGACTCAGTGGAAGTAATCAAATTAATGTTGTTCAAAATATGCTCATTACCGACGAGCTGACTCAAGACACCTGATTCAGTGACCGAACTCTTCTTCTTGTGCTGCATTGCGGCTCTCACAATTTCGGTCAACATGGCATTGGATAGTCTCCGAGCACCTTTAGCCCCACCCATTATGATCGCCGAGTTAACCGAGTGGTGAGACTGAGTTTTGTCCGAATTTCTCTTGTTATGCTTGTCCGACGACCTCATCGAGACATGTACCGACTCGGGACTCTTACTCCTGACTCGGCCGAGTGGGTCCCCGAGCAACAGCAAATGCTTTGTATCCACCAACGCTACGTGCTTAAAATTTCTCCTGACTCGTCCCAACAGCATTGGATAACAAGCCCATCTTCGTAAACTCATCGGAACGTGATCTAAGAACCCAGCAAGCGAGTTCTCCGGATCCAACTCGGACACTTCGAACCCAACCATTGACCCGTAACTCAGCCGAGTCAACTCAGCCGCTTGACTAGTACCATCATCATCTCCCACCACTGTTGACGAGTTACTGTAATTCCCACGAATTCTTTTACCCCACAAAGGCTCCTCAACTTCCTTGTTACTGTTGATATTATTCTTCACAGCTTTAACGAACTGAGTCAAATTAAAACTCAACACCGAGTCGGCGGCCCTCCTCCTCCTCGCCTTGGTGCTGTTATTATTATTATTATTATTACCATTATTACTAATATTCAGTTCCTTGTAATGCTGTACGAGTTTCAAGAAAGAGTCGTTCTCTTCTTTGGTCAAAGAATCAAATTTTTTCGAGGACGCGCCGAAGAGAAAGGCCACGTCGGCCTTAGCAGTGAGGCCGGAGCGATGCAGGACTCGAAGAAACAAACGGAATTCGTCTTCTTTAACGTCCTCCGTCAAGTGAGCGACGACGAGATCGGGCATGGCCTTAGTGCCGCGGCGGTAGAGGGTGCCCAATCCTTGTAAAGCAAACGGGTTATAATTAGAAGCTGGCTGTTTGTTGTTTCCTCGGAACGGCGTCGTCTTGAGGATGTTGTTGAATAGAGAGTGTCGGCGGGTGTTCGGTTTTTGGGATGATGATGACGATAAGAAACGGCGTGGGGTGTGGATAGAAGTGATGGAGGGTGTGGGGAGGGAGGAGGGCTCGAAAGTGGAGAGAGTGAAGAGGAGGAGAGTGAGGAAGACAGAGAGAGCGCAGATTGAGATCGTGGACTGTGCTTTTGTGAATAAAACGCTTGAGTTTGTTCTTTTGATGGACGGCATTAAGAGACTGTTGCTGGTTGTTTTGTTGCTGTCGACCACACTGTTGTTGTTGGAAGTACTTTTTGTGCTGCCAGTGCTGCCATTGTTGTTGCCATCTTCAGGGAAGAACACTAGAAGAAAGCCCGTGCCCCAGTTTTCGCTGCTGCTGCTGCTGCTGCTCTTTGGCTTGTCTTTTGCTGTGAAAGTGAAACCCATCTCTCTCTCTCTCTCTCTCTCCTTTTCTCTTTCACTCCGTTTGATTTCTGATTATTTGAGAGCGAATGGGGCGAGCTAGCCAGCTTCTTTTTTCTTTCTGTACCGAAAATCGCAATAGAATCGTCCGAAATTTAGTTGTGTTATTGTGGGGTTGTACATTTATGACGGAACGGTCCTTTCATTTATTTTATTTTTTTCTACTGAAATTGGGGCGGTAGTTTTTTATTTGTTATATTATTATTTATTATTGTCTTGATATTAGTGTATTTAAAATTTGATAAATGAATGAGGAGAGGAAAGCATGGAAGGTAATGGTGAAGATATGGAAATAAATCAGAGCATGATAGTAGCTATAATTCAATGCCGTGTGTATTTTTCAAGATACGCCATTGATTTCTATACAAATTTGCTTTTTCTTTTTTTAAATTTTTTTAACATGTAAAATTTTCAGTTGATTCTTTTTATGGATTTTATATGGTTAAAATTAGTCAAAAAGCTCATAAAAATATTTATAAGCTCTTTTTTTTTAAGAGAAATTGTAAAAAAAAGAAAGATATATATATATATATATATATATATATAAACTCAAAACTTGCAAAGAGTCTACTTTTCAATTCAATTGCATGCAAAAAAATAAATAAATAAAGTAAATCATATGAATTATCAAAAGTAAGTTTACTTAAAATATATTCATATTTAGAAGAGCAAAAAAATTTATAATTTTACTGTGACCCTGTTACATTATTGTTATGTTATTTTTTAGTTAATTCATCTTTTTTTACACTTTTTAATTTCCTATTTCTTTGATAATTTTTAACATTGTTACATTACGTTTTGTCATATACATATTTATTGTTGGACCACATTTTTTCAACCTACATTTTCATCCTAAGAAAATCATCGTAAAGAGTAATAAATATATTCAACAAAATACACACAAAATAATGACACAATGATCAGATCACATATTCACATATCTTATCCACGCCACACAGACACAGTGCAATAAGCCACTTGAGGCTCAAGAATTTCAATTTGTTTTTCTTCTTCTCCAATTAGTTCAAAATTATTAAATGAAATAATCGATCATTGGGCCACGTTACTCATATGCTGTCCTTCTGGAAACATTCTAAGAATTATTTGTGCTATTATTGAAGTATAATAGGAGTGATTCTTGAAAGATCATATATCAATTTAAATATTTAATTAATTCACTTTCATTCAATTAAATCAGAAATGCTAGCTATTGATCGTGCCCTAAGAACCGTCCACGCCATCACCCAATACTCTAGTTATTAAGTTATTGATAACGTCTTTGTCAAAATGTGACAATTGATAGAGTTATGGTCATATTCATAACTAAATGTGTTTTTGAAAATTAGTTTAGAAGAAAATATTTTATATTAGTTTTATAAAAATAGAATTTTGTGAAAAAAATCACTAATAATTTTTGTAAAATAAGTTTTTGTAAACTAGAATAATTTTTTTTAAAACAAATCTATGGGATGCAAAAGTCCAAATTAAATTTTTGATACCTCGTAAAATTCAAACCGAAGTGGTCAATTGAATAAAATTACCTGAAAATGATTCGATCGGCTCCTTTACTAGACTACTAGTTGATTATATAGATAATAAAATAGGCAAAAGAACAAGGTGGTGAACTATTAAAAAATGTTAAAAAATTCAAATTTAAATATCTTAATTTGTTTAATTAAAATTTTTTTAAATTAAAATATTGGGACATTTTATTCATGAGAAAATATCACATTTTTTTTTAGCATTGCTATGTTGTTAATAAAATAAGAACGAAACAAAAAAAAAAAAATCATGCCGACAATGTGGGAGGTGGTGATTGGCCACTTCTGGACTTTGGTGCTATCAGTTCACGGAACGAAGACTGATGCCGCGTATCGGGTCCTACGAAATTGAAAGCTTCCTGATCTAAATAACCCTGCAATGGGCATTGACCTCATGCTAACCATACGTACACGTTTCCACACTGTAACTGAGCCCACAGGAGCTCACCAAAAGCAGTCTGCTAGTCACCACCCTTCAACGCGTGGATGACACGTCAATTTGTTTTTAATCGGTACTATAATTCATTAACAGAAGTGTCAGATGTCAGAAATTAGCTCAGGTGGTAAACTTTCCTGGTAATTGGTCCGTGTTTATCACGCGCGTGAACTAAGCAGCGGTCTGCGGTTTTTGAGACAGAATAGGACAACAAGATCTGACGGACTAGATCAAATGAGACCATGTAAATCGAATGATGGGTCCCGATGGCCCCTTGATGTCTGTGCCACTATTTTGACGGTGGATCTGAAAGAAGAAGAGAAGAAGTTTCCATGGAAACAAAGCACACGTGTTACTTGAGTTATGCCAGTTGTTAGTTTTAAAACCAGTCCGTACATCGGGAAATGCACTCCCCTTGACTAGATTGAGGATATTGTAACACGGCCTATAAATTTTATTCTTAAATATTTTCGTGGTAAATAAATGCAAAAAATGAGTTCTTCAAACAAAACAGAGCTTTAATTAAATATATTTTTAATTAAAACTTTTCTAAAAAGTAATAAAATATAAATCAAGAGAAAATAAAAGTAATAAAAATTTGAATCTTGGATTGGTAATCTTAATTTAGAACTTGCCAAACTGTTTTGTTAATTAAGATAGATGAGCTACTTTTTTTACGGTAATGATTATGTTTTGAGGATTAATTTTTGGTTTTAACTTCATCCAATAGGATAGAAGCAAAGAAAACATGGGACTAAATCGAGGAACAAATGAATTAAGGGTCCATAACGGATGGAAAGTTTGTGAAGTCCTTGGTGAGATATTGGGGCAAGGAGGTGGAGGTGTCCGATGCTCGGTAATGCAATTGGGCTTGGTGGAAGAGTAGATGTGGTCTTACTTCTTCGGAAGATTGATCGGACCAAGATCGTGGAGATTAGCCATAACAAAAAATGCAGCCACTGAAATCAACCATGTTTTGCTTTTAGTGAGAATAATTGAGATTTTAGAAGCAAAGAAAACATGAATAAGACCAAGACAGAAACTTGACGCTTTAATTCAATAAACAAAAACAATAAAAATTAAAAGAAATCTCTAACCAAATAATCAAAGAAGGCAAAACTAGCAACCCAGTTGAGAAGGATAGACGCGAACAAAAAGGCTAATGAATGAATATAAAAGACAAAACTTAAATCAGCCAAAGATTGAAGCATTACCTCATGTGCAGAAATGGCCCCCGCTTTGTGAGTGGTTGTGGTTGTCACGTAATGGCTGTCAGTGGCAGTGACAGCGGATGAGGATATGCATGATGCTTGATTTGTGGGCAATTTCAAAAGAATTGTGGCTGGAGATCTTGATCGATAACAACTGATTTGTGGAGCGAATTTTGGCTGGAGATCTCCATTGACGATGGAAAGGAGAAAAACTTTGCAAACGGTGCGTTTTTAGTAGAAGGCAAACTGTGTATTTTTGGCTTAATAAAACGGTGTGTTTAGTTCGGGGTTTGCCCCGGGCTAAATAGCATTTTCCTATTACTAAATTAGAATTTTTTAAAAAAAATTGCAAGAAAATGCGGATAATGATAATTTCACCATTTTTTTTAATATTTCTTATGAATTTAAGCGTCGTTCATTTTTTTTAAAATTATATAAACCGCACGTATAGGTGAGCTTAACAAAAATCATAGCTGCACTGTAATTCAAGGTAAAATGAGGGTGCGCTTGGTATTATCTTTTAAAAAGATGTTTGTATTTATTAAATAACGTAAAAATGATTAACATTTAGTACATCTAAAAATGCATTTAATAGTTTGTTTTCAAAATTGTATTTGAAAATAAAAAGTGAGTATGTGTTTGGTTGTTTATTTAAAAAAATGAAGACAATAAAAGAGAATGAGAAAGAAATTAATAAAATAAAAATAGAGTATTATCCATCCCTATTAGAGATTTAAAATATTAGCTTATTTTTAATAATAAAAAAGTTAAATAAAATATATTATTTATTTAAAATTTATTTATCTATAGATATTTTAATTCTTTTAATTACGATAGATATTTTAATTCTTTTAATTATGATCATTTGCTAGTCACGTCATTGTATGTAATTGTATTTCAAAAAGTAAATGTAAACTTACCTAACAAAGATTTATAAATTTTCAAAAAAAGTGCAAAATAAATTATTATATTACTAGAGGAATGCGAATAATCTATTGTGTTCATGTGATTTTTTTGTTTGCCAAATAATTACTTTAATAATTATGTTAAAATATTTGCAGTATAACTTATAGCAGCAAGAAGTCTGCTGGCATGATACACGCAAAAAATATATTTTATTTAGAACTTTAGTGTGTGTGTGTGTGTAATTGATATTATAAAATATACATATCTACTAAAATATTACATATTTATATCATTAACTTTTAATTATATATCGATATCATAAAATATACATGTCAACTAATATTTTACACATTTATACAATTAAAGTTCTAAATTTATATAAAATTTTATAAATAATATATTGTATATATGTTCATCCTTCCAAAAAAAAAATAAAAAGAGAGAATCATATCTAATATTTGAGTTTTGATGACAAGAATCTACAAAATAATTTAGAATGAAAATTATAATCATGTCATTCCTCGAGTAAATAGGTAAAAAACTTTAACCCCGACACAAAAAAATCGTATATTTGAAATCGTTTTAATAATCGTATTAAATTGATGAGGCATTTATTTATGTTTGGTTCGTGTAGCTAATCATCATATTTTACCTAACTCTATTACAAACAATAAATGAAAATGTATGGGACCATACATTAAGCACAACAAATTTAACATGAATGAGGCGAATACCATCCACAACTCAGCTTCTATAATGGAACAACTTCCAAGTTCATGTTGAAATGTTAGGGAATTTTAATCCCGCCCAAGATCCCGCAAGCAACGATATCAAACAAATAATAAGCAAAAATAGATGGAGAATAAGAATCTTATAAAGAAAGAAAAATATCCTAGGAAACCCTTATTCTTTAAATAGAAATTCTACAAAAAAGAAAATATCTTAAAAAATCTTTATTAAAAAATAAGACATATTTCCTAACATGAAACCACATACCCATTCCCCACAATAATTCATTACCAAACTGCCAGCGCTACCTTAACCCGATCTCTTCAAAGGCACATCAGTATTCAATTTGAAAAACAACCACTTTGGAGCTGCCAGTAGATCCATTTCTCAGCTTTTGTCACTTTTTATATGTCTAAGGTATTATGAGTCTAGATGATTTCCTCAGTGCGACTATCACAGCCATGATCACAACTCAAAAATATGCTTGACTTGTTGGCATGGACAAATTGGTTATGTTAATACCACATACGAAAGATAATGACCCCAAAGAACATTGACCAACCCTTGAAATTTGTGATGTTTAAGTTCCGTTTCAGATTACAAATTACCCACTCATGAAGATCCATCGTAAAAAAAAGTGGTACTTTTGTGGCTCAGGATGAGAGATAACCTACTGCATTTTGAGTCAATGCAGTCCCCTACTGCATGTAAGCATCCTCAATGACGTTTTCTGCATGTAAAGCATCCTCCCTGCAAGCACTATCATTTATCACATGTCTTTTAGAGAGCTCTACATTGATTTTCAATCTGTTATGCATCAGCAACCAAAGAAAGCAACGAACACTTTGGGGTCCTTTCCATTGCTAAATAACACTCCAAAAGGAGTTATTCACACCTGGCATAGGTTTAAAAAGCGATAAATAAGCTGATTTCATAGTAAATGATCCAGACCTTGATGGATTTCCTCATCATTTACGGGTTGCAACAGCTACACATTGATGCTAAAAATAGTTTGCTTAACTTCCTTATCATTTACGGGCTGCAATAGCTACACATTGTATTACTATTCATCCTTACAAAATCATTTGGAACAGGATACGTACAATACTCCCCTTCCTCTTTAGAATAAAATTGGCGAAGAAGGAGACAATATGTGCCCAAATCTCATCTCTATCGTGAAGCCAATGACCAGAGTCATCTTGAATGGTAACCACTTTGTTCACTCTTCTTCTTTGGATGGTTTTTTATGTAAAAAAATACTACTCTAGTCCCCACAGTTTATCCACTCCTTTCTAGACTTCTGATACCACATGATTTCTATTGGGAAAAATTAGGTTTTTAAAATTTTTATAAAACCTTTTGAAGATCGCTCTCATATAATATATAAGAATTTGTATTGTATGAAAATCCTGCTTTTTGTTTTTGATTTTAGCTCACGATCCGTCCTTACCACCAATCACGAGCGTGCACTGATCTCCGTTTCGGCTATTCGATCACAAGCCTTTTTCTTTTTCTTTTTTCTCTCAACAACACTAAGAGCAAATCTATAAAAGTGACCCACTTTTGAAATTATATCTTCATTAGCGCGAAATACAAAATAAAACTTTTTTCATTTAATAATAAACATAACATACTGGGCTAAAAAATCCAAGCCTTACTGATTAAATTCAATTACATACAATTATAGAATTATTTAATTCCAAATCTACTCCACTAAAAGATTGGAATTGAATAATTTGAAATAATAATTATCGCGGCACATCCTTTTCTTTTTTATTTGTATTGATATCTCAAAAATCAATTTAATCACATCTAATACTTGGTTTTCTCTAATGATCATTTTCAACATATTAAATATGTCAGGATTTAAGATCACGATAAATTCTATATTGTTAATCCATAACTGTAATAGAATCTAGACTACAAGTCACGTGTCATGCCCACTCAAATGGAATAACAATTACAATCATGAAATCATAATTAACTCAAGATTAAGATTACAAAAATCAATGCCTATGAGATTTAATAAGTCTCACCTTCTTACGAAGTTAATTAAATCTCAGCGTGTGATCCAATAAATTCATGATTAAGACAAATCATGAATTTATTACTATACCTAAATAAAGTCTTTATTTATCATTCTAAATTTATTTAATCATAAGCTTGTATTTTATGCATCACATAAATACATATAATATGATTAAATGGACTTTAATCCAAATATTAATGCAATTAAGATATTTGAATAAAATACCTCATTTATTTTATTAATTAGAAAAAAAATATTTATTACAATTAAATAAACACATATGCTTTTAAAGAGCATATTTTTCCAACAATTTCTTCTTGAGTCAAAACGTTTTCCAGATTTTTTTCAAAGCACCTTCGAAATGGATAAGATTACTAGTCAGATCAAATTCCAAGGCCTTTTGAATCCCACCAATTCTCGCCAAAAGCTTCCTTTTTCATTTGAAAATGTTTCCAAAAATCTCTCTGTTCCACGCGTCACTTTGGAAATAAGCTATTTAGTCATCTGCACATAATTTTATTGATATCCCAATTACTTATCACAAAGCCACCTATGATCTCTGAGCCAAGAAGCCATAAAGCGAAACGGTCATTGCCCCTTGTAAGATTCAACAACATGACAGTTATGGGCCAAGAGAGGTCGATGATCAGATTAGATCTCAGGGCGATAATAAACGACTGTGTTAGAAGTCACCCGAAGCCAATACTCGTTACATAACGATCTATCTAACTATTTATGAAGCGTCCCTCGAGACCAAGTAAAAGTGGCCCTTGGAACCCAAGGTCACACATCTAGTTCCTGTGAAACCACTCTCTGAATAAATTACACACGTTAGTCGTATTTCCAGCACCCCCTTTTCTTTCCGTAGCATTCATAGTAGTGTTAAAATCCCCACCAATAATCTAAGGACCATTTACTAGCTTAGCGAGATTATCTAAAATAGGCCAAAGTTGCTTTCTCACTATACCAACATGACTTGAATAAACTGCTATCACCCAAGAAGAAAAGAGAGATCAAGCTTAGAGGTACGACAATCAATAAATTGCCAATCATTCACAATTACATCCACCTGAATATATCTTTAGCTCTACCTAATCATTCTCTATAAACTAAAAAAAGAAAAAAGAGATTGTTGTTCATCTTTTCATTAATTAATTTTTCTTATGCAAACAACAAAATCACTATAAACGACTTTGATTAACAATTTTGGACATCATCAAATTTCAAATATCTTAATTCGAATAAACTAATCACTTATTTCGAGTTAAATCCTTGGATGTAGAATTTTTTGGTTTATTAAAAGAAAAAAAAAACTATTCTAGCCCGATATCAAAATAAATGCTGGCTTCACCACGACAATTGAACCCAATTTAATATAAATAAATTATCCATCAAGATTCTTGATTCCCGTTATATTATGAGTGGGGTCATTCTTGTAAAGTCTTTTAGTACATATATTCTAATTAAACTTAGATTTAGAAGAAATCGAGTGCAGAGAAAAGATAGAACCCAAAAACAAGTAAGATTTATGAGATTGAGAGATTAAGAACTAATGAGCTTTGTGAGACTCTTTAAAATCCTCTTTTTTAGAAGTAAAAAACACATGCATGCATGATATGGTGCCACCACAACATTGTTTTCTTAAATCCAAGCGCAAGTCTTCATATATATGCAGATACAAGTAAAGGCCTAATAATTAAGAAAACTGATGAGGAGATAACTCGCCGTGAAAGTGAGTAAAGCAACTATATATATATACATAATGTTTTAATAAAAGATTTCTGACCATATCAAAGTCAGGCATAAGTTAAAAGATAAAAAAAACATAGACTACAATATAATGTATTTTGTCATGTATTGTATTGAAATTAATTTTTTTTTTCTTTTAGCTTATTCTTAATATATTGTCAGATATCACTGATTGGAAACCCAATACACACACACACACACACCTATATACATATAATACAATACAATACAATATAATACAATATAATATAATATAATTTACCAACTAACCAATAACCCTATTTGTACATGTTTGTTGTTGGGGCAGTTGTAAGTTTAAACTAGCTACAACAAAGTGTTTGATAGATACTTATTGCTCCAACTTAGAACCTAATTAAATTGATTTTATCTTACACTTATAAGATGAAAAATCTAAAATATCTTCATTATTTTTGACAATATTTTTATCTAAAATTCATTTTTACCATATACTATCAACTTTTCATGATTACAACAAGCAATGAATATATAAAAGAATCTTTGTTATCAATAAAGCAGATTATATAATTTACCAATTGAAGCTGATTATCAGAAGAAATTAAAAACTTAAATTTCTTTGAAAGAAAAAAGAGATGCTATATTGAAAAACACGAGCAATACTTCATCCCTGATGTCTATCTATGGAGAAACAAAAACCCTAGAGACTGTCTTCAAAAAGTTGTACTTTTGAGGTTTCTCTGCAATTCGATTGCCAAATTGTCTAAGAGAAAAGAAGCTGCTTGTATAACTAAATGTTGAAGTCATTTTCTTAAAATATTCATAACTATATGGACAATCCAAATTTGTTTCTACATCTATGATCACTTGTCTAGCTAATAAATCAACAAAAAGACTGCAGACGCTAATTTTGAATTGTCGAAATTCTCTTCAAAACCTTATACTAGTAGCTCTTATAGGGCCATAAGGCCATTATGATGCAGCCTTCTCACCTAAACTTGATTATTGATTCTGTATTCGCTTACTCAAGACTCTTTCTTTTTATAATAATATTTCAACTCTATATTTTAATGTGTCTGTCAGATTGAAAACTAACAACAACCAAGAATCCCTTGAGATTAGTTAATTGAAACTTTCTATTTTTGAGTTGGTATTGGAAATTTGGAAGATGAGTCTCATGAAGTTGTTCACTATTAAAGTTGAAAGATATATTGCATGCTTCATAATCACTTCCAAAACCTAAATCCCTCCAGTGCACGTCTCTATATGCAGCTAAACCAAATTTAGATAGACACTGAAGTTGATGTTTATTAAGAGAAATGTCTCACCAGGAAATGTGTGCCAAGAGAGCATACTTCAATTTGAGGATTATTACTTGGCTACTCTCTACTCAATCGAACAATCTTGTAAAAATTGGTAGTCCTATCAAATTCAATTCCATACCTTATTGTCATACTTCTTGGGAGGAGAAAGTACTTGGAACAGTCTAAGAAAAATGAGATTCGCACCACATTTAGCACCACAGATAGCACTGAATGGTGCATTTTGAGGTAAATATACATTGTCACTGTGAATTGACGATTGCAACACACACGCACCGAGTAAGAACACACGTGCTCTCTCACAGAACATACACGCCACAAATCCCACCAAGCCACCAATCTTATCGTTGGCTCCCCCTCTCTCGCTCCAAATTCAGGCTGAGTCTCTCTCATTCCCCTCTAATCCCGGCACTCTCTCTTCCCCCAAATTCGCAGTCGGGTCACTCTTTCTGCCCTTATGAATCCACAGCAATTGTGGGTCATGGATGCCGTTGTCTTGTTGTTGACAACTACCGTAATAGACTTATGGAGGTAGTTAGCTTCATTAGAACATCCTTATTTTAATAATTTTCTAGTTAGAAACTTAAGTCTTAAAATTTATTGCTATAGATTAATTTTTCAATTTTTATGTTCTATATACGTATTAAATTTGGTTGGCTTGGTTTTTTTTCGTGATGAAGCAAATTACTAGGCAAATTTGGTAGGCTTGATTTGTTGATTCTTTTATATAAATAAGAGAATAAATACAAAAAGTTGTTTGGAATGTTATTGAACCATGAGACAATATTATCTTGTTCCAAGGCTGCTTTTGCTAATAAGTGAGCTACTCCTTTATAGTTTCTTAGGGCATATTGAATTTTGCTCTGTTGCAATCTCTTTAGACTAGCTTGAATCTTAGAAACAATCTAAAAAATCTCAGTCCTTGTACCTTTCCTATTTAAGACCAGGTCTACTACCTGTGCCAGAACCTTGCAATAGCCTTTTGGATATCCTCACATAACCCCAGTGAATAGACCTTTGATTTATTGATTCTTGATGCTGAGTTACAGGGCAAATTTGGTTGGCATGATTTTTTTATTCTTAATTATTGTTTTAAGTGGGCAAATTTAGTTGGCTTGATTTGTTGATTCTTGAAGTTGAACACTTAGCCTATTCAAAATTACCATACACTTAGCTTAGTTTTCTGATTGTTGATGCTGAGCGTTAGATTGTTGGAAATTAAGTTGGGATAGATTGATTTGTATTTGCATGTTTTGATTGTTGCTGCCGAACTTCAGATTGCTAGAAAATTTGTTCCATCATTATGTGTTGTTTTTATATTAATTGCCGGAAATTATGTGTTATTTCCAGATTATTAGAAAGTTATGATTGTTGGAAATCATTATAAGTGCTCTTTATATTGATTTCATCATTGTTGGCAATTATATTAATTGCTTGAAATTAGAAAAATCTTTATATTGATTATTGTTGGGCTTCAGATTGCTAGAAAATTTGTTCCATCATTATATGTTGTTCTTTATATTTGTAGAAAATTTGTTTAATCATTATCTCTTATAACACAAGTGAATTTCCAAACCCATAGCTGAAAGCTTGTGAAAAATATTGTAAAAATAGTAAGATCTTACAAACTTGATGTACAAGAAAAAAATCTGAATTAGAAGTTTTGGAACCGTAAAAGATGTGGGGCTTTTGAACAGGATGACAATCAGAAGAGTGATGAATCTAATGACTTCAAATGGATGGAAGATCGAAATATGAATGAGAGTAAACTTGACATTCTATTAAGAGAAGTCCGCAAGTTGGGGCATTAAATGAAATGCTTATCCCTTAAGTTTCAATTGTTTGAGAAAGAACTTCAACAAAGATGACAATATTAAGATCAAAGGCAATTGATGGAGGATGATGTATGAAAAAGACAACCGAGTCTTATTGTAAAATATTTCTTACAAATAATTATATCTATTATAATATGTAGGGGTATTATCATTGCACCACTTTTATTTTGCCTTATGTTCATCCAACCACTATAAAATTTTAACATGTACTTTGCACAATTTTTCTTTTCACATTTGTATCAACTAACCACTTTTGCATTAACACTATTAAATAATTTTAATAAAATGACAATTTTACCCCTAAATAAATTAAAAGACCATTTTATCTTATAAAAGCTTTTAAAATTAAAAATTATAATCATAAAAATATCCCTAAATTTAATAAAAAATAAATCCCAAATAGATGTGCTCAACTGATTTTTACTAAATTTATATTTTACAAAAATTTAATAGTTATTTTTATTAAAAATTATAATTTTAAAAAATTTAATAAAAATAAATGAATTTATTTATTAAAAAATTATAATTTTGTAAAATTTTATTAAAATAACTGAATTTATTTCTTAAAAGAATAAATCTAAAATTTTAATAATTTAGGGGATTTTTATTAAATCCCAAAATTTTGTAATTATTTTTATAATTATAATTTTATATTAAAATAAGTTTTATTAAAAATACAAATTCTAATTTTGGGATTTATTTTTTTAAATTTAGGGATATTTTTATCATTATTTTTTTATTTTTTAAAGTTTTTATAAAATAAAATGGTATTTTAATTTATTTGGGGGTAAAATTATCATTTTATTAAATTTATTTAATAGTATTAATGTAAAAGTAGTTAGTTGATACAAATATGAAAAGAAAGGTGGTGCAAAGTACATGTTAGAATTTATAGTGGTTGGATGAACATAAGACAAAATAAATGTGGTGCAATGATAATTTCCCTATTATGTATTATATTTAAGTTGTATACTTAATTAATGTATCGTTATCTTTGTTTTTTTGGGTGAATTATATGATGAAATTTTAAATTTTAAATGTAGACTGAATGCTTCAGCAAATGCAAAGTACTAGCTTCTCTTATTTTGAGTGGGTAGGTGCATTTTTGGTGAATTTGCTTAGATTGATTTTTTCTTCTCATATTTGGCAAAAGAAACGAGAGTAATTAATTACATTAGCCAAGAATAGGACATGGAATGCAAGACCAACATTAAAATTCAATAAAGAAACCATGAAATTAAATGATAGGGCTAAAACATCCACTCATACATAATCCAAACACTTCAATATTCCAATAGCACATGGAATGCTAGACTTGCAGACTTTATGCATATGGCTAAAAAATGAACAAAACAACTTCATAAAACCACAAGTATGCCATTAGAGGAATAAATCCATACATCAAATCCAAAAGCTAAGTGTTGTATTAGAATATGAATAACAATAAAACAAACATTTGTATTCTTCAGTCTTAAAATACTAATACAATGCAAGTACAATGCTATTATGCGAAATCACTTTGAAACTCCTTATTAACTCCATATTCATTATCTTGCTGAAAGATTAACTGTTGAAAATGTCCATGCGGCTGAGGTTGTGTATGTTATTATAAAAAATTAAACAGCTTGTTATAATAAGAAAAAATAAAGTAGATAAGATGAACAAATAAAAAACTTATCACCACTTAGATGGTGGATAAACATTATACCCAATTATATGATGTGAGTTCATAAGACCTTAACACAAACACACATTAATTAATGGGACTTTGATTAAAAATTTCATATATATAAAACGTGAAAAACTTACATTATAATAATCAATAATTTCATGTGGGTACATATTCCTACCAACACTACTTTGTTCAAGATTTTGAAGTGTCTATAGAAATTCAAAAATATATTAGAAAAATATCTATGGATTGTGTAACGAAAATTAAGTTTATGGATAAAAATTTCAGAAAACTTACCGTAACAACATTGATCTCTTGTGTTGGGATTGCAGTAGCCACTAGATCATTTACCTGTCCATCCTGCAAAGTCAACAAAATTCATTTGAGCATCATTTATGTAATTAATTATTTTACTTTAAACTTCGAATTTTAAAACTAACCTTTACATTGGAACATGGTGAATGCATTTTCAATTTTGTAAATTTTTTTGGCTTATTTCTTAGACAAGGTGAAAGACCTTTACAATGCTTAGTTACTGGATCATGTACCATTTCAATTGAATTCGTTGAAATTCCTATGTTGTTATTACAACTTCCTTGTCTTATAGCAATAGTTCTTTCGTCATCTCCGCATTGAATTGTCTTAGTAAATATTTTCGTATCTTCTTAATCCAATCCAAAACAAGTTTAGACTTTCAACATTTGTTGCAACCATGTTTGCAATCTTTACAAAACTAACACACATTTTCTTATATCGCTTTTGTTCATCTATATAACTCTGCAGCTCATAACTCGCTTTCACCCTACTATGGCATCTTCACACATCTTTTCTCTATCTTTAGAATATGTACTTTTCTAGAACCTTGAACAACTACAACGAATTTCACCCTTGTCTTTTTCAAAATAGACTTCAAAAAAACTTTTTTTTGTCTTTGTTTTGACATCTTCTCTAACTATATATTCACTTCCTATAGAATTGACAAATTCGAAATACATCTTTCCAATCAACTCTTGTTAAAATTCTTAGAACTTTTAAATGGTGTACACATCTATAAAATGTTACAACTGGCAATTGTTGGGAAAGACATTTAGCATCTTCTTCAACTTCTTTCTGAACTTTATTCTTCAATGCAATGCTGTATTGCCTTACAAATTGCTTTAAAGTAGCTTTTGAATTAACATAACCATAAAAAAAATGCAATTATACTCTCACTGCGTTGAGTGATTGACATTCATGTCCAAAAATTGTTATTTAGATAACATGGTACGCAATTATGTCTCTTATTGTATAAACCTTGTAACCACTCATTACCCTACAAATCATATTCTACAATCATGTGTTGCCAAGTTTCATTGAATTTTGCAGGGTTCTGTGGATCATAAACAGCACAATCCAACACACTGTTGATGTCACGATATTGTTTGTAGTCCCCTAACTTCTTTGAAATCTTGTTTAATATATGCCATGAACATTATAGATGTTGAGTATTAGGGAAAACATTCTCAATTGCAACTTTTATTAACTTATCTTGGTTTGTAATGATTCCAATGGGAGTAGAGTTAGACATGCATGATAGGCACGTTCGAAACAACCACATGAATGTCTCAATGTTCTCATGTAAAATCAATCCACACGCAAACAAAATAGACTGACCGTGATGATTAACGCCTACAAATGATGCGAATGACATATCATACTTATTTGTAAGATATATAGTGTTAAATGTAACAACGTCTCTAAACTTTTTGTAAGCTTCCCTATTCGTTGGCTCAGCCCAAAATACATTTTTTTAATTATCGTTCATCATCCACTTGCATACTAAAGAAAAACCTATTATCTTTCCCTTGCAATTTCATAAAATAGTTTTAAGAGTAGCAGCATCTCCGTTTTCAAGCTATAATCGTCTTTCTTTCTAAACATTATTTCTACAATCTCTTTTTATGAATGTCACATTTTCATGGCCACCAACCTCTATAACAAGTGATTGATAATTTTTGGACAATTTAATTCCGGCTCGATCATTTACATCAATTTTTTTTTTTGCATATGTACTGAGGCTGCAGTTGTACCAAAACAACCTAGACTTGGATGGAGTCAACAATGCATGGTTGTGTTCAAGATTTAAATTTCGAATCATCCATTTTACATCTTCCCCTAAACTACCTCCTAATTTAGCATTGCAGCCTGTTTTTGCATTAGGTTGGGTTTTAAGATATTAGTTGATTTGCTTCTTGTCTCACCACTTCGGCCACAAGCAAAAAATCACATTTTTGAGTATCCCATCATTGTCCTTTCTACTAGTTCTCCGCATAACTGGAAACTTTTTTTTTTATCATACTCTTTGTAGTAAATGAACATTTTAGTATTGCTATCAAATGACATGTCAATCCTTGGCTCATCATCCTCCTCAATTTTCTCCAACTCTTCAACTTTGGTGGTTTTTTTTTTCCATATTCTTTATTTCTACAAAATGAAAATAATTCATATTAACAAATCAAAAACAACAAAGTTAAAAATAAAAAGCTTAGCTCGCAATCATTTAATAATTAAAGACACGACATAATAACATTTAACATTTAAAAAGCTTAAAAGATATGAAAGCTAAGAATGCAACAAACGAGAATTGAAATCAGACTAGCTCAAACAAGGTAAAAAAAAAATTAAAAATGTTGGTCATATATGCAAATAACCAACAAGTACAAGAAAAGTACGTGATGTAGAAACATGAACAATTAATAGATTGAAATTAACCTGACTAACTTGACTGTTTTTCTATGAATTAAAGTTATCTATAGGAAGCCCACTTGAAGAGAGGAAGCTACCAAAAGCTTCCTGCTTCTATGTATGAAATGCTTGGTAAATTTGATTTATTTGAACTTACATTATAAATGTTGTGTTGTTAAATTAAAAAAAAAGAAATGCAATGTAAATGCAATCTTCAAGTCAAAATACAACAAGCTTATAGACATATTTGTCATAGTATATGAAAATAATTTATATTCTATTCATATTCTATGCAAGCTTCCCCTATTTAACACAATGGCAGTTGAATCTTCACAAATTCATCATCTTAGACAACTAAATTTGGAATTAATTAAGCAAATTACCTCTAGAAATCGATTATGGCAGTCGATGACAAGTGAAGCTGAGAGAGTCAAGCTGCAAGTCAAATTTTTGAGACAGGAGAGAGAGTGATGTGTAATGAGGGATGTAATCAACTGGGGAGAGAGAGGAAGCCAACGATGAGAATGGTGAAGAAGAATGGAGCTTAGAGATCGGTGCATTGGTGAGAATTGTGTCGTGAGGGAGAGAGCGAGAGAGCGTGTGTGTTGCAATTGTCAATCTACAGTGAGAATTTATACTTACCTCGAAACACACCTTTTGGTGCTATATGCGGTGCTAAACGTTGTGTGCATATCACTATTGATCTTTTAATGGCTTTGGTAGCCCTAGAACTTCTCGTCTGAGAGGATTAATAAAAAACGTTTGTTCCCACCAGCCCAACAATTTGAAACAATAATAAACCATAAGCAGCGAATCAATAGTAATACAGTAATCATCAATTATGTGACAAAAGTTCACATAGGTAGAAGTTGAGGTTCATCGGCATCAGTAGCAGCCAGCAGTCGTGTGGACATATGCATGTAAGCAAAACGAAGCCTGTTATCTGTTATGTCACGTCTGCTCTTGGAGATTGACTGGAAATGCAAAAGCGATTTTGTGGGCAATCCTAAAAGGATTTCATACACAATATCTACAGGAACTTGAGCTTTAAAAGAGTCCATTGATTCTCTTAGTAAAACATCTATTAGCAGCCACCAATTACTCTTAATGTTCTCTATATCTTTAGGTGTTTTATCTTGTTTTTAATTCATACAATTGTGGATGTATATGTATTGAATCATGAAAGTTGAAGGTATGTTAAATCCTATCAAAATTCATCAAATTGATTAAAAATTAGACATGTTATCTTTATTTATCATGAAGGACTATATTTTTTAGTTTAAATTTAAATAACTATTAACTCATCAAAGAGTGTTGTGTGACGTTAAACATCTTGAAATTAAGCTCCCAAATTTCATCTTGATATGGATCATCTGCGTGGTGGCTAAGTCCCTCAAGTGTAGAGTTAGCAAATTACGGGCTTGGGTCGGGCTTTTTCAAGCCAGGCCTAAGTTGATGTTACTGTCACTAGGCCCAAGCCTTACGAAAGTCTGTCCAAATTTATATGGGTAGGGCTTGGGCTGGACTTGGGATGGACTTGGGCTACGATTAGACTTTTAATTAATTTTGTAACAAAGCTAAAAAAAAAGACATTTTAAAAACTAAATGCATACCAGTAAAATAATCATAATCACAATTACATTAGCAAGGAATATAACACCAACTAGGTCGTTTGATGCTGAGCAAAATTGTCTTCTTTCTTTTGAAACGACGTCGTATATAGAACATCATCATCTTTACATTTTATTCCATTATCAGATAATAAACCCTTCTCCAAGCTATCAATTTCTACAACCTCAACCCTAGATCCTATTTGAAACAAACAAATAAATAAATGATCATAATCACAATTAATCCAACTTGGATTTCACCAAATTACAAGATCAAATAAAAAAGCTTAAAAAACCGACAATAACTTGTGAGAAGTGCATCTTACCTATTAATGAATTAAAAGTGTTTAACTGGTAGATTCTACAAATTCAACAACATTTAAGCTGTAGTTTTTTGTTGCATATTACATATGAAAGATTAAAAACAAAATAATTGTCCACTTTATTAGGTTCTTGTTTCTTTGCATCAAGCATTTTTGTGTGTTGGGTGGTGGTGGCTACAATTGTTGGGTGGGTGTGAGGATGAAGGTGCGGCTTTTGGCTATTGCTTCACTTGGTTTTGGGTGGGCGGGTGTGACTCATGGTATTGTGTGAGGCATTAGGGAATATAAGGTTTAGCTGTATGACTTTAGCATTTTGAATTTTTATTTTTATTTTTAGTTTTCTTTTTTATTTTTGAATTTTTTTATATAGTTTTTCTGTGAGGCCTTTAACCAAGCTCAATTATATATGGGTTTTGTATTTTTTGAGCTCTTATCCTAGGGATGGCAATGGATTGGATCGGATCGTGATCCAAATCCAATTTGGATCGGATTTTGGGGCCGGGCTTAAAAGAATGGATCGATTTGGATATTGATGTGCGAATCTAAGTCATCTTAATATCTAAATTCATATCCATATCCACCCATCTTTTAATTTTATTTTATTTTAAAAGTTTCTTAACAATTGTGGAATTATAATGATAAATAAATCTTATTCATAACATATTAGTGGTATTTACCATGCATTTAAACTCTTAAAACTTGAAGGTTAGTTTTGTAAATTTAAAGACCAAGTATGCAAGCTAAGTAATACAACCAATTTAAATTGACCAAATAATTTTTAAGGAATATAGTTATTCATATATTTAGTCAAATATGATCATAATAAAAATAATAAAGTACTGAATATAAATCATATTTAATTTATACGTCATTATCTGATATTGTAGGAATGAGGGTGGGTGTGTCGTGGATATTAGAATGATGAAGGAGACAATAGAATATTAGATTGATCTTACTCCTCTAATTACTTTTGAAGGATATTTTATTATCTTTCTTATTTGTTGTTTTAGTGTAAAAGTATAAATTACAATATTTATTATATTTTTGAGAAAAATTATATAATTTTTTTGTTATCAATACATTTTAGCCTTCAATTTTCATTCTAAAAAAATATTTATTTTTTATTGCTGAGTTTTAGAATTCATGATGGATTTAGAGCAGATTTAATTTTTTTTTTCAGATTTTGAGCAGATATAAATATTTATTTCTTTTTTGGATATGGATATGGAGTGAAAATTATAGATTCATGGATCTTTTTTTATTATGGATCAGATCCAACTCATATCTACCCCATTTAACATTGCTATCTTATCCATGTCTTTGTCTGGCGGGCTGGGGTTAAAGCCTACAGGCCTGGTTCACACTAACTTGGTCCATATTGGTGCAGGCTTGGGTCGGTCCAAGATTTTTTGGCAACACTACTCAAGTGCAATGATTTTTAAGAATAATAGACTCTTTACTTATTTATGACATATGTCCATAAAATCACTCTCAATTTTAAAAAAATTGACATGCTATTTATAGTTATTCTTTCCAAACCTTTAATTTTAAAATAGTACATTTGTACCTTTTTCTTTAAGATGTAGAAGGGTGGGCAAATGAGTAAAGCCCAAATCAATATTTAATTCCCTACCTCCTTAGGATGCAAGTGAAATAAAGTTATTTGAAAATTACTCTTTAATATGAGTTAAATATTTATTTTATTACAAATATGTATATTGTTTATTATGAGGTTCTTGATGTCTTATTACTTGATGTGTGTGTGTACACTGTAATTCACATTAACCTATGCCATTCAATAAATTTAAAATTGAGCTAATTTAATCAAAACATTTTGGGATGTTTATCATTGTTCTTTATTATCATTATGGGTTTCAAATATAGCCACTGCCATAATTTTTTTCTTTTAAAGTAAATTGCCTTGGCCGATAGAAGAAAGATAATAATGGCAATAGATTTTAGAGGTAACATCTGTTAACTATCTATTAGTTATAGTCGATTGAAATCTGTCTTTAATCTTGTAGAAACTTAATTTACAAAAAATTTAGGAGACTAGGAAATGAAAGAATTTGACTCCTATCTATATATATATATATCTTGAGTGATGTAAATTTCTCATCATCTCATATTCTCTATTATCTAATAAATTGGTTGAAATTAAAAAATAATTACATTACAAAATATTAAAATAGAAAATAATTATTAGATTATAAATTATTACATGTCTTTTCCTCTTTCTATTTAAATTCAACAATATGGAACCATTAATAATAATTAATTATAAGTCTTGAAACATTCATTTATTTTATTATGTCAACAATTAAATTTTAGTGGCTTAAAATACATCAATTAATTAATATTAATATATGAAGGAAGGTTCCTTCATATTCCCTCAACAATGCCATTAGAGCCTAATTTTAATGTCATAATCCCATATTTAATTATTCAATCTTTTGTTTAGTGCATTTTGGCTTCTTCAAACTCCATAAACATTAAATATTTAAGATTTGTTGTATCATTATTTCTCATCTTTTTATATTCTCTATTATCTAATATATTGGTTGAGATTAAAAAATAATTACATTACAAAATATTAAAAATCTATATCTATATATATATATATATATAAAGTTGGGACTAGAGGAGGTGATGTTGCATCACTATTTCTCATCTTCTTGTATTCTCTATTATCTAATAAATTGGTTGATATTAAAAAAATAATTACATTAAAAAATATTAAAAATAAAAAATAATTATTAGATTATAAAAGATTATGTCTCTTCCTCTTTCTATTTAAATTCAATAAAATGTAACCATTAATAATAATTAATTATAAGTCTTCAAACATTAATTTATTTTATTATACCAACAATTAAACTTTAGTAGCTTAAATATATCAATTAATTAACATAGGAAGGAATGTTCCTTCATCTTCCCTCAATAATGCCATTATGGTCTAATTTTAATGCTATAATCTCATATTTAATTATGCAACCTTTTGTTTAGTGCCTTTTGGCTTCTTCAAACTCTATAAATATTAAGTAGTTAAGATTTGTGGCATTATTATTTCTCATCTTTTTATATTCTCTATAATCTAATATATTGGTTGAGATTAAAAAATAATTACATTACAAAATATTAAAAATCTATATATATATAAAGTTGGGACTTGTGGAGGTGATGTGGCATCACCATTTCTCATCTTTGTATATTCTCTATTATCTAATAAATAGAGATTTTTTTTTAAAATTTGACTTTTCATCTTCTCATAATTAATTTGATTGTTATTATACAATAACAATTATGTAAAGGTTTTATCTTTTTGTATTCTCTATTATCTAATAAATTGGTTGAGATTAAAAAAATAATTACATTACAAAATATTAAATATTAAAAATTAAAAATAATTATTAGATTATAAAAGATTACATGTCTCTTCATCTTTCTATTTAAATTCAATAATATGTAACCATTAATAATAATTAATTATAAGTCTTGAAATATTCATTTATTTTATTATGCCAATAATTAAACTTTAGTGGCTTAAATACATCAATTATTTAATATAGGAAGGAAGATTTCTTCATCTTCCCTCAACAATGTCATTAGGGCCTAATTTTAATATCATAATCTCATATTTAATTATGCAACCTTTTGTTTAGTGCCTTTTGATTTCTTCAAACTTTATAAATATTAAGTAGTTAAGACTTGTGGCATCATTATTTCTCATCTTTTTATATTCTCTATTATCAATAAATTGGTTGAGATTAAAAAATATTTACATTACAAAAATATTAAAAATAGAAAATAATTAATAGATTACATGTCTCTTCCTCTTTCTATTTAAATTCAACAATATGTAACCATTAATAATAATTAATTATAAGTTTTGAAATATTCATTTATTTTATTAAGCCAACAACTAAACTTTAGTGGTTTAAAATACATCAACTAATTAATATAGGAAGAAAGGTTCCTTCATCTTACAATTTTAATGTCAATCTCATATTTAATTACTAGTTTTTACTTCAAACTCTATAAATATTAAGTATTTAAGATTTTTTATGTTTGAGTTTTCTTTTATTTAACCAACATCCTCTTTAGAAGTGTTCTTGTGTTTTTATTTTTTGACTTATTTGAATTTTTAGTATTGTATGCTTCATAGAGTACTCGTTTCTTCAAGAGTTGAATAATGATAAAGATAGTTGGATGATAAGAGTTAGGCTTTGTATGATGTGGGAGTCTGTTAATATCAAGAAGAATGAAGAATGTTGTGTACACTTAACTATACACATTAATATATATTTTTAAAGTTAACAAAAAAATAATTAACTTTCATAAATAACATTAGTTTTATAAGGTTGCGTCATCTTTATCAATTCATATTTTTTTATCAATTTCATAAAGTGCAAAGTAAAAAAAAAAAGATAATACTAAATTCTTTTTTAAATTTATTTCCTATATATATATAAAATTTGTTAGAGGTGATGACCATTGTTTCACATTCATTATCTAATAAATAGAGATTTTTTTTTAGACTTGGCTTTTCATCTTCTCATAATTAATTTGATTGTATTTAACTCATTTAATAAATAGTAACTTTATTAATATATATCATTTCTCATCTTTTTATATTTTCTATTATCTAAAATATTTAAAATATTGGTGGATATTCTTTGTAATTTTTTTCTCTTTCTATTTAAATTCAACAATATGTAATCATTAATAAAATTAATTATAAGTCTTTTGAAACATTTATTTATTTATTTTATTATGCTAGCAATTAAACTTTAGTGGCATAAAATACATGAATTAATCTATATCTATATATATATATATATAAAGTTGGGACTACAAGAGGTGATGTGGCATCACCATTTCTCATTATTTCATATTCTCTATTATCTAATAAATTAGTTGAAATTAAAAAACAATTACATTACAAAATATTAAAATAGAAAATAATTATTATATTATAAATGATTACATGTCTTTTTCTCTTTCTATTTAAATTCAACAATATGTAACCATTAATAATAATTAATTATAAGTCTTGAAACATTCATTTATTTTATTATGCCAACAATTAAATTTTAGTGGCTTAAAATACATTAATTAATTAATATAGGAAAGAATGTTCCTTCATCTTCCCTCAATAATGTCATTAGAGCCTAATTTTAATGTCATAATCTCATATTTAATTATTCAATCTTTTGTTTAGTGCCTTTTGGCTTCTTCAAACTCCATAAACATTGAATATTTAAGATTTGTGGCATCATTATTTCTCATATTTTTTTATTCTCTATTATCTAATATATTGGTTGAGATTAAAAAATAATTACATTACAAAATATTAAAAATCTGTATCTATCTATATATATATAATTACATTATAAGAGGAAACGACGAGGAATGATATATATTAATAAAGTTACTATTTATTAAATGAGTTAAATACAATCAAATTAATTATGAGAAGATGAAAAGTCAAATCTAAAAAAAAATTCTATTTATTAGATAATAGAGAATATACAAAGAAGCAAAATGGTGATGCCACAAATAAAATAAATGACTTTTTTTTTAGATTTGACTTTTTATCTTCTCATAATTAATTTGATTGTATTTAACTCATTTAATAAATAGTAACTTTATTAATATATATCATTCCTCATCTTTTTATATTTTCTAATTACAAAATGGTGATTTTTTAAATATTAAAAATTATTACATTACAAGAGGTGATGTGGCATCACCATTTCTCATTATTTCATATTCTCTATTATCTAATAAATTAGTTGAAATTAAAAAATAATTACATTACAAAATATTAAAATAGAAAATAATTATTATATTATAAATGATTACATGTCTTTTCCTCTTTCTATTTAAATTCAACAATATGTAACCATTAATAATAATTAATTATAAGTATTGAAACATTCATTTATTTTATTATGCTAACAAGTAAATTTTAGTGGCTTAAAATACATTAATTAATTAATATAGGAAAGAAGGTTCCTTCATCTTCCCTCAACAATGTCATTAGAGCCTAATTTTAATGTCATAATCTCATATTTAATTATTCAATCTTTTGTTTAGTGCCTTTTGGCTTTTTCAAACTCCATAAACATTAAAAATTTAAGATTTGTGGCATCATTATTTCTCATATTTTTTTATTCTCTATTATCTAATATATTGGTTGAGATTAAAAAATAATTACATTACAAAATATTAAAAATCTATATCTATCTATATCTATATATATATATATATAAAGTTGGGACTATAAGAGGTGATGTGGCATCACCATTTCTAATCAATTCTCATATTCTCTATTATCTAATAAATTGGTTGAAATTAAAAAATAATTACATTACAAAATATTAAAAATAGAAAATAATTATTAGATTATAAATGATTATATGTCTTTTCCTCTTTCTATTTAAATTCAATAATATGTAACCATTAATAATAATTAATTATAAGTCTTGAAACATTTATTTGTTTTATTATGCTAACGATTAAAGTTTAGTAGCTTAAAATACATCAATTAATTCATATAGGAAGGAAGGTTCCTTCATCTTCCCTCAACAATGCCATTAGAGCCCAATTTTAATGTCATAATCCCATATTTAATTATTCAATATTTTGTTTAGTGCCTTTTGGATTCTTCAAACTCTATAAACATTAAATATTTAAGATTTGTGGCATCATTATTTCTTCCTCTTTCTATTTAAATCCAACAATATATAACCATTAATAACAATTAATTATAAGTCTTTTGAAACATTCATTTATTTTATTATGCTAGCAATTAAACTTTAGTTGCTTAAAATACATCAATTAATTAACATAGGAAGAGGGGTTCTTTCATCTTCCCTCAATAATGCCACTAGGGCCTAAGTTTAATTTTAATAATTTTAATGTCTCTTCCTCTTTCTATTGAAATCCAACAATATGTAACCATGAATAATAATTAATTATAAGTCTTTTGAAACATTCATTTATTTTATTATGCTAGCAATTAAACTTTAGTAGCTTAAAATACATCAATTAATTAACATAGGAAGAGAGGCTCTTTCATCTTCCTTCAACAATGTCATAAGGGCCTAATTTTAATGCCATAATCTCATATTTAATTATGCAACCTTTTATTTAGTGTCTTTTGGCTTCTTCAAATTTTATTATGCTAGCAATTAAACTTTAGTGGCTTAAAATACATTAATTAATTAATATAGAAAGAGAGGTTCTTTCATCTTCCCTCAACAATGCCACTATGGCATAATTCTTCTTATTCTAAATTTAAGTTTCATTTGCTTGTCATCATCAGCAACAAAAGTCGATTATGATGCAACTACCATTATAATTATGTTTGGGTTTTTTTTTTATTATTTAACCAACATCCTCTTTAAAAATGTTCTTGTGTTTTTATTTTTTGACTTATTTAAATTTTTTGTATTGTGTGCTTCATGGAGTATTCTTTTCTTCATAAGTTAAATAATGATAAAGATAGTTGGATGATAAGTAAAAGTGCGGTAAAGTTGATTAGTGAACATAATTTTTATTGATGAAAATGTTGTGCGGCTTAACTATACACATTAATATATATTTTTAAAGTTAACAAAAATAATTAACTTTCATAAATAACATTAGTTTTATAAGGCTCTTTAAAATCAATTCATATTTATCAATCGAAAAAATAATACTAGCTATTTCCTAATTATATATAATCTGTGATTTTTCAAGAAGGTAGTAGAATTTGAAAGGCCTAGGATTGAAAAAATTTAATCAGTAATCACTCTTCAGGCGCCATCACAATTCACAATCAATATAGATGCTACCCAAAACTACATTTTTCCATCGGGCAAAGGGAAATAGATAATTGCAACTTACATCACGTGGCTGGTGAAAAATCTTTATTGCAACTTACATACCATCCTGGAATTTGCTTTATAAACATAAAAAAAATTCTTTGTTGCAACTTACATTTCTTTCAAAGGAAAAAAGAGATGCTATATTGAAAAACACAAGCAAATCCTACGTCCTCGATGTCTATCTATGGAGAAACAAATACCCTATGGACTGTTTTTAGAAAGTTGTACTTTTGAGGTTTCTTTGCAATTGGATTGCCAAATTGTCTGAGAGAGAAAACGCCGCCTGTATAACTAAATATTGTAGTTATTTTCTTAAAAAAATTATAACTTTGTGGACAATCCAAATGCCACAAACAATTTCTTTCGAGATCAAGAACGAATACTTGTCTACCTGGCGCTTCAACAAAAAGCAACCCACGACTGCTAACACCAATTTCAAATTGTTGATGTTCTCTCCAAAAACTTATATCGGCAGCTCTGAAAAGGCCATTGTGATCCGGATCTGATCCTCTCGCCCAAACTTGAGTACTAATTCTGTATTCTCTTACCCAAGTCTCTTTTACCTTTTCATAATAATCTTTCAACGTCCAAATTTCAATGTGTCTATCAGATTGAAAACTAACAACTGCCAAGAATCCCCTGAGATTAATCAACCGAAATCTCCTATAATGTTTACCTTGGCATCCGAAATCTGGTAGGGGAGTCTCATTAAGTTGCTCATTCTTGAAGTCGAAAGATATAATGCGTGCTTCATGATCACTTCCAAATTCCCAATTCTTCCAGTGCATGTCTCCATATGCAGACAAACCAAATTCAGATTAGACACTGCAGTTGAAGTTTATTGTTAGAGCGGCGGATTGATGATGGAGAAGCGTGTCGCCAGGAATGTGTGCCAAGAGTGTATACCTCAATTTCAAGATTATTCCTCGGCTCTCTACCCAACCGAACAATCTTGTAAGAATTGGTAGCACTATCAAATCCAATTCCGTAACTTGTCAAACTTCTCGGCAAGAGAAAGTCCTTGGAACAATCTTGTAATGGCTTTGGCAGCTCTAAAACTTCTCCTCTGAGAGGATTGCACAAAAAGAGTTTGTTCCTACCAGCCCAACAATCTTGAAGCAATAATAAACCATAAGCAACAGATTCAACAAAAACATAGTAATGGTCTCTCTTTGAGTAATCCAAGATTGGAGATGGACAGTCACTTTCCTTGATAATATTACCGTCGAATGTTAATGCCGCTCGGCGTTTTCGATCGAAAGCGTCAATATAATTGCAGAGCGGTAGAAGTTGAGGTTCGTTGGCAGAAGCCAGTCGTGTGGACATTTGCATGTTAGCAAAACGAAGGCTGCCGTCAATTATGTCACGCCAGCTCTTGGAGATTGATCGGAAACGCATAAGTGATTTTACGGGCAATCTTATAAAGATTTCGTAGACGATATCCGCAGGTACTTTAACTTCAGAAGAGTCCATTATTTCTCTTGGTGAAAAATCTATTAGCAGCGGCTAAGCTTTTGTGTCTTCTCTAAATCTTTAGATTTTTTTTTTTGTAAATCCTACGTTGTGGATCTGTTTGTGTTAAATAGGAAAGGCTACAATTCTATTCCTTCTAGAATCTAGAATATAAATAATTTTTACTGATTTCTTACGATTGAAAAAAATTAAGAGAAAATTTTGAATTAAAACAAATTGACTTGGCCGACGATAGAAGAAAAGGACATGTTGATAGTTTTTGGAGTTAACGCTTAGGGTTTAGAATTTTAGTTGGCCACCACAACATAAGAAATTTGTAAGTTCCTATCCTAATCTTAGTTTTCTTAGGTTTGAAGAATCTAATGAAGTTATAATGTTATACGGTCAAAATGTATTTATTTATTTTTGTCATAACATGTCCTTTTAACTTCCCTAATATTCCTTTTAAAAAATTCAATAATTTATCTCCAAAGAATACTCTCTCACCACCAATAATTATTTTCGAGAGACTAAGTATGAAATGAAAATTTTTTCCTATATATTGTAACTGATTTCTTCTAAACTCATATCTCTTCCAAAACATCTAAACTCAAGAGAACCTTAGGTTTGTATAATGCACCACAATGAGCTCCCAAAATTTCTCAAGCACACTCTTAGTAATAAATTAATGTGAGCAATGTTATAAAACCATATAATGCTATATTTAAAACACAACCTACGGATAGGGACGGTAAAAAAACTTCGACCGGCCTAGCTTATTACCATGGGCTTTGGCTCAAGCCTCCTTATAAAAAGTTTGGATGATGGCTCAAGGGAAAAAGGTTTAAGCCTGGCTCAAGTTCTATATTTAAAAAAAAATTATAAATTAGAATAATGAATTCAAATTTAAAAATAATAAAAAATTGAATAAAAGAAAGTTTAAAGCCCTAATTCATGTATATCAATAATGAATTTAAAAAAAATCTAAAATTATAATATTAAATTCTCTTTTAAATGTTAATTAATTAAAAGAGTGCTTGAATTAGAGAATGTACAATTAAAAAATTAAATCTCTAAACTTTTTTTGCTTTATTTTCTCTATTTATTATGTTATTTTGAAATATTCATTTTTTTAATTCATTGTTGATTATAACAACTTGTTGATTATTTAAAAAATTAAAAAAATAAATAAAAAGTTTAAGCTCAACCTAAGCCTGCAATGGTCCTGGCCCAAACCCAACCTTTATACTTTCTCTCTAAGGGACTTAAGCTTGGATTTAAAAAAACCCAACCCAAAGTTGCATTTTGCCATCCTTACCTAAGGGTTTTAGACTTGTGGAGTATACATAGATATATATTTGTGCGAAAATATAATAATAAAAACGATATCTTAAGATATAAAGTGCATTGTTGCACAAAGGTTCTCGTGATGACATAATATTGGCTACAAGGTACATATTTTCTTAGCCGTTAACATTTACGTTTCGGTCTTAGTTTGACGGTACGAGAAGGACTTGACATGTGTCCTATGTAGTGTTACAGACTACAGTGCTTAGATTACTCACGTTGGGCCATAGCTCTCAAAGAATCGGCCCAAGCCCAAACATTAAACCCTTTGCTCTTCTTTCAATCTTAAATACCATTAAACCTCAATCCTAATTTGCCAAATCGCTAAGGACCAATCTGATGAGCTCAAAAGAGAAACCAAAGCCGACCATAGTAAAAATAGAGATGGTAGTAGATTTGTCTAATCACATCAACATCCTTTAAACACCAAATATTTTCATCCTTATTATTACTTCGACATGAGTGACGACGGTCATATGATTAGTAAAATTTCGTCTTGGCCAATTAATAATAATAATAATAATAATAACAAAAACTATGATGACGTTTATTTTTTAATTTAATGACTTAAAATTACTTAACTTAATTAATTAATTTAACTAGAGATATTTGTTTTTATAATTTAATAGGACTTTTTAGATAATTTTGACTTAATAAAATAAGTCAATTTTTTCGGCTTTTTACTGAATGGAGAAATCTGAATAAAATTAATTTCTAATACCAAAAATATCCCTATTTTATAATTTATTTTTCATACATATCCCAAAACTCATCTGTAGACGTTTACCCCACATAATCTCATTTTTATTTTTTTCAGCCATCGTGGAATCCCTCCTAACTTTACTTCTCTCATCAAGTTCTTGAATCTCTCATTAATTTCTTGTTGGGCAAGCACTTGACATGGGCCTCTTCTTCTTCTTCTTCTTCTTTTTGCAACATTTACTTATATACTAATCAATGAGCTTTGCTACTTTCTTTGTGTCTGACAAACTTTGTGATGCGTTTTGGGTATTATTCATATGAATGTTCAAAACTTATTTTTATTGAAATAGTTAGTTAATCTTTAGGTGATCATTTTGGAAGAATGTTACTCAGCTATTTGATTTCATTTTTTTTTAATAATTGAGATGATGTTGTGTATTATCAAATTGACGGAATGTAGCTATAGCATTACATGTTTTTCTTTCGTAATTGGTTGAAGTAGTTTTCGTAGAGCTATCTTGGGTGGTTATGACTTTTCTAGTCTTTTTGAATGAAATTAACAAATGGCAGAAATTAAGAATCGCTGAAATTAGTAGTCCACTAATGATTCCATTTGATTGTTTTCTGTAGAATTTTCTTATAAATGTCATCAAAATGGGAAAGAGCGAATAGGACTGATCCTATTTATAGGAAATATTTTATTATATTTTATTGATCTTTGCATGGGTGAAGATCGTTCATTACAATTGAACCCAATTTAATATAAAGGGATATTATCAACTACTCACTAGAGATTTCTTGACATATCAATTTATCACCAAGACTTTCTGATTATTACATTTTACTACCTAATATTTCAGCACTTATCATTTTACCACCAAAACCTTAATATTGTTAAAAAGTTGCTGAAGTCACGAGGATATTTGCGGAAGTTTAAGCTGAAGTTATTTTCTCAGCTCTTTTGTAGATTGAGTGGTGATATTTAACCTCCCTTAGTATATCATACCAAGCCCCACTTTTGAGTTAACCCTATTAAAAATTTTAAGCTAATCGTTATCTCTCAACATACTTCACCTAATCTCAAATTTACCGTTATTATAATTTTTATCTTTTCTCCAAGCACCCACCAAATAAAACTTATAAAATTTATTTTAAAAAGTGAAATAAAAACTCTAAAAATCACTATAATCTCTCTCTCTTTTTTGAAGGTTTTATCGATCATTGCCATAATCATAAAAAAAGATTTGATACTTCTTCATCATCCTCTATTAAGTATTATAAATTAATTTCTTCTATAATTACAAAAGTAAAGTATAAGAAGATATAGTAATTTGAAAAATTAAAAGAAATTAGGGTTTAGTTAAATTAGATATTAATAGAAATTATCACGTGCATGCACTTAAAAGCTATATATATATATATATATATATATATATATATATATATATATATATATATATATATATATATATATATATATATATATATATATATATATATATATTTTTGTTTCTTTTTTAATGCGGACACACTCCTAAACTATGCAGTTTAAAAGAGTTATTTTTCAATAAATTATAAAGTTGTATAATTTAAGAGAGTTAAAAACTAGTTCAGTGTGTCTGCATGAAAAAAATAAGCTCATCGCACTAGAGAAGGGCTACACACACACATACATACATAAAGAGAGTACTTTCTAATAAGGATATTGCACTTTAGTCAAAGTATAGTATCTCAATTAAAGCCATCCGATTTTTCATATAATCTACACATGGTGGATCTTACCACCTGTACATTTAAAATTAAAAAAAAATTCGTCTATCGGATATATAAACATTATCAAGTGCAAATGTCTACACAAATTTTCATGTGCGCTTGTTATAGTGCTGTAAATGAATATTTCACGTTTAAAATATTGTAAACAATGCGTTTGTAGAAGAGAACTATCCATGTGTGTGTGTGTGTGAATCATTTATCTAATAAGGAATTGCTTAAATTATTAAAGTAAGAAAAAATGTAAAAGACAAATAAAACACGTATCCAATATAGGGTATATTTTTCCTCTAATATATGGAAGTGTATGTTTGACGTCAACACCTGAATAGGACCCTCTCTCTTTCTCTCTCTTTTTTTCTCTTTATATAATCCATTACTTTAAGAAAATATGGGATAATCTTTTAAAACATTATGAAAGGAAATTTTCATCACTTCCCATAAAGTGCAATTGTTCCTTCTTTCTCTATTTTCTTCGTATATACGTGAATTAAATTTTAGTAATAAATCTTGGGAAAGAAAAATAACGACGTGAAAAAATTTCAAGAAAATAAAAAATTAGTCATCTTTTTCTTTTTATTTGAATCGATTCTCCATCTTCCATTATTTTTAGATCTTATGACACCTTGATTATAATAGAAATTGACTAGTCATTTTGTTTTGAAAACTTAAATTTTTTTTCTAATTATCAAGATTTAATTATGAGAAGAAGAAAGAGGAAAAGTGGGAGAAGAAATTTAATTTTGTTTCAGTTATTATATTCATTTTAAATACAAAAATGGTACATAGATGAGGGGGAAAAACGACAGTGATGGAGAAAACTTTTTACCTGATTAATTTTTTTTAGAATCATTTTGCATTTTTTTCTTGGATAATTGTGTGAAGAAGAAAGAAGGAGAAAGATGTGATTGACATTGAGTTAATTTTCATTAATTACTAATTTTAGTAGTTTGAAAACTTTTGCTTTTTGACCACTAACTAGGAAAATTGTAAATAAATTAAATCTGAGCCTTGAATATTTTTAAATATTATGTGTCAAAATTTGTCACAAAGATTAAGAAATTAAGAGCCTTGATTATCGTGGTCCGTAGTCCACTAATTAAAACAATATTAGTTAGTTGTACTTCAGATATATAAAATTACGTGCTATGACTGAATCAAACTAATTTAAGTACTTGTAATAATTAAAAATAATAATATAAGTTACTAGTTGTAATAATTAAAAATAACAATAAGTTACAAGTTGCAATAATAAAAAAAAATAGTAAAGTATAAGCTATTTCCAGCTAAGCAAGGAAAACTTTTATTATGCTTTTTTTGGCAACGAGTTATTAATTATTAGACGCCTTAAAGTTTGTTGACTTATTATGTATTTAGTATAATTTCTCTTCTAAGATGAGCAACTTGAGTTTATTAGGAGGTTTATTGACAAACAATCTAAAATTTAAGTGATATCTGTAGGCACTAGTCTGAATATATGCTCAACCAATGCAGTGAATATCCACAGTGAAGGAAACAATAGTGCCAACCACTTTTTGTGATTAAGAAAATTGATTCACAGATAGAGGATATTAAAGGGTTGTGTGCGCATATAGAGGTGCTAATTGCTCATGAAGAATCTCAAAATAAGTTTCTACATGACATTGTATCAGTGGTTAAGTCATGGGGTCTATCAAAATCTCATTGTGATTGGTACACATTTGTGAAAAGAGATAAGAAATGTATGGTAAACCTACCAAATAGAGAGATGTTAGAGGGGATCGAAGAGAAATTTCAATTGATCTTAATTGTAATATGATTGGAATTGACAAGAAAATAAATGAATTAAAATCTCAAAATGTGGATGATAAGCACGACGTGTTTGTTGAGGTGCCATTTAGTCAATTTTGGTTATTTGGTCATATATAAATGGTGATTTGATATGTAACTAAGTCATTTTTATTTTTCAAGTTAAAGATAATGTTTCAAAATCTATTCTTTTACTGAACGCATTCACATATAACATCGACAAGATGGGGAAATGTCAATTCTTAGTTTAAAAAAAAAAACTATAGCTCACCCACATCACCCTTTAGAGTAAGTCCATTTGTGGCCTCAAAGCAGAGCATGAAGTTACGTATTCATCAACTGATAGAAGAGAAGAAAAAATACTCAATAACGGTGACAAATGACTAATGTTTCTTTTGTTATCATAGCTGAGGATCATTGTAGTATATACTATATGTAAGTGTGGGGAAAGAGACCATAATAAGCCACTGCAAATTAAGTGGAAACAAAACTCTTTCCCTTTTTGTGTGATTAAAATAGAATGTGTACCATAAATAAATAGGCAGAAAATAAACTAACACAATCCAAAGAAAAAGAAATCACAAAAGACACAGATTTTTACGTGGAAAAATCAAAGTGGGAAAAACCACAAGACCGTAGTTCGATAAAATCTTCCACTATATTAATAGATATTAGAGGCTAATAATATCAATAATCTTAATATTCTTGACTTACTGTAACAGCCTAATAACCGTCTCTCTAATAAATGGGTATCGTAAATAACAGCCAGCGAGGGGATAAATAAAAATGAAGATCAGTAGGATTGTAGAGGGCGATGCTAGGAACTTACCCTCAAAATTTGGAAGAAAACGGAGCTAAAATTACCTTCTGATTGTCCAATCAAAGATTAAAATCACTATTCACAAATTAAAAGCTCCACTGTCTTTTCTCTCTCTCCCCTCTTCTTCTGTACAAACACATTATCTAGGGCAGCGACTTTCACCCGCTTTTATATATTTTCTTTTGGTTAATTTCATGTAAGTCTAAAACTTTCTAATAATTACACATCAAGCAAACCTATTTGGGCTTTAGGCATTTTGGTCCACTAAAATGGGATGGTCACACATAGTCTTACCAAAGCCATAATTCTCCATAAAAGAATCAAACTTCTTGTACCATTGTCTTTGCCTTCGACATTGAACATTTTAGGTTGCTCCATGTATATTTCGTCATAAATGTAGGAAAATTGCATCCAAGCATTAGGTGGCAGGGACGGAGCCAGCATGGAGCACATGCCCCCAGCTTTCAAAAAATTTTTTGATACTTGTCTTAAAAAAATATATAAAGACAAATGAGAGAATGAAATATATTAAAAAATTAATTAAAATAAATGAATTTTTACCTTTATGCTTTCTCTCGTGTCTTCCGTAGTTAAGTTTCATTGAATCAAGTTTGGTGGGTGACTGGGTGGACTCCATTTTCGTCTCTTCCATGCAAAAAATTGTGGTGGGTGCCTAGGTGGACTCCATAGCATATCAGATTAGGCGATTTGCAGACTTGCAGTGCTCCTTGATTGTCCGATTTGCAGACTTGCAGTGCTCCCTGCCCTGGTCGTCATCAATCATGTGCGTGATTTCTTGTCACTTTTCTTCACTTGTATTGTATTTGTATAGTTTGAACTTTGATGTTTTAAAATTGAAATTTTTTAATTCTAATTTTTTTATCTCATTATTTTTTTCATTCTAAAATTGCTAATTTTATTATATACTCGTGTTTGGTTTTTGGGTTGTCATACTCATATATGAATATTTTTGTCATTATTAAAAGATTTAAGAACAAATTAAGTTATTAAGATTAGTGTCTAAATTTTGTAATGAAGACTCATAATATTTTATCTAGTCCTGTAATTGTAATTTGCATCTATATTATTATTATTTATGTTGAAATTTTTCTTTGAACAATAAATATCATACTTATTCAATAAATATATTTCTTTGAACAGCCATGGATAAATATTTAAGAAAGAATTCTGCAATTGCAACCTCATCAGGAAAAATGAATTGTAATTCAAAAGAAAAAGTTAGTCTTAATTTGCATGATCTTCCAAGGGATCCCGGTTTACGAACATCAATTTCAAAGTTAGATCCGAATATTCAAGATGAAGTTCGGAGAGCATACTTGCAAATGGGTCCTTTTCAACCTCAAAGCCATGATTTTCCTATTAGGTTGATAGGAGAAAAAATCACCAATGTGATTGGTTAGAATATAGCATAGTAAAGGATGCAGCTTTTTGTCTTTATTGTTATGTTTTCAGAGAAGAAAGTGGTAGTCAAGGGGGTGGTCCATGCTTTACTGGTGAAGGGTTTAGAAATTGGAAGAAAAAAGAAATGTTGACACAACATATTGGTGGTGTAAATAGTGCTCATAACATAGCCAGGCGTCGTTGTGAATCATTGATGAATCAAAAGGCACATATTGCTACAATTTTCTCAAACTATTCTAAACAAGAGCTTGCAGTGGTAATAATGAATCTCAAAGTTCAAGCTTTCTTGAGGAAATCTTTTTCTCTAATTGATCTCATGGCACTAGATACTCAACTTGATATAATGGATATGCGCCCAGTGTTGAGTTTTCTTGGTGATCTTGCAAAAAAAATGGTTGAGACTAATTGGCCAAGCACAAGGTTTTTTTCTGTTACATTTGATGAAGAATCAAACGAAGAAATGATTGCTTTGAATGATACGGCCAATTGACATTACACATTGAAAAGATGCATTGAAATTGATTGATATTAGGTATTCAACACATGAAATCTCGTCGGGGAATTCTCGATTAGAACAATTGTAATAAGTAAATTTATTATTAATTTATATTATTGTTGCAATTCTATGTATTGTTATTTAAATTTTGAAAAATTATTATCAATTTATATTATATTGCGATTTTATGTGTTGTAATATAAATTTTCAAAATGCTATACTGCAAAGAGAAAATTGTTTAAACCACTCATTTTTATGCTAATGAGACATAGTTTCTTCAAAACATTCTGGGTCCCCTCCATCTATAAACATTACATACTCTTGTGGAGGATATCTAGTGAAGATCGTCGTTCTCTAGTGGATCTTCTTAATTCTGGCTCAACTGGTAGTACATGTGGTTCTGGAGGTACTTGCTCAACTGGTTTTGCTGGACCATCATTATTATCCTCTCTAGCTCCTTCATGATTATAATAAACTACAAGTGGAGAAACTAGAGTTGGAATAATAGAAATCTCTAGAGATGATTGAGATTCATCACTCTTTTATGTATCACCAACTATTTAATCTTCAAGAAACACAACATCTATACTTCTAATCAATTTTCTTGCCACTGGATCCTATAATTTGTACCCAAATTCTTCATGCCCATAACCTAAGAAAATGCATTATTTGGCTTTATTATCAAGGTTCAATCTCTCATCTTTAGGGATGTGAACATATACTCTACAACTAAACACTCTCAAGTGTTTATAAAGGACTCTCACAAGTAGCTGCAAATTAAGCGGAAACAAAACTCTTTCTTTCTTTCTATGATTAAAATAGGATGTGTACCACAAATAAATAGGTAGAAAATAAATCAACACAATCCAAAACAAAAAAAAAATCATAAAAGATACATATTTTTATGTGAAAAACTCAAAGTATGAAAAAACACATGACCGTAGTTCGATAAAATCTTCCACTATATTAATGGGGTTATAGAACAAATATTTATGTAGATAATACTATAGGCTAATAAAATCAGGAATCTCAATATTCTTAACTTACTGTAATAGTCTAATACATATCTTTCTAACAAATGGGTATCTTAAATAATAGCAAACAAGAGGATAAAATAAAAATCAAGATCAGTAGATTGTAGAGGGCAATGCCAGAAACTTACCCTTAAAATTTAGGAGAAAACAGAGTTAAAATTGTTTTCTAATCGTCCAATCAAAGATTGAAATCAATATTTCCAAATTAAAAACCTCCATTGTCCTTTCTCTCTCTTGCCGCTTCTTCTACACGAACACATTATCTAGGGTAGTGGCTTTCACTTGCTTTTATATATTTTCTTTAGGTTAATTTCTTCTAAGTTCAAAACTTTCTAATAATTAACATCAAGTAAACTTATTTGGACTTTGGGCATTTTGGTCCACTAAAATGAGATGGACCCTATAGTAAGTCGGTGTTTGTTTTATAATTTACCATTAGGTTAAAGATAATGTTTCACAAATCAATACTCTGCTGGACTCGCCTGTAAATAGTATTGATAGGAGTTTTGAAGTAAATTTTCCTAAAGTCTTAGCAATGTCACATTTAGAGGAAGTGCACTTTACTGCATCGTCTGGACTTTATAGAGCCAGACCATTTGTGGTGACAACACTGTTATCAGACAACGAATTTCATATTTTACATATGCATTAGACAATAATTTGGACAAAGAGTGAAAATTTTCAACATTTTGTCTTGTATCTTTTATTAATAACTTTGTTTTTTAGTAATGTGCAAGATCAATAATATTATTCAGAAAATGAGTTAAAAAAGTGGTCCATTTAGTATATTTAGGGAGAGGCTTGTTGAATTAGAGATGAATTTTGTGTGTCAAGCTGGAATGTTATTTTTAAAACCGATGAGGTGGATTCACAACGAGGTGTATTGCGTCTGTTATCCTTCTATTATACATATTCCATCTCAAGTATCTTTTATAAAATTTATGTTGTAGATTATTGCAACCATGACTAAAATGTTAACATACTAAGAGAAATGCAATTTGCCAAATTCAAAAGTGAACTAATACTTGCCTTTGTAATTTTTGGTGAGTATTTTACATAGTAATTTTAATGTGACAATTTTGAACTATTTTTCAATAATACTATGTTCATATATGACCTAGACAATATGCAAGATCAAAGGTAGTAACTTGAGTCATTTCATGCAAGGCACTAATTTTTAGAAAAAAAAAGTTTATATTGGAGATTTCTCGTTGTTCTAAGGTCTGTATATTGTATGAATAAGAAACTTATACAATAGAAAAGGTGTAGTATAATTTGAGCAAATTATAATTTTTAATGGTTGTTTGATTGAGATTGTTGTAGATTTACGTTTCGATGCATATGGGAATTGTCACTAGTATTGGTTGTTGTTAATATTTCAGTTCTCTCCTTAATGACATGTAGGTTTATAGAAATATTAATTATCAACTCATGTAATTTGAAACTATCTATGGTTTCATTAAATTTTGATGTGGTAATTGTCTTTTAATTTATGTACAAAATAGAGAATGACAGCCTTCACTTAACACTTGATATTGACATGTATAAGAATTGTTATCACTAAACACATTATTCATGCTTAATTTATTTTAACCTATTCTTTTCCTTCTATTTGCGAATCTGTGCCATTAAACCAGGTATATATGATATATACCAAATGATACCCATTATTTAGTCATTTATACGCCAACAAATGAAGAATGTATTATAAATATCTCTTGCTCTAATTAAGAGTTGCACTTATCATGCATTTGTTAATAAACCAAATACATAATATCTTTTGTCCATAATCATAACCAAGAAAATATTTTTTCCCTTCATGATCAGTATTGCAACTCTATTGCTGAAATATATTTTAAAAAAAGCAAAAAATCAAAAATCAAAGTAAACAGCTGGCTGTATCAAACCAACCTGATCATATCAAATTATAAAGTGTGTAATGAATAAAGAGAGGTACCTAATGAAATTTAACTCAACTGGAAAAATATACCAAACTAGGTAACTAACTTGCTGAGACTCGATCAATAAGTGAACTCTACTCTCTGAACATTCATGCACATTCAATATATATTCTATAGATACTTCGTCCTTGCATCCCAAAAGTATGTCGTTCATCTATATAAGGTCTGTTACTTTTTTAATATTGTTACCTCACTTTTGCATGTAACAAATATTTATGGCTTTCCCAGTACTTAGAGCATTTGGTCATTATAGAACGGTATGATAATCTAGAAATTTAATATTTTTCTTTCTCCATATCTTGAACGAAGTAGTTTAAGACATTATTGCCTAGTGTTGAAGAGTGGTATGCTTACAAATTAGCACATGTTTGACTGCTTTTGGTAGTAAACCCTAGTGTTTAACATAAATTTTTTTCGACCGGTTTACTTGAAGAACTAAGTGCATAAAAAAATTACTTTTTTTTATAAGTTACATAAAAAAAATCATATTATAACAATCATTAACCAATAAAAATAATTTTAATATACTTGTATATATCCATGCAGTGCCCTGGAGAATATATAAGTGATTACCTAGTTCAAGAACCAGGGTGGAGGAGATTCAACATGCCCGTGTGTCAGCATACCTTAAAATGAGGGCTATTGAGCTAATTAACTAGCTGTTGATGCTGAAGCAAAAAAAAAGGTTTCGTAAAACAACTTTGGGTTATTTTTTAGACATGCATAAATTGATTTTTTAGTTGCACTTGGTTAATAATGTATTAATGTATGAGATGGAGGTTCATGGTTACGTACAGGAGCTTTGATATTACATTAGAGGTCGGTTTGTTAGATTTTTACACCAGGAGTTTGCTTGCAGACAATCTTGATGAGTTCAATGCGTACCCTTTAGGGATTGTATTATGTATTGAAACTTACAACTCCGTTATCAAGGCAATGTCTAAGAAGGTGCAAAATTTAATTTATGGAAAGATCTCAAATAAAGTGTATGTAGAAGACAATTACAGCATGGTGGATTTGCATTTGCTCTTATGGTAAGATCAAGTGCTGATATTATTTTAAAATGACCATACTTTGTGAAATGTACAATACACCATTGCATCTTGTTGCTTATAGTATATGTTAAGTTGTAGGTGTGTATGTTTGAGAGCATCCCAATGGCTGGCAACCTCTATGTAGTTCCTCAGAATGATCAAGACATTTCATGTATACTGAGATGGAGAACACGTGGTCTTCTTTCGCATAGACAAGTGAACAACAACTTATTAAATTCTTTTTGTTCAATGACAAATCTTTGATGCTTTTAATGCCTGAAAACAGAGAGTTCGAAACTGAACATTGGTAAAACTTGTTGGTGTGTTAGCTCGACAAAATATTCTATCAGTTCATTGATATTCATAATGTTTAGTAGAAAAGTATCAAACATAAACTTCAATCATGAAACAACCGCAACCTAAAAAGTAAGAATATTTATGGTATCTTTTTTACAACAATTTACCTACTAAGTTTATATAAGTTGTAATGATTATGATTATGCAGCATAAGTTTAAATCATTGTACTCAGTGGGAAAAAATTATGTTACTAAAGTAAATTTGTTTGTAAAGAAGTTGATTATGTATACATCTTTTTTATAAGAGGAAAACAATGATGTCCTCATGCCCACTGTTAGCATTGATAATAACAATGAAAATATTTTTGAAGCAGTTGTTAGAAGTATAAAAAGTGAGTTGGAAGATTTGAAGAATTAAATCAAGGTTGAGATGAGGAGGGAAATGAAGTTGCAGCATACGATTACTATAGAGGAGATAAACAAACCAAGGAAAGTGAAGCTAGAACCTATTAAGAGAGATGATGATGAGACAAATTAATTGGAGGTCAGTGAGAAATTTTATGCTATATCCCAAACAATTTGATATTTACTATTTTTTTATAATTTATAAACCTTTATAATTTTTTATACAAAGTTTTCAATTTAATTTTGTTCTATAACTTCATAAATATTCTGACTTAGTAATAAAATACATGTGTGTAGATTGTTGGGCACTTTAAGATTGATATTTGCCCAGTTGACATTAATAAAGAAGTTTTCCAAATGCCTCTACGCAATTTGCCTATGGTGGGAATATCATACTTTCGCGAGGTTCAAAAGTGTTATATTAAAAGGAGTTTGGATGCTTTTGCAAATACATAAATTGAATCAGTAAGAGAGAAAATTATAGGAGAGAAAACCATAAAGACGAATGAAGTTGACTCAATTAAGTCATTATTGAACCATGCAGACTTGGATGATGAAGTTAATATCAATAATCCACTTAATACAAAGATTAGAGAATGAATGTAGGGGTGGATTAAAAGTACGCCTGTCAACATCATAAAAGTTAAAAAATTTTGGAATATCAAAATTAGGATGTTTCCTGACTAGTTACAGATGGTAGTAGGCAATAAATAGATTGAAGGGGAGGTAATTATTTTTTTTTAAAAAATCTTGTAAATAGGGCACACAATTTGATTTATAGTATTATCTTCTATTAGTAAACTAACTATGTAATTAGATTGTTATCATATGCAGTATATGTCCATCTACATCAATAGCATTCACTACCTTATAATGATGTATCCTGAAAATGTGGGAAATAAATGTTGTGTATTGACCTAGAAATTTGAGTATGGTTAATAACAATGTAGCAAAGTTTTGTTGAATGTTATACAGATTTGCATAAACTAGTATAGTAATTTACATTATAATATTCTTGTTTCTTCAAGCTCTTATGGAAGAAATTTGGGTTCGTAGATTGTCACTGATGTCATATGAAGGTTACTTTGATGAAGGCATCATAAAAGGATTTGTAGAAGGCAAAATAGTATAGACAAACATCGATGAGGCATGAGTATTATATTTCAATTATTTTAGGAACATTATAATCAATTTGTCTTGGTTAATCAACTCAAATTTCCTCTATGCAGATATATATGCTACTAAACATACATGGGGTACGTTGCGTCGCTGGGAGGATAAATATTGTCAACAAAACTATCACCATTTATGATGTAGCTTTAATGTCATTTATCGATGATGACATTTTGGCTTTTGTACACCCACTGTATGAGCTAATGTCTTGATTCTTAATGCACTACCTTGGCTTCTATGTTAATAGGAGAGATGTGCACATAAGCCTTAATCATTATAGATTTATGCAGATCCAATTTAATGTCCTACAACAATGTTATGAGTAAGGAGATTACAGACCATACATTCTAAAAATAATTGATTAGTTAATATTTGACATGCCCTTTAATTTCATATGTGAATATGGAAGTGTAATACGCAAAAGGATTGAGGCAGATATGTAGATGACATATGCTTAATGGAATTGTAAAAAAGAATGGCCCTATGGTTGGATTTAAGTAAAATTTAGATTTTCTGCTTTATAATCATGTTTCCATATTTTAACTTTTATCTCAATTGCAAGTTTATTGGATTATGTATGCACTTAACCGAAATCTTATGTGTGGTCTTTTGTGTTCTCTATGGATTGTGGAATCAATGTTTAATGTTCATGAAGTTACTCAGTTCTAGAAATTGTTGTGTTCTCACCACAAATATCAGTCTCTCAATTGAACCATCAACTAGTGAACCATGAAAATTAGTGGTTCTTGGAGAGACATATATTCATGGTGAGCCATTAAGATGACCTGGAATTATAATCACACAATTTCAAAAAATGAACTTTATATGAATTGCAAAATATTTGACATTTATACAACAAAAAACAATGTCCAAATGAGGAAAAACACCAAAATAAAATCATGATAAAATAATTTTAAGTTCCATTAGCCCAAATACAATATTATTATTTTCTGTTACAATAACAAGATCTCTGTAGATGCATGAGAAACAACTTTAGCAGGTATTTTGGGGAAGAAAAATGAAATAGAACCAAATAGCAATTGGACAATATTATTTATTCGAAGGAACCAATAGACTAAACAACATAACACCTCAAAATTCACACGCATCAATCACAACACAAATGCATTGCAAAGCAAAAATCCTTTTAGAAATCAATCGAGAAAACCTCAAATTAAACAGGTCAAGCTTCATGTATCAAACTAATAACTGTTGCCAAATAATTTCAGCTGAAGAAAATGACCATTTAGATCTCAATTATGAAAAGGGACATTATTGATAGCATGGAGTCCATTAGCACTAGATGATAAAGATTATTGCAGATGGATCCAACAACGTGAACATATTGTATAGCAGAAGATTCATTTATGGTTCAATTTAGGGAATTTCAAAGCTGCTACCTTAAAAGTAACACAAAACATAGTTATTCACAACTAATTAAGCCAAACCAATATATAATAACATTAAAAAATTAAGACAAAATAAATATTTGCTACAACCATAAAAAATGCTCAAACACTCTTATTTTTTAAATTAATTTCATAACATACAACAAAAAAAAAGATGCCACAATTTTCTTGGCATATGACGAAGAGATTTGGTAGCATAAAATGGTAATGAGATTTGAACGGTAGAAGCTACAATGAGATGGCAACACGACATGAATACCATAATGGCTCAATAAATGGGGTTTGAACAGCGGTAGAGGGAATACAAATTTTTAAATGGTGAATGGGTTTCTACAATGTGGGTCAATTGATTGGGGATGGGTTAAGAGTAGTTTCTCGATGGCATGGTAGAAACTATTATGCGTACAGTATTGGTGATAATGTGAGCACCTTCGAAAACTTTTTGGTGTTATGTGGTGAAACACTGAAACTAAAAATTTAGTGTTTAGTAGTCAATACAACAATAGCCTAACTACAGTACTTGTGACATGGGTATATTATTAGGAATATTAATGAGCAACAATTGTGATAATAAGAGACCAATTACAGAACTTGTGACCAAATATAAGCAACTAGGAACACTAACACAAAAAGACGTATTGTTGTGAATTCAATCAGAATAGTATGTTACTTTAACATCATTATTGCACACATGTAATAGTTTAATTGGCTACATGTCATGTCAAAATTAATCATGAATACACCAAATGCATGATAGGAAGACCTATTAATTAAAGCCCTGTGCAACTATGTTTCTGAATTTATCACACGAGCCTTTTGGCCAGTTTTGACAGTTTTCTAAATTTATCACATACAAAAAGATTCCCTTGACATTCAGGAAGAGGTTTTTCTATGATGTTGTATGGTTTTCTATGATAATGTGTTATGTGAACTCTTAGATTTAATATTGCGTTTATAGACGGGAATTGAAATATGTTAGAATTAAAATCAGAATAGACTGGAATGAGAATAAAAAATGAGAATCAGAATAAGTTAGATTGTAGTAAATTACTAGAAAGTATTTAATGAACTATTGTCATAATTATTATTTTGTAATTTAATTATTGTGATTATTTATTCAAAAATTATTATTATCAATAATTATTGTTAATAATAATTAATATATTAATCAATTGTAAAACAATTTATCATTAATAATAATAATAATTAATATATTAATTAATCATAATAAGTTTTTCAACTTAAGACAAAATCAATATTTTTGATATGGTTGGGAGTAAAATAGTCAATCTAGAGACTGGGAGATTGATTCCCACCCTTCTTTGGTAATCAATCTCTCATTTCATATTCTAAATTCGAGTGGTTCCCATAATTTCGATTCCAATTTCTATTTTCATTTTGCAAAGTAAATTTTGTTAACATCTTATTTTTCAATCTAAAAAATAAACGCGCTTAAATAAATTCATTTCTATCCCTTCAGCAAAGAAGGCCCAGTAGCAGGCAAGGGTAGTCCATTACGCTGGGCCATAGCTCTCAAAGAATCGGCCCAAGCCCAAGTAAGCTTATGCATTCATCTCCTTCACCATTCACAACATTCAAAGATTAAACCCTTTCTTCATTTTTAATCTTCAATACATTAAACCCTAAACCCTGATTTGCCAATTCACAATGGACCAATCCAATGAGCTCACCACGGAAACAGAAACCGAAAATGAAAAACTCCAATTCAAAGCCGACACAGACATCTGCCAACAACTCATGGACCGTTACGCCACCTCCGCCGCTCCCCAGCACCGCCACCTCGTCGCAACCGCCGCCGCCATGCGCTCCATCCTTACTTCCGAGTCCTTGCCTCTGATTGCCTCCGCCTATTTCGCCGCTGCGATTTCCTTCTTGGAATCCGCAACCCTCGACTCTACTGAGGTTTCTGCGCTCTTGACGTTTTTGTCGATCGTGGTGGCCCTGGTTCCGGAGCAGGGAATTGCTGAATCAAAGGCGAGCGAGGCGGTGGAATTATTGGTGGGGGTTTTAGAGAGAGATGGGTCGCTGGGAGTGGCGACCGTTAAGTGCGTGGTCAAGTGTTTGGGAGGTTTGTTGGTTAGTTTTTGTGATTTGGAGGATTGGGGCTCGGTTAAATTGGGGTTCGAGACCTTGCTTAAGTTCCCTATTGATAAGCGTCCCAAGGTAAGAATTTCTTTTAAAAATCTATTGATAAATTGTGATGACTTTCAATCTGTGGTAATGTTATCAGGGTAAATTTTTTTTTTTTTTTTGGAACTCAGCAAATTGTGGTGAACTTGACGTGAAATTTGTAATGATTAGTTATGTGAGTTGTAATGTAATAGTTTAAACTTTTAACACGGAATGCAGAACTCATAACATGGTTAAAAGTCACTGTTAGGATAGTATTTCTGGCCTGGAGTGATAGCATTACCCTTGATTTGAAGATATACTTTGTATCAAATTATTAAACCAAACATGATCATTTTGATGATGCTGAGCGTGGTGTTACTGCATTGGTCTATTCAATGTCACCAATGCTTATCCAGAATGTTCTCAATTTTGGGATTGGTATGTGGTTAAGCAAGATTATTTTATCCAAAGATGTATAATTATGTTTACTTTGGTAGGGGCTACATGTTGGCCTATTGGGTTTGTTAAACTTACGCTTTAGCTGCCATTAGCTTTGATTGACTTGAGGTATAAAACTTTGGTGCATGCTGATATTGTGACCAGTACGTGTTTAAATTGATTGCAAATCATATTGTAGTGGTTAAATCTGGACTCAAATTTGACTTTAGAGTTATTTACATAATATTTACTCAAGGGGGATTTGGCGATTTCATATATGATGGTAAATCAATTTGAGTTAATGATTATGGTTCTTTATGATTTTTTTTTTCTCTCTTGCTGTAGGTCAGAAGATGTGCTCAAGATTGTTTAGAAAAAGTGCTCAAGTCTTTTCAGTCATCAACTGTGATCAAGGCAGCAAGCAAGCTGATAAATTCCTTGTTTGAAAAGTACATTCCTCTGGCAATCACATTACGTACGTCAGGAACTGTAGATGGATCAAAGGATGAAACGTTGTTGAAGCCTGATCATCTGGAGGTTCTCTACATGTTAAATGTAGTTAATCTTATTGTTCCTCATCTCTCTGTCAAAGTCCGTTTGAAGATTTTATCAGAGCTTTGCAAACTTATGACTTTTGAGTTCTCACCACTTACAAGGCACATTTTTAAAGGCATTGAAGCTTTTGTTGAAACTTCAAGGGTTGAAGTTGTTATTCCAGAGATGGAGAACATTATAGTTTCTCTTGCTTCATATGTATCTTTAAAAAAGAGGAACCCTGTGGACACTGTCATGACTGCAACAATATTGTTAAAAAGCTGTATGGAGAAGCTTCTGAATGGGGAAACAAGATCATTGTGGACTAAGAATGTTCCTCTAGTTTTTGGTGCTCTAGCAGGTATTTTTCATTATCTCTGGATTTAGATATGAGAAAGGCTCTATGTTAAACACTGTCAATTTTTTGTGCATTGTAAATTTGCTATGCTTGGAATAGTAGTTCTCTTGCATTTGGTTGCTGAAAGTGATTTTTACCTGCTTTTATCTTGTTTTTGCAGTTTATGTACTTGGCACTATTATGCATGCTTTCAAATTTTATTTATTTATTATTTCAACTAAATAATTTGTTGATGTATTGTTTTTTGTTGTTCAGTCTGCATGAAACTTGTTATTGGCTTTACTTTGTAGTACTTCTTTTATTATCATTTACTACTTTGAAGTTAATATATTATTTGGTTTTGGACTGGTTGGTCCATCTGAGAAGTATGTGAGACCACTTGATCCAACAATGGGCTGAGTGCTAACTTGACGTGCATATACTCTTGAGTCGAGGTTCGACATTTTCTATACATGCACGTTATTATGGCACCATTTAATCATTCGAGAAATGAACGATACTTCTCTGGTGCTGCTGTTATTTCCTTAGGAATGTTTAAAAATAAATGACACTAAGCAAATTATCTGATCTAGGTCTTTTGACTTCTGAGGCTAGCATCGCATTACAGGCTTCAGCTTTTGTGAAGGAGTTGATCAGCCAACTTGCAGATGTAAAAACTAATGAAATTCTATCATTTAAAGATGGAGATCAAGAGAATGATGAAGCTAGAGCAATTAAATCTATATGTGCTATCTTTGAGGATGCCATTGGTTTTGATAGTATTCCAAACGAGCATATTTTGGCCGTCATATCACTTTTGTTTCTCAAACTTGGTAAGTGGACTTTGTTGATTTGCTGCATGTACTTCGTTCGATAGATTTTCTAGATTATTTTGTTTACTTCATTCATGCTGTTTACTAATGACCATATGCTTTAGTACAGAACACACTGCCTTCTATTTGTTTGATTGAGTCCATGAACCAAATTTTTTATTTTTTGGCTGGGCAATTGGGATGTTGAGAATCGGTCATCTGAATTTTTTTTTTTTGATTTAATGCTTATTTCTGGTCTTTTAGTTTATCCTATTGGTGCATTAGGGGTCTTAATGTCTTCAATCTGGTGAAATTTTTTTTTTTCCTTTTGTTACAGTTCATGCTTCCTTGCTACAGTAAATTAATTCTCTTACCAGGTCATGACTGCAAGTGTCATTTCATTAAGGAATTCAAAATGATTATATATATTTTATTTTACAAAGAATATTATTTTCTTTTGGGTTAACCATTTTGATGATGTTGGGGCTTATCTTATCTAAAGTCAGGTGGGTTGTCTTGTGATAGTGCCCTTTGTTTTTTGGAAGTTTGGTGATTGAGAGTTGATCTTACTTTCAATTATTTATTTATGTTCTTACCATTTTTTTTTTCACTTGTAACCACTGTTTATTTACTAATAGATCTAGAACTACTTCTCATCATCATGCTTTCTGGGCTACAGGAGAGATATCATATATATTTATGAAAAGAATTGTGCTTAAACTTGCGGACTTGCTGACTCTTGCTAGTGTGGACATGGCTACCGCAAACCATGTGAGTGTTAATCGGAGTTTCTTTAAACCTTGTAGCTTTTTAAAATATTACTTACAGTGTTGGACAGAAAACGATTATAATCTATGATTAACGGAGCTAAAATGTTGTATTAGACAATTTATCTGATTAGAGTTTTCTGCAGATGTGACAAGTGGTCCAGTTACTATTTCTATAGCTTGTGCCAGATACAATTACTCTTTCAATCATGTCTACTGAAATTGATTGAATTAACGGAGCTAAAATGTTGTATCTAGACAATTTATCTGATTAGAGTTTTCTGCAGATGTGACAAGTGGTCCAGTTACTATTTCTATAGCTTGTGCCAGAACCAATTACTCTTTCAATCATGTCTACTGAAATTGATTGATCTCTTTCTATTACTGCAGCTTCAGCATTGTATTGGATCTGCAGTAATTGCTATGGGACCAGAGAGGATACTCACCCTTTTACCTATCTCCCTTAATGCTGATGATTTCACTTGCTCAAATGTTTGGTTGGTTCCTATATTAAAAAATCATGTTATTGGAGCATCACTAGGGTATTATATGGAGCATGTTGTACCTCTTGCAAAAACTTTTCAGCGGGCAAGTCGTATAGGTATTTCCTGCTGAATCATTGAAATAATCTTTTCTATGAGTTTTAGATATTAAATTCAGAAATTTAAAAGCTCATTATGTTAAGATGCACATTTGATTTCAATCAAGATGGTTGATTTTGTGCAAAGGCATTGCCCCGCTGTTGCCAAAAAAGGCTGATGAAGGTTGGATTTATTGCTTGCTTTCTATAATGTTTATCAAGGATATTGTGTTGGCAAGAATAAATATGATGTGGCATTGTTGTCTCTTTTTTTCAAACATTTATTACTTTGGAAACACAATTTTATTGTAATATCAGCGGGCAAGTCGTATAGGTATTTCCTGCTGAATCATTGAAATAATCTTTTCTATGAGTTTTAGATATTAAATTCAGAAATTTAAAAGCTCATTATGTTAAGATGCACATTTGATTTCTATCAAGATGGTTGATAAGGCATTTGTTGCCAAAAAAGGCTGATGGAGGTTGGATTTATTGCTTGCTGTCTATAATGTTTATCAAGGATATTGTGTTGGCAAGAATAAATATGATGTGGCATTGTTGTCTCTTTTTTTCAAACATTTATTACTTTGAAAACACAATTTTATTGTAATATCAGCGGGCAAGTCGTACAGGTATTTCCTGCTGAATCATTGAAATAATCTTTTCTATGAGTTTTAGATATTAAATTCAGAAATTTAAAAGCTCATTATGTTAAGATGCACATTTGATTTCAATCAAGATGGTTGATTTTGTGCGAAGGCATTGCCCCGCTGTTGCCAAAAAAGGCTGATGGAGGTTGGATTTATTGCTTGCTTTCTATAATGTTTATCAAGGATATTGTGTTGGCAAGAATAAATATGATGTGGCATTGTTGTCTCTTTTTTTCAAACATTTATTACTTTGGAAACACAATTTTATTGTAATATCTAAAAAAAGTTAAGTTGAAACATCTAATCAGGCTTTTTATTGTACTCTAGATTTTTCTGTTGTATGTGGGTTCCTTGTGCTGGATCTCTCCCATTTTCATTCTGATTTAGTTTCACAGATGAGGACTATGTAATTAGTAATATATTGATGGGAATGCATATCCCTATGACTGCCCCATCAGATGAAAACTTTGAACTTCTTTCTTCAGCTGATTAGGAGTTTCAGAACTGTGCTCATATATGTTGAAGTTTCACCTTTTATTGTGGGGATCAGTTCTTGGATTCTAGAACAAATCAATTCCTATTCAGTTTGAATGGGAGTCCATAGTTTTCCATTTATTTTTCTAGTTTTCTTCAATAGTTACTGATAATATCTTTGTCCTGTTTGAATATCTTGGTCTGTCTGGGTTTGACACACTGTCTGGGTTTGATACTGAGTTTTAGAAATGTGACAGGATTAAATGGTCAAATTTGAAGTTTTTGTTTTTGGGTTTTATTTTATTTTATTGCTTTGTGTGCACATGTCTGTCTACGTTGGTCCTGTTGGATTCAGAAGCAGAACTGCTCTCCACATACATTACCATTTCTTGTATTAAATTTGCATATTTGTCTTTTACTTTTGTCAACTATAATTTATGTTGTGAGTGCCAATCAGTTTAAGTAGTATGGTACAAATTTGAACCCTGCTTACATGGCTTGGAGGCAGTTTAATTTCCACTCATTCTGTGCTCTTTATTTATTTTTTAAATAAATAAATAAAATTTATTTTGGCATGTATAATTTACAAATCTATTCAATTCATTTGATTTCATTTTCAATTTTCAGTTAAGAAATCGATAACTGGTCAAGATCTACAGGCTCATGCTCAGGAACTGTGGGGTTTACTACCTGCCTTTTGTCGCTATCCTACTGATACTCGCCAAAATTTTAGACCTTTGGCTAAACTCTTAATTACTCTTATTAAGAAGGACCCATCCATGCATGAAAATATTGCTGTTGCCTTACAGGTAATTTTTTTTTTTTTTTTTTCAGTTTTCATATTGATTACAACATATATGTGAATATTTTTTTTTGGTCTGGGAGGTGCCATTGGTTTTTCATGTATGGTTTATCTCCACCATTGTTTCACAATCATTTATTTATGTATTTAGCTTCTTATTGTGGTCTTATTCATGTCTCCTGTCATATATTTCATCGTTTCCTTTTTCCTTTGTAGGTTCTTGTTAATCAAAACAGAAATGCTCTTACCTCAAGAGACAATCTTGATGAGTCAATTATTAATGAAGCTAAGGATACTGTGCTTGGGATCAGAAGTGTATCTTCATATACGAAAAAAGCAGCGACTAAAAACATTAGGGTGCTGGCGCTATGTTCGAATGATTTGCTCAAGGCTCTGGCAGACTTATTTATTGATTCACAACATGAGAAGTGCTCATATTTAAAGGTTTTCCATGACATTTTTACTTTCTTCTACTTTCCCTTCTTAGTTCTACTCAGGTGCAGAGTTAGTTTATCTGACATGACATTTTTACTTAATACAAATCTCAAGGGTCTGAACTAGGTCCAAAATTTCACCTATTTATGCTCTCATTTTTGCAGGATGCAATTGGTTGCTTGGCTTCTATAACTGATTCTTCCATAACCCAAAATATTTTTTCTTCATTGCTAAAGAGGTTTCATATTGTAAATGGCGAAGGTGAATTTGAGATGCTGGGAAGTCATATTGATAATCTAACTGATGAAGAACATGGCAATCCAAGTGCTTCAGAAATATGTATACAGAGGTACAGTGTAAAATTATGTTTCGCTTTATATTTGAATCATAAAAAATGTGATGAAAAGTAACCAACTTGCTCTGTTCTCTGGTCCCTTGTCTTCCCTTTATAATTCTTGGTAAGTGGACTGTGGATGTATCAGTGACGGTGTCTGCTTCGGGAAATAAATTGACTAACTGTTTTTTTTATTTTTATCAAAATCTCATTTCTCTTAATGAATCAGGACAACCAATTTTCACGACTCTGATCCAAAAGAAACCACTAATTTTCATGACTCTGATCCAAAAAAAATTTTCACAACTTTGATAAACTTCCAAAGTATGAGTATGAATTAGGAGTTGCTTGTGGACTATGGTCTATGGGACTCGGGATTGGATAAAACTTTCTCAAAGGATGCTAATAATAATTTTCTCTTCCCCTGGTAGTGTATAGATTGATGACGTTCTTTTATGCGTATTCTGATTTTCTAACAGGTCTGTGATAATGGAGCTAGCATCTTCTCTTGTTGGAGGAGCCAAGGGTGATCTAGTGGATTCAATCTATAACTTCATTAGGCACACTTTGGAGGTAGGTATATTATTGAAGCAAAATCTAATCGGCACACGAAATATTTGTATTTGTGATAAAAGTTATGTTTTAGTCTAAAATTATCTATGGCCCATGGATATCTAGGCAAGTGATGAGTTTGGCCATCATGGAGCGTACCACACACTGAGCAAAATCTTAAAGGTCTGTATTAACATCTTGTACTTTTGAACTGTTATAAAATTGTTAATAGAGGGGTATTGATTCCTTCTTTTGATGTAATCAAATGGCACAGGAACATGCTTGGTTTTGTTCTTCCAGATATGAGGAACTGATTGATTTATTACTTGGTGTGAAATCTCCTGTGGATGTTGCTTCCCTTGGAAGTCGTTTTGCATGTCTCCACATTCTTCTGGTTCACACATTGAAGGTCAGCTAACTATTTTACCTTATCTTGTTTTGTGTTTTGAGAATCTATTACTTGTATTTTATAAATACAATGCTTTTGCAAATACTTTACTCTGGTTAAAGATGAATTGCTCTTATATTTACAAGATCTTATTGATTGACTTTTTGATGTAGATGTGAAATTTACAACCCTCTTTCCGAGGTTAGAGGGCAAGAGACTGCCTATTTAACTCTTTCAAGTTCTTTATGCAGATGAGCTTGGAGGAAGAGAATACAAAGGCTTTTCTTATCCTCAATGAGATCATAGTCACATTAAAAGATGTAAGAATGGCTTTAAGAAGTTAGATATGTTGGAATGCTGTATCTCTAGTTTCCATTTAGAAAACTGTCAACTTTGTATTAATGTTCATGTTTTTTTGTGATGCTGTCTGGGATGTTCTGATAGGGTAACCTACAAGTCCCTTGTTAGTACCAGGGAAAGGTAGTATCTCTGAGTTGTCAAAGCTTTTAGTATTATGATGTTGTGCGTTTAAGCAAAATTTAATGTAAACAGTCAAACTATAATTTATGTTTCTCGAAGAGCTTCTGCTCAAATTTTGTCTTTGTGATTACTGAAAAAACTTATTAGTTATAAAAAGTTTTATTAGTTACAGCTCTGTTTGAATTTCTATTGTTTGAAATTGAGCTCTGTCATTTAAGATTTTAAACATTCTGTTAATTTTCATTACCTATGGTTCATTGTATGGAATATGAATTATCCATTTGTTAACATTTTTATTGTTGGTGTTTGGTATTAAAACATTGTTTATATGCTTCATTGTTATGGAGAATGATTTATCCATTTTTTGACCTTTTAACTGTTCGTGCTTGGTATTAAAACATCGTTAATGATCTAGATGGTAGAAGCGAGTGGTGAGCTGATATTATGTGCTTTTTCATTTTATTTATTTGTCAATTTGTAGGCAAAGGAAGGACCTAGGAAAGCAGCCTATGATGTTCTGCTCTTGATAAGCTCCAGCTTGAGAGACTCATCATGTGTCAATCCTGATGCACCGTTTTACAAACTGGTTAATATGGTTAGTGTCCTCTTAAATAATTTATTTGGTTTTGCGGGACTGCAGTTGTCGTGAGTTTCTCCAATTTTTCCCTTCCTTTCTTCAAAATTCCATTATATTTGTATTACTGATTTTCATAACTGCTACTGCTATAGCTTAGGACTAATGATGTTTTTCACATATGGCCAGATCTTGGGTTATCTATCTGGCTCATCTCCTCACATAAAGAGTGGAGCAGTATCTGCATTATCTATGCTGGTTTATCAGGATCCTGACATTTGTATCTCAAAGCCAGATCTTGTTCACTCTCTTCTATCTTTGCTAAAAGGCAAAGCTGCAGAAGTTATAAAAGTGAGTTTTTCCTTAGTCCTAGTTCTTTAAAAACTGTGTACCTTTCAGCAGCATTGAGTTGATTGTTACATAATGACAGGCTGTTTTAGGTTTTGTGAAAGTAATGGTCTCTTCCTTGCTAGCAAAAGACATGCAGAATCTTCTTGCTGATGTCATTAGTGAAGTTCTCCCATGGTCAACGGTCTCTAGAAATCATTTTAGATCAAAGGTACTCCCAATTTTGCATTAAATTTTTATGCATATAAACTTTATTCAAATTGTTTAAATATCTCACATGCATATTCATTTCTGTGCAACGATAGGTCACAGTCATTCTGGAGATTATGATACGGAAGTGTGGTTTTGCTGCTGTTCAATCAGTTACTCCAGACAAATATAGGAGATTTTTGAAGACTGTTCTGGAGGTAATTAATTTCTTAATGTTTGAAAAAACTTATTTACTTTCTATCACCTTTTTTTTATTCTGATTGAGACAGATTGGGCATCGAAATAATGTTCAGATAATTCAAGTGAAGGAACCACTGTTTTATATAAGCAATTTTCACTTTACCACTTCTGTCTGTTTGCTTTTCAGTGGACAAAATACTTTTTTGAAACAAGTCGTTTCATCTTCTGCATCAAATTGCACCTGTAATATCCAATAGCCTTTGCATCCAGTATGCTTGATTGGGATCTTGTCCTATGCACTCTTTCTTTCGTCTTTGTTTTCTTTGACTCTTTGTTTATCACATTTCAGACCTGTGATTCAACATTTATACTTAATCTACACCTCCAGCAGATTGTAATGTGCTTTCACAGCTTATATTGTTGGTTCGATTTGTAGCCTTTCAAGTTCTTTCTAGTGTGTGCAATAAAGAATTATATTACGATGCATGATGATGTGAATTGCTGGATATCATGCATTCTTATTGCAGAACCGTCAGAATAAATCAGGTCCTAAGGAAGTTGGCACTGGTACAGAGACAGTGACCTCAGATTCACCTGCAAAATGGTCTGATCTCTTATGCTTGAATTTCTTTCTGGAATCCACTTTTTTTTTTTTTTAAATGTTTACTAATGAACTATAAAACTGTGTTTTTGTAGGCCTCATAGGAAGAAACGCAAGGAAATGGGTGCATTATCTGAGGTAAATGGTTCAACAGAAAATAAAAAGAGAAAGAGAGAGAAGAAAAACAATTATCGCTCAAGCAAACCTCATAAAGCCATGGGCACTGGTGGTTTGAAATTGGGAAATAGAGCTGGGGATTATAACCATGAAAAGATAATGATGGGTCAATTAAAAAGAAGTGGGAAAACCAACAGGAGTTTCAATGAAGGGCCCAAACCAAGGAGAAAGAGAAAGATGGAGCAGAAAACAAAGGGCAGAAACGATGGAACAGCAGTTTATACACCCGCTTCTGCTTCCAAATTTAACAAACACAAGAAATTTGGGAGAAAATGACAGAAAATCAACTAATTGATGGCAACAGGCTTATTTGCGTGATGTCAACACAGCAGTTGCTTCTGGTAAGCATGAAAAGCATTTGCTGAAATCTCTGCAAACACTGCTATTAGAATGGAGGTGTGTTGTGTAGACAGGATGGAAGTTTACTTCTACACCGATTCTTGTTTATATTTACGAAGACAGAAGGCAGCAATGATGCTTGCTCGTCTCCTTCACACAATTACACAAAAGATGGTCGGGATCCTCTGGAGTTCTTGAAGGATGGCTTGCTGCAGTTTCACATCTTTGATGCACTCGGAGAAGGCTAATGTTGTTGGAGATAGCTGGAGTTAGAAGAGTTTTACAGGTTTTACCGATACACCGACAGATTAGATTGTAGTACCATATTCAACATACCGTGTCCCATATTCCTTTAAGAAAGAAGTGAATCGATTACTATTTTTACTTGAAATGGCACTTATTTATTTATTTATTTATTTTTGAAGGTAGAGTTGGCCTGGTCAAATTGATATTTTAATTCTTATTACTTCTGGAATTTTTTTTTTTTGAAGAAAATTTATTAAAACAGAAAAGCGATTACAGATCTTTCAAAAGCCAACGAGGTGGAACAAAATTCCACTCGCGAGGACCTAACATAGAACCCCCCACCCTAGCAATACTATGGGCAACAATATTCGCAGATCTACAAACAAACGAGAATCGTACTTTTCCCAAATTTTGAGCTAAAAAATGATATTCCTCAATAATGAGGCCAAAGTCATTAGGACTTGAATGGTTTTCAGTTAAGACTTTGAAAACTTGAAGACAATCTATCTCATTGATCACACGAAGAAATTGCAGCTTCTTTAACCAACTAAGAGCCTCACGGACACCAAAAGCTTCTGCTTCTCTAACCCCAAAGCTGCCCAGAAATCTATCACACTTTGCAGCCAAGAAAATGCCCTCAGAATTTCTAACCACACAGCCATAACTGACCATTGCTTGAGAAGAAAACACAGCAGCGTCAACATTACATTTAACCCAACCAACATGAGGTCTTTTCCAACACACAGCCCCATGAACCGAACTGCTCTCATCTACATCAGTAAACATGGCCTGTCTTCTCAAGGATTGCGACTGGTATAAAAGATGGCCAGCAGAATTAAGAATTTGATAAACCCGCCCACTTCTATTATTCCAAACTTTATCATTGCGATGAGCCTAAATCTTCCAACAGATCATAGCAGCAAGATCACAATCCTCCTTACTGCACCGAGAAAAAATAAGACCAAGCCACTCCAGAAAAGCAGAAGTCTGACCAATATAGCCAACAGGAGAAGCAATCCAGCAAGATTGGGCAAAGCCACAATCCACTAAGATATGAATAACAGATTCATTATAGGCATTACAAACGGAACAAAGAGGCAGCACCTGAATTTTTCGGTTCCGAAGATTATCAGTAGTAGGCAGAACATTATTAGCAGCACGCCAGAGGAGGCTCTTCACTTTACCCGGCACATCCAACCTCCAAAAACGTCTCCACACACTGGAGGAACAGTTATTATCATCATACGTCATCAACTTATAGCAACTACGAACCGAGAACACACCACGAGGGTCAGCCAACCAATACCATAAGTCAAGGTCTCTACGAGTGCTAAGGGGAATTTGTAGAATAAGGTCTCTATCTCTAGGATTAAATGGGTCGGTCACAGCATCATAATCCCACCGACGCTGATCCGGTACCATCAGATTGCAAACTGGCGCCATCTTAATCTCCTCATGCAGCTCCGTAGTAATGAAACCACATTCAGAGTTAGGAAGCCAAGGATCATTTCCAATGAGGACTTGCTGCCCGCTCCCAATCTGAATTCTGCTACCTTTCACAACAATATCTTTCGCTGCCATTATGGATCTCCAGACAAAACTTGGATTGAACCCCAAGCTTGCATTAAGAACAGATGATCTAGGGAAATAACGGGCCTTGAGGATCTTGGCAACAAAGGAATTTGGGTTTACCAATAAATTCCACATCTGTTTTCCTAACATTGCTACATTGAAGATATGTAGTTGTTTGAAACCTATTCCTCCAAAATCCTTCGGCTTACACAACCGCTCCCACTTCATCCAATTAATCCCCCCACTGCCACCACTGCGTTTACTACCCCACCAAAACGAATTCATCATGATCTCAAGCTCTTTACAAAGATCAAGAGGGAGGAGATAGACATTCATGGCATAGTTAGGCATTGCTTGTACCACCGTTTTCAGCAAAATCTCTTTACCAGCTCTAGATAGCATCTTCGTACTCCATCCTTGAATTCTCTGCCAAACTCTGTCCCGAATGTTTTGGAACACAACTTTTTTCTTCCTGCCAATACAAGAGGTAAGACCTAAATACATCCCATGGTCAGAAGTGGCTTGAACATCCAGCACTTCGCAAACCTGACTTACAACACCAACTATTACTTCTGGAATTTAAATTTTGGTGGTAGTGTAATAAAATTATTTGAAAATTTCTCGGTGAGTACTTTGTGATAAAATGACTCTTTTTCGTGAGCGTGCCAAAAATAGGTATATGAAATGAGAATTCTCTCATTTTGTTTATTCAACGGAATATGACTACCGCAGCGGAAATTGAAAGCAGTGGAAATTGAAAACAAAAGGCTAACGAAAAGAATAATGACTATTAAATAATTAGAAAATTATTAAAAATTAATAAATTATTTTACGGTGTCTTTGGGGTGACACAGTTGGACCTTAATGAAATGATTAGGCTTTGATAAAGTTGTATTCCAGTTTGAAGAGATGAGTTCGCTTGAGTTGAGGCCAAGTGGTAAGGAGCTGCTTCCTTAGGACTCAGGTCTTGAGTTTGAGCTTCATTAAGGTACGTGCAATTAAAAAAAAAAAAAAATAAATAGAGTTTGTCCCGGTTGTCTGCCACACCAACTATTGTTAATATTATAATATATCATCTATAGTAATGATATTATCACTTAAAAAATCTAGCAAAAAAATTATTTTTGGAAAAAAATTTAAGAATGATTAATTGATATGAAAAAAAAAAAGCATTGAAGTACCATAATTACACGTGTGAGACTAATTGGGTAACAAATTAAAAAAGCCTTCTAATAATAGTACAATGATAGTCCATATATGGAAGTAATGAAGCCTTCCAATATTGTCAAAATAATAATCCGTAAGTGGAAGTAATGAAGGAACAAAATAAGGGTATTTAGTTGAGACCTTTAAGTGCTAATTCTTGAAAATTATAGATTTGATTTCCTTCACCACACATGCAGTCACATAATTACATTCAAGTATATTAAAGCGTACAAAGTGTTTGCTCTTGCTTATTAATTATTTGTTTTGAGAAAACGGAGAAAATAGAAAAAAAAAAAAGAAGGAAACTCATGACCATAGTTTGTTAAAATGTCACTCTAATTTTTCTAAATTGAAATTGATTTTATTCATGTCTTCAACTGGCTAGTTATAACCTTATATTTCGCATTAATGGTTTAAAGCTTATTTTATCTGAGTTTATTAATTGTTATTTTTTCACAGTTTAAAAAAATAATCCAATTGCTCAATAATTACAATAGATTTAACACCACAATACTTGAACGTTTTTCACATTATTTATCATCACATATTTTTCTTCCCTATACATATAAGTCCCCACTTTCAGCTAAATACTTTAGATTTTTTAATTTCAGGAGTATTTTTTTTTCTCTCACTTTCAGCGCAATATCTTATGTCTTTATACAAGTCTATATATTGGCTTTCAAGATCCTTTATCAGCATTAAAATTTCCAAAATTAAAGTTGAACGAGGGGTTATAATAGCAAAGGACCCTGTAAAATTATGAAGTAGAGTTGAGCAACAAGAAACTGTTAAAATAGGAAAGAACAAGTAATATAAAAAGCTGAGGTTTTCTAACCTTAGTCAGCTTGAAACCTTGGCACTGTCATGCATACAATTAAAAATAAGAAGACTGAACGATTAAATCTGAGTAAAATGACATAATGCTATTTTTTTTAATTATAAAATTCATTCAAGAACTTGAAGGAGACAAATTTGTATTGACAAGGACTTAAGTAATGTATTTTTAAAAATTTTGGTGTGAATTTCTTTCTACAAACGAGGACTCAAGAAAAATATACCCTTAAAATCAGTTTATATTTAGTCTAAATCAAAATCAAAATTTTCTTTGCTTTTTTTTTTTAAGGGTAATGGGTAAATCTAAATTAATTTTTTTAACCCTCCCTTCCAAGATTCAAACTTGGGCAGCCAATCAAATAAAACTATTAGAAAATTACTTGGCCATGCCCATTGGGCACATTTTTTTTTGCTTTTTTTTTTTCGAAGATAGAGAGGTGGGCAATACCTCAATCAATTTTTTAACCTTCTACATGCCCAAAATTTGAACTCTGATGACCAACTAAATAAAACTATTTAAAAACCACTCGACCAAGCCCTTAGAAGGCAATTGATAACTTGTATAGTAGGTAGAATTAGTCAGATACGCTTAGATTTTTTATAATTAATATTGTTGTTTTCTAGTTCTCAATAATTTGGTAAAATAATCTGTAAGATGCTTGAATTAGTAATTTGGAGAGCTTGAGTTGGTAAATTTTGAAAGAACATAACTGAGTTTACATTTACATATGCATAAACACATGCACGCGCTCACGAGCGTAGGTGTATTTTACGCGCTATTCCCTATAAATATCTTGATATTTTCCTTAAGCCTTGTTCAAGCTTTAACATTACTAATTGAAAAATAAAAGGAAAAAATACCTTTTTGTTGTATTGGAAAGAGGGTAATTGGCGTCGAGCCTCAGCAATAGGGTGATTGTTGTCATTAGGCGGCTGGTTCAATCCCAGGAAACGGTTTGCAACAGCTTCAATGGAGGGGTGACCAAAGGAGTAAGGCTCGCCAGATGGTGAGACCACCATAATGGCAAATCTAGGCGCCTGTGAGAGTGACAAGCTTACTCGCTTTCTTGTAGATCCCAGATCTACGTTCAGAGAATATTATCATCCTGTCATCCTCATTCTCAATCTTCTTTATCTCAACCTTTAACTTCTTCAAAAGATTGAGAAGAGGAGGATTGAAAATGAGGTGACAGGAGATGAGTACATTCTCCAAACGTAGATCCCGGATCTATAAAAAGGCAAGCGAGCTTGTTATTCTCACTGGCGCTGAGATTGGCATTGTAGTGATCTCACTAGCAAGCCTTTCTTAGTTGGTCACTTCTCCATTAAAGTTGTTGCAAATGGTTTCGGAATTTTTGAATTCGGAATATGACTGAATGCATAAGTTTAAATGATATGTTCGTTTTTCATTGTTTAATATCTGATTATAAATGTTACATTGTTTGTTTTTCTAAAACTAATTAAAATATCTGAAAAATTAGTGTTTGAGCTTATATGTAATATGCCCTTTAAGTTTTTAAATACTATCGTATTTATTTATTTTTAAGAAACCTCGACGGTCTAAGACAAAGACAATGATAACAATCAGAAGGTTGTATTTCGCTTTGCCTCTCAAACAGTAAATGGTGCCACAACAAAACGTAGCCAAAGATCTGCAGGCAAATTATTAAAATGCTTGAAAGAATCTAACTATAAGAAAGAAAAATATCAATGAAACAAATAATTAGAGAATCCATTAGCATCTTCTGTAAAGAATCCGACAAAGTGAAGTCATGGACGGAATGCCAAGATTGAGAATGAGGATGACAGGATGATAACATTCTCTGAACGTAGAACCTTGTACTTCTTCAACCTTCAGCCTTCATTTTAGAGAGCTTGCAAGCTCTCACCTCCATAAAAATTTAAGTAGCTGACTTGAGCATCGGAGTGTGGTCACCGGCCGCTGTCGACTCCACCTCTAACCTCCCTGGGCTATTTTGCAGGTGTGCTGACACTATCTCAAACCAACTCACTCCGTTTTAGACTTCTCGCCATTATCCACCCTGGGCACCCTTCTTCTTCACCTCCCTTAAAGCCTAAAACAGCCCCCTATGCCACGATTTAGTGAGGTACCCTGAACTCCTAAAAATAAATTCATTGTTTTGGTGAGATTTTTATCCATCTTCCTGGCAACCAAAATCCGCTTAAAACACATATCATGTTGTATTAGTGATTTTGGAGAGCCTAAGGAAGCTCCGACCACTGGATTTTTATTTTATTTTATTTATTTTTAAGGGAAAAGGACATTCAACCCCCCAACGTTTAGGAAAAGGGACAAAAAATCCCTCAACGTTTCAAAAAGGACTTATAACCCCCTTTCTGTTAATAAACACCATTTGTTTTAACAGTAAATTTATTTTTAATTTTTAATTACTATTATACCCTTATAATAAATATAAATTAATATATTGATTTAAGACATGTCACAATTAATAATTTTTTTAAAACTAAAAATTGAGATACAATTACATTTTTGCCCAAATTATTTGCTATAAATTATACCTTTCTAATGATCAAACTTTTCATATGTGATTATTATTAATAAAACGAAATTTGATTAAACCATTTTTCTTTGAGGAATCAAAACGATATTATTATTGTTAGAAAGGTATAATTTATAGTAAATAATTGTATCTCAATTTTAAGCTTTTAAAAAATTATTAATTGTGATATATCTCAAATTAATATATTAATTTTTTTTATTATAAGGGTATAATAGTAATTAAAAAACTTAAATTTCCCACCTGTTAAAACAAATGTGGTATAACTGCAAAGGGGTTATAAATCTTTTCAAACGCATTGATTTGCCTTTCCTAAACGCGTTGAAATATCACTTTTCCTATTTTAATAACCTTGACAATGCAAGATGTTTATGAAATAAAAGTCCAGAAGCTACTCCATGTTGTACCACCAATTTGGAAAGATAAGGAAACTCCAACATCTGTTTTTTTTGGGGGGGGGGGGGAATAAATGTTTCATCCTTGATAGATATGTCTTATTTACCTCTTACATCTCCACTAGATTTTTAATTACCTATTACATTTGTGTCAAAAGATAATAGATAAAGTCAATAGTTTTTGTCCGTTTACAATTCTATCCCTCATTATAGGATTTCATGACATTTCAAGTAAAGGGGTTCTAGTACTTCTATATTTCAAACCCATTACAGATCAATACCCATTTCATTTTTCAAAATCTTTGTAGTTTTAAACAGGTAAAGTGTTCAACTTTATTTGTTATTTATACGAACTTATACAATTTATAAAGATAAATCAACAATAATTTTTTTCTATATAATGAAGGTAGGTTTACCTAGAACAACTAACCTCGAAGGATTTTGGAGCCATCTCCACTGATTTTCACCGATTTGATTCGATCAAAATGCTGTGCCACACATCAAACAAACGTCTTGAACAACAGAATGTATGGATGGTTAACGGTCGTGAGTGACTTTGGGGTTTGATGTTGTCTATGTAAGAAAATCAAAACAGTGAGATAACAAATTAAAACCAGCTACTGGAAATTTCAAATGAAATAACAGAAAGCAAAACCAGAAGAGAGATGAAACCGAAACGAAAAAAATAAAAAGGAACCCGAGGCCTGCACAAGACAGTCTCCTTAAAACAGATTTACCACCTTTCCGGAGTGCTTAAGGTTTGCTGGTATCTGCATTCCCGAGGATCATGCAGGTCGATTTTCCAAGCAGCAGAAAATTCTGGCGAACCACAACAGTGAGGGAGCTCGATCAGAGAAAAATGAAGAAGGATGAAGGAAAAACAGCAAGTGTGCTCTGTGCTAGTTTTTCGAGTGTGTAAAAAATAGAAGAGGAGATGCCTTTTTATAATCATGTGAGGATGTAACAGTTCATTTGTATTGAATTTCCGAATTCAATATGCTTTATTTTAATTGTTATAACAGTGAAATCAATTCAATGAATTAATTTCAAAATTGAATTAAAAAAAACGTGAATAACAGCTAAAATAATTGTAAAAGCTGTTACCAATTCTTTGAATTCACATGAACTGTTACAATAAAAAAAAATTCAAAAGGAATTAAAAACGTGCCTAGCTTGCATGGATGATTTTGAAATTTGGACATGACATTGTTGGGTGCACGCACAGAGTTCAACCAAATCGGTCTTGGATTCGTACCCCCCCTGCGCATGCGCGTGTGGAGAGAGCCTCTATCCTTATAATCCTTACCCATGCATGGTTAAGTGTTTATATATATACACTAATTCCTAGGCTTCTTTTTCCCATGTGGGATAAGCCTTATTTCCTTTCAAATTTCTAACTTCAAGGGTGAACTTTGAGAGACAATTTTTCATTCACCCAAGCACCATTTTGAGAAAATAAAATTATACTATTGAAGTATCAACGGAGTAGAATCCGAACCTCACAATATTTTCCACTTTCGTTAAGTGGGACCCACTCAAAATGTGCCCTCAAAATAGCATGTTATGCTATTTTTTCAACAATCCCCCACATGAATGAAAATTGGCAGTAAAAACAGGAAAACCGCTAAATTTTGACATCAAAACTATTTTTGACTTTAATGATCGAGTTTATTGGATTGATACCTAGCAAAGGATAGGTAGGTGTTATCCTTTGAACCTTCCCTTGTAATAGTATAATTACTTTACTAGCTGATCAGTAGACGCGATGTCTTTGAACTATTCTGCCATTAGTGTAAACGATCATATACTACACATAGATATTTCTCCTAACACTGTTGAGTTCTCATGATTATGTTCGTTTTGGCCTTGAACATCTGCCTGGTTCTGCAAGAGTTTATAAGAGCTTAACCCTTTATAGCTCCCTTTGAAGTGGCCCCATTTCTCTCTCACATAGGTGATATCTTAATTAAGAGTAACCCGCATTACTCTGCTCGAATTTTCGATGCATAAGAATCATTAAGAGCCTAGCACAACCTTATTCCCTACGAGCATCACTGTTTCATCATAGGAATGGTCAATGAGGTAATCCTCTCAAGAGAATGACCCCCACAGTGATCCATCTTTAGTCTTTAACAAATAGGTTGTCCAATTGAACCTAGATATTGGGATCTCTAGTCTACTAGGTTAGGTTTTCCTTCGTTATTGACTAATCAATCTATGGGTTTTAATCCCATCACCCTCGATGATTTTTCTACTAGCTCTCTATTTAACCATTTGTTAGCGGATCCGCTATGTTATCATTTGACTTTACATAGTCAATAGAAATAACTTCAGTAGAAATAAGTTGTCTAATGGTATTATGTCTACGACGTATGTGTCTAGACTTACCATTATACATATTGCTTTGTGCCCTACCGATAGCTGATTGACTATCGCAATGTATACAAATCGTAGGCACAGGCTTTGGCCATTTTGGAATACCTTCTAAAAAATTGCGTAGCCATTCTACTGCTTCACCACATTTATCTAATGCAATGAATTCAGATTCCATTGTAGATCTAGCAATTACTGTCTGTTTAGAAGATCTCCATGATACAGCTGTACCTGCTAGTGTAAACACATAGCCGCTAGTAGATTTTGAATCTTTTACATCTGATATCCAGTTAGCATCACTAAATCCTTCTAATACTTATGGATACCTAGTATAGTGCAGTCCATAATTACGAGTATATCGAAGATACCTAAGTATTCTTACGATAGATTTTCAGTGATCAGTTCCCGGATTACTCGTATATTTACTAAGTTTGCTTACTGTATAGGCTAGGTCTAGTCTGGTACAATTTGTTAAATACATCAGACTACCTATTATTCTAGCATATTCAACTTGAGAAATACCCTCTCTTCTGTTTTTCGATAGATGAATACTAGTATCTAATGGACTTTTAGACATAATATTATCCTCTTTATTAAATTTCCCAAGAATTTTATCTACATAATGAGTTTGACTTAAAATAAGCCCATTAGAAGCCCTTGAGATTTTAATTCCCAAAATGACATCTGCAAGACCCATGTCTTTCATGTCAAACTTAGACTTCAACATATTCTTAGTAGATTTAATCATGTCATCATTACTCCCAACAATGAGCATGTCATCAACATATAAACATAGAATGACATAGCCATTTTCTGTTTCTTTGACATAAACACATTTGTCACACTCGTTAATCTTAAAGCCACTTGTGATCATCGTATGATCAAATTTCTCATGCCACTGTTTCGGTGCTTGTTTCAAGCCATATAATGACTTAACCAATTTACAAACTTTCTTTTCTTGTCCTGGAGCTATAAAACCTTCAGGTTGCTCCATGTAGATTTCTTCATCTAAATCTCCATTTAGAAAAGCCGTTTTTACATCCATTTGATGTATCTCGAGACTGCGCAAAGCTGCAATTGCTATTATCATATGTATGGAATTTATTCTCGTAACAGGAGAATAAGTATCAAAATAATTAAGGCCTTCTCGTTGCCTATAACCTTTAATTATAAGCATAGCCTTGTACTCATCGATTAATCCATCGGCTTTTATTTTCCTTTTGAAAATCCACTTATACCCCAAAGGTTTACATCCTGGAGGAAGATCTACTAGCTCCCAAGTATGATTTTGTAAAATGGATTCAACTTCACTGTTAATGTCTTCTTTCCATAAAGTGTCTTTAGCTGAAATTAGAGCCTCTTTGAAGCTTTGAGGTTCATTTCCTAGCAAATATGTCAGAAAGTCTGGACCAATAGACTTTTCTATTCTAGCTCTTTTGCTACGTCTAACCTCAATTTCTTGTTCTTCTTCTTCTTCTGGTGCTTGATCATTTTCTTCATTTTCAAGTGTTGTTTCATGAAATTGTTCAAATTCTCTCGATTCCACTCTAGAATTGCAAGGAAACACATGTTCGAAAAACGATGCATTTCTTGATTCTATTATCGTATTTTTGTGGACATCTGGAACTTTAGACTCATGCACCAAAAATCGATATGCACTACTATTTTGTGCATAACCAATGAAAATGCAGTCAACAGTTTTTGGTCCCATTTTCACTTTTTTATTTAAAGGAACCACTACTTTAGCAAGATACCCCCACACTCGTAAGAATTTATATGAAGGTGATCTACATTTCCATAGCTCATACGAGGTTTTATCTTATTGCTTTCGGGGTATCTTATTTAATAAATAATTAGCTGACAAAACAGCTTCTCCCCACATATTCTGGGGTAACCCAGAACTTATCAATATTGCATTCATCATTTCCTTTAAAGTTCGATTCTTTCGTTTTGCAATCCCATTAGATTGAGGTGAATATGGAGCCGTGACTTGATGTATAATTCCACTTTATTCACATAGTGACATAAACGGAACAACATACTCACCACCACGGTCACTCCTTAATTCTTTGATTTTTCTATTAAATTGATTCTTAACTTCATTTTTGTAGAGAATAAACTTTTCCAAAGCTTCATCTTTACTTTTTAATAAATATACATAGCAATATTTTGTGCAATCATCTATAAAGGTAATAAAATATTTATTACCACCTCTTGTTTGAATGGATTTAAAGTCACAAATATAACTATGTATTAAATCATGTGGTTCGGTGTTTCTTTTAATTATTTGGAAAGATGACCTAGTTAGTTTTGCCTCAACACAAGTTTTACACTTATGTTTCAAATCAATTTGGAAATTGGGAATATGGTTCATGTTAATTAATTTACGCAAAGAATTAAAATTAACATGTCTTAATCTACCATGCCAAAGATTAGAAGACTCAAGCAAATAAGTAGAAGATGTAGCTTTATTATTAATTGTTGGTTTTAAAGTCATTACATTGAGCTTAAATAGCCCATCATCAACATAATCCTTTCCCACATACATCCCATTTTTAGACAAAACTACCCTATCTGACTCAAACACCATTCAGAAACTATGTTTGTTCAGCAGCGATTCAGACACCAAGTTCTTCCGAATTTCTGGCACATAAAGCACATTGTTCAGAGTCAGTTCTTTCCCAGACGTTATCTTCAAAATCACCTTCCCTTGACCCTCAATCTCAGACGTAGCCGAATTCCCCATGAATAGCTTCTCTCATTACTAACTGCTTCAAATAAAGTGAACAATCCTTTGTTCGAGCAAACATGTCTAGTTGCTCCTGTATCAATCCACCATTCTCTTGGATTAGAGCTAACCAGATTCACTTCTGAAACCACTGTAGAGAGGTTTATGTCTGAAACATGTTGAGTGATGTTTTCCACCACATTCGCCTCTCGCTTATTTTTAGGCAATCTACAATCCGAAGCCTTGTGACCCATCTTATCACAATTATAACATTTTCCTTGAAACTTTGTTTGTTTCTTGGAAATTTCTTCTTTTGGGCCCAATTTTTTATTTTTATTTTTAGGTCTATGTTCAACAAAATTTGCCTTTGCCATAGAAATAGCCCCTTTTCTTTCTGCATTTCTGTTGTCTTCCTCAATTCTAAGCTTAACAACCAGCCCTTCAATATTCATCTCCTTTCGTTTATGCTTCAAATAGCTCTTGAAATCTTTCCAAGCAGGAGGCAATTTTTCAATAATTGCGGCAACTTGAAAAGTTTCACTTAGATGCATCCTTTCCGCAAGGATTTCAGATAATATAATTTGAAGTTCTTGTACTTGACTTATTACAGTTTTAGAATCCACCATTTTATAATCTAGGAAGCGACCAACAACAAACTTTTGGTACCTGCATCCTCGGTTTTATATTTTCGGTCTAAAGATTCCCATAGCTCCTTGGCTGTTTTCTTTCCTATGTATACATTATACAAGGAGTCACTAAGGCCATTCATTACATAATTTTTACACAAAAAATCCGAATGGTGCCATGCATCAATTGCACTTGCAACTTGAATATCCGTTTTACCCTCTTTGGGCTTAGGAGCATCCTCGGTCAAGAACCTCGCAAGGTTTAACGTGGTCAAGTAAAAGAACATCTTTTGCTGCCACCGTTTGAAATTCTGGCCATTAAATTTTTCAGGCCTTTCCGCATGATTGACAGGAATTGCCACAGAGAAGGGGTTCCGTGCGTGCGGACATACGAAATATCATCAACGGTATCAGTTGCCATCTCAATGTCAGTATAAATTCTGTTTTAAGATTGTAAGAAATTCAAAACAGTGAGATAAAAAATTAAAACCAGCTACTGGAAATTTCAAATGAAATAACAGAAAGCAAAACCAGAAGAGAGATGAAACTGAAACGAAAAAAATAAAAAGGAACCCGAGGCCTACACAAGACAGTCTCCTTAAAACAGATTTACCACCTTTCTTTGAATTCACATGAACTGTTACAATAAAAAAAATTCAAAAGGAATTAAAAACGTGCCTAGCTTGCATGGATGATTTTGGGCTGACATTCATGTACGCAGGACGCGCGGGCGCACACGAGTTCAACCAAATCGGTCTTGGATTCGCACCCCCCCTGCGCATGCGCGTGTGGAGAGAGCCTCTATCCTTATAATCCTTACCCATGCATGGTTAAGTGTTTATATATATACACTAATTCCTAGGCTTCTTTTTCCCATGTGGGATAAGCCTCATTTCCTTTCAAATTTCTAACTTCAAGGGTGAACTTTGAGAGACAAGTTCTCATTCACCCAAGCACCATTTTGAGAAAATAAAATTATACTATTGAAGTATCAACGGAGTAGAATCTGAACCTCACAATATTTTCCACTTTCGTTAAGTGGGACCCACTCAAAATGTGCCCTCAAAATAGCATGTTATGCTATTTTTTCAACAGTCTACAAGAGAAAGGGTTTCATGAGTGACACAGTATTTCACAAGTAAGAGAAGTGTTTTTTTTGTGCAGAAATATAACCAGGAGAAAATGGAAAAGATTGGTCTGTTTAGCTCTAAAAAAAAAAAAAACCATTCATTTTTCAATTTTTTTCTAATCCTAACAACTTATTTCAGATTTTAATTTTGAATTTTTAAAAATATCACACTTTGAACGATTGTTTTATGCTTACTTTCACAATTACTTCTGTTAATTTCTAATGGTAGGAATGAAGCAAATAATTAAAATTCTAGTGCGAATGTAAGTAGTAAATCAACTTGATAGACTTAGTGGAGTTGCCAGATGGTTTGCACAAGATGAACCGATCGGACCCAACCCATATAGAAGTAATTACCACTTGAGTAATTACTAGCAGTAGCTTATAAATAAAGAAAAGATGAAAGGAAGTTGAATCATGGTGGTTATCACTAACCTCTCTACCTCATTTTTTTTCCTCTCTCTCTACGCACATAAATTAAGAATTGCACAGAAGTTAGTTTTATGTGTAGATATAAAAGCACGAAGAATAAAATATTGTTGAGATTTGAAAAGTGCAGAGAACTCACTTTAGACTTTTGGGAACTCTATAATTCGAGCCCCATTGCATATAAATTTCTTATGCTGTGATTTGAGAAGACTTCCAATTTTGTGATTGCTTTCCGACCAAATTGAATGGTGATTCAACCTTGGTTCTTCCACTTCCACTTTCGCGTGCTACAAGTATGGATTCGGGTAATTGTTTTTGAATTCATGGAGAATGCTATAGATTCTGACAAAAACATCTATGAGGGATGAAACGGTCACTCTTTTTTCTTTCTTTTTTCTTTTTTGGAATAACCTCGACAATACTAGACATTTATTAAATAAAAGCCAAGAACCTAGTCAAGAAGACATAGTGACTTAACCCTAAAGATGACTATGAAGTAAATACAACGGCCCAAAAAAAAAAAAACAATTCACCACGTAAAGATTACCGATGCAACTAATGAAACGTAGTATCTGTTGGATCATAAACTTGATCCAAGATGAATAAATTCAAGCCCAACTCATGGAAGGTTCCATGAGTAAGTATGGTTGGTGAGATTTGAATTATTTGTGTTAGGTGTGGTAGATTTGGTAGGTGAAGATGAATGATTATTAATTTTTTGTAATTTCTTATTTAAATGGTTGTGATTAGTTTGTTTCATGTATAAACACTCTTTCTCCCCTTTGGTTTATGCATCAAGTGAAGTAACAAAAATCTCTAAGTTGTAGAGAGTGAAAAATAAGAGTTGTATTTGGTGAGGAGTGTTGTTGAAGAAATAAAATAGTGTGTTTTTTGTGTGTTTTATTTGTTAATTCTCCAACAAAGTGGTATCAGAGCTAGTGTTCGAAGCTATATATAGCCATATAGCATATTAAATCAAAGCTCTCGACGAGAGGTACGCGACACCGTAAAGATCATCCCGATTGGAGATCGAACGCGCCCACACTCGGCGCTGGAATTTTTCTGTCCTGAAACTAAGTCGACTCACCAAGTTGAACCAAGCTGAACCGAACCGAGCCAAGCCAAACCGAACCGAATCGAGCCGAGCGGAGCTGAACCGAATCAAGTTGAACCAAGCCGGACATAACAAAGTCAACCAAACCGACGTTGACCGTTGACCAAAGTTGACTGTTGATCGAAAGTTGACTCGAGTCCCTCCCAAGGTTTTTCGAAGTGCCGGATCCATCTGTGCATTCAGAATCTCCAAATTCTCATTCAATCTGTGAGTTATGGCAAATAGTGGTATGATGTCATTTCAAGTTCCATAATTAAAGGGAAGTTTAACAATTGGAGTATTAAAATGAAGGCTCTATTGGGTGCACATGATATATGGGATGTCGTGGAAAAATGCTTTATTGTGCCAGAAAATGAAGCCTAACTGCGGCGCAGAAGGAGAATTTAAAAGACTTTAAGAAGAAAGAGAATAAAGCAAAGTATCTTATCTTTTAATCATTAGATGAAAATGCTTTTGAAAAGATTGCTAGTACAACCTCCTCAAAAGAAGTATGGGAGAAACTAGAGACCTCTTACAAAGGAGCGAAGCAAGTTAAGAAAGTTCGTCTCCAAACATTACGAAGAGAATTTGAGTCCTTACACATGAAGGCGTTAGACTCAATTTTTGACTACTTTACTCGGGTTGTGACCGTTTCCAATGAATTAAAAAGAAATGGCGAGGAGTTAAAAGAGTTAAGGATCATTGAAAAGAGACTCGATTAGTAGACTCGAAGTTTGACCATATTGTTGTGACAATTGAGGAAATAAGAGATCTGAATGATATGACGATTGAGCAACTTCAAGGAAGGTTGTAAGCCTATGAAAAAAAAACTAAAAAAGAAGCAAGGAATCGAAGAACAACTTCTCAAGATGGAAGTCAATAAAAAAAAAGAGAAGAAAGCTCCGACAATGAGAGAAGGCACTATATCCGAGGTAGAGGTCGAGGATGAGGTAGAGGTCATGGTCATGGATGAGGTTGGAATTTCAACAACAGCAACTCCAATTATGCCAAAGGAGAAAGTTCAACCAGAGGATGAGGCAGAGGCAATCCAAGATTGAGGTATGACAAATCCTAAGTAGAATGCTATAATTGTCAAAAGTTTGGGCATTATGCTTCAGAATGTAGAGCTCCAAGTACCAAAGTTGATGAGGGAGTGAATTATGTTGAAGAGAAAAATGATAAAGATGGTATTCTTTTATTAGCACACAATGACACACAATGACACAAGTGGAGGTCAAGAAAATACATGGTATCTTGACACAGGTGCTAGCAATCATATGAGCGGAAACAGAAGCATGTTCATGGAACTAAATGAATCTGTGAATGACATTGTTGCTTTTGGAGATGATTCAAAAGTACCAGTGAAGGGGAGAGGTAACATTTTTTTTTTTTCGTGCAAAAGATGGTAGCCACCAAATAATTTTGAATGTTTACTATGTGCCCAATATAAAAAAAGTGATAACTCTATGAAATGAGAGTTATTAGAGCAATTCTAGACTCAAATCAAGATTACTTAGAGAGTAAATAATGTGTTTCTATTGCATTTTTGTTACATTTTGCATAAACATTCATTTTAGTTTAATCTTAATAAATTTTGCTTGACTTAGAGTAATTCGTCTAAAATTGTGTGCATAAGTGTAGGTATCCAGAAGCTTATATTTCATGGAAGGAATGTTGATGCAATAGGCTTGCGAAAAGGAGGAAAAGCATGGCTACAAAAGAATTGAAACAAAATCTGGAAAAATGTAGTGCTGTAGTCGTTGTTGGAGCAACCATTGTTGTAGCAATCCTGGAACAACAACAAAGAAAATTTAGCGCGGGATATATGCAAAATCGCGATCTGCAGTTTCTTAATCTGACTTATGCGCGCCCTAAAATTCTGTTTACCCTAGTTTTCAGATATAAAAAGAGCACGCATCATGTGAAAAAGCGGCGGGGAATTAACATTGAAGGAATCAAGAGGAAAAATCAAAGTTCAAAGGAAAACAAGTCTGCACCAGTGAAGAAATTAGTAGAACTATTTTTTGATTCAATTTTCATCATTCTTTACTTGTTCTTTTTCTTATTCTTTGATTGAACCGATGTATTTCATGGTTGTTACTTTACTGTTTGTGTTTCTTTTTTAAAGTATGAACTAAATTTGATTGTAGTTGAGTGACAAACAATCTCAATGAGTTTTTGACTGTTCTTATGAGTTGCTGCAAGATTGTTGTAACATTTTACTTTGATAGCTTTTATTACAATTATTATTTCGGTTCAGCACCCATTTAATGGTTCAAGTTAAGAGAGAACCGCAAAAGGGTCTGTCTTAGTGGAAATTATTAAAGTAATACTTGATCTTAATTTAAGTTTCCTGGTTTGAGTTTGACTTGAGTCTCAAAAGGGCCACACTTTAGTTAAGATTTATGAAGAACTAGATATAAGAATTCACCTTGTAGGGTAGAGAGAGTGTACGTTCATAATGCCATACCTTAGGTGGAATAACAACTGGTCATTGTTAGGGTGCTTAAGGGTATGAGAAGTCCACAATAATTCTGCCCAGTGCCCATGAAGAAAGTTTGATCATTCAACTACTTAATTCTCATTAAATTCTTTTTACGCAATTCATCTAGTTTCCTTCATTACTGCATTTATTTGTTATATTTTCTTACAATTGTTAATTTCGGTAGTAATCAACTTTAACTAGATTCCTCTTGAACTAAAGGAAATTTGCACTATCGTGATTGCTGTAGCATTTCTAGTAACATCAGTCCCTGTGGAGACGATCTTGAATATTCATCACTTTATTACTTGTTGTGTACACTTGCACATTGACATTAATAGCAATTGAGTATAAATAACCAACAAAAAGAGAATTAAAGATTTAATCTAAGGGCTGCAACAAGGAGAATTTGCAGAATTCAATCGGGAATTCAGCCCTTTTTATTCTTCTCTTATTTTCTATTTATTCATTGGGATGTATTTAATGATTGAAACTCGTTTATTTATTGTTCTTTCGCAAACCATGAACTAATTTAATTGTGGTTGAGTGATAGATAATCTTAATGGTTTTTTGACTAAGTTTATATGTTGCTGCATGTTTGCTATAACATTTTGTTTTGGTAAAGCTTATTCTATTCATTATTTCGGTTGACCACCCATTTAATGATACAAGCTAAGAAAGAGCCACAAAAGGGCCTATCTTAGTGGAACATATCAGAGTAATACTTGATTTTAGATTTGGTTTCCTTAGTTGAGTTTCACTTGATTCCAAAAGGGTCATGTTTAATATATAATTAGTGATGAACTAGATATAGAGATTCACCTTGTAGGGTAAATAGAACCTAAGTGTGTAATGTTATATCTTATGTTGGCATAACAATTGGTCACTGTTCTGTTGCATAGAAATATAAGACATCCAACATGTCACAACTAAGGATATATAAGGATTCTGCCCAGTGCTGTAGCAGATGCTATAGCAACTAAATCGGAAATTACAAGAAATAGTCAAAACCATTAAGAAAATTTAATCACTCAACTACTTCATTCCCATTGGTTTACTTTTGTGTTTGACGTGAGAATTTAATTTATTAAATTTTTAATTATTGCATTTTATATTTTAGTTAGTTATTTAATTTTATTAATTTTCTTATTTAAATTTAGAACAACCATTGCACTGTTACAGATTGATGTACTAAATCTGGTAATATCAATCCCTGTGTAGACGATTTTGAATACTTATTATTATATTACTTATTGTGTACACTTGTACATTGACACCAATAGCATTTGAATTCGCAATAACACTCAACCACATTGGTTCTATGCTACAACTCTAACAATGATATGTCATACAAGCATGAATCCTCAAACTTACATATCGGTCATTTGAGTTTTGAGTTCATACTTATCAATCTCCACTTTGAACTCATAACTTTAACTACTCTCGTTAGCTATCTTCCTCAACACTTGTAGCCATTAAAACCTATAAATCTTTGTTAAGTTCATGCGAAGATTAAACTTAGCAGATAGTACAACTTTGGTAAGCATATCGGCTTGATTTTCTTATGTATGTATCTTCATAAGCTTCACACTTCTTGTTAACATGAATATGTTAATAATATTGATTTTGATGATAACAAATTTTTAAATGGTTTTTGACAAGAATATTGGAGCTATTTCTTAATAAACGAAAGTCTTTATAATCATCCCATTCATTCTTCATAAAAGATGATCTATCAAATTGGAAAAAGATTTTTTGCTAAAACTGGTTTAAAATGCAATTCTGGTTATAAACGGTGAACCGTTTATTTTAAATGGTTAACCGATAACATCCAGAGAGCAACATATTTCCTAAACCTTGAACCGTTTATAAAAAAAGGAAAACACAAAAAATGGGAAGGTTACTGGAACTTAACGGTGAACCGTTTATTTTGAACGGTTAACCGATAACATTCAGGGAGTAACATATTTCCTAAAGCTCTAACCGTTTATGGAAAACGGAAATCACCAAGAATGGAAAGGCTACTGGAACTTAACGGTGAACCGTTTATTTTAAACGGTTAACCAATAACGTACAGAATTGAAGGTTGTCCTCCTCTGGCACCGATTAATTCGAAATCGATAAATTGGCTAAATTGTTTTGCGGAGTTAACACGGAGCCAAGGCGAACCGTTTATTTTAAACGGTCAACTTATAATATCCAGAGAAGCCACTTCACGCAATTCCTTAACCGCTTAACGAAAACGGATAACTGATGTTCATTTTGCAGGTTACTGTAGACAAACGACGAACCGTTCATTGCAAATGGTTAACCGATAATATCCAGAAAAGTTACTTCACGAAAGGCCTTAACCGTTTAGCGTAAACGGATAACAAATGCTCATCTTGCAGATCTCTGGAAGTTAACGGCAAAAGGGTAATCCTAAACGGCAAACCGTTTATTTGAAATCTGGCCCAACGGTAACCTTGACCAACTGAAACGGTTAACCGTTTAGGGTTAACGGCGAACCATTTTTTGTCTGACAGTTTGTAACGGCTAGATTTTCTGCTCCATATGTAAATAAGCTCATTCAAATTCAAAGTAAGTTGATCACAACACGACCCTTGAGCAAATATTCGAGAATATAATCTTCATAGAGCTTAAAACACATTCTTTTCTCATCTATTCACACATTGGGCATTGATTTGTAATCTTAGATATTGTGTGAGAGAAAAACAATTTGTAATCTTTTACTTTGAGTGATTGTAAGTGTTGGGATACACTTGGGTTAAGAGATTGGGGATAATCTCTTGTTGTAAAGGTCCATTGACACCTTGGAAGTCAAGTTTAAACATTTGAAGCCTTGGAGGCTTGCTTAGTGGAATCCTCAAGTCCGGAAAGCTTGGAGGCGTGGACGTAGGCGAGGTTGGCCGAACCACATAAAAATCTTAGTGTTTGAATCTCTCTTCTCTTATCTTTTTATATTGTGATCAACTTAATTGTTATTGCTTTGAATTTGATTTATAATTGCATCAAGAGTTTCTTTAATAAATTGAATAATTTTTTAGAATCCCAATTCACCCCTCTCTTGGGTTGCATACTTGTATTTCAATTGGTATCAGAGCCTAGTTCTCTTGTTTAGGACTTAATCGTCTAAGAGTAAAAGATCCATGGCAACCCTAAATGACTCAACCTTTAGAGAAGGGCAATCTACAACTAGACCACCATTTTTTGATGGTAATGACTATGCTTATTGGAAAACTAGAATGAGAATCTATTTGCAAGCCTTAGATTATGAAATTTGGGAAGTTGTTTGTGATGTTCCGTTCATGCCTACATTTAAAGATGAAGTAGGAGATGATGTTCCTAAACCGTCAGGTCAATAGAGTGAGTTAGAAAAGAGAAAGATGTCTCTAAACTCCAAGGCTATGAATGCCTTGTTTTGTGCCCTTGATAAGAAAGAATTCCATAGAGTTTCTAGTTGTGAAAGTGCACAAGAAATATGGAATAAACTTGAAGTTGTCTATGAAGGGACAAATCAAGTTAAAGAGTCTAAAATCAGTAGATACACCTGTCAATATGAGCTGTTCCAAATGGAGCAAAATGAGAATGTGTATTCTATGTATACTAGATTCACGGATATAGTAAACACTCTAGGTGCCTTGGGAAAGACCTTCTCAAATAGTGAGAAAGTTAAGAAAATCATTAGGTCACTTCCAAAAGAATAGAAACCTAAAAGAACTACCATTGAAGAGGCCAAAGATTTAAATACTTTACCTCTTGATGATTTCATTTGTTCTCTCATTTCATATGAAGAGGATTTAGCTGCAGAAAAAGGACATGAAGAGAAGAAGAAAAGCATTGCTCTCAAAGCTTCAAAACATGAGAGTGATAGGGAGAGTGAACCGAATGATGAAGAGCTAGCCATGCTAGCAAGGAGGTTCAGAAAATTCTTCAAGAAAATCGGAGAACGAAGAAATTTCAGAAACTTCAAGAACCATAGGGAGAAAAAGGAGGCAATCACATGCTATGATTGCAAGAAGCCTGGGCATATAAGATCGGAGTGTCCACTTATCAACAAACTCAAGAAGAAAGCAATGGTTGCAACTTGGGATGATAGTGAGGAAGAATCAAGTGATGAAGAAGGATCACAAGAAGTATCAAACCTAGCACTCATGGCAATAGGAGGGGATGATGATCTCAATGAGGTAAGTGATCCCACCTATGATGAATTGTATGATGCTTTTAAATATTTACATAATGAGTTGATGAAGATTGGTAAAAAGAATGTATGTCTTAAAAAGGAAATGGCAAAGCTTAAAAATGAAAATGAATCTCTAAATGCTAGAATTGTATGCCTAGAAGTAGGGAACAAAACATTGCATGATGAGATTGCATTATCAAATGAGAAACCTAGCATCTTATATGAGCATTTAGAATCACACATAGATGAGTTGAAAAATGAGAACGAAATGCTCAAGAAAAAGAGTAATGAATTGAATAAAATTGTTTTGAAATTTACAAATGGGCAAAAGATGTTGGACAATATGCTTAACTCACAAAAATGTGTTTTTGATAAAGGAGGACTTGGATATAAGCCTAACTTAAAGCAAAAGTATTATAAGAATTATTTTGTTAAAGCTACCTCCACAATTGATCATAAAATTTTATGTCATTATTGTAATCAAAATGGTCACATGAAATATAGATATCCCGTGAAAAGGAATGCATATTATGGTGTCAAATGCATTTGGGTTCCAAAAGGAACCGTTGCTAACTCTCAAGGACCCAAAAAGTTTTGGGTACCTAAAACTTGAGATTTTTTTTGTAGGGCTTGAAGAAGAAGAAAAATAAATGGTACTTAGACAGCGGTTGTTCAAGGCACATGACTGGAAACTATGCATGGTTCTCAAGCTTCACCAAAATTGAAAATGGTGGAGACGTATCTTTTGGAGACAACTCAAAAGGAAAAATTCTTGGAATTGGAAATGTTGGTAAAGTCTCCTCAACTCTAATTGAGAACGTATGTTTGGTTGAGAACTTGAAACACAACTTAATTAGCATTAGTCAATTATGTGACAAAGGTTATAAAGTTATCTTTGATAAATTTAGTTGTGTTATTGAGAACTCATATGATGGCAAAACCTTATTTGTTGGAAATAGATGTGGTAATGTTTATATCATTGACATAGAATGTGCATCTACTCTTGATAAATGTTTTTCGGCATTGCATGATGATTGTTGGTTATGGCATAGAAGGTTAGGACATGCAAGTATGGATTTGATTTCAAAAATTTCGAAAGATGATTTAGTTAAAGGTCTTCCGAAAATTAGTTTTCAAAAGGATAAGATTTGTGAAGCTTGTCAATTTGGAAAACAAATTAAAACTTCTTTCAAGAATAAAAACCATATTTCTACTTCAAAACCGCTTGAACTTCTTCACATAGATCTTTTTGGGCCATCTAGATATGCAAGTCTAAATGGAAAATATTATGCATTTGTGATAGTAGATGATTATTCTAGATATACATGGGTATTATTCTTAGCCAATAAGGATGATGCTCTTGATGCTTTTAAAGTGCTTTGTAAGAAATTACAAAATGAAAAAGGGCATGGTATTGTATGCATTAGGAGTGATCATGGAGGAGAATTTGAAAATCATGCATTTGAGAGTTTTTGCAATAATCTAGGCATTGAGCATCAATTTTCATCACCTAAAACCCCACAACAAAATGGAGTTGTTGAGAGAAAGAATATGTCTATTCAAGAAATGGCTAGGACCATGTTAAATGAAAATGCATTACCAAAATATTTTTGGGCCGCCAAAATCACCGCTTGTTATGTTTTAAATCGGGTGTTGATTAGACCTAATCTTAATAAAACCCCATATGATCTTTGGAAAGATAGAAAACCCAACATTGACTATTTTAAAGTTTTTGGATGTAAATGTTTTATTTTGAACACAAAAGATAATCTTGGTAAATTTGATCCAAAATCTGATGTTGATATTTTTCTTGGTTATTCAAATTCAAGCAAAGCTTATAGAGTCTACAACAAAAGAACTTTAGTTGTGGAAGAATCTATGCATGTCACATTTGATGAGTCTAACCCCTCCTCTACAGAGAAAGTCGTTGTTGATGATAATGCAGAAGAAGAACAACAAGAAGAAGAAGCATTAAATGACAATCAAGAAGACGCACCACATGGAATTTAAGAGGAACTACATGAAGAACCAAACGTAGAGCAAAATGAAGGTACTTCTTAAACACTCCCCAAGGAGTGGAGGTATGTCTCTTCTCACCCTAAAGATGTAATTTTAGGAGATCCTTCACGAGGTATTACAACTAGATCATCACTTAGAAATACTTGTGAGCATAATGCATTCATCTCTCAAATTGAACCAAAATCCTTTGAGGATGCAGAAAATAATGAATCTTGGATTATGGCAATGCAAGAGGAGTTAAATCAATTTGAAAGAAACAATGTGTGGGAATTAGTTCCTAAACCTGAACATCAATCTGTAATAGGTACTAAATGGGTGTTTAGAAATAAAATGGATGAATCCGGTGTGGTTGTAAGAAACAAAGCTAGATTAGTGGCTCAAGGTTACAATCAAGAGGAAGGAATTGATTTTGATGAAACCTTTGTACCTGTAGCAAGGTTAGAATCTATTAGGATGTTGTTAGCATATGCATGTCATAAGGATTTTATTTTATATCAAATGGATGTCAAGAGTGCTTTCTTAAATGGTTATATTTTGGAGGAAGTTTATGTGAAACAACCTCCTGGTTTTGAAAATGAAAAATTTCCAAATCATGTTTATAAGTTGCTTAAAGCCTTGTATGGATTAAAACAAGCACCTAGAGCATGGTATGATAAACTTAAAAATTTCTTGCTAGAAAATGATTTTTCTATGGGAAAAGCGGATACTACTCTATTTGTAAAGCATAAGAACCAAGATATACTCATTGTTCAAATTTATGTTGATGATATTATTTTTGGTTCTACTAATGAGTTGTTGTGTAAAGAATTTTCATCATGTATGAGCAAGGAATTTGAGATGAGTATGATGGGAGAGTTGAAATACTTCATTGGACTTCAAATCAAACAAAACGAGGAAGGAATTTTCATAAACCAAGCCAAGTACGTAAAGGATCTACTCAAACGATTCGGCATTGATGATTCAAAGACCAAGAATACACCAATGAGCACAACAACCAAGCTGGACAAAGATGAAAAAGGTAAAGAAGTGGATATCAAAATGTATTGAGGTATGATCGGATCCCTACTCTATTTGACTGCAAGTAGACCCGATATCATGTTTAGTGTATGTTTGTGTGCAAGATTTCAGTCATGTCCCAAGGAATCTCATTTGCTCCCTGTTAAAAGAATTCTTCGTTATTTGAGTGGAACCATAGATATTGGCCTTTGGTATCCTAGGGGAACTCATATAGATTTAATATGTTTTTCGGATGCGGATTTTGCCGGTTATAAAGTGGATAGGAAGAGCACTAGTGGAACTTGCTATATTTTAGGACACTCTCTTGTTTCATGGTTTAGCAAGAAACAAAATTCTGTTGCACTTTCAACTACCGGTGGGCCGGAATATATAGGCTTTAGGAGTTGTTGTACACAAGCACTTTAGATGAAACAAACACTTATAGATTACGGTATTAATCTTGAATAAATTCCTATTAAGTGTGATAATACTAGTGCTATAAACCTTTCAAAGAATCCCATTCAACACTCTCGAACCAAGCATATAGAGATAAGACATCATTTCTTGAGAGATCATGTTCAAAAGGGAGATATTGCATTAGAGTTTATTTCCACGGAAAAACAACTTGCCGATATTTTCACAAAACCGCTTTGCGAAGAACAATTTTCAAAAATTCGGCATGAACTTGGGATGATGAAATTTTTGCACTAACGTCTCTATGCATGCTATTGAGTGTACTAAATTGATTGACTATTATTTATGAAATGCTTGAGCTTGATAGTCAAATGATGAATTTGTCTTGATAATTCTTGATTGTATGAATTAATTGGTTGAAAACATGTTCATGAATCATGCATTAAAATGGCTCATAAAATATTTTCAGATCAATTAAATGATCTTGGAATATATTATTTGCTGGCCAAAAATTAAATCAAATGTGCGATATTACATATAAAATAAACGGTTAGCCGTTTCCTATAAACGGATCACCGTTTAATTCCAGAAACTAGATTATGTGTCTGTCCGTTTACTCTTTCACCGTTTGCTACAATCGGTGAACCGTTTTTCAACAGAGAGTTCACTAACAGTTACCCCCTTAACCGTTAAATGTTTAAGCCTTCACCGTTACCCATTCTTTAATCTCTGAAGGTTACCCTTTAACCGTTTAAATAAACGGTTAACCATTTTCGCGAAGTATAAAAACTGTTCAAAGGTTTTCTTCTCCTTCTCTAGTTACCCTTTCACCGTTTCCACCATTGTTGCGCAGCCGAAGATTTCTCTGTCCTCAAACCCTCATTTTTCTTGCTCTCCTTGCCAAATCAAACCTTCAAAATCATTTCTCATCACCTTTAGAATAATTCTACCGATTCAAAACTTCAAATCGAGCCCAAAAGTCAAAAATCCCAAATCTAAACCCTAACTGTCGCGGGTCGAGTTTCTTCGTTCTTAATTCGATTTCCACCTTTCTTCACCCAAATTGAACATCCTACTCACATCCTCTACTCTTTCTTAAACCTTTTATCAATTTACTTTCTTCCCATCACATCTCTCTTGCATTTTCAACACTTCATCACGTTTCTCCATGGTTGAACCCTCTCGGAGAAATCCCAGGCGTAAATCCGTGCCTCCAAGGAATCCCATACCACCTCGGGAAGTCTCTGAATTTGCAAGGATTCACTTCCCCACACCTTCCTTGGCCAAGCGATTCGAAGAACGCTTCGATGGTCGAAAGGTACTTGAATCCTTCTTTGTCGACATTGATGCCGTAATTTAGTTGTATGTGGTAGAAGTATTCGGGATATGCTTCAGCCTTGGGAGTCTGGTATTGATTTCGATGACCGAGTTTATCCAAATCTAGTGCGAGTCTTTTACTCCAACATGGAAATCTCCGATACACGCCCAAATAGGATAGTTACTCAAGTCGACCGTGTGCCAATAGAATTTGATGATGCAGACTTAGCTGACTTTCTTGGTATCTCTTGTGAGGGGCTCGACATTTATACCTCTAGGAAAACCCTCTCCTTTGATAGTTTTTCTCATACTCATGGCGTCCGTAATATATGTCGTCGTCGAGACTTATCGGATGAAATTTGTTTGCTTCCGTTTCGATCTCAACTTTTACCTCTCCAAGTTCGTATTCTTCACACTTTTTTACAGCACATAGTGACACCTAGGAAGGGTCACTCGGATGAGGTTACGAGGTTGGATGTTGCCCTATTAGATAGCCTTTTTACAGACCGTCCCATTAACCTCGGGTATATTATTGTGCGACATATGTTGAGTACTCCTGCGGTCAATCACCGCTTGCTTCATAAGATCATGACGCGACTTTGAGGTTCTAATTCTTGATACTGGACATATGGAGACTCGACGGATTGGTCCCGAGGCCATGACTAGTATCGGTTTCTCTAGGAAGAATGGAGTGTGGATAAAGACAAGCAACTCAAAAAACCGGGATACCTTGATTGCTGCAGAGGACGATCGGATGCTCAATGATATCTATCCTCCCGATCAGCTTCCTGATTTTAGATTAGGAGCTCATCCTCCTCCTCCGCGTCATCGTTTTGTCCCTCGGCCTCCGACTCGAGAGGAGCGTACGATGATGCCGACATTCCTCCTCCTCCGAGCCGCCTCACTCCCGAGCCTTTTCAGCCCATCTACCTCTATGCGCCTCAGCTCCCTGGCCCACTGCGGTGGATGTTTGGAGCGCGATTCTTGATCGGTTGGACACCATTTCCCGTGACCACCCTCCGACTTTCGACTTTCCAGTGACGAGCGACAAGCTTATCGCCGGACAGCGCACTCTTCTCCACTATTTCGGCTATGATCTAGGGAGCACATCTTCTCCGCCTCCGTAGTTTCTGAGTTCTGTTTTCGTACATACATTTTGCATTTTGATTGTTAGCATTTTTATTTTTATTTTTATTTTTTTTTTGATTTTGATGCATATGCTTGTGATGTTCTTGATGATTAGATGATTGATGATTGGTGTATGCTGATTGTTGGTTATTGAAGTATTGCTTTATTTGTGGATATTGCCATATTGGTTTATTTGTGGATATTGGAGTGTTGGTATGTCTTGTTCATGGAGTTGTTGGCTTGTTGAAAGAAGATGTTGGTGTTAATCTATTTCTGGAAGTGTTTTATCTCAGTTTGTACTAGTGGTTTTGATCATTTTTAAGGGGAAACTCTGCCAAAATTTTCGCTTGCCAAAACCGGGCAACTTCTTTAACGGATTTGCGTTTTTCCTATTCCCTCTTTTCTTTTTGATGATGAAGGGGGAGATAATTATGGTTTTTAAGATGAATTTAAAAAAATGGGGAGATTTAAAGCAAAAATCCTTTTATTGAACATTTCTCAATTTGGCCATACATTTAGGGGGAGCACATATTAAGGGGGAGCTAAAACATTGAATGAAATTTGTCATCATCAAAAAAAGGGAGATTGTTAACATGAATATATTAATAATATTGATTTTGATGATAACAAATTTTTAAATGGTTTTTGACAAGAATATTGGAGCTATTTCTTAATAAACGAAAGTCTTTATAATCATCCCATTCATTCTTCATAAAAGATGATCTATCAAATTGGAAAAAGATTTTTTGCTAAAACTGGTTTAAAATGCAATTCTGGTTATAAACGGTGAACCATTTATTTTAAACGGTTAACCGATAACATCCAGAGAGCAAAATATTTCCTAAACCTTGAACCGTTTATGAAAAACGGAAAACACAAAAAATGGGAAGGTTACTGGAACTTAACGGTGAACCGTTTATTTTGAACGGTTAACAGATAACATCCAGGGAGCAACATATTTCCTAAAGCTCTAACCGTTTATGGAAAACAGAAATCACTAAGAATGGAAAGGCTACTGGAACTTAACGGTGAACCGTTTATTTTAAACGGTTAACCGATAACGTACAGAATTGAAGGTTGTCCTCCTCTGGCACCGATTAACGAAAACTGATAAGGTTAAATTGTTTTGCACGAGTTATCAGGGGCTCAAGCGGGCGAACCGTTTATTTTAAACGGTCAACTTATAATATCCAGAGATGCCACTTCACGCAATTCCTTAACCCCCTAATGAAAACGGATAACTGATGTTCATTTTGCAGGTTACTGTAGACAAACGGTGAACCGTTTATTACAAACGGTTAACCGATAATATCCAGAAAAGTTACTTCACGAAAGGCCTTAACCGTTTAGCGTAAACGGATAACAAATGCTCATCTTGCAGATCTCTAGAAGTTAACGGCAAAAGGGTAATCCTAAATGGCAAACCGTTTATTTGAAATCTGGCCCAACGGTAACCTTGACCAACTGAAACGGTTAACTGTTTAGGGTTAACGGCGAACCGTTTTTTATCTGACAGTTTGTAACGGCTAGATTTTCTGCTCTATATATAAATAAGCTCATTCAAATTCAAAGTAGGTTAATCACAACACGACCCTTGAGCAAATATTCGAGAATATAATCTTCATAGAGCTTAAAACACATTTTTTTCTCATCTTTCACACATTGGGCATTGATTTGTAATCTTAGATATTGTGTGAGAGAAAAATAATTTGTAATCTTTTACTTTGAGTGATTGTAAGTGTTGGGATACACTTGGGTTAAGAGATTGGGGATAATCTCTTGTTGTAAAGGTCCATTGACACCTTGGAAGTCAAGTGTAAACATTTGAAGCCTTGGAGGCTTGCTTAGTGGAATCCTCAAGCCCGGAAAGCTTGGAGGCGTGGACGTAGGCGAGGTTGGCCGAACCACATAAAAATCTCGGTGTTTGAATCCCTCTTCTCTTATCTTTTTATATTGTGATCAACTTAATTGTTATTGCTTTGAATTTGATTTATAATTGCATCAAGAGTTTCTTTAATAAATTGAATAATTTTTTAGAATCCCAATTCACCCCCCCTCTTGGGTTGCATACTTGTATTTCACTTCTTGTTAATACTTCTAATCTTATAAAATACAACTTCACATCAATATGCTTTGTTCTTTCTTGAGTAGTTTGATTTTTGCTGAGATGCATTGCACTTTGATTATGATAATACACATTATTGACTCTTACTTTGCTCCAAGTTTAATGACCATTCCATTAAATTAAATAGCCTCCTTGAAAGCTTCTGCAATAGTTGTGTACTTAGCCTCCAATTTATATAATGCAACCACACTCTACAATATAGCCTTTTAGTTTGCAACACAGCCTCTTCTTTTATCAAGGTGCCTTGCAAAGTCAGAATCAACACAACCAATCCAAATGCATTCTTCATCTTTCGATCCACCATACATGAAACCATACTCTACAGTGCTCTCAGGTGCCTCATTAACCACTATACTACTCTCAAATGTTCATAGCTTGGATTAGTCATAAATTTGCTTACTACAATCACATAAGACTCCCAATAGAGTTAGAGTAAGGAAATCTTGTCGTTTTCTATTGCTCTGCAATAGTTTGTGGGTCTTTGAGTAGTGAGTTTGAAATGAAAGATCTTAAAGCTGCAAACAAGATTCTAGGGATAGAAATAATCAGAGATAGGAGAAAGAAAGTTATATTTTTAACTTAGCAGTACTATATCAAGAAAGTTTTACTAAGGTTTGGTATTAATGATTCCAAACTTGTTTAAGCACTATTAGCAAGCCATTTTAAGTTGATCTTTCAACATTTGCTATCAAAGCTAGACCCTAATAACCAGAATGTAATAGTGGAACAACTCAGGTATGTCGAATGAAAAGACCAGAGTGCAATAGTGGTTTCGTCCGAGGGAGGATTATTGGTTAGTAAAGAGGAGATACTTGAATTTATAAGTAGGATGGGTTACTCCACCCAATAGGCTAGTCTTTTAAGTTAGATACTTAGAAATTTTAGGCCAAGTTCTCCTAACAATTGGTATTAGAGCCAGACCCTATTAGCTAGAATGTAGTGGTAGAACAACTCAAATGTGGCAAATGAAAGGATCAAAATTTTATAGTGGTTTTTTTTAGGGGAAATTATTGAGTTGTGTCCCGCATTAACTAGTAAAGGGGAGATACTTGATTTATATCTAGGATAGGTCACTCCACCTAATAGTCTAAATTTTTAGGTTAGATACCTAGAAAGCTTAGGCCAAGCCCCTTTAACACATACTCAATAGATTAAAAAACTAGAATGGGTCTTTGAGTTTGTAGACAGCAACCAATCAACCTTGAAACATTTTGTGGCTCATTTGTGATATAAATACAAGAGTAATAAAACAAGAACAAAATTCTTGTGGATAATCAGAGTCTACAAACTTCATGATAGAAACTAGATGGTTTTGTAGAACTCGTTGTCCATTTTCAGTGTTACAAGTTTTTATGTATCATAATTATTTGTTGCTGACTTGAGCTCTTTAGTAGAGAAATTACCGATAGGGTAACGTATAGTAACCAACTTGTTCTTGAACTAAACAAAATTGATCATTGCCTAAGATCTCTTTGATTAAATCAATTTATATTGCACAAATACATGATTAAACATATCAAATCATAATCAATATAGCAACAAGAATCTTGATTAGAAACAGTAAAAACACAAACTATAAAAGTACAAAGAATGCCAAAGATTAATGTAGTTCAGTTGTGCATAAAAAATGCTCATCCAACATACATGGGGAAAGCTTTTATACGAGCTTTTATTGATTAAAAAATAGAGTCAGTTATAGAGCCTTATACCAAAAACAATACAGAGAACAAGATGATGCTTTCTCTCTCTTAAATCTCTTTCTACAGGACCCTAGAATCACACTTGAAGATAGCTCTCAGAACTAACTTATATACCTTATTTCAATAACAAGCTTATTTTCAGATTGTACAGTTTGTTGACACATGGTCAACAAACTTAACTAACTTGCTTTCTTATGTGGTTACTTAAGTTATTGACCCAAACACCAGTTTTATGTTATATGTAATATGAGTAGCACATAAATTTATAATGCTTCTCAAGTTTCAAACATTGTTGTTTCTGGAGAACTAGTTTGATTCACTAGTTATCTTCATAATTCCCCATCTTGAATCAAAGGTTCTCCTCAATCTTGCTCCTTCTCTAAAGCCATATGTATCTTGTAAATCATATAAGCCAACTATATTTTCACAACAGCCTTTTACTTCTCTTGATGTGCAGGGGTTTTGCATAAGTGTATTCAGTTGAACTGTCACAGAAAACATGCACTGACTTTTGATTTAACCCTAATTCGGTCACCAACTCCTTAAGCCAAAGTGCTTATTTTACAAATTTTGTAGCACTGACAGCATGAGCTACAGCTTGTAAAGAGCCACTACAATTTGTAAAGTTGACTTCCAATTCACAGCAGAACTATTGAGCATGAATACAAAATCTGTGAGTGATCATCTACATACCCTCTCAGGCCATCACTGTATACTTTGAATCTACATATCCTCTTAGGCCATCACTATTAACTTTTATCTTGCCATACATCAAGCCACAACTCACAGTGCTATTAAGATATCTCCTTTTACGTTAGGTCTTATCAGTACCATTGCATACATGAGGCAACCTACTGCCTTAGCATAAGTTGCATTGGCCATGTCTTGCTTTTCAGCTTTTGTTTGAACGCACTGCAAATTGCATAACATAAAATGTGGTGCCAAAGGTAACTATATAGGTTTAACATTACTCATCTCAAACACTTTTAGCACCTTTCTCAAGTATTTTTCTTGTGACGAAAACTTTGTACTTTACTTTAATCCCTTTTAATCTCCATTCCCAGTATCTTCTTTGTATAACATAAATTTCTTATGTCAAATTCAGAATTCAGCAGCATCTTTAGCTTATCTATCTCTCTCTTATCCTTACAAGCAATTGACACGTCATCTACATATAAAAGAAGATATTTGTATAAACCATCCTTGATTAGCTTATAGTAAGCACAACAATCATAATTACATCTAAAAAACTCATGCAATTGTATGAATACATCAAATTTAAAGTACCATTGCCTAGGAGACTGTTTGAGCCCATAAAGAGACTTCTCTAGTTGGCATACATGATCTTTTTTCCTAAGGAAAATATACCCTTGAGGCTAAGATATTAGTATTTCTTTCTCAAGTCTATCATGTAGAAATGCTGTCTTGACATCAAGTTAATCAAGCTCTATGTCTTGGACAGTAGTTATAACTAAGATCACTTTTATAGAGGCATGTTTGAAAACTGGAGGAAAAAATTCCTTAAAGTATAACCTTTAGCCAAAAGTCTAGCTTTGAATCTCTTTGGTTCAGATCCACTTAAGCCCTCATTGATCTTGAAGATCAATTTGCATTCAACCACTCTCCTATTTTCAGGCTTCTTAACCAACTCCGATGTGTTGTTCTTATAAAAAGAAGCCATTTTGTCATTTATAACCCTTCGTTATTCTTCCTTGAATATGCTATGAATTGCTTCTGTAAAACTCTTAGGTTCCTCATCATCGATGTCTTTTGCAGCTGCTAGAGCATGGGCAATAAGATTTACATATCCAAATATTTTTAGTGGTTTGATCTGCCTTTTCTCTTTATCGTTGATAAGCTGACAATTTTGGATTTTCCTTGAGAACCTTACTGATCTTGAGGTGATCCTTTGTCTTCTTCATTTTTTGCAACACTATCTGAATTTGTAGTTTTACTTGTGTTTCCTCATTTAGAAGGCTCCACTTTAAACTCTAATTTATCAGTTGATTTGGAATTTTCATTTGTTTTTACAACTGCTTGACTGTCTTTAACCAAAACACCTTCATTAAACACTACATCTCTGCTTATTATGCATTTGGGTGGATTAAGGTCAGTACACTAAATCTTATATTCTTTTACGTCTTCTAGATATTTTATGAACACACCTCTTAAAGCCTTTGGATCAAGTTTACCTTGACTGATATGAACATAGGCTGGACAACCAAAAGCTCTAAGGATTCCATAGTCAATAGGTTTCCCTAACTATATTTCAAATGTTGTTTTATAATCAATGGCAGTTGAGTGGCCTAAGTTCACAAGATAGCATGTTGTTAGTAAGATTTCTACCCACAGAGCCTTAAGAAGCTTGGATTGAACTAACATGCACCTTACTTTATCCATAAGAGTCCTATTTATCATTTCAGCCAGCCTTTTATTATGGGGTCATCCATACTGTTTTGTGCCTTGAAATACCCTAACTTGCACAAAAACTGTCACATAGCTGATTATAAAATTCCAAACCATTATCTGTTCTCAACTTTATAATCTATTTCCTATTTGGTTTTCAACCAATTGCTTTCACTCTTTAAACTTTTCAAATACCTAGTCTTTGTCCTTTAAATCATACACGTAGACTTTCCCAAACAAATCATCAATAATGGAGAAGAAATATTTATTCCCTCCTAGAGATACATTTTGAGTAGGCCTTTATAAATCAGTGTGCATATAGTCCAGCCTCTCATTTGATTTCTGAGTTGATCTTTTGAAACTGTCCCTTGAAGACTTCCCTAGACCATAGTCCTTACAAAGTTCCAGTGTAGCACTCCACTATATTATTTACTTAAAATACTTAAAAACACGGTTGCTTTTAATATATATACGAATTCTAAGAGTTTACAACAAACAAACCTTTCTTACAAAAAGTAAGAGTCATACAGAAACGCCTTAGTATAAAAACTTTATTTTACACAAAACTAAGATGTTTATTTTTATTGAAACAAAGCTGAGCCCATTATAAAATCCCAAGGTTTATCATGCCCATATGCACTTCGTCTTGATTAGGACTTGGCGCCAGCTTACCCTACTCATCGTTACCTGCAATGTAAGGACTCAGTGTGCTAATGTCCAGTAAGATAACACTTTGATGCATGTATAAATTATGATGTATATGGATGACCACAGTAAGCTCTTAAAATAAACTTAGAAAATACAAAACAACTTTATTAGGGCCCTAGGTATGTTGCACTACAAGGCTAGCACTTTTATTCTTTAAACAATATGCCCTTAGGTCTCATTAATTGATCTTTTGGGTGTTATGTATCGCCGTCCCCAAAAGATTTCTTTTAACTTAGCTTTGAGGGGTTGCCCTCCTTAGAACTTTGGTACCTGGTAGTACAACCACCTATTTTTCATAAATTCATTTTTCTGAAATATCTTCTTCATAATGTAGTCCATGATATGCATGCATTCAATGCAACTTATGTCCTAACATTTGAGCTTCTAAATGCATAACAGAATTAACACACAACACTATCTAAGAACAACATTCTTCAATACAGGAGACATAGCCGACCATAGCATAATTAAATATAAGTAGCACATATTAGGTGGCCGAGCCGACCATAGTCATCACATATTAGGCGGCAGAGCCGACTATAGTATCACATATTAGGCAGTAGAGTCAACCATTTAAGGATTTAGAATATAACTAATCATGTTATAATAGCCATCATAATATAAAGGAATTGTTAAAACCGAACTTAAGTATGAAATGAATTTTGTCCCTACATTGCAGTTGAAGTGTTACTTACCTCTTGACCTTGACTTCTCTAGACCTTTCTAAATTGAGGATTTCTCTACTCTTGATATTATGACTTAGAATAGAAGAGAATGAAATTTATAGGTTGGATTGAAAATGAAAGGTGGTAGGGGTATTTATAGGATTTCTTAAGGCTAATGGATGGGTAAGATTTTGCCACCATAACTGTTGATCAATGGTTAAGATTAACCTTCATAAATTACTTACTAAATTCTAGAATTCTTAACTTTCTCTACACTTATTCTTACATCATCGCTTATGTCATCGCTTACGTCATCATTTCTTATGCCATTTCTTATGTCATCATTAATTAAATATTATAAACTTAAGGGGCTTGTTAGCTTAAAAAAATAAATTCTACTATATTTAAGAGAATTGTACCTCACATCTAGATTTATAATCTTGTCAGAATAAAACATACCCTGTTTTTCTAACTTTTTTAAGCCTTTCCCACTCATGTGTTATAATCTCATATGCCATAACCTAGTTTTATCTTCAGTACGCTTTATTGATACACATCCCTCTCCAAATATCACTTCATCATCCAAGATATAAAACATGTTCTTCCTAGTCCCCTTCATGACCAGATTAGAACCATTTAAGATATATAACTATCTTGATTCAAGCCTAACGCTACACCCCATTTAATCTAACATTCCAAGGGAAATTAAGTTCCTTTTTAAGTTTGGTACATGCCTGACTTGCTTAACCACTCTTATTGAATCATCATGTAGCTTAAGACTAAGATTACCAATTCTAATGATTTTACAAATTGAATTGTTACCCATCATCATTCTACCACTATCAAATTCTTTTTATTTAGTAAAGTAACTCTTAAAAGGGACATATGTGAAAGGTGCATCCAAAGTCTAGAGCCCATTTACCTTTTTAGCTATGTTCTATTGCCACACATACACTAGTAGACTCATAACTTTCCTCTTCCACTACAACTGCATCTCCACCTTAGTTTCTTGAATCTTTGGCCTTGCTTTTTTTTTTTTTCTTTCAAGGCAATCCCTTTTAAAGTGGCCTTTTTTGTGGCACTGAAAAATACTTTAGATTTTTAGTTTTGTTCTTTTATTTCGCGTACTTCTTTTTTTTTTTTGCCAATCTTCCCCTTTGTTGTCAATCGTTCACTCGCACCATTCTCTATGTGAACTTACTTTTCTTGGAGCTCTCTTGTATTGAGAGCAGATTTCATTTCATCAAGGGTCAAGGTTTATCTACCATACACCAGGGCATCAATTAAATTCTCAAAGGATTTTGGTAATGAACTAATCAATAAGAGAGCCTTCCCTTCAACATCAATGGCTTTTAAAATATCACACACCTTATTGAACTTATCAGTGTGATCTTCCAGTGAAGATCGCTCCACTATTCTCAAGGTAAACATCCTCTTTTTAATATAGAGCTTGTTTGCACGAGACTTGGTCATATAGAGGCATTCAAGCTTAGTCCATAAACCAGCCATTGTTTTTTCTTTTGCCACTTCCCTAATGACTAAATCACCAAGACTAAGGATTATAGTGCTTATGGATTTCTTATCAATTTTAGTAGCTTATTCTGGAGTCTTGGATGAAGAAGCTTCTATTCCCTCCTTCTTGGTCTCAGGCTCAATTGCATTTACCAAACCTTGAGTAATCGACAAAGTTTCCATTCTAATATTCCATATATTAAAATCATTATTACCTGTAAATTTTTCTATATCAACCTTGGATGATGCCGTACTTGGATCTGATCAAAAGACACTAAGCTCTGAAACTAATTGTAGTAACAAACTTGTTTTTAAACTAAACAAAACTGATCACTGCCCAAGATCTCTTTGATCAAATAAATTCAAGTTGCAAAAATACAAGATTAAACATATCAAATCATTATCAATACATCAACAAGAATCGATCAATAAGCTTTTAGATAAGCTTTTATTGATTCAATAATAGAGTCGGTTATAGAGCCTTACACCAGAACAAGATAATGCTTTCTCTTTCTTAAATCTCTTTCTCCAAGATTTTAGAATCACACCTGAAGATAACTATCAAAACCAGCTTATACACCTTATTTCAATAACAGACTTATTTCCAGATTGTACAGTTTGTTAACACGTGGTTAACAAACTTAACTAACATGAAATCAAGCTCCAGCACATGTTTCCTCACGCGGTTGCTTAAACTATTGACCAAAACACACAATTGGCATGTCGTTTCGTGAAGACATTTTTCTGTTATATGTAATATGAGTAGCACGTGACTTTATAAAGCTTCTCAAGTCTCAAACATTGTCATTTTCTAGAGAATTGGTTTGATTCACCAGCCATCTTCATATCACCTTTATTATTACATGTGATAATGAATTTTTCTTGTAAATTTTTTTCATTCCTTATCATAAATGTTTGCTTATCTACCTTTTCTGAACGCTTGATTTTATTTCTCAAAAAAGAACTCATCTAACACCTATTCATAAGCCAATAAAATGCTTTTATTGAGTTAAAGCAAGATAAAACAAGGAGTACAACTTGTAATTCTAGAATGAAATCATTGGAAAAAAAATATAAAGGTGAATTACACGCAAAGTAACTGAAGAAAAAGAAATAGAGTATTAAGAGTTGTATCTCTAGCTTGCCAATTCAAGTGTGTTCAGCTAAGGAAAACCCAATGCCTTTAAAAGCTTGAGAGAGAGCTTTGATATGACAGTTTATAAATTGAAACTTCGCCATTGAAAGTTTAATAGTAATCCTCATCACCATGTGTTCCATGATTAATGTGACATTTGTGACATAAACGAAGCCATACATTACTATGCATCCTGTCCTCGGGGCTATCAATTATGGTCCTAAATAATTGATTTTGACTTAACACAAGACTCATACAATCATTGATTCATCACATTCATTTACTCCGATGGTGTAAAGCTTTTAATTGTGTTCCATTGAACTATCAAGAAGTTAAAGTAAACTGAAGCATAACATTTGTCCCAAATAATCACTTGAAACTTAAGCCAATCATTTCATAACAATTCTTTATCAGATAATGTAAAAGTAAAAAAAGAATATTATTTTTTCTTCAAACAAATCACTATTAGCTCTTTAATTGCTTTAACTAAAGTTGGTGCAATAAGAGAAACATAAAGTATCAACAAGATACGTAGAAGGAAAGATCCATAATCAAAATAAAGGTCCCACAATTCACTCACTTTGTATAAAACTAAACAGTCAAAGCTTAAAAATTATTAATAATGAGAATAACTAGGGTGCGAAGAACTAGAGTGATACAATTTTGTAAGTGGTTTTGCCATATGAACCATTGTTGGCCTATCTTCTGCTGATTTAGAGACACAGTTAAGGGCAAGCTTTATAAAAGCTTGGAAAATCTGTTCTTTCAGAGTTCCAAGAATTATGAGATCTACCTTGCTATTAAATTTATTATGTTTGATATTTCTTTCACATAATTTACTGAAAGCCATTCATCTCCACTAGCATTAAAATGAGGAAGTTCAGCAATTCTTCCAGCCAAAAGATTAAGTAGCTATATACTAAAGGTAAAAGCATCGCATTTTTCATTGATATCACCCGTAATAAAGTATTGTAGTGTTACGAGTCCATATGTCACTTTTACTGTATCTTTCACATGAGTTTCACCCTCTCGAATATATACAAATAGGGAAAAATCAAATAGTTTTGCAATGTGGTCTTCTCTAAGATACTTGATGGTTTGATATCTCTAAATATAATTGGCCAAAGGAATCCAATATGGAGATAAGCAATATAATTTACTGTCTCTATTGTAATTTTCAGCTTATATTTCATTTATGAAAGTTCCAAATATTATGGCTAACCGTGAAGACAATCTTCAAGAGTCCTATACTCTAAAGTAGGGATGGGCACTACTTTGGTTTAGTTTGGGAATTTTAAAAACCTGGTTTGGTTTCGGTATTAATCCATTCAATTTTTGAGTTATAAAAAATCGAATCGAAATGGAAAAAGCCGAACCAAAATTGAAAAAACTTAATTGAACCGATTTAATTCTATCCTCTCTAAACGCCACACGGCATTTCTTTCGTTTATTTTTTTGGTTTTTTGGTTCAATTTTTAGATTTGAAATTTTGAACTAAAAACCCAACTGGAGTATTGAGTTTTATTTTGAGCCAAAATATTCAGTTTTTTCTGAGAATAATACCCAACTGAACTAGAAAAAACTCGAATCGAACTGATAATACTTCGGGTCCAGTTCGGTTTGCCAACTCCTACTCTAAAGATTTGAACACTGGAATGAGAACTTGAGTCTCTTAATACCATCCAATCAATTTCAAAACATTTTAGTGACATATTTTTGTTGCAAATTTAATGTAACTAAAAGTACATTAGTCTTCACAATCTGCAAATTGCATCATAGAACTGGACAATCCTCAAGAAAACGATTGTACAATTAATAGACAAATGCATCTCTTATAACATTCTTTGCATCATAGTAGTTTCTTGCTGTTGTGTTATGGAAGTGTCATTTCTTTTGGTTTGATACCACTAGTGCGCAAATGGAGAATCAGTACACACCAAATATTCATAAAAAATAAAGGACACAAGAATTTCACGTGGTTTAACAATAAGGCCTACGTCCACAGAAGCAAGAGAGAAAAACTATTTTACTAATAATTAATATAGTACAAATTTGATAATGAAATCTCACTTCCCAAATACTTAAATACACCCAGTACTCTCATACACTCTTGAAGGAAACAATTTTCGCAAGACACACATTCTCTCACACTTTTCAAATAGTGCAAAACCCAACTGAGCACCCAACGAAACACTCTTCCAAACTTTCTAAGAGCTCAATTGTAGATACTTCATTTCTCTAGACTCTCTCATAATGAACTCTCTCAACATTTTCTAAGAGAGCTCTTCACCTAAGCTCTCACATTCTACATTTTTTGAATGATTTACAAATGAGAATAACTTCTCTATTTATAACTAAGCCTTACCATGAATGCATTTAATTTTCACAACAAATTTTTAAGAAATTGGCAACCAATTTCTTTTTTTTTTTTGACAAATGGCTCCAACTTTTCCAAATTGCCAACATGTGGCACCAACTCTTCTTGATTTTTTTCAAGAAAAGCATGTGGATTTCGGTGTATTCAAAATGAATCCAACATGTGAGCCCCCTTTTACTTTTAACTTTTCAACAATTCTCCACCTCAAAAATATTTATCTAAATTTGAGCGGACTATCAATGAATCAACATCCTTAAAGTGATCCTCCATTAAGGGTCCAAAATGGTTGTGTCGCTTCAACTGCTTACATACTTAACTACTGGGATCAAGTCGATAGTAGTTCACGACTCCTAAAAGAAATGCTTTCACAAATTATCCCATACTCATATAAGAGAATCCACATCATAGCAAGCTAGAGAATTTTATCCGAATCTACTAACTATGCTCACTGCTTCAAATATCAGACTTTCTACACATCATCACATCTATAAGACTGCCTATAGCACATGTTTATGAATGTGAACCATGTACTCATGTTCCACTTGAGGAGAGAGACATGAAGCTTAGGAGCTGAAGAAGTACAAATTAGTTTAATCTTTGTCATTTATACCGAACCTTTCTAGTGCCTTTGCTAAAAATAAACCCTTAAGTAAACTATATGCTCTCATTCTTCTTGTCTTTACGAAATCTCCATCCCAAGTATTCTTTGTGCATTATCAAGTCTTTCATCTCAATCTCAAAAGCCATATGCTTTTTCAATTTTATCTCTATTCCTTGAAAGCTATAAGCCTTTCATTGATATAGAGTAATAAATGAATGAAAGCTTCATATTGTAGTCTTTTAAAGTAAACATAGTAATTGTGTTAATTTCTTGTGAATTATGCCCTTGATCACATCTCATTTAACCATCCTACACGTATAATTCTCCTTTCAGCAACTTTGAAACTAGAAAATTGAGTCATTTAGATCTCCTTCTCCATATCCCTATGTAAGAAAGTCGGATAGAAACAAAAGTATATTTCACAACTAGAGAGAAAATACCTTTCTTCTAAACAAATTCTTTTGCTATGAGACTTGCCTTATAAAGATTCTAAGGTAAAAAATGCTATCTATTTAAAAAGGTTAGAATCATCATTTTGCACTCCAAGTCTCATTAACATTTCTACTTTTATGTATTTAAGTTTTTTAAACTTTGATTGCGCGTGTTTTTGTATAATTGAATATTTATATGTATTTTAGTGGTATTTTGGTTATTTTACAGTTAATGAGAAATTGGACAGCATAATAGATAGTATTTTTTAGCTTAGAATAACTAAAAATCTTAGGAAAAATATAAAGGGCAAAATCATAATTTTACGATTTTAGTCGGGTCCAATTGATGTGGCATTGACCGATGATATGGCTTCATCCTATTATGTTGACTAATGACATAACAATATCCTATTGGACCAAAAATTGAGCTTACGATACATGCAATACACTGAATCAATGCTGGTTGACTTTTATGTTAATAGATGATGTGGCAGCATATTATTAAACAAAAAAACTAAGGCGTTACATGTAATTCATCGAATCATAGCTTTGGTAACATGTTTCATTCAATAAGAGCTTGTCACATGGTGCAATCTTGAGCATTTTAGTTATTTTCATTTGATGGCCATGATTTACCCGTTGTATCTGTAGATAGAGGACTTCTCCCTAATTTGACAATTCTATTTTCTAAAATTCTCTCTCCATCTTGTATTTTCTACGTATTTTAGTATAAAATTACCATTTTATATAGCTAGTTCGATTTAAGTGGCTAATTTAACTTCAAGCTTGAGTGGAGAGTGAAGCCTCAACATGATCCATGGGTTTAATATGATAAGTTTATTAACTCTCTCTCATTTATATGGATTGTTTTGGCTTTATCATTGATAGACAGTAATAATCTTATCTAGATTTTGTATGATATATTGGCTCCTTAGTGCAAGATCATTACTGTTTGGCATAATGAGCATGAAACAACCCCCCCGAACCCCCGGGACGAGTCTATCTAATCTGGCCTAAATGAATTAATAATAATTCTAATATCTAATAATTCTACAAAAAAAATCCAGTAAAGTCTCATATATAATTGTGACATCCCCAAACCTACAATTTATAAAATTAACACTCCCAAAAGTGATACAATATTCAATCAACCTCCACAACCAACTTCCTCAATCAAATACCAGTATTCTTCAAATATATAATGTCAAGAATACAATAATTTATCCTTAATCACAAATAAGTAATAAATTATACAATTCAAAATATCCCAACATAACATCTATGATTCCTAACACCATCATGTGGCCATAATTTCAAATCTAACCATCGTTGCTGGGTCGACTGATGTACCTGCCAGTCTCTTATGGGGGGGAAAATATAATAAAAATAAGGTGATTATAAAACTCAACTCAGTGAGTGGATAGTAGTTTTTGAAAAATAAATTTACTTAAAAATAATTTAATTCTTCTCTAAACAATCTCATCAAAATTTCATGAGACGTTAAATAAACTTATTTAATTTAAATCATACACTGAAATAACAATACTTCATAAATCATAACACTTATAATATCGAACATTGAATATCGAAAACTATCACCAAACAAGTACCCACAGGAATAATCTCGTCATACCCGGACCTCGACGGACGGGCAATCAAGGAACCATCATGCCCTGGAGCTGCAACGGGTATTCAGGGAAATGTCATCTCATATGTCTCATATCTCATATCCGGACCTCAACGGACAGGCAATGACGTAATATCTAAGTACCATCATGCCCCGGAGCTACATGGATAGACCAGTAAGTATCATCTCATATATCTCATTATGTCTCATATTCGGACCTCAACAGACAGGCAATAACGTACTATCTAAGTGCAATCATGCGCCGGAGCTACACGGATAAACCGGTAAGTATCATCTCATATATCTCATCATGTCTCATCATATCTATTCATGCATGATCTGGTCCCCAAACGACAATGCGCCCAAGTACATGGCCCAAAGCCTTTATGTGTACTCAGACGGGCTCCAAAGGCCTCTTATCTCATATCATTTGTATCACTGTATTTAGAGGGGAAGGGTACTGTCTAATGACTTCAAAACAATCTTTATACTCATAACCATATACTTTTTAATCATACTATCAATCATATTGTTCTTTTCACTAACACATTTGAATCCACTTTTCTAGTCTTAAAATTACTATCATGATTTATTTTAAATCAATTCGGAAAACCATTAACTAACATTTTAATAAAATATCAATGCGTGAATAAAATCCATTTCTAGAAAATCATTAAATCAGATTAATTAAAATACTCATTTCGCAAATATGCTTTACTATCATAATAAACTATGAAAATATGTTTTGAATATTCCACTCATAGTGACGATGTCCAGACTCGGAATCAACAATGTTCGCGGGTTGATTCTCGTTCGTGGGTCCTCTGAATTGCCCCTGTCGGTCAACGGTGACCAAAATTCAATCAACGACAACGAGAAGCTCAGACCTGATAGTTCTGACCTCGATGAGTCCAATAGTGCCTGCAGTGACCTTCCACGTACGGCGATGGCGGCAGATTATGCTCTCAAAGTCGTGAGCTTTCCAACAGTCGTTCACGGCCAAAACAGAGGTTTTAGGTGGTGGGGTTGGTCGAAAAACGATGAGGGTGAGCTAAGGATCAAGATCCAAGTGGTGATGTATCCTAATTCCAGTGAAATCGACGGCAACTAAAATGGGTGGAGCCATGATCTTTTCGAGCTAAATTGCTGGTAATCTGGCCGTTATCCAGCGACGAAGATGGCAGGGATATGTTGCTCATCTTTCAAGCTTCAAATCGGTACCTGGATCGACCGGAGTGGTGGTCGGAATCAACGGCTGGAGCCGAGTCAAAGTCGCGGGTCGCGGTCGGGTCAAACGGGTCGCTCTTTCTATTTTTGGAAACCAAATCCTCTCTCTTTCCATTTATAGTAACGGTTCCCTCTCTTTTTTTTTTAGCTTAATACAAATTAAGCTAATACCAGACCCGTGATGAAAATAAATTCCGACTACAAGACCCTTTCTCACGTTCGATTTGTCTCAATTTATGTCGTGACAAATTTTAAACTTATTCAAAACATGATCTATTTATTAACTCGACCCAAATCCATTAATTTATGATAAGAAATCGAGTAATGTCAAGTTTTCCTATAATAATTTATAACCAATCTGACGACTTTAAAAATTAATACCATAATGTAAAATACATAATACACTTAAATAGGAAAAATTAGGGTGTATATGTTACAGAGCACTTTACAGTATATTTGTTAGCGAGAAACTCCACTTTAGTATTAGTGGCTCGTCTTGACTCAGTGTTGACAGAGAATGTATCTAAGTTTTTTAGTGGACGGTCTTGCCGCATTGTTGATAGTAGGATTATTATCACCTAGCACAACATGTATTTAATACCACATTTAGTAGAAAATTATTTCTCCCGACCCAATGAGTGCTTGATACCATATTTATTAGAATAAGTACTATAAGAAGTAAAAATACCTTCTTCTAATGTAGAGGAGCTATTTGTGAAGGTTGTGCATTATTATCATTTCTTCAACTAAAATTTAGGCGATTTCTCTAACCAGAGTTGTAAGTTTGGGAGTATGGATTGGGTGGTTTTTTAAAATTGTTCATGCAAACTTTCTCTCAGAATTGGCAATGTTGGATAGTCCTGCATAGAATGGTCAGTAGAATTGCAAACACGACATGATCATTTTTTGGACTCTAGTGCTTTGACTTTTCTACGTATGGATGCAAATTTGGCTTGAAGTTCATGGTCTTCCCCCATTTTTAACAACTTTTAAGAATTAATGACCAATTAGATAATTAATTTGATTTCTGGGCCTTAATGATAATTTTAAAAAAGTCCACGTCCATGTCCATTATGTCCACAAAGTCCAAAGTTCCAAGTTCATTTAGTCTTTTAAGTCCAAAAGTCCAAAGAATAAGTCATACTCCTAAGATCCAAGTTCCAATTCGATTTAAGGACTGATTTGCAAAGTGTTTAGGTCAAAATAAAGTTTTTACAAATTTTATAGATAATACTAAAATTTCAAGAGAAGTGGGGGGCTAACTGAAGTTTTACAAAGAAATAAAATTAAATAAAATGATGAAAACATAAACGAATGACAAAGTTAAGGACAAACTGACACCATATTTAGAAAATTCTTAGGAATGACGCCAAAAATATGATATGACGCAAAAGTATTATTTACTTTCAAGTATAACAGTGTCTAGTTATAATATAATCTAATGAGTCTGGAGTCGAACCACATAGAATATAAAAATCTAGTAGTCAATTATTAAATAAAAATTAATTAAAGAAAAAAATTAATGTGGATCAATCTGACAAAAAAATATTAAGATTACAGGGGATCTACTGTCAGTTGTCAAATTATTGTGCTGATACTCTCTCATATTTATATTTTACATTCGTCATTCATTTTTCTAGTTAATTATTATGTTATTTAATCTTTAACTAACCGTATGGATAAATATGAAATAAAGTACCTAATGTGCCACAACTATATTAGAGTGTCGACATTATGCCAAAATACTATATAGATCTAAGGAGATCTAGATTTATAAATTAACATGACATAAAAAGAAACTGGTAAAGAAAAAAATACAAACAAATAAAATAAACTTTAGGACTCACTTGAGAGAGTAATTAATTCAATAATTTAAATCCTTGAACTTCACATTTCATCTCAACTTAGAAAATTTAGCCACTCATGTTGATAAACAGAGCACTCATTTTATTTAAAAAAACTTCTGAAATATATTAAAAGAGGGTTAACTACACAAAAGAAAAAAAATTTCTAAGTCTCAGTCTCAGCTCCTTTCTCGTCTTCTCTCGCCCGTTCCCTCGTTCTTCCTCTCCTTACCTTTTATAGGCAACAAATATATCATCTTCTTTTATTTTATTATTATTATTTTTTTCAATTATATATTTACATAGAAATGTGTGATAGTCAAGTGATAAAATGCCCACTTGACTATCACGATATAGCTCACTTCCTTTTTTATTTTTTATTATTTTTATTAATTACATCTCCTCAATAATGCATTCCAAATGGCTCCATCAATCTTCTTTGTTTCCTGCTTTTGGTTCCAATTCCCTCTTTATTATTGAAAGAAAAATTAACATAAAACTAACATATTGTAAATAAATTTAACATATTGTAAATAAATTTAACATAAATTTTTTTAACCTTATTAAATGTAAACTTTTCTGTGTCAATCAGCCCCATCGTATTCATGAACAATATCATATAAATATTACTGAATACATGAACAACATTGTATAAATATTGCTGCGGAAGTGTCATTTCTTATGGTATGATATCACTTGTGTGCAAATGCAGAATCAATATGCACCAAATATTAAAAAATATATATATAAAGGACACAAGAATTTTATATGGCTCGACAATAAAGCCTACGCCCACGGATGCAAGAGAGAATGATTATTTTACTAACAATTAATATAGTAAAAATTTGAGTAACGAAATCTCACATTCCAAATACTTAAATACACCTAGTACTCGCATATACTCTTGAACAAAACAATTTTCGCAAGATAGACATTCTTTTATACATATAGAAATAGTGCAGAACCCAACTGAGCACCTAAGGAAACGCTCTCATAAACTTTTTAAGAACTCACTTGTAAATATTCTTTTTTTCTAGACTCTCTCACAGAAAATTTCTCTACATTTTTTGAGAGAGCTCTTCACCTAAATTCTCACAATCTATATTTTTAGAATAATTTACAAATGAGAATTGCTTCTCTATTTATAATCCGGCCTTACCATAAATGCATTTAATTATCACAACAAAAGTCTAAGAAATCGGCAACCAATTTCCTCTTTTTTTGACAAATGTCCAAGACTCCAACTTTTCCAAATTATCAACATGCGGCCCCAACTCTTCTTGATTTTTTCAAGAAAGGCATGTGGATTTCGGTGCATTCAAATTGAATCCAACATGTGAGCCTCATTTACTTTTGACTTTTCAATAGTTGCTGCCTTGAGCTCATTTTCGTGAGGTAACGAATAGGATTGTGCTTACCATTACAAGATGCAATCAATTTTTTCAATAAAATTTCGCCTTTTCTCTTCGTAATTAATCTCACTCATCTGCCTTTCCCAATTGGAAGGGTAATGTACTATTGTTCGAGACTGTGTTGTATTAACATCCACTTTTACTCGACAACTTATTACTTTCTAATTAAAATATTGGATCAATTCACATTTGATTCATGAAGTTTATATATAGGTTATAGGTTAATTGAAAAAGGCTATGTGAATGAGTTAAAATTTTTACTTTTCTCCCCACAAACACAAGGTTTTTTTTTTTTTTTTCCGAATAATTGGTAGCCTTCAATTTGTTAGAGATTGTATGGCAGAAGTAACAACAAAGTAAAAATTGATAGACCAACTACTGATAGCCACCGTTGAGTGAGGGAAAAGAAAAGGTTTAAAATGGGATTCATTAAACTCTTCAGAACTTAATGAAGGTATACTTATCTTGCAGTAGCAATTAAGGTAAAGTTATTCAATATACATATGGAATATGATAGAAAGTCATGAAGTAGCAGCAACATAAGTAAAGAAAAGATGCATAAACATATGAATACTTCAACAGATTACGTTTCAGAACGATGCATTAGTCTAAGTTTTCTCGCCACATCAACCATTGTTGGTCCATCTTCTGCTGATACAGATAGACAACTGAAGGCCAGCTTGGTAAAAGCTTGCACCTTCTGCTCTGTTGCGGAGCATAATCCGTCTCCAACAATTGCGGCATCTATTATCTCATTGAACCTACTCCTTTCAATGTATAACCTCACGTGATCACCCAAAAAATATTCATCTTCAATTTCTTGACGTCTGGATCGATCAACAGCCCTCTGTCCAGTTAAAAGCTCAAGCAGCAACATGCCAAAACTATAAACATCACACTTCTCATTGCAATCACCATTAGTAACATATTCAGGAGCAATATATCCAAATGTTCCCAACAACCAATCGGTTATATGGGTTTCACCCTCCGGAATAGACACGGAAAATGAAAAATCAAACACTTTTGCAACATTTTGCTCATCCAATAACATATTGGAAGGTTCAAGCTTTCTGAAAACGGTTGGCCTGGAGAATCCAACATGAAGATTAGCAATTGCATAAGCTATCTCCATTGCAATCTTTAGCCTCAGTGTCCATGGTAAGGGCTCGATATTGGGTTGACGATGATGACAAATGCGATCAGCAAGAGTTCCATACTCAACACTTTCGAAAACCAAAACAGGATTCTAGAGTCTTCAAACAGCATCCAACCAACCTCAAAACGTTTTTATGAATCATTTGTGATGTGTATACAATGTTATTAAAATAGTATACCTTTGCATAATCAAACTCTACCGCGAACTGCATGACCGAAACAGGATGGTGTTGTAGAAAACCCTTGTATAATTCATAGCTCATTCCAGATTTTATAACTTTGTGTCTGTCATAATTGTTTGTTGCTGACTTGAGCTCTTAAGCACGGTAACAATGAATGGGGTTACGTTTGTTATTACAAGATTTGATCAATTTCTGGACGAACATTTCTCCGTTTCTCATCACATATATTTTCGTTTTTTCCCTCTCCGAACGCTTGATCTTTCTCAGTAAACAATTCATCTAACCAAAACAGAAACATAAAGAAATGGCTTCACTACATTGACTAAGATAAAACTAGTTATATAAATTCTAAATTTTTAGGTAGTTTTGAGGAAAAAGAATATTTTGCTAAATATATAATCTAAAACAAGAAACAAATCATTGGAAGCATGGAGTGAAAGTAAATTTACTTGCAGATGCTCTCGAAGAAAAAGAAACGAAAGAAAGAATGATGTACCTTTGGGTGGCGTTTTCAGATCAAGAAAACATGAAGCCTTAAAAGTTTGAGAGGGAGCTTGGGATTTGGCATTTGGGCATAAAATCTGAAGAAAGACTTAAAACTTTTAACTTGAAACTTGAAACTTGATGTCTCGGGAAGTCTTCTTATTAGTCAACCGTATGCAAATTTTGGTCTCTGATTGTGACATGTACAATAATTAACCTACATGACATATTGACTAAGGCTCATCTGTTTGTTTCTAATTGATTGCGCTTGTAGATAGAACTTTTATATATGAAATGAATGTAGAATTTACCATAGAGTATGCTGACTGACATTTCTTTATGTTTTCAAAAATATTATATTTTTTATAAATTAACTCTCTCCAATAAGTCTAATTGACAACAAATAAATAAAAATTTGTAATGTAACTTGTATTAGAGTTTATGGGTTACCTTAATAATGAAGAATCAATTTTCTTTTTCTAATTAATTTGTTTGTTAATTAAAAGGTTATATTTATCTTTTAATATTGCTTTAATAAGATATTAAATTAAGGACCAAGCGGTAAAATCAAATTGTAAGAGAAACTAAATGATCGTTCTCCCTTTAATATATCCAATAAATCAAAGGGTAGGGCTAACCCACTATAATACTTAATAAACCCATATGCTTAGTAATTAGACTTCTTATCACTGCTTAAAAACTTTTAGGAAGAGAAATATTTTTTTTAATATTAAGTTATAATAGTAATTTAAGTTAAGGATATTTACGAATATATATTAGCCCCCAACCATTAGGATGGGGACATTTACGTCCACCGATTTTCTCTCCACCTATTTTTTAATTAAAATATTTATTATCGAATTAATTTTGATAAAATTACCCAATTAACCCTATTCTCTCTCTCTCACAATTCTTGATCATCTCTAACCAATTCCTTTGATTTTCTCATCCGCAAATGAATGTTAAATCTTACAATAATCGAAATTAATTTTTCCTATAAGCTACAAGCAATATCAGATCAAGGTTTAGTGGCTCATTATTTCAAGACTAGGGCTCTCGAGGCCAAAGGGGTTTGCATGCTTTGCTTGGAAATTTTAGACCCTAAGTTGGCTTACTGATTTTATTCAAAAGCTCTTTGACCAAGAACGTAATAATAATAACTACCCTTTCTTCAATTTATATGAACAAACCCCCCATACAAAAATAAGTATCAAGAATTTTAAGTAATCGTGACAGCTATAAATTTTTTATTTTTCCTAAATCTGTGTAAAATTATAAATCTTTGTATCATTTGAAATAAAATAGAATAAAAAAGTCGCAATTCAAATGCCACAAATAAAATGTAGTGGAATTAATGAAGATAAAGAATCCATGGCCAAAGAGAGTGAAATGGTAAGCTTTTAATTTGCAAGTGATGTAGAGAGAGAACAAATAGGGTGAAAAAAGGAATTTATGCGTTAAAATAGACCCACCCCCACCATTAACCTTATAAAAGCCCTCATTTATGTAATTACGATAAAGAACAAAACAGTCTTTCTAAATCTCACCTCGTTTCCTCTCTCAAAACTATCTCACACTGTCACCTCCACACCGTCCGTTACTCACCGCTAAACCCACGATTTATTTTTATTTTTTTATTCATCATTACTCTCATTTTATTGTTTTTTTTCTAATCCCAAATGAATGATTAAAATGATTAATGAATTTGCATCCAACAGGAATTCTTTTACTCTTAATGTGAAAACACAAAAAATATGATGAAGAGGATAATGTGACAAGGCAATTCAACTTAAAAATCATAGAATTGAAGATTACATTTAATCTTTTATTGAAGGTATTATAATATTTATTTAAGCAAGAAAAGTATAGACGCATGATGGATAATGGAAAATCAAGAAAACTGTGTTTTCTGGGTTTTGAACTGAAAGATTATGATGTTTATAAGAAGTAGTTTTTCGAATTAAAGTGAGTATTAATAACGATAATGGTTTTTTTTTTCCTTAAAAATGGAGTTTTAAGAGTGTATTGGAGGCTATTCAAAAAAAAAAAAAAAGGAGTGTATTGGAGGAAGGCTAATAGTTAAACCCAACTGGGTTAGGCGCGATCGATAATCTGGGCTAAACTGCCCAGCTTAGTACTTAAAATCCGTATAGATTTATGATCTTCTCAATAAGAATATAATTATCACTTTTTTCTCAACTGTATCCCGAAATCAATTTCTTTTAAAATAAATGAAATATATCTTCTAGTTAAGTTAAATTTGAATTGGGACCTTTAAAATTCATATAAAAAGAGTAATCTACCATGTCACTAGTTAGAGTTAGAGACTTATTTTATTAAAAGTATTCATTTTGTTTAGAGTAAAATTTTTAATTGTTTATGTGCACTGACATTAACTCTAATATATACTATAAATTTATAATTTAGCAACAGCCTAAATTTGATCATGGGTCCGCTCTGATTTATATGTTCTATTCATCTTGTCTTCGGCTTATCTTTTTTAAATCTATTGATCATCAGTGGTTCATGGAATCAAAAACAATGAAAAGTTATTCATAAACTATAAATAACTAACAACAAACACGTGTCAGGATCTTAAAAAGGCAAGGCAAGACAAAATGAATAAATGATCTACTAATTTCATATTACAATATAAGGGTAATGTAATAATGTTCAGGATTCTATTGTATTTCTACTTAGTTTTGATAAGTAAATACTTGTTTAATCCTTATATTTTGATTAGTTATGCATTTATTTCTTATATGTTCAAAATACCTCAAAACATCTATACTGTTAAATATGTTACACTCATGCCCTTATTATTTTTTTGTTTTTATGATGATGCCCTTGCAACAACATTTATAGGGACATTAATTAATTTATTTATAAAAAGATTATTAAAGAATTAATGCTAAAAAATAAAAATAAATGTAAATCTTTGTTATCGATTTACTTTTATGGTTAATTTTGTAAATTATTTATGTATTATTGCAAGGTTCCAAATATTGCTTTAGGTTGGCTAGTATTAACTTCTTTAAAAATAATTATTAGGAAGAATATTGCAATGTACAAAAAGTACCAATTCTTTCATAATAATATTTATTAGTTAATTCACTAATAAATAATTATTGTTAATTATTAGATAACTTTTTATTATAGATAAACTAATTAATGTGCTCAAAATTGTAGTAAGGGTATAATTGTAAAAGTAAAGAAACAATAAGGTCAGTAGTGTCACATATTTAACGGCTTTAAGAAACTTTTTAAAATACAGTGACTAAATACACATCTAACTCCAAATTCAAAATAGAGATTAAACGATTATTTGCCCTAATTTCGACAGTGCATACAATTAAAAGATTTAGTAAATCGCATTTTTACTTGACAACTTATCCCTTTTTAATTAAATATTGGATCAAATCACATTTGATTCATGAAGTTTAAACAGGTTAATTAAAAAATGCTATGAATGAGTTAAACTTCTTACTTACCTAACCACGTGCAACACAAAAGAGTTTATTTATTAATAACTGGTAGCCGTTAACAGAATTTGTTAGAAATTATATAGCGGAGCAACCACAAAGCAAAGATGAATGGACCACAGAAAACGACCTATAGCCCTTGAGTAAAGAAAGTAACCCTTGACTAAGAAAGTAACTCCCAAAATCATGCTAAAATAGGCCACTTGTATTGTTTCATATATAATTAGTGGACGAACTGCTATCACACTACTTTATAAAATGCCTCCACATGAGTGATCTATCTCTACCATCAACATCTAATTAAATTAAATAGATCACTAGGAGAACTGTAAGAAAATTAACAGTGAGATAACAATTTAATACTGTAGCTAATTTAAACAACAACGTAAAATAGCAATTGGAAATCACGAATGAACAAATGAAAAAGAGCAGAGAAAAGAAAACGGAAACAGAAAATAAACCCAAGGCCTATAGCACAATTCCTTAAAATAGATTTACCACCTGTTGTAGTGCTTTAGGTTTCAAGCCTTCCAACGTACGAATTATCAAATAATTCCCTGAATAAAAAAAAAAACAAAACGTTAAAAGGAGGAAAGAAAATTTGAAGTGCCCTGTGTGTTGGTTGTTCTTGTGTGTAAAAACAGAAGAGGAAGCTTCCTTTTTATACACATGTGAGGATGTAACAATAGTATAATATTGAATTTTCGAATTCAATATATGCCATTTAATTGTTGTAACGACCAATTCAATTTAAACAATTCAATACAGCCTATTGAATTCAAAAATTGAATTTGCATAACAGCCCAAAAATAATTGTGAAGCTGTTACAAATCCTTTGACTTCAAATATTAAAAAACTGTTACAAAAATTTAAAAGGAAATTAAAAACGTGCCATGCAAGTTTGGGTGATTTTGGGCTGACATTCCCGTACGTAGGATGCGCGGGCGCACACGAGTTCAACCAAATCAGTCTTGGATTCGCACCCCCTGCGTACGCGCATGTGGAGAGAGCCTCTATCCTTATAATTCTTGCTCATGCATGGGTAAGTGTCTATATATAAACACAAATCCCTTGACTTATTTTTTCCTTGTGGGATAAACCTCATTTCCTTTCAAATTTTCAACTTCAAGGGTGCACTTTGAGAGACAATTTCTCATTCACCTAAGCACCACTATATCCTTCTAATACTTCCGGGTACCTAGTATAGTGCAGTCTATAATTAAGAGTACCTGAGTACTCTTACGATAGCTTTCCAGTGATCAGTTCCTGGATTACTTGTATGTCTACTAAGTTTACTTACTGTATGGGCTAGATCTGGTATGGTACAATTTGTTAAGTACATCAGACTGTCTATTATTCTAGCGTATTCTACTTGATAAATACCTTCTCCTCTGTTTTTCGATAGATGTATACTCGTATCTATTGGAGTTTTAGACACGGTATTATCATCTTTATTAAATTTCCCAAGAATTTTATCTACATAATGAGTTTGACTTAGAATAAGTCCATTAGAAGCCCTTGAGATTTTAATTCCCAAAATGACATCTACAAGACCCATGTCTTTCATGTCAAACTTAGACTTCATCATATTATTGGTAGATTTAATCATGTCATCATCACTTCCAACAATGAGCATGTCATCAACATATAAACATAAAATGACATAGCCATTTTCTATTTTTTTGACATAAACACATTTGTCACTCTCATTGATCTTAAATCCAGTTGTGATCATCGTATGATCAAATTTTTCATGCCACTGTTTTGGTTCTTGTTTCAAGCCAGATAATGACTTTACTAATTTACAGACTTTTTTTTCTTGTCCTGGAGCTATAAAACCTTCAGGCTGCTCCATGTAGATTTCTTGATCTAAATCTCCATTTAGAAAAGTCGTCTTTACATCCATTTGATGTATCTCGAGATTACGCAAAGCTGCAATTACTATTATCATCTTAATGGACTTTATTCTCGTAACAAGAGAATAAGTATCAAAGTAATCAAGGCCTTGTTGTTGCCTATAACCTTTAATTACAAGCCTAGCCTTATACTTATCAATTGATCCATCGGCTTTCATTTTCCTTTTGAAAATCCACTTATACCCCAAAGGGTTACATCCTGGAGGAAGATCTACTAGCTCCCAGGTATGATTTTGTAAAATGGATTCAAATTCACTATTAATGGCTTCTTTCCATAAAGTGCCTTCAGGTGAAGTTACAGCTTCTTTGAAGCTTTGAGGTTCACTTTCTAGCAAATACGTCAGAAAGTCTGGACCAAAAGACTTTTCTATTCTAGCTCTTTTGTTACGTCTGACCTCAACTTCTTGTTCTTCTTCTTCTTTTAGAGCTTCATCATTTTCTTTATTTTCAATTGCTGTTTCATGAAATTGTCGTAGTTCTCTCGATTCCACTCTAGAATTGCAAGGAAACACATGTTCGAAAAACAATGCATTTCTTGATTCTATTATCGTATTTTTGTGGACATCTAAAACTTTAGACTTATGCACCAGAAATCGATAAGCAATACTGTTTTGTGCATAACCAATGAAAATGCAGTCAATAGTTTTTGGTCCTATTTTTATTTTTTTATTTAAAGGAACCACTACTTTAGTAAGACACCCCCACACTCGTAAAAATTTATATGAAGGTGCTCTACCTTTCCACAGCTCATACGAGATTTTATCTTCTTGCTTTTGGGGTATCTTATTTAATAAATAATTAGCTGATAAAATAGCTTCTCCCCACATATTATAGGGTAACCCAGAACTTATCAACATTACATTTATCATTTCCTTTAAAGTTCGATTCTTTTGTTCTACAATCCTATTAGATTGAGGTGAATATGAAGTCATGACTTGATGTATGATTTCACTTTGTTCACATAGTGACTCAAACGGAACAACATACTCACCACCGCGGTCACTTCTTAATTCTTTGATTTTTCTATTAAGTTAATTCTCAACTTCATTTTTGTAGAGAATAAACTTTTCTAAAGCTTCATCTTTACTTTTCAACAAATATACATAGCAATATTTTGTGCAATCATCAATAAAGGTAATAAAATATTTATTACCACCTTTTATTTGAATGGATTTAAAATCACAAATATTACTATGTATTAAATCAAGTGGTTCATTGTTTCTTTTAATTTTTTGGAAAGATGACCTAGTTAGTTTTGCCTCAACGCAAGTTTCACACTTATGTTTCAAATCAATTTGGAAATTGGGAATATGCTTCATGTTAATTAATTTACGCAATGAATTAAAATTAACATGTCCTAATCTACCATGCCAAAGATTAGAAGACTCAAGCAAATAAGCAGAAGAACTAGCTTCATTATTAATTTTTGGTTTCAGAGTCATTACATTGAGCTTAAATAGCCCATCATTAACATAACCCTTTCCCACATACATCTCATTCTTTGACAAAAATACTATATCTGACTTAAACATCATTAGGAAATCATGTTTGTTCAACAGCGATCCAGACACCAAGTTCTTCTGAATTTCTGGCACATAAAGCACATCGTTCAGAGTCAGCTCTTTTCCAGAAGTCATCTTCAGAATCACCTTCCCTTGACCCTCAATCTCAGATGTAGCAGAATTCCCCATGAATAGCTTCTCTCCATTGCTAACTACTTCAAATGAAGTGAACAACCCTCTGTCCGAGCAAACATGTCTGGTTGCTCCCGTATCAATCCACCATTCTCTCGGATTAGAGCCAACCAGATTCACTTCTGAAACCACTGCAGAGAGGTTTATGTCTGAAACATGTTGAGTGATGTTTTCCACCACATTTGCCTCTCGTTTCTTTTTAGGCGACCTGCAATCCGAAGCCTTGTGACCTATCTTATCACAATTAAAATATTTTCTTTGAAACTTTGTTTGCTTCTTGGAAATTCCTCCTTTCGGACCCAATTTTTTATTTTTCTTATTTTTAGGTCCATGTTCAACAACGTTTGCCTTAGCTATAGAAACAACCCTTCAATATTCATTTCCTTGCGTATATACTTCAAATAACTCTTGAAATCTTTCGAAGCAAGAGGTAATTTTTCAATAATTGCAGCCACTTGAAAAGTTTCACTTAGCATCATCCCTTCAGCAAGGATTTCAGATAATATTATCTGAAGCTCTTGTACTTGACTCATTACAGTTTTGGAATCCACCATTTATAGTCTAGGAAATAGCCAACAACAAACTTTTTTGTACCCGCATCCTCAGTTTTATATTTACGGTCTAAGGATTCCCATAGCTTCTTGGCTGTTCTTTTTCCTATGTATACATTATAGAAGGAATCACTAAGGCCATTCATTACATAATTTTTACATAAAAAATCAGAATGATGCCATGCATCAATTGCACTTGCAACTTGAACATCCGTTTCACCCTATTTGGGTTTAAGAGCATCCTCTGTCAATAACCTCGCAAGGTTCAACGTGGTCAGGTAAAAGAACATCTTTTGCTGCCAACGTTTGAAATTCTGGCCATTGAATTTTTCTAGTCTTTTTGCATGATTCATAGGAATTGCCACAGAGGCTGGTTCCTTCACAACAGATGGTCCAGCAGTAGAAGCTGAAACAGGGATAGTCGAAACTGCATCATTGATTTCAGTTACCATCTCAACGTTAAATATGTTTTAAGATTGTAAGAAAATTAACAGTGAGATAACACTTTAATATTGTAGCTAATTTAAACAACAATGTAAAACAGGAACTAGAAATCACGAATGAACAAATGAAAAAAGTAGGGAAAAGAAAACGAAAACGAAAACAAACCCGAGGCCTGCAACACAATTTCCTTAAAATAGATTTAGCGCTTACTGTAGTGCTTTAGGTTTGCTAGTAACTGTTTCCCATGATACAACGGGTATGAATTATCCGTCAAGCACAGACTGATAATTTCGGCGAACCATAACAACGTACAAACTTGATAAAAAATAGAACGTCAGAAGGAGGAAAGAAATTTCAGTGTGCTATGTGTGTTGGTTGTTCTTGTGTGTAAAACCAAAAGAGGAAGATACCTTTTTATACACATGTGAGGATGTAACAGTAGTATAATATTGAATTTCCAAATTCAATATATGCCATTTAATTGTTGTAACAGCCAATTCAATTTAAACAATTCAATACAGCCTATTGAAAACGTGACATGCAAGCTTGGGTGATTTTGGGCTGACATTTGTTGAGTGTTAGAAAATGTATATTTATAAAGGAGAAAATCATCATTTTACATTTCAAGTCTTACTAACAACCTTTACTTTTATGTATTTAAGTTTCTTGCAATTTAATTATGTGTGTTTGATTTTAATTAAGTATTTTATGTATTTTAGGGGTATTATAGTCATTTCAGAATAAAGGAGAGATCATACGGAAAAACGGACATCACTTTTGAACTCAGGACGGTCGAAAACCTTAGGAGGAGCATAAAATGAAAAACTCACATATACTTATATTCAACGCACGGTTCGTTCATAGACGGATCGATGGCGTGGCATTGACCGATGATGTGGCATTTGCTGATGAGGTGTCACGATCTGTTGGACTAAAATTCTTATGTTCGCTGATGGTAGCGTGCTTCGGCGCATTTATGTCGGTGGGCGAAAAAAATCTCGCGTATACATGCAGATTATTGTCAACCAAACCGCGTTCAAATCCCAGGTCAAACCGTGTTCACCAGCGTGGTCAAACCGTATGACGTGGCGCAATCTGCGTTAGGTGGCTATGATTTACTCCATGTATCTATAAAAAGGGGCCTCCCCTAATTTGATATCTCTGAATCCATTTTTGGGATCCATTTTCTGTAATTCCTTCTCCATCTTGTATTTTCTTCGTATTTTAATAAATTCCCATTTTGCCTAGTTCAATTATGAGTGGCTAATTTCCTTTCAAGCTTGGGTTGAAGGTGAAGTCTCAACATGTGTCATGGGCTTTATTTGGTAAATTTATTTTCTCTTCCCCTCTAGTTTTTGTGGATTTTTGACCGACAAATAATACTAATCTTGTCTGGGTTTCACACATACAAGGTTATTATTATTTGCCCTATTGATTAGGGCGTGGTTCATGAGGTGTGGATTCCCCCTCATGATTTAATTGGTATTAATACGGATTATTTAGCCCATGATGCATGTTGATACGAATCTGATACGTCAATTTAATAGAATTTTCTCTTGATTTATTCTCTCCCGAATGCAATTTTAGAATTTATTCTCGCCATTTTAATTTAAGTTTTAGCATATTCTAAATCATTTCCACCATAATTCCAACCACCCATTTACAAAATTAATTCTACATATAATTAAAATCCACCTCCTCGTGGGATCGACACTCGTCACCATCGATCTATACTAGATAGATTACATTTTGCGAAATTGCACAACAAGTTTTAGGCGGTGAGGTAAGTAATTTTAATTCATAGAATTAATTTTTGTGCATAATTTCTTTTAAATTGTTTTCTTGTATTTTTTTTTAAAAAAAAAAGAAAAAAAAAAGTGAATCTGCATTTAGAGGTTAGTATTTCTTTTCTTTCTCTATTCTTTACAATTTTGCAATCTAATTTTCAATTTATTTTTTCTTTGTAATTTTTTTTTATCTTAATTTAATTTTCTTTATTAAGTTTTAATTTAATTTTTAGTTAATTTCACGTATTTGTTTTTTGTGAATTTTTATAGAAAGGTTTTAATAGCGCAATAAGGTTAGTATCGTAATTTCTCCCTCTTCTTTATTTTTATTTGTTTTATCTTTATTTTTATTTTATTTATTTTGCATAGGTCATTATTACCTAATCTTGAACCTATAGACCTTGAACTTCAAGAAAAACTTCGCAGTAAAAAAGTAAAATGGATTTACAAGCACCATTTAAGGATTATTTCGCCTTTAGCGAATTTGAGCACATCATGCATAAGATACCCAAATGTTTTGCCAGGAGTTTTGAACTAAAACCTAGTGTGCTAAATTGTCTCCCCATTTTATGGCCTAGAAAATGAGGACCCATATAATCGAACGATTTTCATGCCATTTGTCAAACTTTTAAATATGAAAATTTTTAGATTTATGATGTTAAACTCAGTTATTCCCATTTTCTTTAAAAGATGTAGGCTCGTTCATGGCTTAATACATTGTGCAATAGCATTTCATCATGGGAACAAATGGTTACAAAATTTTTGAATAAATATTTCCCGGTCGTATGCAAAAGCCAATGCTATTCGCGAGGAAATCTCGGAGTTTTACGAGAGAGGACGAGCAATTTTTCAAACATGGGAGCGATTCAATGGGCTACTCTTGAAGTGTCCACATCGGGTACGCAAATGGCACCAATGCCAATGGAGGGATTATTGTCGAATGTGCAAGAATGGCTAATGGCAACAAGTGGAGGAGAGCTAATGTCAAAAATTTCATCAGATATTTGGGAATTCTTCCCGGTGACAAATAATTCCCATCACTCGGGAATACTAGAAGAATTAAGGGGAGTGAATGAGGTTCACATTGGCGAATCTAGTTCGAGAAATTAAAGAAGTCAAAGCAATAATTGAAGGTCTCTCTCGACAAATAGCATCGTTATCATCGCTAAATCACCACAATGTGTACTGTGCCAGGTGTAATGAGAAAGCCATCAAATTACAACCCATACTCCAATACATATAACCTGATGGAGAGACCCACCCCGATTTTCATGGTCTCACGATTCCAAGAATGGACTGCGGCTCCTGCAACAAATTCCTCAAAATCCCAGCCTCGGCACCATACATATCGTAGCACGAGCCTAGCTTGGGAGGATGCATTCAGCAAGAATGTTACTCACTCCACGATTGAACATTGATGGACTACGAAATGAGTTGAGAGTTCCGCCCGTTTTCAAGCCTCGAGAAGATGGTGGGACAACTTGCTTCTTCGAGACCTTGGCAGCTGAAAGGCAAGTTTCCAAGTGTCCTAAAGGAGTACATGAAGCAAGTTTCACCCCACGGCATGGAGAAGTCAAAGTCATGACCTTGCGAAAAGGAAAAGAAGTCGACAACAAAGTGGAGATAGGTGACAAAAGAAAATCAAATTGTACTGTGAATGTTGAGGACTCAGGAGGAGAAAGAAGAAACCAACCCACGAGAATACATTCCCAAAGCTCCATTCTTAGCTAAAGGCAAGAAGGGAAAATCCACGGGTGAGATTCTCGAAATCTTAAGTGTTAACATCCCTTTACTTGATGCTATTAAACAAGTTCCATCTTATGCCAAGTTTCTTAAAGACCTTTGTACTAAAAAGAAATATGCATGAAAATGAAGGCATTTTTAACGAAAGCGTTAGTTATACTCCAACATAAAATTCCTTTAAAATGCAAAGACCGGGCTCCCCACTCATCTCATGTAGCATAGGGAACCACACAATTGAGAATGCTTTGTTGGATTTAGGAGCTAGTGTAAATTTGTTGCCATTTGTGAAACTTGCTGGGAGAATTACACGAACTCCGCGAATCATGGTGTACCTCGTGGTATTGTGGAGGCGTGCTTATCCGAGGAGTAGACAAGTTTTATTTTCTCGTTGATTTCATTGTAATTGACACTCAACCAATACAGGATTCAAAGCACATCCCCATTATCCACAGACCTTTCTTGGCAATCGGATGCTCATTCAATGTAGAAAATATGCGCTTGTCCTTTGGCAATATGACTATTGAACATCTTCAACATTGCCAAACAACCTCATAAATAAGAATGATGGAATTGTTGATGTGGATTTAATTGAAGCATTAGTTGATGACACTTTTATTTCAAACCTTAGTGATGATCCTTATGCTTAACTCACTTTGGTTTTGATTTTGATATTGACAGATCGATGAGGTCAACGCCTTGATCCATGGACACTAATAAATGGAAGTCAAGAGTTGAACAACTAGCACCATCAAAAGAAACTCATCCCATCATCACCACTCGAGCATCAACATTGGAATATGCATTTTGGGGAAGAAAGTACTAGAGTAATCATCTCATCATGAACAAAAAGGTAAGTTGTTGGATGTTTTGAAAGAGCACAAAGGGCATTAGGATGGACCATGCACATAAAAAGGTATAAACCTGCATTGCATGCATTACATTCACCTCGATGAAAATGCCAAATCTACTAGGGAAATGCAACGTCGGTTAAATCTAATATGAAAGAAGTTGTTAGAAGTCCTTAAGCTATTAGATGCGGTATCATTTATTAGTTCATGGCCCTCTACATGGTCCGCAAAAGTCGAGTCAACCGCGTTTGACCAATGCTAATAATGAATTGATACAGAGTGACTACTGGGATGGCGTGTATGCATTGATTATAGAAAATTGAACACACGTAAAGACCATTTTCCTTTACCATTTATCGATCAATGCTTGATAGATTAGCGAGGCCATGAATTTTATTGCTTTATGGCTACTCGGGATATAATCGGGAGATTCCAAAGCGCGCAAAAGATCAAGAGAAAACCACTTTCACTTGCCGCAGCACTTTCAGATATAGGAGAATGCCATTTGGATTATGTAATGCACTGCGTTTCAACGATGCATGTTGAGCATTTTTTTACGATATGGTTGAGCGATTCCTTGAAGTCTTTATGGATGATTTTTCTTTGACTCGTTTGATCAATGTTTACGTCATCTAACACTAGTTATGCAGAGATGTATCGAGAAGAACTTGGTCTTAAATTGGGAGAAGTGCCATTTTATGGTAAAACAAGGTATTGTCCTCGGCACATCATTTCGAGCAAAGGTATTGAGGTTGACAAAGCCAAGGTGGATCTCATTTCTAATCTTCCTCCACCCAAAACAAAATGATACTTTCCTTGGGCATATGGTTTTTATAGACGTTTCGTTTAAAGATTTTAGCAAAGTTTCTATGTTTACTTGCTGGATGTACCTTTATCTTTAATGATTCATGTCTTGTGGCTTTTGAAAAATTAAAGCAATTGTTGACATCATCACCCATCATGGAGCTTACCATTTGAGCTCATGTGTGATGCATATAGGTAGTAGGACAAAGAGTTGATCGAATTCCCGTTATTTACTATGCTAGTATGACATTGAATGATGCATTGAACTATTCAAAATGTAAAAGAAATGCTAGCAAGAGTGTTTGCATTAGAGAAATTTCGATCTTATCTCATTGGGTGTAAAATAATTATATTCACTGAGATCATCCGCTTAAATATCTTCTCGAAAGATGCAAATTGCTAGACTAATTCGTTGGGTGCTGCAATTTGACTTGGAATTCAAAGATAAGAAAGGCCTGAAAATGTTGTGGCGGACCATCTCGTCTCCATTTTGACACAAATAAGAATCATTACCATTGAATGAGTCATTTCGGATGAACAATTAATGAATATGGAAGTATTACCTTGGTATGATATAGTTAATTATCTTTAAACTTCAGAACATTGGAAAAGCAAGACAAGGCTAAATTCTTTGTAGAAATAAAGAATTTCTTTTGGGATGACCGTATTTGTTTAAGTATTGTGCGAGGCGATGTGTCCCGGAAATTCGGAATATCCTTTCATTTTGCCATGAACAAGCATGTGGAGGCCATTTCCTGCTAAGAAAAGCAGCTACCAAAGTTTTACAATGTGGTTTTTGATTGGCCAACTATATTTCGAGATGCTTACACTTCTCGTGATAGGTGTCAACGAATGGGAGCATTACCGAAGCAATGATGCCACTAAATCCAATTTTAGTGGTTGAGATGACGACCCTTTCCTGCGCTTTTCGGCCATCAATACATATTGATTGGTGTTGACTACGAAATAGATAGAATCAATTCCATGTAGAACCAATGATCACAAAGTGGTGATAGGATTTTTGAAAAGCAACATTGTTTCACGCTTTGGATTCCCAGGCGATAATCTGATGGTGGTGCCCACTTTTGTAACAAAGCATTCAAAGCTCTTTTGACAAAGTATTCAATCACTCATAAAGTGGCGACTTCGTGTATCATCCGGTGGCCAAAGGCGATGCTTCGAGATCTCGAGAAATAAAGCACATATTAGAAAAGGCGGTGAGGCGGGCGGAAAAAAAGATTGGTCATTAAGACTTGATGATGCATTATGGGCATATAGACGGCTTTCAAGACCATTGGGATGTCACCCGAACTAGTGTATGGAAAAGCTTGCCAACTTGAGCATCGTGCGTATTGGGCCATCAAGAAATTCAACTTTGACATGCGCTGAAAGAAGATTACAATAAACTTGAAGAAATTCGCAATGACGCATATGAAAATGCCAAAATTTACAAGCGAATGAAAGTCTTCCATGATAAGCAAATTATGAGAAAATCGTTCACTGTAAAGTGCTTTTATTCAATTCTCGCCGCATTCAATTAAAGTAATGCGCTCGATGGTGGTCCTCTTTTATTGTTCATGTTTTTTCAGGGTTTAAATTAAGGATCCAAAGAAGCGGTGTCACGTTTAAAGTTAATGGTCAAAGATTAAAGCTATCTACCAACCATGGAGAAGACAGGAAATAAATTTGAGTGACCAGATTTGAATTGATTTTTTTTCCTTTCGTTGATTTGATTTTTCTCTTTCTTTATATTATTCTTCTACTAATTGAAATCATTTTTGCATAAGTGTGTTTGTTTAACTATTAAGTTTTCTCTTATCATTGTTAATCATGAGTCTCATACTTAGCATTCTTAAACCACTTCCAACGTGTCAAAACTCATCTCAAAAGTTCATTTTGTAAAACACATAGTATTTGGGCTCTACAAGAGTTAGTAGCCTATGTTGAGGGTTTAGCCAACTCGAGACATTGAGAGAAGTGTTTACATCCACTTGGAGCTTGAGGTAAATTCAATAAGAGGACGATTTTAATTTTCTTTGTTTGTTTTAATTTGTTTTTGTTTGTGTGCTTTAGTTTGTTACCCTAAAGTGGCGGATAACGGTACTGTGACAATCAAGGTTACTTGATAGCCCAGGGCGAAAGATGAGATTCTAGCGAAGCTTCATGATTCCCTTCTCGGGAGAATGCCCTCCACGATCTATAAAGCTGGTCACGCATGCGATTACTCATGAGGAATAACATAATTGACATCCGTTGGTTAATCGAGGCTAAAGTGCGGGTGAGTTACCTCCAAAATTTATTGCATACATGCCCTGTGGTAAAGGAAATTATGCAAGAAAACGAGCTCGAAGAATTTGTTGCTTGTCATAAGTGTGCGAGAATGAGTTGCGATAGAAACCCATGTTCTTTAGGAATGGTGTCGATAACATGGAAGATAAGATTCAATTCATTAGGGATGGCTTGAATAAGGAGTCATTGGATGATATTATCTCTTGAAACGCATCCCGGATATGTGCAAGGAGCGATTCTCCGCTTATGGCCATTATTGAGAAAAGAGCATGCGCGATATAGTAATCGACTATAAGGCCGGGATAGGGAAGCTATCCTCGACCCATAGGCGTTGAATGCCGTTTGGACGTAAAACCGAGAGGAAGATGTGAGCCTGACGTGTAAATATCCTTTTACTTTATTGTTATTTTATTTCACTATTGTCTTATTGTTTGCATTATTGTCTTTAATAATTTTATTCTTTGCTTTTTCCTTGACTTGGTAGCCACGTGCTTTATGCGTTCTTTGACATTGACATATTACCTCATACACAATCATGACCCATCACCAAGACTCTTAAATGTGATATCTTTTATCGTCAAGCACTCACAAATTGTTTTTGTAGAAGTATCGCAATAATTAAATAGACAATTCAAGAACATTTGTGTGCTTTGAATTTACCTATGGCAAACATAAAGAGTTCGTTGTCGATCTTGGCAGCATGCAGAAAATTACACTTGGTGTATGGAGGAGGAGTAGTAGGGTTATCAAAAATGGTCTCGGAAGCCGACTTTTATCGGGAAGTCAAGTGTTAGGCATTATCCCAAGAGTCCTAAAACCATCAAATCAATAAGAGAGTTAGTTGTCTCGATGCAAAAGAATAATGAAATGCTTAATCATGCTTATTTTCCTTCAGATCTTGCAACACTAGAGGCACTTATCACACTAGCATCTTGGGCCCATGAGAAAGCCATCGGTTTGTTAAATGTCAATAACTTTTATGATGGCTTTATCGCATTTCTTAACCATGCAATAAAAAGCTACTTCATTCCTTCTCATGCGAAACTCTTTATTTGTGCGCGCTAATGAGCTACTTGAAGCTTATAAAGCCCATGGACCTTTGTATTTGGAGCGTCTAAATAATGATAGTAGTTAGGCAGTACAAATTAGATTTAACTCTGAAATATTTTCGCAGGGTGATGTCTTCAAACTCTACTTCTTTCCTTTTACACATTGAGGACAATGTAGGGAATAGTCGACTAATGTGAAATCTTGGTTAAGTTTTTACTAATTTTTTTGTCAAAAGCTAATTTTGTGTTGAAGATGAATATGGAGTGTAGTTACAGAAAGCAGCCCCTTCTTTGAAAAAAAAACAAAACAAAAACAAAAAAATTAAAAATTAAAAATTCTTTTTTTTTTTATTAAGTTTTGAAGTTCATTTCTTCTTCATTTTCTCCTCTATAAATATACATTTTCCAACTTTTGAGTCGAAGATGGGCATGAATATGGAGTGTAGTTTAATCGCATCTTCTTAAAAAAAAAATCATTTTCTTTTCTATCATTTTAAGTGTAACTTTTCTAATTAGTTTTTACATCATTTTCACATTTTCTGCATGCATATTTTCCTTTCATGTTTAGAATAGGTTGGGGGTAGAATGTTGTTTAAAAATTTGTGTGATTTGTTTTAACATTGGATGACATGATTAATTTCAAATTTTAGTATTTGTATTATCTTTGGTCTTAAGTGATGTTACATTATGTTTGCTACTTACATGTTGATATCGGAGACAAATATGAGTTGCTTGAAGGAATGAACATATCATAAATAAGTGTAAGTGAGTTGTTGAGCCTATCATTTTCTTGAGAGTAACCCTTGCCCATTCTCTAATTTTATTATTTTATACATGATCTGCAGATTTCTTTTGAGTTAACCCTTTAAAAAAATTGTAAAAAAAAAAAAAAGAGAAAAAAAATGTGTGTTGTTACATTGGGATTAAAATCTAACTAGTAGATATGGATGATTATTTAGGCCCTAAAGACGATGGAAAGGCCATCTTTGATCCGTTTGAGCCTTTTCTATTTTTATTAAATATCCATAGTTAACCATTTTGAGCCTTTAAAAAAAAAAACTTCTTTGTCAACTTATCATCTTGACGCTCAATTTCGGAGTATTGATATCTTATAAGTTCCATCACCTATTTATGTTTGAGAAAAATGTAAATAATTATTTTGAAGTTATGCCAAAAAAAAAAAAAAAGTTGTTGTTTCAAAAGAATAAAAAAATAATAATAAAAGTGAAATCCGCAACTTCCAAAAAAAATCTCCGTATTTTTTCTCAAACATACACTTTGTTTTCCTTATTTCCCTTCTGCTTACGTCCAATAAAAGTCTTTCTTGATTTTACTATAGTTTGAAGTAGAAGCTAGTTATAAAAAAAGATGTAGTGATGCATAAAGTAAAAAAAAATAAATAAATTGGGTTGACTAGCATTTTTGTTTGACTTGAGATCATATTATTTGGGCTCGGGCGTATTTATTTTATCTTGGTGAGCATGTAATATCACTTATTTTTTTCTCTCTTAATTATCATTCATGATTATTTTTAATTTCGAGAGTGTCACTACTTCAGTGAGATTTTGGGGTTTGACATGTCATTCTTGAAAGTTATAACAAAGTTTATGTGGGTGTGATGTTGCTTTGAGATAATGCTTATACTTTTATTTGATTGCTATCATTAATTTGATGGAATAAATATGAGTGTTATTTTAAAAAAATTATTATTTTGAATTTGAATTTTGTTTTCGCTTTATAGAATTAGCTAATGTGTGTGAGTGTTAGAAAATGTATATTTATAAAGGAGAAAATCATCATTTTACAAAGTCTTACTAACAACCTTTACTTTTATGTATTTAAGTTTCTTGCAATTTAATTATGTGTGTTTGATTTTAATTAAGTATTTTATGTATTTTAGGGGTATTATAGTCATTTAGAATAAAGGAGAGATCATACGGAAAAGCGGACATCACTTTTGAACTCGGAAGGAGTAAAAGGAAAAAACATACTAGTATGCACTGCTCACCCCATTCCATATCGACTTATTTTACGATATGATTATCTGGCATTGACCGATGATGTAGCATTGATGAGGTGTCACGATCGTTGGACTAAAATTCTTATGGTGGCGTGGCGCGTATCGGTGGGCCGAAAATCTCGCAATTATTGTCAATACGCTTACTTAAGGGCGCGTTTCAAAAGTAAGGCGACGTATCACCAGCGTCCTTGTTGGTGAATGTCGTCCATGTATCTATCTATAAAAGGCCTCCTAATTTGATATCTCTAGAATCCATTTTTGGGATCCATTTTACGTAATTCCTTCTCCATCTTGTATTTTCTTCGTATTTTAATAAATTCCCATTTTCGTTCTAGTTCCCCTAATTTCCACCATTGAGTGGCTAATTTCCTTTCAAGGTGAAGTCTCAACATGTGTCATGGGCTTTATTTGGTAAATTTATTTTCTCTTCCCCTCTAGTTTTTGTGGATGTTTTGACTTCTCGACAAATAATACTAATCTTACGGCCAAGGTTATTATTATTTGGCACGATAAGCTTCACCATATTGATTAGGCGTGGTTCATGAGGTGTGGATTCCCTCATGATTTAATTGGTATTAATACGGATTATTTAGCCCATGATGCATGTTGATACGGTAAGTCAGAATTTAATAGAATTTTCGATTTATTCTCAATTTTTAGAATTTATTCTCGCCATTTTAATTTAAGTTTTAGCATATTCTAAATCATTTCCACCATAATTCCAACCACCCATTTACAAAATTAATTCTACATATAATTAAAATCCACCTCTCGTGGGATCGATCTGATTAAATCCTCTGATCATTTTAAAATTTGCACAACAACATTCGCGTACGCAAGATGCGCGAGCGCACACGAGTTCAACCAAATCGGTCTTGGATTCACACCCTCCTGTGCACACGCATGTGGAGAGAGCCTCTATCCTTATAATTCTTGCTCATGCATAGGTAAGTGTCTATATATAAACACAAATCCCTTGGCTTATTTTTTCCTTGTGGGACAAACCTCATTTTCTTTAAAATTTTCAACTTCAAGGGTGCACTTTAAGAGACAATATCTCATTCACCCAAGCACTATTTTGAGTAAATAAATATACACTTCCGAAGTATTCACGGAATAGAACCAAAACTTCACAAGATTTTCCACTTTCGCTAAGTGGGACCCACTCAAAATGTGTCCTCAAAATAGCATATTGATATGCTATTTTTTCAACAAGAACATCATCACTTAATCCGTCATAAAAAATAAGATGGATTATGGCTCTTGCTGTCAACTGCTAGTACTTGCAATACTAGTTTTGTTTGGTTTGGCTACAACTCCCAAATGGAGTTTTCAATGTAATTGACTTTGGTGCTGTGGCCGATGGCATTAATAATAACAGTTAAGGCTTTTGAAAATGCTTAGAGAGAAGCTTGCAATTGGAATACCAATAGCACGATATTGGCGCTACCAGGAAAATATTTAGTGATTTATGTTGTATTTAAAGGTCAATGCAAAGCTCCAATTTCATTTTAACTTCAAGGCCTCATCGTGGCTCTCCCTGATCTTTAAAAGCTAGCCAATAAGGAAATCCAGATCACCTTTGAATCCCTTAGATGCTTAACTCTCACCGACGGTGGAACATTCCATGGCCAAGGCCAAACTGCATGGCCCGACAAATCATTACCACAAAGATTCAAATTGCCGACTTCCCATTGTAAGTCTTTCTACACTTTCTTATTTGTTTATTTATTACATTTATGTATGTATTTTTTGTTAAGGCTTTTATTATTGGCATCATTGTGTCAATAATATTTTAATTTATTTATTTCTTTTATTAAGATTTGTTTCCTTTAATTAGAAATTTATCTACTCTTGGAAATTAATTAAAATTAGATTATGTGGAATATTGGAGAATATATTTCGACGCATAAAAAAAGTAAATTGGTGTGTAAGAGATCCCATATCAAAGAGCTCCAAAAATAAAGATAAATACTATATTTTTAAATATATCAAGTATTTATGAAATATTAGACTCTTAACGAAATATATTATAGTATAAAGTATTTATGGAATATTGGAGCATTAAAGAAGTATATCTTAATATTTCTCTGCTAGGGTTTGACTGAAATATTACTCCTATATAAAGAGAAGTATTTCACATATTGAAGCTCTGAAGAAGACATAAGATATTTTATATCAAGAAACAGCCAATACAGAGAATGAGAAGGAATCTATTTGGATGCATATGATGTTTCATATCTCTATGATGTTTTAGTCTTCATCATATTAAGTCTTTCATTAGACATTTTTTATATTTACTTTGATCTCTTCTAGACAAAGAGGTCATTTGTTGTGTTGAAGGGATCTCAAGGAAAGCAGCAAGTGCAATTGAAGATGAGGGGTTCTCACTAAGCAAGGTCAACTAAGTTAGATATAAGGAGGTGGCGACAAGCGTAAAAGGGTGTCTGAAATTGTGTAAGAATCCAATAGGTTCTAATCTCCACATGGATATAGGATAGTGATCTAAATCACGTAAAAATCCTTTGTGTGCTTTACTCTCTTCAATTTACTATTTTTAGTATATTTATGATGATAAATTGTAACATGAACAATGCTATATGATGAACACTAATTCTAAATAGTATCGTGTGAACAATAATCGTGAACAGCAATTAATTGAAGAAATTTGTTTATCTATTGCTTATTTTGCCTACAATTGTTAAAAATAGATCTAAATTTTTAACAATTAGTATTAGAATAGTGTCACTAATGGTTTATTCAGTGAGATTTTGGGATCTTGATCTATTTTTGTAGGAATGAATTTGCAGAGAGAAAAAAGATCTACGGACCTGTCCACTATTACTTGATGGCACCAATTATTCATATTGAAAGCAAAGGATGACTATTTTTATTGAATCCATTAACATAAGAGCTATGAAATGCGTAAGAAAAGGATACAATTTACCCACTAAGGCTAATCAAGATGGAAATAGAATTCTTAAGCCTGTGGATGAATATTCCAACGTAGAAATTCAAAATATGGCTTTAATTCCAAGTCTCTCAATGTTATTGCTCATGCAGTTAACATCAATTAGTATGATTTACTCTCTACATGTACGACTGCCAAAGACACTTAGGACATTCTTTGAGACAATCATGAAGGAAACAATACGGTAAAACATTCCAAATTTTAAAAACTTACAATTGAATTTGAGAATCTTAAGATGCATGAACATGAAGATTGCCGATTTTAATGATAAACTTCTTAAGATTGCTAACACTTCTTAGTCTCTTAGTAAATGAATTTTTGAATAAGAATTAGTTAGAAAAATTTTGAGGTTTTTGCCGGATAGATTTCTTATGGAAGTTATGGCTATTGAAGAAATATTGGCAGATAAGAAATCAAGTGATTAACAAACTTGAAACTTTTAAGACTAATCATTTGAAGAAGAAGAAAGACAAAAGTATTGCTTTTCATGCCGAGATACCAAATTCAAAAATTGATGATGATAATGATGCTGATGACGCTGAAAATAAAGTTAAAGACGAATCCCTGGCTAAGATTGCCAAGATGGCTTAAAATTTAACTCGAGGAAATTCTGGAAATAACAAGAATTGTTTTACCTCATTAAACAACCAAAAAATGCTAAGGAACCTCATTGGATGAATTTTGGGTTAAAACTATACAAGAAGAACTTGAACAATATGAGTGTAATGATGTTTGGACACTAATTCCTAAACAAATTAGACCAATATTATTGGCACCAAATGGATTTACGAGAATAAAACAAATGAAATTGGTAATATAGTGAGAAATGAAGCTAGGTTAGTAGTACCAAGTTATACAAAAATTGAAGGTGTTGATTTTGATGAAACCTTTACTCCTATGGCTAGACTAGAGTCTATTAGGCTATTAATTGCTATTATCTTGTTTAATTGGCTTTAAATTGTTTCAAATGGACATTAAGAAAATCATTCTTGAATGGAATTTTGAATGAAGAAGCTTAAGTTAAACAACTTAAAGGCTTTGAAGACCCATATCATTCTGATTATGTTTTTAAGTTAAAAAAAGCTTTATATGGATTAAAACAACCTCCTAAGGCTTGGTATGAAAGATTAAACAAATTCTTGATTGGAAAAAGCTACAAAAGAAAAGGGAGTATACAAAACTTTATTTATTAAATACCTTAACCCTGGAAGTATGATTGCTCAAATTTATATGGATGATATATCTCTTATAGAAGTTCAGGAATATTTTGATCCAAAGAATAATGAATTTGAAATGAGCATGGTTAGTATGTTATCCTAGTTTTTCAGCTTATAGGGGAAACAACTTGAAAATGGTATGTTCATTTCTCAAAGAAAATATGCCAAAAATTTGGCGAAAAACTTTGAACTAGATTCAGCCAAATATATCAGAATGCCTATGAGCACTTTTAAGATTAACTAAAGATGATAGTGACTCTAATGTTGATACAAGTCTATACATAAGCATGATTGGTAGCTTACTTTATTTAACTAGATGTAGGCTAGATATTTGTTTTAGTGTTGGTGTTTCTGCTACGTACCAAGCAAATCTAAAAGTATCTCATTTATCTGCATCGAAACATATCATTCATTTTGTAAATGAAAATATTAATGATGGAATTTGGTGTACTAAAGACACAAATTCAAGTCTTGCAAGATATAGCGATGCTGATTATGTAGGTAATTTTGATGATAGAAAGAGTACCATTGGAGGTTGTTTTTATCTTGGTAACCATTTTGTATCTTGGCATAGTAAAAGCATCTTCAAAAGGTTCTATAAATTTTACTCTTCAAATATCTATTTGTTTATCTATATGGCAAATAGAAGAGTGAAAAATTATGTTATTCTCTAAAAAACTCTTCAAATAGAAATGAGTTAATATTATTTTAATTAAAATAACTATTTTTTAAAGAAAAAATCAATAGTAATTACAGCACTTTTCTCTCTTTCTCCAACAAAAAGTAATAAAATATAAATTGAAGAGGGAGAAAACAACTCTTCAAATTTGAAGAGAGATGATCATTTCTTATTTGAAGAATCTTAATTGGAGTGTCTTTTGGAGCCTTGAATGCTAATGTGGCTCTTCAAATAAGTAATAAAATCTTATTTGAAGAGTTTTTTGGTGATGCTCTAAGAAACAACACTCAATTTCTTTATCTACTGCAAAGGCAGAATATATTGCCATTGGTAGTGTTGTACTTAATTACTTTGGTTGAAGCAAATGCTCAAAGATTATGGTTTCGCTCAGGATATTCTTACTGTATATTATGATAATACAAGTGCAATCAATATTTCAAAGAATCATGTTCAACATTCTAGAACTAAGCATATAAATATCAAACATCATTTTGTTCGTGATTTAGTTGAAAACAAGACTATATTTCAGGAGTAGATTAAAACAAAAAATTAGCTTGCGGATATCTTTATTAAAGCTTTGGATGCATGTAGACTTGATTCCTTAAGAAAAGTTTTAGGTATTTGTTCTATGTAGCCATGTTCTAACATTTTATATATGTATCATTATTTTTTTGCATCTCATGACATGATTAATACATCATTCGCATGTGTTTTTGCATGACATGTTCTCAATTTGAATCACTATGCGCATAAAAGTCTTGTTTTGATGACTTGAAAGCTTGAAACAATTTTTGATTGGTTTAATTTAAACTTATGCACATATATCTTGGAAGTACTTGATTTTCAATTTTGAGACTTCTGATGTTGAGATTAATGGATTGAACATTGACCTTTTGCTTTTAACTCTTATCTGTTTGTGGATATCAAGATATGTGCACCTTAAAAAATGTTTTAGAGTGATAATTTAAGTCTGGCAAAACTATGACAAAGACTACCTCGGAAAAGTAAGGTGAAAGTTATTAACTGTAAGCATTTAAAAAAATAATATATAAAGTAGAATGAAAATTTGTATTACTGCACTCTCTTATTACACTGCCTGTTACATTGAAAAAGTCAATTCAAAGATTAAGATGATAAGGTTAGTTTGACTTGTTTATTCTATTTTTCAATACAAAAATTGTTGATTTTGAGAAAAATCGAGATTGAGTCATGATGGATTTATATCATGCACACACATACAAAAGTTTAAAATTTAACTAATATATCTTCTATTGATTTAATTGATTAAAGTTTGATTATCTTGATTTTGCGTGTATTGTGATGATTATTGATGAACACGCCTTTTTAATTGTTCAAAAATCATATATTTATTTTACAAAAGTGCATATTAGTTTTTTTTTTAAGATGTCTTATAGCATAAAAGTTTTGGGGTAGGTTCAAGAGACACATTTGTAGACACAAGTTTAACACAATTTTTCAACCAATGGATTAGATTGAAATGAAGGGTCAGCATTAGATTACATGAGTTATTAATTTTATTAATATCTTTCTCTCTCCTCTCTTTAATGTTTAGTTCTCTTTATTCTTTTATTTAAGACTTTCTCTTTTCTCTCTCCTATAAATGATTGTAAATGGAATAATTAAAGCCATCAAAATTAATTTATATAACTTACATAATCTATTTGTAACTGTAAACTAGCCCATTTTAATTACCTAGAAGCACTTGTCCTTCTTCTACACACATTACTTTTTTCAATTAGTGGCTGTGCTGACGAAGATGCCCTTTTTCTCAATCTTCTTCAATTGCATCATTATTTATTTACGTATGCTCCATGATGAAATGATCAGATTCATATCAATGTTTTTTTTTGGCTTCATATCAATTTTTTTTTTCGCTTTGTGTGTCTGTATAAACTTTTACTTATTCCATTTAGAAATTATATAAGTAAATTAATTTAAAATATAATGGAAAAGAACAATGTTGTTTGATAGGAAATGGTTGTGATTTTTGATTAAAACCTTTTATGAAGTTTATTGATGGAGGTTGTGCATATACGACTTGTAGAGTTGGTTATTTATCAATTATATTTTCCAGCCGCAGCGTTTTGGGAGGTGGAGCTTTGATGGGCCTGGGCCGGGCCGGGCTTGGGGTTTATTACAGCTTACAGAGTTACACTCTGTAAAAATATAAACACTCTGTAAAAATAACAACTTTGCAAAAATAATGATTCGTAATTGTGAATTAAATTATCACCAGAAATCACCAAACGATTGTTTTAAAAAAAACAAAATCAAGCATGTAAAGTTATGTGTTGATCCGAATCATTCCATTTCAGTAACTTAAAACTTTGACAGAACAAATGCAAAGTTGCAAACTCTTATTTTGCTTTCAACGAAAATTGAACTTATCCAAATTTAGATGAACTCTCATTATCTAATAAATTCTGTCATTACAAAATTTAGAACAACAAACAGATCAAAAAAAGCCCCCTCCAGGCCTCCATCAAGTTGAGAGCAAAACGAATTCCTAAATTAGAGACTGAACAAACTAAAGATAAAAAAGCAAACAAAGATGGAAAGAGAATAAACCTTGAATTTTAGATAATCGCGCGGCTGTGCTGGTGGGTGGGAGGCGCTGCTGGACACGCGAGAGATGCTGTTGCTGCCTTGCTGGGTGGCTGGACGGTGGGTGGCTGGGCGGTGGCTGATGCTGCTGCTGCTGGACGGTGGGTCGTTGATGGTTGATGCTGGCTGGAGGCTGCTGGAATCTGAAGATGCTCACTGCTGTTGGCTGCCGGCGGCGAGAACAGTGAGTGAGAACTGAGATGTGAGTGAGAAGTGAGGGATTTATCGATTTAGGGGTTTTGTGTCACAGTTCAATATTATAAATTGTTTTGCTATGTTACACTTACAGAGTTACAAGCTCACGGTCACGGGAATGAGGGATTTTTAATTGTTTTGTTTTAGTTTTTTTTTAATTTCAATTTTATGATATATTAATATATTATACAGTTTTTTGAAATATATATATATATATTATTTATTATAAAGAATTTTCTAGTTGTGCAACTAGAGTACAGAAATTCAGCTCCATTTTAATGCCATATATATCTACCATTCCTTCGCATCATTGTGTTTCAAAACCCGTGGCCATAAACTAACCATGACGTTTTCCTTTACGGGCTTTCTGTCGCACTTTGAATAAAAATCAATGTGGGATGCGATGTGATGACGTTGATTAAAACCTTTTACGAAATTTATTGATGAAGGTTGTTCATATACGACTTGTAGAGTTGGTTCTGAAACTATAGAGCAAAAATTGTACAAGTTTGTTCCATATATTGCTACTTTATTTTACTGTTGGTAAGTGAATTAATTTTGATGGATTATGTAAGTAAATTAATTTTGATGGTTTTAATTATTCCATTTACAAAAATTTATAGGAGAGAGAAAAGAGAAAATCTTAAATAAAAGAAGAAAGAGAATTAAAAATTAAAGAGAGAAGGAAGAAATATATTAATGAAATTGATAACTCATGTCATCTAATATTGACCATTCATTTCAATTTAATCCAATGGTTGAAAAATTGGGTTTAAACTTGTGTTCAACAACTTGTCTCTTGAACCTATCCTAAAAGTTTTTAATTATGTGTTTCATTTATCAAAGAGGGAATTTTAATCATCATTGCATGGACGATTGCATGATACATATATGCATGCATTTTAGTTTTAGGGTTTTTTCATGATTTAGGGCTTTTCGAGGTTTCTCGAGTGTTTAGAGACCTTTCTGTAATTGTGCCATTAGCACCTGACCATTTTTAGGTAGGGCATGCTTTCCTGTAACTGCGCGGTTTTTCAAAATTTGACATGATCCTCAATGACGTCCTTCTGACGTGTTTTTGCATTATACTTGTGGTTTTTGCAATTTTCATTGAAAATAGTTCTTATTTATAATTTTATTACGGTATATCTTATTTATTATTGTTTTATAAATACTCTATGACCTTATTTTTTTATTATTATTTATGGAAAGTATAATAATTGATTTCTATCTAAATTACACTTTCCTTGCCACATAAGGTCTAGGAATAAGGGCTTTTTTTTAGCTCGTTTTTCTCATTCTCTCTTACGCAAACAGCAGCCTATATCTCTAGAGCTTCTTTGCTTTTGTTCTTTTTCAGGCTGTACATCATAGTTTCTAAAAGATCAAGTTCCATGAAAAAGAAATCAAAGATGCATGTTCAATAAGTTAAGTGTATGTTCTAGGTGATTCCAATGTGCATGGATTTGATCCAATTAATGTGCTGCATGCTACTCATGAAGAAGAGAAGGATGACAACCCATGGCCTACGATAGAAACTATATAGAAATTGCTCAATACACAAGGATAGATACATATGCCGATTGCACCAATTCACTCAACAATTTTGTTGGATCTTGTAATGACCATGTCGATTCAATTGAAGAAGTCCTAGTGAAGCCAATTCAGATGAGCATGTCCCAAAGTCTCAAAATGAATGCCGCTTATCAATAGCAGCCACTTAATCTTACAGTTATGTGGTATGGCTAGCGGCCATAGTAAAAGGTGCTACTTTCCAATCTTCCTAGTGTGATGGTGAGTCTTTTGATCTTTTCGCTTTAAAGGAAAAATTTCGTTCTTCTCTGCATGCATTGTTGCTAGTGCTGCTTTTCCTATTTCATGTCCTAGATTAGAATAAGTCCCAATCTGCCATGAAAACATTTTGTTTGCTTAAAAATATTATTAGTTATTATATCCATGCCCGAATTCGTGACACATGCATGCCATCATATGCTGGTATCCCAATTAATTCCATAAGATTCACCAAGTTTGCACGAATGAACTAGTTGTCGACTTAAGTATTATGTCTTTCTTCAAGGTCTCTTGAAGTCGTCTTAAGTCTTTTCATTTTTACTTCAAATAGTCGGATCTCGAGAAAGGCATCGATAACACTTGACGCATTTTTGCATACAAACCGAGCGGGATCTACATGCCTGTATCCATTATGTTATTCTTACTAAGCATATGTATTCACCTTGGCGTAAAGACCTTTTGGTTTCCAAACTTGATTCTAGATATCAAGCTTTGTATTAGATTGGAGCACACAATTGGTATCCTACTGAAAATTATGCTATAGTGGATGTGTTTCCTGTTACAGCAGTTTTGTTTTTAATTTGAGGTTTAACTTTGAACCTTTACTATTGGCGAGTATTGGCGGGCTTTTGATTTGATTATGAAAAATACTGATGCCTTTTGGGAGAGAAATGCATTACCATTCCCTTCCTTGATTTATCAAGTTTTGACTTCTTAGAATTATACTTTGATTGAAGAAAATGAGGTCTTTCCTTCTTTTCCTATTTATATTGAACCATCCTATCCTATGTTGAAGTCCTTTGGTGTTGTTTGTGATCAAGATGAAGATACTTCAATTGAGAATGCTTTCCTAAATTCAGCCACTATCAATTTTGAGCTTCAAACAATTCACTCCACTCTCCATCACTTGGATGATTAGATGACTTGCACTTCGCCGCTTTCACTAGATGCACCTTCATTTCACTTCTTAAATAAGAAAATAAATACATGGATGGTGGGGGAGGGCAGTGGTATGAACCCATCCAAACATTAGTTTGAGCATCTCAGAAAGCTAACTGCTTACTTTTTTAAAGAGTGGGCTATCGCATTTACAAGATCTATGAGCATATTGGACACAACCTGGCCGAGTTAAAGCTCTTCAAAATTCTCTACTTCGCACATCGGAAATGGTCCAAAAGATCTTGACGAAACTCGGCTGGGATTCATTGTGCACAGAGGTTAACTAACTTAACAACCTCTTGAGCATCGATTCCACAATCAAAGACTCTATACAAGCATTCGCTTGCAACTCGCTCAAGCCCCATTCGATTTGCCTGCTACGCTGCTTTAAACACACATCACTATAGAACTTGGTAGGCAAACTTTGACTCATACTTATGCATACATGCGTCATTCCCATTGTCATCTCGCAAAGGTCCCTTACCTCGCTCAGCATTAGATTGGTGGGCGAGCCTTCTAAGCATTAACCTTAAAGAATCCTTTTTTGGGAGGATTTCTGGGCTGTGCCCCTTAAGACTGGAGATCTTTGGTTGCCTATATGAGTGGGCTATCTCGCTGCTTGGTGGGTTAACTTTCCACAGTAGTTCTTCAGGCTATTAGAACGCCTTACTGAGCTCTTAAATGGTATCATAGATACTCAGGGGGGCTTTCTTTTCTTACTCTTTTAAAAAAATCCATTTGTTTCTGAGCATTCCAAATCATCCATAAGATCGAAACCAAGAAAGCTCAATATCATCATTAATTCTCCTTTCCGCTTAACACAGTGAATCAACAAGCTTAAAATGTCTTGATCAACACACTCCTTTCAAATCATCCTCAAATTGCGTAATTTTCAGCATTTTCACAGCGTCACTTCACGACCGTAAACCCCTAGCCGTAGCTGAGCATGAAAAAGCTTTGTTCTTTTTGTTTTACAAATTTGACACATTGTGCTCACGAATCACCCCTTCCTTTTTCCATAGGTTTTGACCAGGCCAAGAAGATTTTTCAGTCTCCTCAAGCAAAATCCGATTTTCTAAGGAGAAGAATATCATATTGTATTCCATAGATTTGCCGGTAGCGCACTCAACCCGAACTTGTCTCATACGGGAAATTTCATATTTAAATGTAATCCCGATAGCCACTCTTAAGATTTTAGTGCCACATTACTTCATCCTTCATTGGCAATGGGATTTTAACAATAATTAGCTTTGCATCAATTTTGGCAAAGTGCGTGTCTTTAAATACATTCCACTCATGTTGTATTTAATGCTATCCATCGCATCATCGTGATATGGCTAGTATGCTTGGCTTGGCAGGCAAATCGTCATGGTTTTGAGGTCCAAGGTCAGAGGGCGAGTTAATTCTTTAAGGCGACGAGATGCTTTGGCCATTTCCTCAATCCTCCATCTATAACCGTGGATATGACTTCTTGGAAGCTTGATACACTATGGAAATGCTTCTCCAAATAAAAAAGAGGGATTCAGAGCCAAGTCTTGCCTTCCATATGAAATCTTTTGTTGTAGCTCAAAATATCTCGGCACCTTTTAAGCCCTGCAACTTGCCACGGCGGAGTTGGCAGAGTGGGGATCCTCTGTGCATCCTTTATGTTTGGCTGCCTAGGTGCTAAACTTGAAAACTCTTCAACCTCACGTGAAGACTTAGCCAGGCACTTGCTACTGTTTCATGCCATCCACTCCCGTCTCGAGCTGGATGGCCTTTCTGATGCCTGATCCTCAGCATTTAGCTATTATTGTCTCAATGTCATCACAAATGTTCATGGAATCTGAAGTACGCTCTTCATTGCATATGTCGGGAATAGCAGCATTTCTAATCAAAACCTCTTTGCCACTGCCACCCCTAGAAAAATTAAATGGTGGAGACTTTATTATTATGGATCTTTGAGAGTATCAGCATATCAGCAATCAAGCAAAACTACTTCACTCTTTCTCCCTCATAGATGTATGTGTCAAGCCTAAATATTTTCGTGTCTTCCCTGAGACAATGTTAAAGCAGAAAGATGTCTTTGATAGTTGCAGCCGTCCACATATAAATATAAGTAAACTAAGTAGTAAAGAACATCGAAGATTTATCGAGATTATTTCGAAATTGGAGAGAACACAGTGCCGCCTAGGGCTTGATATAAAAATTCTCTTCATCAGTCAGTAACAAGTCATAAATACGTGAATACTAGAATGACAGGCACTTAAAATAAGAGATGAGAGATTTTAAGCTCCTTCCTCAACACGAGAAATGGCCCTTAACTGAATAAGCCTGCCTGTGCATCACGCTCGGCGGAGAACAGAGGGAGAAAGCTTCCTTCTACCATATGAATAAATATGGAGATAAGGGACACTTTACAATTCTTGAGGCCCTCGAGGCTGTCGCAGAATCACCCTCTATTACACACAACACCGCCATTTATAATCACCCAGAGGATGTGACTCGGACTTTATACACCTCTGATTAAAATGAGTTAACTGATGATACGAGAACTCAGTGGACTTCTAGCTCGCTTCTTGTTCAAGAAACTCCCCATTCCATACTATCAGTAAGCTTCTTTCGCTCACTGCTTGAAAGCCACCAAGCCATTTTTTTCTTCCTTTACAATGTCTTATCTTATGGAGGCACTCATATCCTACAATAATATTATCCTGATTAGCCAGATTCAATAAAACTGCGCTTTCTTGAGATAATTTTGGGTTGGCAATGAGTACATGTTTAAACCTCCTCTTACCTACGTATTAGCCACTTGCTAGCAGCAAGGTTCAAGAATTAACAAATCCTTATAAATAACATTGCATAGATAATAGCGCCTAAAATCGGTAATTATCTTTTCTAGGCTTTCCTTTTTCGGAATTAAAGCGATATAAGTGTGATTGTTGGCTACATCACTGGGGCTTGCGCTGGATGTATGCAAGGCATGTTTCGAGAGGACTCCTCGTCGACCGATTGCTGCTTGCTTTTGAGAAAAAACATTTCCACAGAAGCCATCCTAAACTAGGTGCCTTTGTTGGGCACATTTGTGTCATAATGCTTCCATAACTTCTTCGAAAGGGTGTGAATGGCATTTCGAGGGGAAATCATTCATCTCCCTAGAGACTCTTCGAGGTATTCTTGATCGACATTGTACTGTTATTATTTGAGCTTGATTAGCGCTTAGGATGTAGTAAACAAATTTGTAAGTATTTTGAACTCATGCTCCACTTCTTCTGCTAGGCATTTTCAATCCAACTTCAATTGCATTTTAGATCCCACAGAGATTCGGTTCAGTTTCTGTACTTTCCCGGCGAGGATGCCTTGTGATGGAAAAATTTCGTGTTCTTGTCCCACCTCTGCTGATGCGCCACCCGATGTTTTTCAGAAATTTCGTCGCCGGCCTAATACAAGTTTTGGGATTTGTCTTTCCACCTCTTTAATCTTATTTCCATCGGGACATCTAATTGCTGTCTCGAGGCTTTGGAACTTTTTAGTTTCTCTACTTTTTGCCTCCACGTTGAAATTCCTCTCCGTCATCGACACAGAATCATCATAGATTTCACACTTTTCAAACACCAAGCAGAGGATTTTCCATATTCCATCTTCCACCGCCGACGCTCCACTCTTCGCTCCTTATAATTTCACACTTACAAGCATCGTAAGGACTCATTACATATCTTCGTAATGGATCCGGGAGTGGCTCGTTCGCCACTTGGTTAACATTCATCCACCATTAATCCACCTTGTTTTCTGAACTTCCATCGACGGATCTAATGCTGACGTGATCTGTCAAGTGTCAATATTGGTGTAGTCGCCCGACCCAGCATCCGTCAGAAAAAATGTCTCTCAATCTGGCATACTATCGTGTCACAAACAAATCTATCTTTTTTAGCAGTTTCTCCGACGTTTCAAAAAAAAAAAAAAAGAGCGGTAACCTTCCATTACTCCCACGTAAAAAGAATACCCATTGTTGAACCAATGTCTAAGAGATCACAATCTCCGGGAGCTTTCTTAGCAAACATGTTAATTGCTTTGCGCCTCTCATTTCCCTAACTCTTTCTTCAATCCGGCGGGATGAAGGATCTCATTAAAGTCACAAGCAAGACCGTGGATGGAAGATGAAGCACCCGATAACCGCCTCGAAATAATGTCCATGTATGATTTCTTGTACCTTGTAGCATGTACGGATGACCATAAACCCAGGTCAAGCACTTAGAATAAGCTTCCCCATTCTCCTGCTATCTCGAATGCATTTCGACGGTGATTGAAACTCAGATTAATTTGCACGTTGGTTTAGGTACACGCGTTAAAAGCAAGACCACCTCCTTTTCCTTTTCTCCGATACTACTTGCATGCATACAAGCAATTTTCATAATTCAATTTTCTTCCTACCTTCATGTGCATAGTCTTAATTTAGCGTTTTTTCGTAACAAACAGCACAAGTGAATGCAAGCTCGATGGAAGTTTTCTTGAGAGCTAGAAACATTCCTTGGGATTCCCTGACTTAGACCGATATGTTCGAAAAGTATTTTCGCATGGCTTTCAGTGTTGGTGAGCTGACCTCGCGGGCTGACATATCTCCTCTGCTTGAAGTTGTAAGCTCCATTTCATCTATTTACTCAAATACGTACAGAATTGGTGCTTTCTGTCTTTTGCTATCAAAGAGAGTTTAACTTTATTTAGACATTTGGGTGAACATCAATTTATTTTTCTTTGTAGCTTTCGAGGTTTGGCAATGATTTGATTTGGCCTTTCGGGTTCCATAACAGAGAGTTCTTAGCCCGCCAGGCGTAGGTTTCAAGCTCCGCGGCCTACATTTTTCAGTATTTGCACGTGCGCCAACGCTTCCATTTCTTTTGTTTATGCATCGAAGGTTTGGGAACTACAGACCGCCTTGGAATATATTTTCTGCGTTTCACTCGCCTCCGATTTAAGCCAGATATCATTAAAGTCTCTTGCATTTTCCTCACCTACTTCCATTTTTCTTCCCCAACAGCGATTGAGTTTACACTTCCGTTGATTCACTCAAATCTCGGGGTCTTAGTTACGGACTGGCGCTGCCGCATTACTTCCGTCCATTCGTCCGCGTTTCAGCATTACATTTCATTGCTACATCGCACTCTTTCTATTAAATGTTGTTCACCGCACCCAGGCTCCACCCTTCACTAGTCCTATCAATCTCCTTAGTTTGACCCATTTCCTCTTCCCTAATCCTTGTAACCTGAATGCTTTTGTCATGGAGAATAATGGTTCTATCATGATCTTACTCGAGTTCTGTGGGGACTTATCATGGAATTCTCTGAACTTGTTTGCGCATTTTTCAGCATCTTTCACCTCTGATTCGCGCCATCTTTCTTTTGCCTCAGTATTTTATATGTTTCGACTGCTCTCCCCCCGATCATGAGTGCTTTCATCCACATCCCAAATGAGAGATCTTCTTTTCGCTTGGCCTGTCCGAGTTCTGTGGCACACTCTTTGAATTGATGACTGATAATGCCCGAGGCTGGCACCCAGCCGCTCGGCATTCAGGAATATGCATCCTCTCATTCTTGTTTTGTGTAGGAATAAGATTTTCTTAATTGCAGTTATGTTAATGAAAATCCCGATTCTTGCAAACTCCCGGCCAATGCGCTAAGGGCCTCCCGTCATTCTCATCCGTTTCAATTTCTTCCACTTTTCCTATCATTCCCGCAAGTTCTTTGGCGAGTAATAGTCCCTCATTGCACACGCCATTGGAATATTGTTGTAACTGTCTGTCATCTACCCCGAGGGGACATGGGTAAAACGCTTGCTTTCAAACCTCCCTACCTTTCGCTCTCGGTGAAAATTGAGAACAATCAACGCCTATCAAAATGCCACGGACACTCACACAGATGCACTAAATCCCATGGACGTTTATCCCTTGTATAGCCTTGAATTGTTCCGCGACTGAAGATAAATGTATTATTTCCCGACACTCAAGACTCAATCTTAACCTCTTTAAAAGTTCGCCAAACGATCGAGAAAATGCAACTGAGCTTCGGACTGGACTCCACCCGAGAGGCGAGAACTTTACCCAAATTTACTACATTCGCAATACTTGGGTCGCTTCTCTCTTTGTTCTTTCATGTTTACTCCCAATTTAGCGACATTTTGCTTTTGTCTTCCTCTCACTACGTGATTGCTTTGCATTTACGGATTAACTCTTCGTAGATCCATGGAGTTATTGCAAGGGATAGATTTGATAATAACTCTTCACTGCTAACCCTACTCCGCTCTAGCCTTTGCCGTACTTCAATAACAAAAACTTGTAATGCACGTAACACAAATTCTAATCTAACTTTGCTCAAGCGGTGAAACAACACTCACTCTCGGAGTGACCATGTGGGTCATATAGGCCCCTCAAGGTGCTTCCATTCGTGAGGCTCTTTCAAAGAGAGAGAGCTCTCGTGAAGGAAGATATTGAACAAAAAAAAAAAAAAGGAAGATTAGGTGTGTTTAATACCCTTGATTCATTAGCTTTATGCCCCTTTGTCCGTTAGTTTTGCTTTTACCTAGTTTAGGATATGCTATTTCAATTTTCGTTTATGTTCTTTATTGTGCTTTGGTTCCTTTTGTAAAAAAGGGGGAGAGTAACGTATTTTATTTTTTCTTGCCTCGTGAAAGGGGGAGAGTGGTTTTTTATTTTGTTTAAAGAATTCAATTTTTGATAATAAATGTGGAGTTTATTTATTCTTTCTCTAAGGGGAGCTTGTTTGATTTGCATATGATCTTTATTACTTCTTTTATTATGCATTATTGCTCTCGTCATTTGTTGATATGAGATTATTTTTCTTAAAGGGAAAGTTAATTTTCTCAATTGAACAATAGACGTTGCATTTATTTATTATAGATGATTTTTATCTTGAATTAATGGTGACTAATTATTTTTTCTTTGGTTAGTTCTTCGTTTGCTTTTGTTGCCTATGCGTAGGTTATTGCTTGTGATCTATCTTGCCAATACACACGCCATTTGAAGACTATAAAATTGGTTAGTTTATGTTTTGACTACAAGGATGCCAAAGGGGGAGATTGTTAAGGCTTTTATTATTGGCATCATCTTGTCAATAATTTTTTAATTTATTTATTTATTTTATTAGGGATTAGTTTCCTTTTATTAGAGATTTATTTAGTCGTGGAAATTAATTAAAATTAGATTATATGGAATCTTGGAGAATATTTTGGAGGAATAAAAGAAGCAAATTGGCGTGTAAGAGGATTCCATATGAAAGAGTTCGAAATAAAGATGACTACTACATTGGTAAGTATATCAAGTAGTTAAGGATTATTGAACTCTTAAGGAATATCCTAGTATCAAGTATTTGTGGAATATTGAACTTCTAAGGAAGTATATCTTAATATTCCTCTACAAGAGTTTGAGTAAAGTACCAATCTCATCTCTAAATAATGTTTTTGTTATCAGGATAACAACTTTGCCTGCAGTTGTTTGTTGTTCAAATAGAATATTAAGCCTAGTTCAAGAAACCTAGGTAGCTAGATAGGCCACTGTTATTGCCACTTTGTCTATAGTTTTTAACCAATTATAATATATAAGTAATAAAAATGTTTGTGTATAGTTTTAGATTCATACTAACCATTTTTTGTTGCGTTGATGATTTAAGAACAATGGTTAACCCACTCTAAACAAACTTTATCTATCTCAGCCTAAGTGTACATAACCTTTCAATGGAACTAAAAACCATAAAATCAACATTGTCAAATTTCCATAACAATGCAATGCGTATGGTATAAACCAATCCTATGATTTTATTCATCACTGACTCACATCATTCATTAGCAAACTAAGGTCTGCTATAATGTCTTTTATAAACCTCAAGACATAATAGCCACATTCCACGCTTCCCGGTGGCTGAGGGGTCTATTCACAGTTATAAACCAAAAAAATCAATATAAATATATTCTATTTTAGGCTTAAAATGATAGATACACAGAATTTTAGTTAAGATAATCTGTTTACCTTCACAAATCTCATATTAGGGTTATAATTCCATCTTTCCTTACAATCCTCAGCTGAGAACAATGTCATAGCGCTGTATGAATAAAGTACATTGGTTAAAATATTAAAAATATATTAAAAAAAGCGAGAATATTAGGATTATGAGATGGAAATGAATACATACAATTTAATCAGTTGTTCTAAATCAGGATCAGGAGCATCGTACCCCTTAGGATCTAAATAAAACACTTTTTGTTTTGCCACATCAATCACAACCAAAACCCAATGGAAGCTAAAATTAAAAAAAAAAAACAAAGAAAGACAAGCAACAGTTATCAAAGACAAGATAAAATGAATAAATAATGATTAAAACACTTGATTACAGTTTGAAATTTCCAGACCTAGGATTGTATAGCACAAACAAGAATTGTCCTTCTTCTAAGCTGCTAGGCTTTTTTTTTCAAGCGCTTGCACACATCGTCTACCCGGGCTAGGGGATGAGAAATGTGCAGTATTTGTCCGAGGATGGGGTGACATGACTGGACTGAATCAGCAATAAACAATGGTCTTGTTCCTTTTTTGTTTGGGATAATCGAGTCATACAGCAACTTGAAACAGTGGATGTAAAATACCAAAACTTGTCATTAGACAAGTATTGCAACATCATATAAATTAATTCAAGTGTAAAGAAAAACAAAAATCTCTTACGCAATATATACTTCAATAGCATTAACTCTTATCACTTGCATCGTCATCATCGCATCACACTTCATTTTCCCAACATGGGCTACAATACCTTCTAGATGAAATACATCATCAATAATCCAATATGGAATCCAACTGAATGGAGGCAAGTACATGTCACATAATGTGCCAAAGAGTTGTAGCATTGGATGATTGCTTTTGTGCATTGCCGCTGCGTGCCTAGTGTTTCTCGACGCATGCTGCACTGCACCTTTCTTCCTTTTTTTTTATTGTTCAGATTGGTAGCCCTTGTTTTTGGGCTATCAGGTAGAACTTGCTATAGACCATTAGCTAATTGCACATTTTCCTGAAATAATGGCTTTAACTTTTCACATAAGCTTTGGTTTTCCCGCCAATTGTGTATCCTCCCATTGTCATTTGCAAGTTGGTGTTAAGTCTTAGACTTTTTCTTGGCATGACAATGTTTTTTGTTGTCCCTCTTTTCTTCTTAGGTTTACTCTTATCCTTTTTATCAGCTTCTTTTTGGTTTTCTACCCTTTTTTTAGTTGAGGATTTCCTCTCTTGGCCATATGAGTTTTCTAAGCTAGAAGGCTCCTGAAAATTACAAAGGCAAAAATCTAAACTAAATAAACCTACTAATATAGTATATGCACTAAGGCTGGAAAAAAAAAGTTACTAACCTTCTGTTCAACTACATCCACCTTGTCATTATCCTTTTCTTCTAAGAAATCAACAACACCATTGCTAGGAATAGGTGGGAAGATGCAACTTCCCACATTTGAGTGGCAAGGTGTCTTCTTTAATTGTTTGGTGATTTTCTCCAACTGACTTTCAATTTCTTTCTCCCAGGCATACAAGCCAGTCTCTACAACATGTTTATTATGCCCATGAACTGTGTGAAAGTACTCGGTAGGTGTTACAAATTTACCAAGACCTTGCATATGGCCAATTCGAGGAAGCTTTCCCGATGAGTGTGCAAGTATGTTGTTTCTTCCATCTGACTTCAAGGAGCCTTTCTTAGCCTCTTTTTTGAGCTTTTCCTATCACCATCAGAAATAAATTAGTAATAGTATATAGTTGTAATCTACTCACGCTAAACTAATTAAAGAATATTTAACTTTATTGAAGCTCCTCACCATTTTCATAACAATCTTCTTAGTTTCAAGGTCGTAACCCCATTTTTCATTCTCCGGACTCTCTTCCAAAGTTCACTCCTATTTACTAAGCCTTCTAAAAGACCGATTTCTGAGAACTGGTGGATAAACAAATCATATTATTTAAGTCCACTCAATAATTAATATTTTAAACAAATTAACCTAATATAAATTGATAGCCATATGCTTTACCATATCTTTCATTAATCCAACATATCCTCTTCGTCTAAGTCGATGATTCAACTTGTTGGAGGCTCTTTTCGCCTTATTAGCACAACTGACTTTCTGAATAACTTCAACATATCGAGGTATGTATTGGTATATATCCAACAAATATTAACAAGTGAGAAAACCTAAGTCAAACATAAAGCCTAAGTCAAAGATACTAACTTGAAAGGCATCTGATAAATGTTTATCGACAAACTTTATCAAAACAGGTTTCTTGATTTAGGGATAATCAATTGGAGGTCTGTATAGTCTCTTCCGGTCTTGTGCGAATGGCACAATGTACTTTTTTTATCAACATGTACTTGAAGTTATGAAATGTATGCCCAATTAATTGCAGCAGCTACTTCTTACTTTTAGGATGAACGATGAAACAATCCTAATACCATATATGATATTCTAATAATTACCAAGACCAGAACAAGTGATTAAAGATCAATAGATTAAAGAATTTGGACATTTACTTGAATGGACTCCCATAAATGCTCCTTCGTCTCTGCTGGAACTTTGCCTTACGTAATCGCAAAGGAAAAATAAAATCGGAAAAGTGAACTACTAGCTAATACTCCCAAGATAGGAGCTGGCTGGCGGCAATCACCTAGGGCAATAGAGCAGGCCTAATACATTATATTGTACAACAACCCTCTCTTTCCTCGTTTTCAGCTTTTTGTTCTGCCTAGCACCTATATTGACACCCCTGGTCGCATTACTACTCTTTGGAGTATCCATATTAGCACCTCCAACAACGCCTGCAACACCTTTCATACCAGCCATTGCATTTTTCCCACCTTGTTTCAGTCTACATTTAGGTGCATCTAAGCCCCAATATGGACATGCATTATATCCTTTAACAGTACAACCCTCTAAATTCCCGTATGTTGGAAAGTCATTTATGGTCCATAACAAAACAACCCTTAGATTAAAGAATTTCTTTCTCCATATGCATCGTAAGCCTCTCTCTGACCCTGAGACATCCCGCACTGTAAAGTTTGCAAGCCTTACTCAATCAAGCGGCTGGTCTGCGAGACTAGTACACAACAATGTCATTGCCTGGTTGTTGAGGACCAAAAATCAATAATGACAACATCATAAACAAATAGATATCTCAAATAACAACCAAGGAGAGGATAAAACAAAAATCAAGACTAGTAGAATTGTAGAGGATGATGCCCGGAACTTACCCTCCAAATTTACAAGAAAATAGAGTTAAAACACTTGCCCCTAGAAGCAAATATTATGCCATTGTCTCTCTCTTTTTCTCTCATCTTTTTCTTCCTTTTTTATATCATTACCAAGGCTTGATTTTCTTTTATACTTATTATTCTCTAGCTAATTTCATCCAAGTTCAAAACTTAGTGATATTTGCACACTCTCAGAAGGGCTACCCCCTTTTGACACTTTCGACACTGACTTGCTTTGCACACTAGGTGACCTATATGAAGAGTCCAAGCAATATATGTCATATACCAATTGATATTACTAGTATAAATATATTTTTTATCACTGTCACCATTATTGTTTAAACATCATTTTAATTAATTTTTATTATTTTTCTTTTCCAAATTAACACATGCTTAATAATATACGTTTAATAGAATAATAATAGATTTAGATAGATAATAAATATAAAAACGTGAAGTAGTCTTCAGCTCTACATTTTTAATTGTCATTACATGTATATCTGCTCCCTTGCTGTTGTACATAAGTACTTTGAGTGTTTATCCATATTCTTACATCAATGTACGATCTATTCACTTTCAAGATCCTTTATCTACAATTAAATTTTCTAAAATTGAAGTTCAATGATGAGTTACAATAGTATAGCACCTTGTAAATATTGCATATACGTAATTTTATGAAGCAGAGTTGAGCAACAAACAACTATTAAAACAGAAAAACAAGTAATAAATTAAGGCATTAAGCAATGATTTTCTGACATTAATTTGGGCTTCCTTTAGGATATATCTAAGAGTAACCTTTGTCAGCTGAAACAACCCTTAAAAGGCATAATGTTTGTTTTTTTAACAAATCAATTAAATCCGATTAAAATGCCATAATGTTATTTTTTCTAACAGTAAAATTCAGTCAAAAACTTGAATGAAACAAATTTGAATTGACAATAAGGATTTAACTGATGTATTTTGAAAACTTTTAATTTCTAAATTTTTCCGATAAACAGTAAGGACTTAAGAAAAAATAACCTTAAAATCATCATATACTTGGTCTAAATCAAAATCACATTTTTTTTTCTGTTTTCTTATTTTTAATTTTCTTTTTTAAAAGATAAAGGTTGGGGTAAAGGCAAATTTTTAACCTTCTATAGTAAAACCTCTGTAATTTTATACTTGATAAATTTATAAGATTTATTACAGTAGAATATCGTTAAATTAGTACTTGATAAATTGATAATTTTGATTAAATAATAGTTTTTTCCATCCTGTCTAAGGCTAACATGGTAAGTTAAAAATTCGATAAATTTATTAGATAATAAAATTTCAAAACAAAATTTATTTTTCTACAAGAATCAATTAATAATTAATTAATTTGAAACTAAAGATAGCCAATGGGGTTAAACCAAGGCCCACGGTCGACATGGCACGGTCCACCAAGTGGACGGGCAGTGTTGTGCCATGCTCATAAAATGTCCATAAACTTTGCAGCCGCCCACAACAACAACAACAATTTTTATTAAGGGAACAATTAACATTTCATTATAAGTTTATCACAATTTCACAACTATATATTTAATTTCACCAATTATAATGCAAAAATACATAAATTCAATTACATACATCATAGTAATGACTAATAAAAACTAAAATTACAATCTTATAATAATGATTACAAGAAATTACAACTACGAGATATCAATTATAACAAGTCACAAGTCACAACTTACAACTAGGAAATACAAATTACGACAAATCACAACTATGAAAATATGACATATTGATTATTAAGCACGAAATAACGTTTATTAATCACAATTATGCTTACGATAAACGAGCAAGGTTAATTCTGTCTTGGCCTTGATGGCAAGCTAAAAAATTTGACACGTGTCAACAAAAAGCCCTTGTACCATGGGCATTTGAATAAATAATTTCTCAATGACAATAGTTATACTCGAAGATCATCCGTTTGTAAGGACTACGCGAACCATTATCTATTATTTCCTCCCTTACTGTAGTAAAATTTTGAAAAAAATTATTTAAATGACAGCTTCTGGACTTATTTAACCTTGCATTGTTGTTTTGTTGAGGTCCAACGGCATAGACATTGTATTCTTGAGGTTGTTGAGCTTCTTCTGCATTTATATTATGTTCTTGAGGATCCATGGTGCTTTTGGTTTTGGAATATTGGAAAGTTTGAGGGAAAAAGAAAAGAAGAAGAAGAATTTTGAATCGTCATAGACTCATAGTGTTTTGGCAAGCATATATAATTATTTGGTAGTAGTAAAAAGACAAAAATTGATTTTATTACTTTAATAGGTGGAAGTGGTTGAGAAAGTAGAAATATTTAGTGAAATATAAATACTTGTGTTGTGAATGAGTGAATCTTGGGTTCTTGACTTTTGTGGAGCTGTGGAGTCGTAGAGGCAAGCGTGTGGTTGGTAGGAAAACGTTATTAAATTATTTAAAAAATGAAAAAAATTAAAAGAAATAAAGAACATTTTCCAAAAAAATAATAAAAGAAATGAAAAAAATTGCATTGTTACCTTGTTGGCATGAACCCAAAATGAAAAAGTATTTAATTTGAATATTTAATTTATTATTTAAAAAATAAATAAAAAGCATTGAATTATGATTTGAAATTTTGACTACGACTACAGTCTACACACAAGGTGAGCACAATGCTTACGAGTTACAATTATCTATTATTTAAATATCATTGTTGACATCTTTCATAATTTTTAAATTTTGAATTGATTGCATTGCACACAACTTTTAAATTCCATCGTTACAATAGTAAAATTGAAATGACTACTCAATTTTACAGCTCGGGGTGCACCGATCAGAAATTAACTTTTTATTATTATTTAATAATAAAAAAATTTTGAATTAATTTTATTACTAACCCAACCGATAAAACAAACAAAAATTTGAAAAAAAAAGTAAATAAATGCAACGGTCTAATTTGTTGCAAGCTTGCAGGAAGCTTTGCATGTTTGCCACATTTGACCGTTAATATTTTTACTTTTTTATTCTATTTAAAAAATGAAATCATTTTCAAGTTTATCTCAATTCTCAATCTCTATCTCCTCATTTGTTCTTGTGTCTCGTCTTTACTCTCTACTCAATCTCCTCTAAACTCTCCAACAATTCCAGTAACTTCTTTTTGTTACTCAAATCTCAAACAAAAGTGAAACGCCATTAAACACCATTTAATACACGTCTCTCTTGGTCACTAAATTTTTTATTTTTTCCAGCCACACAAATACACAACTACTTTTATTTACCAAAAAATTATTCACATAAAATGTCTCACTCTCACATCAATCATGATGGAAGGCGTTTTGAGTTGAATAGGAATTTTAATTTTGCTGAAGAGGGGGAGGAATCTCCAAATGAAGAAATTGCTACACAAGAACTAGATCCAAATAATATATTTATTGTCCCACCAACGATCTCCTCCTACTTTTTAAGCAAGTCAAAGTGGTTCTACTTCTGCCACTACTGGTCCTACTATTACCTCAAAATAGCCAAGAACATTAATTTTCTAAGCCATTTTAAGTGTCAAAAGTAAATGTGGAACCGGATATCTCAAACAGCATATGGAAACTTGCCAGGCAAAACACGCACCACAAGACCCAACACAAACCCCAATTTCACAGTATGGTTTTGGACATTCTAGTACTATAACATCATTTAAATATTCACAATAGAACATGCAAGAAGGATTGACTGGGTATATTGCTATTGTAGAGCAACCTTTAACATTTCCAGAAGATGAACGTCTGATAAATTTTCTGGAAAGGTATGTTGAGCCCTCACTTAAGAAAGTGCCTAGAAATACACTAAAACGTGATTTTACCAAAAAATTTCATGACATGAAAAAATTCTTGATTAATACTTTCATCAATTTTAATGGTGTTATTTCAATTTCTTCTTATTGTTGGACTGGTATTAATATGGTTGGTTATTTTTGTAAGACTTAGCACTCTATACATGAGATTAATGGCAAATGCAATTTGAAAAAAAATTGCTTGCATTTCATGAATTAGAATTTCCTCATATTAGTTCAGTAATTTACTGAATCATAATGTCTGTTTTAAGAGAATATGAAATTATTGATAAATTGTTTAGAATATCATTTGATAATGCATCAGTCAATACAACCACAATTGATATGTTTTTACAAAATATTTCTACTCTCACACTTGCACATGGCTCAAAATGTTTTCATGTGAAATGCGTATGTTATATTATTGATTTAATTGTTTAAGTCGGTATGACCATATGAATCATTATTTAAAAAAAAAATTAAAACAACCATTTTATATATTAGAGCACCTTTAAGGCAACAATAGTTTTTATCTACATTGAAAATTTTTGGATTAAAAAAGAAGAAATTCAACATTGACATGAAAGTTCGTTGGAATTCTACATATTTGATGTTGCTTTCTTGTCAAAACTATTCTAAAGCAATTTCTAGTTTTAACAATGAGATAATGAATGATGAAGATTATCATATCACTGATTATGATTGAAATGTTGCATTTAAATTTATGCATTTTTTGAAGGTATTTTATAATGCTACTCTTGCATATTCTACTGTTTATGAGTCTACTTCACGTAGAATGTTAATTCAATTGTATAATATGAGTTATGCTTTTAAGACTTTTAGTGAAAATATTATGTTTAAAAATATTTGTGATGCTATGGATGAAAAATTCCAAAAATATTGGAAAGATATGCCCCACCTATTTATATTTGCAGTAGTGTTGGATCTACAATCAAGGAAGTTGGTGCAAAATTTTTAGTTGAGAGTATCACTGAAAATTTGCTAACAGGGCTTGAAACAAATTCTAACACAATTATGTCCTTTATGCATGAACTTTTTAATTTTTATCAAAATAAATTTGGATCAACCAATACATATTCTAATGTTCAACAAGCATAAACTTCTTATAGAAATCCAGCTAACATTTTGTTGCTCCAAAGTAAGGGTATTGCTTCTAGTATTGATACTAACAGTAATGAATGCTGAAGGTATTGTTCTGTTAATCTTGAAGATTTATTAACTCTTTCACAATCGTAAAATTTTGATAATTTAAAATTTTGGATGGGTAAGACATCTTTTTCCCTTATACTATTCATTGTGGCCCGTGATCCACTAATCCCTCTAACTTCAACTGTAGCATCAGAGTCAGCTTTTAGTGTAGGTAGTAGAGTTCTAGATTAATGTCGATCAAAATTGTCATCAGAGATATTACACTCTTTGATGCATTTGAAAGATGGAAAGATGCTAAAAGCTGAGTGTAATAAGATTGGTAAAATGCTTCAATGAAACAAATTGAGAGTTTGGATGTTGTTGGTATATAAATACTAATGCTATTGGTGTCAATGTGCAAGTGTACACAACAAGTAATAAAGTGATGAGTATTCAAGATCGTGGCTTGCAAAAGAAAAATAAAGAACAAGGTTTCGGCCATGAAACACGTCCCCATGAATAAATAGAAAACACGAAAACAAGAGAAGGATAAGAATGATTGAGCTCCCAATTGATCTCTGCAATTTTCCTCTCGTGCAGCCCTTAATCTCTCTCTTGAATCTTGTTTTTCTTTTATTTCTTTGTGTTTTTCTCCTTGGGTGATGGCTCTCCTTATTCCTTATGATGTGTGCTCCTTTTATAGTTGAAAATTAGGGTAAATGGAAGCCTAGGTCGCACATTAGTCAGATTAGGAAAATGCAGATCGCAATTTTGCAGTTATCCCGCGCAGAATTTTCTCTATCGTTGTTCCAGGATTACTATAGCAACTACACTATTCCAGATTTGGTTCAATTCTTTTGTAGCTAAGTTCTTCCTCGTTTTTGCAAGCCTATTGCATCAACATTCCTTCCATGAATTATAAGCTTATGGAAACCTACAATTATGCATACAATTTAAGCAAGAATTACTTTAAATTAAGCAAAACTCATTAAGACTAAACTAAAATGAATATTTATGCAAAATGTAACAAAAATGCAATAGAATCACATCATTTACTCTCTAAGTAATATTAGTTTAAGTCTAAAAGTGCTATGATAACTCTCATTTCATAGAGTTATCACACCCCCAAACTTAAACCGTTACTTGTCCTCAAGTAATGACAACACGCTAACACTTCAAACACATAACCATGCAATAAATGACTTAGCTCTGTCATCAAATTTGAAAGAATTCTTTCACCCTCAGATCACACTCTTAATCACTCAAAATAGCCTTAGTAGTTTAGTTCTAGATTTAAGCTTAATTATGTCCAAAGTGTGTGTGTGCCACTTTGATCAAATTCCAAAGGTGTTACAACATTACACAAGCATTGCATATAATTCAAAGGTAGAACATAAATTTATTCATATATGGGGGAGCAGAAATCACAAATATACTCAAACTGTGCTACAACAATAATAATTATTTTTTTTTCAGTTAAACTCTTTAATGCAACATTGAGCTTTCATGTGAATGCCTATCACTTGTAATGACGACACCCAATTACTCATTCAAAGTACACGTCAGAGTTGCTGCAGCAACACATCCATGATGTTATATCTAGGTCTTACTTTTGGACGCCTTTGACTCAAGGCTGAACATGAGGCTTATGAACAGACCAGGTTACTCAGTATCCTAAGCAGCAGACCTCTTTATTTTTCATTCCTTCATCATTTTTTTTCTTTTTTTTCTTTTATATATATAATTGATGCAGGATTGCTCATAGCTCTTGTTACCTTTGGACTCAAGTTTACATATGGGGTGTATACTCAACCCTGGTTACTCAGCAACTTAAACTATTAGAGCAGAATTTATTTCATAACAGGCACAGTCCAACAAAAATTTTCCCCTAAACTTGAGATATTTTCTACTCTTTTTTTGTTTTCCTGGCTCTGCTACAACATTCTCATAAAACTCAACCAAAGTCTAAGTGTCGGGATAAAATTTCAACCTCCATCTATAACTATCTCTACATGACATTCTCATAAATACTGAATAACACTCAATTTATCTTCATTAGGTTTTCAAATCCATACAAAAATATTAGATAATAGAGCTTCACACAACACACAACACAAGCATAAACACATGCACTTAGAAACACAACCCCCCCAAACTTAAGTGGTGTTGTGTCCTCACAAGCACACAACACAAAACCACATAAACCAGACATGCATACACTAAATAAAAGGACATGCAGAATGAATCAAAAATTAAAACTAAATGAAAGAAAAGTTTTTTTTTTGCAAAAAGAAGTAAAATAAACTAGCGTAAGGGTACCCTCTTTGTCGAAGCATTCTTTGTAAGAGGTGTAAATGGTCACTTTTTCTTTGATCCACTTCTCAAACGCTCCTTATCATAAAATCTTATCAATTCATTTGCTGCTGCAAAAGCAAGAATGCCTATGTTGTTTAAGAATCTTCTGTTATGTTATGCTGCAAGTGATGCTGCAGCAATTCCTCCTGCTCTTTTTACCACTTTTTTTTTTACTTGCTGCAATGTAACATAAAGACATAAAAAATTAGATGCACACTTAAAATAACAAAAAGATAAATTAAATAATTTAAAAGCTAAATTCAATGCCATAAAAACTTGAAACAACGCCCGATTAGCGCTTGATTTTAGGTCTTTTTGACTTGTTTCCTCAACACGGATCCTTCACAACCGATCCTTCTTTAGGACAAGCACATCATCTCCCATATAGTGCTTCACTCTTGGCCTATTGACCTTGAATTCTTGTTGGAGTGAGTTCCCTTTTTCTAGATTTGCTCTGGGCGGGGGTTGCTTACCATACTATGCTAGCTGCTCCATGATCTTCATCATCAAGTTCTTCAAATGTTACAACATTGATTTCTTCCTTACTGCAGCAACTGTGTAATCTCTCTGCTACAACAAAGTCTACAACACTGATAAAATTACAATCTTCACTCTCATCGGGACTCTTCATGGCATCCAGCACATTGAATGTAACTTCCTGGTCATTCACCCTCATGGTTAATTCTCCTTTTTGAACATCAATTAAAGTCTTTCCCGTGGCTAAGAAAGGTCTTCCTAGAATGATTGGCACTTCTTTGTCTTCCTCAAAGTCTAGCACAATGAAATCTACTGGAAAAATAAATTTATCCACATTCACCAACACATCTTCAATCTTTTCTTCTGGATAGGCATGAAATCTGTCAGCAAGTTGTAGAGTCACCACTATTGTTGGTCTACATTCACCAACTCCCAATTGCTTAAACACTGATAAAGGCATGAGATTGATGCTAGCCCCCAAATCACAAAGTGCTTTGCCACTGTATTTAGTGCCTATGAAGCAAGGGATTGTGAAGCTTTCTGGAACCTTCATCTTCTGTGGTATCTTACTCTGAAGCATTCGGCTGCACTCTTGTGTTAGAGCAATTGTTTCAAACTCTCCAAGTCTTCTTTTCTTTGTCAATATATCCTTAAAAAATTTCGCATAGTTTGGCATTTGCTCTAGAGCTTCCACAAAAGGGATATTGATATGTAGTTGTTTACTCAAGATTTTCGCTATTCTTACTTTTGAAATCTTTGAGGGAAGGATGGTGGGTGCCTAATCGATGTTGTCTTTGGTGCTATCGGTGTTGGATCATCATTTTTAAATGTGGCTTGATCAAGCCTCTCTTGTGAAGTGGAGGATTGTGGCTCTTTTTCACTTTGAGTTTCTTTCTGGATTGAAGTGAACTCAGTTTTTCTTTTTGGTACACCAACGGGACTATCAACATCCTTTCCAAATCTCAAGCTAATCACTTTGCAGTGCTCTTTCCCTTCTCTTCTTATTTGCAAATTTGATTTTCTAAGTTTCTCAAAGATACAGTATGACTTTGGACAACTACTTCATTCTTCACAATATAATCCTTAATCAAACCTTCAAGGGAGCTGAGTTGATCATTGTTGATGCTTCTTTGCTCTTGATTTTGTGGATAAAATCCAAGTGGTTGGAATACAGTGCCGCAATCCGATTATTCCATGAAAAGTTTGAGGTCTCCAAGGCCAAGTGTTTGAATATGGATTGTCTGGTTTGTCTGTATTGCCCATATAGTTAATTTACTAGGACAATTGTCAAATAAATGCCCTTTTTCACAATAAACGCAAGACATATCAAAAATTTGGTTGACAGTTGCTGGAGCAGTAGTCATAGCCTTTACCATCTTTGTTAATGAAGTTACTTAGGCTGACAATGCTGTCAAGGCATCTACATTATGAACTCATGTTGTTCCTCTTGCTGCAGCTTGTCTGGTTGATGGCCATTGATGTTATTGTTGGCTATTCTCTCCAAAATTTCATAAGCCTCATTGTAAGACTTAGATAACAAGGCCCCATTTGCCGAAGCGTCTACTATTAATCTAGTGCTTGGGTTGAGACCATTATAGAAAGTTTCCAAGTGTATGCAATAAGGAATACCATGATGAGGACATCTCCACGTGATCGATCTATTCTACAACGACTTCAATAAAATTTGCATAACAAGTTTTTGGTGCCGTTACCGGGGAGGAAAGTTATTTTAATTCATAAAATTAATTTTTGTAAATAATTTCTTTTAATTATTTTCTTGTAATTTTCTTTCTTATTTTTTTAAAAAAGTGAATTTACATTTTAAGGTAAGAATTTCTTTTCTTTTTCTCTTCTTTAAAATTATGTAATTTAATTTTCAAGTTATTTTTCTTAGTAAATTTTGTTTATCTTATTAATTTAATTTTCGTTAATTTATTTTACGTATTTTTTTAGTGTGTTTTTTTTTATATAGAAAGGTTGTAACAACGTAATAAGATTAGTATCTTAATTTCTCTTTTTTCTTTATTTTTATTTGTTTTGTTCCCATTTATTTTGTGTTCTTTGCATGTATGGTCGAAGGTCATTATTACCTAATCTTGAGCCTATAGACCTTGAACTTGAAAAAACACTGCACACACACAAACACGTTAAAAAAAATGAATTTGCAACAACAATAAGCACTACAGGAGAGGCCATTTAAGGACTACTTTGGCCTCTTAGCTAATTTGAGCACATCATGCATAAGATACCCAAATGTAGCTGCTAGGAGTTTTGAACTAAAACCTATTGTGCTAAATTGTCTCCCAACATTATATGGCTTAGAAAATGAGGACCCATATAATCATCTGAATGATTTTCATGCTATTTGTCAAACTTTTAAATACGAGAATTTTTCAGACGATGATGTTAAACTCAGATTATTTCCATTTTCTTTAAAGGATAGAGCTCGTTCATGACTCAATATATTGCCTGCTAATAGCATTACATCATGGGAACAAATCGTAACAAATTTTTTTAATAAATATTTTTCAGTGCATAAAACCAATGCTATTCGTAGGGAAATCTTAGAGTTTACCCAGAGAGAGGACAAGCAGTTTTTCGAAACATGGGAGCGATTCAATGGGCTACTCTTGAAGTGTCCACATCATGGGTACGAAAAATGACACCAATGCCAATACTTCTTGGAAGGATTATTGCCACATGTGCAAGAATGACTAATGGCAACAAGCGGAGGAGAAAAAAGTGCGTTTGGGAATTCTTCCAATGAAAATAATTCCCAGTGGTCGATCACTCAGGAATACTAGAAGAATTAAGGGAGTAAATGAGGTTCACATTGGTGAGTCAAGTTCAGAAATTAAAGAAGTCAAAGTGATAATTGAAGGTCTCTCTCGACAAATAGCATCGTTATCAACTGCTAAATCAACAGAGCCACATGACCATGACTCATACTCAAATCAAGCCAATGCCATAAGTGTAATAAGAAAACCATTTAATTACAACCCATACTCCAACATATATAACCCTGGATGTGGAGACTACCCTAATTTTTTATGGTCTCAAGGATTCCAACATAATGGACCAGCAGCTCCAACTCCACTAATGCAACCACTTCCTCAAGTTCTTCAAGCCTCTCAGCCACCATATAGACCATATAATCAGAAGTAGAACCACTCTCAACCTAGACCATGGGAGGATGCATTCCAAAATTTCAGGAATGTTACTCACTCCACGATTGAGCAACAGAACCGCACCATTGATGAACTACGAAATGAGATGAGAGCAAGCTTCAACTCACAAGCCCAATCAGTTTCAAGCCTCGAGAAGATGGTGGGACAACTTGCTTCTTCAGTTCAGACCTTGGCAATAACTATTGAGAAAGGCAAGTTTCCAAGTTAACCAGTGCCTAATCCTAAATGAGTGCATGAAGTATGTACCAGTTCACCACAGTAGCATGGAGATGTCAAAGCCGTCATGACCTTGCAAAAATAAAAAGAAGTCGACAACAAAATGGAGATACCGGTGAAAAAATGAATCAAATTGTACCTGTGAACGTTGAGGACTCACCATTAGAGGAGAAAGAAGAAACCAACCCACGAGAATACGTTCCTAAAGCTCCATTTCCTCAGAGGTTAGCTAAAGGAAAGAAGGGATAATCCACAAGTGAGATTCATGAAATCTTCAAACAAGTAAGTGTTAACATCCTTTTACTTGATGCTATAAAACAAGTTCCATCTTATGCCAAATTTCTTAAAGACCTTTGTACTAAAAAGAGAAATATTCACGTTCAAAAGAAAGCCTTTTTAACAGAAAATGTTAGTTCTATACTCTAACACAAAATTCCTCTAAAATGCAAAGACCCAGGCTCCCCCACTATCTCATGTAGTATAGGGAACCACACAATTGAGAATGCTTTGTTAGATTTAGGAGCTACTGTAAATCTGTTGCCTTATTAAGTATTTGTGAAACTTGGACTTGGAGAATTACGGCTGGTGTGTTACAGATCGGTCCACGAAAATACCTCGTGGTATTGTGGAGGACGTGCTTATCCAGATAGACAAGTTTTATTTTCTTGTTGATTTCATTGTAATTGATACTCAGCTAATCCAGGATTCAATGAAGCACATCCCCATTATCCTAGGCCAACCATTCTTCGCAACCGCCGATGCTCACATTTAATGCAGAACTGGAAATATGCAGTTGTCCTTTGGCAACATGACTATGGAGCTAAACATCTTCAACATTGCCAAACAACCTCACAATGCAGATGATGAAATTATTGATGTGGATTTAATGGAAACATTAGTTGATAATACTTTTCTTTCAAACCTTAATAATGACCCTTTATAAACATGCTTAACTCACTTTAGTTTGCATTTTGATATTAACAGATCAGTTGATGAGGTCAATGCCCTACGTGACTCAGTAACATCCATGGACACTAATAAATGGAAGTCAAGAGTTGAACAACTAGCATCTTCAGAGAAGAAACTCATCCCATCATTAGAATCACCACCGAAACTCGAGCTCAAACCATTGCCCAACACTCTGGAATATACATTTTTGGGAGAAGAAAGTACTCTTCCGATAATCATCTCATCATCCCTAAATGACGAATAAAAAGGTAAGTTGTTGGATGTTTTAAAAGAGCACAAAAGAGCATTATGATGGATCATAGCGAACATAAAAGGTATAAACCCAGTAGACTGCATGCATTACATTCACCTTGATGAAAATGCTAAACCTACTAGGGAAATGTAATGTCGGTTAAATCCTAATATGAAAGAAGTTGTTAGAACTGAAGTCCTTAAGCTATTAGATGCAGGTATCATTTACCCCATTTCTGATAGTTCATGGGTCAGTCTTGTACAAGTTGTCACCAAAACGTCAGGAGTCACAATAGTTATAAATACTGATAATGAATTGATACCCACTAGAGTGACTACAAGATTGCGTGTATGCATTGATTATAGAAAGTTGAATTCTTTCACACGTAAAGACCATTTTCCTTTACCATTTATCGAACAAATGCTTAATGGATTAGCAGGCCATGAATTTTATTGCTTTCTAGATGGTTACTCAGGATATAATCAGATTCTCATAGCACCAAAAGATCAAGAGAAAACCACTTTCACTTGCCCTTTTGACACATTTGCATATAGGAGAATGCCATTTGAATTATGTAATGCACCTATTATATTTCAACGATGCATGTTAAACATTTTTTCTGATATGGTTGAAGGATTCCTTAAAGTCTTTATGGATGATTTTTCTATTTTTGGTGACTCATTTTATCAACGTTTACATCAACTAACAGTAGTTCTGAAGAGATGTATCGAAAAGAACTTAGTCTTAAATTGGGAGAAGTGCCATTTTATGGTAAAATAAGGTATTTTTCTCGGTCACATCATTTCCAGCAAATGTATTAAGGTTGAAAAAACCAAGGTGGATCTCATTTCTAATCTTCCTCCACTTAAAATAGTCAGAGAAGTAAGATATTTCCTTGGGCATGCTGGTTTTTATAGACATTTCATTAAAGATTTTAGCAAAGTTTCTAGACCCTTATGCAATCTACTTGCGAAGGATGTACCTTTTATCTTTAATGATTCATGTCTTGTGGCATTTGAAAAATTAAACCAGTTGTTGACATCATCACCCATCATTCAGCCCCCAAAGTGGAACTTGCCATTAGAGCTCATGTGTGATGCATCTGATTATGCAGTATGAGTAGTTTTAGGACAAAGAGTTGATCGAATTCCCTATGTTATTTACTATGCTAGTATGACATTGAATGATGCACAATTGAACTATTTAACTATTGAAAAAGAAATGCTAGCAGTAGTGTTTGTATTAGAGAAATTTCGATCTTATCTCATTGGTTGTAAAATAATTATATTCACAGATCATGCTGCTCTTAAATATCTTCTCACAAAGAAAGATGCAAAAGCTAGACTAATTCGTTGGGTGTTACTTTTGCAGGAGTTCGACTTGGAATTTAAAGATAAGAAAGGCATAAAAAATATTGTGGCTGACCATCTCTCTCGTCTCCATTTTGACACAATTACATAACCATTAACATTGAATGAGTCATTTCCAGATAAATAATTAGTGAGTGTGGAAGTATTACCTTGGTATGCTGATATAGTTAATTATCTTGTTACATGTCAACTTCCAGAGCATTGGACCAAGCAGGACAAAGCCAATTTTTTTACGGAAATAAAGAATTTCTTTTGGGATGACCCTTATTTGTTCAAGTATTGTGCAGATCAAATTGTTAGACGATGTGTCCCAGAAAGTGAAATTCAAAATATTATTTCATTCTACCATGAACAAGCTTGTGGAAGCCATTTCAGTGCTAAGAAAACAGTAACTAAAGTTTTACAATGTGGTTTTTATTGGCCAACTATATTTTGAGATACTTACACTTTCTGTTCTTCATGTGATAGGTGTCAACGAATGGGGAGCATTACATGAAGGAATATGATGCCATTAAACCCAATTTTAGTGGTCGAGATTTTTTATGTATGGGGTATCGACTTCATGGGACCATTTTCCTCTTCTTTTGGCCATCAATACATATTGGTTGCTGTTGACTATGTATCGAAATGTGTAGAAGTAATTCCATGTAGAACCAATGATCACAAGGTGGTGATAGGATTTTTGAAAAGCAACATTGTTTCACGCTTTGGATTCCCTCGGGCAATAATCAGTGATGGTGGTGCCCACTTTTGTAACCAAGCTGTCAAAGCTCTTTTGACAAAGTATTCCATCACTCACAAAGTGGTGACCCCATATCATCCGCAAACCAGTGGCCAAGTTGAGGTCTCCAATCGAGAAATAAAGCACATATTAGAAAAGACGGTGAGGCTGGACAGAAAAGATTGGTTATTAAGACTCGATGATGCATTATGGGCATATAGAACGGCTTTCAAGACCCCGATTGGGATGCACCCTACAGGCTAGTGTATGGAAAAGCTTGCCACCTACCTGTGGAACTCGAGCATCGTGCATATTGGGCCATCAAGAAATCAACTTTGACATGCAGCAAGCTAGCTCATAAAGAAGATTACAACTAGCAGAACTTGAAGAAATTCATAATGATTCATACGAAAATGCCAAAATTTACAAGCAGCGAATGAAAGTCTTTCATGACAAGCAAATTATGAGAAAATCTTTCACTCCAGGTCAGAAAGTGCTTTAGTTCAATTCATTCTCGAGGGTAAGTTACACTCTGCCCCCTTTTATTGTTCATCGCTTTTTTTAGCCAAACTTGAAATTAAGGACCTAAAGAACCGTGTCACGTTTAAAGTTAATGGTAAAAGATTAAAGCCATATCCAGAGTACCAACTACATGGAGAGGACACTGAAATAAATTTGAGTGACCCACCAGATTTGAATTGAGTTTTTTTTTTCTTTCTTTTCAGTGATTTGATTTTTTTCTTTCTTTTTTTTATTATTTTGCTAATTGAAATTATTTTTGCATAAGTGTGTTTGTTTAATCATTAAGTTTTCTCTTATCATTGTTAATTATGAGTGCCATAGCTAAACAGTTCCTCCTGGACATTCTTAGACCACTTCAATGTGTAAAATCTCATATCAAAAGGCAGATTTGATTTTGTAAAATACATCGTATTTGGGCTCTGCAACCACCAGAGTTAGTATCTTATGTTGAGGATTTAGAAAGCTAACTCTGAGACATTGAGAGAAGTGTCTACAACATCCAGTTGGAGCTTGAGGTAAATTCAATAAGAGGACGATTGTAATTTTCTTTATGTGTTTTAGTTTGTTTTTCTTTGTTTTTGTGCTTTAGTTTGTTACACCGGTGAAGTGGCGGATAACGGTACTTCGTGACAATCAAGTCGGTAACTTCAGTTTTTCATAATAACTGATATTCTGAGGCAAAGGTATGGACAGAAATGAGATTCTATCGAAGCTTCACAATCGATTCCTTTCACTTCCTCAGAATGCCCTCTTTACAATCTATGAAGCTCGGTCTGAATGCATGCGATTGCTCATGAGGAATAACATACCTGCTGACATTTGTTAGTTAATCGAGACTAAAGTACGATTGGCATGTGAGTTACCTCTAAAATTTATTGCATACATGCCTGGTTGTGGTAAAGGAAATTAGGCAAGAAAACGAAGAGCTCAAAGAATTTCTGTTGCTTGTCATAAGTGTGCCAGAATGAGTTACGATAAAAAACCATGTTCTTTAGGAATGTTGTCTAATAACAGGGAAGATAAGATTCAAATCATTAGGGATGGCTTGAATAAGGAGTCATTGGATGATATCCTTTTGTCTCTTGAAACACATCCCAGTGGATATGTACAAGGAGCGATTTGCTAGTTATGGTCATTATTCCAAAGAGAGCATGCACGATATAGTCTCAGGAATCTGACTATAAACGACCTTGTTTCCCAGTTTATAAGAAAACTGGATGGGAAGCCCATCCTCAACCCATAGAGGGCGTTCAAGCCGTTTCTGGACGTAAAACTAGAGGATGATGTGAGCCACAGTCGCAACTACCTGTAAATATACTTTTATTTCACTGTTATTTTATTTCACTGTTGTTTTATCATTTTCATTATTGTCTTTAATAATTTTATTTTATTATTGTTTCCTTTTCTTTTTACTGTTTCTTTTTTTACTCGCGAGCCATGTGCTTTACGCGTTAATTGATACTGACATGCTACCTCATACACAACTATGACCCACTGTCACCAAGATTCTTAAATATAATTTTTTGTCAAGCACTCACAAATTATTTGTGAAAATTATCACAATGCCAGTTACTCCCAATAAACAATTCAAGAATATTTGTGTGCTTTCTAGATTTAACTATGGCAAACATAAAGAGTTCGTTGAAACAGCTATAAATCTTGGTTGAAGTATAGCGGAGAGAAAATTACACTTGGTGTATGGAGGAGGTAACCGAGGGTTATCAAAATTAATCTCAGAAGCTACTTTTGTCAGAGGAAGCCAAGTGTTAGGCATCATTCCAAGAGTCCTAAAACCTTTGGGCAGTTTGTCTGACTCACCGACTAGAGAAGAGTTTGTCGTCTCAGGTATGCAAGAAAGAATAACTGAAATGCTTAATCATGTTGATGCTTTTATTTTATTACCAGGAGATCTTGCAACTCTAGAGGCACTTATCACATTAGCATCTTGGGCCAATCTGCACATTCACCAGAAACCCATCGGTTTGTTAAATGTCAATAACTTTTATGATGGCTTTATCGCATTTCTTAACCATGCAATAAAAAACTATTTCATTCCTTCCACAACGAAAAAGCTTTTTATTTGTGCTCACACTGTTAATGAGCTACTTGATTTGTTACAAGCTTATGAACCAGAGCCAGACCCTAGGACCTTTGTGTCGGAGTCTCTAAATAATGATGGTAACAATAGCCGTAGTAAGAAGTACAAATTAGATTTAACTTTCCGCCTGTAAATATTTTCTTTTGTGTTGCACCACCTAGGTGATGTCTTCTAAACTCTACTTCTTTCCTTTAAAACATTGAGGACAATGTTTCGTTCTGGTTAGGGGGAGGGAATAGTCGACAATTGTGGAATCTTGGTTAAGTTTTTACTAATTTTTTGTTGTAGAAACTAACTATTCCTAATTTTTTGTATTGAAGATGGCTGAATATGGAGTGTAGTTACTCTAGAAACGCATCTTCTTCGTTAAAAAAAATAAAAAAAATTCCAAACATTTTCTTTTTCATTATTAAGCTTTGATATTCATTTTTTTTACTTCTTCTTTTTAATTTCTCTTTTATAAATATACATTTTCAAAATTTTGAGTTGAAGATGGTTGAATATGGAGTGTAATGCCTCTAGAAACGCATCTTCTTAGTTAAAACAAATATTTTCCTTTTCTATCATTTTAAGTGTAACTTTTCTAATTAGTTTTTCTACATCATTTTCACATTTCTGCATGCATATTTTCCTTTCATGTTTAAAATAGGTTGGGGGGTAGAATGTTGTTTGAAAAAAAAAATTTGTGTGATTTGTTTTAACATTGGATGACATGATGAATTTCAAATTTTAGTATTTGTATTATCTTTGGTCGTAAGTGATGTTACGCCATATTTGGTACTCTACATGTTGATGTTGGAGACAAATATGAGTTGCTTGAAGGAATGAACATGTCATAATAAGTACCAAGTGAGTTTTTGAGCCTATCATTTTTCTTGGAGAGTAACCCTTTTGCCCATTCTTCATACAACTTATCAATTTATTATTTTATATATGATCTCTAGATTTCTTTTGAGTCAACTCTCTAAAAAAAATTGTAAGATAAAAAAAAGAAAAAAAAATGTGTGTTGCTACATCTTGAAAGACCATCTAATTAGTAGATATGGAAGATAATTTAGAGCTCTAAAAGATGATGGAAAGGTCATCTTTGACCCGTTTGAGTCTTTCTAGTCATCCTTTTTGTGAATATCCATAGTTAACCCTTTTGAGCCTTAAAAAAAAATATTTTCTTTGTCAAACTTATCATCTTGACCCACTCCGATTTGGAGAATTACCCAATATCTTACAAATTCCATCACCTATTTTATGTTTGAGAAAAATGTAAATAATTATTTTTTCAGTGAAGTTGTGCCAAACAAAAGCAAAAAAAAAATTGTTGTTAAAAAAAATAACAATAATAGGTGAAATTCACCTTGCAACTTCCAAAAAAAAAAATCTCTGCATTTTTCTCAAACATACACTTTGTTTTCCTTATTTCCCCTCATTTGTTAGCTATGTCCCTAGCCTACGTTACGTCCTAATAAAAGCCCTTCTTGATTTTAGGGAACTATAGTCTGAAGTAGAAGCTAGTTATATAGGCTAAAAAGATGTAGTGATACATATAAAAAAATAAATAAAAAAATAAATAAATTGGGTTGACTAGCATTTTGTTTGACTTGAGATCGTATTATTTCTAAGCTGAAGGAATATTTCTTTCTTCTTGGGGAGAGCGTGTGATATTACTTCTTTATTATTTTCTCTTAATTACCATTCATTGGAGTGACTATTTTTATTGGGTTTAATTTCTTTGTGAGAGTGTCACTACTTCCAGTGAGATTTTGGGATTTGACATGTCATTCCTGAAAGTAGCTGTGACAAAGTCTACTAGGCTGATTCATGTGAATGGTTGATGTGGGTGTGATGTTTCTGTAGACTGGAGATAATGCTTATACTTTTATTTGATTGCTATCATTAATCTGATTGAATAAACACGAATGTTTCTAAAAAAAATCATTTTGGATTTGAATTTTGTTTTCGCTTTATTTGCTAGGAATTAGCAATAAGCTGGTTGGAAGGTGTGTTGAGTGTTAGAAAATGTATATTTATAAAGGAGAAAATCGTCATTTTACATTTCAAGTCTTACTAACACCCTTACTTTTATGTATTTAAGCTTCTTGTGATTTAATTACGTGCGTTTTATTTTAATTAAGTATTTTATGTATTTTAGGGGCATCATGGTCATTTCACAATGAACGAGAAATCGCGGACATCACTTTTGAACTCGAAAAAAAGGAGCATAAAAGGAAAAATGTCACTGTTCACATGTATGACACTATTCACATGTACGGTATTGTCTATGTTACTGTTCACGACACTGTTCACATATACGGAATGATGATGTGGCATTGACCGATGATGTGGCATTGACTTATGAGGTGTCATGATTCCATTGGAGAAAATTCTTGTGCGCTGTTGATCAGTGACGTTAAAAATTACATGCCGGTGCATATACATTATTTTCAACCAAACCGCCATTCAGGCCCGAAATCACATTGCTGCAAACCGCGTATCTGGCGTGGCGCGAAAAAAATGTTTTAATCTGATGGTCATGATTTACTCAATGTATCTATAAAAAGGGGGCCTCCCCCCCTAATTTGGCATCTCTGAATCCATTTTTGGGCTCCATTTTCTGTAATTCCTTCTCCATCTTGTATTTTCTATGTATTTTAATAAATTTCCATTTTGCCCATAGTTCAATTATGAGTAGCTAATTTTCTTTCAAGCTTGGGTTGAAGGTGAAGTCTCAACATGTGTCATGGGTTTTATTTGGTAAATTTACTTTCTCTTCCCCTCTAATTATTGTGGATGTTTTTACTTTTCGTCGACAAATAATAATAATCTTGTCTAGATACCGCTCTGGTTTCTGAGTACAAGGTTATTATTATTTCTATTCTGGCCATATTGATTAGAATATGATTCATGAGGTGTTTATTCCCCCCTCATGATTTAATTGGCACTAATAAGGAATATTTAGCCCATGGTGCATGTTGATACGGATCTAGATACCCAAGTGCGTCATTTCAATAGATTTCACTTTAATTCATTTCCGCTATTTTAATTCAAATTTTAAGATAATCTAAATTACTTTCGCCACAAATCCAACCACCCATTTAGAAAACTTAATTCTAGACACAATTAAAATCCACATCCTCGTGGGATCAACACTCGTCATCATTGATCTATTCTACAATAGATTCGTGCACTTGCAAGTTCAATAAAATTTGTATAACACCCAGCCCAGCTCACATGCATGCCATTGTATAGCCACAAATTGTATGCCATTGTATTCTACAATTGTACACCCAGCCCAGCTCACCTTACCCACCAAACATTAACTATTGTCCCAAAGAATTTTTACTCAACTTCGGTGATCGGGTATAAAGTAAATTCATTGGCCAATTGAACTACGCCCAAGGGGCTTTTGATTCCATACAATTGTTTGTGATACATAGGAAATAATAAATCTTTTCAACTTAAAATCTTCACACAAAAATCCCAACAACTCATGTAAAATAGAGCAACATGTAAATAATTTAATCTAGTAATAGTTAAAATGATATTATTTTTGCAGTGGCAATTATGATATAGTTATTCATCTACTTATACACAGAGACAATTGGTGTCGAGCATTGAAAAAGCATAATTTCAGAGTGATGCATTTATCAGAGTTATTTAGTCACATCACAATTGTCTGTCTATTTTCTGCAATGTATTATCAGCTAAACAATCTAGGACAATATGAAAATAATATTATTTAAAGCATATTTAGGAAACATTAATTGACGACAACAAAAAGCCTTGAAGTTTTAGTAAGTATAGGAGTAGGTGTTAGACTAACTAGGTAACAAATTTAAAAAAAAACTTCTATATTGGCAAAATAATAATCCATACACATGATATATAGAAGTAATTAAGGAGCAAAACCCACTATTCAAGCATTTGAATGTTTGCACTTGCTATTATGTGTTTAAAAATTAAAATCAGCGCATCTTTTAGTTGGATCCTTACTTTTTGGAAAGAACCTAAAATCCATAAAATTTTAAAAAATGTATCATTTATGTAACACCCGAAAATCAAATGAGTAATTATTAGTGTTATTTTGATTGTATTATTATTGATTTATTTTCTTACTTGATTGTTATTTGTTTACATCATTATTGTTTTTATTTTTGTTTGTTACTACTATTAATATTAGTATTAATAATGCCTTAGTACTTGAACTTTGTAGTATGGGCCTAGAATTGTTGTCAGACCTAGGTTTGTTTGTTTTATGTACAGTTTACCCAAGCCCGCTAGCAAAAAAACTAATTATAAATAGTAAAAGAAAACGAGAGCTTGCTTGTCCTCCGCTCATATTGGTCGGCCATTTAAGGTTGGATGTTGCCTTTTATCATTGAAGTACAAAAATTATTGGGTAATTATGGAGGTGCCTTACGTATGCATTTCTATGACATTGAGGTCTAGTCAGTGACTTTCTACTACTATTAAAAATGGGATTTTAAGATATATAAAGTTATAGGAACTAGTTCCTTAAAGAGAATAAAGCCTATAATTTTACTTGTTTATGATGATGCTGATAGGAGGTCAATTTTAATGTTAGGTTAGGGTTGTTAGTTTACAAGATTAAGCTTATTGTTATAACTTCCGAGAGGTAATAAACTAGACTTTAAACTAGGATCACAATGAACATATACATATGTGTATCACTTTGTCCATTTGCACAGCCAATGTATGAATGACCTTTCATTAATACTAATGCTGCAATGATCTATGGGAAAAATAATTGGTCAAGCTCTATATAGCTTTTTTTTTCGGTATATTAAACTATCTGGTATCTGAAAACTACATTGGGGCCCGACTAGTGGTCCTACCCGGCTCAGTTTTTTTTCCTATTGTACTTGAGTTTCGATTCTTAATAAAGCAATGTTTTATACATTTTACCATGAGTTGGTTTCTTCACCACAAGCTGGTTATTGAGTGTTCATTCATTTATATCGTTATTAAGGGTTGCAAGACATTTTAGGAGATGCAATCATTTTTTTAAAAATATTATAGTTTATAATTTCATGCTTTTCTTATTTTTTGTATTTAGTTTTAAGTGAACATTTCCTCTATCAATTTCAGGTATCTACTGTATGTGTAAGATTTTTGGTTTTGCTCGATAGCTGGTGATGGCGAATATTTTGTGTTTGCTAGATGCTGCTGGCTGTGATTAGGGGTGATATGTTGGATATTGCTAGGTGTTAGTTATTTACTTTTAGCATATCAGTGATATGGTTTGATTACCAATTTTTTTGGAGTAATGGATCATCAGTTTATGTACTTTTAACCTTTTTTTTCTTAGCACATAATATGTATTTTGGTACTTTAATTTTAGGTTCTAGTTGATTGCTGAATTTGGCAGAACTATTTGAGAACAATGTAATAATTTGCCAGTATATTCATTCAATGGTCATATATTTATACTAGATTGCATTTGCAAAAAAAATTTATTTTTTAATTTTCTCAAATAAATGTTGACACCATGGTGTTAGTCTTTTGATGGTTCTATTGTAATAGATTTTTTTTTAATTCCATAGTATGATTATTCTTATGATTATGTTGTACTAAATTTGTCTCATAGTATATTGATTGAATCCACCAACACCAAAGACATTGACACTAATTTATAGTGTCAGTATTTACTGAATACAAATTTTATGATACTAAAACTTGGTGTTAATGAAACATATCACTGACACTATTTAAATATCTCTAAAGGTCATTTTTCTTTGTACTAGTGCTTGAAATTTTACATCTAATGGTGTTGATTATAATTTTACATCTGATGGTATTGATTAAAATGTTGGATCATAAACTTGATCCAAGATTAATAAATTCAAGCCCAAATACATAGAAACTTCTTGTGGTAGGTGTGGTTGGTGAAATAGGTGAGTAGTAGGTTTTAATGAATGGTGAGAATTTATGTAGTAGTTGAATAAATGAATGGTTGTGATTAGTTTGTTTCATATATAAATACCCCCTCTCCCCTTTGGTTTAAGAATCAAGTGAAGTAACAAAAATCTCTAAGGAGTAGAGAGTGAAAAATAAGAGTTGTAGTTGGTAGGAGTGTTGTTGAAGAAATAAAATAGTGTATTTTTTTAGTGTTTAATTTGTTGATTCTCCAACAAAGTGGTATTAGAGCTAGTGTTCGATGCTATATATAGTCATATAGCATATCAAATCGAAGATCTCGACGAGAGGAAAGTGAGGTCGCAAAAATCAGCCCGTTCAGAGGCGGAACTCACCCACACTCGCTGCCAGAAGTTTTCTGTCCGGAAGTTGAGTCGACTCACTGAGTTGATCCAAGCTGAACCGAACCGAACCGAGCCGGACCAAACCAAGTCAACTACACTATCGTTGACCATTGACCAAAAGTTGACTCGAGTCCCTCCCAAGGTTTTTCGACCTGCCGGATCCATCCATGCATTCAGAATCTCAAAATTCTCAATCAATTTGTGAGTTATGGCAAATGGTGGTATGATTTCATTTCAAGTTCCACAATTAAAGGGAAGTAAGTTTAACAATTTGAGTATTAAAATAAAGGTTGTATTGGGTGCACATGACGTGTGTGATGTCATGGAGAAAGACTTTATTGTGCTAGAAAATGAAGCCACTTTAACTACGGCGCAGAAGGAGAATTTAAAAGACTTGAAGAAGAAAGAGAATAAAATAAAGTATCTCATCTTTCAATCATTAGATGAAGATATTTTTGAAAAGATTGCCGGTACAACCTCTGCAAAAGAAACATGGGAAAAACTAGAGACTTCTTACAAAGGAACAGAGCAAGTTAAGAAGGTTCTTCTCCAAACATTACGAGAAGAATTTGAGTCCTTACACATGAAGGCATCGGAGTCAATTTTTGACTACTTTACTCAGGTTGTGACCGTTTCCAATGAATTAAAAAGAAATGGCGAAGAGTTAAAAGAGGTAAGGATCATTGAAAAGATATTTCGATTAGTAGACTCGAAGTTTGACCATATTGTTGTGACAATTGAGGAAACAAAAGATCTGGAGGATATGACGATCGAGCAACTTCAAGGAATATTGCAAGCCTATGAAGAAAAACTAAAAAAGAAGTAAGGAATCGAAGAACAACTTCTCAAGATAGAAGTCAATCCAAATAAAAGAGAAGAAAGCTCTAACAATAAGAGAAGACATTATGTTCGAGGTAGAGGTCATGGTCATGGACGAGGTTGAAATTTCAACAACAACAACTCCAATTATGCCAAAGGAGAAAGCTTAACCATAGGATGAGGTTGAGGTAATCTAAGATCGAGGTATGACAAATCCCAAGTACAATGCTATAATTGTCAAAAGTTTGGGCATTATGCTTAAGAATGTAGAGGCTCAAGCACAAGATGATAATAGTTGAAGTGAATACACAGTGGTATTAGAGGAAAAGATAAAAAAAGTATTGTCAATTAAAGCTAATTAGAAAGGAAGAAAAACAAACATAAGTAAAAGTTCCCACCACTAAAATAAGAAATAAAAATTACAATCAAAAGAAGTCTTATGTACAAATCAGAGCTAAAAATAATATAGACTGGATGTGATGTGTGTGATGAAGGAGCTATGAAGAACTCAAATTGTTTAAAAAAGCTGAAAACATCGGTGTCAAGTTGCCTTTCCAAAAGTAGTACTTACCTGGCAAAGTGAAGAATATCGTTATGCAAAAAGATCTGAAAGATCCTTGCCCTCGTTACGTTGTCCGTTTAAACAAGGGGTTCGACTTTACTCACTTTGAAGAGGCTTGTGTGGAAGAAACAACAATCAATTAAACGAAGGAGGAAATCCAAATATCAAATAACAATATATCATCCATAAAATTAAAAACAATAATGACATATATATAAATTAGGCAATTTATTAACTTTTTTGATTCTCTTATATTGCCTCCATAAAATCTGAATTTTGGGCTTCGCACTTTCCTTCAAGAAGACTACAGACTAAATACTAGAATGAGGGTAATAATACTAGCATAAGGAAGGGATCTTTTGGCTAAACAGGGAGTGCTAAGCATGTGATGAAGGATAATATAACCAATATTTAGCACCCTCTCCTCTAGAATGCAGTCCAATATGACTACATCTAAATGGTTAACTTCATCCGCATGTCCAGCCCTAGGAGTTATAACATGATGAAGAACATAATGAAGGATTCTAATTTGAAGAGGTAAGGCTTGAGATTTCAAAGGTGATCGACAAAACGCAAAGGACAAATCACGTCGTCGATAAATTTTTCAAACAACATTCTCAAGTGAAAACCGAGGATAATTTATTTTGGCTCTAGCACTATATAGTTCCAATCCCTCATTTGGAGTTCCAAGGATAGAATTTAACAAAGCAACATCAAATTCAATATGAACTCCCCCACCATTAGTAACAATTCTATTTGAAACATCCGTATCCATATTCGAATAAAAAACCTTGACTAAATTTTCATAATAATGCTCCTTAACAACCAATACATTCTTCCATCCCATACTAATAAGGAAATCTTTAAGAGATTTATCACAAATTTCTAAATTCTCCATATTACTGAGATTGACAAAAAAAAGAGTAATGACCGACCTTGGCATGAAATTGTCGAGAAAACGTTTCCAAAGTAGGGGTCGTGGAAAATGAGTCAAAATAAACTCCGAATAGTCGCCATGATCTTCCTTACGCTTCTTGGCCAGGTGTTTTCCCTTGGACTTGTCACCACCTGCCATTGTTGGAAGAAAAATAAGCTTAAAAATGCAATTTCGGGTTTTAAAAAATTTGAGTGAAATGGATTTGTTTGAGGCAAGAAAATCAATCCTAGAGATGAATGAAGCTAATTTATGATGTAGATTGAATTAAAAATGGGCTAAAGGAAGCTTGAAAATGAAGAGAGAGAAAAAGGGTAGACTGAGATTTGATTTTTGATTTTATGTGGAGAGTTGATGAAATGTTGTTTTGAGAGTGAAAATTGAAGGAGTAATGGATAAATAATGATTTGAGTGATTGATTTTAATAAGAAAATGAGTGAAAGATGAAGAGATTTGAGAAAGAAAATGGAGAGGCACTATTCACGTGTGAGAGAGATGATAATGAAATGATGAAGAACAAGTGAGAAAATGATGATTAGAAGTGTTTAATGAAGGTTAAAAGCATGGGTATTAGTTTGAATGATTGATTTGGGCATAAAAATGGGTGAGAAATGAAGAGAAATTGAATGGAAATGGAGGAGAGTTTGCTCACGGTTTTGGAGAGAGAAACGAAGAAGAACAAGTGAAGAAGAAATGAAGAACAAAAACAAATGGGTAAAACCCATGACCAAGCGGCTAGCCGCTTGCGAAACGGCTTTGATCAGCTTCTTTCCGGCTAATTTTGATCAATTTCATGATCATTTCGTGATCCCAAAACATCTCAAGAGCCAATTTAATGCATGAATCATGATTTTAAACATTTAAAAGATGATTAATTCAAACAAATAATCCATCCAACAAGCATATATTCATGAAGCACATAAGCATTCAAAAATTAATAAATCAAACACTTCACATATCTATCATGCACAAACACTTCATAAACATCAACAATCACCAAGCAAACAATTTTAATAGATTTAATAACATAAATAGAGATGTTAATGTGAAAATTTCATCATCGCAAGTTCATGTCGAATTTTTGAAAAATGTTCTTCGCAAAGGGGTTTTGTAAAAATATCGACAAGTTTTTTTGTAGAGATAAATTCTAATGCAATATCACCCTTTTGTACATGATCTCTCAAGAAATGATGTCTAATCTCTATATGCTTGGTTCTAGAGTGCTGAATGGGATTCTTTGAAAGATTTATAGCACTCGTATTATCACACTTGATAGGAATTTGTTCAAGATTAATACCATAGTCTCTAAGTATTTTTTTCATCCAAAGTGCTTGTGCATAACGTGATATATTCCACCTCAGTTAAGAGTCTTATTTTGTTTCTTAGCTAAACCATGAAACAAGGAAATGACCTAGAAAATGGCAAGTTCCACTAGTACTTTTCCTATCAACCTTATCTAAAAATCGGCATCACGAATAACAAGTTAAATCTATATGAGTTCCTCTTAGGATACCAAAGGCCAAGATCTATGGTTCCACTCAAATATGAAAATTCTTTTAACAAAGAAAATGAGATTCCCTTGGTGATTGAAATCTTGCACCCAAACATACACTAAACATGATATCGGGTCTACTTGCGGTTAAGTAAAGTAAAGATCCGATCATACCTCGATACTTTTTAATAGCAACCTCTTTACCTTTTTCATCTTTATCAAGCTTGATTGTTGTGCTCATTGGAGTATTCTTGGTATTTAATTCATCAATGCCAAATCTCTTGAGCAAGTCTTTGACATACTTGGCTTGGTTAATAAAGATCCCTTCATTGTTTTGTTTGATTTGAAGTCCAAGGAAATACTTCCACCTCCCATTATCTCAAATTCCTTACAGGAAAACTCTTTACAAATACATTCATTAGTAGAAAAAAATATATCAACATAAATTTGAACAACAATTATATCTTAATTTTTATTCTTAACAAATAGTATCTTTCATTGAAAATCCAACAAGCCATTAAGCAAAGAAATTTTTAAGCCTATCATACCATGCTCTCTAAATTACTTGTTTTAATCCATACAATGCTTTTGATAACTTATAAACATGATTTTGGAAATTTTTCATTTGGTAAACTTTTCCATAATATAACCATTTAAGAAAGCACTCTTGATATCCATTTGAAATAAAATAAAATCTTTATGACATACAAATGCTAACAACATCCTAATGGATTCTAATCAAAGGTTTCATCAAAATTGATTCCTTTTCTTTCTTGAGCCCACTCTATCTATCCTTGAGCCCAACCATCTTGGCTTCTTTAACCCATTTGCTGACTTGCATCCGTCCATAAAGCTAGCTGTTTCTAAATACCCATTTAGTGCCTATAATGGATTGATGTTCCTATAGGAACCAATTCCGCGCATTTCTTTCAAATTGATTTAACTCCTCTTGCATTGCCATTATCCAAGACTCATCATTTTCCGCATCCGCAAAAGATTTTGGTTCAATTTGAGAAATAAATGCAGTATGCTCACATGTGTTTCTAAGTGATGATCTAGTTGTAATACCTTTTGAAAGATCTCTTAAGATTAAATCCTTAGGATGAGAGGAAACATACCTCCACTCCTTGGGGAGTGTTTGAGAAATACCTTCTTGTTGCTCCACATTTGTTTGTTCTTCTTGTATATCCTCTTGATTTTCTTGTGGTGCATTCTCTTGTTTATCATTTGATGATTCTTCTCATAATTCTCAATCTGCATCATCATTAACAACTCTTTTCTCCGTAGAGGCGAGTTTAGATTCATCAAATGTAACATGCATGGATTCTTCCACAACTAAAGTTCTTTTATTATAAACTCTATACGCTTTGCTTGAGTTTGAATACCCGAGAAAGATGCCAACATCAGATTTTGGATCAAATTTACCAAGTTTATCTTTTGTGTTCAAAATAAAACATTTGCATTCAAAAACTTTGAAATAACCAATGTTGGGTTTTCTATCTTTCTAAAGCTCATAGGGTGTTTTATTGAGATAAGGTCTAATCAACACCCGATTTAAAACATAACAAGCGGTGTTGATGGCTTTGGCCTAAAAATATTTTGGTAATGCATTTTCATTCAACATGGTCCTAGCCATTTCTTGAATAGACCTATTCTTTCTCTCAACAACTCCATTTTGTTGTGGAGTCCTAGGTGATGAAAATTGATGCTCAATGCCAAAATCATTACAAAAATTTTCAAATGCATGATTTTTAAATTCTCCACCATGATTGCTTCTAATACAAGTAATAGAATAACATTTTTCATTTTGAACCTTTTTAGAGAAAATTCTAAATGCATCAATGACATCATCCTTATTAGCTAAGAATAATACTCATGTGTATCTAGAATAATCATCTACAATCACAAATGTATAATATTTACCACTTAAACTAGCATATCTAGAAGGTCTAAACAAATCTATGTGAAGTAATTGAAGTGGTTTTGAAGTAGAGATATGATTCTTTTTTTTTTTAAAGAAGTTTTGATTTGTTTTCTAAATTGACAAGTTTAAAAAATTCTATCATTTTGGAAACCGATTTTTGTAAGACCTTTAACTAAATCATTTTTTGAAATTTTTGAAATCAAATCCATGCTTGCATGTCCTAGTCTTCTATGCCATAACCAACCATCATCATGCAATGCCGAAAAATATTTATCATGAGTATATGCACTTTCTATATCAATTGTGTAAACATTACCACATCTATTTCGAATAAACAAAATTTTCCCATCACATGCATTCTCAATAACACATCTTAATTTATCAAAAATAACTTTATAACCCTTGTCACACAATTGACTAATGCTAATCAAATTGTGTTTCAAATTCTCAACCAAACACACATTTTCAATTAGAGTTGAGGAAACTTTACCAACATTATCAATTCCGAGAAGTTTTCCTTTTGAGTTGTCTCCAAAGGATACATCTCCACCATTTTTAATTTTAGTGAAACTTGAGAACCATGCATAATTTCCGGTCATATGCCTAGAACAACCGCTATCCAAGTACCATTTATTTTTCTTCTTCTTCAAGCCCCGCAAGGAAAATCTTATGTCTTAGGTACCCAAACCTTTTTGGGTCCTTGAGCGTTAGCAACGGTTCCTTTTAGAACCCTAATGCATTTGACACCATAATATGTATTTCTTTTTACGGGACATTTATATTTCATATGACCATTTTGATTGCAATAATGACAAACAATTTTATGATCACTTGTGGAGGTAGCTTTAACAAAATAATTCGTATAATACTTTTGCTTCAAATTAGGCTTATACCCAAGTCCTCCTTTATCAAATACACATTTTTTAGAGTTAAGCATGTTATCCAACATCTTTTGCCCATTCGTGAATTTTAGCACAAGATCACTAAGTTCAATGTTCTTTTTCTTGAGCATTTCATTTTCCTTTTTCAAATCATCTACATGCGGCTTTAAATGCTCATGTGAAGTACTTGGTTTCTCATTTGATAATGCAACTCTATTATGTAAGGTTTTATTCTCTAATTCTAATCCTTTAATCTTCTCATTCAATGAATCATTACACTTTTGCACGACATTCTTTCCATTTGTAAGTTCTAGCAATTTCTTTTTAAGGCATGCATTCTTTTTACTAATTTTCATCAACTCATCATGCATTTCTTTAAAAGCATCATACAATTTGATGGTTGTCGAAGCCAATAAAAATAAGATCCTACTCTAAATAAATTGTGTATAGTGATCGCGCTGTAGGAATTATTTAAATCCTTTTGAAACGTAAAACATAAAATGGGGGAATTGTTGAAAATAATAAAAATCAAATTAAAATAACAAGAATGCAAATTAAAGTTGTAATTCAAATTAGAGAAAGCTTTGGTTGAATGAATTAACTCAACTTGATTTGACTATTGATCATTGATTCAAATATAGATTATTATTACTTATGAATAGACGGAAATCTCTCATTAACTATGGCGATAAGTTCCTCGCTATTTTCCTAATTAATATAGACAACCATAATATGATTTAATCAATTGCCCGACCAGAGAGACCTAATCAACACATACGATGATTCATTTAAATTAAATTGTTTATTCTCATAACACAACTCACTGCTATGTTATTTGTCACAAACATTAAAATCTTCATACGATGAATCCTTTAATTAACAATAGATTAAGTTGATAATTAAATAGTTGTCAATTACTTAATTAACAAACATAATCATGAAAATAATTCAGAGAATAAATAAATACCCAAAAAGCAATAAAACAATTAAAGCATAAGAAAGATCTCACAGTAGTGATGAATCAAAGTTTCATTATCCTAGGAAAAAAATAGGTTTAGTTACAGAGAAATTTAGATCTTAGGGTTTCTTTCTTTTTCTACAATCTCCCATTTTACACAATAGATTCATAAATACTCTCTCTCTATTTTCTTTAGAATTCTATATAAAATAAAACACTAATATCTGAAATATTAAATTGTAATTACAAAAATAACCAAAAATACAAAACACGTTAAACTAAAATAGGTGACGTCCATTCGCTATAATTTCACCAGAGAACAATCATCCTTAAACATCATCTTGTACCTCAATTTTATCACCAATCAATAAAAGAAAGTAAAACACAAGTAAATCACTATTATTAAGTGCAAAACATCGATATTAAGGGAAGTAAACAATGTAAAACTAGTGCATAAATTGCACTCTAACAAATTCCCCCACACCAAGATGATGCTTGTCCTCGAGCATATAACTAAAGATTAATCCCAAATCTCCACTCAATTCTCATCTCAACTCATCCAAAAACAATTTTAAGCAAGCATACCTCAAGAAATTATGTCGATCAACATCCGAGAGATAAGGATTTTTAAAGCATAGATTCTCATAAGATAGAATAAGAACATTCAACCACCAAGAAGATCCATTCAAAATTCAAGTGCAACAATATTTAATAACCCTCTCATTGACTTCACTCCATGCACTCAAAGTGTTTAGGGTATCATTTATGCACTCAAATCAAATCAAAGAATGTTGTTACCATAAGCTTGCTCATATATCACATCTCAATCCACAAAACATGAATAAAATGCAAAAATCTAAGGGTCTTAAAAAGGTTGTAATAGGGTTAAATAGGTTAAATGAAAAAGAAAGGTCTACGAAAGAAAAAGAGATCAAAATGAGAATAATGAACTCATTGAATGAACTTATGATATCAAAATGCTTATTTCTACTCAAGTCACCAAGAATGTAAACATTTTTTTTTATTTTTCTTTTTCTCTTTTTTTTTTGAATCAAACAAAAGAAATGAACCTTGCACAATTTAATTCAAGCATAATGCTTGTTGATCTAATTGAGAAACTTTAATACAAGGTAGAAAAAGTAACAAAATATACCCATACAATGAGTCCAAAAATCTCCTTAAATTGAGGCTCAAAAAGAAGAAAAATGGTTAAGTAGACGGAAAGAATTAGATGGGTAATGGTTAAGGCTCAAACAAAGGTAGCAAATAAAGGTCTTCGGGTAGAGAAAAAGAAAAATGCGAGAATAGAAAAATGGTAAATGGTTTGCCCTTATCATTTTAATGCATAAAATCCCGTAATGTGGCTTCAACATGCATAACAAAGCAAGTTCTAGAATAAACAAACTAAGATTGATATTCACATAAAAAAAATAATTAGAGCTAAGTGGTTGCTCACCCTCACAAAGTTGATAAATTTGCCATCAAATCATGTACACTCTTCAAATGAATCAATCATCAATAGTGGTGTAGAATGAGAAGAAGGTATGAGTGATATATAAAAGGAAAGGTAAAAATGATAAGAAGTGAGAAAGATGTATGTAGTAATATGAAAAGTGAAAGATAAAATGTAAGTGATGAAATAGTATAGTAGAATAAAAATAGATGTAGAATAAAAATAGATGGGAAAAGAGTAGTGAGAAAAAAAAGAAAAGAAAAAATAACAATATATAAAGCATACTAACTCCAAAATCATTTAAGGATGAGTAGAGTGAAAATAGATGAGTAGAGTGAAAATACTACTTCCAGACATCAATAATGCAAAAATCCCTCCAAAGAACTTACATTGTCCAATGTAAGATAATCATCACATAAAAATTAAAGCGTAAGGATAAAAGATTAAAGGCAAAAAAAGCTTCCTAAATTAGCTACGATCACATAATGTATGGGCGCGGAAATGATGGGATAAATCCCACACTCTCAAAGTATGCGGCCAAATTTTGCTCCATCTTGTTCACCTCTCTAATTGAATGCTGGTGTGTAGAATGAGTAGTTGGCGGGCAAAGCAGTGTCGTCGTCAAGTAAGACAAGCTTCTTTGGAGGTTGAGTGGGTCAGATTGTGCGTCTCCCTCCGCGAATTCGACCACACAGGTTCTTTCAAACACAAACATATCCAAAAATTCCTTTTGCTGGATGCAAATCATTATTGTCGATCATTTATAGCTAACAGAGTAATGTATGGACCCAGAAATAAAGTCCTGTTTAAGCACACTTTGAAATTGATCGCTAACCAAATTAGGCCTCACATCATTTAACATGCACCGAGATAAAATAAAATTCACTTTTTAGAAAACTGAGTGATCTAAATTTTATGCTAAAAATCGATGCACACACATTTCAAAGGATCACGTAAGAAAGAACTTTTACTCTATAGGCATTGTGATCAATAGATAAATTATGCCAAAGACCATAAGGCTCAAAATTTTTGCTAAAGTCACAAGTTGTTCCTAAATATGCATCACCAAGAATAATCATCATTGAATCCTAAAGTTAGGTTAAAATCCGTGATAGAGTGTGAAAAATTTCGTCCCATTAACCTAAACTTTATGACATTCGGGTATGCAAAGTAAAATCATTCGGTATATTAAATTGAAAAGTCGCATAAAACTCCTAATCAACTCAATGAAATCAACAAACTTACCGACTTATCTGATCAAAGAATCAAAATTATCCTTAACATTCAATTTTTCAAGAGTAATGAATATACTTAGTTGGAAGTATGGCGCGATGGAAATATCTTTGTACCTCTCTTAACTTTTGTTGAGTCGCGAATGCACCCTCAAGATTGGACTCAAAACACTCATGCCTTTTCCATGTTTTGATCTTTGGTAAGTTTAATTGTGTCCCATGGAACCGTGGTGGGAGGCGCGTCTTAGATTTCTTTACGGGTGTCCAGATGACTTGGAAGTATATGCTTTCCTCTTGCATTGTTACAATAATTGCACTCACGATTTACACTATACCGGAATACGGGCGTAGGTGGGCTTGCTGCCCGCATTAGCGAGAAGACTGGCTGGGGCTTCTTTGAGCTTGCATTTTTACCGAGTTGATTTACGCTTGTAGCAGCTGAGGAGGACATTCTGCGCAACTGCTTGCGGGATTACTCTGTTGCGCCGTGAGTATCAATGAAATTTTTTTGAATTAGGGATTTGTGAATAGTGATTTGTGATTTTTTTTCGTTTTTTTAAATATATATATATATATATATAAAAGAAAGAAAAGAATGAAAAAAAATAAATAATTTTTTTTTTTTAGTGATGAATCACTTTGAGACACTAAAACTTTCAGATACTTTTCCTAAGCAAGAACTTTTTGCTTTAAAAATTATCGAAGTACTTATTAGTTAAGGCGGTCAAATTTTCTTAAGTAAAAACATTATTAAAAAAATGCGAATCAAAATTAAAAACAAAAGATATAACAAAAATCAAAATAAATAAATCCTTTGGGCCGCAGCGCGCTTTTGTTTTATGTCTTTGGCTAGACACATTTATGCATCAATCTCCTCGGACTATAGCTACACTCAGCTATTCACGAAAAACCCTTATTAAAAAGGTTTTGCGATGACCATTAACCTTAAAAACTTTGTCGAGCGACTTGAATCTCAGCTGAGAAAAACATTAGTAACAATAAAAGAACGAATTTAGGAAAAGTTTAAGCTTGGAATGAAAAAAGAACTTTTGTGAACTCCTTTCTCAAAATCATTCTATCATGAAATGTCTTCGTATAAAAACTTCCGCACTATAGGGTTAATAACAGAAAAAATACAATGTTCCTCACTAGGATATTTCATTTATTAATTTTATAACCTCTCCATCAAACTCCATGTAGTGAGAGTCCGCTTTATGTACATCCATAGTCTAGCTTAGAAAATGTCTTCTACCAATCGTGGGATAGAATTAGATTATCATCATCCATATCAAGTACATAAAAATCAATAGGAAAAACTAACTCCATTAACTCAACCGATATGCATTTAGAATTATCACCGCTTTTTTAATGGACCAACATTCAAAAATGAATAAATAGAACGAGGCATGACATTAATAGAAGCTCCTAGATCTAACATAGCATTTTCAACTCTAACACTACCAATTTTACAAGGGATAGTAAACATACCTGGATCCTTCCACTTATGAGGTAGTTTCTTTTGGAGAAAGCAACAAACATTCTCCCCATGTGAACTTTTTATCTCCTCTTAATTTTCTCTTGGAAGTTGTAAGGACTTTAGTATATCGAGGTATTTGTTTTATAGCATCTAATAAAGGAATATTTACCTCAACCTTGGGAAATGTGTCAATGATGTCTTTCTCTTGTTCGTTCTTGGATTTTGCAACGGCTTGGAAAAGGAGGTATCACAATAGGTATGGGTTTCACTTTGGTGGGTTCCGTGATCATGAGATTGAGGTATCATTCTTCTGAAGCTCATCTTCTACATTTTGGAGATGATGACTTTTGCTTTGGATTCATCTGAGTAGGCAATCTCCGCAATTGAGACTTGCTGGCTTTTGGTTCTCTTGCTGCTATGAGCTTGTTGAGTGTTAGTCACAGTGATTTAACAATTTCTTCAAGAGATATAAACTTGGAGTTCGTTGGTGGAATGTCAGGTGCCGGGTGATCCTTCCATGAATCAATGTTTGATCATACCTCCTCAGGCATGCTGAAATCCTCAATTGCTTCAATGGGTAGGACACATCGGTTGAATGACTGTGGAACAAATGCCACAAAGTCTTTATACTTTTACCACAAGAGAAGTAAGTTTATCTAAATGTTGTTCAACAAGAAAAGTATTTACCTTATTCATCGTTCTTGAAGTGGCATCTTGTTTTGCAAATTGTTGTGCCGGCGTATTTGAGATCAACTCACTAGTAGTGTCTTATTCATACACCTCTTTATCACCCATTATCCTTGTAAAAATATTGAATAAGAAGTTGATTAGAAATCGATGTTGAACGTACAAAGAGTCTCCTTTAAATACTTACTCTTGAGTGTTGGCGAAAGTACTTCTTGAGGGCTATTCCACGTTGTAATCAATCCGAGAGGCAAGTAGTACAACCAATCTTTAGCTAGTCCATGAAAGCCTTTTGGTCTCATACTTGAACATACAACATAAAACTCCTTGAGATGTTTATGAGGATCACCCGCAAAAACCATTAAACTTGGGTAATAAATGAATAAGACCCAGGACTTTAATTCAAAATTTACCTCTAAGTCTACATATTGAATGCGAGTGGTTGTTGATTCAAGTCACGGTTTAGCTAACTCTCTAAGTGTTCTATGCACATCACTTGTTCTTGCTAGATAATTCAACCAAATCATCACAATGTCGTGCTTTCAAGCACAACCAAATATTCCAAATTCGATCAAACAAAAGTGTACTTGTATGAGAGAACCATGCACGAAACAAAAGCGCGTAAAAAGATTAAATAAACGGCAGCGCTTTTGGTGATGGTTGTTGAAGCCCGACAAAATAAATTCCTATCTAAATAAATTGTGTATAGTAATTGGGCGCTCCATTATTTTAAATCCTTTTGAAAACGTAAAACATAAAATAATTGTTGACAATAATAAAAATCAAATTAAAATAACAAGAATGCAAATTAAAGTTGTAATTCAAATTAGAAAGCTCGATTGAAGGAATTAACTCGTTTGATTCAAATATAGATTATTATTACTTATGAATAGACCATTATAGGAGACCTCTAATAGCAAATCTCTCCGTAGAAGCGGGTGGTTAGATTTATTTCTAATCAATAGACAACCCTAGATATGATCATAGGATTTAATCAATTGACACTATGTTATTTGTCATAAACATTAAAATCTTCATACGATGAATCCTTTAATTAACAATAGATTAAGTTGATAATTAAATAGTGGCCAATTACTTAATTAACAAACATAATCATGAAAATAATTCAGAGAATAAACAAATACCAAAAAAGTAATAAAATAATTAAAGCATAAGAAAGATCTCACAGTAGTGATGAATCAAAATTTCATTATCCTTCTGTTGTGCAAATTTTAATGTACTACATACTATGGTGAGTCGATCCCTGAGGTGGATTTTAATTGTGTAGAATTAATTTTGTAAATGGGTGGTTGGAATTATGGTGGAAATGATTTAGAATATGCTAAAACTTAAATTAAAATGGCGAGAATAAATTCTAATGCAATGGAGAGAATAAATTGAAGAGAAAATCTATTAAATTGTGGTTCATGCATCATGAGCTAAATAATCCCAGTATTAATACCAATTAAATCATGAGGGAATCCACACATCTAATCAATATGGTGCGTGCCAGAGCATAATAGCATAGAGCTGAATAAACAAGATTAGTATTATTTGTCGATGAAAATCAAAACATCCACAAAACTATTAGAGGAAGAGAAAATAAATTTACAATAAAGCCCATGATTTATGTTGAGACTTCATTAATTTTGAAAAAAACTTATGAAATTTATTAAAATACGAAGAAAATACAAGATGGAGAAGGAATGAAAAGTGGAGTCCAAAAATGGATCTGGTGGTCTGCCCTGCAGTCATAGCGATTAAAGCCCTTTCATCGGACGCGGGTGCGGTTCGATTGAGAATGACGGGTCAATAAACATTTTAGAACAAGATCGTGACACCTCATCGATCGACCGCGTGTGACGTCATGTGAGCATATTTTTTTTTTTATGCTCCTAAGGTTTTTCGTTGAAAAGTGATGTAAGTATGATCTCTCCTTTATTAAATGACTATAATACCCAAAAACACATAAAATACTTAATTAAAATCAAACACACATAATTAAATTGCAAGAAACTTAAATACATAAAAGTAAAGGTTGTTAGTAAGACTTGTAATGTAAAATGATGATTTTCTCCTTTATAAATATACATTTTCTAATACTCAACACAAGTTAAAACAAAATTCAAATTCAAAATAATAATTTTTAAATAGAAACACATTTATTCCATCAAATTAATGATAGCAATCAAATAAAAGTATAAGCATTAAGCATCACACTCATGGCTCTTTGAATGCATGTCAAACCCCCAAAATTTCAAAGTAGTGACACTCTCGTGACTTAAATTAAACCCGATAATAATAGTCACTCCAATGGTATTTGAGAGAGAAAATAATAAAGGAGTGATATCATATGCCTCACCAAGATGAAAGAAATATGCCACAATTTAGAAATAATACGATCTCAAGTCAAATAAAATCAAGCATTAATCAACCCAATTTTTTTTTATTTATTTTATATACATCTTTTTGCCCATATAACTACTTTCATAGTTCCGCAAAATCAAGAAGGACTTTTATTAGCACGTAACGTAGGCTAAAAGATAAGGAAACAAAGTGTATGTTTGAGAAACGAGAATTTTTTTTTTTTTTGAAGTTGCAAGGTGGATTTTATTATTTTATTCTTTTAAAACAACAACTCTTGTTTGGCATAAAAAACAAAATAATTATTTACATTTTCTCAAACATAAATAGGTGATGGAACTTATAAGATAAATACTCCAAATCAACAAGATGATAAGTTGACAAAGAAAAGTTTTTTTTTTTTTTTTTTGTAAAGGCTCAAAATGGTTAACTATGGATATTTAATAAAAGGGATGGCTAGAAAGGCTCAAACGGATCAAAGATGGCCTTTCCAGTCTTTTGGGGCTCTAAATAATCATCCATATCTACTAGTTAGATGAGCCTCCCAATGTAACAACACACATTTTTTTTTTTTTTTTTTTACAAGGGTTAACTCAAAAGAAATCTAGAGATCGTGTATAAAATAATAAATACAGAATGGGCAAAAGGGTTACTAAGAAAAATGATAAAAAACTCACTTGGTACTTATTTATGACATGTTCATTCCTGTTGTCTTCACGTAGCACATAATGTAACATCACTTAAGACCAAAGATAATACAAATACTAAAATTTGAAATTAATTATGTCATCTAATGTTAAAACAAATCACACAAATTTTTTTAAATAACATTCTACCCCCCAACCTATTCTAAACAAGAAAAGAAAATATGAATGCAGAAATGTGAAAATGATGTAGAAAAACTAATTAGAAAAGTTACACTTAAAATGATAGAAAAAGAAAATGGTTAAGTTTTTTTTTTTAAGAAGATGCGTTTCTGCAGAGGTACACCCATATTCTTACTCAAAAGTTGGAAAATGTATATTTATAGAGGAGAAAATAGAAGAAGAAAAAAATGAACATCAAAACTTAATAAAGAAAAATAATTATTTTTATTTTTATTTGGTTTCAAACAATGAAGATGCGTTAGAGTAACCCAGTATTCCATCTTCAACAAAAAATTAGTAAAAAAACTAAGTTTCACATTAGTCGACTATTCCTCCAAACATTGTCCTCAATGTGTAAAAGGAAAGAAGTAGAGTTTAGAAGACATCACTCGGTAGTGCGGCAATAAAATAGACGTGTGAGTTAAATCTAATTTGTACTTGCTACCCATTACGACGGTCCATGGGTTCGGCTTTTATAAGGGTAGCTCATTAGCAGTGTGAGCACAAATAAAGAGCTTTTTGGCGCATGAGAAGGAATGAAGTAGTTTTTATTGCATGGTTAAGAAATGCGATAAAACCATCATAAAAGTTATTGACATTTAACAAACCGATGGGGGTGGATGTAGATGGGCCCATAAGATGCTAGTGTGATAAGTGCCTCTTAGTGTTGCAAGATCTCTCGGAAGGAAAATAAAAGCATCTGATTAAGCATTTTTATTCTTTCTACTTTGCACAGTACGACTAACTCTTCTCCATTGATAAGTCTGATTTTAGAACTCTTGGGATGATGCCTAACAGCTTGACTTCGATAAAAGTAGAAGACCATTTTTGATAACCCTCGGTTACCTCCTCCATTTTTAAGTGTAATTTTATATTACACTTGGCCATCGATGGTACTCCAGCTCTTTATGTTTGCCATAGGTAAAATACCTGAAACGTTCTTGAATTGTCTATTTGGAGTTTGCCATTGGATACTTACAATTTGTGAGTGCTTGACAAAGATATCACATTTAAGAGTCTTGGTGATAGTGGGTGTTGATTGTGTATGAGGTAATATGAAACGCGTAAGCAAAAAAAAAAAAAAAAAAAGCAAATTATTAAAGACAATAATGCAAACAATAAGACAATAGTGAAATAAAATAACAATAAAGTAAAAGGATATTTACACGTAGTTGCTTCCTTTCGTCCGACGCCACTATGGGTCGAGGATAGGCTTCCATTTTCTTATAAAGGATAGTCGATTTTGAGACTATATCGGTGCATGCTCTGGAATAATGGCCAGAATCGCTCCTTGCACATATCCAGCGGGATGCGTTTACAAGATTGAATAATATCATCCAATGACTCACTTATTCAAGCCATCCAATAATGAATCTTATCTTATGACACGTAAAGAACATGGGTTTATCACACAGCGAAATTCTTAGAGCTCGTTGCATAATTTCCTTTACCACGCATGTATGCAATAAATTTTGGAGGTAACTCTTTGCGATCGTGCTTTCAGCCTCGATTAACCAACGGATGTCAATTATATGTTATTCCTCATGAGTAATCGGACAGTAGAGGAGGGCATTCGTGCGATAAAAGGAATCGCTTGTGAAGCGGAATCTCCCTTAGCCTCGTAAATTATGGATATCAAGATTGTCACAGTCCTTCTAAAGCACACAAAAAAAACAAATTAAAACAAACAAAGAAAATTAAAATCATTCCTTCATAATTTACCTCAAGCTCCAGTGGATGTCGTAAACACTTCTCTCAATGTCTCTACGAGTTGGCAAATCCTCAACATAGGCTACTAACTCGGTGGTTGTAGAGCCCAAATACGATGTGTTTTACAAAATTGAATCCTTTTGAGATGAGTTTTGACACGTTGAAGTGGTTTAAGAATGTGAGGACGGTCTAAGTATGAGACTCATGATTAACAATGATAAGAGAAAACTTAATAGTTAAACAAACACACTTATGCAAAAATAATTTCAATTAGCAAAAGAATAATATAAAGGAAGAAAGAAAAATCAAATCAACGAATCAATTCAAATTTGGTAGGTCCTCAAATTTATTTCGGTGTCTTTTTATGTGGTTGGTACTTAGATATGGCTTTAATCTTTGACCATTAACTTTAAACGTGACAGATTCTTTGCGGGAAACAAGAGGGCGAAAATGTAATAACAAAAGCACTTTCGACCTGAAACGATTTTCTAACGTGCTTGTCATGGAAGACTTTCATTCGTTGCTTGTAAATCTTGGCAGTATGCATCATTAATTTATTGTAATCTTCTGAAATTTTTCTTGATGGCCCAATACGCGCGATGCTTTCCACAGCGCAAGCTTTTCCATACACTCAGCCTCATGACATCCCCCAATCATGAAAGCCGTTATATGCCCATAATGCATCAAGTCTTAATGACCAATCTTTTAGATTTGTTTCTCGATCTCAACTCACAGGGGTTTGCGGGATGACACTCACACTTTATGTGTGATTGAATACTTTGTCAAAAGAGCTTTGAATGCTTTGTTACAAAAGTGGGCACCACCAGAATCAAAAGCGCGAGACAATGTTAACTTAACCAATCCTATCACCGCATTTAGGAATGGAACACGCCCGTTCGACGTAGTCAACACTGTAACCAATATGTATTGATGGCCAAAGAGGTTGAAGTCGATAAAAAATCATAATCTCAACCACTAAAATTGGATTTAGTGGCATCATGTTCCTTCGTAATGCTCCTCCCCTTCGTTGACCATGAAGGCAGGAAAGTGTAAGCATCTCGAAATATAAATAAAAACCACATTGTAAAACTTTAGCTTTATTTTCTTACTGCTTGTTCACGCAATGAAAGGATATTCGAATTTCACTTTTCTGGGACACATCGTCAACAATTTGAAGCAAATACGAAAAAGTTCTTTATGAATTTAGCCTTGTCTTGCTAAGTGTAACAAGATAATTAACTATATCAGTACTTCCACACCGAATTGTTCAAAAAATGATTTCCAATGTGTCGTGTCAAAATTCGAGAGAGACTTCATGCGAATTCCTGTCAAAAAAGTAACACCGCTCTGACTTTTCTTCTTTGTGAGAAGATATTTAAGAGCGGCGTGATTAACACTATAATTATTTCAACCAATGAGATAAGATCGAAATTTCTCTAATGCAAACACTGCATTTCTTAGTTGAATAGTTGTGCATCATTCAATGTCATACTAGCATAGTAAATAACATGGGGAATTCGATCAACTCTTTGTCCGACACGCTCCTGCTATAATCGGATGCATCACGAGCTCAAATGGTAGCTTTGTTGATGATGTCGCTTTAATTTTTCAAAAGCCACAAGACATGAATCATTAAAGATAAAAGGAGGTACATTTGCGACAAATCTTTAAGCTAAAATCTTTAATGAAACGTCTATAAAAACTTGCGTGGGGAAATATCTTACTTGGAGGAAGATTAGAAATGAGATCCTTCTCGCTTTGTCAACCTCAATACCTTTGCTCGAAATGATGTGTGAGAACAATACCTTGTTTTACCATAAAATGGCACTTCTCCCAATTTAAGACCAAGTTCTTCTCGATACATCTTCCGCATAACTAGTGTTAGATGATGTAAACATTGATCAACAGTCACAAAGGCAAAATCATCCATAAAGACTTAAGAGAATCAACCATATCCAAAAAATGCTCAACATACTCGCGTTGAAATGTAGGTGCATTACATAATCCAAATGGCATTCATACGGGCAAAGTGAATGTAGTTTTTCTCTTGATCTCGCCACTCTGAGAGTAAAATTCGCAATCTATCAAGCATTTGATCAATAAATGGTAAAGGAAAATGGTCTTTCGTGAAATTCTATAATCAACATACACGCCATCCTATTACTTTAGACATTATCCTTACTACCGACGCATGATTACTATCCAAATAAAAAATACTAGGCCCAGGACTGACTTCTGCTTTTCATGTTAGGATTTAACAGCGTTGCATTTCCAGTAGATTTGGCATTTTCATCGAGGTGAATGTAATGCATGCAATATTTATACCTTTTATGTGGTCCATCTCAGTGCAAAACATCCAACAACTTACCTTTTTGTTGTGATGATGATGATTGGTAGAGTACTTTCTTCCCAATGCATATTCCAATGTGTTGGGCAATGGTTTGAGCTCGAGTTTTGGTGGTGATTCGATTAGGGATGAGTTTCACCATGGTGCTAGTTGTTCAACTCTTGACTTTATTTTGATTAGTGTCCATAGATAGTCAAGTAGGCGTTGACCAGGTATATCAAAATCCAAACCAAAGTGAGTTAAACATGTTTGTAAAGGATCAATAAGAAAAGTATTATCAACTATTGTTTCAATTAAATCCATCAACAATTCCATCATGTGAGGTTGTTTGGCAATGTTGAAGATGTTCGACACCCACAATGTTATTGAACGCGGGTATATAAAGGTAACGTAGAATAATGGGGATGTGCTGGAAATGTATTACAATGAAATCGAAAATAAAACTTGTCTGGATAAGCACGTCCTCCACAATACCACGAGGTATTTTCGTGCTTGTAACACCGTTGGGTGTAATAAGTTTCACAAACACTCGAATAAGGTATGATTTACACTAGCTCGACAAGCATTCTCATAGTGTGGTTCCCTATACTACATGAGATAGTGGGAGCCTGGTCAAGGAATTTTATGTTGGAGTATAGAACTAACCAGTTAAAAATGCCTTCAACATGCATATTTCTCTTTTAGTGCAAAAGGTCTTTAAGAAACTTGGCATAAGATGGGACTTGTTTAATAGCATCCAAAGTAAAGGGATGTTAACACTTTCACCGAAGATTTCGAGAATCTGTGGATTTTCCGCTTCCTTTAGCTAACCTCACGGGAATGGAGCTTTGGGGGACGTATTCTCGTGGGGTGGTTTCTTCTTTCGGTGGTGAGTCCTCAACACTCAAGCAACAATTTGATTTTCTTATCTCTACTTTGTTGTCGACTTCTTTCCTTTTCGCAATATCATGACTCTTTGTACTCCTTCAGGACTTTTTGACTTGGAAATTTGCCTTTCTCTGTCCGACAGTTGTCCCACCCATCTTCTCGAGGCTTGAAGCGGGCATTGTGGGTGAATTGTCTAACAGCTCATTTCGTAGTCCATCAGTTGTTCAATCGTGGAGTGAGTAACATGAATGCATCCTCCGTTAGAGTAGCTTGTATGTGGTCTAAATGGTGAGAGGCTTGAGGATTTTGAGGAATTTGTTGCATTGGTGGGCTGGCTGAGTTTGGAATGTTGAGACCATGAAAAATGGTCTCATCCATATGTATTGGAGTATGGGTTGTAATTTGATGGCTTTCTCATTATGGCATGATGGTCATGGGGTTACAGTTGATTTAGCCGATAACGATCTGATTTGTCGAGCAAGACCTTGAAACCATCTGACGATTGATTGAACACTCCTTTAATTCTTCTAGTAGTCACAAGAGTGATCGACTTTGTTAGAAGAATTCCCAAATCACGATGCACACATTAGCTCTCCTCCACTTGTTTGCCATTAGCCATTCTTGCACATTGGGCAATAATCCTAAATATTGGCATTGGTGCCATTTCTCTCCCGTGATGTGGACACTTTAAGAGTAGCCCATTGAATCGCTTTGAAAAATTGCTCGTCTCTCTGTAAACTAAGAGATTTCCACTGCGAATAGCATTTGTCTAACTAGGGAAATATTTATTCAAAATTTTGTTACCATTTGTTCCCATGATGAAATGCTATTGGCGTATGTATTAAGCCATGAAGCGAGCTCTATCTTTTAAAGAAAATGGGAATAATGCAGCTTGACATCATCATTAAAAATTCTCATATTTAAATGTTTGACAAATTGCATGAAAATCATTCAAATGATTATATGGCCCTCATTTTCTAAGCCATAAAATGAGACAATTTAGCACACTAGGTTTTAGTTCAAAACTCCTACATTTGGGTATCTTATGATGTGCTCAAATTAGCTAAAGGTGAAAATAATCCTTAAATTTCTGTGGTTGCAAATCCATTTCAAATTTATTTTTAATGTGCTTTTGTGTGCGAAGTGTTTAAATCTATAGGTTCCAAGATTAGGTAATAAGCATCACAAATAAAAATAATGATGGAAACAAAACAAATAAAAATAAAGAAGAAGGAGAAATTACGATACTAACCTTATGCAATTACAACCTTTCTATAAAAATACACAAAAATAAATACGTGAAATTAACTAAAAATTAAATTAAAACTTAATAAAGAAAATTAAATTAAGATAAACAAAAATTACAAAGAAAAATAAATCGAAAATTAAATTAATTTTGTAAAGAATAGAAAGAAAAGAAATACTAACCTCTAAATGCAGATCCACTTTTTTCTATTTTTTTAATAAAAAAATACAAGAAAGCAATTTAAAAGAAATTATGCACAAAAATTAATTCTATGAATTAAAATTACTTACCCGCAAAAAACTTGTTGTGCAAATTTTAATGTACTACTTATAGATCTGGTGACGAGTGTCGATCGGGAGGTGGATTTTAATTGTGTAGAATTAATTTTGTAAATGGGTGGTTGGAATTATGGTGGAAATGATTTAGAATATGCTAAAACTTAAATTAAAATGGCGAGAATAAATTCTAAAGGAATTGCAATGGAGAATAAATTGAAGAGAAAATCTATTAAATTGACGTACTTGGGTATCAACATGCATCATGGGCTAAATAATCCGTATTAATACCAATTAAATCAAGAGGGAATCCACACCTCATGAACCACGCCTAATCAATATGGTGCTAAGGCTTATAAATAATGCTTGTACTAAGAACAAGATTAGTATTATTTATTCGAATCAAACATCCACAAAACTAGAGGTAAGAGAAAATAAATTTACCAAATAAAGCCCATGACACATGTTGAGACGTTAAAATTAGCCAGCAAAATGGAAATTTATTAAAATACGAAGAAAATACAAGATGGAGAAGGAATTACGTGATGGAGTCCAAAAATGGATTCATGGGGCTCTCAAATTAGGGGAGGCCCCTTTTAGATACATGGAGTAAATCAGCTGATTTGTACGAGATTTGGCTGATTGCGATGTTTTGACACAATGTGTGATGTGCGAGATTTTTGTGACTCCGTCGGACTAAATGCGATAAAATTTTAGTCCAACAAGATCGTGACACCTCATTGATCAATGCCACGTCATCGATCAATAAGAATGTATACACCCGCGTGAATGGTATATGTGAATGGCATTTTTATTTTTTCTTATGCTCCTAAGGTTTTGAGTTCAAAAGTGATGTCCGTGTATGATCTCTCCTTTATTCAAATGACTATAATACCCTAAAACACATAAAATACTTAATTAAAATCAAACACACATAATTAAATTGCAAGAAACTTAAATACATAAAAGTAAAGGTTGTTAGTAAGACTTGTAATGTAAAATGATGATTTTCTCCTTTATAAATATACATTTTCTAATACTCAACACCTTCAACCAGAAAAATAGGTTTAGTTCTACATAGAGAGAAGAGAAAAGTTTAGATCTAGGGTTTCTTTCTTTTTCTCCAAAGATTAACAATAGATTCCTCCTAAATACTCTCTCTCTTAAAATTCTATTTAAAATAAAATACTAATATCGAAATATTAAATTTTATAAAAATAACCAAAAATACAAAACACGTTAAACTAAAATCTTAGGTCCCGTTATTTGAAGACAACCTTACCCTTCAAGAGAACAATCATCCTTAAACATCATCTTGTAGCTCAATTTTATCACCAATCAACTCACTGCTATGTTATTTGTCATAAACATTAAAATCTTCATACGATGAATTCTTTAATTAACAATAGATTAAGTTGATAATTAAATAGTGGCCAATTACTTAATTAACAAACATAATCATGAAAATAATTCAGAGAATAAACAAATACCCAAAAAGTAATAAAATAATTAAAGCATAAGAAAGATCTCACAGTAGTGATGAATCAAAATCTCATTATCCTTCAACCAGAAAAATAGGTTTAGTTCTACATAGAGAGAAGAGAAAAGTTTAGATCTAGGGTTTCTTTCTTTTTCTCCAATCTCCCTTTTTTCACAATAGATTCCTCCCTTAAATACTCTCTCTCTCTTCTCTTTTAGAATTCTATTTAAAATAAAATACTAATATCTGAAATATTAAATTCGTAATTACAAAAATAACCAAAAATACAAAACACGTTAAACTAAAATCGCTGCCACGAAAATGCATGATTGGCCACGACTTATCAACCTTCTGACGCTCATAATTTTTTCAAGAGAACAATCATCCTTAAACATCATCTTGTAGCTCAATTTTATCACCAATCAATAGAATTGCATCTACAAAAGTAAAACACAAGTAAATCACTATTATTAAGTGCAAAACATCGATATTAAGGGAAGTAAACAATGCAAAACTAGTGCATAAATTGCACTCTAACACAATTCATCATAGGTTGGATCACTACCTCATTGAGATCATCATCACCTCCTATTGCCATAAGTGCTAGGTTTAATACTTCTTGCGACTCTTCTTCATCACTTGAATCTTCATCGCTATCATCCTAAGTAGCAACCATAGCTTTCTTCTTGAGTTTGTTGAGAAGTGGGCATTCCGATCTTATATGGCCAGGCTTTTTACATTCATAGCATATGATTACCTCTTTCTTCTCCTTTTGGTTCTTGAAATTTCTAAATTTTCTTCAGTCACCGGTTTTCTTGAAAAATTTTCTGAACCTCCTTGCTAGCATAGTCAATTCCTCATCATCCGACTCACTTTCTCCATCACTCTCATATTTTGTGACTTTAAGAGCAATCTTTTTCTTTTTTTCCTCATTTCTTGTTTCGGCTGCCAAATCTTCCTTATAAGAAATAAGAGAACCAATTAAATCATCAATAGGTAAGATATTCAAATATTTGGCTTCCTCAATGGAAGTCCTTTTTGGTCTCCATTCCTTAGGTAGCAACCTAATAATTTTCTTAACTTTCTCGTTATTTGAAAATGTCTTTCCTAGGGATCCTAGAGTGTTCACTATGTCCGTGAATCTAGTATACATAGAATACACACTCTCATTTTGTTCTATTTGGAACAATTCATATTGTCGAGTGTACCTACTAATTTTGGACTCTTTCATTTGATTCGTGCCTTCATAAACAACTTTAAGTTTGTGCCAAATTTCATTAGCACTTTCACAACTAGACACTCTATGAAACTCTTTCTTATCTAGTGCACAAAACAAGGCATTCATAACTTTAGAATTTAGAGAAGCTTTTCTCTTTCCAATTCATTCCATTCTCGTGAAGGTTTTGGAATATCTTCCCTGACTTCATTTTTAGTCAAGGGCATAAATGGACCATCACATACAACTTCCCAAATTTCATAATCTAGTGCTTGTAAATAAATTTTCATCCTAGTTTTCCAATATGGATAGTCATTTCCGTCAAAGAACGGCGGTCTAGTTGTGGATTGTCATTCCTTAAAGGTTGAATCATTTTGGCTTACCATGGATCTTTTACTCTAGACTGTTAAGTTCTAACAAGAGAACTAAGCTCTGATACTAAATGAAATGCAAGTTACGCAACCCAAGAGGGGGGTGAATTGGGTTTTTAAAAATTATTCAATACAATTCGCACAACAAATTAATCTAACGCCTTAATGGAATATAAAACAATAAATTTAAACAAGCATAAAAATAAAAGAGTAAGGGAAGAGAAAAACAAACACACGGATTTTTACGTGGTTCGGCACGAAAGCCAACCAAGCTCGAGGATTTCACTATCCAAGCCTCCCAAGGCTTCAAGTTCTTACAATTGACTTCTAAGGTGTCAATGAACCTTTACAATTAAGAGATTATCTCCTCAATCTCTTCACCCCAAGTGTTTCTCACACTTGTACACTCACAATTTGATAAGAAATAAAAATTACAACAAAAACTCTCTTTAAGAGTATATATGCAAATAATAGCTCAACAATGATTCAATCTATGATGATTTGCGTTTTGCAAGCTCAATATATATTATATGATCTTATATTTGATTTCATTAGTTATTAAAATGAAGTTGGAGTTGAGTTTTTATAGTTAGCTATATGCCTTGGCAATTTATCCGATATTAGCTTCTGTGATATTACTAAATTATTTTTGAATTAAGCATTAAAATTTCACTTTGTCCCAAAACGTTCTATAATTCTATTATGGCCCAAAACATCATAAAACTTTACAAATATGTCCAAATTCAAAATTTCTTAATAATAGTTGTCTTTCCAAAACTTTCTAAAATTATGCTATGGCCTGAAATATATTATTATTTCTCAAAGAGGTCCTTTTTAACATAATACCCATATTTTTCAAAGTTCTCAAAATCTTTCATTTTAGTCCAAAACATTCATAAATTATATTATGGCCCAAAGCATTTCAAATGTTTGTAAAAAGGTCCAACTCCGAAATTCAATAATAATACTAATTAAAATCAAAGATTTCAAAACTTTGCATTTATGTCCAAATTACTCAAATCCACAAAATACTTTACCTTATAAAAATAAAACCGTTTAGTTTATGAAAAGTAATTATTTAAATTAATCTATTGAGCTTCTCAAATGCTAATTCATGCATCAATTAAATCATACCGGCTTTACAAGAATTTATCACACTAATTTTTCTATTGAGCTCTAAACTTTATTCTTGATTTCGCCGTTATCCGTTGAGTGTCTTGAGCTTGATTTTACTTGATTCACTTGCATAAATATTACCCTTAAAAAACTAGTCAAAATGTGAAATACAATATTTATTAAATCACTTAATACATATGTTTGTTATCATCAAAATTACATTATGTGTAACCCTTTAGGCTAACATTACTATGTGTCAAATATGGAAAGCAACATCCTTAGTTTGGGTCAACTCTTGGAAAAAGGCTATGGTATTCACTTAAAAGATTGTAGTCTTTTCCTAAGAGATAACAAAGGAAATCTAATTACAAAGGTAAAAATGTCGAAGAATAGAATGTTTCCTTTAAATATTCAAAATGATGTTGCAAAATATCTCAAAGCTTACCATACATCAATCACTTTGATCAACTTTGTGAAGAATGTTTACTTGGCAAGCTGTTCAGAAATAGCTTTCCAAAGGAATCAAACTCAAGAGCTCAGAAGCCACTCGAGCTCATTCATACTGACGTGTGCGGTCCATTCAAGCCAATCTCCCTTGGAAAAAGTAACTACTTCCTTCTCTTCATAGATGATTTTTAAAGAAAATCTTGGTTATTTTTTTTTTAAGCAGAAATCAAAAGTCTTCGAAGCTTTCAAGAAGTTTAAAGCTGCAGTAGAAACAGAAAGTGGATACCGGATTAAAGCCATGAGATCTGATCGAGGTGGAGAGTTCACTTCCAAAGAATTTGTAGAGTTTGTGAAGTAAATGGAACTCGACCCCCTTTGACAGTTCCAAGATCCCCCCAACAAAATGGTGTTGCAAAAAGAAAAAATAGAATCATCCTCGACATGGCAAGAAGCATGCTTAAGAGTAAGAGGCTACCTAAAGAATTTTGGGCTGAAGCAGTTGCATGTGCAGTCTACTTATCCAATCAATCTCCAACAAGAAGCGTGTGGGGCAAGACGCCATAAGAAGTTGGAGTGGAAGAAAGCCCGGCATCACCCATCTAAGAGTTTTCGGAAGCATTGCCCATGTACATGTACCGGATGAAAGTAGAGCCATGTTGGATGACAAAAGTGAGAAGTTCATTTTCATCGGCTATGACAACAACTCAAAAGGATACAAACTTTATAATTCAAACAACAGGAAGATCGTGATAAGTCGAGATATAGTTTTTTATGAAGAAAGAGAATGAGATTTTGGCTCTGGTATGGATGATTTCAACTTCTTTGCCATTGAAGAAGATAATCATACACAGATAAAACAAGTAGAAGAACAACAAGAGATAGCTACTCCACCTATCTCACCAGCATCAACCACATTTGGAGATTCACCGCCATCTTTCTTAAAAGAAAAAACCGAAGAACGTACAACGAGTCTTCAAGATCTCTATGAGGTAACTGAGAGACATGATAATCTCACTCTCTTTTACCTCTTTACAGATTGTGAGCCAGCCAACTTCCAAGGAGCTGCACTAGATGAGAAGTGGAGAATTGCAATGGATGAAGAAATCAAAGCCATTGTGAAGAATGATACTTGGGAGCTTACTACTCTTCCTAAATGTCACAAGGCGATCGATGTCAAATGGGAATATAAAACGAAAAGAAATACAAAAGGAGAAATTGAAAAGCACAAGGCGAGGCTAGTTGCAAAAGGCTATAGTCAAAAGGCTGGAATAGACTACGACGAGGTATTTTCTCCAGTAGCTTAACTTGAAACTATTAGACTTATTATTTCTTGGGCTGCTTAGAACAAATGGAAGATTTTTTAAATGGATGTAAAGTCTGCTTTCTTGAATGGATTTCTTGAAGAAGAAGTTTACATCGAACAACCATTAGGTTATGTGGTGAAAGGACATAAAGATAAAGTTTTGAGATTGAAGAAAGCTTTTTATGGGTTAAAGCAAGCACTAAGGGCATGGAATAGCAGTATTGACAAGTATTTTCAAGAGATCGGCTTCACCAAATGCCCATATAAGCATGCTCTCTACGTCAAAGAAAAAGCTAGAGACATTTTGATTGTGTGCTTGTATGTGGATGATCTCATCTTCACTGGAAGTGATCCAAGCTTATTTGAAGAGTTCAAGAGAGTGATGATCAAAGAGTTTGAGATGACTAACATCGGACTGATGACATATTACCTCGGCATTGAAGTCAAGCAAAATGAAGAATGCATATTTATCTCCCAAGAAAGCAATGCAAAGGAGATTCTCAAAAGGTTCAAGATGAATGATTTGAAGCCTATAAGCACGCCAGTGGAATGCAGAGTCAAGTTATCTAAACATGATGAAGTCGAAGATATAGATCCAATATTCTTCAAAAGTTTGGTCGGAAGCCTACATTATTTGACATGCACAAGACCAAATATGCTTTATGATATTATACTTGTGAGTCGATACATGGAGAATCCAAAGACCACTCATTTTAAAGATGCAAAAAGAATCCTTCGCTGCATCAAAGGTACAATTAATTTCAGCTTGTTATACTAATTTTCTAATGATTACAAGCTTGTTGGATATAGCGATAGCGATTGGGGTGGAGATCTAAATGATCGAAAGAGCACCACAGGATTTGTGTTCTTCACGGGAGATACTGCTTTCAAATGGATGTCAAAGAAGCAACCAATTGTCACGCTATCCACCTGTGAAGCTGAGTATGTAGCTGCCACATCAAGTGTTTGTCATGCAATTGGGCTCAGAAATTTGCTAAAGGAGTTGGGTTTGCCACAAGAAGAGCCAAGCGAGATTTGTATTGATAACAAATCAGCAATTGCCCTATCCAAGAATCCAGTTTTTCATGATCAAAGTAAACACATAGATACTCGCTATCTTTTCATAATAGAGCATATTGCAAGAAAAAAAGTACAAATTAAGTATGTAAAATCACAAGATCAAGCAGCTGATATCTTCACAAAGGCGCTAAACCAAGAAGACTTTGTAAAATTCATAAGTTTGCTTGGTGTCACAGGATCAAGTTTAAGGGGGGTGTTGGATCATAAACTTGATCCAAGATGAATAAATTCAAGCCCAAATATATAGACGCTTCTTGTGGTAGGTGTGGTTGGTGAAGTAGGTGAGTGGTAGGCTTTAATGAACGGTGAGAATTTATATAGTAGTTGAATAAATGAATGGTTGTGATTAGTTTATTTCATGTATAAATACCCCCTCTCCCTTTTGGTTTAAGCATCAAGTGAAGCAACAAAAATCTCTAAGGTGTAGAGAGTGAAAAATAAGAGTTGTAGTTGGTAAGGAGTATTGTTGAAGAAACAAAATAGTGTGTGTTTTGAGTGTTTAATTTGTTGATTCTCCAACATATAATGCCTTTTAGCCACTACCCATCAGCGACAATATCATATTGACCTACAACTTTTAGAAGACATGTTGCCTACATTATGTTGTTATTCACCAATAAAAATCTTACTATCGTGTTGATCTAATCTTGCAGCCACTAACCCTCACCAGCAATATTGATAGAGCCATTAGTGGTGTTGATGATGTCACGACACCTTTTTTTCAAAAAATTTTCATACTATTAATAATTGAATTTTAGTAATAATATATTTTATTATTTACTAATAGCTTAATAATCAATTGAATGCATTTTAAAAATTATGTCTATTTAAGCCAAAAAAAATCAACAGTATTTTGAGACAAAATAATAAGTACTCTTGATGTATATACGGTCTCTAGTTGAATTCTTGACTCATGTTTTCTCATGACAAAAGTTCAATAAATAAATTAATCCTAAACTAAAATAATAACAAAAAAAATCATCAAATTAATCTTAAAACTAAAATACAAACAAAAAAATTGATACTATTTATTTTTACTTTACTTTTAAGGTTAATTTGATAAGTTCACCTTTTTTTTTCTTTTCTTTAATATCTCAAAGAATATTATTGCAAGGGTTTTATTGGAAATGTAAAAACAATGATAAGGTAAGAGTATAATATAATTAGCAAGTGTGTCTTGATGTATTTTTTAAAATATAAGACAAAACAGGCACTTAAATCATAATATAAGAATTAAATAAGCATTTTTTTCCTTCTTAAAATTTACGCATCACTCAAATTTCTCTAGATTCAAATCTCTTTTATTCATGCATGTTTGGTTAGAATAAATGAGAGAAAAGGAGAGGAATGGAAAGGGAAGAGAGGGAGAGAAAATGAGGGAAAAAAAAGATCAATCTCAATTTTATTATTTGATTTGCCATAAAATTCATTTCTTTTCCCTTATTTCTTGCCCCTCTTCTCCGATTCTCCTCTTTTCTTTCATTTCTTCAAGTCTTAACTGGTCAGTTATACCCCTATAATTCAGATTAATGGTTTAAAGCTCATTTTATCAAAGTTTCTTAGTTATTATTATTTTTATAACGTTAAAAGTTAAACTGTTTGCTCAATAATTACAATAGATTTAACACCACAAAACTTGAATGTTTTCACATTATTTATCACTTTTATTATTCCTCTACACACATAAGTCCCCTACTTTGATTTTGTTTTCTTTTTTTTTTTCACTTTCAACATAATATTCTTACATTAGTGTACAATCTATTCACTTTCAAGATCCTTTATCTACAATTAATATGCTGAAATTCACCCAAGTCAAGAAGAATCTAAAGATTCTGGTGATTCATGAGATGATGATATCGAGCATGATGAGGCGCAAAATCATTGGAAGATAGGTGTTCACCAAAGCCTTGTCGAAGACAAAGAACCAAGTGAATTGGAACCAAAAGCTATGGAATGTCAACTTAAAAGATCCAAAAGAGTGAGGAAACTAATGCAGTGGATGTAGAAGAAGAAGAAAAATAAAACAACTTGAGATGTTTGAAGAAGCAGCAGAGAATTCTAATTGGAAGAAGGCAATGGAAGAAGAAATTGCCGCACTGAAGAAAAATTAGATATGAGATCTTGCTCCAAAACCAACGGTTGCAAACCAATATCTTGTAAATGGGTGTGCAAGATTAATAAGTGCCCAGATGGTTCAGTTGAAAGGTAAAAGGCTTGGTGAGAACTCGAGGATTCTCTGTAGCTAGGTGAGGTAAAGCCCACAACAATAAGAGTCCTACTTGCACTCGCAACTAGCAAGGATTGGAAATTGTATTAGAAAGATGTAAATGGAGAATTAGATAGAGAGATCTCTATGAATTGGCCGAGAGGATTTGAGAATAAAGCTCATCCAAAGTGTGTATGCAAGTTGAAAAAGACACTTTATAGTTTAAAGCAAGCACAAGGGCATGGTATGATAAGATTGCTGAATTTCTAACTCATAGTGATTATTGAGTGGCATATGTAGATTCTAGCTTATTTGTCAAAGTTAATGAAGTAAAGTTAGCAATTGTACTAGTGTATGTGGACGATTTGATTTTTACTGGTGACGATGAAGAAGAGATTCAATGAATAAAAAAGAACTTATTAGTTCATTTTTAAATGAAAATGCTTGGTTAGCTTAGGCACTTCCTTAGTCCAAAGGTTGATTGAATATAAAAGGGTATATTTCTTTACCAATAGAAATATCCCAAAACTTGTTGAAGAAGTTTGGAATGTTGGAATGTAAGCCAATCTCTACTATAATGAAAGTCAGTGCAGAATTGTACACACATGAAGGCAAAAATTTAGAAGAAGAAACGATGTATCGACAATTAGTAGGAAGTTTAATCAATCTAATGTTGACTCGACCAAACTTTCATATGCAGTGGGTGGAATCAGTTGGTACATGCAAAATATGAAGAAGCCTTACTTGGAAATGGCTTGACGAATACTAAGATATATGAAAAGTACAATTGACTTTGGTCTATTATACAAGAAAGATGAAGGTTACAAGATGATTGGCTATTGTGACAATGATTACGCCGGAGATAATGATACAAGAAGATAAACTATGTTTTCAAAATTGGATTTAGAATAGTTTCATGGTGTAATAAGAGATAACCAACTATCACTATTAACCATTGAAGTGGAGTATAAAGTAGCAACGACAACAACTCAAGAAAGCACTCGGTTAATGCAGTTGATGAAGGATTTATAACAAACAGTAGATTATGTAGTACCATTATACTGCAATAATCAATCAGTGATTAGCATGGTAAAAAATCCAGTTTTTCATGCAAGAACTAAGCATGTGGAGGTGCATTATCACTTCATCAGGGAAAAGGTCGTACAAGATGAAGTTGAAATACGCTACATCAAGATGAATGATCAAGTTGTGGATTTTTTTACAAAAATATCCTGGTATCGAAAAGTTCAAAGAGTTCTGCTAATAGCTCAATATGGATCAAAAAATGAAAGTTGGTGTTGAGGGGGAGTGTTAAAAGTCCAACACCAATTTCATGATCCAATCCAATTACATTTGTCCAAGCCCAATCCATGGAAGATTCAAGAGTCATGTAGAGAATGAGAGATATTTCTAAAGCTAAAACTATCTAATAGTTTTGAAAATATGTAAAGTCTAGATATTTCTTGAATATTTGAAGATATTAACAAAACTTGGTTGTTCAATTTTTGTAATTTAATATTTGTGTAGTTTGTATTAGTTCTAGGATTCTATAAATACTTTAAGCTCCTTGTTGTAGGCATTAAGTGAAGACTAAAGAATCATAAAAGAGAGAAAGAAGAGCAAGCCGTGAATGTTGTAATGTCCTTTCTATAAAATATCGATAAAGTACTTTAGTTTAGCAAAATTCTTCTGTTGCTTAATTAATTTTGGTTTTGAACGGTTTAGTCCTCTTCATTTTGTCAACAGAAACAACCTTTAATGCCATAATGTTTTTTTCCTACTAGCAAAAATAAGAAGACAAGTCAATTAAATCGAGTTAAAATTCCAAAATGATATTTTTTTGAATAGTGAAATTCAATCAAAATTGTGAATGAAATAAATTTGAATTGACAATATGGACTTAAGTGTTGTATTTTAAAAATTTTTAATTTCTAAATTTCTTTCAACAAACAACAAGGACTCAAGAAAAAATAACCTTAAAATCATCATAGTATATTTAGTCTAAATCAAAATCACCTTTTTTTTGTTCACTTATTTTTAATTTTCATTTTTAAAAGATAAATATATGGGTAAAGGTAAATCAATTTTTTAAATTTCTACAGTAAAATCTGTATAATTGAATAGACGACAAATTTATAACATTTATCAGTAAAATCTCGTTAAATTAATACTTGATAAATTGATAACTTTGACTAAATAATAGCTTTTGTCGGTCTCGACTTGGGTAACATGGTAAATTAATAATGCGATAAATTTATTAGATAATAAATTTAAAAAAATTATTTTTTTGCAAGATCCAATTAACGCATAAATTAATAATTGATTAATTTGAAACTAAATATATATAATATGTCTATGATTTTCTTTGTTGTATTAGCATAATTCTTTATCTATTTGATTGGTCATTATTGTATCTATATGCTATGTTAGGAGAAATAAGAGAGAGGCTGGCTTAATATGCTGCCTCTAAAATGTCTTTTCACATGAGTTAGTATAGAATTGTGATCTAGCCAATGTAATTCAGTTAAAGAATTATCAAATGTCTAAATCACTTAATGAAGATCAAATTAGAATTGTATCATATAACTTGACAAAATAACTGCATTCTTTAGGGGAGATTGCCAATTTCTCATACTGAAATCAATATAGACTACTTACCCACTATGAGTTTGACAATATCCAAAAACCGCACGACACAAAAAATTTTTAAAAAAAAGATAAATCAGTCATTTTCTCGATAATTTATCTTTTAAATATATTAAATATAGGATGGTTGCGTGAGATGAGTAGATACCTTTTGGAGGCCATAATTTGGTCTTGAAGTATCTGTTTTGGGCTATAATATATTGTTTTGAAGCTTGCAATGAGGAAAATGAAACCTAGAATGACTTTTGCCAATCTTTCCATGATTGAGCTGAAAAAGTTTGCTTTTTTCTTGTTCGTTTTTTAGTTTTAAGATATTTTTCATTTTTCTTATTTCTTTTAGGATTTTTATTGTTTTTCCTATATGTTGGATTTGAATGTCGTTTGTTTTTTTTTTTTTTAGAATAGGAGAATTTTATTATAAAAGATATTTTGGATTTGCCTATTTTGGTAAATTTACGATAGTTAGGATTATTATATAAAGGGGCCCAAAAATCTTAATTTTGTTAATTCAAAATTTCTCAATAAAACTTTTATATTCAGAAACGTTTTTACATACTAACGAAGTAGAATTGATAGGGTAGGAAAACACTAGATATAGTTCTGGTACCAAGTTAACGAATTAACTTATGCTCTAATCAAAGTGTAATTAGATCTCGTTCTAATTCAAACAACTCAATAAGATTTTTAGTAACTTGTTATGCGAGATTAGATGACACTCTAATATAAACAACTCTATAAGAGAGATTTTGATGGATAATCACAAAGGAAATTTTGAAGACAGTTTTAATGAATACTTGTAACTAAAGTTATAAAAATAATAGAGTAAGTTTACTTTTCTAAGTTTACTTTAAAAGGAAACTAAATCACAATTGTAATAGAGATAAAAGACTAAGATACTAACTTTAATTAATATAAACTTGAAACTTATGTAGTGTATATTTTTTTGTCTAAAAATTAAATAGATCTAACTTTGACCGAAATTTGAATATGAATGCATAATTTTGAATGATAGGTTCATTTTTCATTTTTCAATATTAAATTAAAAATGTTATGTTGTTTGTTTTAGGAAAATTATCCACCGATCACCTGTTTTTTCACTCTTTTTCAAAAATAAACAAATCTTTTTTTTTTAGCGCTCCACCTGAAATTAACATTTTTTTCATTGGTCCATCACCATTATAACATCATTTGAACTTTGCTGACATCATAAGGGTAAAATTGTCATTTTACAACGATACAGTGGTGGTCAGGTGCAAAACAATATAACTTCAAGTGGAGTTAAGCAAAAAAAAAAAAAATTAAGAATTGTGTATTTTTGAAAAAAAAAGAAAAAATAAATGGTCGGTGGATAATTTATCTTTTACACTTGAGGGTAAAAAAGTTATTTAAACAATATTCCATTAGTTTTCTTAACAGTCTCCAAATGGAAGTGGACAAGTAAAAAGAAATGTAACTTCAGGTGAATTCCAGCAAAAAAAAAAAATTGTGTATTTTTTGAAAAAGCTCGAAAAAAAGGTGGTCGGTAGATAATTTCCATTTATTTTATAATAAACAAATTAAAATATACGAAAATCAATTTTTGAACATAAGTGTAACATGTCCTTTAAATTTTTAAACACTTTCTTATTTATTTATTTAAGAAACCTCGATGGTATAAGATAAAGAAAAGGGCAATTATCCACCGACCACCTATTTTTTCGCACTTTTTCAAAAATACATAATTCTTAATTTTTTTTGTTGAACTCCACTCGAAATTATATTATTTTGCACTTGTCCACTTCCGTCTTCAAAATGTTAAGAGAACTAACAGAATATTGTATAAATGACTTTTTTACCCCCAAATGTAAAAGAGCAATTATCCACCGGCTACCTTTTTTTTACGTATTTCTTGAAAAATACACAATTTCTAATTTTTTTTTTGCTGAAATCCCCTTAAAGTTATATTATTTTGCACCTGTCCACTTCTGTCTTCAAACAATGTCATTGTGAAATGACAATTTTACCCTTATGATGTCAGACCAGTGAAAAAAATGTTAACTTCGGATGGAACACTGCCTAAAAAAAAGATTTATATATTTTTGAAAAAGATAAAAAACATAGGTGGTCGGTGGATAATTACCCCAAAGAAAATTACATCGATTAAAAAGGAAGTAGTTCGCTTTACTCCTCAAATAATGCATGGTGCTAAAACAAAAAGGGGCCAAAGTTCTAAAGTAAAATTATTATTAACATGCATGAAAGAATCCAAATATAAGAAAGAAAACAAGCAATGGTATAAATAACTTAAGAATTCATAAGCATCATCTGTAAACAGTCAGACTAAGTCAAGTCATGACAACAGGCGCCAAGATGAGCCAGAAGGTCAAGCACACTACTGCGTAGAAGTTCATATCATGTTGTACCGCGGATTTTGGAAAGCCCAAAGGGGCTCCCACCACAGGAATTTTTTTTTTTTTTTGATAATAACATCGATAAAGAAAGTGATTTATTAGATAAAATTCAAGAACCTAGACCATGTTGTATAACTGATTTGGAGAGCCTAAGAGGGCTCCAACCTCTGGCCCCTTTTTTACTTCGTATAACCTCGAAAATGTCAGAAATAAATTAAATGAAAGTCAAGCGGAAAGACATAATGAGCTATACTTCTTAAGATGAATAAGTGCGAAAAAATAAAAACTTATAGATTACGGAGGCAAATAATGAAACGGATCATAGTAAGGGAATTCATTAGCATCCTTAGATTTACGCTCCAAACTATCCCTAAATCTTGTTAGCTAATGTTCATCGATTATCCATTTGAACCGGTCCCTTCGAGTAAATATCAGCTGTATGAGATTAAAGACGATCCGAGGAACCAAATGGTTGTGGCTCAGTTGGCAGCGCAGCCTGAGTTTGTGGGAAGAGTTCTCGGGTTCGATCCCCACTAAACACACTATTTGGGAGAGGTAAAAAATCTTAACTGTGACTACACCTCGAATCCGGATTAGTCAAGGCTCAATGCGGTCACGGGACAAAGGGTGGTTTACAACCAAAAAAAAAAAAAAAGACGATCCGAGGAGCCTCTTCGAAGAAGAAGGTTGTTAGTCTTGCTTGTAGCAAAGACATTCGATGCCAAGATGTTGAGATTGGTGAAATAAATTTGGTGTACAGTCCAGCAATATCTACTCGTTCAAAATGCTAAACCGACTCTTTTTGGGAAACCGATTCCAGCCTATTGAGTCTTGGATTTCCAAGACTCTTCATTATCTATATCTTGGATTTTGTATTTTCATAATTTATGATTCCACGCATTCGAGGAGGATGTCTATTGCCCCATTGATGACCTGAAATTGGCGTACTTCGAAAGATAGTTTCTTGTCCCATTCGTTCTTTGTTCTTCTCTATTAAACTGCGAATTAACAAAGGCATGAGAATTCAAGTGAGTTCTATGTTCGAAAATGAATTCTTTATCACAACGTTTCAGTAAAGCAAACACAAACACAGACCTCACCTACTGAATTTAGTTAAAGGATTATTATCATCATTGGGATGGGGCTATTTGCACTATAAAAAATACTTATTATTGTTATTTTTTTGGGAAAGGAAAGGTAGGGAGTTTGAGGGATGCACAAATTTATTTTAGGCCCCGACCTCCCAAAGAATTCAAAGATGGAAGGTCAGCTGATGAGAGTCATTTGATAAATGAAAACCACTAGGTCGAGTCATTTGAGGCTTGCAACTTATTTACTTCGTTTTTTTTAACCTTATATTTTCCCTAAGATTCGAACTTGAATGGCCAGATAAGTAAAGCAGCTTCAAAACCACTATGCCAAGCCCCCAAGGGTAAGCGGTGTCCTTGCTTATTTCATTAGGTAGAGTCAACTAAATATGCTCAGATTTTTCACAATTAATCTTGTTGTTCTCTAGTTATTATTAATTAGGTAAATTTGAATTCCTTTATCTTAACATATTTGAATTAGTAATCTCGAAAGTTTCAGTTAGTAATCTTTAAAATAACATAACTATGTTTCTATTTACGAATGTGTATAGACACATGTAGATGTATGTTACGCACTATTCCCTATAAATGTTTTTACATTTTCCTTCTACTTTGTTCAAGCTTTAACACTACTAATACAAAACTAAAAGGAAACAAAAAATCGTTTTTTTTTTTCTCTATTGAAAAAAAGGGTAATTGGCATTGAGCCTCAGCAAGAAGGTGCATGTTGTCATTTGGTGGTTGGTTCAATGCCAGGAAGCGGTTTGTAACATCTTCAATTCAGGGGTGACCAAAGAAGTAAGGACTGCCAGATGGTGAGTAACATACACCTACATGTGTCTATACACATTCGTAATTTCAGCCCGAGTGAAATTACTGACAAGCTCAGTGGCCATTTTGTAGATCCCGGATCTACGTTTGGAGAATGTCATCATCTCGTCATCCTCATTTTCAATTTGTAAGCTCTTTAATTTTCAGCTGTTAAAGAAAAATATGAGTTTGTCTGAGTTGTTTTGCTACATCAACTACTGCTAGTATATCATTAATAAATCTTTCTTAAAATTATTTCTAAAAATATTATTTTGCTAGATTTTTTAACTGATAATATCATTTGGGTAACTAATTAAAATAACCGTCCAATATTGTTACAATAATAATCCATAAATAGAAGTAATGAAGCCTTCCAATATTGTCAAAATAATAATCCGTAAATGGAAGTAATGAAGGAGCGAAATCAGTGTATTTAGTTGAGATCTTTAATTAGTAATTCTTGTAAATTATAGATTTTATTTTCTTCATCAAACAAGCAGTCACATAATTATATTCAGGTATATTAAAGCATATAAAGTGTTTGCACCTGCTCATTTCATGTTTTGAGAAAAAGAGAAAACAGAAAAAGAAAGAAACTCATAAACCATAAGTTCTTAAATTGTCACTTAAAATTCTTCTAAATTGAAATTGATTTTATTCAAGTCTTTAACGGGTTAGTTATACCCATATATTTTGCATTAAAGGTTTAAAGCTCATTTTATCATAGTTTCTTAATTATTAATTTTTTACAGTTTAAATTATTCTAATTGCTCAATAAATATCAATAGATTTTACACCACAAAACTTGAAAGTTTTTCACATTATTTATCACATATTATTCTTCCCTATACACATAAGTCTCCCACTTTCGACAGCTTTTTATGAGTACTTTTTTCTTTCGCTTTCAGGCAATATTACATCATTGTACAGTCTATATATTGGCTTTCAAGATTTTATCTGCTAGTTCAAATTTCCAAAATTAATGCCAAAGCAACAAAAAACTGAACTTTAAAACAGGAAAAAACAAATAATATATAAAGACGAGGTTTTCTCATATTACATCATTGTACAGTCTATATATTGGCTTTCAAGATCTTTTATCTGCAAGTTCAAATTTCCAAAATTAAAGTTGAACGAGGGTTATAATGCCAGAGCAACAAAAAACTGTACTTTAAAACAGGAAAAAACTAGTAATATATAAAGACGAGGTTTTCTAATATTAACTTGGCTTTCTTTAGGGAGAAATTATAGATATATTAGAGGTACCACGTTAGCCATACAACAAGTAAATGATATTATGACATGTATGCATTTCATTTAAACAATCATGTAAGTGGTGGTTATATTAAATTCAACTGCACATGACATGCATGCATTAATTGGTTGTAATACATCAGAGGTATTATAGAATTTCTCTTCTTTAGGATATAGCTAACATTAACCTTAGTCCGCTTAAAACTTTGGCATTGTAATGCATAAAGTGAAAAATAAGAAGACTGAACAATTAAATCTGACTAAAATGACGTAATGCTAATTTTTTTTTAAATTGTGAAATTCAATCAAGAACTTGAATGAAACAAATTTGAATTGACAACGGCCTAAGTAATGTATTTTAAATAATTTTAGGGTAATTTCTTTCTACAAACGAGGACTCAAGAAACAAATACACTTAAAATCATCATATATTTAGTCTAAATAAAAATCAATTTTTTCTTTGAATTTTTTTTTAAGACAAGGGTAGGTAAATCCCAAAGTTTTATTTTTATTTTTACCTCTACCTACCAATATTCAAACTTCGACAGCTAACCAAATAAGATTGTTAGAAAACCACTCGACCAAGCCCCTTGGGCACAATTTTTTTCTTATTTTTTCTTTTTTCTTTTTTAAAGATAGAGGGTGGGTAAAATCTCAATTGATTTTTTAATCTTCTATATCTCCGAGGATTTGATCTTGGGTGATTAATTAAATAAAACTATTTGAAAACCACTCAACTAGGCCCTGAAGGACAATCATATCTTAATTTTCTTATTCAGTAGGTAGAATTATTTAGATATACTCAGATTTTTTGGCATTATTGTTTTCTAGTTCTCCATAATTAGGTAAATTTATCTGTATGATGCTTGAATTGGTAATCTCGAGAGCTTAAGTTAGTAAATTTCGAAAGAACATAACTAAGTTTACATTTACACATGCACAAACACATCCACATGCTCATGGGCATGGGTGTATTTTACGCGCTATTCTCTATAAATATCATGATATTTTTCTTAAGCCTTGTTCAAGCTTTAATAGTACTAGTTGGAAAATAAAAGGACAAAAATCTTTTTTGTTGCATTGGAAAGAGGGTAATTGGCGCTAAACCTCAAAAAGAGGGTGATTGTTGTCATTTGGTGGCTGGTCCAATCCAAGGAAGTGGTTTGCATGCAACAGCTTCAATGGAGGGGTGACCAAAGGAGTAAGGCTTGCCAGATGGTGAGAACACCACAATGGCAATATCACCTCTAGGGAGAGTGACAAGCTTACTGGCCTTCTTGTAGATACCGGATATACGTTTAGAGAATGTTATCATCCTGTCATCTTTATTCTCAATCTTCTTCATCTTGATCTTTAACTTCTCCAAATGATTAAGACATAGAGGATTGAAAAAGAGGAGACAGGGTGATTACATTCTCCAAACATAGATCCGGGATCTACAAAAAGGCAAGTGAGCTTGTTACCCTCACTGGCTCTGAGATTGGCATTATTGTGATCTCACCAGCAAGCCTTTCTTTGTTTGTCATCCCTTAATTGAAGCTATTACAGATGGTTTCCTGGGTTGAACTAGCCATCAAATGACAACACTCATCTGTTTGTTGAGGCTCACCGAATAGGTGAGAAATTAATCATTTGCATATAGTGAAAGTAAAAAATTTACATGCATATGTACTTGAAGAAAGAGAATCCAGCAGTGGCGGACCTGTAGGTGGGCTACACCGGGTTATAGCCCGGTCCTGGTTAGGAAAAAAATCATTTATATCCCTTATATTTTCGTAATTTTATGTAATAATAGAGCTTTTATTTTTCTTTCATAAACGTTCCTAACTCAATTACCCTTATATTTTCATCAATTTTATAATATAGTAGAGTTTTTATTTTATTTTTAAATATGTCCTTAATCGAATTATGTTTTTTTCCAATTAAAATTAATGACTTACTTTATAAAATGATTAAATTATACACTTATTGAATAGACTGAAAGTATTAGGGGGCTAAAAGGTTACTACTGCTTTATTTTAAAAAAATTATAATTGAAAAAATTAGGTCAAAATAATATAAAATTATTACTAGTACTAAAGTACTTACAAAAACAACGCATAATAGCAATTATCAACATTTTCATAAACTTTTTATGTGAATTTTGATATTTCATTTAGTAGTTACAATAACTAAGAGGATAAATTAAAAAATAAAATTTGAGTATTTTGAGGAGTTTTTGATAGAAGAATTATTAGCATATGATACTTCAAACAAAGTCAGAGCGCCTACTAAAGAAATAATGGTACTCAGATACATTTTTATTGGATGAGTTTAGTTTATTATTGAAAATTTGATTAATAATATAATTATAATTTTAAAAGATGAATAAATTTTACTTGTTTAATTTATTTAAGTCTAATAGTTAAGTACTTGACTTCAAGCATTAAAGTTTTACATGCGATTTTTAATTTATTGTAATTACAAGTATTGATTTAATTTAGTTTAAAATTCTTAATTGATTTATTAATCCTTATATAATTACATGTTATTATAGGTTGTAATGTCGGATTCCATAATTGAAAAATAATGTTTCCACATTTACTGGAGTATGTTGATAATAGGTTTTTCCACATTAACATTTTTTGTTGCTACAATTTGAAGCTGAATAAAATTAACATCTCTGCACTTGATGATAGTCTCTGAATATTGATGGAATTCATATTGGAAGATCAAGTGTCATTAAGGTAACACATTCAATGATAACCATTGGAGATGACTGTGTCTCTCTTAGTGATGGCAGTAAAAATATCCTATTGTCTGATGTTTTTTGCAGACCAGGACATGGGAATCATTGTTGGCAGCCTTGGAAAATATAAAAAGGAAGAAGACGTAGTTGGATTGACAGTCATAAATTGCACCTTCACATGCACAAGTAATAGTGTGATAATCAAGATATAGCCTGATTCTCAGGCTGGAAAGGCTTTCAATTTCACATTTAAAGACCTTGTCACGAATAATGTGGGAAACCCACTGTGATTGATCACGATTATTGCCCACACAACAAAAGTACCATAAAATTTCATAAACATTAACTCATTATGCATTATTTGCTTATATTTCTAGATTTATGGATGAAACTCATCTCGATATCCTAATGTTAGCTAATATTTCCTAATTACCCATTTTAATAGGTTCCTTCATATTAAATGAAGCCCAACACCATCTTTCATTAGAAAAGCCTAAATTAATAAGTCCAACTCATGGAAGGTTCTAGGAGTAGGTATGGATGGTGTTAGGTCATAGGTTTGGTAGGTGAAATATATTGTTGTTATTTTTTTTTTTAATTTTTGTTTAAATGGTGTAGATTTATTCTCATGTATTATAAATACTTTCTTGTATCTTTTGGTTAGGCATCAAGTGAAGAATGAAGAACTAACATAGAGAAAGCAAAGTGAGCCATGATTGTTATAGTATCTTTCTCGTAAAATATCAACAAAGACCTTCAGTTTAGCAAAAATCTTTTATTACCTAAATAATTTTAGTTTTAAACAGTTTAGTCCTCCTCGGTTTTCAACAATTGGTATCATAGCGTGGTTGGCTGGGGACCATTGTTGCACTATTGCCAAAAGTTCATAACAACCAAGGACTATTGTAGAGAATTTGTAAGAAAACAACGAGGTCGATCAAAGATCGTTTGGTAGAGCTTTGTTAGATAGTGAGGAGTTTAAAACTCCGTAAGTTCATTGGTGGAGATCAAGCTTGCCTAGTATTGACAAAATCTTGCAATTACAATGGGTGACCTTTAAGTAGTTGGAGGAGTAAAAAACCCAGCAAAAATAATTACAATATATAAGGAATATTGATAGAGTCCTACCTACAAGGCCAAGACCTATAGGAGAATGTTTGTAGTAGAGATTTGTAACCACCAATTAAAGATGCTGTTTTGAAGAAGTGGAACGTTAAAAGTAAGAAGGTAATGTTCGCCATCAAAAGTACAATTGAAAAAGAGATGTTACAACACATAAAAAAAGGTTAAAACACTTAGGAGGCTTAAGACACTTTTGCAACGAGTTTTTCAAAGAAAAATAACACACGGCTACAACTTCTGTAGAATGAGCTACTGTTAATTTTACAACAAAATGTAACAGTAGACAAGTACAACTGAAGAAGAAATATTGCAACACATAAAAAAGACTAAGACACCTAAGGAAACTTGAGACACTTTTGCAATAATTTTTTCGAAGAAGAGTTTCACAAGGCTACAATTTCTAGAGAATGAGCCATTGTCAATTTCATAATGAAACATGACAATAGAAAACTACTTCAGTAAAGTTAAATCCTTGTACTGTGAAATTTCTGAGTTAGATCCTATTACTATAATTTATTAATATAGAATAAAAATAATTATTATCCATGGTTTGAGGCCAGAATTTAAGAGCTTTGTTACGACTATCCAAGTTTGGCCAATTAAGAAATGAATGACAAGCAAATGAATAAGGCCTTAGTAAAGAATAACAAGGACACACTCTTCACCAGTAAGAAGAGACATCGATTCAGACAATATAGTGGTGGAGGATCTAAATAAAATGTTGATATGTTAAGAGGTCATCAACAAGAAGGCAGCTCACAGACATACAGAGAACAAAAGGATCGTGGTAATGATGGAAAATACAAGCCAAATAAGAAGTTTGAAGGAAATTGTTACAACAGCAGAAAGTTAGGCCATATGGCGAAAGATTGCTGGTCTAAGAAGTTAAGTTTCTCTTGAATCCTATAAGGGCTATACTTGAAGTTAAGATTTGTGAAGAACTAGACATAAGTACTCACCTTGTAGGGTAGAGAGATTAGATGTTCATAATGTCATACCTTAGGTAGAATAGCAACTGGTCATTGTTAGGATACTTAAGGGTATGAGAAGTCCAACACGCGACAGCTGAGGATACAAAATAATTTTGCTAGTGCTGTAGGAATTGCTGTAGCAACTGGTGCTAATTTGATGAAAATCTCTCAACCCATAAAGAGAGTTTGATCACTCAACTACTTCATTCTCATTAGATTCTTTTACACGATTTATCTAATTTATTTCATTACTGCAGTTGTTTGTTTTATTTGCTTACAATTGTTCGTTTCGGTAGTAATCAACTTTAACTAGGTTCATCTTAAAATAAAGGTAGATTGCACTATTGTGGTTGCTGTAGCATTTTTAGTAACATCAGTCCCTGTGGAGACGATCTAGAATATTTATTACTTTATTACTTGTTGTGTACACTTGCACATTGGCATCAATAGCAACTGAGTAGAAATTTACCAATAAGTTTTTGGCGTCATTGTCGGGGATTGATTGTTTATTTTCGAAGTGTGAAGTAAATCTTGATAGTGCCAGCTTGATCTAATTTGTTCTATTTATTGACAGATCAACACTTGCATGCGCAAAGACAGATTTGTTGTATTTCAATTTGATCCTGAGATTGAAAGGACTGTAAGGAGACTGCGGAAAGAACAAAGAAATTCAAAAACTGTTTCAGACATGGATAATTTGTAGGATGTGGGAAATTTGGACCCTCACGGGCTACTACAACCTGTCAACATTCAAGAGGAGCAGAATGAACATGGTAATCAGAGACAGCCAGGCAACAACAATATTATTTACATGGCTGATGACAGAGGCAGGGCTTCAGAGATTATGTTGTGTTAACTCCTCAAGTTGTACATCCTAGAATAGTCAGACCTGAAATGGAAGCCGCAAACTTTGAACTTAAGCCAGTAATGTTTCAAATGTTGCAAACAGTGGGTCAATTCAATGGATTACCAACTGAAGATCCTCACCTTCATCTTAAGTTATTTTTGTAAGTGAGTGATGCTTTTAAAATTGCTGGAGCAATACAAGATACTTTAAGACTAAGGCTTTTTCCTTACTCCTTAAGAGATCAAGCAAGAGCACGGTTGAACTCATTACCATCTGATTCCATCACTACATGAAGCAACACCCAAATTTCTCATGAAGCAATCATAATCAAAATGCTCCAGCACTAAGTGCACAAAACATAAATACTCAATCACCTGGTTTTCATCAGTAGAATCAAGGGCAAAAACACACCAGCCATGATCCACTTACTTCATTAGAAACACTGATTAAGGAATACATTGCGAAGAATGAAGCAATTGTGCAAAGTCAAGTTGTATATCTAAGAAACATGAAAAATCAAATTGGACAGCTTGGAACACCAATAGTAGCAGATCTCATGGAAGCTTGCCCAGTAATACAGAAAATCCAAGAAGAGAGGGAAATGAACACTGCAAAATAATCAACTTAAGATCTGGAAAGAATGTTGATATCCCTGTTGATGTGACTAGAAAAAGGTTAGAACTTAATTCTTCACAAGAACTACCTCAAGATGAGAGCATGTTACAGCAACCCAGCCATCAAGATACTGATGTTAGTAGTCAAGCTACAACAACTATAGAAGGGAATCAACCAATAAATACTGAAGAAAAAGTTGCAACACCAGTGGTAACAACTCACAATAAATCAAATGAGCAGAGATTGGTATCTCCTGAAGCTACCTAGCAATTTAGGCATCCACCTCCTTTCCCACAGAGATTCTAGAAACAAAAACAAGACAAGCAGTTTAGTAAATTCTTGGAAGTACTGAAGCAATTATACATCAACATTCCTTTTGTGGAAGCATTAGAGCAAATGCCTAATTATGTGAAATTTCTAAAAGACATTTTGGCCAGAAAGAGAAGGTTGGGAGAATTTGAAACTATTGCTTTAACACAGGAAAGCAGTCACATGCTCCAAAGTAAGATTCCTAAAAAATTAAAAGATCTAGGAAGCTTCACAATACTATGTTCCATTGGAACTAGGTACAGTGGCAGAGCACTCTGTGATTTGGGAGCCAATATTAATCTGGTGCCATTATCTGTATTGAAGCAGTTGGGAGTAAGAGAATGCAGGCCAACAACAGTTACTCTGCAATTAGCTACAGATATCATGCATATCCTGAAGGAAAAATTGAGGATGTAGTGGTGAAGGTTGACAAATTTATCTTTCCAGTGGACTTCATTATATTAGACTTTAAGGCTGATAAAGAAGTACCCATTATACTTGGAAGACCTGTCTTAACAACCGCGAAGACTTTGATAGATGTGCAAAAAGGAGAGCTAACAATAAGGGTGAATGACTAACAAGTTACATTCAATGTATTAGAGGCTATGAAGAACCCTGATGAGACAGAAGATTGTAATTTCCTGAGTGTTGTGGATTTTATTGTAGCAAATAGAATTGACAGATGCTGCTGTAATGAGGTCATCAAGGTTACCACCTTTGAGAGCTTTGAAGAAAAAGTTGTTACAGCAAACCAGATATATTGGATGGAAGGAAAACAATCTAACAGATATAGCAGATTTGTTGAACTTACTAACTGATCAATGATTGAGATTAATCCTCATAAAGAACTTACTAAATTCAAGAAGTCTTAACTTTCTCTGCATACTTCTTCTTACATCATCACTTATGTCATCGCTTATGTCATCATTTCTTATGTCATTACTTATGTCATCATTCCTTAAAATTAAATATTATAAACTTTAGGGGCTTGTTAGCTTAAAACAAATCCACTATATTTAAGTGAGAAAATTGTACCTCACACAACTCATTAAAGGTTTTATGAGTAGGTACGGTGAGTGTTAGGTGGTAGGTGCTATTTGAATGGTTGAGATTTGTTCTTATGTACTATAAATACCCTCTTATATATTTGATAGGCATCAAATGAAAAGTGAAGAATTAGAAGAGATAAAGTAGAGTGAGCCGTGAGTGTTGTAATATTTATTTTGCAAAATATCAATAAAGTCCTTTAGTTTAACAAAATTCTTCTATTTCCTAAATAATTTTAGTTTTGGGCAGTTTAGTCCTCCTAAGCTTTCATCACCTTCACGGGTGAAAATTAGCGATATGAGATTTAAGAACATCTGAGGAACTTCATTGGCCAAGAAAGTTGTTAGTATTTTCACAACAAACAAATTTCATGCCAAAATGTTGAGATTAGAGTCATAAACTTAGTGTATAATGGTGTTGATGATAAGGGTCCAGTAATATCTTCTTGTTCAAATGTTAAACCAACTATTATCGGAAAACAAATTCCACACACTTACATCTAACTTGGTTTTTCCAAACTCTTCAATGTCCATATCACGTATTTTATTTTTCCATTACTTGATTCGAGGATGTCTATTGCCCTCTCGATGATTTTTAGCTGTAACATCATCAAATTAATTAGTAATGATCATTTGTTGTGTTGAATCCCCCTTATTTTCCCAAGACTTTAATACTCCTCCAAGATTCAATCAAGAGTAATTGAAAAATCCATCAAGGAATTAAGTAAAAACAGATCAAACAACAAAGAAAACAAGAGATAAAATTTTTAAGTAATTTAGGACCTACTTGGTATTGTTTCTAGATTTGTATTTTTTGAAAACAAAGATAAGAATGAGAATAGTGTTTTTGTAGTTCCTGTATTTCAAATTTAAGTATGCGTCTGATACTATTTTCTATATCTTATATTTTAAAATTGAAAAACAGTAATATTGTTTAGTAAACACAATTGAGAAGGATAAAAATAGTGAATATATGTTTGATAGTACCATTTCTAAAAATAATTTTTACTAAACATTGTCATACTTATAGTTAAAAAATAATCGTCGAATTAATACATACACAAACATACCATGAATAATTTTGTAGTAGTATTAATAAAAAAATTTATATTGTCATTATTAATAGTATTAATAAAAAAATCTATTTTGTCATTATTTTGACACTGTAATTAAAATATATATTACAGTACATAATTTAAACAAAATAATTATCAATTCTTTTTATTTCAGGGCAGTACATGAAAGAAATGAAATTAAAAAGAGAAGTTGTATTTCTTCAAGCATCTTGTGATGAACTAGGATAGAAACCTTTTCAAAATTTTAACTTTGACTCAAACAATTTATCAAGATTTAGCAAAATGGAGCAATCGAAGAATATTTTATTTGAAGTAGATGAAAAAATATATGCCGATCAAAGAATATTTTGGTTCCAAATTTTTTATCTTAAAAAATTATTTTTAGGTTAAACTAAACAAATATACACAAAGAGTAATGATACAGCTACAAACTCTTGTACAAACTTATTTTGTACAAACTGATGTGGTATTAACTCATTGGTTGAATGAAAATATAAATTAATAAAAATAAATCATGTGGGCCAAGTGATATTTCATTCAACCAATCTTATCATGCCACATCAGTTTGTACAAAATAAGTTTGTACAAGAGTTTGTGGCTGTATCATTACTCATACACAAATCAGTAGAATCTACATGGTTTTGGCCGCTTGTAAAATGTATGGAACGTGTAAAAGCCGTTTTTTATTCCATGACCAATTTGTGGAGCTTGTATTTTACATTTTATGGGCATGTTTGTCCTAAAACAGTTGCCATAGTCCAACTATATTTTAAAATGAAAAGAAAAATGAAAATGGCCTCGATAAAGGCCCTTAGCAGAGGTGTCATAGTGAACAAGATCCAATACTTTCGCTAAACAAGAATCAAAGGTCATAGACAGTGGCGTAACTACTCTTATGCCTAGGGTTGACCAAAATTTTGAAATTTTTTATTTTTAAAGTATTAAATAAAAGTTAGAGTTAAGAAAAATATTAATAACTGGCAACTCCTAGACTTTAAGAAAATATTAATGCCCCCTTCTACTTTATATTCTGTTGTTTGTGAAAGCAAATCCAGAAAACCAAAACGACAGAAGACTTTGCGTTTAGAAGCTGGAAACACTTAAGCTCAAACGGCACAGGATCCTGCGTTTTGAAGAGTAAAAGAAATACACTTCTGAACGACGTATGGGTTTGTCGTTTAGATTTAAGTGATTCACGCGTATATCACGTGCTTGAGTTCAGCTTTGCAAAGTTCGTTATATGTCGTTAGAAGCATGAGGAACTCACGTGAGGTGCTGGTGATTTTTTGGGTTCGTTAACTAAAGCTGTTATGGAACAGCTGATGTGGAAGCAACGGATTGGAGAGCAGAGAGAGCTAAAGAGAGAGAAGGGAACTGGTTATATAAGCTAGTTGTAATCTGTCTTTGAGAGCTAAGCATTTACTCTCTAATTCATCTGAAGGAAATCAATAAAGCTGTGTTCTTTCCCTCCCGTGGATGTAAGCTAGAGAAATCTAGCTGAACCACGTTAAAGATTCTTTGTTCTTTCTTTACTTTACTTTTGTTTGATTCTTTAGACCATTTTGATTGATCATCTAAGTTCCATAGGTTCATCTTAGTCTAAGCTTTTCAGTTAAACATCTTGCATCTTGTTAATTGGAGGTCTATCTTGGGTTGCTGTTAATAAGCACCGAGAGTTCTACAATTGGTATCGAGCTAGATTTACAACCAAATGACAAGTATGGTTTCAACCAAGATCGATCTTGAAAAGTTCTTAGCAAGAATGATTTTAACATGTGGAAGGTAAGATGGAGGCCTTGATAACACGGGGGCTAGGGGATGCACTCGAACTTGTCACCAAGAAGGAAGGGAAGAAGAATCATCCTCCAAGACACAAAAATGGCTTCGAGATAGACAAGAAGACTTTTTATATTGTGAGTCTTGGTGACTCGGTGATAAGGAGGTTGCCAAGGAGAAACCTACATGCATGGGGACACTTGGCGGTAAATTAGAAAAGATTTACATGACTAAATCTTTGGCTAATAGGTTGTATATCAAAAGAAGGATACAGCATGAAGATGGCAGAAGGGTCCTCTCTGGATGATCATATCGATGAATTTAATCAAGTTTGTGACACACTTGAAACCATTGATGAGGGGCTGGATGATGAAGGAAAGGCATTGCTTCTGGTGAGCTCTCTACCTCAGTCTTATTCAAATCTTGTTGATGCCCTTATGTATGGAATATCAACCTTATCATTAGATGAGATTAAGGCTGCTTTGAATACTAGAGGGCTACAAGAAAAATCTAGAAATATGATGCATGCTGAAGGGTTATCAGTAAAGGGTAAATTTAACAAGAATGATGGAAAGAAGAAGAAACAAAAGCAAGAGAAGTCTAAATCACAAAACAAAAAGTGCTTCCATTGTCATAAAGAAGGCCACTTTAAGAGAGATTGTCAAGAATTGAAGAACAAAAGCAAGGAAAGAAATGGTGATGCAACTACAGTAGAAGAAGAAGGCTATGAATCTGCTGGTGTATGTGTGGCTACTGAGGATCTCCAGAGAGGTAAATGGATACTAGATTCTGGTTGCACCTTTCATATGTGCCCATTTAAAACTTACTTCTCTGATTACCATGATTTAGATGGGGGAAAAGTAATGATGGGTAACAATGCTGTATGTAAAGTCATTGGCATGGGAAATGTGAGTCTTAGGCTTCATGATGGGACAATTTGGGAACTTAGAGAGGTCAGATATGTTCCTGATTTAAAAAGGAACTTAATCTCACTAGGTTTGATTGATCAGAATGGGTTTAGTATTAAGCTTGAATCTGGTAGATTGCTAATCATGAAGGGCTCTAAGATAGTAATGAAAGGGTTCAAAAAGAATGGAGTATATGTCCTAGATGGTGAAGCAATTACAGGAATAACAGATGTGATTGTTGGCACTGGTATGGAAAGCACCAGGTTGTGGCACCTAAGATTGGGGCATATGAGTGTTAAGGGGTTAAAAGAGCTTGAGAAACAAGGAGTTGTGGGGAAGGATAAGATAGAGGAGTTAGATTTTTGTGAGGATTGTGTATATGGAAAGTCCACAAGGCACAGTTTCAAAAACTCAACCAGCAAATCTATTGGCATCCTAGACTACATACACTCTGATCTCTGGGGACTACGAGCACAAGCTCATTAGGTGGAAATAGTTATTTTTGTCAATAATAGATGATTATTCAAGAAGGGTTTGGAGTGTACTAAAGCACAAAGATCACCCTTTAACAAATTCAAAGAATGGAAAACCTTAGTTGAAAATCGCAAAAAAAGGTTAAGAAGTTAGAGCAGACAATGGACTTGAGTTACGCAATCCCCACCGTGCAAATGAAGGGATAGCAAGGCATAAAACAGTGAGGTTAACACCTCAGCAAAATGGATTGGCAGAAAGAATGAACAGGACCTTGATGGATAAGGTGAGGTGCATGCTGGTGCAAGCAAAATTTCCAAAAAAGTCTCTGGGCAGAAACCTTGTTAACAGCAAGTTATCTGGTGAATTTGAGTCCCTCTGCTGCTCTAGACTTTAAGACTCCATTTGAAATGTGGCATGGGCAACCAGCAAGCTATGTCAATCTTAAAGTGTTTGGATGCCCTGCTTATGCACATATCAGTCAAGGAAAGTTAGCACCCAGGGCTCTTAAAAGTCAGTTCCTAGGCTATCCTGATGGAGTTAAAGGATACAAACTATGGTGCACTAATCTAGAACCTCCAAGGTGCATAATAAGCAGAGATGTGGCATTGATGGAAATCGAAAGGATGACTTTGTTGAAAACTAAGAAACCTCAAGTGCGAAGACATCCACCTTGAGGTGGAGCATCCATTCAAAGAAATCGAGAGACAACTCGAGATCAAGAGCAGTGGAGATGAAAATGAATGCGGTGACCTCATGATCTCTGGGAAGTGCAAGGTTATCAGTTGACAAAAAATAGAGAAAAGAGACAAATCAAACCACCACAGAGATATGGGTATGCTGATCTGATAGCATATGCACTAGCTGCTTCACATGATATTGATGTAGATGAACTCAAGAGTTATGTAGAGGCTATTCAAAGCTCAAACAAATCAGAATGGCAGGAGGCTATGAATGATGAGATAGCTTCTCTTAAAAAGAATCACACCTGGATATTGATTGATAAACCTGGTAACAGAAGGACAGTGGGTTGCAAGTGGGTTTTCAGAGTCAAGGAAGGCCTCACAGCTAGTGAACCTAAAAGGTACAAAGCTAGGCTGGTAGCAAAGGGGTATACTCAAAGGGAAGGAGTTGACTTTAAAGAGGTATTCTCCCCTGTGGTCAGACATGCCTCTATAAGGTTGCTGTTAGCAATGACTGCAATTCAAGACTTAGAGCTTGATCAACTTGATGTCAAGACTGCATTTTTACATGGAAGACTACAGAAAGAAATTCTTATGACTCAACCTGAGGGTTATGTGGATTCTGAGAAACCAAACCATGTTTGCTTGCTGAAAAGATCATTGTATGGGCTCAAGCAATCTCCAAGGCAGTGGTATCTCAGGTTTGATGAATTCATGCTGTCACATGGATACCTGAGATGCAGTTTTGATTGTTGTGTATATTACAAGCTAATAAGCACAAATCTCTACATATACCTGTTACTATATGTAGATGATATGTTGGTAGCTTGTAAGTCAAGAGAAGAAATTGAAGCTTTGAAGAATTTGCTGAGCTCTGAATTTGAGATGAAAGATTTGGGGTCAGCAAAGAAGATACTAGGCATGGAAATCAAGAGGGATAGAAGCAAAGGCATTATGTTTCTTTCTCAAGAGAAATATCTGAGGAGGGTACTGGAGACCTTTGGGATGACCTCATGTAAACCTGTGATGACTCCAATAGCAATACATTTTAAGCTCTCCAGAAAGAAGCAAAAAGTTAGAGATGGCTAAAATTCCCTATGCTAATGGCATGATGTATGCTATGGTTCTAACTAGGCGATATCTCCTATGCTCTAAGTGTAGTTAGCGATATATGGTGAAAAGAACATTGGAGAGAAAAAGTGGGTCCGAGATACCTAAGTGGAACCTTGGACCATGGAAGTCAGGAATCAAGTCTGAGGGGATCAGGGGTTTTGTTGATTCTGATTTTGCTGGGGACTTAGACAGAAGAAGATCTCTCACAGGGTATTTGTACATGCTGGATGGTTGTTTGATTAAGCCCCAGGCAAGTCTTGACGTGTTGTTGCATTATCAACAACAAAGAATAAAGGAAGCCTTATGGTTGAAAGGCTTGATTTCTGAGCTAGGAATGAGTCAGAAGACAATTGATGTGTTCTGTGATAGCTCAAGTGCCATTTACTTGAGTAAAAACCCAGCTCACCATGAGAAGATAAAGCACATCGACATTAAGCTGCATTTCATCAGAAATGTTGTCTCCATGGGTGTGGTCAGAATGGTGAAGATACATACAGATAAAAACCCTGCTGACATGTTAACTAAAGTAGTCACTATAGCTAAGTTCAAGGTGTTCTTGGACATAGCTGGTCTTGGCTGCTATTAATTCATTCAGGAAATTGAGGGGGAAATCAAGGGTTGATTTGTTTCAAGGTGGAGAATTGTTGTTTGTGAAAGCAAATCCAGAAAACCAAAACGGTAGAAGACTTTGCGTTTAGAAGCTGGAAACACTTAAGCTCAACGACATAGGGTCCTGGGTTTTGAAAAGTAAAAGAAATACACTTCGGGGTTTGTCGTTTAGATTTAAGTGATTCACGCGTATATCACGTGCTTGAGTTTTTGCAAAGTTCGTTATATGTCGTTAAGCATGAGGAACTCACGTGAGGTCTTTGGTGACGGGGTTCGTTAACTAAAGCATGCCGGTGATGTGGAACGCTGAGAGCAGAGAGCTAAAGAGATGGTTATATAAGCTAGTTGTAATCTGTCTTTGAGAGCTAAGCATTTACTCTGTAATTCATCTGAAGGAAATCAATAAAGCTGTGTTCTTTCCCTCCCGTGGATGTAAACTAGAGAAATCTAGCTGAACCACGTTAAAGATTCTTTGTTCTTTCTTTACTTTACTTTTGTTTGATTCTTTAGACCATTTTGATTGATCATCTAAGTTCCATAGGTTCATCTTAGTCTAAGCTTTTCCGTTAAACATCTCACATCTTGTTATTGGAGGTCTTTGGGTTTGCTCTATCAATTTGAGATTCTACATATTCCTTATTATTTTATCTTTTATTTATACAAAATATAAATTATCTATTTTTTTATTCATCAAAGAGCCGTAACTATACGTCAAGATCTCAAGACTTAAAATTGGTGTCTTCATCTTCTGTTTCCTTTTTAAGCTTATTACACATAATATAACTAAACTAATTAAACGAACCATTCAAATTTTAGTTCTTTGATTCTCCCCCACAAGGGGCAAGGCCACCAACTATACTAGAAGATCCCAGAATTTAATGTTCATACAGAATGAAAAAACATAAAGTTTGTTTCGGATATATGATTGATTAGATGGTGTAATATACAATTATTTTGTATTTTCATTTATTTTATTTTTTGTAATATTTTTTTATACACATTTTGACAACCTCAAATCAAAATCTTAGCTCCACTCTTGGTTACAAAACTATAGATCTCGTTATGGAGACCAAAATGAGACAAATAATTCTCTCTACAGCTTTCCCTCAACTCAACTCACGGAGCATTCTGCGAATTTTGCTCATCAATCAACCTTATAAAGATTGATCTTAACAAATCTAAAACCCTTCCACTCATTCTAACTAAGTTCTAACTAGGTTTGGCAAAAAAATGGACCTTCACAAGATTGCCTAGAAAAGGGCTTAAGAACAAAAACCCAGGCTAGATCTGGCCCTCTATTTTTAAAATATAAATTTATGCATTAAAATAATAAATTAAAATTTAAAAGATATTAACAAAATAAAGAAGGAAAACTTAAACCCCTAATTCTAAATCAATGATAATTCAGAGAACCTAAAATTATAATATTAAATTCTCTTTTAAACCTTAATTCTTTAAGAAAGTGATTGAATTAGAGAATTTAGAATGAAAAAAAATTAAATCTTTAAACTTTATTTACTTCATTTATTTATGGGAAAATATCCACCGACCACCCGTTTTTTCCAACTTTTTAAAAAATACACAATTTTTTTTTTTTTTACTGAAATCCACCTAAAGTTACATTTTGTTTCACTTTTCCACTTCCATTTGAAATCCATTAAGAAAACTAACGGAAACTTAAAAAAATGACTATTTTATTCCCCAAAACGAAAATAACAATTTCACCCTAACAATTGCCAAAAGTAATCAGATTAAATCTAAATATTTTCCCCATCGGTAAATAAAGAAATTAATTCCACAACCATCAAATGTGAGGGTTTTTTTTTAAAAAAAATATGTCTGTAATTAGAATGCTAAATTATAACAGTAGTATTAAAAATAGCTCAATCTCGCAAATCATTAATTGAATTTAAGATAAGTAGAGTTTTTTATTTATTAAGTTATAGTCTCTAGTAGTTAAGATTTTTTTGTACTTCATTAACGTACTAATAATGATATTAATCATTAAATCTGATTATTTTTGGCATTTTTAGAGTGAAATTGTAATTTTCATTTTGGGGGTAAAATGGTTATTTTTTTAAGTTTCCGTTAGTTTTCTTAACGAATTCCAAACGGAAGTGGAAAAGTAAGAAAAAATGTAACTTTAGGTGGATTCCAACAAAAAAAATGAATTGTGTATTTTTGAAAAATATGGAAAAAAGGGGTGGACAGTGGATATTTTTCTTTTATTTATTTATTATTTTATTTTGAAATAGTCATTTTCTTTAATTCGTTGTTGATTATAATAATTTGTTGATTATTAACTTGTTACAAGTTGACAACAATTTAAAAAATTAAAAAATATAATTGAAAATCTTGCGGTTAATTTTACCTTCTGATCGTCCAATTAAAAATTTAAAATCTTGCCCCCAAATTGTAATAGCCAATCACTGTCTTCTTCTCCCTTTTCCCACTTGTCTTTTTGCAATAGTGAAACTAGGGCTGCCGCTTGCTTTTAAAACCAAATTTCATAGTAATTTTCATCCAAGTCCAAAGCTTACTATTAATTACACATCTAAGTGAACCTTTGTTTTGGACTTTGGACTTCTAGACCCCCAAATAGGATGGACCCAACAAATCTGCCCCTCCAGATAATTTAAGGGGCACTACCAAGCCCACTTTCTACATACAATTTTTAAGTTTCTCCTTGGGCAATGGTTTTGTCATTATATTTGACCCATTCTCCGTTTTGTGTATCTTCTTAAGCTACAATTGTTTCTTTTCAAGCACGTCTCGTATCCAATGATACCTCACATCAATATGCTTGAAGTTTGAGTGGTATGTTGAATTCTTTGCTAAGTGAATGACACTTTAACTATCGCAATATACAACAAAGTTGTCTTACTTCACACCCAAATCTCGTAGGAAATTCTTCATCCACAAGATTTCTTTGCGACCTTCAATGATTACAATATACTCTTCTTCTATGGTAGACAAAAAACACATTGATGAAGTCTGGAATGCTATGAGACTGCTCCCCCTGCAAAGATGAGCAATATATCCTGATAGGGATTTTCTAAAATCAACATCTCCCGCTATATCTGCATCCATATACACTTGTAACACAGGTTTGTCACCACCAAAACATAAACATGCCTTGGAAGTGCCTCTGAGATATATGAGAATCTGCTTCACTGTTGTCCAGTGTTATTTGTCCGGATTGGAGAAAAACTAACTGACTATACGAACTGAATGAGTAATATCTAGTTTTATATAAACCATGACATACATTAAACTACCAACTACTGAAGCATAAGGAATGAAATAGAAGTGTGCAACCCAAGAGGGGGGGTGAATTGGAATTTTAAAAAATTATCCTAGCAAATCCACACAACAAGCAATCTAGTGTCTTAATAAAAATTGAAAGCATAAAAGCACAATAATTAAAGAGTAAGGGAGAAAAGAAACAAACACACAAATTTTTATGTGGTTCGGCAATCCCCGCTTACGTCCACGCCTCCAAGCGATCCAAGCTTGAGGATTTCACTATCCAAGCCTTTCCAAGGCTTCAACCGATTACAATTGACTTCAATGTGTCAATGAACCTTTACAACAAAGAGATTATCTCCCAATCTCTTCACTCAAGTGTCTCACACACTCAAACTCTTACAATTGAGATGAATAAATGAAGGTTACAATGAAACTCACTCAATGAGTAGATATTAAAAAATGAAGAACAAGAAATGATTCAATGTTTGTATTTTGCAAGTTTGAAGGCTCAAGATATCTCGTGTGCTTTTTGTTTTTGCTTGTTGGAGAACTTCAAAATGAGTTGGATTTGAGTTCTTATAGTTTGAGCTCGAAAACTAGCCGTTATGCACATTCTGGGCGTATCCGGCTTGCCGTTTATGGAATCCGGTAAGCCGCTTTTATGTTACCGTTAAGGCAAAAATTTGAATTTTGGCTAAAACTAGGATACATTCAATATCCATTTTGATTTAGCCATATTGGCTTTGCTTGCTGATGAAAATAAAAAAAAAGTTTTCGATATTTTTTAAAATCAAAGATTTTAAAATACTTTCATTTTAGTCCAAAATACTTTAATTCCATAACATCATTTTCTTATTATAAAAGCACAATTCATAAATCTTTGCTTAACAAATACATGTGGTTTGTTATCATCAAAATCAATATTTATAGCCATATAGACTAATAATCTCCCCCTTTTTGATGATGACAAAACACATTAAAAATTTAATCTGGTTATGAAAAGCTTCCCCTTAATCAATACAAGGTAAAAAATGATTTGAAAATGATTTAACAAAACTCCCCCTGTATACATGCATACTCCCCCTAGATACATGCATATTTTCATAACACATATTAAATTATTCTCCCCCTTCATCATCAAAAAGAATAAAGGCTCCCCTTATCAATCATCAAAATAGCAACACAAACACATTAGTAAAACAAATATCCATAAGCATAAGGAAATCCATATAATCCATAATGATCAACCAAAACAAATCCATAACATCCAAAACAAATACATAAACCGAAAAGCATAATAACCATCCATAGAGTCGAAAATAAAAGAACACACAATGCAGTAAATGAAATGTAGGTGTGTCCAAATACAAGCATAAGAAGCTACTCAGGTGGTGAGGATGGAGGTGGAAACGGATATGGAATGCCGAAGTGCTCAAAGAGGAGGCGCTGTCCATGAATAAACTGCTGCCGCTTGCTATTAAAACCTCATCCATAATCAAGAGTAACATCTTCAGAGGTAGGAGGCTGAGGAGGTGATGAAACGAATGTAGAGACAGAAGCAATCACGGAGGATCTCGCGTCTACGCCTCGCCAGAAATGAGAGGGAAAAAAATGGGTAGGTGATTGGAACCACGCGAATGGTCGATCATCACTTGGAGCAAGAAAGGTAAACTTGTTCTCAGTGTATTTGACCCAAGTGCCATTTTTCCACTCAAAGCCTAAGCCAACAATGGCATCATCCCCGATACCCTTAGACGGTCTACACGACGACTCTTTAATCGGTACATCAAAAAATTTCAAGATTCGGGTAATGAAATGACCATATGGAAGGAAGTGGGTAATCAACTTAGGTATACTGAGCATGTTTCGGACAATGGTATATCCTAAGTCGACTAGACGATGTCTAAGAATACAATCAATCAAGGCGACATCCATATGAGAGACCTCATCCAAATGGCCTGATCCAGGAAGGACAATACTCTGAATAAAACGAAGTAATATCCGAGTTTGAAGACAAAGACATTGGTTTCGAAAATGGAGTACAATCTTCATCGGAAAGGTCGACACGACGACATATATTCTTAACAGCATCAATATAAACGTAGTCATTAATGTCAGGAGGTTTCCTAGGTGAAAAAATTTCTAGGCCATCATCGGAAGATCCTAGGATGGAGTTCAACTCTGAATCATCAAACTCAATCAAAACTCCTCCAACTGTGGTGATTACTCGATTCTCTTTCTCCGCGGAACAATCCATATTCGAGTAAAATACTTTCACCAAGTCAGGATATACATTTTCCTCAACAACAAGTGCATTAAGCTAACCAACATCTTCCAACAATTGCAATAAAGTACTATTACTAATACTAAGATGATTTAACCAATCCGGTAAAACAAAAAAGGTTTGGAGTACCTCACGAGTCATGAACTGTTGGTGAAAACGTTTGGCTAGATATTTCTTGTTCTGAAAATGTGTGGACTCGAAATTGGATTGATCGGAGGTGCCTCCTGCTTGCCATGACCGGGTGGTTGGTTGAACCGGTTCTTTGCCTTTTCTTCAAACCGCCCGAGAGCTTGAAATTTTGATTTGGAGTGATTTGAAGTGAAATGAAGCAAAGAGAAGGAAGGAAATGAAGATTGAAAGAGATTTTGAGAAGCAATTTGGATAAAAAACGACTTGAGAGTGAGAAATTTAGAGAGAGAAAAATTCGGATAAACCCTAGGTTGAATTTGAAATCTAGAGTTTTGGATGTTGAAAATGGAGTTTAAGGATGGTTTTGAATGAATGAAGTGATGGAGAATGATTGTCGTGACTCAATTTGATGCAAAAGAGAAAGAAAATGATGTAATTTGGAGTGAGAAAGAGAGATAAGCAAACGATTTTTAGAGAGAGAACAAAGTCCGGTTGGCCGAATAAGAGGGAAAAGATGAATAGTTGAAATACCTCTCGAATCCGCGATTTCAACAAGCCGATTAATGTGAAAAAAAACGGCTTGCGGATTTGTGATCATATATGGACGAGCAACAACGCCTATTGAACCAGAAATCCGGTTTTGTTCTAACAAGCTTCCATGCGAATCCGGCTTTCCGTTTTTGCTAACCGGTAGTCCGGTTTGAGGCAAAGAGTTACCTCTTGAATTCATTTTAAGAACTTATCGGTGAGGCAGAGGCTTTTACAGATTGATAAATCCGGTTATCCGAATGATGACCCGAGAGCAACCAAAGCTAATCCAGTTATCCGGAATTTGACCCAAGAGAAATCAATAAGAAAAAGGTTTTCCAGATGAGTGGAAATGGAATATTGGTTTAGACTTGGAAAGCTTTTTGTGTCTAATTGAATATTGGCTAGCTCTTATGCTTGAACTACACACATCATTTTATTTTTGGCTTTAAAAATTGATTAATTTTAAATCATTTTGAGATTTAAAACTTTTCAAAAATCCATTTAATGCATGAAACATAAAATCATAAAATCATACAATTACAAGCATATCAAGCTATCTAATTCATGAAGCATAAATCCATATGATAACAAACATATCAAGCCATATAGTAAAACATAAATTAAGATTCAACGATCATTATTCCAAGCTCATGTCTTATCTTTATAAAAAACTCTTCGCTAAGAGGTTTTGTAAAGATATCCGCAAGTTGATTTTCAGTGGAAACAAATTTAATTACAACATCTCCTTTTTGAACATGATCTCTAAGGAAATGATGTCTAATTTCTATATGCTTAGTCCTAGAATGTTGAATAGGATTTTTGGAAAGGTTTATAGCACTAGTATTGTCACATAAGATAGGTATTTGATCAAGTATAATACCATAGTCTCTAAGGGTTTGTTTCATCCAAAGAATTTGTGCACACAACGCAATATATTGGTTGAAAGCGCAACCGAGTTTTGTTTCTTACTAAACCAAGAGACAAGTGAATGACTTAGGAAGTGACATGTTCCACTAGTACTTTTTCTATCAACCTTATATCCAGCAAAATCGGCATCCGAATAACAAGTTAAATCAATATGAGTTCCCCTAGGATACCAAAGACCAAGATTAATAGTGCCAATCAAATATCGAAAAATGCGTTTGACAGCAAGCATGTGAGACTCTTTAGGACAAGATTGAAATCTAGCACACAAGCATACAGTAAACATAATATCAGGCCTACTAGCAGTCAAGTAGAGTAAGGATCCGTTCATACCTTCATATGTCTTGATATCTACTTCCTTACCTTTCTCATCTTTGTCCAGCTTGATGGTTGTACTCATAAGAGTGCTTTTTACCGTTCCATTATCATAGCCAAATCTTTTGAGTAGATCTTTCACGTACTTAGCTTGGTTTATGAAAATTCTTTCCTCGTTTTGTTTGATTTGAAGTCCAAGGAAGTACTTCAACTCTCCCATCATACTCATCTCAAACTCTTGGCTCATACGTGATGAAAAATCTTTACACAATAACTCATTAGTAGAACAAAAAATAATATCATCAACATAAATTTGAACAATAAGTATGTCTTGGTTCTTATGCTTAACAAAAAGAGTTGTGTCCGCTTTTCCCATCGAAAAGTCGTTATCCAACAAGTAGTTTTTAAGCCTATCATACCAAGCTCTAGGTGCTTGTTTTAAACCATACAAAGCTTTGGATAACTTATACACATGATTTGAAAATTTTTCATTTTTAAAACCAGGAGGTTGTTTCACATAAACTTCCTGCATAATATATCCATTTAAGAAAGCACTCTTGACATCCATTTGATATAAAATAAAATCCTTATGACATGCATATGCTAACAACATCCTAATGGATTCTAATATTGCTACAGGTGCAAAAGTTTCATCAAAATCAATTCCTTCTTCTTGGTTGTAACCTTGAGCCACTAATCTATCTTTATTTCTTACAACCACATCGGATTCATCCATTTTGTTTCTAAATACCCATTTAGTGCCTATAATGGATTGATGTTCTGGATTAGGAACTAACTCCCACACATTGTTTCTCTCAAATTGATTCAACTCCTCTTGCATTGCCATAATCCAAGATTCATCATTTTCCGTATCCGCAAAGGATTTTTGTTCAATTTGAGAAATAAATGCAGCATGCTCACATGTGTTCCTAAGAGATGATCTAGTGGTAACACCTCGTGAGGGATCTCCTAAAATTACATCCTTAGGGTGAGAGGAAACATACCTCCACTCCTTGGGAAGTGTTTGAGAAGTACCTTCATTTTTCTCTACATTTGGTTCTTCATGATGTTCCTCTTGAATTCCATGTGGTGCGTCTTCTTGGTTGTCATTTGATGCTTCTTCTTGTTGTTAACAACGACTTTCTCCGTAGAGGAGGGGTTAGACTCATCAAATGTAACATGCATAGATTCTTCCACAACTAAAGTTCTTTTATTATAAACTCTATAAGCTTTGCTTGAATTTGAATAACCAAGAAAGATACCAACATAAGATTTTGGATCAAATTTACCAAGATTATCTTTTTTGTTCAAAACAAAACATTTGCATCCAAAAACTTTAAAATAGCCAATGTTGGGTTTTCTATCTTTCCAAAGCTCATATGGATTTTTATTAAGATTAAGTCTAATCAACACCCGATTTAAAACATAACAAGTGGTGTTGACGGCTTCAGCCCAAAAATACTTAGGCAAAGAGTTTTCATTCAACATGGTCCTAGCCATTTCTTGAATAGACCTATTCTTTCTCTCTACTACTCCATTTTGTTGTGGAGTCCTAGGTGATGAAAATTGATGTTCAATGCCAAAGTCATTATAAAAATTTTCAAATGCATGATTTTCAAATTCTCCACCATGATCACTTCTAATACAAGTAATAGAATAACCTTTTTCATTTTGAACCTTTTTATAGAAAATTTGAAATGCATCAATGGCATCATCCTTATTAGCTAAGAATAATACCCATGTGTATCTAGAATAATCATCCACAATTACAAATGCATAATATTTGCCACTTAAACTAGCATATCTAGAAGGTTCAAACAAATCCATATGAAGCAATTGAAGTGGTTTTGAAGTAGAGATATGATTCTTGCTTTTGAAGGAACTTTTGATTTGTTTTCCAAATTGGCATGCTTCACAAATTCTATCTTTTTGAAAACTGATTTTTGGAAGACCTTTAACTAAATCATTTTTCACGATTTTTGAAATCAAATCCATGCTTGCATGACCTAATCTTCTATGCCATAACCAACCATCATCATGTAATGCGGAGAGACAATCTATATTAATGGTATAGACATTAACATATCTATTTCCTACAAAGATGACTTTCCCATCACATGCATTCTCAATAACACATTTTGATTCATAAAAAATAACTCTATATCCTTTATCACATAATTGACTAATACTAAGCAAATTGTGTTTCAAGTTTTCAACCAAACACACATTTTCAATGAGAGTAGAGGATACATTACTGACATTTCCAATCCCAATGATTTTTCCTTTTGAATTATCTCCAAACGATACATCTTCACTATTTTCGATCTTAGTGAAACTTGAAAACCAAGAATAATTCCCCGTCATGTGTCTTGAACAACTGTTGTCCAAGTACCACTTATTTTTCTTCTTCTTCAAGTCCTGTAGAGAAAATCTCAAGTTTTAGGTACCCAAACATTTTTGGGTCCTTGAGAGTTAGCAATGGTTCCTTTCGGAACCCAAACACATTTTACACCATAATATGCATTTCTCTTCACTGCACATCTATTTTTCATATGACCATCTTGATTACAATAATGACATAGGATTTGATTGTTAATAGATGTATTATTCACAAAGTAACTCTTGTAAAATTTTTGTTTCAAATTTGGTTTATAACCAATGCCACTTTTGTCAAATACATATTTTTGTGAGTTTAGCAAATTGTCCAACATCTTTTGCCCATTTGTGAATTTTAGCACAATTTCATTTAGCTCATTACTCTTCTTTCTAAGCATTTCATTTTCATTTTTCAAGTCATTCATGTGTGACTCTAAGTGCTCATGTGAAGTGCTACAATTCTCAAATAATGCAATGTTATCATGCAATGTTTTATTTTCTAATTCTAGGCATGTAATCTTCGCACTAGATGATTCATTTTCATTTTTAAGCTCTATCATCTTCTTTTTAAGACATATATTCTTTTTGCCAATCTTCATCAGCTCATCATGCAAATCCTTAAAGGCATCATGTAATTCATCATATGTAGGAAGAACACTTACCTCATCAAGTTCATCACACGATTCTTCCCTAACGGCCATGAGAGCTAAATTTGTCATTTCTTATTGCTCATCATCGTCACTTGTTTCCTCATCGCTATCATCCCATGTGGCCACCATAGCTTTCTTCTTGAGTTTGTTGAGAAGAGGACATTCCGGTCCTTATTCATAACAAGTGATTGGCTCCTTCTTCTCCTTCTTATTCTTGTAGCCTCTGAACTTTCTCTGCTCATTATTCTTTTTGTAAAATTTTCTGAATCTTTTAGCCAACATAGCCAACTCCTCATCATCCATTTCACTTTCCTCATCACTCTCACGTTTTGAAGCCTTGAGAGCAATGTTTTTCTTCTTTTCCTCATGCCCTTTTTCAGCTGCCAAATCTTCTTCATATGAAATGAGAGAACCAATTAAATCATCAATAGGTAATACATTTAAATCTTTGGCTTCCTCAATGGCAGTCCTTTTTGGTCTTCATTCCTTAGGTAGTGACCTAATAATTTTCTTGACTTTCTTGCTATTTGAAAAGGTCTTCCCTAGGGCTCCTAGAGTGTTCACTATGTTCGTAAATCTAGTATACATAGAGTGCACATTTTCATTTTGTTCCATTTGGAACAATTCATATTGTCGAGTGTACCTACTTATTTTAGATTCTTTCACTTGGTTTGTGCCTTCATAGAAAACTTCAAGTTTGTGCCAAATCTCATTAGCAGCTGACACTCATGACTCTTTATCTAGTATTAAAACAAAAATAAGACATTCATGGCCTTGGAATTTAGAGAAACTTTTCTCTTTTCGAATTCATTCCAATCTCGTGAAGGTTTTGGAATATCTTATTCGACTTCATTTTTAGTCAAAGGCATGAAAGGACCATCATTAACGATTTCCCAAATTTCATAATCTAAGGCTTGCAAGTAAATTCTCATCCTAGTTTTTCAATATGGGTAATCGTTTCCATCAAAGTAAGTTGGTCTAGTGGTGGACTGTCCTTCCCTAAATGTGGAATCATTTTGAGTTGCCATTGATCTTTAGCTTTAGACGGTTAAGTCTAAATAAGAGCACCTCGCTTTGATACCAATGAAATAGAAGTGTGCAACCCAAGAGGGGGGTGAATTGGAATTTTAAAAAATTATCCTAACAAATCTACACAACAAGCAATCTAATGTCTTAATAAAAATTGAAAGCAATAAGTTTAATAAAAGCACAATAATTAAAGAGTAAAGGAGAAGAGAAACAAACACACGAATTTTTACGTGGTTCGGCAATCCCCGCCTACGTCCACGCCTCCAAGCGATCCAAGCTTGAGGATTTCACTATCCAAGCCTTTCCAAGGCTTCAACTAATTACAATTGACTTGACAAGAAGAGATTATCTCCCAATCTCTACACTCAAGTGTCTCAGACACTCAAACTCTTACAATTGAGATGAATGAATGAAGGTTACAATGAAACTCACTCAATGAGTAGATATTAAAAAATGAAGAACAAGAAATGATTTAATGTCTGTATTTTGCAAGTTTGAAGGCTCAAGATATCTCGTGTGCTTTTTGTTTTTGCTTGTTGGAGAACTTCAAATTGAGTTGGATTTGAGTTCTTACAGTTTGAGCTCAAAAACTAACCGTTATGCACATTCTGAGCGTATCCGGCTTTATGGAAAATTTTAAAGCAAAAATTTGAATTTTATCCTTCTTGCCGTTCAATTCGGATACATTCTGCACAATATCTAGTTTTCCGTTTAGCCGTATCCGGTGAGTCGCTTGCTACAGTAACTGCTACAGTAACATATTTTTCAAAATTTATAGTTTGACCCCAAAACTTTATAAAATTATAGTATGTCTCAAAATGTTATGAAAGTTTGCAAATAGGTCCAATTTCAGAATTTAGAATAATGCTTTGTCAATCCCACAACTTTTTGAAATTATGATTTTGCCCAAACTTTATGAAATTATTGAATGACCCAAAAACAGTTAAATAGTTTCAAATAGGTCCAAATCCAAAATTTAAAAACACTATCGAATATTTTAAAATACTTTTATTTTAGTCCAAAATACTTTAATTCCATAACATCATTTTCTTATTATAAAAGCACAATTCATAAATCTTTGCTTAACAAATACATGTGGTTTGTTATCATCAAAATCAATATTTATAGCCATATAGACTAACAAGGAACTCATCTCATCTCTTGCTTCTCTTTCTCACTTGCAGGACAATGCTTAGAACTAAGATTGAAATGGCCCGCAAGTGGAGAACAAACATATTTTGCCTTACTCGTGTTAAATCTTTTAAGAACCTTTTCAACACATGCTTCTTGAGGTAACCAAAAATTTTCAGATTTTCTATCGCGGGTAATCTTCATGCCAAAAATCTATTTCGCCGATCCGAAGTCCTTCATTCCAAAAGACTTGCTAAGCTCTTTCTTCATATTGTCAATCTTACTAGTATCCTAGCCAACAATCAACACGTCATCCACATAAAGCAAAACATGATGAAATCATTATCAACAAACTTCTTCACAAAAATGCAATAATAACACATTATCTTGTTAAAACCATGATTCTTCATAAAAAATATCAAACTTTTTGTACCAATTCCTTGGTGCCTATTTCAACCCATACAAACTTTTCTTCAACTTGCACACAAGTTTTTCTTTGCCTTTGACATTGAACCCTTCAGGCTGCTCCATGTATATTTCCTCATTTAAGTCATTGTGCAAGAAAGTTGTCTTTACATCAAGTTGTTCAATCTCCAAATTCAAGCTAACTACTAATCCCAAAACTACTCGTATAGAAGACATCTTTACCACAGGAGAAACTATTTCTTCAAAATCAACACATTTATTCTTACGAAAGCCCTTCACAACCAATCTAGCCTTGTACCGCTGTTGTGAGTTATTTTCAATCTTCATTCTGAAAACCCATTTGTTCTTCGTTGCCCTTTTTCCCTTAGGAAGCTTTACTAAGTCATAAGTGTGATTCTAATTGAAAGGTAACATCTTCTCTTGCATGTCTTTAACCCACTCATTTTTATGCTGGTGAGACATGGCTTCTTCAAAACATTCTGGCTTCCCTCCATCTGTAAGTATCACGCATTCATGTGGAGGATATCTAGTGAAAGGTCGTTGTTCTCTAATGGATCTTTTCAATATTGGCTCAACATGTAGTGCTAATGGTTCTCGAGGTGCCTAGTCAATTGGTTCTGCTAGACTATCATTATTATCCTCTCCAGCTCCTCCATGATCATCATGAACTACAAGTGGAAAAACTGAAGTTGGAATAATAAGAACTTTGGAGATGACTGAGACTCATCACTCTTCTTTGCATCACCATCTGATCTTTAAGGAATACGACATCTCTACTTCTGATCAATTTCCTTTCTACTCAGGGCCAGCTCAACCATATTTAGGGCCCTAGGCAAATGGTTTTAATTCGTTCTTCTTAAAATTTAGGACAATATATATGTATATATATATATTAGTTATATATTATTTATTGAAAATCAATTCTTTAAACACTCTAAAACGTAAAATTATTAAATAAAATTATATTCTACTATTTCAAATTCATAAAATTTTAATTCAATTATAACATTTTCACTTATTTTTTTAACTCAAATTACATTTTTTTTACTACTCCTTTTCTAGTTTAAACTAATTTTTCTATTCTTCTATTTTCTAAAGTTTTTCGATATAGTTTTATTTCAAAATAGATAAAACAAGCACACAAAAAAATAGTATATGAATAAAATTATATATTAAAAAGAAATAAGAACAAATAAATAACACAACTAATTAAGAGAATAATAAAAAGATAAAATCTAGAATTTAAGGTGAAATCATAAATTAACTTTATCTTTATATTAATTGTTTGAGGATTTGAGTAATGACCAATAGCCATAGAGAATAGAGAAAACTATTAGATTTTTTCTTTTTCTTCTTGAGTGGAGAGTAGAGGAAGTAGGATTTTTTCCCCTCTCTCTTTTTTTCTCTAAAACACCAAGAACATATCGTGTCTTGATTGTTGGAGGGAAAAACTAATGGATAAGTAATAAAATATGGGGCTTTTTATAGAGGTTTAAAATGAATATAAAACTTTTTAATTATAACATATTAATTCTAACAATGAAATAAAGAATTTATAGGATTGAAACTATTAATTTATCGGTTTTGTAGGAATTAAAACTACTAAGTACTACATTAAATAAACTTTATAGGAATTTGATAGTTTATTTGGGAAAAATAAATACAAAATAATCATAAATTAAATGTATAATAATGACTTTTAAATTCACTTTCCCTTTTTATATACAAAATAATTATCTCATCGAGCCTTCATATAAAGCGGGGCCTAGGCAACTGCCTAAGTTGCCTAGAAGTCGAGCTGTTACTTTTGCCACTAGATTCCATAATCTGTTCCCAAATTCTTCATGCCCATAGCCTAAGAAAATGCATTTTTTGGCTTTATCATCAAGCTTCGATCTCTCATCTTTTGGGATGTGAACATATACTCTACAACCAAACATTCTCAAGTGTTTATAAGAAACATTTTTCCCAGTCCAAACTCTCTCAGGTACATCGCCATCTAACGGAGCTGAAGGAGAAAGGTTAATTAAGTTAACTGTAGTGCGCATAGCTTTAGCCCAAAAAGATTTAGGAAGCTTGGAATCATAAAACATACACCTGACCCTCTCTTCAATCGTTCTATTCATCTTTTCTGCAATGCCATTCTGCTGTGGGGTTTTTGGTATAGTATTCTCAAGTCTGATTTCATAGGATTTGCAATATTGCTCAAATGGCACTCTGTACTCACCACCATTGTCTGCCCTGACACGCTTTAATTTTCTTCATGTCCCTCTCTCAATATAAGCATGAAAGAACTTAAACATATCAAGCACCTAGTCTTTAAATTTCAAAGCAAAAGCCCACACTTTTCTAGAACAAGCATCAATAAAAGTCACAAAATAAAGTGCACTTCCTATTGATATACTTTGCATCATGCAAACATCAGTGTGAATTAAATCAAGGATTTACGACTTTCTAGATGGAGAAAAGCTTTTAAAAGCTACTCCGTGTGTCTTTCCAGCTAAGCAATAAACCCAAGTCTGAAGGGACATACCTCCGAAGTTGGGTAGAAATTCTTTTCTGGCAAGAGTTTCTTATCATTTCTCACCAATCTGACCAAGTCTTTTATGCCATGTCTCAATGTCAGAATATTTTACAATCACATTCACTTATTCTTTCTTGATCTTGGCTTCTATCATATAGAGAATGTTTACTTTCCTCCCTTTAGTTAACACTAGGGAGCCTTTGGTAAGCTTCCATTTTCCTTCACCAAATTGGTTAATATAACCATCATCGTCAAGCTTGCTTGTAGAAATCAAATTAAGGCGAATATCTAGTATATGTTTGACAATCTTGGATGCTCCTTCATTTCCCATCCGAACATGGTTATAATCACCATTAACATAGGATGTGAAGTAATCACGATGTGTAGTAACATGAGATGAAGCACCCAAATCAATCACCCAATCATTAATATGGCAAGGGAGATTTACTAAGCTCTTATTATAAACAATACCTGAATCACTATCAATTACGGCTGCAGTATTCTCTTTGTTATTTTTTTTACCATCATCTTTTTCTTTCATCTGTTCTCTTTTCTACAATCTACACTCTCTTTTAACGTGACCCATTTTCTGACAGTGCACTTCATATTTCTACTCTAGTACTTAGATATTCCTTTAGGGTTATCTTTTACTAGCAAAAATTTATACTTTAGATTCTCCCCTGCCTTTCTTGCTTTTCTTAAACAAGTGCATCTGACTTAGAGGGAACTGCTTCAACACGCTTTCTTCTAGATTCCTCATTTCGTAGCCTATCTGTAATCATATCCAAGGTTAATTTCTCATTTGGTGCTAAATTATTCATTACCACCACTAATATCTCCTAACTGTCAGGCAAATAACTAAGCAACAACAATGCTTATAACTCATCATCTAAAATAATTTTTATAGTAGTCAATTGGTCAACCAAGCCTTGAAATTCACTAGTGTGTTCAGTTATACTGCGCCCCTCTTTGTATTTCAAGTGACAAGCCTTTTCATTAAATTGGCTTTATTTTATATTGTCGACTGCTCATAAATTGTTTTCAATTTCCTCCAAAGAACATCAGCCCTAGTTTCCTTTGCGACATGGTGGCATACACTCTGATCAATCCATGAACTAATAGTACCCAGATCCTTCTAATTTAATTGCGCCTATTTCTTATCATCTAAATCGGCTGGTCTACCTTCTTCGCCTTCAATTGGTTCATGTTAATCTTTCATGTACAACAAATCTTCTATCCTACACTTCTAAATACCATAATTCCATGATTTTAATTTAATCATACATGTCAAGGATTCCTCCATCTCAACCACACAAGTAATAAAACCACAACTTGACGCTCTGATACCACTCTATTGGGAAAGGGACTCATACAAGCAATTGTAAATTAAGAAAAAACACAACTCTTTCCCTCTTTATGAGATTAAAATAAGATGTACACCACAAATAAATAGGTAGAAAAATAAACTAACAAAATCCAAAGTAAAAATCAACCGCAAGATACACATATTTTTATGTAGAAACCCAAAGTGGGAAAAACCACGGACAGTAGTTCGATAAATCTTCCACTATATTAATGGGATTACAACATAAATTCTTCTCTAGATAATACCAGAGGCTATCAACACCAAGAATCTCAATATTCTTGGCTTACAATAACAATATAATAATCGTCTCTCTAACAAGTGGGTATCTCAAATAACAGCGAACGAGAGGATAAAATAAAAATCAAGACTATTAAGATTGTAAAGGGCGATGCCAGGAACTTACCCTCAAATTTTGAGAGAAATTAGAGTTAATTTTACTTTCCAATAATCCAATTAAAGAAAATTTTACCCCCAAATTGTAATAGCCAGGCATTGTCTTCTTTTCTCTTTTCCCACTTGTCTTTTTGTAATAATGAAACTAGGGCTGCCGCTTGCTTTTAAAGCCAAATTTCTTGACAATTTTCATCTAAGTCCAAAGCTTAATGCTAATTACACATCAAGCAAGCCTTTTTGGGGCTTTGGGCTTTTGGGCCCCCAAATGAGATGGACCCAAAAGATTTATAGGTTTTGCTTGATTTATTTACTGGTGATGGCGGATGTTTTGTGTTTGCTTGATGCTTGATTCATATTAAAAGTTGTTTGATTATCAAGCAATAAAAATGTTATTTTTTGCTTATAATTATAATTTGTATTTGTGTTTATTCAATATATTAGGAATTATTAATTATGTTTTAACTGTATCTAATTTTGTGTATTTTTGTGTGTTTATTAGGTAAAATATTAATTTCACATAATTCGAGGCTTCAAACAGGTAAATAAATGTCAAATTTGGATTCTGGAGATCCGAAAACCTTAAGATGAGTCAAGATTAGCTTAAAATTGAGCTTGTGCAAAAAGTTAACTTTTTTCTATTGATCGGGTACTGATTGGATGATAAAATGAGCTTACAATATATATGAGTGCATAGGATAACTGCCAATTTTGACTAAATCTCAACCATTCATGATTCAATGGTCACGATCGTGCCATATGGCAATGGTTGGTGAAGCAAGTTATAGGATTTAAATCTTTGTATTCAGGTCGACCCGATCTACCCATTTACCTGCCAAATCTCAACTGTTCTTTGACCAAATCGGACACTTCACAAGATTTCACTTGTACTGTTGACTTTGAAGTTTGACCAGCTGTTGGATCTTTATCTAATGGTTGTATAGAGCACATACATAAAGCTTATGATGGACCGCAATACACTGGAATATAAATTTATTTTTCTATAAATAGAGCCTAATTTTTATGTTTCGATCATCTCTCTTCTTCTCAATTTCTCTCAATTTCCTTGTAATATTGTTTTTTAGGTGTGTTTTAATATTTTGCATAATTATTTTTATAAATAAATTTAGTTTTATTTTCAATTTTCATTTATTTTAATCCTTTTAATTATAAGTAATTTAATTTTAATAATTATTTTTATTTCAATTATGCTTAACTAAATAATAATAGTTAGGGTAAGGTGAAACTCTTAGGAATTAAATATGATTTAAGCAAAATCTATTTTTAATTATATAAATTAAATTATTTTCTATTTAATTTTATACATATTTTATATTTTGAAATTTTGATTTATAGTAGACAAACAAAGGAGTATGACACAATAAATTCATAATATCTTAATATAAGGTATGGTAAAATGGTATTTTGACTTATTATAGACAAATTAAATTTTGGCACAATAAATATTTAATTCATAATAAAATTAATGAGAAAATAATAATAATTTATATAATTAGTCTTTTGGGTAATAGATCTAAAACAAATGGCAAAAAATTTATTAAATTTTATTTACTATTAAGAGTGGATCCAAACCCTAATTATTTCAATTTCATAGTTTCATTTAAATTAAGTTGCATATATTTAAGTTTTGTTTTTATTTTTAGATAAAATAAAATAAATTAATTAAATCTTTTCTCTGTAGATCAATCTCAGACTCACCGAGTTATAATATAACAAGACACTCTTATACTTGAGAGTTAAAAATCATTTTTAAGTTGTGTCAATGCTACCGGCTGTGATTATTGGTGATGTGTTGGATGTTGCACGATGCTGGTGATTTACTTTTAGCATATCAGTTTTATGGTTTAATGAGCAATTTATTTTGTGTAATGGATCATTAGTTTATGTACTTTTAGCATATTTTTTTAGCAAATAATATGTGTCTCGGATGGTTGAATTTGACAGAACTATTTGTGTGCAAAGTGTAATGATTTGCCAGTATTTTCATTCAATGGACATATATTCCTATAAATTTTTATTTGCAAATTTTTATTTCTTTTATTTTTTTTAATTTTTTCAAATAAACATTGACACCATGGTGTTAGTCATTTGATGGTGTTATTGTAATTTTGTTTTTTAATTCCATAGTGTGATTATTCTTGTGAGTCTGTTGCATTAGCATTTGTTCAGAAGCATATTGATTGAATTCATTGACACTAAATTATAGTGTTAGTATTTGCTGAATAAAAATTCTTTGATACTAACACTCAATGTTAGAGAAACATATTGCTGACAATAATTAGATGTCACTGAATGTCATTTTCTTCCTACTAGTATTCAAAATTTTACATTCGATGGTATCGATTATAATGCCTTTCAGCCATTACCAATCAGTGATAATATTATATTGCTACTTATTTTTTTCTTCAAGTTTAAATATAGTTTGACATCTCTAATTTTGTGTACTACTTCCAGAAGGTCTACGATTCAATTCTACAATTGCAAGATTTTTAAGTTTTTTTAATTTAATTTATGGTTGTGGATTGATTCATTTTTAATTGATTAGATTAGTAAAATATAATGAATTTTTAGTCGAATAAAATGTATGTTCATTGGATTGTGTATACACTTTATAAATTATAAATTAATTATTAATTTATCGATTAATTAATACCTCTTTAAATTAATAGGTTTTTGTGGTTCCGAAATTATTAATTTATAGAGTTTTTACTATATCTCCTGCAAAATTCAAACTTGAATGGCCAACTAAATAAAACTGCTTGAAACCTACTCGATCAAGATCCCAAGGGCAATTGTTATCTTTGCTCATTTATAAGGTAAATTAGCTAGATATGCACAGAGTTTTCATAATTAATGTTGTTGTTCTCTAGTTTTTACATACTTACGTAAATTTGAATTCATTTATCTGTAGCTTGCTTGAATAAGTACGTCTTGATTTAGTATTTTTTTTAAAGAGCATAACTAAGTTTACATTTATGTATGATATACACATGCACATGCTCACGCGCATGGGTGTATTTTAAGTGTTGTTCCCAATAAATGTCTTGACATTTTCCTTCAGCCTTGTTCAAGCTTTAAATTAACATTACTAGAAGAAAAAAAGAAGAGAAAAATCCTTTTTTTATTGTATTTAAAAGAGGGCAATTGGCGTTGAGCCTCAACAAGGGGTGATTGTTGTCATTTGGTGGTTGGTTCAATCCTATGATGCGGTTTGCAACAACTTCAATGGAGGGATGGCCAAAGGAGTAACGCTTGCCACTGGTGGGGGCACGGCAACGCCAATCTCAGCATTAGTTAGAGTGACAAGCTCATTGACCTTCTTGTAAATCCCGGATCTACGTTTAGAGAGTGTGATAATTCTATCATCCTCATTTTCAATCTTCATCATCTCAATCTCCAGCTTCTCAAAGATTCGGATATGAGAAGGATTGAAAATGGGGTGACAGGGATGATAAACATTTGCCAAACATAGATCCGAATTCTGCAAAAAGGCAAGTGAGCTTGTTAATCTCACTGGCGCTGAGATTGTATCGTGGCAATCTCAATAGGAAGCCTTTCTCATTTCGTCACCCCACAATTGAAGCTGTTGCAAATAGTTTCCTGGATTGAAGCAGCCAGAAAATAACAATACTCATCCACTTTTTTTTAGGCTTACCACCAACTGAGAAATAAATCATTAAAAGCATGCAAATGTACTTGTAGAAAAATAATCAAGCTCGAGAATGAAAGATACAACTTCGGGTGGCACTTTTAGATGAAGAATTCACAAGCGGCCTTAAAAGTTTGTGATAGAGCTCTTGATTTGGGGTAGTGCATCAAATCTTAAGAAAGGCTTCAAATTATTGACTTGAAACTTGATGTAATATTTGTTTTTATGTTGGAAATATGAATAGGTCATAATCTGATCGAAGTCTGAATATATTAAAATGCATAAATTTGAATGTACATTAATTTTCCTTTTCTTAGTATTTTTTTTAATACATTGGAGCCTAGTAGGAACTAGGATATAACTGATCGGGGAACAGAGGTCCCATACATATCATTACATAACCAATATCCAATCCCCTCGAGGGGGTTATCAAAGACATGAAAACTAAGAGGTAAGGATCCTGCGAACTTGGCCATGAAATCAGCAGCAAAATTTGCTTAACGATATATGTGCTTTATGGAGATTCGCCAATATCTATTCATTAACTCCTTGATGGCATTGATAAGTGAAAGGTTGGCATTAGGCACCGATCTTGTGGAACAGATAACTTGGAAGATACATTGGCTATCCACCTCTGCCTCCAAGTAATAGATACCACGATCCCAAGCAAGGCGTAGACCTTGAAACAGACCTTGTAGTTCAGCTGAAGTCACTGAACAAAGACCAATCTTCATTCCAAAACTGAACTGCCACTTGCCAAAGCAGTCCCTTACCAAGCCTTCAGCACTTGCCAAACCATTCATTAATCAAGAGCCATCTGTATTCAATTTGAAAAATGGTTCAGAGGGAGCTTGCTAGTCAATTTCTTTGATGATTTTACTACCACGAACGAAATGGAGGCCTAATTTTGCATTATGGATGTCATGAACCCAAGATTGAATTTCAGTGACCATTTGAGTGCCGCAAGGTGCATTATGTGAGAAGATAAATTGGTTATGCCAAACAAGCAACCCCAATCATCCATAATCTCATTGATACCAGCCTTTCCCAAGTTGAAGCATAACCAATCACGAATATTAAGAGAGAAAAATGATTGCCTGAACATATTTGGAACCAAATAATTCCATATTCTTTTTGCAACTACATAATCTCAAAGGGCATGAATCACATCTTCTTTTTTCTGACCACAACATTCACAAATCATGGAGCTCTAGATGTTCCTCTTGAATAACTCCTCTTTAGTTTTAATCCGTCCATGCATTACTAGCCACAAGAAAGTACGAATTCGCTGGGGTCCTTGCCAATGCCAAATCAATTTCCATTAATGAGTACTATTGTTGCAGATTAGATAATTAAGAGACAGATAAGCTGACTTAGATGTGAAATTGCCTGACTTAGAATGAGCTCAAAAAGGTTGGTCTTCACAACCTTCATCCGAAAGGGGCTTGATTGCTGTAATCTGGGGAAAGATCTAATTAGGAAGGAAATGACCAAACATACTCCTTCATTCCCATAAAATCCACCACGCATTTATCCTTCAAGTCATCCAGTATTTGAATTGTAGTATGATTAGAAATGATAAGCTCTTCTGAAACCTAGCACTGATGCCAAAAATTTACCTTAGTACCTATTCCAATCAACCATCTCGTGCCCTGCAACACATATTTCCATATTCTTCTTATGCTTTTTCAAAGATAAGAGCTGCATTTATTCTCTAGTGTAGAGGGAATAAAATCTAAATTAAGCCTATTCTTTTATCTTAAATCCCGAATCCATAGGCTGTGAGGGGAAGTCAGCATATTCCACCTGATTTTCATAAGGAGTGCATTATTCATGTTTTCAAGATTTTTTAAACCAAGACCACTTTCAAATTTTGGTATACAAATTGTTTTCCAATTAAACAAGCCGAGTTTATGGCTTTCATTCTTACTCCCTTAGATAAATCTTCGAGAAATATGGTCGATTTTATCCAAAATTCCATGAGGAATCCTTGTTGTTTGCATGGCAAAAATAGGGACTGCCTGAATTACTTATTGAGCTAGAGTAATTCTCCCAGCAAGGGAGAAGTGCATTGCATTCCATCCGAATAAGATTTTATCAACATTATCCACAATCTCTTGATAAATGGCTTTGGTAACTCTATTGTGAAGTAAGGTCATTCCAAGATATTTTCCAAGATTATCCGTCGTAGCGAATCCCAATGAATCACTAATTTTTCTTGCTTTTTTTGCTACAACATTCTTTGAAAAATAGACCCGAGTCTTCTGTTTGCTAATCAACCCTCCAGAACAACTACAAAAAATGTTCAGCACTTTATTGATCACGTGGGCTTGGTTACAAGAAGCCTCAGCGAGAAGAAGTAGGTCATCCACAAAAAAAGAGGTGAGATAGAGGAACACCATTGCGCGAAAGACGTATAAGACACAAACCTCTATCCCTTACCACAAAATTAATCGCATGACTAAGGCACTCAATAAATAGAACAAAAATATAAGGAAAAAGAAGGTTGCCTTGTCGGATTCCTCTATATTACAGAGCATGGTTAAAATATGAAGTTGCAAACATAAGATGATTTCTTTGCTGATGTGTTATAGTTAGTTAGCTGACTCAGCTTACTGTTAATGTGTTTGTTAGGCGTGTGTATTTGTTGTAACAGACTCAAGTCAATGTAATCATCTTTGTAAATAAACAGAGCTCGGATCATTATTATGATTGAGTTAACAATTTCTAATAAACTCTAGATTCTTCTTAAGTGTTCTTCTTCTCTTTCTCGTTAACTTTCTCGTTAACCAAACACATTATATTACAAATTCTTTCATGGTATCAGAGCTAGACATGACGAGCTCTAATTAAATTTCAGGATCCTATAGCTTTGTAACTCCTGTCAAACTAGATTAGAATAATTTCATTGTTTGGCGAACTCAGATCTTAGCATCAATCAAAGGAAACAGTTTGGAGAGCTTCATCAATGGTGATCGAACTTGTCCAGAGCAATTTCTCTCATCAGCTAGCACTATTACTGAGAATCATGAGATCAATCCAGAGTATACAGCTTGGATTAAGACTGATCAATTGATTCTGAGTTGGATGATGTCGTCTATCCAACAAAACTTACTTGCAACAATGATTCATCGCTCCACTGCTAAAGAGCTTCTAGATGCACTCACAAGTATGTTTATCTCTCAGTCTCATGCTAGAATTATGCCTCTTAAAATGCAGATTCAAACACTTAAAAAAGGATCTATGTCTATGATTGATTACTTTGCTAAAATGAAAAGGTTATCTGATAGCTTAGCCTTGGCTAGAAAACTTGTTGAATTGAATGACTTTATTCAACATGTGTTAACTAGACTGGACTCTTCAGATTATGAATCTCCGGTTACTAGTGTCTTAGCTAAAGGTGACAAGATAGGTCTTGATGAATTTTATTCCTTACTGTTAAGTCATGAAAATAGATTTGAGCAGAGAAAAGGAAAAATTACCAGTGATGTTACATATAATCTGACAGCTAATATAGCTCAAAAGCAATAAATTCTGGGAAAAATACTGGTGGTAACAAAAAATACAACAATGGAACTTATGGAGGTGCTTACAACTCTGGTTTTGGTGGTAATAGTATGAGACAGGCTGGTGATCTTAATTCAACAATCATCTGTCAAATTTATTTTATACCTAGTCATGGAGCAAATAAGTGCAGAAAAAGGTACAACTCTGCTTTTGTGCCTTCAAGTAATCAAGCTAAAGGAGCATTTAATGGCAACTTTAGGCCTGGTCAAAGAAGCTTTGGAAGAGGTTTTGGAAATGCTGGTGGTAGATCTTTTAATGGAACTTATGGCAGAGGTTTTTATCATCATTCTGGCAATATGTTTGGTCAGCCTAATTTTGGAAATTCTAATATGCCAAGAGTTTCTGGTTATCAAGGTTATATGATGTACTCAGATCCTGCTGCATTTTATGTTGCCCATCTTAGAAGCTCCTCTGGTGCCAGTCCTTCTGCACTTGCTTTTTGTTCTAGTGGAGATTATAACAGTGGATGTTCTTCTTCAGCTCCATTAGTGCCTGCTCCAGAAATTGTTGAAGATCCTACCTAGTACATTGATAGTGGTGCTACTAATCACATCACTAATGATTCAGGTAAACTTCTTGCACCCAAAGCTTACACTGGAAATGAAAAATTACTTGTTGGGAATGGTTCCACTTTGCATATTAATCTCATTGGATCAGTATTGCTAAACACAACCACACATGAGCCTTTATTACTAAATCATGTTCTTCATGTTCCTCAAATAACCAAAAATTTACTTAGTGTCTCAAAACTCTTAGCTGATAACAATGTTACTATTGAATTCCTTGCAAATTCTTGTTTTGCTAAAGCCAGGAGCTCATGGATCATTTTGCTTAGAGGAATTGTAAAAGGAGGATTGTATCAAGTCCAAAGTGCATCTCAATTCTCTCAAGATAGCAAAGCTTTGTTATGTCAATCTTCTTCCAATAAATTTGAGTCTATGTTTGCTTATTTTCCTTCTATGTCTTGTAATCCTTCTGGTTCACTAAACAATTCTAATTTAATCAATAATTTGTCATGTAAGTCAGCCTTCGTAGTTAGTGCAAGTGTAGTAGATGTTAATCTGCTTCACAGAAGGCTAGGGCATCCTGCTTTTCATACTCTTAAAACTGTATTGAAGGATTTTACTACTGGTACATTTAATAAAACCAAGATCTTGAACTTCTGTACTGCCTGCCAATTTGGCAAAAGCCATTTGTTACATTTTGATTCTGTACCATAAAAACAATTGAACGTCTTTAGCTTTTATATGTTGATCTCTGGGGTCCCTCACATGTTACTTCAACTCAAGGCTATTCTTACTATCTGTCAATCTCAGATGATTTCAGTAGATTTACATGGATTTTCCCTTTATCTGCTAAGTCTGATGCACTACAAGTGTTCATAACTTTCAGAAGCTTCATTGAAAAGTTCTTGAATAACAATATCAAAATTGTGCAAACAGATTAGGGAGAGGAGTTAGAAGTTTTTCTACTTATCTTGTTAAATCTGGAATACAATTCAAGCATCCTTGTCCTTATATTCACCATTAAAATGGTAGAATAGAGAGAAAACACATGCATATTGTAGATATTGGCCTCACTTTGATAGCTTAAGCAAATTTGCCACTCAAATTCTGGTGGAATGCTTTTCACATAGCTGTTTTTCTCATCAATAGGTTACCAACTCCAACCTTAAATAACATTTCTCCTTATCAGAAACTCTTTGATCAAAAACCAGATTATAACTTTCTTAGAATTTTTTGTTGTGCTTGTTATCCCTATCTCAGGCCATACAATAAACACAAGCTTGATTTTAGATAAGGAAGATGTGTTTTTATTGGCTACAACAGTCAACACAAAGGGTATTAATGTCTTCATTCCTCTGGTCGAGTGTATATCACAAATCATGTAATTTTTTATGAGAATTCTTTTCCATATGTGTTTGGTTCAGATTTTCTTCTGTCTCTCAGTCTTGCATCTCATCAAATACAATCTCTCCTGACTTCACTTCTTTTACTCATTTTCCAATACAATCTCCTCTACAACCCTAATCAGCAAGTATTCCTCAGAGTCTTCATCTCCAGTTCCTAAAGAGGTATTTACTCATTCTCTATCTCTATCTTCTTCTCAGATACCTTCTCATACAGAACAACCATCTAACACTTTATCCTTAAGTAATATTAACTCACACCTCATGCAATACCTGCTGCACCTCCAGTAGGACATCCTATGATAACCAGATCTAAGGGTGGTACTTTTAAACCAAAATCATATCTTGCTAATTTTTTGGCTAAACCTTCAAAATCTGCATCTATAACCCAAGCAATTTCTTATCCAAAATGGTTTAAAGCAATGCAAAAGGAGTATCAAGCTCTTATAAGCAATGATACTTGGGACTTAGTTTTACCTCCAACATCTGTCAAAGTAATAGGAACTAAGTGGGTTTTCAGAATCAAACACAACTCAGATGGTACCATTTTTATATACAAAGCAAGACTTGTAGCTAAAGGATTCCATCAAACACATAGAGGAGATTATACTGAAACATTCAGTCTAGTTGTGAAAGCATCAACAATCAGAATAGTGTTAAGCTTAGCTGTTATGAATAAGTGGATTCTAAGACATGTTGATGTCAATAATGCCTTCTTAAATAGAATTTTGGTTGAGGATGCATATATGGCACAACCTACAGGGTTTACTAATTCCACCAAGCCTAATCATGTCTATAAACTCAAGAAGGCCATCTATGGATTAAAACAGGCCCCTAGAGCATGGTTTGACAGGTTCAAATCTGCTATGGTATCTCAATGAAGGTTTCTCAATTCTAAGTCTGATAGTTCACTCTTCTATAAGTGGGAAAATGGCCACATTTTGCTTGTTCTAGTATATGTAGATGATATCATTGTTACTGGTTCTAACTATCAGCTGGTATAGCAAGTGATTCTTAATATGCAAAAAACCTTTGCTTTGAAGGACTTGGGAGAGTTGAATTATTTTCTTGAGATTGAAATATCCAAAACAACAAATGGATTCTATCTTTCTCAAGCAAAGTATATAGCTGACCTCTTAGCAAAGCATAATATGGCAAATTGTAGCCTAGTTCCTACTCCCATGTCCACAGGACATCAGCTCAGAAAAGGATCAGGTTCAACTATTTCAAATGCATCTCAGTATAGAAGTATAATTGGAGCATTGCAGTATGTGACACTAATAAGGCCTGAGATAGTTTTCTCTGTTAATAAACTTAGTCAATATCTGTCTTCACCAACTGCAGAACATTGGGAAGCTTGTAAGAGACTTCTGAGATATTTGAAGGGCTCTGTTCATTTTGGTCTGCATTTTTATCAGTTTGGAACTTTACAAGTGAATTGCTTTAGTGACTCAGATTGGGCGTGTGACAAAGATGATAGAAAGTCAGTTGCTGGATATGCAGTTTACATTGGCTCAAACTTAGTTTCCTGGTGTTCTAAGAAGCAACCAGTGTTATCAATGTCCAGTACTGAAGCTGAGTATAGAGCTTTAGCTCAGGCCATATCTGAAGTTGTATGGATTCAAGCTTTGCTTGGTGAACTTAATATTAAGCTTGTTGCAACTTCTATAATGTGTTGTGATAATCAAGGAGCTATAACATTAGCTTACAATCCAGTATATCATGCTAAAACCAAGCACGTGGAACTAGAAATTCATTTCATTAGGGAAAAAGTAGCAGCAAAGAAGATTGTTGTGCAATATGTTCCTAGTGAAGATCAAACTGCAGATATACTTACCAAGCCGTTAACTTTTGATCAGTTTCATTACCTTCGAAGCAAGCTAAATGTTCACCCTGGACAGTTTAGCTTGAGAGGGGATGTTACAGAGCATGGTTAAAATATGAAGTTGCAAATATAAGATGATTTCCCTGCTGAAGTGTTATAGTTAGTTAATTTATTTTCTCATGTGTGTATTGCGATGTTGTATTTGTTGTAACAGACTTAGGTGAGTGTAATCATCTTTGTATATAAACAGAGCTCAGATCATTATTATGATTGAGTTAACGGTTTCTAATAAACTCCAGATTCTTCTTCTCTTTCTCATTAACTTTGTTGTTAACCAAACACATTATATTACAAATCCTTTCACTTTAGAGGGGGTGAATTCCTCAATGAGCTCTCTTTCTCATAGAATTTGCATTCTAGCCATGGTAATGCATTCTATTACAATCCGAATAAACTCTTTAGGCAGCCCAACATCCTTAAGAGTATCGTGGATGAATTCCCACCTAATCCGATCTTACGCTTTCTCAAGGTATACTTTGATAGCCATCTGCCCAAATTTTCCTCTTTTATTTCTCATTGTGTGGATAATTTCTTGTGCCGCCACAATATTCTTTGTAATTTGCCTTCCGTGAACAAAGCTTGTCCGGGTTGGTCTGATCAAATTAGGTAGAATTACCTTTAACCTATTTGCCAATATTTTTGTAATAGTTTTGTACATCACTGGACAAAGGCTAATAAGAAGGAACAATTTTAAATTGGTGAGGTTGTTAGTTTTCGGAACAAGGACAATAAAGGTCTTATTAAGCTCTGGAGGGAGGGGATTGCCTTTAAAAATATTGCTCATAAGATTAGAAATTGATGAGCCTACCACATCCTATTGAGACTGGTAAAATATAGCATGAAGATTATCAATTTCAGGAGCTTTCAAAGGGTTCATTCTAAAAATCGTAGTTTTAATTTCCTCATTTTAGACAGGTATGTTAAGCTCAGTTAAACTATAGTCTTCAATTCATGGGAAAGCATTAGCAATAGGATAATTAAAAATCACTTCATCATCACAAGTAAAAAGTTTAGAGAAAAAATCAATGGCATATGACTTCATCTTTTCTTTATTATAAATCCACGTACCTTCACTGTTCTAAATTGTATCCACCTGTTCTTCTTCTTCTTGTTATTGTTTTTCTATGGAAGAAAGTAGTGTTTCTATCACCACATGAAATCCATTCTCTCCTCGACTTTTGGTACCACAGTAGCTCCTCTTGGGATAAAATAGTTTCAAGCTCCATCTTCAATTTGGTTTCCAGCTTGAGAAGTCAATATGAATCAAATCTCTCTAGAGCATGCTGAATGCCATTTAATCTCGCCAATAAATGTCTTTTCCTTTTAAAAATATTCCCAAAGTTCTTTTTATTCCACCCACTAAATTTATCCACAAAATCACGAGCCACCTCTATATATCCTTTAGAACTGCACCATTTCTTAGCAACAAGAGATTGGAAAGATTGGTCTGTCAGCCATGCTACCAAGAAATGAAAAGGTTTAACAACATTTATCGTATTCAAAGTAAGGCCAAATCTGACAAGAATAGGACGGTGATCAAAATGAATATATAAAACTGACGCTTCAGTAATAGAAGCATTCCACTGATCGTTACATATGGCTCTATCCAATCTTTTAAATAATGATCTTTTTGACCAAGTAAAATAAGGTCCTTTGAAATGCAGGTCTATAAGCCGATTGTCATGAAACCATATATTAAATAGTCTACAAACACCGGTGCTTTTTTTTTTTTTTGCCTCCTTTTTTCTTGAAAACATGTAGGATTGAGTTGAAGTCACCACCTAGTAGCCATGGTCTAGTAATCGAATTAGCCACCAAGTCGAGATCGTTCTATAACTTCCTCCTCAGATTTGGGTTGGGGCTAGCATAAACAGTAGTGACTCACAACCAACTGCCTGAAGAATCTGTAACTTTAAAATGAATGAACTACTTGTGGTTAAAAATAAACTCCATCCTGAAGCCCTCTTTCCACAAAATCCAAATACCCTCGGCAAAACCCTCAGCTTCCACTCGATGCGAGAAATCTAAACCACTATGTTTAACAAAGTTATCAGCTTTAACTCCGCTAATTTTAGGCTCCAAGATTGCAACAATATCAGGATTATAAATCTTATCGATTGTGACAAAGGTTCTTCTAAAAATCGGTGAAGACACCCCTTGGCAATTCCAAAAAAGTATAGATAAATTCATTAAGATTTACAGAAAAAAAGGGAGGAATCTGTCCATACCAGACTTCATTCAGATTTCATGTTATCCTCATCTTCCAAGGAGGTTCCGCTATCATCAGATTCTGAGTCACTTTTCTCACATTTATCCTTAAAGCTCTTATCATCCGGGTCATCTTCATCACTGGCATCCATTTCCAAATCCTTATCAGGGGGTTTGTCTCGATCATCAATCGAGATATTAGGATCAGCAAGCTCCTTATTTGGTCTAGTTGGATCTAAACTAATATCTAGGGATGGCAATGGGGCAGATATGGGTTGGATCTACTCTGCTTCAGATCCAGATCCATAATAAAAATTAAGATCTGTATTTAGTCCAGATCCGTCATGAATCTATATTTTTCTCTTCATATCCAGATCCAAAAAAGAAATAAATATCTATATTTGCTCCAAATCTAAAAAAAAAATTAAAATCCAAATATGCTCTAGATCTGTCATGAATTCTAAAACTCAGTAATAAAAAGTAATAATTTCTTAGAATGAAAATTGAAGGTTAAAATGTATTGATAACAAATAAATTATATAATTTATCTCAAAATATAATAAATATTGTAGTTTATGCTTTTACACCAAAACAAAAAATAAGAAATATAATAAAATATCCTTCAAAAGTAATTGTAGGAGTAAGATCAATCTAATATTCTATTATCTCCTTCATCATTTTAATATCCACACACACCCACCCTCATTCCTACAACATTAGATAATGACATATAAATTAAATATGATTTATATTCAGTGTTTTATTATTTTTATTATGGTCATATTTGACTAAATATATGAATAACTATATTCCTTAAAACTTATTTGGCCAATATAGTAAAATAAATTGCCAAGTTGTATTACTTGGCTTGCAATTTGAATATTGCATTTACATGCTTTGGGGCTGGCTGACCTTTAAATTTACAAAACTAACCTTTAAGTTTAAGAGTTTAAATGTATAGAAAATACCACTAATATGCTATGAATAAAATTTATTATCATTATAATTCCACAATTGTTAAGAGACTTTAAAAAAATTAAATTAAAAGATGGGTGGATATGGATATGAATTTAGATATTAAGATAGATCCAGACCTTCTCCAAATCCGTCTTAGATCTGCACATCAATATCGAAATCCGATCCAAATTCATTTTAAAAAAACCCAAATCCGATCCGATTGAATTTGGATCACGTGGATCTTGGATCAAATCCAATCTATTGCCATCCCTACTAATATCTTTAGGGTCCGAATGAAAATCATGTGGGGGAAGGAATTTGATTGCTATGTGTTTTACAGGGTCCAGGCTAGTGGGAATAGCGGTGGGAACAGGTAAGTTGGATGAGGTTGCAGGGTTTTTAGATTGTTCACGTGACAATGCTTCTGCATGCACAAAAATTGGTGTGGACTTTTCACTAATAGGGTTTACATTCAAAAATGAGTATTTGGCGGTTGTGTCACTTGGAGTTTGCATAGCTGGAGAGTTGACATTTGCATGGCTATTTATAATAGTAGGATTCTTAGGATTTTTTTTAGATCTGAATTTGAACTGAATAGCCGACTGATCTTTTTCGGTATTGTGCCCATTTTTGTCATGAAGGGAAGGAAAACCTCTATCCTCATTATCCTCATTTTCGAGCACCTCAAAACGTGATCCCCCTGAAAACACCACCATTGTTGACTTTCCCCTTCCTTTTCGACTGACAATTATCCAGGGTCCGAAAGAAGGGTTTATCTCGATGATCAGAGGACCACGGTTTATCACCACCACTGTTAGTTATGTTCCCAACCCCATTGTTCTCTGAATTTTTTGTTGCTCCTTTTATTGTCTTGAGCTGAGGACAATTTTCATTCTTATGACCATAGATCCCACAATTAAAACATATAACCGACAAATTTTCATACTCCACTTTCTGCATTTTTCCATCTAGAAAAAACTGTGAACAAAGAGGTTTATTAAGTGAAACCTCAACTGCAATACGTGCAAACTTCCCTCTTGTTAATGACTCGGTGTTGTAATTGATTCGAATCACTTTTCCAACGACGTTCCCAATCATGCGAAGAACCCTTTTATGATAATAGTGTAGAGGCATTCCCAGTAATCGAATCTGAGCAACAATGTTGTCAATATTATCATTGGAGCTGTCGAAGTGAGGGTTCCATTGTTGCACAGTGAGATAATGACCAAGAATGGTCCAAGGACCTTGTGTTAGAGCATAATGGGCGTCTCCTTCAGTTTTGAACCTAACCAGGAAGAAATCATTTTCCAAGTCAATAACAGAGAATCCTTGTGACATTTTCCAGAGCTCATTCAACCTATACAGAGTGCCCTATAACCAATAGTTCTTCCAAGAAGCTTGACCACTACCGCATTCATCCATGGTTTCACCAGTTGTGCATGGATCTTTTTTGAGAAAGAAATGGATGGGATGCTTCCCTTTTCACTAATAGTTACATCTTCGGTATCAAATTCAAAATCTTCTTCTCTCCCCAAAAACTCCTCATCAAGTTCATTATGGTCTTCCATTAATTTCTCTTCAAAAGATAACGAAGATGGATTCTCATCTTCATTCCCTTGGTTTCTAAATCTTTCCTTTTTCGTTAAACGGTCCTCCACCAGTGGCAGTGGAGGTTCCTAGCTTAAGTTACCGCTACTCATAAAGGCATAAGCTCGAGTTAAATTAAAATGATTCTCCCCCACTACATTCCTTTTCTTAGTATTGATTATAAATGTTACTTCGATTTTTTCCCTAAAACAAAAGCATCTGAAAATCAGTATTTTCACACATATGTAATATGTCCTTTAAACCGATAAATACTTGTTCATTTATTTATTTTTTAGATGCATCAGTTATTAATTTGTTGAGATTAAATACTTATTTATTTATTTAGTTTTTAAGAAACATCAGCTATTAATTAATAGATTTTTTATAGTCCCAAAATTTATTGAGGTTCTATTGTATATAATAACTAGAAAATAGAACCGCGCTTCACGCGGCTTTGAAAAAAGAATTTAGTATTATCTTTTTTTCTTACTTTACACTTGATGAAACTGATAAAAAATATGAATTGATTTTTTTTTGTGATGAGGGACCTTATAAAAAAGCAAAAAAGCTATTGAATACAAATAAAAATGCAAGATAAAGAATAAAATGAGAGAATATATTATAGAGTGATTTTATTCATTCCAATTGTGTGTGTACAAAACAAAAATATGAGCTCTCCTTTTATAGTTACATAATCGCTCCATGAAATTAATGAAAAATTATGGATCATAAATCCTTGTGAGATCGTGGGAGTTATAGGGAAGCTAACTTCAATGGGAGATAGTGGGAGGCCCAATAGAGATATATGTTATAAACATCTACATTTATTTTAATTCATAACACTCCCCATTGGATGTTCATTACAAAGAATATGCCTCATTAAAATCTTTACATAATTGTTATTGTGTGATAACAATCAAATTAATTATGGGAAGATGAAAAGCCAAATCTAAAAGAAAATTTATCTATTTATTAGATAATAGAGAATATACAAAGATGAGAAATGGTGATGCCACATCACCTCCTCAAGTCCCAGCTTTATATATATATATAGATTTTTCGCGGTTTTAACTTGGGCCAAAGGGTTAAATTTTTTTTGAAAACCATTATACAACCCTAAGTTATTACCTTACCATATTTTCTTTATAATTGTTAATGAATTAAATTCTTCAAAGTTTAGGGTAATTCATTTAGTAACTTTACACCCGTATATTAAATATGGTAAGAGTTAATTACTTAAAACAGATAAATTCTTAACCTTAGACTCATCACAAACGCTCATATCAACCAGAAAACCAGAGGGAGACAAAAGATTGAAATAAAGAAGATAGAGAATGAGGACGATAGAATGATAACATTCTCAAAACGTAGATCAGGCATCCACAAGAAGGCCAGTGAGCTTGTCACTCTCACTGGAGCTGAGATAGGAATTGTGGTGTTCTCACCATCTGGGAAGCCTTTCTCATTCGGGCATCCTTCCCTAGAAGCCGTTGCGAACCAGGAGCATCCAATTGACAACACTCATCTGCTGGTTGAGCTCACCGCTAGGTGAGAATTAGTGAACTGAATCAGCAGCATAATGAGCTGCTGTGCTGGCTGGATGAGGAAAATGCACGGGAGAAGATCCTGAACCAAAATAGGAAAGGGAAAGAGACTCAGCCTCATTGGTGGGAAACCCCAGTTGATGAGCTCAAGCATCAGGAGCCGCTTCAAATGGATGCAGCAGTTGATCTGCACAAAACTTTTCTAGCCAAACTATATGAAAAGCCTGCTGCCACCTCTCCCTCCATGGCACCTCCTATGTATTTTCATCATAAATAATAAATCTGACTATCCTTTAAATTTGACATTTGTCTACAGAAAATCTGAAGAAGCTACAGGTCCAAATGATTAACTTGAAAATACTAAAAAGCTACCGACCGTAAATGGCTAGGATACAATTTCAGAATACAACTCATTTATTCCCAAAACTTGGACATAATTTGGTGAGCATCTTTAGCAGCAAAACTCAAACTAATCTGTTAATATAATCAAGTAATGGACTGCTTCACTGTTGATGAACCAGATTTGAGTCATATATAAAACTCACCATGCAATTACATCATCGAACTAGCTATTTAAACCATGATCATGATAATAAGTGGATAAATATACTCCCGACAACAAGTGAATCGCTCTAAATATATTTGAAATTCCTACATTTGGAATTTGATGAAGAATGAAGGTAAGGGATTTAGAGGGCAATCAAAAAGATACATATATTTATAAGGTTTGGATGGAAATGAAAATCCTTGTCCACTAAAAGTTAACCCCTGCCCCAAAGAACTTTTTCTCAAACTCTGGTAATCAGGTATAAAGTGAAATCATGGCCGATTGAACTGCGCCCACAGGGCTTTTGGTTTCACATGATTGTTTGTGATACATAGGAAACAATAAATCTTTTCAACTTAAAATATTAATACAAAATTGACAACCATTCATGTAAATTAGAACGACAAAAGAATAATTTAATCTAGTAATAGCTAAAATGCAGATTATCTACAGGAGCAATTATGGTATAGTTACTCATCTACTGATACACAAGAGACAATTGATGTCATACATTGAAAAAGCATGATTTTGGGGTGATGCATTTTTACGAGTTGTTTAGCCACATAAACGATTGTCGATCTATCATCTGCAGTGGTATTATCAACGAAACAGTCCAGCGCAACATGGAAACAATATTATTTGAAATAAATATAAGAGAGATTATTGATGACAACAAAAAGCCTTGAAGTTTTAGTACGTAAACGAGTAGATGTGAGACTAATTACGTAACAAATGCTTAAAATTCCAATATTTGCAACATAATAATCCATATACGCGCGTGTGTGTGTAGAAGTAATTAAGGAGCAAAATCCATTTAAATGCTATACGTGTATGTAGAAGTAATTAAGTAGCAAAACTCATTATTCAAGCATTTAAATGTTTGCACTTGTCAATTGTCATTAGGCGTTTAAAATTAATATCCGGGCATTTTTTAGTTGGGTCCTTTCTTTTATGGAAAGAACATAAAATCCATTAAAATTTAAAAAATGTATCATTGATGCAATACCCAAAAAACAACTGAGTAATTATTAGTATTATTTGATTATATTGTTGTGATTATTGATTTATTTTCTAATATGATTAATATTTTTTACGTCATTATTATTTTTATTGTTATTCGTTACTAGTATTAATATTAGTATTAATAATGTATTAGTGCCGGGACGTTTTGGGTTGGGCCCAGGATTATTATTGGGCCAAGTTTTATTTGTTTTATGTGCAGTTTACCCAAGTCCGCCAGCAAAAAAGTTGATTATAAACAGTGAACGAAAACGAGAGCTGGCTCCTCCGCTCATATTGGTTGGCCATTTGAGATTGACGAGAGACGGGCAAAGATTTTTCTTCGCTTTTATCATTGAAGTAAAAAAATTATTGGGTAATTATGAATGTGCTTAAGGTATGCATTTCTATGACATTGAGGGCTAGTCAATAAGTTTCAACTACTGTTAAAAAAGGAGAAAGGTTATAGGAACTAGTTCCTTGAATGGAATGGAGCCTATAATTTTATATGTATATGATGATGTTGATGGGAGTTCAATTTTGATATTAGGTTATGGTTGTTGGTTTATAAGGTTAAGCCTATTGTTGTAACTGCCGCGAAGTAAATAAATTAGACTTTGGACTAGGATCACGTACGACCAGCAAATACATTTGTGTGTCACTTTGTCCATTTGCATTGTCAATGTATGAAAGACTTTTATTTAGTACTATTAGTACTAATGCTATAATAATATTTTTAAAAAATAATTGGTCAAGCTTTAAATAGCATTGATACATAAACTACTCATTCAATTTTTTTTTTTCTATTGCACTTTAGTTTCCACTCTTAATAAAGCAATATTTCATATATTTTAGCTTGAGTTGGTTTCTTCACCAGAAACTTGTTATTGACTGTTTATTCACTTATATCATTATGAACAGTATGCAAGACATTTTGGGGGATGTAATCATTTTTAAATAATGTAAAGTTTATAATGTCGCGCTTTCTAATTTTTTGTAGTTAGTTTTAAGTGAACATTTCCTTTATCATTTTTAAGTATCTACTGTATTTGTAAAATTGATTGGTTTTGTTCGATAGATTTACTCGTGATGGCGGATGTTTTGTGTCTGTTAGATGTCGCTGGCTGTGATTACTGGTGATGTGTTGGATGTTGCTGGGTACTGGTGATTTACTTTTAGCATATCAGTTTTATGGTTTCATGAGCTATTTATTTTGTGTAATGGATCATTAGTTTATGTACTTTTAGCATATTTTTTTACCACATAGTATGTATCTTGGTCCTTTAATTTTTTGTTCTAGTGGATGTTGAATTTGATAGAACTATTTGTGTGAACAATGTAATAATTAATTTGCCAGTATTTTCATTCAATGGACATATATTTCTATTACATTGCATTTTCAAAATTTTATTTCTTTTATTTTTTAATTTTCCAAATAAACATTGATACCACGGTGTTAGTCTTTTGATTGTGCTATTGTAATAGATGTTTTTTTTTAAAAAAAAAACTTCCATAGTATGATTATTCTTGTGAGGGTAAAAGCTCGTTTTACCCCTATATTTTAAGATTAGTGCCCATTTAGTCCATATATTTTTAAAAATGTCTCAAAATATCCCTACCCTTTAAATTATTGACATCCTTGCCGTTATTTTTTGTTTCTTTTGACTTTCTTTTACAATAGTACCCTCTTACAATAATATTTCTTTTTATAAAATTAATAAAAAAATTAAATTATCAATTTAACCCCAAAAATAAAATAAAAACAAAAAGAATATATATTAATTTTTGTGAAAGCTTACATGTGTCCAAAAAAAAATTATTGTAAAAATAATTAAATTACCTTTTTTTTGGACATTGTAATAAAAAATTAATTTATTAATTCCTCAGCAGTGTGTTACAAAAAAAGTAACATATATTAATTTTGTTTCTATTTTATTTTTTGAGATTAAATTGATAATTAATTTTTTTCTTTTTACTAATGTCCAAAAATAATTAATTTATTTGTCTAATAGCATATTAATTGAATTCACTGACACCAAAATCACTAACACTAAATTATAGTGTCAGTATTTGTTGAATACAAATTTTTTGGTATTAAAGCTCAGTGTCAGTAAAACATATTACTGACACTATTTACACATCATTGAAGGTCATTTTCTTTCTACTAGTGTTCGAAATTTTACATTTGATGGTATCGATTATAATTCCTTTCAGCCACTATCCATCAGTGATAATATTATATTTACGTACAAATCAATAATTTACGAAAATTACAAATATTTTGTAATAAACTATGATCCTATTGCCACTTGTATTTTCTTGAAGTTTAAATATAGTTTGATTTCACCGTTAATTTTCCTTAATACTTCTAGAAGTTCTATGATTGAATTCTAAACTTGCAAGATTTTTTATTTTTTTGGTTAATTTAACTCACATTTAGTGGATTAATTCATTCTTAATTGATTAGATTGGTAAAACACAATGAATTTTTAATTGAATAAAATGTATGTTCATTGGATTGTATATACACTTTATAAATTATTAATTAATTATTAATTTATCTATTAATTAATATCTCTTTCAATGAATAGGTATTGTGCGGTTCCAAAATTATTAATTTATAGAGGTTTTACTGTATCTCGCAGAAAATTCAAATTTGGGTGGCCAACTAAATAAAACTTCTTAAAAACTATTTGTTAAGGATTTTAAGGGCAATTGTTATCTTTGCTTATTTATTAGGTAAAATTGGCTAGATATTGTCAGATTTTTTATAATTAATGTTGTTGTTCTCTGGTTTTGAAATACTTAGGTAAATTTGAACTCATTTACCTGTGACATGCTTGAATAAGTAATCTGGAGAACTTGAGTTTGTATTTTTTTTAAAGAGCACAACTAAGTTTACATTTATGTATGATACACACATACACGCGCTCACGTGCATGGGTGTATTTTACGCGTTGTTCCCTATAAATGTCTTGACATTTTTCTTGAGCCTTGTCCAAGCCTTAAATTAACATTATTAGGAGTAAAAATAAAAGAGAAAAATCTTTTTTTTTTTTGGGTTTTATTGAACAGAGAGTAATTGGCATTGAGCCTTAGCAAGGGGGTGACTGTTATCATTTGGTGGCTGGGTCAATCCCAGGATGCGGTTTACAACAGCTTCAATGGAGGGGTGACCAAAGGAGTAAGGCTTGCCAGATAGTGAGGACACCACAATGCCAATCTCAGTGCTAGTTAGAGTGACAAGCTCACTGGCCTTCTTGTAGATCCCGGATCTACGTTTAGAGAGTGTGATCATTCTATCATCCTTATTTTCAATCTTCTTCATCTTAATTAATCTCTAGTTTCTTCAAGAGATTGAGATGAGGAGGATTGAAAATGAGGTGACAGGATGATTAACATTCGCCAAACAGAGATCCGAAATCTACAAGAAGGCAAGTGAGCTTGTTACTCTCACTGGCACTGAGATTAGATTGTGGTGATCTCACTAGCAAGCCTTTCTCAGTTGGTCATCCTCCATTGAAGCTGTTGCAAACGGTTTCCTGGGTTGAAGCAGCCATCAAACGATAACACTCGTCCACTTATTGGGGCTTACGGATGAAGAATTCACAAGAGGCAACTTCGGGTGGCGTTTACGGATGAAGAATTCACAAGAGGCCTTAAAAGTTTGCGAGAGCGCTCTTGATTTGGGGTTGTGCATCAAATCTTAAGAAAGGCTTGGAATTATTGACTTGAAACTTGATGTAACATTTGATTTTATGTCGGAAATATGAAGAGCTCTCAATCTGATCGAAGAACGAATACGTGAAAATGCATAAATTTGAATGATACATTTATTTTCCATTTCTTAGCATTGATTATAAACGTTACTTTGTTTTTTTTGTTTTTTTCCTAAAACAAAAATATCTAGAAATGAGTATTTTCACATATATGTAATATGTCCTTTAAACCGTTAAATACTTGTGCATTTATTTATTTTTTAGAAGCATCAACTATTAATTTGTCGAGGTTAAATACTTATTTATTTATTGATTTAGCTTTTAAGAAACATCAGCTATTAATTAATAAATTTTTTATAGTCCCAATCCTAGTAATTTATCGAGGTTTTATTGTACATAATAATTTTTGCGGTTCTAACTTGGGATAAAGGACTAAATTTATAATTTTGATAAATTAAGAAGATAATAATTTCTTTTTTGAAAACACTTATACAAACCTAGGTTGTTACCTCATCATATTTTCTTTTCACTTTATAATTAGGAAGGTGGAGGATTTATATATTTACTCTAAGTTACCATTCCATATTTTCTTTATAAATATGTTAATGAATTAAATTCTTCAAGAGTTTATGGTAAGTCATTCAGTAGCCTTATACACCTGTATTAAATATGGTAAGACCTAGTTACTTAAAACAAATAAATTCTTGACCTTAAACTAATTAATTTTACGCGTCTTTCGTCTTATAAATTCATCATAAAACGATCATATCAAAGTGCAAAAAAATCATTGTTCATAGAAAAAGAAATAAGCCCATCACATCGATTTTCCAAATGGCAGCCAAGAAAACCAGAGGGAGACAAAAGATTGAAATGAAAAAGATAGAGAATGAGAACGATAGAATGATAGCATTCTCAAAACGTAGATCAGGTATCTACAAGAAGGCCAGTGAGCTTGCCACTCTCACTGGAGCTGAGATTGGAATTGTGGTGTTCTCACCATCTGGGAAGCCTTTCTCATTCGGGCATCCCTCCCTAGAAGCCGTTGCGAACCGCTTCCTGGGGTTGAACCAGGAGCATCCGAATGACAACACTCATTTGCCGGTTGAGGCTCACCGCCGGGTGAGAATTAGTGAGCTGAATCAGCAGCATAATGAGCTGCTGCGCCAGCTGGATGAGGAAAATGCACGGGAGAAGATCTTGAAGCAGAATAGGAAGGGGAAAGAGACTCAACCACATTGGTGGGAAACCCCAGTTAATGAGATCAATCATCAGGAGCTTCTTCAAATGGATGCAGCAGTTGATGATCTGCACAAAACTTTTCTTGCCAAACTAAATGAAAAGACTGCTGCCGCCTCTTCTTCCATGGCACCTCCTATGTATTTTCATCATAAATAATATATCTGACTATCCTTTAAATTTGGCATTTGTCTACAGAAAATCCGATGAAGCTACGCCTCCAAATGATTAACTTGAAAATGCTAAAAAGCTACCGACCGTAAATGGCTAGGATACAATTTCAGAATGCAACTTATTTTATTCCCAAAACTTGGATATAATTTGGTGAGCATCTTTAGTAGCAATACTCAAACTAATCTGTTAATACATTCAAGTAATGAACTGCTTCACTGTTGATGAACCAGATTTAAGTAATAAATAAACCCCACTATGCAATTACATATTCAAACTACCTATTGAAACCATGATCATGATAACAAGTGGATAAATATACTCCCGAAAACAAGTGAATCGTTCTAAATATATTTCAAATTCCTCCTTTTGCAATTTGATGGAGAACGACGGTCAGGGATTTAGTGGGCAATCAAAAAGATACTTACATGTATAAGGTTTGGATGGAAATGAAAATCATTACCCACAAAATATTAACCCCTGCCCCAAAGAATTTTTACTCAAACTCGGGTAATCGGGTATAAAGTGAATTCATGCCCAACTGATAGAAAGGAAATAATAAATCTTTCAGCTTAAAATCTTAACACAAAATTCTCAACCATTCATGTAAGTTAGAACTACATATGAATAATTTAATCTAGTAATAGTTAAAATGGAGATTATCTGAAGTAGTTATTCATCTAAAGATACACAGAGACAATTGATGTCAAGCATTGAAAATGCATAATTTTGGAGTGATGCATTTTTCCGAGTTGTTTAGCCGTCAACGATTGTCGATCTATCATCTGCAGTGGTATTATCAGCTAAACAGTCAAGCACAACATGGAAATAAGTTTTTTGAAACAAATTTAAGAAGATTGATTGATGACAACAAAAAACCTTGAAGTTTTAGCAAGTGCAGGAGTAGGTGTGAGACTAATTAGGTAACAAATTTAAAATTTTAATATTGGTAATATAATAATCCCTATATATATATATATATAGAAGTAATGAAGAAGCAAATCCATTGTTCAAGCATTTAAATGTTTACACTTGTCATTGGATGTTTAAAATTAAAATTCGAGAATTTTTAGTAGGGTGCTTTTTTTTTGTTGGGGGGGGAGGGGCGGGGAAGAACCTAAAATCCATAAAAATATAAAAAATGTGACGTTTATGTAATACCCAAAAAACAATTGAGTAATTATCAGTACTATTTTAATTATATTGCTGCCATTATTGATTTATTCTCTTATTTGATTGTTATTTTTTAATTACGTCATTATTATTGTTATTTGTTACTACTATTAATGTTGGTATCAGTATTAATAATATATTAGTGCTTGGACTTTTTGGTTTGGGCCTACGATTGTGTTGGACCAAGTATTATTTGTCTATACCAAGTATTATTTGTCTTATATGCAGTTTACCCAAGCCCGCTGGCAAAATAGCTAATTATATATAGTGAAATAAAATGAAAGCTAGCTCCTCCTCCGCTCGTATGGGTCGGCCACTTGAGATTGAAGAGATAAAGATTTTTCTTAGCTTTTATCATTGAAGTGCAAAAATTATTGGCCAATTATGCAGGCGCTTAAGGTATGTATTTCTATGACATTGAGGGCTTGTCAGTAACTTTCTACTACCGTTGAAAAGGGAATATCAAGATGTATAAAGTTATATAGGGACTAGTTCCTTGAAGAGAATGAACAATCTAATTTAAATGAACCATCGTATCCGTTTGTTGATTATGATTTGGGTCTCTCTGATTTTTCAGGCTGTCAATTGATTAAATCATATGATCGTATTTTTCTATTGATTAGGGAAATAACCAATAGTCGTACCTTGGTTATCGACTAGTTCAAGAGAGATTGACTATTAAAGGGTCTCAGTAGCTATAACCGGTCTATTCATAAGTAGTAATGATTTATATTTGAATCAATGATCAGTAGTCGAATCAAGCTGAGTTAATTCCTTCAACCAGAGCTTTTCCCAATTTGAATTACAATTTGAATTTGCATTCTTGTTATTTTAATTTGATTTTTATTATTGTCAACAATCCCCCCATTTTTCATTTTACATTTTAAAAGGATATAAATAATTACCGATCTCTGTAGACACGACCCTGCTCAATCACTATACGCAATTTATTTAGAGTAGGTATTTATTTTTTCTGGCTTCGACAACCATCAGATGGTTACCGTCATACTTAAGCTCGATGTCCCAATCACATCTTTAATGCAGGGCTTGCGATGGTTACGGTCATACTCAAGCTCGATGTCCTAATGACATCTTGAAAAAGAAAGCAATGGAAACAACATGGAATGATAATAATGACTTGAGCATTGATGATAAGGATATTATTAGCAGACTTGTTCATGATGAGAAGTTGAAACTTGAAGATTATGATGACAAAGGATCAAAATCATATGATGTTTCTCCTCCTTGTGATTTATGAATTCTTCCTCATAATAATGTTAAAATCTCAAGTGTAAAGACGAATGATGAAGAATCTAATTTAGAAGCATAAATTGGTTATGATGTTGATCCCGGTGTCAATTCAATGAGTAAAGCATATGATCGCATGTATTTAGAATGGGTAAAGACGAATGATAAATGCAAGAAAATGCATGCTCAAATGTCAAAGTATGCGGCCAAATTATGCTCCATCTTGTTCAGCTTGTGCTTCATTTTCTCTAATTGAATGCTCAAAGATGGTGCAGATGTAGAAGGAATAGTTGGTGGGGCAGCAGTTTCGTCGTCAAACTCGTCATCAGAGGTAGCACCACTCCTAGCATAAAGCTTCTTTGGAAGTTGAGTGGGTCCTGGTTCAGTAAACTGAAATCTCCCCTCCTTGAATTCGACCACACCTGTTCTTTCAAACAAAGACATATCAAAAAATTCCTTTTTGCAAGCAGAATGTAAATCATTATTGTCAGGATCAAGCACACATAAGTTTATAGCTAACTGAGTAATGTATGGACCAAGAAATAAAGTCCTATACCTTTTAAGCACACTCTGAAATTGATCTGCTAACCAAAAACCTAGATTAGGCCTCACATCATTTAACATGCACCAGATAAAATAAAACTCAGTTTTAGAGAAAACTCCCGAGTAATCTTTCTTTCCTAAAAAACTATATGTTAAGAACTGATGCACACATTTCAAAACAGGATCACGTAAGAAATAACTCTTTGATTTACTCGAGTCATAGACATTGTGATCAAAAGATAAATTACGCCAAAGACTATAAGGCTCAAAATTTTTGCTAAAGTCACAAGTTGTCCCTAATATGCATCACTAGAAGAATAATCCTCATCAATGAATCCTAAAGCTAGGTTAAAATCTATGATAGATTGTGAAAAATTTCTTCCCATTAACCTAAACTTTATAATATTCAGAGTATGCAAAGTAAAATCATTCGATATATTGAATTGAAAAGTAGTATAGAACTCCCTAATCAACTCAACATAACCCAAACAATCAACATCAACAAATTTATGCAAACCAATCTTATCTATCAAAGAATTAAAATTATCCTTAACATTCAATTTTTCAAGAGTCGGGTAATGAATATACTTAGCTGGAAGTATTTTTTGCTTGGAAATATCTTTGTACCTTTCTTGCTCTTGTTGAGTCGTGAATGTGAGGCACCCTCCGAGATTGGATTCTGCAAGTGGCAAAACACTTATGCCTTTTCCATGTTTCGATCTTTGTCTCACGGCTTGGCGTGAATTTGAAACTGTGTTCCATGGGACCGTAGTGGGAGCGGCAATCTTGGATTTCTTTGCAACGAGTTTCTTTTTAGACGTTGATGACTTGGAAGTTGATGCTTTCCTCTTCGGCATTATTACAATAATTTCACTCACGTGTTCTTTGGTGAGTCTTTGGAAGCTCCGCCGCTTTGGACTTGGGCTACTTGCACGGGATTGCCGAGACGCGCCGCGCTAGGCGGAGCTGGTTGCGCCCGCCGATGCTGACGCGGATGCGGGTGAGACATGCTAGTTGGGCTTTGGGTGGGACCAGGATGCTTGCTGGCAGTGCGCAGGATGCTTGTGTTGCTCGCGCGGGATGGGATGGATACGCGCTGCACCGCCACGGGATGGCTTTGTCTTGCCGATCTTGAATGGATAAGCGGCTGCTGGAGACGCGTCTGAACAATCAGACGTTATGGATTAAAACCCAAAAAAAAAACCCATTTTTTCGATTTTTTTTTAAAAAATAAAAATAAAATAAACCCTTCTTTTTTTTCTTTTTTTAATTTGAAAATAAAAACTAAAAGAGACACTTGAGACACTAAAAAAATTACAGAAGTACTTTTTTAATAAGCATATGGACAAGCCTTAAAACCATTTTACTTTAAAATCACAGAAGTACTTATTAGTTAAAAAGTGGGCACGCCTAACCAAAAATTTTCTTTTGGCCAAAATAAGCAAAAACATTATTTAAACAATCTGAATCAAAATTAAAAACAAAAGATATAACAAAACTCAAAATAAATAAATCATTTGGGTTACCTCCCAAACAAGCGCCTTTGTTTTATGTCTTTGGCTAGACACATTCATGCATCAATCTCTATAAATGAGACTTTCAAGAGCCACTTCCTCCACAATATTCACGGAAAAACCCTCATAAAAAGGTTTTAAGCGATGACCATTAACCTTAAAAACTTTGTCAGAGGTCGGACTCCGAATCTCAACTGCACCATGAGGAAAAACATTAGTAACAATAAAATGTCCTACCCAGCGAGAACGTAATTTACCAGCAAAAAGTTTAAGCTTAGAATGAAAAAGAAGAACTTTTTGACCAACAAAACACTCCGTTCTCAAAATCATTCTTTCATGAAATGTCTTCGTCTTTTCTTTGTAAAATCGCGAACTCTCATAGGATTTGTTTCTAATCTCCTCTAACTCTTGCAGCTGCAACTTCCTCTGCTTTCCCGCTTCATCCATCCACATATTGCATTGCTTAACCGCCCAGTGTGCTCTGTGCTCAAGCTTTACAAGTAAATGACAAGGCTTACCAAATACTAAACGATAAGGAGACATACCTATGGGAGTTTTTATGCGGTGTGATATGCTCACAATGCATCATCTAATCGTAAGCTCCAATCCTTTCGATTTGGACTAAGAGTCTTTTCAAGAATAGACTTGATTTCTCTGTTTGATATCTCAGCTTGTCCACTTGTCTGTGGATGATAGGCGGTAGACACTCGGTGGGTAACATGATATCTCTTGGACAAAGCCTCCACCACCCGATTACAGAAATGAGTGCCTCTATCACTTATTACCGCTCTCAGTACACCAAACCTGGCAAAAATATTAGACTTGACAAAATCTACAACAACTTTAGCATTGTTAGTCTGGGTGGCCTTAGCCTCTACCCATTTAGAAACGTAATCCACTGCTAAAAGAATGTAAGCATTACCAAAAGATGAGGGTAAAGGTCCCATAAAATCAATGCCCCACACATCGAATATTTCACACACAAGAATAAGGGTAAGTGGCATTTGATTCCTATGACTTAAATTGCCAGTCTTTTCACAATTCTCACACGACTTACAAAACATGTATGAATAACGAAATAAAGTGGCCAAAATAAACCACATTCTAACACCTTAGATGTTGTCTTTTTAGGACCAAAATTACCACCACATGCATATGAGTGAAAAAACTGAAGAATAGAAGGAATTTTAAACTCAGATACGCACCTTCTGATGATTGGTCAGAGCAATGTTTCCACAAGTAAGGGTCATCCCAAACATAGTACTTAGCATCGCTCCTAATCTTATCTTTTTGAGCCCTTATCAGATCACTAGGTAGTGTTCTTGTAACTAAGTAATTGACAATGTCAGCGTACCAAGGAACCATACATTGAGTTACAAAGAGATGCTCATCTGGAAAATCATCCTTCAAATGTGCTGCTTATTCACTCGTGGTCAATCTACTAAGGTGGTCTGCAACCAAGTTTTCTGCTCCTTTCTTGTCACGGATCTCCAAGTTGAACTCTTAAAGTAGTAGGATCCAGCGGATGAGTCTCGGTTTCGCTTCCTTCTTGGCGAGCAAATATCTAAGAGCTGCATGGTCAGAAAAAAAAATCACTTTAATACCCAATAAATATGAACGTAATTTTTCTAAAGCAAAAACAATAGCCAAAAGTTCATTTTCCGTTGTTGAGTAATTGCACTGAGCACTATCAAGTGTCCTTGATGCATAATATACCACATGAGCAGCTCTTCCAACCCTTTGTCCGAGAACAGCACCAACAGTATAGTTACTGGCGTCGCACATTATCTCAAAAGAGAGGCTCCAGTCGGGTAGCTATATAATTGGAGCTGAAGTCAATAACTCCTTGAGCTTATCAAATGCTACCTTGCATGCTTTATTAAAATCAAACGTCACATCTTTCTGAAGCAGCTTGCATAAAGGCTGAGTTATCTTAAAAAAATCCTTGATAAAACGTCGATAGGAACCTGTGTGACCAAGGAAAGAACGAACTTCCCGCACACATATGGGATAAGGTAAAGATTTAATAACATCTATCTTAGCTTTATCTACCTCAATTCCTCTAGCAAAGACCACATGACCCAAAATAATGTCTTGATCTACCATAAAATGACATTTTTCATAATTCATGACAAGGTTTGTTTCAATGCATCTTTCAAGCACTTTCTTCAGATTATAGAGACAATTATCAAAAGAATCAGCATAGACTGTAAAATCATCCATAAATACTTCTATAATGTTCTCTACATAGTTTGAAAAAAACTGACCATGCACCTCTGAAAAGTGGCGGGAGCGTTACAAATACCAAATGGCATACGTCGGTATGCAAAGGTTCTAAAAGGACATGTGAAGGTAGTCTTCTCCTGATCCTCAGGCACAACTGGTATCTGATTAAAACTTAAATAGCCATCAAGACAACAAAAGTGAGATTTTCCTGCCAACCTTTCAAGTATCTGATCAATAAAAGGAATAGGAAAATTATCCTTCCTAGTGAGTGAATTAAGCTTTCTAAAATCAATACAAACCCTCCACCCATTCTAAACTCGGGTGGGTACTAACTCACTATAAGAATTCTCAACAATTGTTATACTAGTTTTCTTCGGTACCATTTGTACCGGACTTACCTATTTGCTATCCGAAATTGGATAGATTATACATGCATCAAGAAATTTCAGAATTTCTTTCTTCACTACTTTCATCATGAGTGGATTCAAACGGCGTTGAGCTTGAATAGAAGGTTTGGCATCTTCCTCCAGCAGTATTTTATACATGCACGTGCACATACTTATCCCTTTAATATCAACAATTTTCCACCCAATAGCCTTTTTGTAATCCTTCAGCACTCTAATAAGCTTTTCTTCCTCTAAAGTACTAAGCTTTGAAGAGATGATCACTGGAAGTGTTTCACCATCTCCTAGAAACATGTACTTTAGATGACTCGACAACGGTTTAAGTTCTATTTTCGGTGCCTGCAAAATAGATGGAAGAAGTTTTGCATGAGATGAAGGTAATTCAATATAAGACATATGATGAGTTAAAATTCTCAAAGAATTTAATTCATAAATTGTCTCTTGCAATACATAATTTAAAACAAACTCATTTTCATCATTTTGCAATCCTTTGAGGCCCAAACTGTTATTTAAAGCAGCTACCAATGAATCTTCAACATCCAAATAAAAAACTTCCTGCACTATAGGGTTAATAACATCCACAGAAAATACCGAATGTTCCTCACTAGGATATTGCATGGCATTATTCATATTGAACTCTATAACCTCTCTATCAAACACCATAGTGAGAGTCCCTTTATGTACATCTATTTTAGTCCTAGCAGTCTCAAGAAAAGGTCTTCCTAGCAAAATTGGAACAGAATTAGAGGAGTTATCCTCTTCTATATCAAGTACATAAAAATCAGCAGGAAAAACCAACTCATTAACTTGTACTAAGACATCTTCTAATACCCCATCAGGATATGCATTAGACCTATCAGCTAGTTGAATTATCACGCCAGTTTTTTTTAATGGACCAACATTCAAAGATGAATAAATAGAACGAGGCATGACATTAATAGAAGCTCTTAGATCTAGCATAGCTTTCTCAACTCTAACACTACCAATTTTGCAAGGGATAGTAAACATACTTGAATCCTTACACGTAGAAGGTAGTTTCTTTTGGAGAACTGCTAAAACATTCTCCCCTATGTGAACTCTTTCATCTCCTCTTAATTTTCTCTTGGAGGTGCACAGTTCCTAAGGAATTTAGCATATCGAGGTATTTGTTTTATAGCATCTAATAAAGGAATATTTACCTCAACCTTGCGAAATGTCTCAAGGATGACTTTCTCTTGTTCCTCCTTCTTGGATTTTACAAACCGGTTTGGAAAAGGATGAGGTATCACTACAGGTAGGGGTTTCGCTCTGGTGGGTTGCGCATTTTGAGATTTAGGCATCAATTCATTCTTCTCAAACTCATCTTCTACATGCTTTGTCACTTTCTTACTAGGCTCTTGTAACTCATTCCTACTTCTAAGGATGACAGCACTAGTGTTTTGCTTTGGATTCACCTCAGATTATGAAGGCAATATCCCTGATACTTGAGACTTCAGGTAGCTCACTGTAGTCGCCAATTGACTCATTTAGTTCTCTAAACTCTGAATGCTTGTTGTAGTTGCCTGCTGAAATTATTGAGTGTTAGTCGCAAGTGATTTAACAATTTTTTCAAGAGATATACCTGACTTGGAGTTTGACTGTAGAGGGGCTGGTTGTCTTGGTGGGTATTGTTATGGGAATCTTGACGGCCTAACTCCATAGCTGAAGTTGGGATGATCCTTCCATCCCAGATTGTATGTTTGTGCATAAGTATCATACCTCCTTTGAGGCATGTCTGGAAATCCTCCAGCTGCATTGGCTTGTTCAACGGGTTCTTCTTGAAGTGTCGGACACATATCAGTTGAATGACCCATATTGGAACAAATGCCACAAGTCTTCACCTGTTGCACATTACCTACAACAAACTTTTCCACAAGAGAAGTAAGTTTATCTAAACGTTGTTTAATAGAAGAAATATTTACCTCATTCACCTTCCTTGAAGTGGGATCTTGTCTGTTGCCAAACTGTTGTGCATTGGCAGCCATATTTGAGATCAACTCCCTTGCTTGAGTAGGGGTCTTGTTCACCAACACACCTCCACTAGCAGAATCTACCATACTCTTATCCATCAATGATAGTCCTTTGTAAAAGTATTGAATAAGAAAATGATCAGAAATCTGATGCTGAGGACAGCTGGTACACAATTGTTTGAATCGCTCCCAATACTCATACAAAGTCTCCCCAAGAAGTTGCCTGATCCTACAAATGTCTTTTCTGATGTTGGCAGCTCTTAAAGTAGGAAAGTACTTCTCAAGGAACTGCTTATTCAAACATTCTATGTTGTAATCGATCCAAGAGGCAAGTAGTACGACCAGTCTTTAGCTAGCCCATCTAAAGAGAAAGAAAAAGCATGCAGCTTAATCTGCTCTTCAGTCACGCCTTGTGGCCTCATACTTGAACACACAACATGAAACTCCTTGAGATGTTTATGAGGACCTTCACCTGCAAAACCATGAAACTTGGGTAACAAATGAATAAGACCAGACTTTAATTCAAAATTCACCTCCAAGTCTACATATTGAATGCAGAGTGGTTGCTAATTCAAGTCTGGTTCAGCTAACTCTCTAAGAGTTCTTTCTACAGGTGTAGCTCTATCCATCACTTATTCTTCTGAATCGCTAGATGATTCAACCAAATCAGGCACCGTATCTGTTTCAGAAAGCAAAGGCGATGAGGATCGTTGCTTACCTCGCTTTGTCTACTGTCTCAGTTGGCGAGCTGTCTTCTCAATTTCAGGATCAAACGAAAGTGTAGTTGTACGAGAAGAACAAACTATACACCAAGTAAAACGTAAAAAGGATTAAATAAATGACACCAATCCCCGGCAACAGCGCCAAAATTTGATGGTTGTCGAAGTCCGCAAAAATAAATGCCTACTCTAAATAAATTGCGTATAGTTATTGAGTAGGGTCGTGTCCACATAGATCGGTATTTATTTAAATCCTTTTAAAATGTAAAATGTAAAATGAAAAATGGGGGGATTGTTGACAATAATAAAAATCAAATTAAATAACAAGAATGCAAATTAAAATTGTAATTCAAATTGGGAAAAGCCTTGGTTGAAGGAATTAACTCAGTTTGATTCGACTACTGATCATTGATTCAAATATAAATTATTACTACTTATGAATAGACCGGTTATAGCTACTGAGACCCTCTAATAGCCAATCTCTCTTTAACTAGTCGATAACCAAGGTACGACCATTGGTTATTTTCCTAATCAATAGACAACCGAAGATACGATCATAGGATTTAATCAATTGACAGCCTGAAAAACCAGAGAGATCCAAATCCTAATCAACAAACGCATACGATGGTTCATTTAAATTAGATTGTTCATTCTCATAATACAACGCACTGCTATGCTATTTGTCATAAACATTAAAATCTTCATACGATGAATCTTTTATTTGACAATAGATTAAGTTGATAATTAAATAGTGGCCAATTATCTAATTAACAAACATAATCATGACAATAATTTAGAGAATAAACAAATACTCAAAAAGCAATAAAACAATTAAAGTATAAGAAAGATCTCACAGTAATGATCTACCTCCTTTCTTTTTCACATCTCCTTTCTCTTATAGAGTTTTTCCAAAAATAAAATACTAATATCTAAAATATTATCTAAATATTAAATTCAAAATTACAAAAATAACCAAAAGGACAAAACACGTTAAAATAAAAACTGCAGGTCCTTAGTTGACAGCACGAACCCACGCCTTATCAACAAAGTTCTTCTGAAGCTCATAATTTCTCTAGGAAAACAATCATCCTCAAACATCATCTTGTACCTTAATTTTAGCACCAATCAATAGAATTGCACCTACAAAAATAAAACACAAGTAAATCACTATTATTAAGTGCAAAACATCGATATTAAAGGAAGTAAACAATACAAAACTAGTGCATAAATTGCACTCTAACACCATCGCAAGCCCTGCATTCAATTCATTAAAAAATTCATCCGAGGATATTTTTTCGGTTGCGAAAAAATAATTATTTTTTCGGTTGCGAAAAAATAATTATTTTTTTTTATCATGTCCAAAAAAGTTGACAAACTAGCTGGATATGTAAAAGAGATCCTTTCTTTTCCATCACTTCGACATGCATAAAAAAAATAATGTGACATTTCGTTTCGTACAGCATTTTCAAATCTATTATTTTTTTATGATGGCTTTAAGGCTATTTTTTCTTGAGTCCTTGTTTGTAGAAAGAAATTTAGAAATTAAAAATAATTTAGAAATTAAAATTTTTTTAAATGCAACACACTTCAGTCCTTATTGTAAATTCAAATTCGTTTCATTCAAGTTTTTTTATCGAATTTCACTAGCATTATGGCATTTTAATCGGATTTAATTGATTTGTCTTCTATTTTCACTGTTAGAGGGGGGGGGGGGGGAAAGCAATATGGCATTAGGGGTTGTTTCAGCTGACTAAGGTTAATGTTAGAAAATCATTGCTTAATGCCTTAATATATTACTCGATTTTCAATTTTAACAGTTTTTTTTTTGCTGAACTCTACTTCATAAAATTACGTATATGCAGTATTTACAGGGTGCTATGCTAGTGTAACTTGTCACTGAACTTTAATTTTTGAAAATTTAATTGTAGATAAAGGATCTTTAAAGTGAATGGATTGTACACTGATGTAAAAATGTTGTGCTGAAAGTACCAAAAAAAAAAAAACTCAAAGTGAGGGACTTGTGTGTATAAGGAAATAATAAACGTGATAAATAATGTGAAAAAAATTCAAGTTTTATGGTGTCAAATCTATTGTAATTATTGACCAAACGGGTTAATTTTTAACATTGTAAAAAAATAATAATTACGAAATTAGGACAAAATGAGCATTAAACCATTAATATGAAGTATAGGTGTATAACTGACCAGGAAGAGACTTGAAGAGATGAATGGAGAGGAGAGAAGAGGAAAGAGAAGAAGGAAAATAAATAAAGAGAAAAGAGATTAATTCTATGTCAAACCAAATAATGAAATTGAGATTGATTCTTTTTTTCTCTCATTTTCTCTTCCTCTCTCTCCTTTCCATTCCTCTTCTCTCCTGGCACTTCCTCCAAGCAAACATGCACAAATAAAAGAGACTTGAATCTAGAAAAATGTAAGTGATACATACATTTTAAGAAGGGAAAAATACTTGCTTTATTATTATATTTTGATTTTAGCGCCCGTTTGGTTCTTATATTTTAAAAAATATATCAAAACACATTTGTTACTTATATTACTCTCTTACCCTTATTTTTTCTTTATATTTATGATAATACCCTTACAATAATAAATACTGAAGAAAAAAATGTGAATTTATCAAATTAGCCTTAAAAGTAAAATAAAAATTAAACATTATTATATTTTTTGGTTATTATTTTAGTTTTAGATTAATTTGGTAATTTTTTTGTTATTATTTTAAATTTAGGATTAATTTATTTATTGAATTTTTGTCATGAGAAACATGAGTCAAGAATTCAACAGGAGACCGTATGTACATCTAGAGTACTTATTATTTTATCTCAAAATACTACCGACATTTTTTTTTTGCTAAAATAGATATAACTTTGGAAATGAATTTAATTAATTATGAAGCTATTAGTAAATAATATGATATATTATTACTAAAATTCAATTATTAATAGTATCAAAGAATTTTTGGAAAAAAAAAAGGATCGTGATATCATCAACACCGTTAATGGCTTTATTAATATTGCTGGTGAGGGTCAGTGGCTACATAATTTATAGATCTACACCACAGTGATACTTGTATTGGAAAATAGCAGCATAATGTCGGCAACATGGCTCCCAAAAGTTGCAAGTCAATCTAATATTATCACTGATGGGTAGTGGCTGAAAGGCATTAAATCAACACTATCAAACGTAAAATTTCAAACACTAGTAGAAAGAAAATGACATTCAGTGACATCTAGAAAGTGTCAGTGATATGTTAGGCTGACATGCACCAAATTTTTTAGTATTGCAGAATTTGTATTCAGTAAATACTGACATTATAATTTAGTGTCAGTGAATTCAATTAATATGCTATTAGAAGATACTAATACAACAGAATCACAAGAATAATCTCTAAGGGTATTGTGGTATGAAAAGGGTCATGGTATCCCTATTTTAAAATTTGGGGACTACATAATCATTTCTCTAAATCCTGAAGGTATAGGTGTCTTTTTTCCTAAAATGTATCATTTAAATTCTTCTTAGCTTAAACCTATTTTTCAATTGAGAAAAAGTTCACAAAATCATAAAAGACAATTACACCCCTATAATTCAAATTAATGGTTTAAAATACTTTTACTAGAAGAAAAAGGATTATTTCCGAGCGTAAATACTCTTGGAATAACTCATTTTCAAGTAGGTCATACCATCTACCGTCATCATATTAAGTCTTACTTTTACTTTTCCATATTTGATTCGAGGATGTGTATTGCCCCCTTGATGATTGTTACTTGAAATATCATTAAATTAATAAGTAAAGATCATTTGTTGAGTTTAATCCCCTGATTTTCCCAAGAAACGAACTCCCAAGACTTTAATACTGCCCCAAGATTCAATCAAGAGTAATTGAAAAATCAAGCAAGTAATTAAGCAACAATAGAGAAAACAAGAGATAAATATTTGAGTAATTTAGCAACCAGAGGTGCCTACATGCACTGGTGAACAAAATCAAATGCTTTCACTAAACAAGAATCAAAGGTTACAGATGGCGGCGTAACTACTCTTATGCCTGGGGTTGGCCAAAATTTTGAATTTTTTTTTAATACTATGAAAACTTTTTAAGTATTAAGTAAAAGGTAAGAGCTAAAAAAAAGATTAATAGTCGATAGGTCATAAACTTTAAAAACACATTAATGCCCCTTCTACTTTTATAGTCCTTATTATTTTACTATTTATTTATACAAAAAGTAAATTATCTAACTTTTTTTCCTTCCATCAAAGAGATGTAACCATATTCAAGATCTCAAGACTTGAAATTGGTCTCTTCATCTTCTATTTCTTTTCTGAAGTTTATCTCACATAATATAACTACACGAACTATTCAACTTTAAGTTATTTGATTCTCTCCCACAAAAATTCAAGAAGGTAAAGTTCGAACATAATAAAATAATGTAAAGGTCGTTTTTAACATATGACTCAATTAGATAGTGTAATATTCAATTATTTTGTATTTTCTTTTTTCTCATTGGCAAACCCAAGCTAAAATCCTCGTTCCACCCCTAGCTACAAAGCTATAGAGCTCATCACAAAGAACAAAATGCTACTAAGAATTCTCTCTACAACTTTCACTCAGCTCATGAAGCAATCTGCAAATTATGCTAATCAATTAACCTTATCGAGGTTGCTTTTAACAAACCCAGAAAACTTCTGCTCATTCTAACTAACTACTAACTACTTTTGGGCCCACATTCTAAGCTTCTCACGTGCTCAGTGCATGCTGTTGGATTTTTAATCCAATATTGTTGGATCCTTAATCCAACGTTGGACTTATATGTGAATAATTATGTATTGGAGATTGTCATATAAGGTTAAACCAAATTAAAAGTGATTTATTAAGATTTTCGGTATTATAGGCTTTAATGTATCTAACAGGGTGTGGGCCTTTAATGTGTAGAGACCCAATGATATTCTAGTTCTATGATGGGCAAAATTAGGAATACCTAATGACAGTAGGAAAAAATTGTCTATATAAGTAGTTATGGTCACTAGGTCACACGCATCTTTCTATTCTCTGCTGACATCCCATCATCAGAGAGAGGGCAGTGAGAAACTTAATGCTGTGTTTACTTGCTGGAGTGGGAGTGAGGAGTGTGGATTCCTCCCACTCCAATATTTACTTCCTCTAAATGGGAAGGGAGTGGGAATCCCACTCCATGGGCCCCACCCATTTTTGGAGTGGGGAGTGGGAGTGGGACTCCCATTGAGGGAGGTGGGAGTGGGAATCCTCTCCCTTTTTTACCCTTTTATTTTTTTAATTTAATTTAATATTTTATAATTAATAAAATAAAATAATTATTATTATATTTATTTGAATAATATTATTATATTTATTTAAATAATAATATTATATTTAACTAAATAATAATTTGCATTGATTCTAAGTTAAAATTATTTTAAAATAATATTATTATATTAATAGAGAATTAATAAATATAATATTATTATATTTATTTTAAAAATAATAGTACTATATTTATTTAATATTAATAATAATAAATAGTTTATTCTAAGAAAATATTAATTTTGTACTAAATAATATTATATTATTATTTTATATAATAATAAATTTAATATAATTATATTAAATAAAATAAAATAAGGTTTCATTTTGTATTAAAATTAATAATTTATTGTTCATAATTAAGAATATTAATAATTATAATAAATTTACAAATATAATAAAATAAATATTATTCATTAAATATATTTTTTATTAGTTTTGTAATTAAAAACTATAATTCTTTAAATAAGGATAAAATTGTAATTTGAAACTATTTACTCCCAATCCAAGACAAAGTAAACACATAAATTGGATTCTGATCTCTATTCCATGCTTCCATTCCAGTGTAAGTAAACAACCTACTCCCACTCTCACTCCACACTCCCAATCCTAGGATTCCCACTCCTCAGGATTTCTAATCCAATCCAAAAAGTAAACGCTACCTTAAAGGATTCTCTAGGAGAACGTGTAGATCTGGAAGGCCAACCACACAACCCTAGAGAGCAATTCAACTTTGTAAATTCAGGTAAGCTTGCGCTTAATTTTGTTATTGATTCTTGGTGATACAACATGAATGTTCTTCGGTTATAGGTGATGGTTTTCACCAAAAAAAATTTGTTATAATAAGTGATATCAGAGCCTCTTTATATTGAATCATTAAGAATCAAATTTATTTTTATTAATGATTAAACCTTTAGTGTTCTCCAATTTAATAATACCGGAATTATTAATATTATTAAGTTTGAGAACAAAATTAAGGAAATTCGGAATTAAAAAATAAATATTCCAAATTCGGTTTCATAGTTTCAATTTATTAAGGAATTAAAGCCTGCGGCAGAAATAGCCATCACCGGCCCTCAGTGGCCGCGATTGATCAAGTTGAAGCGACGGCACCGGTTTGTTTTTGGGGCGGGAATGGTGCGGCCATTAGGCCGCGTCATCAAGCAAGTAGCTGCAGCAGCTTAAGTGAGAGCGGCAACCATGACCGCCGCCTAAGCTAGGAGAAAGGGAAAGAAAAAGATGAAACTAGGGTTTCATAGTTTATATCGTTAAGGTCCCTAAGGTGCTATAAAACTTGATTTTGGACAAAATGGCTAAATCATTTATCACTTAATTCCTCAGTCTATTTGGGCTTAATGAAACATAAGTTTTGGTCTAATAAAGAGCGGGCTTGATGGATTAAAATATATAATAAGCCCATGAAAGTAAAATTAAAAAAAAAGAGGGTCGGTTTGCTTTGTATGCTGATTCACCATCTAGTTCAGGTCAACTTGAACCAGCATTGAATCCGTCAACAGTTAACTGATCAACGTCGATAGTTGACTTTAACCGTTGATCATTGACCAACCTTTCACCCTTTTTTTGGGATAATTTGGTACAATTTTAAATTCAAATATTGTATGGTAATTTATATATATTTAGATGAATTAATTGAAGCAACATGTCGCCAAAGTGGTCTCTCTTGTGAAAATTAATTTATTTTGTAATATAAACGATTCTGTACATGTAATTTATGTAAATATTGATTCGCCCAAGGGAAGGTCTATATTTAATAGAGTTGCATGTGCACTTGTGGTAATAAACACATGATAATTATTCGGATTTACATGTGAATAATAAATCGGCGCAAAGGAAGATTTATTGTTTGACATGTTCTTATTATCAGTGTTTGATTAGTACACCAAGATATCACTTACAAGTTAATATTTTGTCAAAAGATGAAATATTAATAGAGTGTCCGGTATCTTGAGAATTGAGATGGGGTTTACCTTTATTTGAATTTAATTTTTTTTTAAGACTTATATGAGCTTGTTTTCTTTGGTTGTTGTTCTCTGATTCAGTTGTGTTTGCTGCTTTATATTACTACCGACATCAATTCTATTCCTATGTCAAAATGACTCTAACTTCAAATCATAGTAAGAGAACCTCTTAATAGTTCTCGCAATCATGGATCTTGACCTTGCGTTAAGGGTTGATTTTCCCCACCTCTAATAGATGAAAGCACCTTTATTGACAAGAGGGACATAGAAAGGTGGGAGAGATCAAATCGCTTGTGTATCACGATCATGAAGAAGGCCATTCTAGAAGCATTCAAAGATTTAATGTCTAAAAAGGCAACTACAGCTAAACTGCTCCTTACAGAACTTAAACAGAGGTTTGTCAAGAACGAAAAGGCTAAAATAAATAACGCTCTTGACAAGCCTAATTTCAATAACGTATAAGCGCAAGGACAAGGGCAAGAAAAAGAATAAAAATAAGAAAGTTGCAGATACAACATCTCAAAAGAAACAACAAAAGAAATCGGATGATCCAGAAGCCACTAGTTGTTTCTTTTGGCGAAGCTGAAAAGCATGGTTTGGTTTGTTTTGAGGTTAATTTAACTACGGTACCTAGACAAAAGTGGTGGATAGATTCTGGTGCAGCTGCTCACATTAGCGTGTCTATGTAGGGTTGCTTGAATTGCCGGAAGCCCAATGATGGTGAAAAATACATCTATATGGATAATGACAAGAAGATTAAAGTTGAAGTAATTGAAAAATTTAGATTATTATTAAAGACTGAATTTTATTTAGATCTTGATGAAACAGTTATTGTTCCGTCTTTTAGACAAAATTTGATTTCTATTTTTGCTTTGGACAAATATGATTATTCTTGTTTATTTGGAAACAGAAAATTCAGTTTGTTTTATGATTCAAAACTGGTTGGTTCTGGTTCTTTCTCAAGCAATGATAATCTTTATCTGCTTGATACAATTGCTTCATTTAATGAATCCCTGCAATTAAGTACACAAGGTTTAAAGAGAAAATTAACCAATATGAATTCAGCTGCGTTATGGCACAGGAGATTGGGTCATATCTTTAGACGAATGAGAACTCTATGAAATGAGAGTTATCATAAAACTTTTAGACTTAAATCAAGATTACTTAGAGAGTAAATTACATGTTTTTATTACATTTTAGTTATATTTTGCAAGAATATCCATTTTAGTTTATTTTTAATAAATTGCATTGTTTTAAAATAATTTGTGTGCTTAGATCATATGCATAATTGTAGGTGACCGGAAGCTCAAATTTCAAGGGAGGAATGCTGCTGCAATAGGCTTGCAAAAATAAGGAAAGAACATGATTATAGAAGAATTGAAACAAGTCTAGAACAGTGCAGGTGTTCAAGCCATTGTTGTAGGACTATTGCTGTAGCATGTTGTAGCAATTCTGGAGCATTGACAGAGAAGATTTCGCGCGAGATACTTCAAAGATTGCGATCTGGAACTTTCTAAAATAGAAGATACGTGCCCTATACTTATGGTTGCCCTAATTCTAAACTATAAAAGGAGCACACATGCAAAGAAAATAGGGGAGTCGTCACCCAAGGAGAAAAACAACAAAGAAACAAAAGAAAAATAGAATTCAAGAGAGAGATTGAGGACTACACCAGAAGAGAAAACGCAGAGATCCATTGAAAATCAATTCTTCTTGTTCTTTTCCTGTTTTCTATTTATTCATGGGGATGTATTTGATGGCTAAAACTGTTTTATTTATTTTTCTTTCACAAATCATGAACTGATTTTATTGTGGTTGAGTGATAAACGATCTTAATGGATGTTTGACTGACATATGCGTGTTGCTCTGTGTTTGCTGCAGCAATTTGTCTTAATTGTATTTATTTTAATTTCCTATTTCGGTTGATCACCCATTTAGTGGATACTATCTAAGAAGGAGCCTAAAAAAGGTCTGACTTAGTGGAACAAATTAAAACAATACTTGGTTTTAGATTGGGTTTCTCAAGTTAAGTTAATCTCGATTTGAATAGATTTGGTTGAATTACCCAATCTAAGACAATACTTGGTTTTAAATTGGGTTTCCCAAGTTGAGTTAATCTCGATTTGAATAGGGTCATACTTGATCTAAAATTAGTGAAGAACTAGATATAAGGATTCACCTTGTAGGGTAATTAGAACCTAGAACACATAATGTTATATCTAATGTTAGCATAAGAATTGATTATTGTTAGGTTGCATATAGATATAAAATATCTAACAGGCGACTGCTGAGGATGCATGAAGGATTTTGCCCAGTGTTGTAGTAAATGTTGTGGCAACAGGTTCTTAATTGGAAAAATTGTCAAAACCATTAAGTGAGTTTAATCACTCAATTACTCCTTTCTTATTGATTGCATCTTCGTGTTTGATTTCAGATTTCCTTTATTGCATTTTTTATTTAGTTAGTTTATTAGTTTCTTTAATTATTTTATTTTAATTTAATCTAAACTGCACTGTCAGAATTACTGTAGCAAATCCGATAACATCAATCCATATGGAGACGATCTTGAATATTCATCATTATATTATTTATTGTGTATACTTGCACATTAACACCCATAGCATTAGAATTCACACTCCAACGGAGAATAGAGAGACATGTATATGATGAAATTCTCGACCCCTTAGATTTCACAGATTTTGACATCTGTGTTAGCTGTATCATGGGGAAACAAACTAATACAAGGAGATTTGAAGCCAACAGGACTTCAGATGTCTTAGAACTTATAAATACATACATTTGTGGGTCATTTTCTATGGCTGCTTGGAATGATCAATAATATTTTATGATGTTCATAGATGATTTTTCTAGATATGGCTATATATTTCCCCTCCATGAAAAGTTACAGTCGTTGGATATATTCAAAAATTTTAAAACTGAAATTGAGAACCAACTCGACAAAAGAATCAAAAGCATCAAATCTGACCGTGGTGGTGAATACTATGGCAGATATGATGGTTCAGGTAAACAAAGTCCAGGATCGTTTGCTAAATTTCTAGAGGAATGCGGTATCGTCCCATAGTATAATATGCCAACTTCACCCACTAAGAATGATGTTGCTGAAAGGACACTTAAGGACATGGTGATGAGTATGATTTGTCATTCTATCTTACCAGAATCACTCTAGGGAAAAGTGCTTAAGACTGCAGCATATATCCTCAATAGAGTTCCAATTAAAACGACTACCAAAACCCCTTACGAGCTTTGGACAGGCAAGAAGTCTAGTCTAAAGCACCTGCATGTTTGGGTTATCTAGTTGAGGCAAGGCCTTATAGGCCTAATGAGAAGAAATTGGACTCAATGATGGTAAGTTGCTATTTTATTGGATACGTAGAATGATCCGTGGGTAGAAGTTCTATGATCCCACGATTAAGTCAATTTTCGAGTGGGGAAAAGCTCAGTTCTTTGAGGATTTCAGGTTTGCGAGAGGAGATACGGCTAGAGACTTTGCCTTTGAAGAGGAATATGTTCATATTCCTATAAGTGTTATTGGCATTGATTAGGGTCTCACTCTTGACTTTGCTCGAGATACAATAGATCAAGACAATTTTGGAGAATCCCCCATACAAGAAGTTGTTCCAAAAAAACAAACTATACCACCTCAAGAACCTATGCCATTAAGCAAATCTACTAGAGAAAAGAGAAGTGCATTTCCAGAGGACTACATTGTATTTCTCCATTAACATGAGATAGGCACCAGCGTGATGGAAGATGATACGATCAATTTTTGTCAAGTCATGGAAAGTTCTAACTATTAGAAGTGGATTGATGCCATGAATGAGGAGATGAATTCCATAAAGAATAATAACATATGAGATCTTGTCTCATTGCCAGAATGTGAGAATTCTATTGGTTGCAAATGAATATTTAAGAGCAATTCAGTGTTATGAATTTAGGTATGCTTTCGCATAATTTTGTTTTTGATTTTTTGTGATACAACATGAATATTCATGGGTTATAAGTGATGGTTTTCACCAAAAGTTTTCTTATTATAACACATGAAACTTAAGTTAGCAAGAAACGATGGCTTGCTAACTCTGAAAATATATGCGTTGTTGTCCACTTTTATACGACATTTCGGTCTCTAACTTTAATTCTGAACGTCTTATCGGGTCTTCAAGTTCTTGTCCAAGTCTCTCTTTTCTTTCTACGTTGAACTACTGACAATGGTGTTAGGGAAATTAAAACATTATTGGCAGAGGAATTCCACTTAAAAGGATTATTTTTTACTTTAATTTACTGTTTAAATAATCTGATCACTAGTTGTTTTATTTATTTATTTTTGTCTACATGAAAATAAATTAAATCAGAAAATAAATATTTTATTTTCTTCCCAAAAAAATCATATTTCTTCTCCTCTCTCATTTCTCAAATCCCATGAATTAAGATACGATCCTAATTACAACAATTTTGATCTTTTAAAAAAATCAGACCACGAGTTTTTAGAAATAGTCTATGGTTAGCACAACATGAAAATGATATTATTTGAAATTAATTTAAGAACGATTAGTTGATGACAACTAAAAACCTTTTTAATAATTACGGGAGTGAGAGTGAGACTAATTAGGTAGCATATATTAAAATACCTTCAAATATTTACAAAGTAATAATCCACATAGAGAAGTAATTAAGGAGCCAAATATTATTAAGCATTTAAATCTCACTTGCTCATATTTAGGTGTCCAAAATAAGGGTGGCAATATTTCAATCTCACTATTTTTGTAAGTCTATCCCAAATCTAGAAAATAATTACAATACAGTCATATTATTTTAAGAAAATTCAAATGAAGAAGAAGTTTGAAGAATCAACACTTTATAACCATTTTATTTTATTTTATTTTATTTTTTTAACTAAGATTTTTATTATTATTATGCTTAACCATTAAAGTTGCTTTAACATAAGTTTAATTTGACTATTTTACTCTTATAAGGGTTAAGTTCCATGTCACCCAAAAATTACTTCAATAACTTTTTTATTTTATAAAAATTATTCATTTCTAAATGCTTTATTAATCCTATTAGTATGATTATTGAACTTCAATTGAACTAACTAAAAAAATTAACTTTTTCCGAATCAATTTTCTTATTCTTGATTAATTCATTAAGTAAAATTAACTTTTTAGATATGACAGAAAAATTTCCCGTTGATTGTACATTTCTTAGCATTATGCAGTAAAAAAAATGTTGTTCTCTTGTTATTCATAAACTAGGAAAATTTTAATCAATTTATCTTTAACATGCTTCAATTCGTAATCTTAAGCCCTTCCTTTAGTAATCTTTAAAAGAACATAATTTTGCTTACATTTATATATGTATGCATACATGCACGCGTGGACATACAGGGATGCATCTTACGCCCTTTCCCCTAAAAATATTTTAACGTTTTCCTTGAACCTCGTTCAAGCTTCAACATTACAAGTAGGAAAATAATTTTTTTTTCAATTGAAAATAGTGTAATTGGATTCACTTTTGTGTGAACGTCTAGGAATTTAGATTGATTAGGTTTTAACATGAAAATTTATTATTACGAAGCTAAACCGACATCATGCATATCAATAAAGCTAGCCAAGGCCAATCATGTCAAGTTTCCCTTTATTTTCATTCTTTGTTATACAACAAACATTAGCTAGTTCTTTTATTTGTGTTTTACTTTGTTTCTATTAATATTTTTGTTTTTTTAATTTTCCTATTCTAATGAAGTAACTAGCCGCGGTTTGAAGGTGACACTAATGGTTAGTGATCGATCAGTTTTCAACTCATCGTGCAACGTTTGTGGCATCAATGTGTAGTTCTAGAAATTTTGAATTTAATATTATTAATTATATTGTCGTTCAGCAACTTTTGGGCGGCTTGTTGCTATTTTGCCGATAACAGTCTCATTGCTGTGGAAAACAATAAATCTTGTCGTCGTCAGTCATTTAACCATCATCGGCAATAATAACAGAGCCATTAGCATGTTGATGATGTCACGGTATTTCCTTTAAAAAAATTTATGATACTATTAATTGTTTTTTAGTAATAATATATTTTATTATTTACCGATAGATAATTAATTAATTAAAATAATAATAATAAAAAAATTATTTGTATTTAGTTCATATTTGATATAACTTATCTAATATCTAAAAGTACTTTTTTTTTTTTAAAAGCTCATTTCAAAATTTTTAGAGCTTTTTTGTTGTATTTTGAGCACAACTTTTAGACAATAGTTATTTTTAAAAATAAGTTTTTTTTTTCCTCTAGTAGGAAATATTTAAATTTAAGGCTCCATTTGGTACAACTTTTTAAGTAGAACTTATTTGAATATAGTTTTAGTTAATAGAGTTTTTATAAATAGATCTTTTGCACAAAAAGTTTTGATTGTTTGATTGTCAATAATAGTTTTTATTAAAATTTATAAAATTACTTTAATAGCCAAGTTTTTTAAAGTTATGTTATGAAAAGAATCAAAAAAAGATTTTTAAATAAGTAGAGGATATTTTATATATTTTAACATAAAAAAAAACTTTTCAACCTCTACTCCTAAAAACTTAAATTTTGAGTTTTTGCTAATAGAGGCAAAATAGTTTATTTAAACTTCAAAAGTTCTACTAGAAAAATAACCAAACAACAACAAAAACTATGATAAAAGCTTATGAAATTAAATAAGCACTTATGACCATTAAATAAGTCATATCAAACAGTCACTAAGACTTTTTGGAACCAGAGCTTATAGAAACGTTTTAAAGAGTTAAGTTGTGTAAAATACCCTCTACATAGTTCATTTCTTTCATAACCTAACTTTCAGGAAACTTTTTTAATTAAAATAATTTTATAATTATTTATAAAGCTCTCATTAACAACTAAACAACTATAACTCTTGTCGTATTTATTCTCTCCACTAGGATTCTTGGCTCAAGTATCTATTCAATGAATGAAGTATACAAGAGAGCTCCTTCGACTTTTCCATATATAGAACCCGCCACAACTTCTTTGTACAAACTATTTTATACAAACATATGTGATATAAAAGTATTAGTTGGATGGAAACACTACATGACTCATTTAATTATTTTTAGGAAAATTATCAGTCATATACCGTTAAATGACATCAGTATCAAATGTGCTACAACACTTTTCAAGTGTATCATTTGTATACCCTAAGTTCACAAAACACTTCTGCCGTCCACCAATCCGTTAATTGCCATTTGCAAGTGCTGACATCATAAGGGTAAACTAGTCTTTTTTTAAAAAGACATGTCATCCCATTTATCTAGTAAAAATTGACATGTCATGTGATATATATTGATAAAAATGACATGTCATCCCATTTATGGGATAATTGTTAATAATTGCTAAAAAAACAGCTACTTTACAACTGAATCTTCTCCTCTAAAATTTAACTTAAATTTTTTAAGATCTACTCCTCCAAGCTCCAACTGAAATTTTTTATGATATAATATGTATAATTGTAAATAATATGTTGTTAATAATTTTTTATAGTATAATATAGATATTTTTTACGGATAATTGTTAATAATATGTACCATTAATAATTCATATTTTTTAATAAAAAAATGTATTATTAATAAAAAAATAAAAAAAATTGTGTATTGAAAATTTACATTAAGTTTTAGGGTAAATTTATATTTTTACCTCATTTTGAGTTTCAAGGGCGAAATAGTCAATTTGCCACAATTTTGTGAACTTTCTAACGGAAGTTAACGGATTGGTGGACGACAAAAGTGTTTTGTCAACTTAGGGCATACGAGTGATACACTTGAAAAATATTGTAGCACGTTTGATACGGATGTTATTTAAGGGTATATGGCTGATAATTTCCCTTATGTTTATTATTTTCTATTTCATTCAATCAATACTATTATGCCACTTTAGTTTATGTACAAAATTATTTGTACAGAAAGCTTATGATTCTAGCATTACTATTAGTAAAATAACGATACATCCAATACGATCTCCCTAAGTTTTCGGTGAATAAAATCTTATTTTCATGAATTGGTTTTACATTTTAGCAAATTTGAGGATAGATAATTAGTATAGACTAGAATAACATTTTAATTTACAAAAATATCAGATATACGTTTAAAAATTTAGCCTTTTTTGTTGCACATAATATAGCACTATTACCAAAATAAGCTCGATGAATTAATTGGTCTTGGCTAACATTTCCAGAATGAATCTAATTTCTTTTTTATGAAGACAGTTGAAATTCCGGTGCTTTCATGTATATGGTCATTTTTCGGATGAATTTATAAAAGGAAACACACAAAGAATTAGTTAGTAAGGTCATGAATCTATATATCTACTCTAAGTTGTTACCTTACCATATTTTCTTTATAATTGTTAATGACTTAAATTTTTCAGAGTTGAAGACACTACTACAAAAATGACATTTACTGATACTTTGTTTCTGACACTTAGTAAAAAGTGTCAGAAATAGTGTACATTTAGACCATTTTCCGCCTTTAACAAGTATGTATCATAAATCATTAATACTAAGGTGTCAGTAGCTTAAAACTCAGTGATTATTGATACTAAAGCATCAGTGATAAAAAAATAATAATATTAATTTTGTTTTAATTTGGACTCGAACTCAAGATCTCTAAACTTAAAATTTGTAAGTTTAGAGTGCAAACCATTGATGCATGTGTTTTTAAATTTTCAATTTGATTAATTTTTTTATTTAATTAAATTTTACACAATTACTTTGTGGACAATAATAATAATAATAATAATAATAATATTGAGAATAATATTTTTTATTTTGCCACATGTCAACTTGTAATTCATTGTTAATAATAATAATTTTACTTGACCACGTGTCGACTTATAGTTTGTTGTTTTATTAAATTACAATGCGAACAACTATATAAATTTTCAAAGTATAAACTGAAAATAAGAAACCCTAAATCTAACCTAATCAAACACACCACTTCTTAAGTTCTTGCTCCCTCCTTGACTTTCACTAGCTGCTCTCCTTGACTTTCACCGCCCGACTTCGACTTCGCTGCCGCTTCGCCACCGCCGCCTTTGCTCTGTTGTTGTCAAGCCTCAGCCACCGATGACTAGCTAGCCACCTGATGCCGCTTTTATGCCGTCACATCAACACCCTAAGCCACCGTTCCTGCCAGAGATCAAGAACCATTTCTTTCTCTTCTCTCTTTTGGCACAGGTATGAAAATACTGCAGAGGAGTTAATCAATTACCTTACATTCGTGTACGTGCCGGCCGCTCTGGGTGTCGCTCCTCTGCCGCCACGACAAGCTTCAGCCTTTTTGACAAAACATTTCACTTGGAATTATAAGCAAACCCTTTTGAGACCATAAAAAACTAAGCCAATTTCTTTGGTTTCAAGGCCTTGTTTTTTCACTTTGAAATCGGATCATATAATGACAAGCCAATTGAAAACTTCTGTTCAAGATTTCATTGTTAAATTCAGCTTTATTTTTATTATTTGTGTTCCTTTCATTTTCTTTCCCTTTTTTTGATTTTTAATTCAATTTGGGATTTGACAGATATATTTTTTAATTTTTATAAAAATTTATCTTATTTGCAGGATGCTAAGGGACAGGATGTTGATCTTAACATCTACAAGGGAAAGGTTCTTTTGATTGTCAATCTTGCATCACAATGGTGTGCCTCAGCTCCTTTCATTTTTAATTTTTTTTCCATAATGATTTATTGATTATTGTTGATGCTTCCATTTAATTAATGCTAATACGTGTTATCTATCTATCGGGAGTCTAAATTTTATAGAATTATATCATACTCGGAAGTATGCATGCTCCCAATACAAATAAGTGTTTATAAGAGAGGATTTCACCCAAAATCTTTAATTCTTCCAAATGCTAGTGGCTCCGTTTGCACAAGTTTATTTTTCATCCATGTTCGTTCCGTTACCACCAAGGTCAGACACCATTTCTTTCTCTTCTCTGTTTTGGCACAGGTATGAAAATATTACAGAGAAGTTTCTCTATTAATTATCTTTTATTAAAATTAAGAACCCTATTCCTGGCATAACCATTCAAGCTTATAGGAGCAGGCTGAGCAGCAAATAACACAAGGATTAGTATATACTGAGGTACATATGCTGTAGCACCAAAAATTGATAGATAATATGCAAAATGAATTGATTATTAGTACAGAGTGAAAGGCACACCATATTGATCTATTTATACTTTCTTTTGATGTGTATCACATGACCTATCTGAAACGTGGACTTGAAAGGGAATAGTTTAGGAGGAACTAGTTCCAAGCATGGTGGGTCTTTGCAAACCTTGTAATGTGTTGAGCATAATAATGTTGGAATCTTGAATGGTGGCCATATGCTATCCACGTTGGTTGAATTAGAATGCGATTGTTCTTTAAAACAAAAGAAAAAGAATTGGAAATTAGAGGAAATTTTACATTTTTTAAATTTTATTTTAAAACTAATATTTTGTAAAGATTGGTGACAAATTCAACTTTCATGGAAGTTCCAAGAGGTTGGTTCCATGGTAATGAACTAATGACGCTGAAGTGGGAGGGTAGCTGAAGTGTTATATAGAAGAACAAGAGAGTTGGCTGCTGGTTATTACAGTAGCAAAGTAGAAAGTGTTACCAATGAGGTTGCTGGTAGATTTTGTCCAGTCAATTAGATGTTTCCTTGTATTAAAACTCATTTTTCTAGTAGTGAGATATTTCATTTAGTAACTTTACACCCATGTATTAAATATGGTAAGAGTTAACTTAGCACAGATAAATTCTTGGCCTTATACTAAATAATTCCACGCGCGTTTCCTCTTATAAATTCATCACAAAATGATCATATCAAAACAGAGAAAAATCATTGTTCATTGAAAAAGAAATAAGCCAATCATATTGATTCTGTAAATGGCAGCCAAGAAAACCAGAGGGAGACAAAAGATTGAAATAAAGAAGATAGAGAATGAGGATGATAGAATGGTTACTTTCTCAAAACGTAGATCAGGTATCTACAAGAAGGCCAGTGAGCTTGTCACTCTCACAGGAGCTGAGATAGGAATTGTGGTTTTCTCGCCGTCTGGGAAGCCTTTCTCATTTGGGCATCCCTCCCTGGAAGCTGTTGCTAACCGCTTCCTGGGGTCGAGCCAGGAGCATCCGAATGACAACACTCATCCACTGGTTGAGGCTCACCGCTGGGTGAGAATCAATGAACTGAATCAGCAGCATAATGAGCTGCTACGCCAGGTGGATGAGGAAAAGGCACGGGAGAAGATCTTGAAGCAGAATAGGAAGGGGAAAGAGACTCAGCCACATTGGTGGGAAACTCCAGTTGACGAGCTCAACCATCAGGAGCTGCTTCAAATGGATGCAGCAATTGATGATCTGCACAAAACTTTTCTTGCCAAACTAAATGAAAAGACTGCTGCTGCCTCTTCCTCCATGGCACTTCCTATGTATTTTCGTCATAAATAATGTATCTCATTTTCCTTTAAATTTGGCATTTGTCTATAGAAAATCTGATGAAGCTACAAGTCCAAATGATTGACTTGAAAATGCAAAAATGCTACCGACCGTAAATGCCTAGGATACAATTTCAGAATGCAACTTATTTTATTCCCAGAACTAGGATATAATTTGATGAAATTAATCTGTTAATTCACACAAGTAATGAAATGATTAATTCACACAAGTAATGAACTGATTCACCTTGATTAACTACATTTATGTCGTATATAAACCCAACTATGCAATTACATCATCCTACTAGCTATTTAAACCATAATCATTATACCAAGTCGATAAATATACTCCCGAAAACAAGTGAATCGTTCTAAATATGTTTGAAATTCCTCAATTTGAGATTTGATGAAGAAGAAAGGTAAGGGATTTAGTGGACAATCAAAAAGATAAATATATAATATTGGATGGAAGTGAAAAACCCTACCCACTAACCATTAACCCCCGCCCCAAAGAATTTTTACTCAAACTCACGTAATCGCGTATAAAGTGAATTCATGGCCAATTGGCCCATGAGGCTTTTGGTTCCAAATAATTATTTGTGATACATAGGAAATAATAGATCTTCTAACTTAACATCTTAATACAAAATTCACAACCATTCATGTAAATTTGAGATACATATAAATAATTTAATCTAGTAATGGTTAAAAATGGAGATTATCTTGCAGTGGCAATTATCGTATAGTTATTCACCTGCTGATACACAGAGAATTGATGTCAAGCACTGAAAAAGAATAATTTCGGAGTGATTCATTTGTTCGAGTTTTTTAGCCACATCAACGATTGTTGGTCTATCATTTGCAGTGGTATTATCAGCTAGACAATCTAGCGCAACATGAGAATACTATTATTTGAAACAAATTTTAAAAAGATTAATTGATGACAACAAAAAGCCATAAAGTTTTAGTAAGTACAGACGTTCAAGAGTAGGTGTGAGACTAATTAGGTAACAAATTTAAAAACTTCCAATATTGGCAATATATATATATATATATATATATATATATATTTATATGTATGTATGTATGTATGTATTATTCAAGCATTTGAATGTTTGCATTTGTCAGTAGGTGTTTCAAATTAAAATGAGGGCATTTTTTAGTTGGGTCCTTGTTTTTCGGAAACAACTTAAAATCCATAAAAGTTTTAAAAATGTATTATTTATGTAATAACCAAAAATCAAGTGAGCAATTATTAGAATTATTTTGATTATATTGTTGTGATTATTGATTTACTTTCTTATTTGATTTTTTTATTACGTTATTATTATTGTTGTTGCTATTTGTTACTATATTAATAGTAGTGTTATTATTAATAATGTATTACTGCTTGGACATTTCGGTGTCGGCCGAGGATTGTCATTGGGCCAAGTTTTATTTGTTTTATGTGCAGTTTACCCAAGCCCGCTAGCAAAATAACTAATTATAAATAGTAAAAGAAAACGAGAGCTCGCTCCTCTGTGTCGGCCGTTTGAGATTGGAGAGAGACGGGGAAAAGAATTTTCTTGGCTTTTATCATTGAAGTACAAAAATTATTGGGTAATTGTGGAGGCGCTTAAGGTTTGGATTTCTATGACATTGAAGGCTAGTCAGTAACTTGCTATTAAAAAGGAAATATCAAGATGTTTAAGATTATGGGAAATAGTTCCTTAATTATATATATATGATGATATTGTTGGGAGCTCAATTTTGATGTTAGGTTATGGTGCTTAGTTTACTAGGTTAAGTTTATTGTTGTAACGACCTAGAGGTAAATAAATGAGACTCTAGACTACGATCATGGCGAATATATACATCTGTGTATCACTTTATCCATTTGCATAATCAATGTACGAAAGATTTTTCTTTAATACTAATGCTGCAATGATCTGTGGGAAAAATTACCCATTCTTTTTTTTTTTTTTCTGGTGCATTTGAGTTGCCATTCTTAACAAAACGAGGTTTTATATATTTCAGCTTGAGCTTATTTCTTCACCGCAAACTTGTTATTGAGTGCTCGTTCATTTATATCGTTATGAAGGGTATGCAAGACATTTTAGGAGATGTAATCATTTTTTAATAATGTAAAGTTTATAATTTCTTGCTTTCTAATTTTTTGTGTTTATTTTTAAGTGAACATTTCCTTTATCACTTTCAGGTGTCTATTGTGTTTGTAAGATTTATTGGTTTTGTTCGACAGTTTTACTGGCGCTGGTGGATATTTTGTGTTTTCTAGATGTTGCTGGCTATGGGCGATGTGTTGGATGTTGCTAGGTGCTAGTGATTTACTTTTAGTATATCAGTTTTATGGTTTGATGAGCAATTTATTTTGTGTAATGGATCATCAGTTTAGGTACTTTTAGCAAAAAAAATTTAGCACATAATATGTATTTTGGTACTTTAATTTTTGGTTATAGTTGATGGTTGAATTTGACAGAACTATTTGTGAGCAATGCAATGGTTTGCTATATTTATATTAAATTGCATTTGCAATTTTTTTATTTCTTTTATTTTTTAAATTTGACTATGGTGTTAGTCTTTTGATGGTGCTATTGTAATACACAATTTTTTATTTTAATTCCATAGTATGATTATTCTTGTGATTCTGTTGTTTTAGTATTTGTCTAGTAGCCTATTGATTGAATTCACCGACAACAAAATCACCGAAACTAAATTATAGTGTCAGTATTTACTGAGTACAAATTCGGTGATACTAAAACTCAATGTCAGCTAAACATATCGCTGATACTATTTAGACGTCAGTGAATGCCTGAATGCCATTTTCTTTCTAATGGTGTTTGAAATTTTACATTTGATGGCATCGATTATAATGCCTTTCAACCACTACCCATCAGCAACAATATTATATTGACCTACAACTTTTGAGAGACATGTTGCCTACATTATGCTGCTATTTGCCAATAAAAGTCTCACTGTCGTGTAGATCTATAAATCTTGGGCCAACGCTACAATACCCGCATGTATGTACGCTACAATACCCGCATGTATCACATACATGCGGGTAATAAAAAAATTAAAAAAATATGGCCATTGTTTGGTTGCACCAAACAAAAAAAAAAGCTTGAAAGAGCAAACCTTGCTCCTTAAATTAATATTAAATTATGAAATAATATAATAAATAAATATAATAAATAAAATTATTTTAATAATAAAGGCAACATAATAATAAAAAATTAGTTTTATAATAATTAAAAATTAGTTTCAAGTTTAATGGTAGTTGTTCCATGTTTATTGGTCCATTAATCGGGGTTGCAAGTTAATGATCTTAAGTTTCATGTTCATTGCCTTCAGTTTCAAGTTCATTGCCCTCAGTTTCAAGTTAATTTGATTTCAAATTTAATGGTCCCAGTTTCAAGTTAATGATAGGTGTTTCATGTTTATTGGTCCATTAATTGCATGATTTTTGGGACTGCAAGTAAATGATCTTAAGTTCCATGCTCATTGCTCTAAGTTTCAAGTTTTTTTGGTTTCAAGTTTAATGGTCTTAATTTCAAGTTAATGGTAGGTGTTTCATGTTTATTGGTCCATTAATTGCATGATTTTCGGGATTGCATGTTAATGATCCCAAGTTTCATGTTTATTGCTCTAAGTTTCAAGTTCCTTTGATTTCTAGTTTAATGGTCTCAGTTTCAAGTTAATGGTAGGTGTTTCATGTTTATTGGTTCATTAATTGGGGGTTACAAGTTAATGATCTTAAGTTTCATGCTCATTGCCCCCAGTTTCAAATTCATTGCCCTCAGTTTCAAGTTCATTTGGTTTCTAGTTTATTGGTCCTAGTTTCAAGTTAATGGTAGGTGTTTCATATTTATTAGTCCATTAAACGGGGTTGCAAGTTAATGATCCTAAGTTTCATATTCATTACCCTCAGTTTCAAGTTTATTGCCCTCAGTTTCAAGTTCATTTGGTTTCAAGTTTAATGGTCCCAGTTTCAAGTTAATGGTAGGTGTTTCATATTTATTGGTCCATTAATTGGGGTTGCGAGTTAATGATCCTAAGTTTCATGTTCATTGCCTTCAGTTTCAAGTTCATTGCCCTCAGTTTCAAGTTAATTTGGTTTCAAATTTAATGGTCTCAGTTTCAAGTTAATAGTAGGTGTTTCATGTTTATTGGTCTATTAATCGGGGTTGCAAGTTAATGATCCTAAGTTTCATGTTCATTGCCCTCAGTTTCAAATTCATTTGGTTTCAAGTTTAATGATCTCGGTTTCAAGTTAATGGTAAGTGTTTCATGTTTATTGGTCCATTAATTGCATGATTTTCGGGGTTGCAAGTTAATGATCCCAAGTTCCATGTTCATTGCCCTCAGTTTTAAGTTCATTTAGTTTTAAGTTTAATGGTCCCAGTTTCAAGTTAATGGTAGGTGTTTCATGTTTATTGTTCCATTAATTGCATGATTTTCGGAGTTGCAAGTTAATGATCCCAAGTTCCATGTTCATTGCACTAAGTTTCAAGTTCCTTTGGTTTCAAGTTTAATAGTCTCAATTTCAAGTTAATGGTAGGTGTTTCATGTTTAGTGGTCCATGTTGAGTGTTAGAAAATGTATATTTATAAAGGAGAAAATCGTCATTTTACACTTCAAGTTTTACTAGTACCCTTACTTTTATGTATTTAAATTTCTTGTGATTTAATTATGTGTGCTTTATTTTAATTAAGTATTTTATATATTTTAGGGGCATTATGGTCATTTCACAATGAATAAGAGATCAGATGCAAAACAGACATCACTTTTGAACTTAGGCTGGCTTGGGAGGATAAAAGGAAAAATGGCATCACATTACATTACGTTCACGTTTGTTGTTCGCGTAGATGATGTGGCATTGACCGATGATGTGGCATTGACTAATGAGGTGGCACGATCATGTTGGACTAAAATTCTTATGTACTGTTGATCGGTGAGGTGGCAGCATGTTAGTGGACCAAAAATCCCGCGTACGGTACATGCATATACACATGATTATTTTCAACCAAACCGCATCAAAGTTGTGTGTGAAACCGTGTTACTATTCAATGGTCAAACCGCGTCTTGGATTGATGACGTCAGAAATATTTTTGATTTGATGGTCATGATTTACTCAATGTATCTATAAAAGGGGGCTCTCCCCTCCTAATTTGGCATCTCTGAATCCATTTTTAGGCTTCACTTTCTGTAATTCCTTCTCCATCTTGTATTTTCTATGTATTTTAATAAATTCCCATTTTGCCCTTAGTTCAATTATGAGTAGCTAATTTTCTTTCAAGCTTGGGTTGAAGGTGAAGTCTCAACATGTGTCATGCGCTTTATTTGGTAAATTTATTTTCTCTTCCCCTCTAGTTTTTGTGGATATTTTGACTTCTCGTCAACAAATAATAATAATTTTGTCTAGATTTCACCGCTCCAGTCTGGTTACAAGGTTGGTATTATTTGTACATAAGCATTATTGATTAGAGTGCGGTTCATGAGGTGTGGATTCCCCCCTCATGATTTAATTGGCATTAATGAGGAATATTTAGCCCATTGTGTATGTTGATACGGATCCAGATATCCAAGTATGTCATTTCAATAGATTGCTCTTCAATTTATTCTCGCCATTTCAATTTCAATTTTACGATAATCTAAGTCACTTTCACCACAAATCCAACCACCCTCATACAAAATTAATTCTACATATAATTAAAATCCACTTCCTCGTGGGATCGACACTCGTCACCATTAATCTATTCTACAATAGATTCATGCACTTGCGAGTTCAATAAAATTTGCACAACAAGTTTTTGGCGACGTTGCCGGGGAGGTAAGTTATTTTAATTCGTAGAATTAATTTTTGTGAATAATTTCTTTTATTTGTTTTCTTTTTTTTTCTTATTAAAAAAAAGTGAATATGCATTTAGAGGTAATAATTTTTTTCTTTCTCTATTCTTTACAATTCTACAATTTAATTTTTAAGTTATTTTCTTTGTAATTTTTTGTTTATTTTATTAATTTATTTTTAGTTAATTTATTTCACATATTTTTTTAGTGTGTTTTTATAGAAAGGTTTTAACAGCGTGATGAGATTATTATCGTAATTTCTCATTCTTTTTTTTTTTTATTAATTTTGTTCTCAAATTTTTTACTTATTCATTGCCATAATTTGTGCACAATCTTGAGCCTATAGAAAACACTTCGCACACACAAACACGTTGTAATTAAAATGGATTTGTAACAACAACAAGCACCACCACAGGAGAGGCCATTTAAGGACTACTTTAGTCCATTAGCTAATTTGAGTACATCATGCATAAGATACCCAAATGTAGCTGCTAGGAGTTTTGAGTTAAAACCTAGTGTGCTAAATTGTTTCCCAACATTCTACGGCCTAGAAAATGAGGATCCATATAGTCATTTGAATGATTTTCATACTGTTTGTCAAACATTTAAATACGAGAATTTTTCAGATGATGACGTTAAACTTAGACTATTCCCATTTTCTTTAAATGATAGAGCTAGTTCATGGCTCAATACATTGTCTGCTAATAGCTTCACATCATGGGAACAAATGGTAACAAAATTTTTGAAATATTTCCCAGTGCATAAAACCAATGCTATTAAAAATTTGAGAACGAAAACATGGGAGCGATTCAATGGGCTACTCTTGAAGTGTCCACATCATTTGATACGAATGCCAATACGTTTTGGAGGGATTATTGCCGAATGTGCAAGAATGGCTAATGGCAACAAGTGGAGGAGAGCTAATGTCAAAAAGTGCATCAAAGATTTGGGAATTCTTCCAGCGACAAGCAGATAATTCCCAACAACGGAGTCGATCACTCAAGAATACTAAAAGAATTAAGGGAGTAAATGAGGTTGACATTGGCGAGTTAAGTTCAGAAATTAAAGAAGTCAAAGTGATAATTGAAGGTCTCTCTCGACAAATAGCATCGTTATCGACTGCTAAATCAACAGAGCCACATGACCATGACTCATATCCAGATCAAGCAAATGCCATAGGTGTAAAGAGAAAGCCATCAAATTACAACCCATACTCCAACACATATAACCTTGGATAGAGAGACCACCCCAATTTTTCATGGTCTCAAGGATTCCAACAAAATGGACCAGCAGCTCCAGCTCCACCATTGCAACCAATTCCTCAAGTTTCTCAAGCCTCTCAGCCACCATTTAGACCATACAATCAGAACAAGAACTACTCTCAACCCAGACTATGGGAGGATGCATTCTAGAATTTCAGGAATGTTACTCACTCCACGATCGAGCAGCAGAACCGCACTATTGTTCAAAACACACATTACAGAAGTTGTTTTGAAGCCATTGAAATTGTTTCACCAGTTACACAACAACATATTTATAGGCATATACTTAACTTTCCTTGAGGAAGACTAGATAAATGACTTAAACCTAAGAGTAAGGTAAAATTAGAGAAATCATCGGGGGATTAAATTGATGCTTAGTTTTTTGTATATGTTTAAGAACAAGAGAAAGGGCAACAATAATTAAAAAAAGGATTATCCCTGAAATGTAGTAACCTATGGAACTATATTGTAATGGATGTGTAATTTTATTACTAGCCAAGTACATGTTTATGAGAGAATCCTATAGGAATATTTCAAAGAAACAAGTACACATTCCCACTAGGTACAACAAAGCTCTAAATAATGTAATGTGGTACTATGGCAAAAGGCCATAATATGCAAGTTGCTAGGATCCATTTATGGATTAAGGCAAGCATCTTGATTATGAACCATCAATTTTGATGAAGTATTTATAATACTTGTATTCATTAACGACATTGATGAACTATACTATACAACAAATTTAGTGAAAGGTTGTAGCATTACTATTCCTTTATAATGATAACATCCTCTTAATTAAAAAAGATGGAGGAGCATTATTTGTAATAAAGGGCTAGCTAGTAGAACAATTTAATTAAAGTGACCTAAAAATAAAAAGTTATATTCTTAGTACCAACCTTCAATCAAACCAGAAGAATAAAACTCTAACTTTATCCTAAACATCTTATATTGATAAGATTATGTCTTGATGAAACATTTTCAATTCCAAGAATGATACTAATTATTTAGAAATGGAGTTATTTATTCTCCAAGCATTAATGTTCTTGTATATTTAAGGAGATAGATAAAATGAGACAAAATACCTATGCACAAACTGTGAATGGAAAGTCTTATTTACATCATGACATATTCTTATTCTGCAGTTGGATGGTCACTAAATATCATTCAAACCTTAAACATCAAAATATTGTTAAACATTTAATATAGATTCTGAAAAGAACTAAGAACTATATGCTTATGTTTTTTTAGTGGCGATCTCATGCTAGTAAGTTTCACAAAAGATTCTGACTTCATGTCAAAAAAGGATTCCAGGAAATTTATTTCTAAATCGTGTTTATATTGGGAAGTGGAGATATGGTTATGGGAGTACGAAACAATTTAGTGTCATAGACTTCATAACTAAAGCTAAAAATATGGCTCTATTTGAAGATATTAAAAAGGCTATTTGATGAAACTTGAGATGGTACCTGTACCAACTGCATTTTTAAACTTTAGTATTGTACCTATAGTAATTGTATCTATTAAATTTTATTAGCATAATGGCGGTGCAATTGATCAACTATAGGAACCAATAAATCACAAGAAAGAAAAACATAGGGAATACTACCAGTTTAAAGGAATAGTGTAGAAATGTTATATAACATGTACCCCAAATGGCATTAGAAAGCTATATGGTAGATCTTATTAGAAATAGCCATTAAAGGGAAATCTTTATAACTTGCAGTTGGAGTCCTACAACATGTGCAATATGCCAGATACAATTTGAGAGCTAGTGGGAGATTGTTGGGATTATGTGCTATTTAAAGCATATTAATTTATTTATAAATACATTTTCAGATTAATAAAATATTTGAGATATTTTTTGAGATATCTTAATTGCATAAATAATTTGAATAAAGTCCATTTAATCATATTATTTATATGTGTGGTAATCATATGGATTTACAGAAGAGATAAATACTAGTTATCTGATAATTAAATAAATTGAGTTCACAATTGATAAATAGAGTGGGGTGCCCTATTTATGTTTAGATTGTAGTAAGTTCATCGAATAATTTATCTTAATCATGTATGAATATAATGATGTAGTTTGACTACATTAGATTAGATCCCATATAAGATTTAATTAACCTTCAAATGACAATTAGGCTTATTAAATCTCATAACCATTGATTTTATTGCGGTCTCAATATTGAGTTAATTATAGTTTCATGATTATGATTGTTACTCTATTTCAGTTATGAATAGGTGCGACGTACCTTTGTAGTTAAGATTATGCGGTATCCTGGTGGGAGTAATTATGAGTAATGAAATTATAGATTAACAATATAGAATTTGTACAACGCATCTCTTGATAGGCTTTTGATACTTTATCATAGAATTCTTCTACCAGAGTATGTCAACATAATTAGTATGTTGAAAATGATAAATAGAGAAAATTAATAAATGTCCAGGAACATGATTTAATTAAATTGATCGAATAGTTGAGATATTAATTTAATTACTAATATGGTACAAAGAATTTTACAGTAAAGAAATCAATATAGCATTGGTCAAATTATTATTCGAGAAACCTATCCTATATAACATACAATTATGGACGTTAGTAGCAATCTTTTAATAGAATAGATTTAGAATTAAATAATTGGGGTAGTTTGATTACATGTCTAATTACTGTAGTCATTATTGTATGTACCCAAGTGATCCCCATATTAGCTCTCTTAATTGACTGCATTACTACTGGATTAAAAAGAAGACAACTATCTATTTGAGTTAAAAGCTTAAATATTTTATTTGGCATGAGGCTCCATTTAATATACTTGTGTGTAAGGGGTCATGTGCTATTTTACAAGGTAGGCGCCTATAACAAGAGCAAGTGATACGCCACTTTTGGCTTTATCTTACCTTTTAATTTAAATCAAATATTTTTTGATTTAATATAATTAAAAATGAGATAAAATAAGGAGCCTTGGGTTTCCACTAAAAGATATAAAAAGACTTACTTTTTCACAAAAGAGAGAGGGTTCACAATATACAGAATACAAAAAATGAAAATTTTTCTCTTTAACTTTGAGAGAAAAGCTCTTTCTTAGTGATTACGGATTAAACTTGAGTCATGATTTGGATGATTGTTAGTGATGGATTGTGATCTAACAAGATTGGTCGTGATAGATCGTGACTTGGGAGCCTAAATTGGTACAACAAAAAAGCAAAGGTACAATTTCTACATTATAATAATTCTATATGTTATTTGAGAATCGCGATCCAAATATTTCCACTATAGAATAATTTTCAACCAACACCCATATCTCAAATTAATGGTTTAAAGTAGATTTTATCCTTGTTTTTAAATATTCCCACCCTAAAAACACAAGGAGACAATTTATGAATTTGACTAAAATAAGGAGACAAATCAACTAAATTTGACTAAAATACCCTTGCGCTATTTTCTTTTTTAATGGAGAAATTCAGTTAAGGACTTAATGAAACAAATTTGAATTGCACATATATTGTCTAAATAAAGATTACTTTTTTTTTCTTTGCTTATCTCATTAGATAGCTAGAATTAGCGCAATATGCTTGGATATTTCACAATTAATGTTATCATTCTCTTCTTCTCCATAATTAGGGAAATTTGAATTCATTTATTTTTAACATACTTGAATCAGTAATCTAGAAAGCTTCACTTAGTAATATTTAAAAGAACATGATTAATTACATGTACATTTTCGTATGTATTCATATACGCTGCAAGTGTATTTGCGTTATTTATAAAAGTTTCTAACATTTTCCTTAAACCTTCTTCAAGTTTTAACGTTTGAAAATTAAAAGAACCTTTGTTGTATTGAAAAGAGTAATTGGGTTCATTATTGTGTGAATTTCTAGGGATTTAATTAGATTGATTGGTGTGTAATATGAAAATTGTTAAAGCGGCAAACAGATATGCACGCATAACGACAAACACGTTACTTTTGCCTTTTTTACTTCATCGTATGTGATCAACATTTGGTAGTTATTTTGAAATTTCTTTTATTTGTATTTGATTTTTATTTTATTTTGATCTTCCGGTCACGGAAGGTAACTCCCCTCACAATATTCAGCCACATTTAAGGTATGTGTGGCTAAATCGTGTCCCCCGTTGCCAGTAATTAATGACACCACCATTGTGTAGATTTACAACTTTAAATTTGAGGATAGATAATTAGTATAGAGTATAGCCGAGAGTAATTTACAAAAATATCAGATGTACTTTTAAAATTTTTCCCATTTTTGTTGAACATACTATAGCATTACTACCATAATAAGCTCGATGAATTAATTGGTGTTGGCTAACATTTCCAAAATGAATGTAATTGCCTTTTTAAAAAAAAAATGAACACAACAATTTCCCTGTGCTTTCATATATGTGGTCAATTTTGTGATGAATTTATAAAAGGAAAGACAGACACAAAGAATTAGCTAGTAAGGTCATGATTCTATCTATTTAAATTGTTACTTTACCATGTTTTCTTTATAATTGTTAATGAATTAAATTCTTCAAAATTTAAGGTATATCATTTATTAACTTTACACCCTTGTATTAAATTTTGAAAAGTATGGTCAGTGTTAACTTAGAACAGATAAATTCTTGGCCTTATACAAATTAATTGTCCGCGTCTTTCCTCTTATATATGCATCACAAAATGATCATATCAGAGCACACAAAAATCATTGTTCATAGAAAAAGAAATAAGCCAATCATATTGATTTTGGAAATGGTAGCCAAGAAAACCAGAGGGAGACAAAATATTGAAATGAAAAAGATAGAGAATGAGGATGATAAAATGATGACATTCTCAAAACGTAGATCATGTATATACAAGAAGGCCAGTGAGCATGTTACTCTTACTGGAGCTGAGATAGGAATTGTGTTGTTCTCACCTTTCACATTTGGACATCCCTCACAGCAAGACATCAACGACAACACTCATCCGGTTGAAGTTCATGGGTTAAGGGTGAGAATTAATGGAGCTGGTATGGAAGGGGGAGAAGATCTTCACACCTTAGAAGGGAAAGAGACTCGCCCTTGATGTGCTCAACCAAGATGGTTGATGATCTTTTCTCGCCAAACTAAAAGAAATAGGCACATCCTATGTATTTTTTGTCATTAATAATATATCTCATTTTCCTTTAAATTTGGCATAGAAAATCATGATAAAGTTCATAGGGTTAACTTGAAAAATGCTAAAACTGCCAGGAATACAACTTATTTTTGTCTAAGTGAGCATCAAATTGAAATTAAAATGCATTCAAGTAATTAATTCATACTTGGTGAACTAGATTTATTGTCATATATTGTAATACCCACACCTTTATAAATTGAGAGAGAGAGAAGGCGTTAAAGGAAGAGAAGAAGAGAGAGAGAGAATGGAAGAATTTTGAACCCAAACCTTGTTTCCATTTCCCATTACCCGACAACGGAAGGTGAACGATCATTTACAGCCTCGTTGTTGTCAGAAAACAATTGGAAACCACCGATCGAAGCCTTTGAATCTTAGCGCCATTTGGTGCATTTTTAGCCTCCAAGCCCGATGTGTTTCGCACTGGAGTCGTGCCAACACTTGGTTTTTTTTTCTCACCTTGCCCTTTGCTATTTCCGACCATCCACAACCACCAGGAAACCGATTGGCCGTTGATCAATCGTTGAAGGATTCACGGCTTTGGGAGCTCAATCCGAAGCCATCGCCTCGTGTGGGAGGTCACCACCATCACCGTTAGACTCAGCTCGCCTAGAAGTGCATAACCCGAGCTTTCCGTCGCCATTGGTTGACTTTTAGTCACCGTTGACCAGCAAGGGCATTTCGGTAATTTTACACTCTGAGGGGAATTTTGTGATTCCAAACTTTGTGGGTATTTTAGTTATTGTTATAATTGAGGATAAGTTGGTAATTTATGATCCTGAGGTTGAATTGGTAAATTATGATTTTAGGGGTATTTTGATTATTTTGATTTCAAGGGCATTTTGGTAATTCTATAGTATTTGAGGGTAATTTTATAATTTCAGAAATTATGAGTATTTTGGTAATTAATGATTTAATTTGAGATTATTTGAAGTTAAGTATGAAATGTGACTATATTAAGAAATTTGAGAACATGAGAGTTTATGATTATAATTTAATTTTATCTTATAAGAGTATTTTTATTGATTTTAGGCTGATGATATCGATACGCGTTTGTTACTCGAGGGAGCCAGGAGGTAAGTAAACTAGATTTTTAAATGAATATGTATAGGTTTGGACAAATGTTAAGTTACATTTAATGTAAACACACCATACATTAAATGTAACTTATGTTTCCCGTTCGACATGTTTGAAAAGCCTATTTTGATATATACATATATGGATTTATATGCTCTGCCCATATGTTTATATGATGTGTTGATAGGATGTGTTGTTATGTGTTATGTGTGTTTATGCACATGAGCATATGTATATGTGAATGATTCATTGGCATGAGCACGAAAATGCATTATGTTTTCTATAAAATAAGAAAGTGGATTTTAGCAAACAAAATTTGAAGAAAGAAAGATTGTTTTACAGTTTTGGCTTGGATGCTTGAATTCATTACTGGCTTAGTGGAGGATACCCTGGACGTTATATTATGGTTATGAGATAAATGGGTGAGCGACATGCTGACGTGAAGTCCAAAGTCTATGAAAGTAATGAAAGTTAAAGGAGTGTCCTACTAAGTGGTAATTGAATGAAGGTAGCTCAAGTTGAAGTAAGTGATTTGAAAGTAGAATGTGAAATTTTGAAAATGACATAATGAGATTTCAATGATTTGTTTTACAATATTTTTTGAATGCCATGGCACGTCATCCATTTGCCTTATATATATGTATGTATGTATGTATGTATTTTGGTATATGAAAAACTGGTTTGCTTACTGAGTTTCGTACTCATTATAGTTTATTGTGATTCAGTTCCCATAAATCAGGATTGATTCATGATGAGTGACGAGGGGGACTTGAATTGAGGACGGTAGATGGTTTGGCATAAATTTTAAATTCGTCCGCTGCAGTTTGTATTTCGAGGCTATAGTTTTTATAGATTATGAAAGAATTATTATTATTATTATTTTTAGTATACATATTTGAGCTGCAGTTAGATTTGCCCTGTGGAGCTTCAGGCGGGTCATTACATATATAGACCTCACTCTCCAATTACATCATCCAACTAGCTATTTAAATCATGATCATGATAGCAAGTGGACAAATATACTTCCGAAAACAAGTGAATCGTTCTAAATATATTTGAAACTTGATTTAAAACAATGGTAAAGGATTTAGTGGGCTATAAAATAGATACATATATGTGTAAGGTTTGGTTGGAGTTGAAAAACTTTACCCGCCAAACCTTGACCCCTACCCCAAAGTATTTTTACTCAAACTCAGATGATCGGGTATAAAGTGAATTCATGGCCAATAGAACTACGCCTATGGGACTTTTGGTTAATTGTTTGCGATACATAAGAAATAATTAATCTTTTCAATTTAAAATCTTAACGCCAAATTCACAACCATTCAAGTAAATTAGAACTACATATAAAGAATTTAATAGTAATTGATTATCTTGCAGTAGCAGTTATGGTATATGTTGATGCTGAAATTTGGGGTCGAGCGGATGGTGACGACCGGATTGCCTTGTCAAAGGTCAACTTTGTCTTTTACTTGAAAATGCACCCTTGTTGATTTTACGAGTATTGAATCGTCTCAATGATTTCTATGACCTGAAACAACAAAACAATGGTTAGGGGTGTCGGATTTTTCCGGCGTTAACCCTCTGACACTTAAGTCAGTGATTTTGTGTGATTTTCTATATGGAAGAGATGATATCTTGTTCAGAAGGTCCAACCCCTTTTTCTGAATCTTTTCCTGCTTTTATTGACGACTATAAGTGTCGGTTATTGTGGCCGTTGTCTAATTGAATGCATTGATTACGTCATTTAAGTGTGTGGGTTAATACGTCCGTTTATATAGTTATTAGTCAGACGTTGTAACGCCTAATCATGCTTTAAACACGCCTGGACGTTACAGACTAATTCCTGAAAGGAACTCTTTGTCTTAGCCTATGAAAATCATGTGACCTGGCGTCTAGGGTCGTGTGTTTACACGAGAACAAATACTTGACTAAATTTTAATAGCCCAAACAATGAGTCAAATATGGAGTTGCTTATTTGTTTGGAATGTCTATGTCCAAATGATTTGTTTTTTTGACAAGGAAAAATTACTGACTTAATTTTATCCTAAAGATTTTTCTACAATAGATCTTATAGCACTTGAGATGCAACTTGATGCTTACATTACGGATTTGCGATATAGTACAAAATTTTCAGAATTGAGAGGGATTGGTGAACTTTTAAGGACAATGGTTAAGACTAAAAAGGACAAAGTGTATTCGTTAGTTTACCAATTGGTTACATTGTCTTTAATTCTACCATGCCACACACCTTATAGAGAGAGTATTTTCAACCATGAATTTTGTGAAGAATCGACTTCCGAATCGGATGGGTGATCAATGGTTGAATGATAACTTAGTTGTGTACATAGAAAAGGATGTATTTGTTTATATTGACAATGAAATTGTTATTCGATGTTTTCAAAACATGAAAACACGTTCAGAACAATTGAAGAAGTTTTAAAAATGGTTATGTCAATGAAATCAGATATTTTATTTATTATTTTTTCAGTTCATTTTATTATCTTGTCGAATTTTTTTTTTATCAATTTATATCAAGCTCCTTCTGAATTTATTTCCTTAGTAAGAGAGTGATTGTTGTCATGGTAAATATACAGTGGTTTGCATGACCAAAGGAGTAAAGGCTTTACCAAATGTTGAGAAACACCACATTGCCAATCTCGGCGTTAGTGTGAGTGACAAGATCACCGCCTTTCTTGTATCGATTTCGAGAGAATGTGATTTTTGTTATCCTCATTAACGCATCTCAATCTTTAACTTTCCCAAAAAGATTGAGATGTTGAAAATGAGGTAACAAGAGGATTACATTCGCGTAGATCCCGAGATCCACAAGGAGGCTAGTGAGCTTGGTAATTCACTAGCCACAAGCCTTTTACCTATCAATTGAAGATATTGCAAATCATTTCAGTTTCGTCTCAATGTCGAGGCTCACGCCCAGAGAAATAAATCATTTAAGAAGCTTGCATATAATGAAAGTAGTAAATTTACATGCTGATGTACATCAAGAAAAATAATCAAGCTCAGGAATGAAAGATATAACTTCTGGTGGCGTTTTTGGATAAAGAATTCACACAACCTTAAAAGTTTGGTAAACAGATCTTCGATTTAGGGTTGTGCATCAAATTTGAAGAAAGGCTTCAAATTGTTAATATCAAATTTGATTTAACATTTTCTTTTCTGTCTAAACTATGAATAGGTTTGAATTTAATCGAAGTCTAAAATATCCGAATACATAAATTTGAGTGATATATTTATTTTTCTTTTCTTAGTGTCTAATTACAAATGTTACTTTATTTGTTTTCATAAAAAAAAACTTGAAAATTAGTATTTTGACATATATGTAAAATGTCCATTAAACTATTAACACTTATTTATTTATTTATTTTTAAGAAACATCGCTGATATAACACAAAAATTAAAAATAGAGAAATGACATCGGCCAAAAGGATGTATTTAGCTTTACCCATCAAATGATGTGTTGTGCAAATTTTAATGTACTCGCAAGCGCACAAATCTGTTGTAGTATAGATCTATGGTGACGAGTGTCGATCCCACGAGGAGGTGGATTTTAATTGTGTAGAATTAATTTTGTAAATGGGTGATTGGATTTATGGTGGAAATGATTTGGAATATGCTAAAACTTAAATTAAAATGGTGAGAATAAATTCTAAAATTGGTATTGAAATGGCGAATAAATTGAAAAATTATATTGAAATGACGCACGGATCCGTATCAACATGCACCATGGGCTAAATATTCCTTATTAATACTAATCGCGGGGGAAATCCACCTATTCTGTCAATATGGTGCTAGTGGTTTATTTCATCGTAAATAATAATAACCTTATACTTCACGCTATAGATACTATTTGTCGAGAAAACATCCACAAAAACTAGAGGAAGAGAAAATAAATTTACCAAATAAAGCCCATGACACATGTTGAGACTTAATGCCCAGAAACGAAAGGAAATTTTACTCATAATTGAACTAAAAAATGGAAATTTATTAAAATACGAAGAAAATACAAGATGGAGAAGGAATTAAAATGGATCCTAAAAATGGATTTGTGAGATATCCAGTAGATACATGGAAATCATGTGCTTTACGCGCTGAACTGTAATAATCGCATGCATGTACCGCAGATTTTTATATCGACGGCCACCATTTCTTTAAGAAATTTTAGTCCAGATCGTGACACCTCATCAATGCCAGCGTGCCATCCGTCTCAGTGTGAATGCTTTATAAGTATCGTTTTTTTTTTTGCTCTCAAGGTTTTGAGAAAAAGTGATGTCTGTTTTTCCGTATGATCTCTCCTTTATGAAATGACTATAATACCCACCAAAAATACATAAAATACTTAATTAAAATCAAACACACATAATTAAATTGCAAAAACTTAAATACATAAAAGTAAAGGTTGTTAGTAAGACTTGAAATGTAAAATGATGATTTTCTCCTTTATAAATATACATTTTCTAACACTCAACACACCTAGTCGCGACGAAAATAAAATTCAAATTCAAATTCAAAATGATTTTTTTATTTTATTTAGAAGCACTCGTGTTTATTCAATCATTAATGATAGTAATCAAATAAAAGTATAAGCATTATCTCAAAGAAACATCACACCCACATCAACCATTCACGTGGACTTTGTTATAGTACTTTCAAAAGAATGACATGTCAAACCCCAAAATCTCACTGGAAGTAGTGACACTCTCACAAAGAAATTAAACTAAAAATAGTCACTGAATGATAATTAAGAGAGAAAATAATATTAAGTGATATTACATGCTCTCACCAAGATGAAATAAATATGCCCTAGAAATAATATGATCTCAAGTCAAACAAAAATGCTAGTCAACCCAATTTATTTATCTTTTTATTATTATTATTTTTTATTATGCATCACTACATCTTTTTAAATTTACATATTTCTATAAAAATCAATGACTTTTATTAATAGACGTAACGTGAAATTTAGGACATGGCTAACAAAAAGAGGAAATAAGGGAAAACAAAGTGTATGTTTGAGAAAAATGCAGTTTTTTTGCTGGATTTCACCTATTATTTTATTTTTATGAAACAACAACTCTTGTTTTTTTTTTGCATAACTTTGAACAAAATAATTATTTACATTTTTCGAACATAAATAGGTGATGGAACTTATAAGATACTATTCTAAGTGAGTGAGCAAAGTTGAAAGGCTCAAAATGGTTAACTATGGATATTTATAAAAGGGATGGGTAGAAATTAAACGGCTCAAAGATCCATCTTCGTGCTGGGCAAATAATCATCCATATCTACTCAAATGTAACAACACACATTTTCTTTTTCTTTGTTTTTTTAAAGGGTTAACTCAAAAGAAATCTAGAGATCGTGTATAAAATAATCAAGAAGAGACAAAAAAGGGTTACTCTGAAAATGAAGGCTCACTTATGATGTTCATTCCTTTAAGCAAATATTTATATCAACATGTAAAGTAGCAAACATATATGCGTAACATCACTTAAGACCAAAGATAATACAAATACTTAAAATTTGAAATTAATCATGTCATCGTTAAAACAAATCACACAATTTTTTTTTTTTAAATAACATTCTAAACCTATTCTAAACAAGAAAGGAAAATATACGAAATGTGAAAATGATGAAAACTAATTAGAAAAGTTACACTTAAAATGATAGAAAAAAGAAAATGATTAAAAGAAGATGCATTTCACTACACTCGTATTGTTCTTCACTCAAAAGTTGAAAAATGTATATTTATAGAGGAGAAAATAAGAACATCAAACTTAATAAAGAAAAAAATTTTTTTTTGTTTTTATTTTTTTGTTCTTTTTTGAAGATTAGCACCCATCTAAGCCCATCTTCAACACAAAGTTAGCAGTTACAACAAAAATTAGTAAAAATCTTTAACCAAGATTTCACATTTGTCTCCACTATCCCTAAAACATTGTCCTCAATGTTTAAAAGGAGAAAAGTAGAGTTTATAAGACATCTGGTGAGATATTTAATAGTTAAATCTAATTTGTACTTTTATACTAATTTATTTAGTCCCCCAAAGAGTTAAGGAATGTATCAATACAAAAAGTACAGTGAGCACAAATAAGTTTTCGCATGGGAAGGAATAAAGTAGTTTTTATTGCATGGTTAAGAAATGCGATAAAGCCATCATAAAAGTTATTGACATTTAACACGGGTTTAAGTGGATGATGGATGCTATGTGATAAGTGCTCTAAGAAATCTCCGAAGGAAAATAAAAGCATGTGCATTTTATTCTACCGCGTGGTTTCAGGACTCTTGGATAATGCCTAACACTTGACTTCCCTGATAAAGGCTTTTTATAACCCTTCATACTCCATTACCCAGTCATGTCTTCATCGATGATATCCTAAGCATCTCAGAGAACTTCTCGAATTATACCGTGGAGTAAATGCGAATCGGGAACTTCTTTGCTGCTTCGCGATACCTGTGAAAGATCGCAAATTTGAAACTGACTCTATTTCTGGGCAGAATTGTAGGCAATGCGGATCGTTGCCGCGTATAATGCGGCCTGTTCGACAAAAAGAGAAAATGAAAGGAAAAGCAAATAACGCCATCCGAAGCAAACAAGACAAATGTTAAACAAAGAACGTGTTCATTACGAACTAGGCGTCTACTTAATGTAAAAATGAATTGCCAGCAATCATATGCGGGTTGCAGCATAGAAAGCGATGCAGGCAGAAAATGTACATCGTGAACGGCCTTGGCAGCATCAGCGTCCAAAGACAGACGGTTTAAACAGTCGAGTGGAGGATTCAGCCGGCGACCAATTCGTCTTTCGGGTAGGACCAAAAGCTAGATTCCAAAGTACTTAGTCCTCGGTAATGGCCCGCCCTCTAAGAGATGTGCAGCGTTAGGATGTTCAAGCTTTCACTCAGGTGGTCAGGTCTGATTACATTTATCGATGCATACACATCGAGAGTCTGCATTTTTATATCTAATCGGTTTGAGAAGCGACTGGCCTGCAATTAGCATAGGCTTCATCTGATAATATATCCACTGACTTGCGTTAACGCCCTTCCCTGGATATGAATGGTTATAGACTTTCATATGACAAGTTCCTATAGTTACCCCAACCGAGCCGTTTCTGCCAAGACTACGTGCACTCGTCGAACCCAAGCGCAGCGAGCATATCATAAGATCAATAGTATCTGTCAACGAAATCTAGCATAGGCTGCTTCCTCTGCTTGCTTACTCCAATATAGAATATCCTTGACGTAATGCATTGGTGTTATTCGAGATAAATTTCAATTCCTCAAACTGCATTGTACCGAGGAAAGGTAATCTCTCAGCTTTAACGATCCATGGCAGAATAATCGAGCCCAACTCTGGTTTGTCTCCATACTAATCTAGGTTACTGCTGGAGTATACAGAAGCAATCCATCACATGGGCCATCGTGTTATTTTAGTGGATAGCGGTGAGCAAGCGTTAAGCCGTTATGGCCCAATACACAGGAATTCAGGGCGGACAGATAAAACGATGAAAGTTCAGATACTTGAATGCAGAATTCATACCATTTAATCGTATTAGATAAGGAAGCCATTGCATTTCAATCGCGCTGAAAGAGCGCCAACTACAAGGTGTCTCGTAATTATTAAATGCAGGCTCATCTGGCATAGCCCACAAATGCGGTCTACTTTACCGTGGCCACTCTTAGACGGAGCGGAATATTTATAAGCTCAAAGAAGCTGGAAGCAGACTTACGTGCTACTCCAACGATGAATCGGTCTAGTTGGGAACAGGTATCCAATGATTCCGGTAGACTCGAGCTGAAGATTTAAGTACATTAACAAACAGCTCACGGCAAAATCTGACACCTGGCTTTCAATCTAAGGGAACTGTGGTTTACGCCTAAGTATAATATAAGCTCAAAGACAATGAATGAACTTATGAAGGAAACAGAAAACCAGTATATAGTGAAAAATTTCAGGTGGAAAAATAAAGTTAAGTCAACGTATTCAAGGATGGAAAAATACCTCATCTTAAAGTCGTTCTACAAATCCAGCAAGATCAGGCTTTATAGCTGAAGCTCTGGAATTCGATGTTTTAATCTTCGTTTTCGTATCATTTCTAATGTTCGGACTTGCTTTGTGGAAACGTGGAATGAGTATGGAACAATAACACAAAGCCGGACCTGCTCCATCGAGCGACCATGATGGGACATTCCATCACTGGAATATGCCGGCGAGCGAATGAATAAAAGCACTTTCAAAGCGTCACAACTAAGCGATTTTCGTATAATTTGCACTTACCCCGCTTATCATGGAAGACTTTCATTCGTTGCTTGTAAATTTTGGCATTTTCATATTATCAATATATCTGAATTTCTTCAAGTTCGCCGTAATCTAGCATGTTACGAAAGAGCCGGTTGCACCGATGTCAAAGTTGAATTTCTTGATGGCCCAATACGCCACGATGCTCAAGTTCCATGTTCCGTTTAGGTGGCAAGCTTTTCCATACACTAGCGGTTAGAGGTGACATCCCCATCAGGTCTTGAAGCCTCTTATATGCCCATAATTATGCATCAGTGTGCAAGTCTTAATGACCAATCTTTTGTCGCCTCACCGTCTTTTCTAATATGTGTTTTATTTCTCGATTGGAGATCTCAAACTGGCCATCCGGCTTTTGATGATTTGTGAATCGGAGGTCGCCACTTACAAAGTGTGTGTGCATTGAATACTTTGTCAAAAGAGTTTTGAATGCTTTATTACAAAGTGACCTGGCACCACCATCACCGACGATTATCGCACGCTCAAGAATCCAAAGCGTGAAACAATGTTGGTTTTCAAAAAATCCTATCACCACTTTGTGATCATTACCGGGTCCTACATGGAATTGATTGCCTTATCCATTTCGATTTATCGTATAGTCAACACCAACCAATATGTATTGATGGCGAAAGCAAATGAAAGGGTCCCGTGGGATGAAGCCCCGTGCATGAGTATATACGAGCCACAAATCTGGGAGTGTGGGTGATAGGTTATGCTCCTCACTTGACACTTCGAAGATCGATGAATAGCAAGTAAAAGAGATTATCAACGAAGAATGGGTAAGAAACGAGCTAATTGTGAAAGCGTTGGCTCGAAACTTTCGCTATAGCATGCAGCAGCCGGCGTGCAACTTATGAATGGCGGGGAGATATGCGATTTCATTTACCACTCCATTTCAGTCTCTCGGGGAAGGACAACATATGTTGATCCGGACAAATACTTAAACAAATATAGGAGTCATCCGAAAAGAAATTCTTTATTTACAAGCTAAGAATTTAGCCTTGTCTTGCTTACCCACGATCCAATGTTCCTAAGTTTACATAAGACAAGATAATTAACTATATCAAGATACCAAGCGTAATACTTCCACATTCATTAATTGTTCATCGGGAAATGACTCATTCAATGGTAATGATTCCGTAATTGTGTCAAAATCATGGAGCAGAGAGATGGTCCCGTGACGATTTTCTTCTCATCAGTGCCTTTCTTATCTTTTTGAATTCGAGTACAAGTCAAATTCACCTTGAAAAAGTAACACAAGAACTAATTGTCTACTTTGTTGCATCTTTCTTTAATATCTGGAGAAGATATTTAAGAGCAGACTGATCTCGGAATATAATTATTTTACACCCAAATGAGATAAGATCGAAATTTCTCTAATGCAAACACTATTACTTTGCTAGCATTTCTTTTAGCGTTAGTAGAATAGTTCAATGTGCATCATTCAATGTCATTAAACGCTAAAGCGCATAGTAAATAACATGAGGAATTCCGATCAACCGCTTTGTCCTATACCAATGTGTAGACCACGGTCATCACACATGAGCTCAAATGGTAAGCTCCAGCCCGAATGATGGCTGATGATGTCAACAATTGCTTTAATTTTTCAAAAGCCACAGACATGAATCATTAAAGATAAAAGGTACATCCTTGTGAAGTAAATGGCATAATTAGCAGAAACTTTACTTCGCTAAAATCTTTAATGAAACGCACTATAAGAACACAAAGCGGCATGCCCGAAGGAAAGATCTTTTACTTCTACACAATTGGCAAGACTTAAAGCGCGGAGGAAGATTAGAAATGAGATCCACGCTGGCTTTCAACCTCAATACCTTTTTCGCTCTAAAATATGATGTGGCACAATGATGTGTGGGATACAATACCTTGTTTCACCATAAAATGGCACTTCTCCATTCTAATACGGGCTTAAGTTCTTCTCGATACATCTCTGCTGCGATAACTATGTTACGTACGGCGCAATTTATCGAAAACATCCAATGATCCGTAAAACGTGGCACCAAAGTGAAGCTCACTGCTTGTCATCCTTAAACGTCGGAAAAATCATCCATAAATGTTTGAAGAATCGGTTCCAAACGCTCAAACTCCAATGTGCGACAGGCGCCAAATGCATTCTCCTATAGGAAATAGTGCTGTTGAATGAGTGAATGCCGATGATCACGTTAATCATTAGTATCCTCGTAGATAGCGCTTAACTGTAGCCACAAAGTAAAGCAGCCAAATAAAATTATACTGGCCTAGCTCGTACTATATATGTGCGTTTGAGTGCGGAGAAATGGGCCAGTAAAGACAGAAAGCTATTTCATACGGGTTGCTCTAATTTTTTCTGATCTAGTTGCGCGCGGGATCGAACTGCATCCATATGCTGAGAATCAACTACCGTCTCACCAAGGTGAACAATTGTACAGAGACTGACTGAATTCTATGCAAAACGCATTTCCGGACTATAAAAACGGGTAAAGGAAAATGCGACTTTTGACTGCGTTTAGCCGTTTGACACTTTAAGGATCCAGGCATACATCAAATACTAACTAGCCAATCCTGCAATGGTACTATTTTACAACGCCATTTTGGATACGTTGCTCGTTAGCCATGCAGACATATAAGCAGACTTCTATGAGATTCTTACCTCTATAACAGCTAGACGTTAGCTATTTCTCAAGAGCGTTTAGACTGATTCTAAGATGCTGGTAGATTCCTTATACTCATTTTACTCCAATGCCCTTTGTGCTCTTTTTTTTCAAAACATCCAACAACTTACCTTTTTGTTCACACAGGATGATGAGATGGTACTTTCTTCCCCGAAAATGCATATTCCAAATTGGTGATTGATGAGGATGAGTTTCTTCTCTACGATGGTGCTAGTTGTTCAACTCTTGACTTCCATTGGGAACTCTCAAAACCAAAGTGAGTTAAGCATGCATCACTAAGGTTTGAAATAAAAGTGTCATCAACTAATGCTTAATTAAATCCACATCAACAATTTCATCATAGGTTGCTTGGCAATGTTCGTCATATTGCCAAAGGACAAAATCGTATATTTTAGCCGCAAATACATAAAGTAAAATAATGGGGATGGCTTAGTCTGTATTAGAGTGTCAATTACAATAAAATCAACGAAAATAAAACTTGTCTACCGGATAAGCACGTCCTCCACAATGAGGTATTTTCGACCCAGTTCTCTCCGGCAACAAATTTACACTAGCGAAATCCAACAAAGCATTCTCATACTACATGAGATAGTGAGCCTTTTTTTTTATGTTGGAGTATTAACTAACGTTTCTCGTTAAAAATGCCTTCTTTAACATGCATATTTCTAAGCAGGTCTTTAAGAAACTTGGCATAAGATGGAATTTGTTTTATAGCATCAAGTAAAGGGATGTTAACACTTTTAAGATTTCAGACTCTTTGTGATTTTCCCTTTTTTTAGCTAACCTCTGGGAAATGGAGCTGGGAACGTATTCTCGTGGGTTGGTTTCTTCTTTCTCCTTGATGATTCCTCCATTCTTTGATTTTGTCCATTCGTTTCCACCAGCAAGGTCATGATTGCTTTAACTTCTGACGCCCTCCGGAAATTTACCTAAAGAAGTGAAGAAGCAAGTTGTCCCCAATCTTCTCGAGGTTGCGGGTCTCATTTCGTAGTCCATCACAAATGAGTAACATTCTGAGAAATGAATCCTCCCAAAGGAGTTGGTCTTTGCTCAAGATCTCGAGGATTTTGAGGAATTTGTACCCGTGCTGAAAACAGAAAAATCGAGGTTATATGTATTGGGGTAGTAATTTAGATGGCTTTCTCCATTGGCTTGAAGTATGACAAAGCAACAGCGATGCTATTTTGTTGTCGAGAGAGACCTTGATTCTATCATTCACTTTTAATTTGAATTATTCAAGGAATAGTTCACCTGCAAATCTATGCGACATTAGCTCTCCTCCACTTGTTGCCATTAGCCATTCTTGTACATTCGGCAATAATCTCCAAAGCAGTATTGGTTGACCCATGATGTGGACAAGAGAGGTAGTCCATTAATCGCCCATCTTTCGAAAAATTGCTCTCTCTCAAAAAGATTTCCCGCGACAAAGCATTTGTTTTATGTAAATATTTATTTAAAAATTTAGTTACCATTTGTTCCGGCGGTGATCAAACGCCATCTACTTAAATAATATATGCTAAGCGACAGCTAAAAATGGGAATATGTTTAACATCATTCAAAATTTTCATATTTAAAAGTTTGACAAATGGCATGAAAATTATGATTATATTTCGTTTTCTAAGCCATAAAATGTGGAGACAATTTAGCACCAGTAGTTCAAAAGCTCTAAGCATCGTTTTGGGTACTTATGCATGATTTAGCTACTAATAGTCCTTAAATGCCTCTGTGGTGCTTGTATAGAACGCCATTCCAAATTTATTTTTAATGTGCTTTCGTCCAAGAATTCAGCAATAATCGGTAATAATGGCGCACATGCAAATAATAAAAATAACGATGAAACAAAACAAATAAAAATAAAGAAGATTATACTAACCTTATTGCGCTATTACAACCTTTCTATAAAAACACAAAAATAAATCTTGAAATAAATTAACTAAAAATAAATTAATAAGATAAACAAACAAAAAAAAATTACAAAGAAAAATAAATTGAAAATTAAATTATAGAATTTTAAAGAAGAGAAAAAGAAATACTAACCTTTATATGTAGATTCACTCTTATTTATTTTTGCAATAAAAAAATACAAGAAAGCAATTTAAAAGAAATTATGCACAAAATTAATTCTATGAATTAAAATTACTTACCTCAAAAAACTTGTTATTAAATTTTAATGTTACTTCGCAACACAGGCCAGTAATGCGATCCCTTTGCAGGTGGATTTTAATTGTGTAGAATTAATTTTGTAAATGGGTGATTGGATTTATGGTGGAAATGATTTGGAATATGCTAAAACTTAAATTAAAATGGTGAGAATAAATTCTAAAATTGGTATTGAAATGGCGAGAATAAATTGACGAATTATATGGCACAGTCTGGATTAGCGCACCCTTTAATTAATACCAATTAAATCATGAGGGAATCCACATCTCATGAACCACACTCTAATCAAGGGCCAATAATAATAACCTTATACTAGATAGATAAAGATTAGCATTATTTGACTCAAAACATCCACAAAAGCTAGAGTGAAGAGAAAATAAATTTACCAAATAAAGCCCATGACAGCATGCCGAGACTTGAGAGAAATTTATTAAAATACGAAGAAAATACAAGATGGAGTAGGTAAATTAAAAATGGATTAGAGATATCCACCGCTTTTTATAGACATTTGAGCAGCCAGGGTTGCAGATCGGGGAGGGCTCGCAGTTTTTGGTCGCTACGCCGCCACCGAAATTTTAGTCCAACGGACACTTTATCACCGGCCAAGCCGCCATCGATGTCGCCGCCACTAATCTATTTCTTTTATGCTCCTAAGGTTTCGACCGTGAGTTCAAAAGTGATGTCCGTTTTATGATCTCTCCTTTATTCTGAAATGACTATAATACCCCTAAAATACATAAAATACTTAATTAAAATCAAACACACATAATTAAATTGCAAGAAACTTAAATACATAAAAGTAAAGGTTGTTAGTAAGACTTGAAATGTAAAATGATGATTTTCTCCTTTATAAATATACATTTTCTAACACTCAACATGATGCATAGTGATAGAACAAAAAAGAGGAAACGCCGTACAAGAAAATTTGAAAATTATTAAAATGCACGAAAGAATCCAAATATAAAAATGAAAACAATCAATGAAACATATAACGGGAGAATCCATTAGCATAGAGATTAATGAAGTCGAATGCCGTGGATTAAGCTAAGGTAAAGATGATCCATCATGAGCCTGTTTGCTCGATTTTTTGCCCAATTCGATCCGTTTAAAAAGTTGAAGAACTTATAAGCAATCAACAGTCTACGGTGGAGTTGAGGATAAATGTCCTTGCACTGATTCCGCCAAACTCTTCATTATCTATCTATGTTGTATTTTCATTATTTATATCCCCAGACATTCAAGGATATTTGATGACTTGTAATTGGTATATTTGATTAGTTTTCTGTTCTTTTTATTCTTCATTAAACTACTAACAATGGCATTAGAATTCAAGTTAATTAAATAGAACTCTATTTTTGAAAAGAAATTCTTAATACCAAATTTTGAATAATTCAAATACAAACACCGATTATAATCTTGTTTCTAAATAAAAGAATCTTTGTCTATCTAAAATTCAAAGACGGATGCACTTTATTTACACATTGTTATAAAAGTTTACAATAAGAATTCTACTAAAACTTATCTACATCAATTCTATTATGCTATAACCAAAATTTCTTTTTCTCAAACAAAAACAAAAATGAAGGCTTAACCGCGTGGTTTTCAAATAGTTTTATTTGGGTGACTACCCGAATTTTCAAAGAGTTTTATTTAGGTGACTCCCCAAGTTCAAATCTTAGGTAAGATAGACGGTTAAAATTTGGATTCGGATTTAGCTCACTTTTTAAAGGAAATTGAAAGGGATGATGAAGCAGCTATGCTTTAATATAGTTGTAAAAATATATATAATTAATGGCATACAACTATTACGGAGGAAATTGATAGGGATGTTGTATTACAGTTCAGACTTAAGAGCTATGCATTTGCGAGTTGCTGCATCTTAGTTGGTTGTCAAAGCCAACAAAAATAAATTCATACTCTAAATAAATTGTGTATAGTGATAGTCGTGTCCACAGATCCGTAATTATTTAAATCCTTTTGAAACGTAAAAATGGGAATTGTTGACAATAATAAAAATCAAATTAAAATAACAAGAATGCAAATTAAAGTTGTAATTCAAATTTGCGAGAAAGCTCGTTCTCTGTCGTTGATTCAAATATAGATTATTATTACTATGAATTATTGAGACCCTCTAATAGCCAATCTCTCCTTAATGTCGATAACCAAGGTAGTTGGATATTTCCTAATCAATAGACAACCCTAGATACGATCATAGGATTTAATCAATTGAGAGAGACCCAAATCCTAATCAACACATATGATGATTCATTTAAATTAGATTGTTTATTCTCACAACACAACTTTCTGCTATGTTATTTGTCACAAACATTAAATTCTTCATACGATGAATCCTTTAATTGACAATAAATTAAGTTGATAATTAAATAGTGGCCAATTACCTAATTAACAAACATAATCATGAAAATACTTCAGAGAATAAACAAATACCCAAAAAGCAATAAAACAATTAAAGCACAAGAAAGATCTCACAGTAATGATGAATCAAAGCTTCATTGTCCTTCAACCAGAAAAATAGGTTTCGTTCTTCATAGAGAGAAGAGAAAAATTAGATCTAGGGTTTCTTTCTTTTTCTCCAATCCAAAATTCACCCTTTTTCACAATAGATTCCTCCCTTAAATACTCTCTCTCTTCTCTTTTAGAATTCTATTTAAAATAAAATAGTAATATTTGAAATATTAAATTCGTAATTACAAAAATAACCAAAAATACAAAACACGTTAAACTAAAAAAGTCCGCCATCAACAAAGTTCTTCTTACGCTCATAATTTCTCCAAGAGAACAATCATCCTTAAACATCATCTTGTAGCTCAATTTTATCACCAATCAATAGAATTGCACCTACAAAAGTAAAACACAAGTAAATCATTATTATTAAGTGCAAAATATCGATAAGGGAAGCAAACAATGCAAAATTAGTGCATAAATTGCACTCTAACAAATTCCCCCACACCAAGATGATGCTTGTCCTCAAGCATATAACTCAAGATTAATCTTAAATCTCCACTCAATTCTCATCTCAACTCATCCAAAAACAATTTTAAGCAAGCATACCTCAAGAAATTAAGTCGATCAACATTCGAGAGACAAGGATTTTAAAATATAGAATCTCATAAGATAGAATAAGAACATTCAACCACCAAGAAGATCCATTCAAAATTAAAGTGCAACAAGATTTAATAGCCCTCTCATTGACTTCACTCCATGCACTCAAAGTGTTTAGGGTGTCATCTATTCACTCAAATCAAATCAAAGAATGCTATTACCATAAGCTTGCTCATATATCACATCTCAATCCACAAAACATGAATAAAATGCAAAAATCTAAAGGTCTTAAAAGGGTTGTAATGGGGTTAAATAGGTTGAATGAAAAAGAAAGGTTTACGAAAGAAAAAGAGATCAAAATGAGAAGAATGAACTCATTGAATGAACTTATGATATCAAAATGCTTATTTCTACTCAAGTCACCGAGAATGTAAACATTTTTTTTTTCTACTTTTTTTTTCTTTTTCTTTTTTTTGTTTTTTTTTGTTTTTGAATCAAACAAAATAAACGAATCTTGCACAATTTAATTCAAGCATAATGCTTGTTGATCTAATTGAGAAACTTTATTACAAGGTAGAAAAAGCAACAAAATATATCCACACAATGAGTCCAAAAATCATCTTAAATTGAGGTTCAAAAAGAAGAAAAATGGTTAAGTAGACGGAGAGAATTAGATGGGTAATGGTTAAGGCTCAAACAAAGGTAGTAGATAAAGGTCTTCGGGTAGAGAAAAAGGAAAATGCAAGAATAGAAAAATGGTAAATGATTTGCCCTTATCATTTTAATGCATAAAATCCCGTAATGTGGCTTCAACATGCATAATAAAGCAAGTTCTAGAATAAACAAACTAGGATTGATATTCACATAACAAAAATAATTAGAGCAAAGTGGTTGCTCATAGGCTCAAATCCTCACAAAGTTGGTAAATTTGCCATCAAATCATGTACACTCTTCAAATAAATCAACCATCAATAGTGGTGTAGAATGAGAAGAAGGTATGAGTGAGAAATAAAAGGAAAGGTAAAAGGATAATAAGCGAGAAAGATGTATGTAGTAAAAAAAATGAAAGATAAAATGTGAGTGATGAAAGAGTATGATAGAGAAAAGAAAATAGATGTAAATAATTTGAGATAGATGGGAAAAGAGTAGTGAGAGAGAAAGGAAAAGAAAATTAATAATATATGAAGCATACTAACTCCAAAATCATTTAAGGATGAGTAGAGTGAAAATAGATGAGCAGAGTGAAAATAATAATTCCAGACATCAATAATGCAAAAATCCCTCCCCCACACCAAGAACTTACATTGTCCCCAATGTAAGATAATCAAAGCTCACATAAAAATTAAGGATAAAAGATTAAAGGCAAAAAGAAACTTCCCTGAATTGTGAGCTTTGATCTACATAACGTCTATGGGTTGGCTTTTGAAGAAATCCCACACTCTCGAAGTATAAAATCTTGTTTAGCTTGTGCTCCATTTTCTCTAATGCTCGCGGATGTAGGCGAATAGTTGGGCCGCTGCGTCAAACTCGTCATCAGCACCACAGCATAAAGCTTCTTCTTGGAGGTTGAGTGGGTCCGGGTAAACTAAAATCTTTTTCTTTGAATTGCTCTCTTGAGTACATATCCAAAATTCCTAAGATGCAAATCATTATTGTCTCATCAAGCACACCTAGGTTTGCCGCAGTAATCCAAGAAATAAAGTCCTATACCATTTAAGCACACTTTGAAATTGATCCGCTAACCAAAACCTAAATTAGGCCTCACATTATTTAACATGCAGATAAAATAAAATTCAGCTTTTTAGAAAACTCTTGAGTGATCTTTCTTGCCTAAAAATTATATGCTAAGAATCGATGCACACATTTCAAAACAGGGCGATCACGTAAGAAATAACTCTTTGATTTACTCGGTGCAAAATGACCATAAGGCTCAAAATTTTCGCTAAAGTCACAAGTTGTTCCTAAATATGCATCACTAGAAGAATAATCATCATCAATGAATCCTAAAGCTAGGTTAAAATCCGTGATAGAGTGTGAAAAATTTCGTCCCTTAATGACATCGGTATGCAAAGTAAAATCATTCGGCATATTAAATTGAAAAGTAGCATAAAACTCTAATCAACTCAACATAACCCAAACAATCAACATCAACAAATTTACGAGCTCTTATCTATCAAAGAATCAAAATTATCCTTAACATTCAATTTTTCAAGAGTCTTTGAATATACTGGTATTTTGCGCGTGGAAATATCTTTGTACCTCTCTCTCTTGTTGAGTCGTGAGCGAGGCACCCTCCGAGATTGGATTAAGTGGCAAAACACTCATGCCTTTTCCATGCTTCGATCTTTGTCTCACGGCGCGTGAACTGAGGCCTGATTTCTTTGTGGGTGTCAGCACCGATGACTTGGGAAGTAGATGTTTTCCTCTTTGGCATTGTTACAATAATTGCACTCGTTTAGATTTGGAATACGGGCGATGCGCGCCGATTGCGCGTCTTACGTTGTGTTACTGCGACGTAGGCATCGCGCCAGCCTAGAGTGCTACTGGGTCGTGTCACACTTGCATTCGCGAGTGAATGCTTATGTTGCGGGCCGAGACGTAGGGTGGTCGCGCATGGGTGAGCTGAAGGCTGATAATAATGTAATTTTTTTGAATTAGTGATTTGTGAACAGTGATTTTCGATTTTTGGTTTTTTTTTAAATAAATATATATATATATATATAAAAGAAAGAAAAGAACGAAAAAATAAATAAATAATTTTTTTTATAAAAAATAAAAAAATATATATATATAAGAAAGAAAATAAGGGAAAAAAAACTCTTTTTTTTTTTTTTAGTGATGAATCACTTTGAGACACTAAAAATTTCAGAAGTACTTTTCTAATAAGCACGTGGGCACGCCTTAAAACTATTTTATTTTAAAAATCATAGAAGTACTTATTAGTTAAGACGTGGGCACGCCTTATCGAAAATTTTCTTCTCGCCAAAATAAGCAAAAACATTAAAAAAAATTCTGAATCAAAATTAAAAATAAAAGATATAACTAAAATCAAAATAAATAAATCTTTTGGGTTGCCTCCCAAAAAGCGCCTTTATTTTATGTCTTTGGCTAGACACATTTATGCATCAATCTCCATAATTGGGACTCTCGAGAGCCACATCCTCCACAATATTCATCGAAAAACCTTCATAAAAAGGTTTTAAGCGATGACCATTAACCTTAAGAACTGAGCTCCACTCCTCAAGGAAAAACATTAGTAACAATAAAAGGTCCAACCGTAATTTAAAAAAGTTTAAGTTTAGAAACGAAGAACTTTTTGACCACCAACAAAGAGAACTCTCAAAATCATTCTATCATGAAATGTCTTCGCCTTTTCCTTGTAAAAACTTCGGCTATACAGGGTTAATAACATGAAAATACAGAATGTTCCTCACTAGGATATTTCATGGCATCATTCATATTGAATTCTATAACCTCTCCATCAAACTCCATAGAGTCCCTTTATGTACATCCATTTTAGTCAAAAGGTCTTCCTAGCAAAAGTAAAGGAGTTATCATCTTCCATATCAAGTACATAAAAATCAACAAAACCAACTCATTAACTTGTACTAAGACATCTTCTAATGCGTGATACGCTATTATCATTTCTTTTAATGGGCCAACATTCAAAGATGAATAAATGGAACGAGGCATGACATTAATAGCTCCTAGATCTAACAAAGCCTTTTCAATTCTAACACTACCAATTTTACAAGGGATAGTAAACATGGATCCTGCACCATAGTTTCTTTTTGAAAACATTCTCCCCTATGTGAACTTTTTCATCTCCTCTTAATTTTCAGAGGTGCATAGTTGGACTTTAGCATATCGAGGTATTTGTTTTATAGTATCTTATAAAGGAATATTTACCTCAACCTTGCGAAATGTCTCAAGTATGTCTTTCTCTTGTTCCTCCTTCTTGGATTTTGCAAACCGACTTGGAAAAGGAGGAGGTATCACAATAGGTAGGGGTTTTGCTCTGGTGGGTTACGCATCTTGAGATTGAGGCATCAATTCATTCTTCTCAAGCTCATCTTCTACATGCTTTGTCACTTTCTTACTAGGCTCTTCCAACTCCTTCCCACTTCTAAGGATGACAGCACTAACGTTTTGCTTTGGATTCACCTTGTGAAGGCAATCTCTAATACTTTTTTTGAGACTTCTAGTCGCCAATTGACTCATTTGGTTCTCCAAATTCTGAATGCTTGTTAAAAATTGTTGAGTGTTAGTCGCAAGTGATTTAACAATTTCTTCAAGAGATATTGACTTGGAGGTGGTGTGGAGGTCTTGGTTGTCTTGGTGGATCTTGACTACACTAACTCTGAGTGGGATGATCCTTCCAGGATTGTATGTTTGTGCATAAGGATCATACCTCTGAGGCATGGAAATCCTCCAATCGCACTTGGCTTGTTCAACGAGTTCTTCTTCAAGTGTAACCCAGGACACATATCGATTGAATGACTCATAGCAAATGCCACAAGTCTTCACCCATTACCTACAACAAACTTTTCCACAAGAGAAGTAAGTTTATCTAAACGCGTTGTTCAACAAGAAATATTTACCTCATTCACCTGAAATGGGATCTTGTCCAAAATTGTGCATTGTATTTGATATCAACTCCGCTTGAGTAGGGGTCTTGTTCACTCTGCTCCACGTCTATCATACTCCTATCCATCAATGGCACTTCGTAAAAATATTGAATAAGAAGTTGATCGGGGTTTGACTGAATTGTTTGAATCGCTCCCAATACTCATACAAAGTCTCCTAGGAAGTTGTCGATCCGGACAAATATCTTTTTAATGTTTCTTGATAGCTTCTCAAATTCCACGTTGTAATTGATCCGCGAGGCAAGTAGTACAACCAATCTTTAGCTAGCCCATCTATAGAGAGCGGAAAAGCACGCTTTGTGGTTAGTCCATACTTGAACACACAACATGAAACTCCTTAAGATGTTTATGAGGATCTTCACACTGCAAAACCATGAAACTTGGGTAATAAATGAATAAGATGGGGCTTTAATTCAAAATTTACCTCCAAGTCTACATATTGAATGCAGTGGTTCTTGATTCAAGTAACTCTCTAAGAGTTCTTTCTATAGGTGCATGTCTATCCATCACTTGTTCTTCTAAATCGCTAGATGATTCAACTAAATAAGGCGTTGATGCATTGCCTTCGTCACGGTGTGTTCCTCAGGCTTGAGAAAATGGCGTATTTGTGACGGGAGAAAATACACCAAGTAAGCGTAAAAGGATTAAATAAATGACACCAATCCGCGAATGGCGCTTTGATGGTTGTCTAAGCCAACAAAAATAAATTCCTACTCTAAATAAATTGTGTATAGTGATCGCGTGTCCACAGATCGGTAATTATTTAAATCCTTTTAAAACGAAACGTAAAGTAAAATGGGGAATTATTGACAATAATAAAAATCAAATTAAAATAACAAGAATGCAAATTAAAGCTGTAATTCAAATTGGAGAAAGCCTGGTTGAAGGAATTAACTAATTACGATCCCATATTCAAATATAGATTATTATTACTTATGAATAGGCCGGTTATAGCTATTGAGACCCTCATAATGGCTCCTTAAAGTCGATAACCAATTAGTTGGATATTTTTTCAATAGACAACCCTAGATACGATCATAGGATTTAATCAATTGAGTCTCGGCACATATGATGATTCATTTAAATTAGATTGTTTATTCTCACAACACAACTCTTTATGTTATTTGTCACAAATATTAAATTCTTCATACGATGAATCCTTTAATTGACAATAAATTAAGTTGATAATTAAATAGTGGCCAATTACCTAATTAACAAACATAATCATGAAAATAAGAGAATAAACAAATACCCAAAAAGCAATAAAACAATTAAAGCACAAGAAAGATCTCTAGTGATGAATCAAATCTTCTTGTCCTTCAAACTTAAAAATAGGTTTAGAGAGAGAAAAAATAGATACAAGGTTTCTTTCTGCAATCCAAAATTCACCATTTTTAAATGTTTTCCTCCTTAAATACTCTCTCTCTCTTAGAATTCTATTTAAAATAAAATAGTAATATTTGAAATATTAAATTTAATTACAAAAATAACCAAAAATACAAAATCACGTTAATGCGCTAAGCTGCATTCTTGTGCTTTATAACATTTAAACATCATCTTGTAGCTCAATTTTATCACCAATCAATAGAATTGCACCTACAAAAGTAAAACACAAGTAAATCATTATTATTAAGTGCAAAACATCGATATTAAGGGAAGTAAACAATGCAAAATTAGTGCATAAATTGCACTCTAACAAATTGTAAAAAAATATATAATTAATGGCATACAACTATTACGGAGGAAATTGATAGGGATGTTGTATTACAGTTCAGACTTAAGAGCTATGCATTTGCCTGAGTTGCGTTGCCACGTCAAGCATTGTTGGTCTACCATCAGCAGCAAATGGTATTGCCATTATAAAAATCTAGCACAGCATGGAAGTAATACTTTTAGAAACAAAATTAAGAAAAATTTTCTGATGACAACAAAAGGTCTATGAAGATTTCATAATTACTAGAGTGAAACTAATTAGGTAATAAATTTGTAAACCTTCAAATATTGGCAAATTAATAATCCACATAGCAAAATCCATCATTCACGCATAGAAATGTTTGCACATGCTCATTAATTACGTGTTTAAAATCAGGTTAATTTTCAGTCGGGTCGTTGTTGTTTGTAGAAAGAACCTAAAAACTATGGTTTTTTTAAAACTTATCATTTGTATTCTTCTTAGTTTAAACTTATTTTTCAATCAAGAAAAAGTTCACATAATTATCAAAGACAGTTATACCCCTATATTTTAAATTATAGTTTAAAGTATTTAATTTCTACAAGAAAAAAGGTCATTTCCGAAGGCAGATATCCTTTGAAAAACTCATTTTAAGCAATTCATGCTGTCTACCATCGTTGTATTAAATCTCATCAGAAAATCAGAATTTTCAATGAGTCGTAAGAGGAAAAAAAAATACTTACGACAGCGTTTCTGCTTGTTGTACATAACGAGACAACTCAATTGAATGGCACACAAATTTGAGATTTGTGTATGTCATAATTGTTTGTTGCTGACTTGAGCTCTTTAGCACGGTAACAACGAATTGGGGATTACGTGTGTTTTTAACGAGTAGGTGATTTATTATTAATTCCAAATTAAAATAGAAGGCTATTGTAGAAACGTTCGCGATTGTGTTGTGTTTCTATTTAATTTCAAAAGTACATAAAAGTATTTAGTAAACCCATTTTTAATTTACGACTTACTCCTTTTTAATTAAAATATCGATTAAATTAATCACGTTTGATTCATGAAGTTTAAATAGGTTAATTAAAATAGGCTATGAATGAGTTGAACTTTTTACTTATCACGTTTGATTCATGAAGTTTAAATAGGTTAATTAAAATAGGCTATGAATGTGTTGAACTTTTTACTTTCCTAACCACAAACAGCACATAAGAGTTTGTTTCTTAATAATTGGTAGCCGTTACCAGAATTTGTTGGAAATTATACAGGGGAAGTAACCACAAAGCAAAAATTAATGGACAAGAGAAAACAACTTATAGTCACCCTTGAGTAAGAAAGTAACTCCCAAGATCATGCTAAAATATAATTAGTGGACGAACTGCTGTCACAAAACTTTATAAAATGCCTCCACATGAGTGATCAATCCATACCATCAACAACATCTAATTATATTATATAGATCGTCAAGAAAACATCATCACTTAATACATCATCGAACACAAGATGGATTACAGCTCTTGCTCTCAGCTGCTAGTACTTGCAATACTAGTTTTGTTTACTTTGGCCCATAATATAATCAATGCAGCTTCCAACGGAATTTTCAATGTAATTGACTTTAGTGCTATGGCCGATGGCATTAGAGATAACAGTAAGGCTTTTGAAAATGCTTGGAGAGAAGCTTGCAATTGGAATACCTACAGCACAGTATTGGTTCCACAAGGAAAATACTTAGTGACTTCTGTTGTATTTAAAGGTCCATGCAAAGCTCCAATTTCATTTCAACTTCAAGGCCTTATCCTGGCTCCCCCCGGTGATAGGTCCCAGTCAGATGCTCGCTAACAATGACTAAAAAAAAGATGATAATGTTGTTCTGCTTTTGGTGCGAACGGCCAGAGATAATTTAGTTTGATAATTCTTGACTCCCTTTATTCACAGCGGGAAACTTATTTATAGTAGCTAACATCACAAGTCTTTGGTTCTTAGCCAACAATATCAGCTAGAATATAGTAGAATAAAACAAGAAAAATATTTAAAGATAAACCTAGTGACCGAATCCAAATCAAACATGACAACCACAATTTGATTCTCTTCCAAACCAGCAACGAATAGTTTGACACGGTGATTCTCCTGCTATTGTTTTGACACTCAAACAAATTCATCCCGCACGTGAAACATGGTCTGCATGAGCACCTCCTTGGCTCCTTATCACCCGGTCTGTCAAAGCTAGCCGATAAGGAAAGCTGGATCACCTTTGAATCCCTCAGAAGCTTCACTCTCACCGGCGGTGGAACTTTCCATGGCCAAGGCCGAACTGCATGGCCCGAAAATCAATGCCACAAACACTACTACAAAAATGACATTTACTGACACTTTGTTTCTAACACTTAGTAAAAAGTGTTAGAAATAGTGTACATTTGGACCATTTTCCGCCTTTAACAAGTATGTATCATAAATCATTAATACTAAGGTTTTAAAACTCAGTGATTATTGATACTAAAGCATCAGTGATAAAAAAATAATAATATTAATTTTGTTTTAATTTGGACTCGAACTCAAGATCTCTAAACTTAAAATTTGTAAGTTTAGAGTGCAAACCATTGATGCATGTGTTTTTAAATTTTCAATTTGATTAATTTTTTTATTTAATTAAATTTTACACAATTACTTTGTGGACAATAATAATAATAATTATTATTATTATTTTGAGAATAATATTTTTTATTCTGCCACATGTCAACTTGTAATTCGTTGTTAATAATAATAATTTTACTTGACCACGTGTCGACTTATAATTTGTTGTTTTATTAAATTACAATGCGAACAACTACACTATATAAATTTTCAAAGTATAAACTGAAAATAAGAAACCCTAAATCTAACCTAATCAAACACACCACTGTAAGCAGCTCGTCCCGACTTTCGCTGCTTTTGATTTTATTTGCTCTGTTGTCTGTTTCGACGACTAGCTAGCCACCTTTCGATCGCTTTAGCCTTTACCGAGATCAAGAACCATTTCTTTCTCTTCTCTCTTTTAGCAGCCTTTAAAATTCTGTACGACGCCGGTCTTTGGTGTGGCATTGCAGCAGCGCGCCACAACCCATTTTTTGACAAAACATTTCACTTGGAATTATAAGCAAACCCTTTTGAGACCATAAAAAACTAAGCCAATTTCTTTGGTTTCAAGGCCTTGTTTTTTCACTTTGAAATCGGATCATATAATGACAAGCCAATTGAAAACTTAAGATTTCATTGTTAAGCTTTATTTTTATTATTTGTGTTCCTTTCATTTTCTTTCCCTTTTGATTTTTAATTCAATTTGGGATTTGAATATATTTTTTTAATTTTTATAAAAATTTATCTTATTTGCAAGATGCTGGATGTTGATCTTAACATCTACAAGGGAAAGGTTCTTTTGATTGTCAATCTTGCATCACAATGGCGTGTTGCGCAGCCTCTCCTTTCATTTTTAATTTTCCATAATGATTTATTGATTATTGTTGATGCTTCCATTTAATTAATGCTAATACGTATCTATCTAGAGTCTAAATTTTATAGAATTATATCATACCGGAAGTATGCATGCTCGATACAAATAAGTGTTTATAAGAGAGGATTTCACCCAAAATCTTTAATTCTTGCAAAATGCTAGTGGCTCTGCACAAGTTTATTTTTCATCCATGTTCGTTCCTTTACCACCAAGACACCATTTCTTTCTCCTGTGAAAATATTACTGTTTCTCTATTAATTATCTTTTATTAAAATTAAGAACCCTATTCTGGGCCATAACCATTCAAGCTTATAGGGTGATAACACAAGGATTAGTATCGAGGTACATAGTCAATTGATAGATAATATGCAAAATGAATTGATTATTAGTGCACACACCATATTGATCTATTTATACTTTCTATATATGTCTATCACATGACCTATCTGAAACTTGGACTTGAAAGGGAATAGTTTAGGAGGAACTAGTTCCAAGCATGGTGGGTCTTTGCAAACCTTGTAATGTGTTGAGCATAATAATGTTGGAATCTTGAATGGTGGCCATATGCTATCCACGTTGGTTGGATTAGAATGCGATTGTTCTTTAAAACAAAAGAAAAAGAATTGGAAATTAGAGGAAATTTTACATTTTTTAAATTTTATTTTAAAACTAATATTTTGTAAAGATTGGTGACAAATTCAACTTTCATGGAGGTTCCAAGAGGTTGGTTCCATGGTAATGAACTAATGACCCGGCCGGGAGGGTAGGCGAATTTGTGTTATATATGAACAAGAGAGTTGGGTAGCAAGTGTTACCAATGAGGTTAGATTTTGTCCAATTAGATGTTTCCTTGAATAACAAGAAAGCTAGTTCTTAAGGAAAGTTTGAGAGGCTTTGTGAGAATTGTTGAACTGGAAAAATGTGAGAGCCCTTGTAACTTGTAGAAAAGCTGAGTTTTCTTGCCATAACACAATATTTTATGATATGTTAGTAGTATAAGGATTGATTATTAGTTGGTAATTTCTTCACTAGTCGTTTAAATTTTGTTAATTTTTATTTTTTCTGCTCATTAAATATCTTTTTTTTTTCAATTTATGGCTTTCGATCAAGCGATCATCGTTGAATGAGGCACTATAAATGTTATAGTGCTTGTTAACTAATGTATTTGATCATATATTATATTATTGTTTACTTTAAATTTAGACAATGAAATAGATTACAAAAAAATAACTTATGCTTGTCAAGTTGTAGACACCATCGTTCATGTCATCATCGAATATTGATGTACTTATTAAGTGTTCTCTTTAATACTTGATAGAATACTTTTGGTGAAGCAATTTTAGTATCATGATTTGGGCGATCGATAGTGTGAGCTTAAGATAGTATTAACAATGTGGGTCCATTTGCAATTTTGATTCCTCTTAACTTGCTTCTTTAATCCTACTCTTCCATGTTGAAGTAATTTATGAGTATTTGCTTCAAAATAACTAAGATTTATTTTCTATACTAATTGATTTTATGCATTTGTAGGTGGGAAAACGGATGGATATTGAGTGACCTTGTATATTTTGGGTTGGAAACTTAATTGAGTAGTAGTTAGCACTTGTTGTTTAGAGATTGTCATTGGATTAACTATATCCATTACTTATGTTAAGTATTGAGTCATTACTATAGTAGATGTAATTGAAGAACTAGGTTGAATTTATGTGGAGTATGTTATATCGAGAGTAGTATTGAGAATCTTATTTAATATAGTTGCAGATGATACAAGCAAGATTATACAGGCTTTTGTATTTTTGAGGTACAGTAACGCAACATGAAATAATTAGTATTACAAAAATTAATTAACTATTAACCCAATGCTATAATTCATTACTAAATGACACTACGTACATCTTTAAAATATGAATACAAATTTTTGGTTAGTACCTAGTTAAGTCAGAATTTTATGTCCAGTCTCAAAGTAGCATAATTCTTAGATACCGAGGTGATAAATCTTGGTCACAATCATTAAATACCAACAAGTCGTGTCATTTTAAGGTATTCTTGTGAGTAAATTATCAAATTATCGGAAAGAAAATCTTAACAAGTAGCAGTCCAACAGTTAGGGCTCGAAGTAGGACAAATTCGCTCGATTAGCCAAAGAAAGTTAACACTGCGAATGTGATTTGACTGAAAACTGTGATCGGTGTGTTCTGACGAGCAGCGAACGACAACCTAGTGAACCTTACGATGATGCCTAAATTAGCTAGTTTGAGTCAGAAACGGTTTCGGCTTTCATTCGATAAGACCGCTTTAAATTAGAATCGTTTTATTACTTTTTAGGTATTTGTTTTATTCTTGAAATTACTTATTTTCATAGAATTATGTGTGCATTAATTAGGTAACTTATTATCAACTTTTTGGTTATTTGCTATTGCAATCTTTTATTCAACTTAATTCAATCTTACTTGAGATTAATGGATATAGTATTATGATTTAAAGATCGTATTTGTGTCATCGAAATAACAAGTAACAAAGCATAACAGGGATTGTGTTGTGAGAATAAACAATCTAATTTAAATGAACCATCGAACTGTGTCGTATGTCATGTGTTTCATCGATTTGAGATCGGGTCGCAGATTTTTGAACACACTTCTGAGATTTGCTCATCTTTTTGCCACTGATTATTAACTTATATGACGTATCAGCTATTATCACAGTTGTCCGAAGGTAACCAACGATCCGATTGTACATAACAGATGGAAATAACGGTTATTCGACCGGATAGGGTTAGCCTTATGGGTCTATTCAAGGTGGGTGATGAATTTAGTAGTCCGGCCCTTGGTGCTCGTTTTGATCCGCAGATGCAATGATTTCTTCCAATTTGAATTTGGGGTTGCCAATGAGATTGAAGAAAGTACAAAATAATTGTATATTATACTATCTAATTCAATCATTTATTAAAATTAAACTTCCTTTACATTGTTTCATTCTGTACCAACTTTACCTTCTTGAATCTTTAGGTATAGTTGGTGGCTTTGCCCCTTGTGGGAAAGAATCAAAGAACTTAAAGTTGAATAGTTCGTTTAGTTGTATTATGTGAAATAAACTTTAAAAAAAAGAAATAGAAGATGAAAACCCCAATTTCAAGTCTTAAGATGTTGAGATATAATTACATCTCTTTGATGGAAGGAAAAAGGTTAGATAATTTACTTTTTCTATAAATAAATAGTAAAATAGTAAGGACTATAAAGTAGATGGGGAATTAATGTGTTTCCAAAGTTTAGTAGATGTTGACGATTAATATTTTTCTTAACTCCTACTTTTTACTTAATATTTAGAAAATTTTCATAGAATTAAAAAAGTTTCCAAAATTTTGGTCAACACAAGGCATAAGAGTACGTCTCTTTTGTTTAGCAAAAGCATTTGATCTTGTTCACTAGTGCATGTAAGCACCTCTGGTTGCTAAATTACTTAAGTATTTTATCCCTTGTTTTCATTGGTGTTTAATCTAATATTCCTTGATTTTTGATTTTGATCTGAATAATTCAAATCTTAGGGTGTTCCTTTCTTGGGAAAATTGAGTGAATTAAACACAATAAATAATCTTTACTAGTTAATTTATTGATATTACAAGTAACAATCCCGGGGGCTCGATATCCTCGAATCAAATAATGGAAAAATAAAATACATGATTTAGACATTGAAGAGGAAAGGAAACCTAGTTAGAATATGTTTTTTCGACAAGAGTTGGTTTAACATTTGAACAAGAAGATATTTATCATCAATACCATTATACACCAAATTTATGTCTCCAATCTCAACATTTTGGCATGGAATCTCTTTTGAAACAATTCTAAATCTTTTAGTTAATGAAGTTCCTCGGATGTTCCTAAATCTCACATTGCTAATTTTCACCCGTGAAGGAACCTATTAAAATGGGTAATTAGTAAATATTAGCTAACGTTAGGATGTCAAGACGAGATTTGTGCACAAACCTAGAGAAATAAGCAAATAATGAGTCATGAATTAATCTTTCTGTACCATTATGTAACATTGGTTATGTGGGCAATACTCCTGATCAATAACAATGGGATTTTCCACATTATTCATGAAAAGGTTTTCAAATGTGAAATTGGAAGCCTTTCCATCCTCCCATGTCTTAATTCTCACACCATTACTTGTAAAGTGCAATTGATGGCTTCAACAACTACATCTTCTTCCTTTTTATATTTTCCAAGGTCCGTCCGCAGCGAAACATCGACACCAAGACATTTCGCGAAGACCATCTCGGTAATGGCTATTATTGAAATATCTCAATGCCATTTGATCTTCCAATATGAATTCCATGATTCGACTATCATCAGATGTTGATTTTATTCACTTCTAATTGTAGCAACCCAAGATGTTAATGTGGAAGAACTTGCTATCGACCGCGAAATACCGCGATTGTCATATTAAATAAATAAAAAATAGAAAATCAAATTGTCAAACTTTAATTATAAAGATTAATAAACAAATACATACATAAATGTAATAAATAAAAAAATAAGAAAGTGTTGCAAGAATTACAATGGGAAGCTGGCAATTTGAATTTTTCACTACTAGAAAAATGAGTTTTACTGACACTAATTTAGCGTCAGTAATTACTTTTATTGACACTTGTTAATTGTTTTGAACACATCAATTCGTGTCGTTGATTTCAAAACCAAAAATAATGACACGATGATGTTGGTATTTAATGATACTATTTACACGTCAGTAATTTATGTGACTATAGTATCAGAAACTGACTCGATAATATAAAAAATTCTTATTGTTATTTTAAATATGTAGTGTCAGTATTTAGTAATGTTATGCTGCTTTTGGTTAATAGTATATTTTTATTTTAATTATATTTTTCATGTTTGTTGTACAACCAAAAGAAAACTCAAAATATATTTATTATTAAATATCTTGCAACACAATTCATATAATAAACATCTCAAATACATCACATAAATTCACACAATTCAACTACATCACTATATGTAAAAGACTTAACATAAGTATCAAATTAAATTTTCAACAATCTCTAAACAACAAGTGCTAACTACTACTCAATTAAGTTTCCAACCCAAAATATAAAAAAAAAAAAAAGCACAAGGTCACTCAATATCCATCCACGGCTTCATTTTTTTCCCACCTACAAATGCATAAAATCAATTAGTATATTGTGAAAAATAAATCTTAGTTATTTTGAAGCAAAAATACTCATAAATTACTTCAACATGGAAGAGTAGGATTGTTAAGGAATCAAAAAAATTGTAGAATCTACACGTTCCCAAGTTAATTATAGCTGCCAATCATGATACTAAAATTGCTTCACCAAAAGTATTCTATCAAGTATTGAAGAGAACACTTAATAAGTACATCAATATTCTAAATGATGACATGAACGATGGTGTCTACAACTTGACAAGCATAAGTTATTTTTTAGTAATCTATTTCATTGTCTAAATTTAAAGTAAACAATACTATAATATATGATCAAATACATTAAGTTAACAAGCACTATAACATTTATAGTGCCCACATTCAACGATGATCAAGCCATAAATTGAAGATATTTAATGAGCTTAAAGAGAAAAAAAAAAAATTAACAAAAATTAAAAGACAAGAGAATAAATTAACAACTAATAATAAATCATAATAATAATAACATATCATAAAATATTGTGTTATGGCAAGAAAACTCTGCTGCACGGAAGTTACAAGTCTGCATTTTTTTCCAATCGAGGTCAATACAAAGCCTCTCAAACTTTCCTTAAGAACTAGCTTTCCAAGGAAACATCTAATCGGACAAAATCTACCAACCTCATTGGTAACACTTGCTACTTTGCTACGTAACCGTTACCAACTCTCTTGTTCTTTCTTGATATAACACTTATTCTACCCTCCCACTTCATTAGTTCATTACCATGGAACCAACCTCTTGGAACCTCCATGAAAGTTGAATTTGTCACCAATCTTTACAAAATATTAGTTTTAAAATAAAATTTAAAAAAATGTAAAATTTCCTCTAATTTCCAATTCTCTTTTGTTTTAAAGAACAATCGCATTCTAATCCAACCAACGTGGATAGCATATGGCCACCATTCAAGATTCCAACATTATTATGCTCAACACATTACAAGGTTTGCAAAGACCCACCATGCTTGGAACTAGTTCCTAAACTATTCCCTTTCAAGTCCACGTCATGCGATACACGAAAGTATAAATTGATCAATATGGTGTGCCTTTCACTGTGCTAATAATCAATTCATTTTGCATATTATCTATCAATTTCATATGTACCGATCTAATCCTTGTGTTATTTATTGTCTTAGTCATGCTTGGATGTGATGGTTACTTCGCCTCTTTGTGAGTAGCAGTATACGTATAGAATCATAAAAGTAGCGTGATTGACCACCTAAACTAATCTCGCCAAGTGCTATAGAAAACGGTCACGATTCCTACGGTTGCGAACGCGGAAAACTAGGCACTTAGCGAATCTGAACGTTTAAAACGCGCACAGAACCACTAGCATTTTGCAAGAATTAAAGATTTTGGGTGAAATCCTCTCTTATAAACACTTATTTGTATCAGGAGCATGCATACTTCGAGTATGATATAATTCTATAAAATTTAGACTGATAGATAAATTAGCATTAATTAAATGGAAGCATCAACAATAATCAATAAATCATTATGGAGCAAAATGAAAGGCACACCACGATGCAAGATTGACAATCAAAAGAACCTTTCCCTTGTAGATGTTAAGATCAACATCCGTCCCTTTACTCTTGCAAATAAGATAAATTTTTCATAAAAATTAAAAATATATCCAAATCCCAAATTGAATTAAAAATCAAAAAAGGAAAGAAAATGAAAGGAACACAAATAATAAAAATAAAGGTGAATTTAACAATGAAATCTTGGTTTTCAATTGGCTTGTCATTATATGATCCGATTTCAAAGTGAAAAACAAGGCCTTGAAACCAAAGAAATTGGCTTAGTGGTCTCAAAAGGGGTTTGCTTATAATTCCAAGTGAAATGTTTTGTCAAAGGCTGAAGCTTTGTCCGTAGAGGAGCATGTGCCGGACCGGCAGTCTCTCTTATACAGCCCGTAGCACGTGTTTTAGTTTCAATGCCGTCTCATTTTCATACCGTGGGTTAAAGTGCCAGAACGAGATTGATGGCTGCTAAGCACATGATACTCGCATTAACACGCGCGGAAGTGAACAGGATGGGACGAGCAGGGTTGAAATTCGCATCTGATGGAAGCCTTTGGCCACCAAGCGTGCACTTATGTCGAGCTACAATAGAGCCTTCCATAGCTCATGACGGTGGCTTACCAGAATGAGTGGCGGTGGCGTCGAAGATCCTTGATCGGAGCTGACACGCTGATCTTCTTGACGAACCACAGACACAAAGCGTGAGTCGAGTCCGCATAGCGTGTGTTTGATTAGGTTAGATTTAGGGTTTCCTTATTTCGGTTCTCTTTGAAAATTTATATACAGTTGTTCGCATTGTAATTTAATAAGCAGAAACTATAGTTGCATAAATTATTATTAACAACGAATTACAAGTTGACATGTGGCAAAATAAAAAATATTATTCTCAAAATTATTATTATTATTATTATTATTTTCCACAAAGTAATTGTGTAAAATTTAATTAATTAAATTGAAAATTTAAAAACACATGCATCAATGGTTTGCACTCCAAACTTACAAATTTTAAGTTTAGAGATCTTGAGTTCGAGTCCAAGTTAAAACAAAATTAATATTATTATTATCAGATGCTTTAGTATCAATAATCATTTGAGTTTTTAACGTTAGATTTATGATGCATACTTGTTAAAGGCGGAAAATGGTCCAAATGTACACTATTTCTGACACTTTTTACTAAATGTCATAAACAAAGTGTCAGTAAATGTCATTTTTGTAGTAGTGTTAAACCAGAAAAATAAGTTTAGTTCTTCTTAGATAGAAGAGAAAAGTTTTAAATCTAGGGTTTTTTTCTTTTCTCCCCAATCTTCACAATAGATTCCTCCCTTAAATAATCTCTCTCTCTTCTCTTTTAGAGTTCTATTTAAAATAAAATGCTAATATCTGAAATATTAAATTCGTAATTACAAAAATAACCAAAAATACAAAACACGTTAAACTGTGTCCGAGTTTGTGAGAAATGGACCGCTTACACGCCTTCAACAAAGTTATTCCGACGTGGCTCATAATTTCTCCAAGAGAACAATCATCTTTAAACATCATCTGCGGCCAACAAATTTTATCACCAATCAGTTGAAAGTAAACACAAGTAAATCACTATTATTAAGTGCAAAACATTGATATTAAGGGAAGTAAACAATGCAAAACTAGTGCATAAATTGCACTCTAACAAATTCCCCCACACCAAGATGATGCTTGTCCTCAAGCATATAACTCAAGACTAATCCCAAATCTCCACTCAATTCTCATCTCAACTCATCCAAAAACAATTTTAAGCAAGCATACCTCAAGAAATTAAGTCGATCAACATTCGAGAGACAAGGATTTTAAAGCATAGAATCTCATAAGATGGAATAAAAGAAAAACATCCAAGCACTAAGAAGATCCATTCAAAATTCAAGTGCAACAAGATTTAATAGCCATCTCATTGACTTCACTCCATGCACTCAAAGTGTTTAGGGTATCATTTATGCACTCAAATCAAGTCAAAGAATGCTATTACCATAAGCTTGCTCATATATCACATCTCATTCTACAAAACATGAATAAAATGCAAATATCTAAGGGTCTTAAAAAGGTTGTAATGGGGTTAAATAGGTTAAATGAAAAAGAAAGGTCTACGAAAGAAAAGGAGATCAAAATGAGAAGAATGAACTCATTGAATGAACTTATGATATCAAAATGCTTATTTCTACTCAAGTCACTAAGAATGTAAAAAAAAAATTTCGATTTTTTTTATTTTTCTTTTTCTTTTTTTTTTTGTTTTTTTTTCGAATCAAACAAAAGAAACTAACCTTGCACAATTTAATTCAAGCATAATGCTTGTTGATCTAATTGAGAAACTTTAATACAAGGTAGAAAAAACAACAAAATATATCCACACAATGAGTCCAAAAATCTCCTTAAATTGAGGCTCAAAAAGAAGAAAAATGGTTAAGTAGACAGAGAGAATTAGATGGGTAATGGTTAAAGCTCAAACAAAGATAGCAAATAAAGGTTTTCGGGTAGAGAAAAAAAAAAGAAAATTCGAGAATAGAAAAATGGAAAATGGTTTGCCCTTATCATTTTAATGCATAAAATCCCGTAATGCGGCTTCAACATGCATAACAAAGTAAGTTCTAGAATAAACAAACTAAGATTGATATTCACATAACAAAAATATTAGAGCAAAGTGGTTGCTCATAGGCTCAAATCCTCACAAAGTTGGTAAATTTGCCATCAAATCATGTACACTCTTCAAATGAATCAACCATCAATAGTGGTTTGGAATGAGAAGAAGGTAGGAGTGATATATAAAAGGAAAGGTAAAAATGATGAGAAGTGAGAAAGATGTTTGCAGTGATATAAAAAGTGAAAGATAAAATAGGAGTGATGAAAGAGTATGATAGTATAAAAATAGATGTAAATAATTTGAAATAGATGGGAAAAGAGTAGTGAGAAAGAAAAGAAAAGAAAATTAATAATATATAAAGCATACTAACTCCAAAATCATTTAAGGATGAGTAGAGTGAAAATAATACTTTCATAATGCAAAAATCCCTCCCCCACACCAAGAACTTACATTCTCCCCAATGTAAGATAATCAAAGCTCACATAAAAATTAAATCATAAGGATAAAAGATTAAAGGCACGTCCGTGAGCTTTGATCCACATGGGCTTGGAAATGGTGGGATAAATTCCACACAAGTAACACTCCATCTTGTTCCAGCTTTGCTCTATTTTCTCTAATTGAATGCTCGAAAATTAGGTGATGCTGTAGAGGAATAGTTGGCGCTGTGAGAGGTAGCAAATCGAGCATAAAGCTTCTTTGGAGGTTGAGTGGGTAAGGTTTAGTAATGAAATCTCCTCCTTGAATTCACCACACTGACCACAAAAGAAAACATTCAAAATTTTTTGCAAGCAATGATGCAAATCATTATTGTCGATTAAGCACACATAGGTTTATAGCTACATGTATGGACCAAGCAAATATAGTCCTATATAGTTTAAGCACACTTTGAAATTGGTCTAAATTAGGCCTCACATCATTTAACATGCAATTATAAAATAAAATTCCCGTTTAGAACTCGTGAGTGATCTTTCTTTCCCAAAAATTATATGCTAAGAATCAATGCACATATTTCAAACAAGATCACGTAAGAAATAATTCTTTGATTTACTTATAGGCATTGTGACAAAAATACGCCCAAAGACCATATGGGCAAAATTTTCACTAAAGTCACAAGTTGTTCCTAAATATGCATCACTAAGAATAATCATCATCAATTTTAATCCTAAATTAAAATCCGTGATAGAGTGTGAAAAATTTTGTCCCATTAACCTAAACATTATGACATCCGAGGTATGCAAAGTAAAATCAATCGGTATATTAAATTGAAAAGTAGCATAAAACTCCTTAATCAACTCAACATAACCCAAACAATCAACAACAACAAACTTAAGCAACCATCTATTAAAGAATCAAAATTATCCTTAACATTCAATTTTTCAAGAGTAATGAATATACTTAGGAAGTATTTTGAGCACGGAAATATCTTTGTACCTCTCTTTCTCTTGTTGAGTCGTGAATGCGAGGCAAGAGATCCACCACCACCAAACAATTACCGAATTAGTTGAGCACCAACAATTGTTAACGTTATCATGCATCGCTCATGTGTATATCACCTACTCTAAATTATCAAGCAGGGAAATTATAGATTTTGACACTATTGGTATATTCGGTCGTTCTCGACGTCGCGTAACCTTCGTCTGTTATAAGCCATTTTGCCTAGGGTGAACTTTACAATCCTCAACTCGTCAACTATCACCGCGGTCGTGAGTGTATACAAATGGAGTATAATGGGTGGGTGAGCGTGTGCCAAATGCTGCTATGACAGCAGGAACGGGTACAGCGTAAAACTGATTTCTATGCTCAGAGACAGACGCTTTCGTTTGAGATTCGGATACACTTTCATTATTAGCCGGCTTATCTATGAGGCGGTTAGAGTGTAGAATATCAATTTCACTAGGAATTTCTATTGATGCTGTGTTTACATATCCTTATACACAGACGAATGATAATGTAAATTGCAATTTACCAAAATATCCATAGTATTAAATAATGTAATTTTCATTAACTAGATACATATATAAATATTATTAAAAAAACAATATTAATTGAAAAAATAAAATTAATAATAATAATAATAAATGTTAATAATGATAATATTAATAAAAATAATAATAACAATAATTAATAATAACTAAAATAATAAAGTTAATAATAATAATGATATTTAAAATAATAAAATTAATTGTGATTTGAACGAGGGTAATTCAAAAAATATTACAAAAAGATTCTTCATTCTCATTCCTAACTAATTAAATTGTGTGGGACCCACACATTTTATTCTCATTCTCAAATTACATTTTGTCAAGTAAACATGCGTTTCATTCTCATTCTTTCATTTCCATTCCTTAAACCCTCAAGTAAACACACTATAAGGGATAATGTAAAAGTCAAAAAGGAATTTTTTTTTTCATCAAACAAACCACTGTTAGCTATTTAATTGCCTTAACTGAAGCTGGTGAAATTAGAGAAAACATGAAGTATCAACAAGATACATTGAAGAAAAGATCCATAAACAAAATAAAGGCCCCCCAATTCCCAGTCTCTATGTAAAACTAAATAGTCAAAGCTTAGAAATTATTAGTCATGAGAATAGCTAAGATGTCAACAACTAGATTGATACAATTTTGTAATTTGTTTTGCACATAAATCATTGTTAGCCTATCCTTTGCTGATTCAGAGACACAGTTAAGGGCAAGCTTAACTGAGAAAGGCTATGTGAATGAGTTAAGCTTTTTACTTTCCTACCCACACAAAGAAGAGTTTGTTTCCTAATAATTGGTAGCCATTAGCACAATTTATTCGAAATTATATAGCGGTTAATGAACCAGAGAAAACCACTGATAGCCACCGTTGAGTAAGAAAGAGGATAACTTAAAATGGGATACACTAAACTACTAAGCACTTAATAAAGACATACTTCTCTAAGATTTTTCTTTTTCGCGTACAAAGGATTTACTTGTTACTAATACAATCTAGTCGCTGCTCTTCTTTAGATCCCTTGTTTCACTCTAATAGTATCATAAATCGGGAATAGTTATTAAGCTATAGCTATTCAACATGCATATGGAATATGACAGAATGCCATGAAGTAGCCAGCAACAAGATATACAAAGATGCATGAACTATAAATGCTTCAATAAATTACATTCCAGAACGATGCACTAGCCTAATTTGCTACATCAAGCATCTGCTGATACCGATAGACAATTCAAGGCCGCCAGCTCTTTAAAAGCTTTCAAAGTATTCTCTTTTAAGGAGCATAATCCGTCTCATAATCACGGGATCTACTATCTCATTGAACCTACTCTTTTAAATGCATAACCTCACATGATCACCCAAAAAATATTCATCTTCAATTTCCCGACATCTAGATCGATCAACAGCCCTCTGTCTAGTTTAAAGCTCGATTAGCAATATACCAAAACTATAAACATCACACTTCTCGTTGCAACACATCCAAATGTTCCCGACAACCAATCGGTTAAGTGGATTTCACCCTCTGGAATAGACACAGAAAATGAAAACACTTTGGCAACATTTTGCTCATCTAATAAAATATTGGAGGGTTGAAGCTTTCCGAAAACGATTGGTCTGAGGAAACCAACATGAAGATAAGCAATTGCATAAGCCATCTCCATTGCAATCTTTAGCCTCAGTGTCCATGGTAAGGGCTCGATATTGGGTTGACGATGATGACAAATGCGATCTGACCATACCAACCAAACCAAAGATGAGTCTTGAAACCAACCTCAAAACGTTTTTATGAATCATTTGTGATGTGTATACAATGTTATTAAAATAGTATACCTTTGCATAATCAAACTCTGTGGGCCCTGCCTTAGCATGGTGTTGTAGAAAACCCTTGTATAATTCATAGCTCATTCATTTTATAACTTTGTGTGTCATTCTTGATACGGAATGGGGTTACGTTTGTTATTACAAGATTTGATCAATTTCTGGACGAACATTTCTCCGTTTCTCATCACATATATTTTCCTTTTTTCCTTCTCCGAATGCTTGATCTTTTTCAGTAAAGAATTCATCTAACCAAAACCGAAACACAAGGAAATGCCTGCACTACATTGACTAAGATAAAACTAGTTGCATAAATTCTAAATTTTTTGCTAGTTTTGAGGAAATAGAATAGTTTGCCAAATGTATAATCTAAAACAAGAAACAAATCATTGGAAGCATGTAGTGAAAGTAAATTTACTTGCAGATGAAGTTGAAGAAAAAGAAACTAGGGAAAGAAAACATGAAGCCTTAAAAGTTTGCGAGGGAGCTTTGGATTTGGCCTTTGTGCATAAAATCTGAAAAACGCTTAAAACTTTTAATTTGAAATTTGATGTCTTTGAAGTCTTCTTATTAGTCAACCGTATGCATATTTTGGTTTGTGACATGCACAATAATTAACCTACATATTGACATATTGACCAAGGCTCATTTACTTTTTTCTAATTGACTGTGCACGTAGATAGAACTTTTAAGATATTACATTTGAACTGAATGTAGAATTTACCATAGAATATGCTGAAATGCATTTCTTTATGTGTTCATCCAAGATCACTGTCTATCGGGATATGTGAATGTGAAAGCAAATATTATATTAGCATCTAAAAAATAATAAAAATCATGACCCGCAAGTCTATCAAGCATTTGATCGACAAATAGAAGAGAAAAATGATGTTTTCGGTATATTGAATCATCTAGTATCCAACCACATTGGACCCGAATAATTCAGATTCGAGGTGGGTAAGACCATTAAGATTGCAAAGCTCTCCCAATAGTATTTAACGCAACTGCATTATCAAGCCTCGAAAATGATCTTTTCTTGTGACTGAATTCAATTTTATATAATTAATGCAAACATGCCCACTTGCAGTTACTCTAGTAGGAATTAATTTATTGTTAGCATTAGTAACTACTGTAAGACTAGATTTCTTAGGAACAACTTGCACGGGAATTAATTTATTGCATTATTTTTATTTTTTATTCGTCATTACCCGCATTCTATCATTTTGTTTATAACCCCAAATGAATGATTAAAAAGATTAATGAATTTCCATTTGTTTGGGGTGTAAAGTGTTATGACTAAGCTGCTAAAATTCAAGAGTATTGAAAAGGATTAAAAGTTTTTATTAACTTCCCTTCTTAAGGAACAACGGGTATTTATACACGAGTAGAGGATCTATATATGGAAGAAACATTTTACAGAAATTATGGGATTAATTCTAAACTTTAGCTAAGAGAGAATATGGACTTGAATAATGGTGATCTTTCTTGTGAGTTTGCATGTCACTTGTGTGAGATGATTATTGCAAGCCTTTTGGCAGATTGCCATATTTGTTTCCAAATTCATTGTGGGATTGAGTTGAGTGCCAATGTTTTTCCATGTCGTGACTATGCATGTGGTTCATCCACATTTGGTGGGCAATGTATCTTAACAATTTCTTAAACACAGGAGCTTGTGTCGAAAAAGAAAAGATCTTTTGGTTTGGTAAGGATAAAACATGAGGGCAAGGAGGCCTTGAGATACTTTTCACGAACAAAATGGACGTCTGATATGCTTCTTTGCGCATGAAACGGGGGTTGCGAGTCATGTAGATGGCCGGTGAGGAATGTGTGATGGTGAGACTCCCAATGTCTGAAAGAATCCAAGTTAGTTAAGTGCTAGTGGAAGATAAAGCGATATTCTACTTAGATGTGCGTGCTTTATTGCTACTCACTGAGATTAAGTTTGCCCGAGGCAAACACAAAAGCGTCTTGTCAAGGCAACGGTGATTAGCTTTGTTCAAGGCGAAGAAGTCCAAAGTTGAGAGTGCCTTTAAGATAACGCAAAATTCTTTGGAGGTCTTGAGTAGGGCTCGGAAAGTGTTGACAAACTTTATTATTGTGACATGAGTGATGCTGTAATGTGAGATATAGGAGAGACGATAGTGAGTGGCGTGTATGGGTTCTTGATCGTCATCATATGGTTGGGTTTTTGACGTGTGTGCATAGTAAAGCTGACCTTGGTTAATAAGTCACTAGTGTATTTGGCTTGTGACAAAAAAATGCCTCGGAAAGCTAATCTCGATCCAAAAACTACTCAATAAGCTTTTAATGCAAACCGATGATGATGGATTGAATTCTATCGTGGATTATTTCGTAATAATTACATCATCTACATACAAAAAAAATAAGAATATCGTTAGCATGAAAAAATAAAGAGGGAAGGACTATTGGCGGCGAAAAACCAAGCTCTCTTAACGATAAACATTCAGTGCTTGTTTGAGTCCATATAAGGACTTGTGGAGTAAGCAAACATGGTCGGAAGATTTTGATCCGTAGCCGTGGTTGCTCCCACGAGGCAATTTCTTTTAGTTGACCATGAAGGCATTTAGGACATCCAATTGTTTGATTAGCCATTTAGAACTAAAGTGCTAAGACAAGCCTTATGGTAGTTGGCATAATGTCTCGTCAAGTCAAGAATCAAAGCAACCCATCTATTGTACCATCTTCTCTATACTTGGTTTTATAAACCCGCAACCAATAACATTAGCATCACGAGGAACTAAGGTCCATGTCTTATTTTTTGATGGATTTACTACCATAGAGGATGCTTGGAAGGGATTTTAATGTTGGGTTCTGCCATGACGATTCAAGAGCTAAGGTAGGATTTTGTTTGAGTTGTAAGATGTGGTATTTAGACTGTTTTGAGAGATATTTAGTTCAACGAACAACTTGAGAGATCGTTTAAGGTAGATGGAGCACGATTGCACTATGATTTGTTCGAGTCGTGTGGATATGTGTATTATCTTTTTTATTGGAATTAGAGGGGACTTTGGGTAAACAAAGTGGGTGGTTCATGAAGGTCTTCAATTATCACAACTTTGTTTGGAGTGGGAGACAATGGTTCATTCGCATTTGGAGATGTGGCAAAGTAGTTTGGATTAGCAACTTTAGTGTGCCCACTGTTGTTTCCCATTGTGACACATTTGGAGTAGTGGGAGCATCTCCGGGAGAATCGATTTTGATAAGGAAAACATAATTCATCAAATGTTACATGAGAAATATAAATTCGATTGTTTTCAAAAAAGACAATATCCCTTGTGAGTAATACAACAAGGTGAGAGTTTTGTCAAACTTCGTTTTATTGCAATCCACCAGAGAAAAACGGCAATAAACTTTAATTTCATTGGGGAGTTTCAAAAGTAACTCTCATGGGGTGTGTGCATCTTAATAATTATTTGTGGCAATTTATTAATGAGATATACCCACCCAATATTTTAATGGTAACGAAGATTCAAATAACATAGTAAGTCTCCATTATATGTCTATGTTTCCAACTCCATTTTGTTGAGGAGTATAAGGGCATGAAGTTTGTTTAATGATTGGGTGTTGTTGGAAAATGATTCAAAAATTCTCATCCACCATCACTTTGAAAATTTTCGATCTTCGTTCCATCGATTTTTTTTTCAGGAATTTAAGAAAACACTCAAAAAAGATATTGATTTTAAGAAATAACCAACAATGCGTGTACAATCATCCACAAACAATACATAATCTTGATTGCAAGGGACCCCAAATCACAAAGATCAAGAGGGAAATAAATTTTATTTGATAACTGAATGGGAGTTTTTTACCTAGGCATGAAACACAAATACTAGTGTTCTTAGTCCAAATTTACGCGCAAGACTTGTAATATTTTTGGTTGGATGGCCAAGTCTCTTATGCCACAAGTCTTGGTTTTGATTTCTTCATTGTTTGAAAAGCTAAGTTTCCTCCTTCATTGAGCACGTACAAATCCCCGCCTAGTTCTGATTCTCCTTGCTCAACAAAACCAAGAGAGTTAAATTCTGAACAATTTATATCATCCACAAGTTCGCTTTTCTAAGTTTGGGAACAACGAAATATCTTTCAAGTTTAATTTCCCATGTGTGGTATCGATGAAATATGTAAGCTTTGGCAATTCACAAAAATCTTATTTTAACCTCCATAGGGTATAAATTTCTTTAACTTATGCTTTTTCACCATGTGGGTCCTCTCACATTCATGCAGGTGCGGTGCTTCCGGTCTTAGAGGTAAAAGTAGTCATATGGTTAGTTTTACCCACAAATTATATACGATTTGGAATTTTGTTTTTATTTGATCAACATGTTTAGTGTTTTCAAGTGGCGTGATTTAGGCCATTGTTGAACCTTTTGCAGAGGGTGATTGATTCGAAAGATTGATTCATATTGATGTGCCATTGTTAGAGGGATAATTTCCTCTTCCACGAAAGTTGTTGTTAAAGCTCCTTGTCCGGGAAAAGTGGAAGATTGTTGTTGAAGGCATAAGTAATAGTTTCAAACTTGGATAAGGTGGTAATTTGTTTAAATCAAGAAGTGTGGAAAGACTTTGTCATCAGGGTTGGGCTTTCCAATGGCGGCTGTTCGAAGTCATCACCGAGCCTTTCTTTAAGGAGAAGATATTGTCTTTAAGCCAAGACTCTCGCTTGGCCGGGAAGCATATTTTCCTCAATGGAGAGCCAAACTTCTTTCTGTCCTCCAACCAAGCAAAGGACGTCTTCCATCATCATTCCACGTAAAGCCCATCATTGTGTCCCAGAAAAGATTTGGCAATAGACTTTCCACCGCAAATTGTTGTTTGGTGGTGAGTCATCGAGATGTGATTGTTGAGTCCCGGGGTCGAAGGACTTGGGACCTCCATAAGAGATAGTTGATGGCTTTGGAGAGTTTAATAGATATTAGATTGGCACATTGGTGGATAGTTGCGGGGAGAGATTTGGCCTCCGGTTTGGATATTGCCATAAGCTCGATACCATGCTAAAATTCAAGAGTATTGAAAAGGATAAAAGTTTTTATTAACTTCCGCTGTAAGCAACAGGTATTTATACTAGAAACTATATATGGAAGAAATATTTAGTATGGGATTAATTCTAAACTTAGTCATTGACTACAAGATACTTCTAAGAGAATATGGACTTGAATAATGGCCGCCATCTTTCGTGAGTTTGCATGTCACGGGATTGTGTGAGATGATTATTGCAAACCTTTGGCAAGAGCTGATTGCCATATTTGTTTCCAACGGTTTGCAACTTGCCTTGTTAATGTGGGATTGAGCGCTGCCATGTTGTGACTGTGGGCTGCATGTGGCCAATTAGGATCCCGTTTGGTGGGCAATGTATCTTAACATGCCTGAGCCATCGCTCATCATCATTGGCTTATGGCTACATGGGCCATCTACTCGGCGAGCCAGATAGCTATACTGGGAGACACGAGGAGATCTAGTCGAAAGACTTAGTCAATGGAAGTTATCGGCACATAAGCTTCTTCTAGAGAATTCAGGCGCAAAATCCACTCAACAACGGCTACGACGCTCATGTACCCACGATGGAACAATTGATGTAGTAACAAAAGTGGGGTAACGGGGATCGAATGTTCAGGCGAGTTATAAAAAGCGCACAGGAAGAAGGTAATGGGGTTAGACACTAGGAACATTAAACTCAACTATACCTCAATTTTCTTTTATTTCTCTATTTTCTCTTTTGAGATCCCTCTGGGAGTTTTAATGGAAATCCTTCTAGACTTTAAAAGCAAAAAGAAATTATAATTAAGCGACATGATTGGTGGCACAGATTTTCCTAAATAAACCTAGATTGCTTGAGGCTTGAGATTTGTTGTGTGTAAACCTCTCTAGTTGAAGAGAAGCTCAAGGCCCCAAGGTCTTGCTTATCAAGAGAGGAAGCAGCTCAGAGTCATCCTCAATCAATTATAAATTTAAGTATTGAAGTAGAATCCTAGTTGCTGTAAAGCTCAACCAGAATCCTGCATCAACACCATCCAACCAGAATTCTTTTACTCTTAATGTGAAAAAACAAAAAATATGAAGGAGAGAATAATGTGATAAGGCAATTCAAATTAAAAATCATAGAATTGAAGAATGCATTTATTCTTTAATTGAAGGTATTATAAAATTTATTTAGCCAAGAAAAGTATGGACAGATGGTGGGTATTCGAACATCATGAAATTGTGTTTCCTGGGGGTTTGAATTGAAAGAATACAATGTTCATAAGAAGCATTTTTTGGAATTAAACTGAGTATTAATAACTATAATGGTTTTTTTTCATATTTTTATTGTGGTACATTTAGAAATGGCATTTTAAGAGTATATTGGAGGAAAAATAATGGCTAAATTCTAATTGTAATACCCCAATTCTACAAAGGGTATTTTAGCTTTTAATTTCTTAGTGATCGTAGTACTAGTATAAACATAATAAGATGCCTTGCCTTTCCCATTAATGAGAGAGTGATCGGCAAGAAAGAGAAGAGAGAGAAAAGAAAAGAAGAACGTTCATGAGATCAAGTTGTATTATTTGAAATGGATATTGTGCTGAGAGAAGATTGAAGGCAAATTTCAATTCTTGATATTTGTTAACTGGTTTTGAGAAGCATGATTGGATAATTGTAGTAGAAATAGAAACCTAAGATTTTGCAGAAAATATGCTGACAATGAGCTATTTCAAAAATAATAGTAATTTTTACAAATTGATTTTGATTCTAGGTTTTGGATATGTTAAAATATACATTTTCAAATATGTTTTGAAACTTATTTTGAGCTAATGGGATAAGAATTCAATTTATTATGATTTTTTAACTCAAGTCTGAAAACCTGGAAATTTCTAATTTCAGTTAAGAACGTGAATTGTGAAATCATGTTACCATAGATAGACTTCTTCAAAAATTATGAAATTTAGCTCAATGATTTTTACATATGTCTAGTGTGATTCTAGAAATTTTCATGATTTATGATAAAATAATAATTTTTTTTGCATTTAAAAAAGAAATATGTTCAAACCAGAAAACTATTTGACAAAATTGATGATGTCTGAAATATAAATTATTTTCAATAGTTTTTGAAGGAATAAAGCAATGAAATTTTTTCCAATGAATTTTCAGTATGTCAACATATGCTCTATAAAATTTAATTTTTTTCCCAATAAGGAAATGGTTTATTAAAAATTAAAGAACATGGGTTGTTTTATTTTAAGGATCAAATATTGAGAGTATTTGAGATTGAGTTTAGGAGATGTTCAAAATGAGAAATTTGAGATAATTGGAATTTATGATTAGGAATTGACTATATCGAGAGTTTTGTTAATGATTTTTAGGCGGATGATATTAGTATGAATTTGTTACATGTGTATGTCAAGAGATAAGTGAACTAGACTTTTAAATGAATCCCAATAATAAATATGTATATGTTTGATATGTTTGAAAAGCAGATTTTTTATATATGCAAACATGCATTTATATACTTATGCCCATGTGTTTATGTGATGTGTTATTATATGTTGAGCGTGATTATGTACATTGGTTCATTGGCATAAGCATGAACATGCAAAGCTTTTATATTAATTATGTTTATTAATTGCGTTTGTAATTTTATGATTTATAGGTAAACTTTGTTATTATACTTTTATGAGAGTGTGCATTGGGGGCCACCTCTTGAGACAATGTGTTGTGAAGTGCCACACATAGTGCAAAATACCATATATAACATAAAGTGTCACATGTATGATATGAATGTTTGAAAGTGACAGAAAGAGATTTTGATGAATTTGTTTTATAATATTTTCATAAGATCATGACATATCGTCCGTTTATATTATATCAAGTATGTATGTATTTTGGTATAAGAAAAAGTAGTTTTGTTTTCTGAGCTTTGTATTCATTTTAGTTTACTATGATTCGGCTTCCAAATGTCAGGAATGATTCATGGTGAATGAGGAGAAGGACTTGAATTGAGGATGATAGATGGTTTGGAAAAATTTTTAAATTCTTCTACTATCTAAATACTCTATGTAAGGCTTGAATTGTTCTCAATTGTAAAGTGTTATTTAAGTACAAATGTGAGTTGTTGCATGTTTCATGTGACCAGTTGCATGTTTACATCAAACTCATGTTTAACGTCAGTTGTTGCTTGTTTAATCTCAATTGTTGCATGTTTGACCTCAGTTTTGCATGTTTCTTGTAATTTTTTTACATGTAAATTTCATGTTGCATGTTTGACTTCAATTATTGCATGTGTTAAAGAAAGACAAAAAAATGAGGATCCGCCCCCATTTCACGTTTGACATCCATGTTACATCTTTAACATCATCTGTCACATGTTTCACGTGCTCTGATATATGTTTATGTCATACTCATGTTTAATGTCAACCGTTGTAGGTTTAACATAAGTCGTTGTATGTTTAACTTCAATTGTTGCATGTTTTACATAATTATTTTATATCTAAATTTCATGTTTTATGTTCATTTTTACACGACATGTTGCATGTTTAACATTTGGTGTTGCATGTTTGAAGTAATGCCAAAAAATGGTTATTTTCCCACTTATTTTATATTTGATGTCCGTTGTACATGTTTAATATCGTCTGTCCCATGTATCACGTATTTTGTTGCATGTTTATATTGTTCTCATGTTTAATGTTACTCTTGCATGTTTGGCTTCAATTATTGTATTTTTAATGTAATTTTTTTTGCATATAAATTTCATATTCCATGTTTACATCACTTACATCTTTGAATTGTCATATTCCATGTCATAAAATTAGCGCTAAATTTTTTTTTTTGTCCTTTTAATGTTTGACATTTATGGTTCTTTTACAATATCATTTGTCACATATATGAAATATCGTGTTGCAACTTTACCTGTACTCATGTCTAATTGTTGTTTCGTGTCCCAAGTCATGAAAAATGGCGCCTAACATTTTGAAATTCTTGACAATGAACTCTCTGCCTTCCAAGCAGTTAGTTAGTTGGACCAAGCGACTATCCGCTTGTTTTTGTCAGATGCTCTGCCTTTCAAGCGGTTAGCCACTTGATCTTTGGTAGAGTCTGCCTTCCAAGAGCTTAGCTACCTAATTAAAGCGGCTGTTTCCCTTGAATTTTCGATTCAATGTTATAATAAATAAACCAACCTTCCCTCAATTAATAAAGGAGTATTTAATAAATCACCTATTGGTGTGTGTGTGTGTATATTGTGTATGTATGTATGTATTAGTAAAGTATAGTTGTGACTTCTCATACTTACAACCATTTTAAAAATTTATTATGGTACCCGGCCTGTGCAAACTTTTAATGAATTTTTAAAGATTGCGTTGTATGGTTGTATGCTTAAACATAGTATTTTGAAGAAAACTTAAAGTTTTGGCCTCCTTATATTCTTGAACAGCCTTGTGAAATACATAAGAGAAGTTCACATCCGGTCCCAATTCAGGCACAATATAATGGCTACACCCAATTAAACAAATTAAAAATCAAAATCACAAAAAGTAAACAATAACGTTAGCTATCCCAACAATAAATCATACCAGTCATTAAATTATAATTTCACCTTTCCTCCATGATGAATATTAATAGCTGCCAGATGTCATTAAGACTCAAATTCTAGAATTAGAGCCGAGATATACATTTAGGAGTAATGAGGATGACTTAAATATCACCACACCACATTTTTATTTTTATTAATTTATATTTTCATTCATTTAACTTTTCATCAAAAGTATTTATCATTACTCATACATTTAGTATAACACATAGTGTTGCTTTAATTATGTTTGTAAATTTTTTATTTTAAAAATCAAATAATACATAGTACTGCTTTAATTATTTTGGATTAATTTTCACCGTCGTCTTCCACGATATGTCTTGAGCAATAGAGGCCTTCACTCATCATTATCGTTAAGAAAAAGGTGTCAACTTGTGTCGCACCATCATCCAAGAAGTGTGCTAAAACGTACGAAACTAAAAATTATACATAACAACTTTTAGCTCTCACAACTTCACAAAAATATACATCATATTGCTAGACTAACATTCTAGAACATTAAGCATGAGTCTCCAAAATACATCTTAACATAAGAGCACCTATTAAGCACATAACATATCTCGATATACTCCAAAGTGTTTTCTAAACATAGTACGCAAACTACTTCCGGCATCTCCCTCGACAAAATACCTGAAAAGCAAAGCATGAGCTACTAGCCCATACACTTGTAAGCATAAAACATGTTCATAAGAATTATTAAAAAAAATTAATATTTAACATATTATTTAAGAATGAATCAATCTCAAGAGAATCTATTAAGATTGGAATCAAGCTAAAACAATGTCAATCTCCGATTCATAAAACCAAACTTCAAAGTCTATGATTTTATCGATTAAATTACAAATTATGTACCAAAAAAAAAATTCATGGAGCTCCATGGAAACCTTTGGGACTATTTTATACCATGTAACGAGGATAGGCCTTGTTCAACAATGCTTTTAAATTATTAGATCAGTTCAATTACTATATAAATTTGCAGATATAATCTAGACATGTAATGCACCTACAATATAACATTTTAGCTCAATTTAATAACATTCATTACTATTTCTATGACCTAATTCAAATTTACAGAAAACTAGTTTGTTGACAGGAAACACCATCAATCTAAGCTTCTGATTTTCTTTAAAATTTCAGTACTATTCAGAACAGTATGAAAACTTCCAGAATATTATGAAAACTTCCACGCACAAACAAAAAATTTTCAAGCCATTTGGGCAACTCTATAATAGGTTCTCACAGGATTTAACTAAACCAGTCAAAACTGCCTTTTTAATTCACACAGAAATAGCTGAGCTTTGGTGATTTATTAAAATTAAAATACTAAACATATTGGGATGAAAATTTCCAAAACATAAGTGCACATATGACTACAGCAAATTAAAGTTTTAGGTCATTCCGATATCATTAAGCTAGTGTTTTAGAAGATCAAAAACTAGTGAATAGTTCTCTTAACGGAGCTTCTGCTGAAGTAGCAAAGTTTGAAAAATCAAAAAAAATAATGCAGAAGTTTGATTACTATAAAACTTTCCAGATTTGAGATAGATATATTCAAGTTTAATATCCTAAAAGTTTTGTCATTTCGACGTCGTTAGATTATTCTTTTATAACACCGAACATGGTACATACACATTTTCTAATAAATTCGGACAGCAACTGACCAATTTGACAAATCCATTAAAAATCAACTATTAGTTCAATTCATTCCAAAATATCCAGACTTGAAATATACGCATTCAGCTTTCATTACTCAAAATTTCAAGTCAATCAAGCATCATTTAGTCATATTTCAAAACAATCAAAGTTACGATAACAGCCCAACAATCTTTATATTTTCTATAGAATCCATAAACCATTTACCATCTTTTCACTTCAATAATCAATTTCCTAGCAACTCAAACATCACCAAATCACATGTTTTAAGCAAAATTAGACATGCAAAATAAACAAGCTTACTTTTCAGTTTTAAAATAACAAAACATCAATTGCTCAAGGTTACCAAACTAAATCACAAGCTTTAACTTCCTAGCCTCTGCTACTTTCTTCAGCTTTACCCATTTTTTTATCGCCCACACAAGATTCTACTCTCCTAAAGCATAAAAGGAGAAAAATCAATGGTTGGACAACAACAGTGAGTCGAGTTTTGAGATAGCATAAGAAAAATTCACAAAGGCTTCAAACTTAACATAATTGGAAGCAGTTTAACAAGAATCGACTCAGAGTCTTGGTGGATTTAGGGCTGCCAAAGTTTGGGTTTAACATGCAAGAATAGTTCTAAAGACTTAGCAAGATATGCTTCAAATCCAGCAAGTACAATTAAAGGTTAAACATCAATATTGCACTAGCTTTATATGTACTAAAACATTTTACACCTAGCCAGAACAAAGGAAATTCATAATTGTGCTAGATGCATTTAAGAAAATCCCAAATAAAAAGTAATAAAAATTATCAAAAAATCATATTGGTGTCTAATTGCATAAATGCCAATTAATCAACTGTAAAACCTATAGTACATATCCAGAGACTACAAATAACAATACACACAAATGCATCACACTGGAAAATTTTTCTAATACATAATGTAAATATTAGTAATTCTTACAATGAACAATTACTTTATCGGATAGCCTCTTAACGAATAGCTCAGCTCCAATTAAGAACTGAAACTATAATTCAAGTCAATTAACGAACTAAGAGATTATAATTTAATTTTGTACATGTACCTTTGATTGAGCAAAATTAAACAAAGAAGAACCATTACTTCTGTTCTTCCTTTTCTTGTCATATGCGTAGTAGTAGTCACAGTACTTTGAGCGACCTGCTGCTTAGTTGAAGACTATGGTGCTTTGCTTTAGGGTCACTGCAGAAATTTTTATTAGAAGGCTCATTATAATTATCACAGCTGTAGATTTGTTGTCACAAACTATGAGGCCAAATGGTTTAATATAAAAGACTAGCTAAGGAGAAATAAGAGAATCATCACTATGAAATTGTGATTCATAATGTCTGGTTTCCTGTCTCTATTTCAATTCAAAAAAAAAAAAAAATCAAGTCTCTAAAGTTACTCCCAAACAGCACAACAGTCATGTTATAGCTCCCTTCTTATTTGATACTCACTTTCTCTTTTACTTTGTGCGTTCAAATTCTTAGCTCAAACCCATTTTTGAAAAGCTACATCCTTTTCTACCATCAATATCAATAACAACGTGCTCAACTTTTAGCCTTTAAAGAATGCTCTATTATACATATTTTACAGAATATTGAGATGCCTAAAGAAGATGTAGCAATTAGAATGCCTTTTTATGTATCAATAAAATATTATGATGTACAGTGCATGAGGAGAAAAGATGAAGTACACCACAATGTTAAACTATAATTATCTTTTAATTTCTATGGCAGAGAAAAGATCAGTCAAATCTATAAAAGAAGTTATCCACACTGCTTAATTACTTATAACAGAAACGCAATAGAAAGAATATATTGAACCCCAGAAAAAAATTCTTAGATTCTTCAGCCAGCCCATTTATTATCATTAACTTATTATTGTATCTTTAACATATTATCCACTCAACTTTGTTTTTAAAAAAACAAAAGAATGCACAAACACAAAATAACATAGATGAATAGTGGCTTTCAAGTCTCATATTAAAAACATTTAGCTGTTGGTAATTAGGAATAATTATAAATCAAGTGTAATACCACAACTAACAATTTACACAAGTTAGTCATGAATTATTACTTCAAGAAGACATGTAGCCACAAAATTATCTTTATTATAAATAGTTAATGAGAAATTACTCTGAAAGAATAAGGTCACTTACCATAAAGGCGAATATTCACGACAACGACGAGAATTGGTTCAAATGAAAGCCACCACCTTTGTTTGACACTAGCTTTGTTCCAATCGCTTGGCTTCAACAAGGTTTCATGAGTATCAGAGACAGGTTTCAGCCATGGGTTTCAATTGAAGACATCACCTCTTCCCAAGCAAGGGTGACAAATCCCCGTAAAAGTTATTGCAGCACTTGCGCCTAGGAAGCCTACCTGCTTCGGTATGATCGTAATCTTTTGGTTTCTCACAGGACTTTCTTTAAACAGCCGCAGTGGACTTTGAATCTGCTTTAAGATTCAATTTTTTAGTTTAGGGATTTGGCAGGGGAACAGTTTTGAGTGAATGAGGGATTTTGGTTGGGAAAGGGAACAGTTCAAGAGTGGCAACCATGAAGCATTGTAGAAAAGTACATTAAAAACCAAAAAAGAAAATTTGCATCCCAAAAATTGACAAAAAATTAAGCAAAACATTTTTAAGAATGTGAAAAACTTCGACTATCTAACAAGATCCATCAGCCCTCTTTTGACTGTCCAACAAGATCCATCAACTTCATCGTTAACCTTTAATTTTAAAAAATTTATTTATGAAACTGTGAAAATAGAGGTATGTATATGCATGAAAATTGAACACACTATTGATCTAGCAAGAGAACCAAAAAAATTAAAATATAGCAACCAAGTTTTTGATGAAATGAGATGTGGCTGATTTCGTGTTTACGATTCCAGTAATGATCGTGGATGGCTATAATTTGATGAACAGACTTTCATGAGTCTTTGGCTGTCTATATAAATGGCAGCGGAGGCTGAACATCGACTGATTTCCTAGTAGAGCTTCGCAAATGGGGGTGATTCGTGCAATGGCTTTTGTCGATGGAATTGATTGAAGGTCGGATTTGATCACCGCCTTCCATGAAATTGATTGACGACGGCAAGAAGGATGAAACACGGCTATCGGTGATGGATTAGATCGGTGAAGGTGTGCGATTGAGGGATGGTGATTTTGAAGTTTAGGTGAACAGTAATGGGTACAGGCATTAAAAAATTCTAGGGATTTGAAACGTTGTGAATAATCTATCCACCTGGTTACCCATTTTTTTTACAATTTTTTGAATTATTCAATTTCATCCGTTGGATTCATTTCACTTGAATCCAATGGTTAGAGTTAAAATGAGGCATGTCGCCGGAGCTCAAACCCGGGCACTTTTTAAAATCTATTGGTCACTGGTGGTTCACAGAAAGTAAAACAATGAAAAGTTAATTATAGACCGTATATAACTAACAATATACATGTGTCGAGATCTTAAAAAGGCAAGCCAAGACAAAATGAGTAAATGATTTATTAATTCCATATTACGATATAAGGGTAATGTATTAATGTTCGAGACTGTGTTCTATCGATACTAAAATTCAACGAGAGTGACTGGATCATTGACCAGAGTGTTCAAATCATAGACTAGTGATAGGGAGAAGGCACAAGACATGACTGAGTATAAAGAAGGTCGCGTGATAGTAATAGTAAATAACTCACGATTGTCTATAGTCACAAATGATACTACAATTCTTACACCTCAATATGGTCCAAATATGGTCCACACAAAGTGTCATTTTAAGATTTGTATTATGCCCCAAGTATAAAGAAAAATATACTCTCAGTATCACAACTAATATCATCATGCAATTATGTCTTGTTCAAACCTCAAGATGTCATGGTGTATCAAGATCTAAAGATCTCGGGGACACCAATGGAAGGATGAAGGTTAGAGTCAGTCTATATATTGGCAGCCAAATTTGCTTATGTAGACAAGACTTAAGGGAATGAGATAGTAGATTTATGGCATGCATAGTTTGGACATGTTAGCTATCGCATGCTGAAGATAATCATGAATAAGTCAATGCTCAGAGATCTATCTCAACTTGATGTAAGAATAGACATAGTGTGTGCAAGGTGTTAGCATGAAAAAGCTCACAAACTCCCATAAGAGGAGTCGAAATTTAGAGTAAAAGAACTATCAGTGGCATGCAATACATGATCACATTCATCGATGACTTTTCCAAGTATATATGGGTCTTTTCTACAAAATAAAAATCTAATACATTTTTAAAGTTTAAGAAATTTAGTGACATAGTCAAAGGAGAAGTAGGGAAGAAGGCCACTATAGGAGAGTATACATTAGCAAGCTTTATATTATTAAATTAAAAAATTTTATATCAAACGAAACATTCATAAGTTAGTATCAAATAAGGGGACGAAAAACCTATAAATATTGTCTTTACTTAATAAAAATAATTATACAAAAAGAATATAAAATAAAAGACAATTCAAATATAAAAATACTATTTTTCAATTATGGAATTTGACGTTAAAACCTACAATAACATGTAATTATATAAGAATTAATAAATCAATTAAAATTTCAAGATAGAATAAATCAATACATGTAATTATAATCAATTAAAAATTACAAGTTAAATTTTATGTTTGAAACGTACTTTACTACTAGGCTTAAATAAATTAAATAATTAAAATCTATTCATCTTTTTAAATTTTTAAAATATTATTAGTAAAAAATTTCAATAATAAACTAAACTCAGCCTAGAAAAAAAGTATTTGCGTGCAGTTATTTATTTGTCAGTCACGATGACTCTCTTTGAAAAATCAGATACTAATGATTCTTCTTTCAAAATCTCCTCAAAATACTCAAATTTTACTTTCTAACTTATCCTCTTAGTTAATATACCTAATAAATAAAATCTCAATATTCACATAAAGATTTATGAAATTGTTAATAATTATTACTATATATTTTTTAATAGTTTTCATACTAGTGACAATGTTATATTACATTTACATACTTTTTTAATTAAAATTTTTAAAATCAAATTAAAGCAGTAATAACATTTTAGAGGCCTAATGTTTTCAATCTATTCAATAAATATATAATTTAATCATTTTGTAAAATAAAATCGTTAATTTCAAATAGAAAAAAATAATTGAATTAGGGACATCTGTGAAAACAAAATAATAACCCTATCCTTATATAAAATTAATCAAAACACAAGGGGTTTAAATAATTATAGTATTTTGAAGATTATAAGATATGCCATCAGTTCACTTGTGCCAATAATCTACAATAAAATGACATATCAAAATGAAAGGATCGACATCTATCAGAAATCTGTTAGAGAATGATATTTGTGAAGAATGTACCAGGGAGGTTTTAGGCCAAAACTACGAAGATGGTAGCTCATTTGATCAACAGATTTCTTCAATTGAAATTAAGGTTCGTACCACTTTATGAAAAGATGCTGAATGTAAAGCCTATAGTCAATTACTTTCATGTATTTGATTGTGTATAACTGTTGGTTCTTTTTATAAGCAATTACTATCAATGATGTCATCATGAGTATTGATCGGTAGATTGATGTTATCGAAATCCAATAGTGCAAATCAACTTAAGACCGAAAGAAACAATTGTCAAGTAATTCTATCTTAATTAATGATCACGAGAGATTTAAATAAAACAATACTGTAATGAAATAAACTAGGTTAAATGTGTTTAAGATTCAATTGAGATTATAGTAGTTGAATGATCAAACTCTCCATTTAGTACAGTTTGTTACAATAAGGGTGTAAATCTCATTAACCTTTAAATCTATTAACAATGATCACTAATATATTTAAGACATTATAACCTTTAATCTCTCCACGGTGAACACCTATGTCTAGTGTGTCACAAATCTTAACTTCAAATATATGGGATTCAAGATAATTTAATCTTAAACTGACTTAAGATCAAGTAATACCACTCTAATAATATCACAGACATGCCCTTTTCTGCTATTAAATGGGTGGTCAACTAAAATAAGGTAATATATCATAAAAACTACTAGAGTAAAATGCGGCTATAAGAATCCATTAGATTATTTGTCACTCAACTACGCAAATTTAGTTCATAATCTGGGGGAAAATAAACATAAATATATTAATCTGGAATACATCAAAAATTAAAGGAAGAAGATAAATATAAGTGAGCACGGTGAAAGACAAATTCAAATAATTCTGCAACACTCTTGAACTTCGTTCCTTGTAATTATTCGATGATAATTCACTTGCTCTTTTTATATTATAAATTAGGGTAAACACAAGTCCATGAGCGTGCATGCGTTAAATTAGGAAACATGGGCTCACGTTTTCTCGCTTTTTGCTCTAACATCCTCAGACCGCATTATTCCCGATTGTGCTTTTCTTCTTTCTTTCTCTCCTCTCTCTTCTAGCATCCCTCATGAATTAAGACTTTTGAGAATCTATAGTTACTCATTCAAGCAAAACTTAATCTAAAAAACGAATGTTTATGCAAAATGTAACAAAAATGTAATAAAAACACCTTATTTGTTGTGATCTTGATTCAAGTCTAGAATTGATGTAATAACTCTCATTTCCTAGAGTTATCACACCCCAAACTTGAACCATTACTTGCCCTCAAGTAATGACACACACTAACACAATCATGTACACAACTTTAGCTCTTTTATCAAATTTGAAAGGATTCTTCCACCTTTCGATCACAATCGATCATACAAAATGACCATAGTAAATCGTTCTAGACTTAAGCTACTTCCATAGTGTGTGCGATTGAATTCAGATATCATTCGTTAGATACACTTCATTCATAAATGGGGCATAAATTTCACATACTCAACTGATTGTTTTAACATTGATAAACAGAGTAATCAACCTCCTGTTGTAACATTTATCTTTCATGTGAATGTCAATCACTTGTAATGATGACAACGATTACTCAAACCATGCTGGGGTTCGCTGCTGAGGTTTGGCAAAAGATATATCTTATCTAGATGTATCTTTACTTTGAACATGATGAGACACATGGCTACTCAATGCCTTGATGACTTCTTTGCCTCTCTTTTTTTTTATTTGCGGTATAACTGCTACCTTTGACACAGCATATGGTGTACATACTGGTTATTGCCATTGGAGCCAGTTTATTTCATAGATATCACAATCAACTTGCTTTTCCCCAAACTTAAGATATTTTCTATTCTTGCTCCGCTCAATTAAAGTCTAAGTAGAATTTTACTTTTATCTATAACTATCTCTACTTGGCATTCTTATGCAAATAAGATAACACTCAATTTATCTTCATTAGGTTTTCAAATCCATACACAAATATTAGAAAACAAAGCACCATAAACACATGCATTCCGAAACACAACTTGAGAGATGTTGTCCTCACAAGCATACATAACAAAGGAACATGACAAGGATATGGAAGACCTTAGAAAATACCACACAAATTGACAAAGAATTTTTATAAATGAACTAGTAAGGAAAGAGTACTCCCATGGTGGGGATGCTAGCCTTTAAGCAAGTAGATGGCAATGTCTTTGTCTTTCAGCCCGTAATTCTGTATTGGGGTTGCCGTACGTCTTTTTTCTTTGTAGGATTCTTGTCGAGCGCTCACGTTAGATGCAGCAGCCCTCGCCTCGTGTGTAATTGCGGCGAATGACCGCAAGGCCATTGGCTTGCTGACATAACTTTCTGTATAGCACTGCACATTTTAAGTTTATTTACAGGTGTTGCCATTTTTCGCTTCCTTTCTCGCGAAAGGAGCTGGCTGCTCTTAAAGTCTTCCAATAATGTGCTTTCTCTTGGTTTTGGGGGGATGGTTGGCTCCTCCAGTTCTTTAACAGAATTATCCTACTGCAGCTACCTTCTTCTAAAATTGAACATTTTATAATTCTACCTCTCGCGTGTCGATGGACAATCAGCGGAGTGTGACAAAATTTGTATGCGAATCATGGAAGTTCCCGGTGAGTGTGTTTCATGCAAATTGGTGTAGTTGGTTGTCAAAGATAACTCTAAAACCGATCATTTTCCATCTGGCTTCCACACATTGAGTTATACTTACTTATTTAAGCGCCGTTCTCGCTCTTACTGGTTAGCTCGCTCTCGTACGGCACCATCATTCTTGACATGGTCATCTCTAGCGTCAAGACGAACACCGGAAACTACACAAATACTGGTGACGAGTGAAGGAAATAGCAAGGCAGCAGTTCGGTGAGTCTTGGCTGTACAATCTTGGATTTCCTTTACGATGATGCTACCCACATCTATAGGAAGCCCTCGAACAATGACATATAACAAGACCAACCTTTCTTGCGAAACTGTAGTAGTGTGAGTGGTGGGCATAAGCCTAGATTTCAGAAATTTCACCCACACCTTAGCAATAGGTTTCAAATCTATCCTATTAAATACACGCCCTTCCTCGTTAGCCCATGATGCCCCTTCGATTGTAAGAGGTGTGAAAATAGTGTTTCACTTTTTCGGAGTTAACTTATCACGCAACTTGGCATACTCACAAGTAATTTCAGCAGGTAAATTATAAAAAGCATTTATAACGCGGGAGTCTAATAGGACAAGCGTGTTTCTTACCCAAATGTTGTACTGATCAGGGCTTACCAAATTGCCGTAAAATTCTTTGACTACTGGTAGCACAGGATCTCGAGGGTGGTTGCAAATCCATCCTCACTACGTTTGTTTGCACAATTCCTTGGGTATGGAAATGAAAATATGTTCTTCATATGGCGTGGTAACTGGGCGTGACGGATCTTTGAGGTAATTGTTTTCTTATACCTCATTTCATATGTAATTAATGTCCAGAGTAAAATGAGCAAAAAAGTTTAAGAAGTTTGTATCTGAGATGGGGAATAGTGTCGTAGAGCACTTAGCAAAGTGACTCCTTTTTATAGTGGACCTTTAATTGAAGATAAATACGGTAACTAAAGATAAATGAGAGAAGAAAATATTTTTAAATTAATGCGCATATCCCAAAAATATCGGCTAGTAAAATTAAGGCATTAATTTTGGAAATTTATTCGCGATTGCTATCCATATCCATGCATAATGACTTATCTCTAACCTTTGGAGATGCTCCCTTTAATTTATTAGTTAGCTTACACATACAGCGGTTACCTGCGACTGGCTCACCTTCGTGACCATACAACCTCACTTGTCAATTGTTACATATACTTCCCACAAAATAAAATTAATTCTAAATTTTAAAATTAAATAGAACAAATGATAGCAAAAGTAAAGAATGCAATAATTAAATAGCTAGAATGAAAGAACAAAATTAAATAAAATGGTAAAGGGGGAGAGCTGTCAACAAAACCAAAGGAGATCAAGATTGGTTTGAAGTAGCTGTCTCTACAATGGGCTGCCTCCCAAGGAGCGCTTGATTTAAGGTCCTTCTTTCATTGTTCTCTTCTTGGAGTAACACCTCCTTTGAACAATCTGCCGCTGGATGTATGTAATACTTAACCCTGTGTCTATTAACTTTGAATTCTTGACCTGTTTGTTCATCTAGAAGATCAACAGCTGCATGAGGATAAGATTTTAACAGCTTAAACGGGCCAGACCATCGTGACTTGAGCTTTCCTAGAAATAATCTTAGTCTTGTATTGTAGAGCAACACTAATTGACCAGGGTTAAATTGCCTGTGCTGAATATACTTGTCGTGCCAATGTTTTGTCCTCTCTTTATAGATTCTTGCATTTTCATATGAAAATAGCCGTAATTCATCAAGCTCACAAAGTTGAAACTTCTTTTGCTCTGCTCCAGCATAAATATCCTAATTTAGTTTCTTCAGTGCCCAATGTGCTTTATGCTCTAGCTCTAGTGGCAAATGACAAGCCTTGCCATAAACAATTTGGTAAGGAGACATGCCGAGTGGAGTTTTGTATACTGTTCTGTAGGCCCATAAAGAATCATGCAAGTGTAAAGACCAATCCTTCCTCGTTGGGTTCACCACTTTTTCTAAAATCTTTTTAATTTCTCTGTTGGACACTTCAGCCTGACCATTGGATTGTGGGTGATATGTTGTTGCTACCTTGTCTATTTTACCACAAAAGACTTTGTTGCAAAAATGTGTACACTAATAATTGCTAGTGCTAAATGGAAATATTTTTGAAGAAAACACAATTTAGCATCATTGGTAGGTAATGCTGGAGCTTCTACCCACATGGAGATATAATCCACAGCAACAAGGATATATAAGTTCCCAAAGGATGGTGGGAAGGGTCCCATAAAATCTATTCCCCAGACATAAAAAACCTCCACTTCCAGGATGTTGGTCAATGGCATTTCATGTCTTCTAGTTATGTTCCATGTGCTTTGACACTTGTCACAACATTTAACAAATTCATAAGCATCTTTAAAAATAGTGGGCCAGTAATAACCTGATTCTAGAACTTTAGCAGATGTTCTGCGACCACCAAAATGTCCTCCATATGGTGCAACATGACATGACTCCAGTATATAGGGAATATCTCCTACTGCAACACATCTTCGTATTACTTGATCTGAGCACAGCTTATATAAATGTGGGTTATCTCACTGATAACTTCTAACATCATGAATAAATTTCTTTTTCTCTTGAAACTTCAGCTTAGGTGGTAGCATTCCACTTACTAAGTAGTTAGCAAAATCTGTATACCATGGGGTCCGATTAGCGTATTGTGTTTGATGCCCTTCCTTGTCAATGTACTAGTGCAGTGACAAGTAAACATTCCCATACATATTAAATTATAAAAATTGGGCTTTCATTGAGAATTATGGGTGGCCTATAACCCTTATTTAGAAAGGGGTACTAATTAAATAGAGGTTATTTATGAGATCACTTTGGAAAAGGGTTATTTTTCCTTATTGAATAGGGTTTCTTAAGATCCCCTATAAATACATACTTGCCATAACCCTAAGTTCACAACGTTTATTCTTCTACTGCTGCTCTTTTCGCTCACCCAAATCTTAGGATTCATTTGCTTTAGGAGAGACAAGCGGCATTTAATGCAGCATGAGTATCTATAATTTTTAAAGCTATATTTTCTGAACGAATTTTCTTATAAAATTTATATTTCTGGAAACTAGACATGTAGGGCTTCTTGATTAAATTTTATTTCATTAAATTCAACTTCGTTTTCAATTTTATACGTATTTTGGAAATAGAAACCACTGCACTGGAAATCCACGATTCCAGTATTGTGATCATATTCACAAGACTATTTGTACCACCAAATGAACTCAAAGGTTCTGAAAGTTTATATGTATGTTAATATATGTGTCTAGGATTCGCATTTTTAATTTCATAATTTTCTGATTAGTATTTTATTTTATAAAAATCACGGAACCCGTTCTGTTTGGTTTAGATTATGTGAAAACAGTTTCGAATTTGCTGAGAAGTAAATAGTTTTTAAAATGTTTTTGATATCGGATTCTCTTGTAAATTTTACATGGGGTACTCATGGATGTCCAGAATGGTTCCATAGGATTTTATATCATTCTGAGACTTGGATTAAGAGTTAAAATTCCGAGAATCAGACCTGTACGGGTATGAATTAGAAAATCAAATTCTTAGAATAAGTTATTGATTGTCATATCTTGTATTTGTTTAAGGTTTTGAAGGTGTTTGAGGCTCTTAGAAGCTTAGAGGTGTGTTAATCCAAGTTCATTTGTCGAGGTAAGTAACTTCATTCCTAGTATACTGGATATGTATAAGTATTTTGATATTATTGTTATAAGTATAAATGTTTTTATACTACTTAAAGGATTAATTGATTTTGATAATAAAATTAGTTTTATGTAAATGTTTTAAAGCTAAATAACAAAGTATTTTATAAATGCTTTTGAATATGTAAGTTATTTTGTTACATGCCTACTTTTATGATTTTATTTATAAAATGTTATGCAAGCCTATATTATTGATATGAACTTTTATGTGGAATGAATGTTTTGTACCTACAAGTTTGATTTAAATTATTGATGATTGTATGAGATTCTTAATGGGGCTCATTGTCCATAGTTATGTTGATTCGATCGTAATATACGATATATCTCATATTTTGGTTTACGATATGATTATGTTTACGGGCCACCGGTGACTTTATATGACATGACCAACTTTTGATAATATTACATGATTTGCCGTAAGTAAATATGCTTTTGAATATTCTGAATTATTAAGAATTTATCTTATGTTATTGTGATATATCGTTTTATGAAAATTATGGATTATGATATATGCTTTAAACAGAAGGCTTGCAATATTTTTTGGTATCGATAGGCCTAGTGTGTTAGGAATGGTTTTACTTACCGAGTTGAGTCACTTTTTCTTGATTAAGTTTCTTTTGAGAGGTGCACTTAGCTTTGGAGTTAGTGATTTCAGCTTGCTATTGAATAAGAGGAGGAATAGACTTGTGTTTCCTATTTAGTTACTTTTATTATGAACGTGTAATTTGGAGTTTGAGACTTTTGTTATTATTTTTATATGTGAGATATTATTTAGTATTTGACGTTTGGATTTATGGATTTATTTGAATAAGAATTGGAGGAATTTGTTTTTGAAACTTATGAGTAAAGATTATGATTTGTGAGTAACCTTTCACGTGCTCTGCCGCGTGTTAGATTTTGCTACAATTGTGGTAAGCAACTAGGTTGGATTGTAGACTTTCACGGTTTAATTAGATTGTCTAATTAAATCGATTACATTTGTTTTGTAGACATGAAGAAGGACAATATGGGTATGAAAAGTGTCAAGAATAAGGGATGGATTGATACAATTTATCTTAGGAGGAGTTCTTGTCAAAGATCTTGGAGACTTGTGGATGATAGACTAAGACGGATTATGAGGTCTCATCGATACTCCTCCAGGGGAGGAAGTCAATGAGGCTATACGTGGACTACGTGTTTATGGCAAAACAAGAATAAGCTTGTAATACGTCTATTTTGGACAGACCTCGATTTAAGCCTTACTATAGCAAAGGATGGGTATCTCATCTAAATAAACTACCTTATAGAACTCCTAAGGAAATCGAGCATGGAGTCACGACTAAGGAAAGGAAAGTAAAGATAGATCCTTTCATGGACACGGCAATTCCATGAACTTTGTGGTAGGACATGAAACTCGACTTTATTGAGGTTAATAGAGTGATTAAATATTTATTGCTCTTGTTTACAATATCAAATTTTCTTAGTTATACTACTTATTGCTTGCCACGACCTTTATCTATGAATTATTTACCCTTTTTAATTATTTATTTATTCTTCGTGTTATAGTCAAGAGATGTCACGTAGGGAGGTGCTAGGCATGCCTGCTCGAGAGATGTTTTATATCGCTCGACGACCTTGCGCGAGATGGCTGAAAAATCCATGACGCAATGGTTAGATTGATGGAACAACAAAGGAAGTTAATTCAAGATATGGCTACGAGTTGGGCACAAGAGAATGTGCTTGAAAGGCAAGCAGGCTTGAACTTAGAACGATTTAAGAAATTGGGACCATCTACCGACAGTCAGCATGGCTACAGGATGGAGAAGATATTTGTGGCTATGGGTTGTAATGATGATCAAAGGGTAATATTAGCCTCATTTGTCCTTCTGCGTGGGATGCCAAATCTAAATCAACGAATGCACCCATTACTTGGGAGTTATTGGAAGCTTTTCATGAAAAGTATTTTCTTGAACGAGTTCGACATCGATGGATTTCTTGAGGTTGACTCCAAGAACAAAGTGCACGGAATATGAGGAACAATTATCCCCGCCTCTCGCTGTCTATACCTTGGTTGCTAATGAAGGTAGTAAGTGTAGGAAGTTCGGTTACGGCCTCCTAACATTAAAGCGATTGACCATCCTTAAGATTAACAATTATGCCGACGGTGGCTCAGAAGGATATTCTTGAAGCCCAAGTTACAATGGATCGGGAGAAATAAGAAGAATCAACAAGGTGGACTTAAATGGAAGTTCCTTTTCTATAATGGTGAAGGTAACAAATGGGATAACAAGTGACAAAGAACTACCCATTTGTCGACATTGTGAAAGGAGGCTGAATGCCATTGGAAAAGCTTGTTTTGCTTGTGGAGAATTCGGGCATGGATTATGGATTGCCCCGAAGGCAGTCTGAGTAGACTCTGGGAAAACAATACGGGGCGAGAGGAAGAGGCCGAGGGTGAGGGCGTGAGAAAAAGAAACAAACAAAAAAAGAGGTGTCCAATGATGTAGTATCGACATTGTCTCATAGAGAAGCCAAAGTTCTTTTTATCCATGTACACATTCATTTATTATCTTGTGTGTTTGCGTTATGGTATCACACGTGAGTTAGTACGGGGATTGATTAATAGATCATGTCTATAAGTCATGTGTGATGTGTGATAGAGAATTTGATCTCGTGACTTTAGAGATGCACGATTTTGATTTGATTTTGGGGATGGATAGTACCATGTTTCAATAGATTGTTTTGCTAAGGAAATTATTCGTGTTTCAGGCGGAATCATAAGAGTCATAAAGCTTTGATTTCTATGGTTAAGGCAATGAAAATGCTAAATATGAAAGGTTTTTAGCGTATATTGGGTTGTACGATTGTAAAGGAGTTTATTGATGTATTTCAAGATCTTCACTAGAGAGAGGTTGAGTTTACTATAGAATTAGTTCTCACTATATCCAAGGCGCCATATCGGATGGCAATTGAATTAAAAGAACTAAAGGTCCAAAAGAATTACTAGATAAGGGTTTCATTCCAGTGTGGGGGTGCTCGTTTTGTTCGTAAAAAAGAGAAAGAATCCGGTGGTCTATTGACTCACCGGCAATGAATATGGTTACGAATAAATACCCTCTTCCCAGAATTGATGACCTCTTTGATCAATTACGAGGTGTGGATTCTGAAATTGATTTATACCACATCCATTGAAAATAAGAAGTGAGGATGTATCGACAAATTTTAGAACTCGTTATGGACACTATGAGTTCTTAGTTATGCCTCGATTAACTAATGCCGCCGATTTGATGAATAGGATCTTCCCTTATCTTGACCAATTTGTCATCAATCTTTATTGATGACATATTAATTTACTCTAAGAGTAAGAAGGAGCATAATAGGATTTGTACATAAGAAGAAGTTGTATGGAAAATTTAAGAAATGTGAGTTTTGGCTTGATCGTGATGTTTTTTATAGTGATGGATGGTATCCAAGCGAAATTGTGAATTGGGAAAGTGTGCGAGTAGGATTACAAAAGTTATTATAGGCGCTTTGTCAAAGGATTTTCTAGGGACTAATTTGACTAAGAAGAATGTGAAGTTCAATTGGGGATGAGGCATGAAAAGAGCTTTGAAGCTCGAATTTTTTAACTCTCCCTTAAGGTTGTGAAAAGATGCAGGCGAGAAAAGGTTTGGGTTGCGTTTTAATGCAACATGGTAAGGTTATAATAAAGAATCATGAACAAAACTATCCAACACACGATTTGGAATCATAGTGTTGCTCTAAAAATTAGACTATTTGTAGGAGACTTGTGAGATCTTCACCGATCATAAGAGTTTGAAGTACTTGTTTACTCGCTTGAATTTGAGGAAGATGGTTGGAGTTGGTAAAGGATTTTGATTGTTCTATTAATTACCATCCCGGGATGGTATCGGGTGTATGGCTCATCTTATCACCATGCAATCTCATTTGGTAAAAGACTTGAGGAGATGTGGGATTGAGGTAGTTACTCATGGGCAAGCAGACGCAGCAGATAGAGTTAAGGTAGCGGAACAGATGTGAGCAAAGGACATAAGCCTGATTTAGACTTGATAATGGGAATGGATTATGGTTGGGACAAAGGCAAATCAATACTCCTACATCGCAGCTAAGATGCGTGATAGCAAAGTTTTAGTGGAGGAATGAGTGTTTTAGTAATTTCATCATACCTACTGTGGCATTACGGCCTTACGTCCTCTTGAACGAGAATTGACGACACCAACAAATTCGCCAGCATTTAAAGGCACAACAGTATTGCTCTAGTTCGTTCTGTGTCTGGTAGAGGATAGCTAGCAGCCATCTCGGTATTAAAGACATCTGAACATCAGCTCAGTATTGATCACAGCATGTTTGGCAACATTATTGGGAAGATTCACAATGCTGCTAGTGAGGCTTAGATTAACAGCTTTAGTGGCTTGAGATCTGAACCAGGGTATTCACCTACTTAGTTGTTATTCAAAGAGTTTTCGTTGGCGAGTCGAAGAGCAGTGGAGAGATGAAGACGGATCTGCTGGCAATTTTACAGACATGAGCACTCTGTGATCTGATTTAGGAGTTTTTCGCAGTTAGATACCATTTGGGTTGATTACGATGGACCAGTCCTGACTATTCAAACCGACGAGGAGCCTGTGGTGGTTATGGACAAACTCTAAGCTCAAGGCGGTCAGTGGAAGCTAATTTGAGAGATATGGATAAGTAAGGTATCGAAAAAGGAGATTATACCATTTGAGTAAGCGGTATTTGCCAGAAATGTCTTTAAGGCTCGTATTGAGTGAAGTCGAAAATGGTGTTTGCGCTGAGTGTATCGTTGACATCGCTGGAAGGCCATGCAGCTCCAAAGAGAGATTTATTTGTCTGGACCATTTGAGATTTTAGAGAGCAGAGTGGCAGGCATTAAGAAGATGCCGTAGACCGCCATCAGTTTTCTTCGCCATGGAGCTTTGACCACAGAGTACAGTACATCAGCCCTATCACCACACAGGTGGCTTTGTTTAATTGTATTTCTGTATGGTCCTAGTACACTGTTAGACTCTACACAATTGAGACACTTCTGGAGACCATCAGCAAGAAGTATTACATGTGCATTAGCAGCCTATCAAGCCCAGGTAGATTGAGGATCAACGAGGCATGTCGTATGAGAAACAACCTATTGAGATTGTCGATCGAGATGAACAAGTATTAAGGAATAGAGTTATTCCCTTCAATAAGGTACGATGGATGAATCATTCGTGTACTGCTGAGGGAAGCCACTTCACGGGAGCGGCGAAGATGGTTCGGGGGTAAATGTCTTTGATAAGGGGCGGATCCTCAACTCTTCCATGCATAAGTGGTAACCTTTTAATTTCGAGACCCAAATTTTTATTGGAGGAGGGAAATTGTAGCACAAATTCCATACATATTAAATTATAAAAATTGGGTTTATTCATTTTAGAGAATTATGGGTGGCCGTTTATAACCCTTATTTAGAAAGGAGAGGCTTAATTAAATAGAGGTTATTTATGAGATCACTTTTTGTGCTTAAAAGGGTTATTTTTCCTTATTGAATAGGGTTTCTTAAGATCCCCCTATAAATACATACTTTTCCCCACTTCCATAACCCTAAGTTCACAGCGTTTATTCTTCTGCTCTCTCAACTCGCTGCTCTTTGGCCAAGCTCTTGTACCCAAATCTTGCAAGTGATTAAGCCCTCCTTGTTTATAGCAGAGCACTCCAAGCTCGACGTCGACGGGTAAGTTCGTGCTACAACGCTTTATTCGAACAGCATGAGTATCTCGAATTTTAAAGCTATATTTTCTGAACGAATTTTCTTATAAAATTTATATTTCTGGAAACTAGACATGTAGGGCTTCTTGATTAAATTTTATTTCATTAAATTCAACTTCGTTTTCAATTTTATACGTATTTTGGAAATAGAAACCACTGCACTGGAAATCCACGATTCCAGTATTGTGATCATATTCACAAGACTATTTGTACCACCAAATGAACTCAAAAAATTCTGAAAGTTTATATGTATGTTAATATATGTGTCTAGGATTCGCAGTTTTAATTTCATAATTTTCTGATTAGTATTTTATTTTATAAAAATCACGGAACCCGTTCTGTTTGGTTTAGATTATGTGAAAACAGTTTCGAATTTGCTGAGAAGTAAATAGTTTTTTAAAATGTTTTTGATATCGGATTCTCTTGTAAATTTTACATGGGGTACTCATGGATGTCCAGAATGGTTCCATAGGATTTTATATCATTCTGAGACTTGGATTAAGAGTTAAAATTCCGAGAATCAGACCTGTACCCAGCCGTATGAATTAGAAAATCAAATTCTTAGAATAAGTTATTGATTGTCATATCTTGTATTTGTTTAAGGTTTTGAAGGTGTTTGAGGCTCTTAGAAGCTTAGAGGTGTGTTAATCCAAGTTCATTTGTCGAGGTAAGTAACTTCATTCCTAGTATAATCGGATATGTATAAGTATTTTGATATTATTGTTATAAGTATAAATGTTTTTATACTACTTAAAGTGATTAATTGATTTTGATAATAAAATTAGTTTTATGTAAATGTTTTAAAGCTAAATTCTTTTTAACAAAGTATTTTATAAATGCTTTTGAATATGTAAGTTATTTTGTTACATGCCTACTTTTATGATTTTATTTATAAAATGTTATGCAAGCCTATATTATTGATATGAACTTTTTTATGAAAATCACGAATGTTTTTGTACTTATGTTTGATTTCAATTATTGATGATTGTAAGAGATTCTTAATGCTTTGGCTCATTGTCATTATATTGTTATTCACGATTACGATTACGATCGTGCCTATCGAACGACATATATATATGTCGGGCCGGGCAAGACTCACTGGTTTACATTACGACTGCCTTATTACAGATCAGCTTCAATGTAAAGCACGACGATATTTTCGAGTTTTGTCGCATCATCATGTTTCCGTAGTGCCAGAGAGACTATAAGATGACATATGTGACATGAGCTAACATATGCATGTTTGTTTTGTCGGATCGTATTACATGACAATGATTTCGCTTTGTAAGTAAATATGCTTTTGAATATTCTTTGAATTATTAAGAATTTATCTTATGTTATTGTGATATATCGTTTCATGAAAATTATGGATTATGATATATGCGCTTTAAACACAAAAGAAGGCTTACAATATTTTTTGGTATCGATAGCTCTACAGTGTTAGGAATGGTTTGTCTTACTTACCGGCTGAGTTGATTTGCTCACCCGTCGTCATCACAAATGCCGTTTACTTTTTCATGATTAAGTTTCTTTTGAGAGGTGCACTTAGCTTTGGAGTTAGTGATTTCGAGGATTCGTGCTTTGCTATTGAATAAGAGGAGGAATAGACTTGTGTTTATTTAGTTACTTTTATTATGAACGTGTAATTTGGAGTTTGAGACTTTTGTTATTATTTTTATATGTCCTCCGAGAGAGATTATTTAGTATTTGACGTTTGGATTTATGGATTTATTTGAATAAGAATTGGAGGAATTTCTTTGAAACTTATGAGTAAAAGATTATGATTTGTGAGATGTATACCTCCTTCCGTGGCTCAATGTTGTACGTGCCGTGACGTCTGGGGCCGTGTTACAATATATCCGACTGCCAACTCGATTCTCTCCCGCACTTTTCTATCTTTAATTTCCCGAGATCAAATTCGCGGAAGCAATAAGATCCATCTCCGATTAATCTTGGTTTGGCATCCTTCTTGAAATTAAATATTTGATGGCTGTATGGTCTATCATGTCTTGAATTACTTTAGTACCCACGTAAGGTGGCTTCGGTTTGTCAAAATGCAAATACGCATACTGTAGACACTTTCTGCATGGTGTAATTGATTCAGGGAGCTGCTGGGAAAGTGATTTTATTGCTTCACTGACATAGTATATAGAATGAAAAGCCTTATCCTTTCTTTTATGCCATATACGATAATACTACTCCCAAGTGATCACTAGCATCACACATCTCGAATGGTAAAGTCCGGGAGATATATGACGGAGCAGAGTGATCAGTCAAGCTTTCTTTCTCAATTCTCCAAATGTACTTGAAGGCAATCTTTGTCAAAGTGAAAAGGTTTGTCATGCTCCGAGTGCAGTAATGAGCATACAGTGGTTTAGCTACTTTGGAAAAAATCCTTAATGAATCTTGTCATGTACACCAGAATGTCCGCAAACCCAAAAGCTCCTAATACCCATTCTGCTGATCAGTCGAGAGGTGGCAATTTATCTATTACCTCTATCTTGGCTTTATCCGCCTCAATGCCATTCTTGGATACCTTGTGTCCCAACATTATTCCTTCTTATACCATGAAATGACACTTTTCCCAATTGAGTACTAAGTTGGTCATCTTACATCTTTTAAGAATTTTTTCCAAGTTGTGTAAATAATCATTGTATGCTTCTCCAAAAACTGAGAAGTCATCCATGAAAACTTCTAAAGTCTGCTCTACCATATTAGAAAATATAGACATCATGCATCTGCAGGATTGCTAGCACATGACATAACCCAAATGGCATTCTTCTGAAGGCAAATGTTCCATAAGGACAAGTAAATGTAGTCTTCTCTTGATCCTCTAGAGTTATAGCAATTTGGTTGTAGCCTGAATACCCATCTAAGAAACACAAGAAATCGCGCTGTTCCCCAAGTAACATCGCCTCATCTATGAATGGAAGTGAAATGGTCTTTCCTTTCGTGGCTTTGTTGAGCTTCCCGTAATCCATACATACTCTCCATCCGTCACTTGTCGTTCTCGTACATGAATAAGTTCATTATTCTTCTACTTTAACTATTATTGTTATCCTTCATTTCTTTCGGGAACACATATAGCTCGTCAGACGGCATGAAGTTCGATCGGGGTATATAATTTACATCAACCATTTGATGATTTCCCAACTTGTCCCACTTTTTCTTCAACCATAACAGGTTCTAATCTTCCAGTACTCCCGGTGCTCCCGAACTGACGCGAAACAATCTTGACGGATTTTATGCATGCCGTGCATAGCTCGAGGCTTATCCCACTTTATATCTAGTACATTAAGTCCCGGAATTACTCTTTTTTGTATTTTCCTAGATAATCTACTAAACTTGCGCTCGTTCAACCTCGCATCCAAAGTAGAAGAAATGATTAACAACCGTTGTTGTTTATGACTAAGATAAGCATATACTTAAATATGAGGCAACAATTTTAATTCAAGACTAAGAGTAAGTGATTAATAGATAGTAAAGTTATTTTTACTACGCATACAGTCCCATTGGGTGTTGATTACATACACCGATCAGTCGTGTATAAACCGTTGTGCAGACTCGTTGTTTGTCCATCTGAACTCACAGCTTGAACCATTTGTGTCGCTTTGCCGGCGTTGGCCACGTCCTCCATCTCGGCGTCAAAGGTGGTGACTTTGTCAAGCATTCGTCGGAGCCACATGTCTCGACATTACTGAAAATCCTACCACTTAAGAAATTGCAATCTTGCACCACTCTTACAACCCGTTCTCATTAAAGCTATAGCCTCAAGTACATTAAATGTGACTTTGGATCATTCACTCTGGTGAGCTCTACGAATCTATACATACATCAGTATGAATTTTTTCCGAGGTTAAGAGTTCTGTTGAAACGGTCTTCCAAGTATAATGGGTACCTCTTTCATAAAAGTCCGATGCAGATCGATCTCTGAAATCCCTGGAAAGATGAATTTGGTCAACCTTAACCTGGTACATCCTCCCATTTTACGTTGTAGGGTTGTATGCATGAGATCAATAAATCAGCCCTAACTTTAGAGTAGTAGGAGTGGAGTTGTAGTTGCACTCCATACTCCCAGCCGCCGCTTTAAATACAAATAATGGCATCAAATTAACACCTTAGCTCCTAGTCGCGACATCTATGCTGCTGGACACAGTTCCAATACCTTAGCTGTAGTATTGTAAAACTCCTCGGATCTTTCTCACTTTTGTAGGAATCTTTACTGGAGCATATGGCTGACTTCTTTGCACATGAATTCCCGTTATGATGTGAAACATGAGGGCCTAAACTCTCTTCTTGTGCCAAACCTTTTCTTGCACCACAGCAGTGCGAAGCAAGATATCTTTTTAGAAATTTCACCATAATTTGGCATTTCGCTCGCCCTTCACCACGGTATATTTATATTGAATTACTTCACTTTTAGGAATATGTGAGGAATTTGTTAAGCTTGGCCGCTTGTCTTATTTTCGGGTTAGGACCTTTATGCGGAAATGTGGTGAATGTCTAAGCATCAGTAGCTTTTTGTGCTTTAGGAGATATCAAACTCTGTCAGCATTATAGTTTATTTTAGTTTGTAGTTTGCTGACTGCTGATGTTGCAACTTCTTTTTAGCAGCTTACACTGATTGAATTTCTTGACGTATTGGCGCGCTCTCGGGCCCATGTAACCGGTGTCGATCACACGTGGACGGGGAGGTTGTTGTAATATGCTTACACATTTTTGAAGGTAATTTTTTGTGTCAATTGAATTTCTACTCTGTCAATTTTTATGTACATCACTTAAGATATCAACATTCTTTCCGAGATCTCAAATTAATTACTTTGCGTGCTGTTCTTTGCCTTGGCTCATCCCACCCTGCAAGGGTCTTTAAATCCTTTCCTCAGGTAGGCTTCTAATAAAGCTTTCCGGCCACGATTCGCAGTGCGTGTGGGCCGGCCTTGTCCCATTTGGTTTTCCAGAGAAAGTTCTACTCTAAAGAATACATAGAGCATTCCGCATGTGAGACCCGCTTATTCGCAAATACCGTTAAACAGCAATGTATTCCTTGTAATCAATGCTTTAGGTGAAGTGATTGGATCTGGCGAAGCACGCTCGCCATTATCTACTCTGGCACCAGCATCACTGGCGATGACCTCTGACGAGTGCCAGGGCTGTGTGTTTTTATCGCATGTAGCCTATTTAATGCTACGGCTAATGTAGAGCATTTCGATTTGATTTCATGCAAAATTTGGTTAGTGTTGCTTCACTTGTTTGTAAGTATTTGAATATGGGTTGTTTCCGTTGTCGATTGAAATTACCCACAAAGTTTTCACTCTGATTTCCCAGGACAATTATCAAAGTCATGTTCTTCTGACGCGTTTTTGCAATACCAACTAATGAATGCGAAAGTTCTTTACGTTCGTACTTGCTTGTGGATTTAGGCTTTGAGTATGTCATGGCCTTTACCATGTTAGTCAATAAGATTACTTGTCGCTTGACATGGCTAATTTGTAATGAGAATTGCATCGATGTTATGTACCGATCCTCTTTGTGGATTGACTGTCCAAGGTAATTATTATTGGCAATTCTTTCTACTTCTTACATAAGCTTTAGTGTAAGATTTGGATAACTGTAGCTCCATTTAATATTTGAAGCATCCACCATTAACCTTGTACTTAGATTGACTCATTGTAAAAAAGTTTCCAATTGAATTGAGATGACAACAAAGTATACCCACATGATGAGGACATCTTGTGACAATTCTTTTGAATCTTTCCCAAGCCTCACAAACTGCACAAGCCTCATCTTCTGTCAAGTTGATGGAAGGAAGTAATCTCATTCCTATACTTTGCATTTTTTTTGAGGCTGGTGGAAATATTTCATTAGGAATTTATCAACTAATTCATTCCATATAGTGATGGAATCGACGGTAAAATGGTAATGAATTTAACCATGCTCTTAAGCTCGATCTCTTAAGAAATAAGAAAGTTTCGCTAAGCACCGATCTCCTTATGAGCGCATCTTGTGTTGCAATCTTGAAAGCATCACTTACTTTCAAGAATAATTTAAGATGGAGATGAGGATCTTCATTTGGCAATCCATTGAATTGACTAAGCGTTTACGCGCACTTATTTGAAACATCAACTCGCGTATTCGAAAGCGGCTAACTTCAAAAATTGCACCTTACGATTCTGATTACTGGGTTTGCGAATGTCGACGTGTAAGCAACTGACGAGAGGAGTTAAAATAGAATAATCTCTTATAGCTTTGTCTACGGCCATCCTATCCGTCTATGTAAATAATATTGTTATTTCCGCGCCGTCTCAGATAGCATGTTCATTCGCTATCTTGCTTGAATGTTGTAAGCTAAGCCACTAAGAGGCGGGTGAGGCAGGATTCAAATTCCCGTCGTGATCTCGCAGAATTATTATAAACAGGACTTTCTCCTTCAGATCTCGCTTTGTACAGGTTTGCCGAATTCTCCTGTCTTTACGCGGTCTCGTCGATCCTCATCTTTCTCAATCGATCAATGACTGTGCTGACCCATCCTGTCGAAATGCTGCCAATGTTTGGCTGAAATACAGTTAGGAGAATAAATTATATGAACGCAAAATGATCAATTATCAGGTTCTTTTTATAAGAAATTACTATCAATGCCAATGTGCGAGTATAAACAACAAGTAATAAAGTGATGAGTATTCAAGATCGTCTCCACAAGGATTGATGTTACTTGAAATGCTAAAACAATCACAATAGTGCAAATCAACTTAAGACCAAAAGAAACAATTGTCAAGTAATTCTATCGTAATTAATGATCACAAGAGATTTAAATAAAACAATACTGTAATGAAATAAACTAGGTTAAATGTGTCTAAGATTCAATTTCGATTATAGTAGTTGAATGATCAAACTCTCCTAATGGTGTGACTGTTGTTTATCAATTTAGTATCAATTGTTACAATAAGTCATAAAGCTGCGTCCTCATAAGTCTTATACCTTTAAATCTATTAACAATGACCTCGCTTGCTAATATATTTATACGCGAATTATAACCTTCAATATATCTCCACCCCAACACCATAAACCAGTGTGTCACAAATCTTAACTTCAAGTATTGCTGGGATTCAAGATAACTTAATCTAGCAAGATCAAGTAATACTCTAATAATAAGCTTTGTATCTTGGCGAAACTATTAAATGGGTGGTCAACCGAAATAATAGTTATATCATAAAAACTACTAGAGTAAAATGCTACAGCAATACCATAACAACATATAAGAACAGTCAAGAACCAATTGGATTATTTGTCACTCAACTACGAGTAAATTTAGTTCATAATTTGAATGAGAAAAATAAACATAAATATATTAATCTCATAATACATCAAAACAATTAAAGGAAGAAGATAAATATAAGTGAGCACGGTAAAAGACAAATTCAAATAAGATTCTCTCTAAACCCGAAAGCAACACCTCTTTAATTAACTGTTCCTTGTAATTATTCTGATGATAATTCACTTGCCGCCTTTCTATGTAGTGCAAGCCTCCCTTTTATATTATAAATTAGGGTAAACACAAGTCCATGAGCGTGCATGCGTTAAATTAGGAAACATGGGTGTGCTGGAAGTTTTCTCCAAGATTGCTCCCTTCTACATACATTTTGGCTCTCGATTGTGCTTTTCTTCTTTTGTGGCCATCGTCTTTCCTCCTCTTGCTCCTTTTGCTCCTTTACTGTCTCAACATCCCCTCATGAATTAAGACTTTTTGAGAACCTACAATTATGCACCTGTTTTTAGCAGAAATTACTTTGATTCAAGCAAAACTTATTAAGACTCAACTAAAATGAATGTTTATGCAAAAAGTAACAAAAATGTAATAAAACACCTTATTTGTTCACTAAGTGATCTTGATTCAAGTCTAGAATTGATATAATAACTCTCATTTCCTAGAGTTATCAATAACACGTCTTCATGTCGAGCCACTTGTGAAGTAAATTCAACAAAAATGTAGTTCGTTATATCTTTTCAGGGAGGCATTGTGATCCGACTTGTGGACCGCTAATAAACCATCTTTGTGGTGGTTTTTAGAAAAAGAAAAGCTACCAGATTCAAAAGAAGTTAAAGATCAAATGAAGGAAGAAATTGTTGAAATTCACCTAAGTTAGGAAGAATATGAAGATTTTGATGATCTATGAGATGATGACTTTTTGCATGACGAAGCGCAAAGTACTTGGAAGACAGGCGTTCATTAGAGCCTTATTGAAAATGAAGAACTAAGTGAACAGGAACCAAGAACTCCTAAATCTCAACTTAGAATATCCAAAAGAGTGAGAAAACCAAATCTTAGATACACTAATGTCTGATGCCTAAGAGATTTGAAACTAGAGACAATTCTTGTAAAAGTAGAAAAGGATACAAAACTAATATCTTATAAATAAGTTTACAAAATTAAAAGGCGACTAGATGGTTCATTTGAAAGGCACAAGGCTCAGTTGGTGGCTCGAGAATTTTACAACAATATAGGCTAGACTATAATGAAACATTTAGTGTGGTGGCAAAGCTGACAACATCAAGAGTTCTACATGTATTTGCAACCAGCAAAGAATGAAAATTGTGGCAAATGGATGTAAAAAGTACTTTTCTATATTGAGAATTGGATCGAGAGATCTATGTTAATTAACTGAGAGCATTTGAGAATAAAGCTCATCAGGAGCATGTACACATGCTCAGAAAAGCACTTTACGGCTTAAAGCAAGCACCAAGGGTAAAGTATGCCAAGGTTGTTGAATTTCTAACTTACAATAGTTATTCAATGGCAGATGCAGATTCTAACTTGTTCACCAAAGCTAGTGAAGGAAAGTTAGCAATGCATGTGGACGATTTGTTCTTACTAGTGATGATGAAAAAGAGATTCAGGGAACAAAAGAGAACTTATCGGTTCACTTTTAAAAAGCTTAGTCAGATTAAGCACTTTTTTAGTCTGGAGGTTGATCAAATGAAGAGTAGATTTTTCTTTGGCAACAGAAATATACCGAAGACTTGCTTAAGAAGTTTTGAATGTTGGAATGCAAGCCAATCTCAACTGGAATGGAAGTTATTGCAAAATTATACACATATGAAGGCAAAGATTTATAAGATGGAACAATGTATTGACAACTGATAGGTAGATTAATCTATAATGCCGACTTTGATAGACATTTCATATACAGTGGGTGTAATAAGTCAATACATGCAAAATTCGAAGAAGCCTCACTTGGAAGTGGTTCGACGAATATTAAATATATGAAAAGTACAATTGACTATGGCTTCTTGTACAAAAATGGTGAAAGTTACAACTTGACTGGCTATTGTGACATTGACTACGCCGGAGATAATGATATAAGAAGATCAACTATTGAGAAGTTTTCAAAATTGGATCTGGAGTAGTTTCTTAGTGTAGTAAGAGTCAGCCAACTGTATCACTATCAACTACAAAAATGGACCATAAAGTAGCAATAATGGCAACCCAATAACATACTTGTTGATACAGTTGATGAAAGATCTACACCGACTAGTAGATTACATAGTACCATTTTATTGTAATAATCAATTGGCGATCAACTTGGCGAAAAATACAGTTTTCCATGCAAGAACTAAGTATGTGGAGATGCACTATCACTTCATTAGGGAAAATGTCTTGCAAGATGAAGTTGAAGTACAACACGGTAGGATAAATGATTAAGTTGTAAATTTGTTTATAAAAAGTCTTATTATCGGAAAGTTTGAAGAGTTCTGTCGACAACTCGATATGGATCGAAAGATGAAAGTTGATGTTGAGGGTGAATGTTAAAATAAGTCCAACACCATCTTTCATTAGAAAAGCCCATATTAATAAGCCCAACTCATGAAAGGTTTTATGAGTAGGTACAACTAGTGTTAGGTGGTAGGTGTAGTTGGTGAAATATATGGTTATTAATTTTGATAATTTTTTATTTGAATGGTTTAAATTTGTTCTTATGTACTATAAATACCCTCTTATATCTTTGATAGGCATCAAGTGAAAAGTAAAGAATTAGAAGAGAGAAAGTAGAGTGAGCCGTGAGTGTTGTAGTATTTCTTTTGCAAAATATCAATAAAGTCTTTTAGTTTAACAAAATTCTTCTATTCCCTAAATAATTTTAGTTTTGGGCTGTTTAGTCTTCCAAAGCTTTTAGCACCTTCACTGGTGAAATTTAGCGATATAAGATTTAAGAACATCTGAGGAACTTCATTGGCCAAGAAAGTTGTTAGTATTTTCACAACAAACAGATTCCATGCCAAAATGTTGAGATTGGAGTCATAAACTTAGTGTATAATGGTGTTGATGATAAGGGTCCAGTAATATCTTCTTATTCAAATGTTAAACCAACTCTTATTAGAAAACAGATTCCACCCACTTGCATCTAACTTGGTTTTTCCAAGCTCTTCAATGTCCATATCACGTATTTTATTTTTCCATTATTTGATTTGAGGATGTCTATTGCCCTCTAGATGATTTTTAGTTGTAATATCATCAAATTAATTAGTAATGATCATTTTTTTGTGTTTAATCCCCCTTATTTTCCCAAGACTTTAATACTCCTCCAAGATTCAATCAAGAGTAATTGAAAAATCGATCAAGGAATTAATCTAAAACAGATCAAACAACAAAGAAAACAAGAGATAAAATTTTATGTAATTTAGGGCCTATTTGGTATTGTTTCTAGATTTGTATTTTTTGAAAACGAAGATGAGAATGAGAATAGTGTTTTGTAGTTCCTGTATTTCAAATTTAAGTATGCGTCTAGTATTATTTTCTATATCTTATATTTTAAAACTGAAAATAGTAATATTTGTTTACTAAACACAATTGAGAAGGAAAAAATAATGAATATATGTTCGATAGTACCATTTTTAAAAATAATTTTTACTAAACATTGTCATACTTATAGTTAAAAAATAATCGTTTAATTAATACATACACAAACATACCATGAATAATTTAGTAGTAATATTAATAAAAAAAATTCATATTGCCATTATTTTTACACTGTAATTAAGATATATATTACAATACATAATTTAAACAAAATAATTATCAATTCTTTTTATTTCAGGCAGTACATGAAAGAAATGAAATAAAAAAGAGAAGTTGTATTTCTTCAAGCATCTTGTGATGAACTAGGATAGAAACCTTGTCAAAAATGTAACTTTGACTCAAACTATTTTATGAAGAATAAACAAATCATCTGCAGACAACATCAAACAATTTATCAAGATTAAGCAAAATGGAGCAATCCAAGAATATTTTATTTGAAGTAGATGAAAAAATATATGCCGATCAAAGAATATTTGGGTTCCAAATTTTTTTATCTTAAAAAATTATTTTTAGGTTAAACTAAACAAATATACACAAATCGGTAGAATCTGCAAGGGTTTTGGCCGTTTGTAAAATGTATAGAACGTGTAAAAGTCGTTTCTTATTCTATGACCAATTTGTGGAGCTTGTATTTTAAATTTTATGGGTATGTTGTCTTAAAACAGTTGCCATAGTCCAACTATATTTTAAAAATGAAAATGGCCTCGATAAAACAGCACCGAAAAGGCCTTTGCAACCAGAGGTGTCTACGTGCGCACTGGTGAACAAGATCCAATACTTTCGCTAAACAATAATCAAAGGTTATAGACAGTGGCGTAACTACTCTTATGCCTCGGGTTGACCAAAATTTTGGATTTTATTTTTATTTTTAAAATATTAAATAAAAGTAAGAGTTGAGAAAAATATTAATAATTGGCAACTCCTAAACTTTAAGAAAATATTAATGCCTCCTTCTACTTTAAATTCTTGATTATTTTATCTTTTATTTATACAAAATATAAATTATCTATTATTTTATTCATCAAAGAGCCATAACTATACCTCAAGATCTCAAGACTTAAAATTGGTGTCTTCATCTTCTATTTCCTTTTTTAAGTTTATTTCACATAATATAACTAAACTAACTAAACGAACCATTCAACTTTTAGTTCTTTGAATCTCTCCCACAAGGGGCAAGGCCACCAACTATACTAGAAGACCCAAGAATTTAAAGTTCATACAGAATGAAAAAAACATAAAGTTCGTTTCGGATATATGATTGATTAGATGGTGTAATATACAATTATTTTGTATTTTCATTTATTTTATTTTTTGTAATTTTTTTTATACACATTTTGACAACCTCAAATCAAAATCTTGGCCCCACTCTTGGTTACCAAACTATAGATCTCGTTACGGAGACCAAAATGAGACAAATAATTCTCTCTACAACTTTCCCTCAATTCAACTCACGGAGCATTCTGCGAATTTTGCTCATCAATCAACCTTATAAAGATTGTTCTTAACAAATCTAAAACCCTTCCACTCATTCTAACTAAGTTCTAACTAGGCTTGGCAAAAAAATGGACCTTCACAAGAATGCCTAGAAAAGGGCTTAAGAACAAAAACCCAAGCTAGATCTGGCCCTCTATTTTTTTTAAATATAAATTTATGCATTAAAATAATAAATTAAAATCTAAAAGATATTAAAAAGTAAAGAAAGAAAACTGAAATCTCTAATTCTAAATCAATGATGATTCAGAGAACCTAAAATTATAACATTAAATTTTCTTTTAAACCTTAATTATTTAAGAAATTGATTGAATTAGAGAACTTAAAATGAAAAAAAATTAAATCTTTAAACTTTATTTACTTCATTTATTTATTTATTATTTTATTTTGAAATAGTCATTTTCTTTAATTCTTTGTTGATTATAATAATTTGTTGATTATTAACTTGTTACAAGTTTACAACAATTTAAAAAATTAAAAAATATGTGGAAGTTCTAGTCCGGTCAAACACCATCCTAAGCCTTCCTCACTATTTTCTTTAATATGGGCTTGGGTCTGGGCTTAAAAAATCTGACCCAACCCATCAATTTGTCATCCTTATTTCTAACTGCTTTTGGGCCCTCTTTTTATGCTCAGCGCATGCAACCAAAGTTAGCAAGAAACGACTTTTCATGTCGTCTGCAACTCACCACAAAAATACGCATTGTCGTCCGACTCTACAAGAAATTCTGAAATAAAAAGTAAAAACTTTAACTCTGAACGTCTTTCCGGTCTTCAAGTTTGAGTTCCTTTCCAACACCGTTCTGGTCCAAATCTCTCTTTTCCTTCGACATCGAATTACTTACAATGGTGTGCGTAGATCAATTAAATCAGTGCTAAATTCTATATTGGAAAAGGAATTCCACATGAAAGGATTATTATTCTCTTTAATTTACTGTTTAAATAATATGATCACCTATTTTTTTTAAATTGTTTTCTACATGAAAATAAATTATATTAAAAAAATGTATTTTATTTTCCCCAATTCTTCCTCTCTCCCACTTCTCAAATTCCATGAATTAAGACGCTCTCTTAATTAGAGCAATTTTGATCTTTCAAAAATCTCAGACCACAAGTTTTTTAGTAATGGTCTATGGCTAGCATAACATGAAAATAATACTATTTGAAATTGATTTGAGAAAGATTAATTGATGACAACTAAAAGCCTTGAAGTTTTTATAAATATAAGAGTGAGAGTGAGACTAATAGGTAACATATATTAATAAACTTTCCAAATTAGTGAAATAATAATCCATATATGGAAGTAATAAAGGAGAAAACCATTATTAAGCATTTAATGTCACTTGCGTATAATTAGGTGTTTAACTTTTAAAATAGGATAGCGATATTTAACTCCTACTGCTTTTATAAATCTGTAACATATCTATATATATTCTCTATTATCTAATAAATTGAAAAATAATGGGCATTTACACTGAATTAATAAATATATGAAGGAAGGTTCCTTCATTTCCCCAACAAAATGTTATAATCTCATATTTAATTATTCAATCTTTTATTTAGTGCATTTAATTTCTTCTTCATCATTCAAATATTTAATATTTGTGGCATCATTATTTTTCCTCATCTTTTTATATTCTCTATTATCTAATATATTGAGATTAAAAACAATAATTACATTACAAAATATTAAAATTTATATTTATCTCTCTTCATCTCTCTCTCTCTCTCTCTCTCTCTCTCTCTCTATATATATGTCTCATCTTCAGTATTCTCTATTATCTAATAAATTGGGTTGATATTAAAAAATAATTACATTACAAAATATTAAAAATAAAAAAATAATTATTATTAGATTATAAAATGTTATATGTCTCTTCCTCTTTCTATTTAAATTCAATAATATGTGGCCAACAATTAAACTTTAGTAAAATATATTTCAGTCCCGGTTGCATTATCAAAATATTAAAAATAGAAGTAGATCACATTCACATGTTTAAACCACGCCTTGTGTTTTTTTAACGGGAAAAAGAAATTTGAAGAATCAATCATTTAAATCCATTTTCATTTTCTTGTGATGAAGCTTTTTTTTATAATGTTTAACCATTAAAGTTGGCTTAACGTAATTTTAATTTGACTCTATTACCCACGCAAGGTATAAGTTCTAAATTACACAAAAATTACTTAACTTCAATAATTTTTTTATTTTACAAAAAAATTATATTGATCTTCAATTAAACTAGCAAAAAAATAAATAAATAAAACTTTTTCGGAATTACTTTTCTTATTCTTTGGTTAATTCATTAAGTAAAATTAACTTTTATAGGTACGCTAAAGAAAAATTTCTTAGCATTATGCTGTAAAAAAAGATGTTGTTCTCTTTTATTCATAAACTAAGCAAATTTAAAGTAATTTATATGTAACATGTTTCGATTAGTAATCTTGAAAGCTTCCATATAAAATTTATTTAAATTTTCCCTATAAATGTTAAAAAATAAAAAAAAGTACAAGAAAAATATGTTATTATTAATTTTTTCTTCACACAAAAAATATATTTTATTTTAAAGTCTAATATTTTTATTTTTATTTTCATTTTTATGGTTTATTTAATCTATAATAAATATAAATAAAAGCGTATTTGAAAATATGTTAAAATTATGCTACTAGAGGAGTTATTAACTATTAAAGAATAGTAAGGGTAATTTAACATTTATCAATTTTAGCAAAGAAGAAGCCAACAATTTCAACATTCTCTAATTATACTCTCTATTATAAAAGTTCCTATTCTGAATGCAGTATCATCTTTACAAATTAATCATTACTAATTTATTAATATTTTAGTATTCGCTACTAAGGTTTAGCTTGTTGCTGTGACTGTCGTGAGATAAATAAACTAGAATTAGACTAGGACCACGATGAGCATATACATTTGTGTATCACTTTGTCCATTTGCATAGTCAATGTATGAAAGACTTTTTTTAATACTAATGTTGTAATAATATTTGGAAAAAATAATTAGTCAAGCTCCGTATAGCTTTGATACACAAAACGGCTCATTCATTTTTTTTCCTATTGGACTTGAGTTTCCGCTCTTAACAAAGCAATGTTTCACATATTTCAGCTTGAGCTCGTTTCTTCACCAAAAACTTGTTATTGGGTGTTCATTCGTTTATATCATTATGACGGGTATGCAAGACATTTTAGGGGATGTAATCATTTTTTAATAATTTAAAGTTTATAATCGTGCTTTCTTATTTTTTATATTTAGTTTTAAGTGAACATTTCCTTTATGACTTTCAGGTATCTATTGTATTTGTAAGATTTTATTGGGAAAGGGACTCACACAAGCTGCTGCAAATTAAGTGGAAACAAAACACTTTTCCTCATTGTGTGATTAAAATAGGATGTGTATCGCAAATAAAGAGACAAAAAAATAAACCAACAAAATCCAAAATAAAAATCAACCATAAGAGACATACATTTTTACGTGGAAAACCCAAAGCAGGAAAAATCACGGACGTAGTCCGATAAAATCTTTCACTACATTAATAAGATTCTTCTTTACATAATACTAGAAGCTACTAACATCAACAATCTCAGTATTCTTGGCTTACAGAAACAACTTAATAACTATCTCTCTAACAAGGGGATATCTCAAATAACAGCCAACAAAATGATAAAATAAAAATTAAGACCAGTAGGATTGTAGAGAACGATGACAGAAACTTACCCTCAAAATTTGGGAGAAATCATAGTTAATTTTGTCTTCCGATCGTCCAATTAAAAATTAAAAATCTTGCAGTTAATTTTGCCTTCTAATCGTCCAATTAAAAATTGAAAATCTTGCCCCAAATTGTAATAGTCAATCATTGTCTTCTTCTCCCTTTTCCCACTTGTCTTTTTACGATAGTGAAACTAGTGTTGCCGCTTGCTTTTAAAGCCAAAAATTTCATGGTAATTTTCATCCAAGTCTAAAGCTTAATATTAATTACACATCAATTGAACCCTTTTTTGAACTTTAGACTTCTAGGCTCCCAAATAAGATGGACCCAACAAATCTGCCTCTCGAGATAATTTAAGGGGCATTGCCAAGCTCACTTTTTACATATAGTTTTTGAGTTTCTCCTTGGGCAATGGTTTTGTCATTATATTTGACCCATTCTCCGTAGTGTGTATCTTCTCAAGCTACAATTGTTTCTTCTCAAGCACGTCTCTTATCCAATGATACCTTACATCAATGTGCTTGGATTTCGAATGGTATGTTGAATTCTTTGCCAAGTGAATGACACTTTAACTGTCGCAATATACAACAAAGATGTCTTGCTTCACACCCAACTCCTATAGGAAATTCTTTATGCACAAGATTTCTTTGCAACCTTCAGTGATTACAATATACTTTACTTCTGTGGTAGAAAGAACAACACATTGTTGAAGTCTGGACTGCTATGAGACTGCTACCCCTGTAAAGGTGAGCAATATATCCTGATAGAGATTTTCTAGAATCAACATCTCCTGCCATATCTACATCCGTGTACACTTGTAACACAAGTTTGTCACCATCAAAACATAAACATGCATTGGAAGTACCTCTGGGATATCTGAGAATCCGCTTAACTACTGTCCAATGTTATTTGCCCGGATTGGAGAAAAACCAACTGACTACACCAACTAAATGAGTAATATCTAGTTTTATATAAACCATGACATACGTTAAACTACCAACTGCTGAAGCATAAAGAACTCATCTCATTTCTTGTTTCTCTTTCTCACTTGCAGGACAACGCTTGGAATTAAGATTGAAATGGCCCGCAAGTGGAGAACAAACAGATTTTGCCTTACTCATGTTAAATTTTTTAAGAACCTTTTCAACACATGCATTTTGAGATAACCATAACTTCTCAGATTTTCTATCGTGGGAAATCTTCATGCTAAGAATCTATTTCGTCGGTCCCAAGTCCTTCATTCTAAAAGACTTGTTAAGCTCTCTCTTCAGATTGTCAATCTTACTAGTATCCTAGCCAACAATCAACACATCATCGACATATAGCAAAAACATGATGAAATCATTATCAACAAACTTATTCACAAAAATGCAATGATCACACATTATCTTGTTAAAACCATGATTCTCCATAAAAAAATCAAACTTTTTGTACCATTGCCTTGGTGCCTATTTCAACCCATACAAACTTTGCTTCAATTTGCAACAAGTTTTTCTTTGCCTTTGACATTGAACTCTTCAGGCTGCTCCATGTATATTTTCTCTTCTAAGTCATCGTGCAAGAAAGTTGTCTTTACATCAAGTTGTTCAATCTCCAAATTCAAGCTAACTGCTAATCCCAAAACTACTCAGATAGAAGACATCTTCACCACAGGAGAAAATATTTCTTCAAAATCAACATCTTTCTTCTGACCAAAGCCCTTCACAACCAATCTAGCCTTGTACCCCTGTTGTGAGTTATTTTCAGTCTCCAATCTATAAACCCATTTGTTCTTCAGCGCCCTCTTTCCCTTAGAAACCTTTACTAAGTCATAAGTGTGGTTCTCATTGAAGGATTACATCTTCTCTTGCATGGCTTTAACCTACCCATTTTTATGCTGGTGAGACATGGCTTCTTCAAAACATTTTAGCTTCCCTCCATCTGTAAGTATCACATATTCATGTGGAGGATATCTAGTGAAAGGTCGTCGTTCTCTAATGGATCTTTTCAATCTTGGCTCAACTAGTAGTGCTGATGGTTCTTGAGGTGCCTAGTCAATTGGTTTTGCTAGACTATCATTATTATCCTCTCCAACTCCCCCATGATCATCATGAACTACAAGTGGAGAAATTGAAGTTGGAATAATAAAAATCATCACTCTTCATTGCATCACCATCTGATCTTCAAGGAATATAATATCTCTACTTCTGATCAATTTCCTTGCCACTTAGGACCGGCTCAACCATATTTGGGGCTTTAGGCAAATGGTATTAATTAGTTTGTCTTAAAATTTAGGACAATATATATTATTTATTGAAAATCAATTCTTTAAACACTCTAAAATGTAAAATTTTTGAATAAAATTTTATTCTACTATTGCTAATCCATAAAATTTTAATTCAATTATAACATTTTCACTTATTGTTTTTTAACTCAAATTACATCTTTTTTACTACTCCTTTTCTAGTTTACACTAATTTTTTTATTCATCTATTTTCTAAATTTTTTCGATATAGTTTTATTTCAAAATAGATAAAACAAGCACACACAAAAATAATAGGTGAGTAAAATAATATATTAAACAGAAATAAGAACAAATAAATAAATCAATTAAGAGAATAATACAAAGATAAAATTTGGAATTTGAGGTGAAATCATAAATTAACTTTATCTTTATATTAATTGTTTGAGGATGAGTAATGATTAATAGAGAATAGAAAAAACTATTAGATTTTTTCTTTTTCTTCTCGAGTGGAGAGTAGAGGAAGTAGGATTTTTTTCCCTCTCTCTCTTTCTTTCTCTCAAACACCAAGAACATATTGTGTCTTGATTGTTGGAGGGAAAAACTAATGGATAAGTAATAAAATGTGGGCTTTCATAGAGGTTTAAAATGAATATAAAACTTTTTAATTATAACATATTAAATCTAACAATGAAATAAAGAATTTGTAGGATTGAAACTATTAATTTATCGGTTTTGTAGGAATTAAAACTACTAAGTACTACATTAAATAAACTTTATAGGAATTTGATAGTTTATTTGGGAAAATATAATTACAAAATAATAATAAATTAAATGCATAATAATGACTTTTAAATTCACTTTCTCTTTTTATATAGAAAATAATCATCTCATGGGTCCTTCATGTAAAGCGGCGCCCTAAGCAACTGCCTAAGTTGCCTAGAGGTCGAGCCATTACTGTTGCCACTAGATCCCATAATTTGTTCCCAAATTCTTCATTCCCATGGCATAAGAAAATGCATTCTTTGGCTCTATCATCAAGTTTCGATCTCTCATCTTTTGGGATGTGAACATATATTCTACAATAAAACACTCTTAAGTGTTTATAAGAAATATCTTTCCAAGTCCAAACTTTCTCAGGTATATCGCCATCTAACGGAGCTGAAGGAGAAAGGTTAATTAAGTCAACTGTAGTGCACATAGCCTTAGCCCAAAAAGATTTAGGAAGCTTGGCATTATAAAACATACACCTGACCCTCTCTTCAATCGTTTAATTCATCATTTCTGCAATACCATTCTGCTACGAGGTTTTTGGTACAGTCTTCTCAAGTCTGATTCCATAGGTCTCCAACATTGCTCAAATAGCACTCTGTACTCACCACTATTATCTGCCCTGACACACTTTAATTTTCTTCATTTCCCTCTCTCAACATAAGCATGAAAGAACTTAAACACATCAAGCACCTGGTCTTTAAATTTCAAAGCAAAAGCCCACACTTTTCTAGAACAAACATCAATAAAGGTCACAAAATAAAGTGCACTTCCTATTGATACACTTTGCATTATACAAACATCAGTATGAATTAAATCAAGGATTTACGACTTTCTAGATGGAGAAAAGCTTATAAAAGCTACTACGTGTGCCTTTCTAGCTAAGCAATAAACCCAAGTCTTAAGGGACATACCTCCGAAGCTAGGTAGAAACTCTTTTCTGACAAGAGTTTCTAATCTTTTCTCACCAATGTGACCAAGTCTTTTATGCCATGTCTCAACGTCAGAATCTTTTACATTCACATTCACTTCTTCTTTCTTGATCTTGGCTTCTATCACATAGAAAATGTTTACTTTCCTCTCCTCTCCTTCACTAACACTAGAGAGCCTTTGGTGAGCTTCATTTTCCTTCACCAAATTGGTTAGTATAACCATCATCGTCAAGCTTGCCTGTAGATATCAAATTAAGGCGAATATCTGGTATATGTCTGACAATCTTAGATGCTCCTTAATTTCCCATCCGTACATGACCATAATCATTGTGAAGTAATCACGATGTGTAGTAACATGAGACGAAATACCCGAATCAATCACCCAATCATTAATATAGCAAGTGAGATTTACTAAGCTCTCATCATAAACAATACCCAAATCACTATCAATTATGGTTGCAGTATTCTCTTTGTCATTTTTCTGACCATCGCCTTTTTCTTTCATTTGTTCTCTTTTCCACAATCTACACTCTCTTTTAACGTGACCCATTTTCTGACAGTGCACTTTATGTTTCTCATCTCGTACTTAGATCTTCCTTTACAGTTATCTTTTACTGGCGAAAATTTTTACTTTGACTTCTTCCCTGCCTTTCTTGTTTTTCTGAAACAAGTGCATCTGACTCAAAGAGAACTGCTTTAACACTCTTTCTTCTAGATTCCTCATTTTGTAGCCTACCTGTAACCATATCCATGGTTAATTTCTCATTTGACGATAAAAAATTCACTGCCACCACTAATATCTCTTAACTGTCAGACAAATAACTAAGCAACAATAATGCTTATAACTCATTATCTAAAATAATTTTCATAGTAGTCAATTGATTAACCAAGCCCTGAAATTCACTAGTGTGTTCAATTATATTGCGCCCTTTTTTGTATTTCAAGTTAACAAGCCTTTTCATTAAATTGGCTTTATTTTATATTGTCGACTGCTCATAAATTGTTTTCAATTTCCTCCAAAGAACATCAGCCCTGGATTCATTCGCAACAGGGTGGTATGCACTCTGATCAATCCATGAACTAATGGCACCCACATCCTTATGATTTAATTGCCCCTATTTCTTATCATCTATTGCGCCTATTTCTTATCATCTAAATCAGCGGGTCTAGCTTCTTCACCTTCAATGGGTTCATGAAAAATTTTCATGTACAACAAATCTTCCATCTTACACTTCCAAATACCATAATTCGATGATATTAATTTAATCATACATGTCAAGGACTCCTCCATCTTAAACATACAAGTAATAAAAACACAACCTGACGCTCTGATACCACTCTATTGGGAAAGGGACTCACACAAGCAGCTGTAAATTAAGCGGAAATAAAACTATTTCTCTCTTTATGAGATTAAAATAGGATGTATACCACAAATAAATAGGTAGAAAAGTAATCCAATAAAATCCAAAGTAAAAATCAACCGCAAGATAAATATATTTTTATGTGGAAAACCCAAAGTGAGAAAAATCACGGACAGTAGTTCGATAAAATCTTCCACTATATTAATAGGATTACAACATAAATTCTTCTCTAGATAATATTGGAGGCTACCAACACCAAAAATCTCAATATTCTTGGCTTATAATAACAATATAATAATAATTTCTAACAAGTGGGTATCTTAAATAATAACCAACGAGAGGATAAATTAAAAACGAAGACTAGTAAGATTGTAGAGGGCGATGCTAGGAACTTATCCTCAAATTTAGGGAGAAATTAGAGTTAATTTTACCTTCCGATTATCCAATTAAAGGAAAGTTTACCCCTAAATTGTAATAGCTAGGCATTGTCTTCTTCTCTCTTTCCCACCGGTCTTTTTGCGATAATAAAACTAGGGCTGCCGTTTGCTTTTAAAGCCAAATTTCATGGTAATTTTCATTCAAGTCCAAAGCTTAATGGTAATTACACATCAAGAAAGCCTTTTTTGGGGTTTGAGCTTTTGGGCCCCCAAATGAGATAGACCTAAAAGATTTATAGGTTTTGTTTGATATATTTACTGGTGACGGCAGATGTTTTGTGTTTGCTTGATGCTTGATTCCTATTAAAAATTATTTGATTATCAAGCAATGAAAATGTTATTTTGTGCTTATATTATAATTTGTATTTGTGTTTATTCAATTTATTAGGAATTATTAATTATGTTTTAACTATACTAATTTTGTGTATTTTTGCGTGTTTATTAGGTAAAATATTAATTTCACATAAATCAAGACTCCAAACAGATAAATGAATGTCAAATTTGGATTCTTGAGGTCCGAAAACCTTAAAATTAGTCAAGATTAGCTTAAAATTGAGCTTGTGCAAAAATTAACTTTTTCTGTTGATTAAGATATGAGTGCATTGGATAATTGTCAATTTTGACTAAATCTCAACTATTCATGATTTAATAGCCACGATCGTGCCACATGGCAATTGTTGGTGAAACAAGTTATAGGATCCGAATGTTTGTATTCAAGTCGACCCGATCCAAGATTTTAATTTAATCATACATGTCAAGGATTCCTCCATCTCAACCACACAAGTAATAAAAACACAACCTGACGCTCTGATACCACTCTATTGGGAAAGGGACTCACACAAGCAGCTGTAAATTAAGCGGAAACAAAACTCTTTCTCTCTTTATAGGATTAAAATAGGATGTACACCACAAATAAATCGGTAGAAAAATAATCTAATAAAATCCAAAGTAAAAACCAACCGTAAGATAAACATATTTTTATGTGGAAAACTAAAGAGTTACTATATTTAATAGATTACAACATAAATTCTTCTTCTCTGATGTGGAACACCAAGAGATTTAAAAAGCTCAATTTAAAAGTAGGGTTCTATAATAATATGCTTGATCATTTAACAAGTTTAGAATCTGAAAATAAAAATTAAGCGAAGATTCAAGAAGATTGTGGTAGGCAGCCAACTTATCCACAAATTTAGGGAGAAATTAGAGTTAATTTTACCTTCCGATTATCCAATTAAAGAAAATTTTACCCCTAAATTGTAATAGCTAGGCATTGTCTTCTTCTCTCTTTCCCACAAGTCTTTTTGCGATAATAAAACTAGGGCTGCCGCTTGCTTTTAAAGCCAAATTTCATGGCAATTTTCATCCAAGTCCAAAGCTTAATGTTAATTACACATCAAGCAAGCCTTTTTTGGGGTTTGAGCTTTTGGGCCCCCAAATGAGATAGGCCTAAAAGATTTATAGGTTTTGTTTGATATATTTACTGGTGACGGCAGATGTTTTGTGTTTGCTTGATGCTTGATTCGTATTAAAAGTTGTTTGATTATCAAGCGATGAAAATGTTATTTTGTGCTTATATTATAATTTGTATTTGTTTTTATTCAATTTAGTAGGAATTATTAATTATGTTTTAACTATATCTAATTTTGTGTATTTTTGCGTGTTTATTAGGTAAAATATTAATTTCACATAATTCGAGACTCAAAACAGATAAATGAATGTCAAATTTGGATTCTTGAGGTCCGAAAACCTTAAGATTAGTCAAGATTGGCTTAAAATTGAGCTTGTGCAAAAATTAACTTTTTCTGTTGATTAAGATGTTAGTGTATTGGATAACTGTCAATTTTGACTAAATCTCAACTATTCATGATTTAATAGCCACGATCGTGCCACATGGCAATTGTTGGTGAAGCAAGTTATAGGATCCAAAACTTTGTATTCAGGTCGACCTGATCCAAGATTTTAATTTAATCATACATGTCAAGGATTCCTCCATCTCAACCACACAAGTAATAAAAACACAACCTGACGCTCTGATACCACTCTATTGGGAAAGGGACTCACACAAGCAGCTGTAAATTAAGCGGAAACAAAACTCTTTCTCTCTTTATAGGATTAAAATAGGATGTACACCACAAATAAATCGGTAGAAAAATAATCTAATAAAATCCAAAGTAAAAACCAACCGTAAGATAAACATATTTTTATGTGGAAAACTCAAAGTGAGAAAAACCACGGACAGTAGTTCGATAAAATCTTTCACTATATTAATAGGATTACAACATAAATTCTTCTCTAGATAATATTGGAGGCTACCAACACCAAGAATCTCAATATTCTTGGTTTATAATAACAATATAATAATAATTTCTAACAAGTGAGTATCTCAAATAATAGCCAACGAGAGGATAAAATAAAAATTAAGACTAGTAAGATTGTAGAGGGCGATGCCAGGAACTTATCCTCAAATTTAGGGAGAAATTAGAGTTAATTTTACCTTCCGATTATCCAATTAAAGGAAAGTTTACCCCTAAATTGTAATAGCTAGGCATTGTCTTCTTCTCTCTTTCCCACTGGTCTTTTTGCGATAATAAAACTAGGGCTGCCGTTTGCTTTTAAAGCCAAATTTCATGGTAATTTTCATCCAAGTCCAAAGCTTAATGTTAATTACACATCAAGCAAGCCTTTTTTGGGGTTTGAGCTTTTGGGCCCCCATATGAGATAGACCTGAAAGATTTATAGGTTTTGTTTGATATATTTACTAGTGACGGCGGATGTTTTGTGTTTGCTTGATGCTTGATTCGTATTAAAAATTGTTTGATTATCAAGCGATGAAAATGTCATTTTGTGGTTATATTATAATTTGTATTTGTGTTTATTCAATTTATTAGAAATTATTAATTATGCTTTAACTATATCTAATTTTGTGTATTTTTGCGTGTTTATTAGGTAAAATATTAATTTCACATAATTCGAGACTCCAAACAGATAAATGAATGTCAAATTTGGATTCTTGAAGTCCGAAAACCTTAAGATTAGTTAAGATTGGCTTAAAATTGAGCTTGTGCAAAAATTAATTTTTTCTGTTGATTAAGATATGAGTGCATTGGATAACTGTCAATTTTGACTAAATCTCAACTATTCATGATTTAATAGCCACGATCGTGCCACGTGGCAATGGTTGGTGAAGCAAGTTATAGAATCCGAATCTTTGTATTTAGGTCGACCCGATCCACCCATTAACTCGCCAAATCTCAACCGTTCATTGACCAAATCAGACGCTTCACAAGATGCCATTTGTAATGTTGACTTGAAGTTTGACCAGCCGTTGGATCGTTATCTAATGGTTGTGTAGAGCACATGCATTAAGCTTATGATGGACCGCAATACACTGGATTATGAATTCTTTTTTCTATAAATAGAGCCTCATATTTATGTTTTGATTATCTCTTTTCTTCTCAATTTCTCTCAATTACTTTGTAATATTGTTTTTCAGGTGTGTTTTAATATTTTGCATAATTATTTTTATAAATAAATTTAGTTTATTTTCAATTTTCATTGTTTTTAATCCTTTTAATTATAAGTAATTTATTTTTAATAATTATTTTTATTTCAATTATACTTAGCTAAATAATAATAGTTGGGGTAAGGTGAAACTCTTAGGAAATAACCGAAATATGTGGTTGTGTGCACGGTTTTCTTAGGAAATAACCGAAAAACCGAACCGAAAGACCGGGTTATTCTTGGAATTTTATTTAAATAGACACGTGTTAAATTTTAATTGGTTGCGTAAGATAACTAAAATAGGCATGCACACACATGATTACGGGTATATATATATTTAAAAATCGTTGTTGGTGTTTGTTTCCAAATTTTCTTTTTATTTTGTGTTGTAAGTTTTAATTGTTGTTATTTTTATTTGTCTTTACAACATTATGTTTATGTAGATGGAGTATTGGAGTTTGATTATATATTTTGAAATCTTAATATTTCATATTTTGTAAGTACCTTATTAGTAGTTAGTAAGATATTAGTGATAAAATATGTTTTGAATACTTTGTATTTATTGTTAATATTTGTAATGAAATTAGGTTAAATTAATTATTGAAAAATTATTACATTCATGAGGCTTAATGGGCTAAAAATTTATGAATTCAAAATAGGCCCAAAACTGAAAAAACCGAACCGAACCGATCCGAAAATATCTGTTTATGTTCGGTTTTTATTGAGTTCGGTTCTTATTTGGTTCTTTTTATAAAATAACCGATTTAAATCGGTTTTGCTTAATTTTGATCCGAACCGAACCGGACTGAATCGTGCCCAGCATTATTTATAGTAGATAAACAAGGGAGTATGGCACAATAAATTCTTAATATCTTAATATATCTTAATATAAGGTATGGTAAAATTGTATTTTGACTTATTGTAGACAAATTAAATTTTGGCATAATAAATCCTTAATTCATAATAAAATTAATGGGAAAATAATAATAATTTATATAATTAATCTTTTGGGTAATAGATCTAAAAAAAAGGCAAAAAGAATTTATTAAATTTTATTTACTACTAAGAGTGGATACATAACCCTAACTAATTCAATTTCATAGTTTCATTTAAATTAAGTTGCATATATTCAAGTTTTATTTTTATTTTTAGATAAAATAAAATAAACAAATTAAATTGTTTCTCTGTGGGTCGACCTCAGACTCACCGAGTTATAATATAATAAGGCACTCTTGTACTTGGGAGTTAAAAATCATTTTTAAGTTGTGTCAATACAACTGGCTGTGATTATTGGTGATGTCTTGGATGTTGCACGGTGCTGGTGATTTACTTTTAGCATATTAGTTTTTACGGTTTGATGAGCAGTTTATTTTGTGTAATGCATCATTAGTTTATGTACTTTTAGCATATTTGTTTAGCACATAATATGTGTCTTGGATGGTTGAGTTTGACAGAACCATTTTGTGTGCAAAGTGTAATGATTTGCCAGTATTTTCATTCAATGGACATATATTTCTATAAATTTTTATTTGCAAATTTTTATTTCTTTTATTTTTTTAATTTTTTTTAATTTTTTCAAATAAACATTAACACCATGGTGTTAATCTTTTGATGGTATTATTGTAATTAATATATACATATATATATATATTAAATCCATAGTGTGATTATTCTTGTGAATCTGTTGTATTAGCATTTGTTCAATAGCATATTGATTGAATTCATTGACACTAAATTATAGTGCTAGTATTTGCTGAATAAAAATTCTTTGATACTAACACTCAATGTTAGCGAAACATATTGCTGACATTATTTAGATGTCACTGAATGTCGTTTTCTTCCTACTAGTATTCAAAATTTTACATTTGATGGTATCGATTATAATGCCTTTCAGCCATTACCCATCAGTGATAATATTATATTGCTACTTATTTTTTCTTCAAGTTTAAATATAGTTTGACATCTCTAATTTTGTGTACTACTTCCAGAAGTTCTACGATTCAATTCTAAAATTGCAAGATTTTTAATTTTTTTAATTTAATTTATGTGTGTGGATTAATTCATTTTTAATTGATTAGATTAGTAAAATATAATGAATTTTTAGCGAATAAAATGTATGTTCATTGGATTGTGTATACACTTTATAAATTATAAATTAATTATTAATTTATCGATTAATTAATACCTCTTTAAATGAATAGGTTTTTGTGGTTCTGAAATTATTAATTTATAGAGTTTTTACTATATCTCCCACAAAATTCAAACTTAAGTGGCCAACTAAATAAAACTGCTTGAAAACTACTCGATCAAGATCCCAAGGGCAATTGTTATCTCTGCTTATTTATAAGGTAAAATTAGCTAGATATGCACAGATTTTTCATAATTAAAGTTGTTGTTCTGTAGTTTTTATATACTTACGTAAATTTGAATTCATTTATCTATAGCATGCTTGAATAAGTAGGTCTTGATTTAGTTTTTTTTTTAAAATAGCATAACTAAGTTTACATTTATGTATGATATACACATGCACACACTCATGCACATGGGTGTATTTTACGTGTTGTTCCCTATAAATGTCTTGACATTTTCTTTCAGCCTTGTTCAAGCTTTAGATTAGCATTACTAGAAGAAAAAAAAAGTGAGAAAAATTGTTTTTTTATTGTATTTAAAAGAGGGTAATTAAAGCCCAAGTGGGTAGAGCCACTCCCTCACAATTGTGAGGGAAGTGGTTCGAGCTCCCGCTGATGCATTGCGGGGATTTAATTTAAATGTCCTTCTTTGGAGACCCAAAGCTTGAGTGAAGGCAGTCTTTCTCCCAAAATGGGAGTTAGGCGTCCCTCAAATCTGAGTGGTGCCATATCAGAATTGATGTAAACGGGTCTCAGTAATTTGTATGGTGTAAATAAAAAAGAGGGTAATTGGCGTTGAGCCTCAACAAGGGGTGATTGTTGTCATTTGGTAATTTGGTTCAATCCTAGGATGCGGTTTGCAACAACTTCAATGGAGGGATGACCAAACGAGTAAGGCTTGCCAGTGGTGGGGGCACGACAACGCCAATCTTAGCGTTAGCTAGAGTGACAAGTTCACTGGCCTTCTTGTAAATCCTGGATCTATCTTTTTGAGACTGTGATAATTCTATCATCCTCATTTTCAATCTTCATCATCTCAATCTCCAGCTTCTCAAAGATTCAGAGATGAGGAGGATTGAAAATAGGGTGACAGGATGATAAACATTCGCCAAACATAGATCCGAATTCGGCAAAAAGGCAAGTGAGCTTGTTAATCTCACTGGCGCTGAGATTGTATCGTGGGAATCTCAATAGGAAGCCTTTTTCAGTTCGTCACCCCACAATTGAAGCTGTTGCAAATAGTTTCCTAGGTTGAAGCAGCCACAAAATGACAATGCTCATCCACTTTTTTTTAGGCTTACCACTAGCTGAGAAATATATCATTAAAAGCATGCAAATGTACTTGTCGAAAAATAATCAAGCTCGAGAACGAAAGATACAACTTCGGGTGGCGCTTTTAGATGAAGAATTCACAAGCGGCCTTAAAAGTTTGTGATAGAGCTCTTGATTTGGGGTAGTGCATCAAATCTTAAGAAAGGCTTCGAATTATTGACTTGAAACTTGATGTAACATTTGTTTTTATGTTGGAAATATGAATAGGTCATAATCTGATCGAAGTCTGAATATGTTAAAATGCATAAATTTGAATGTACATTAATTTTCCTTTTCTTAGTATTTTTTTTTATACATTGGAGCCTAGTAGGAATTAGGATATAACTGATCGGGGAACAAAGGTCCCATACATATCATTACATAACCAATATCCAATCCCCTCGAGGGATTATCAAAGACATGAAAACCGAGAGGCAAGGATCCTGCGAAGTTGGCCATGAAATCAGCAGCAAAATTAGCTTCACGATATATGTGCTTTATGGAGATTTGCCAATCTCTATTCATTAACTCCGTGATGGCATTGATAAGTGAAAGGTTGGCATTAGGCACCGATCTTGTGGAAGAGATAACTTTGGAAGATACATTGGCTATCCACCTCTGCCTCCAAGTAATGGATACCACCATCCCAAGCAAGGCGTAGACCTTGAAACATACTCTGCAGTTCAGCTGACGTCACCGAACAAAGTTGAAGCATAACCGATCACGAATATTAAGAGAGAGAAATGATTGCCAAAACATATTTGGAACTAAATAATTCCATATTCTTTTTGCAACTACGTAATCTTAAAGGGCATGAATCACATCTTCTTTTTTCTGACCACAACATTCACAAATCATGGAGCTCTGGATGTTCCTCTTGAATAAATCCTCTTTAGTTTTAATCCGTCCATGCATTACTAGCCACAAGAAAATACGATTTCGCTGGGGTCCTTGCCAATGCCAAATCAATTTCCATAAATGAGTATTATTGTTGCAAATTAGATGATTAAGAGACAGATAAGCTGACTTAGATGCGAAATTGCCTGACTTAGAATGAGCCCAAAAAGGTTGGTCTTCACAACCTTCATCCGAAGGGGGCTTGATTGCTGTAATCTGGGGAAAGATCTGATTAGGAAGGAAATGACCAAACATACTCCAGTTCCAATTCCCCTCATCATCCACAAAATCCACCGTGCATTTATTCTTCAAGTCATCCGGTATTTGAATTGTAGTATGATTAGAAATGATAAGCTCTTCTAAAACCTAGTACTGATGCCAAAAATTTACCTTAGTACATGTTCCAATCGACCATCTCGTGCCCTACAACACATATTTCCGTATTCTTATGCTTTTCCAAAGATAAGAGCTGCATTTATTCTCTAGTGTAGAGGGAATAAAATCTAAATGAAGCCTATATTTTGATCTTAAAACCCGAATCCATAGGCTGTGAGGGGAGGTCAGCATATTCCATCCGATTTTCATAAGGAGTGCATTATTCATATTTTCAAGATTTTTTAAACCAAGACCACCTTCAGCTTTTGGCATACAGATCATTTTCCAATTAATCAAGCCGCGTTTATGGCTTTTATTCTTACTCCCTTAAATAAATCTTCGAGAAATATGGTCGATTTCATCCAAAATTCCATGAGGAATCCTTGTTGTTTGCATGGCGAAAATAGAGATTGCCTGAATTGCTGATTGAGCTAGAGTAATTCTCACAGCAAGGGAGCGATGCATTGCATTCCATCCGGACAAGCTTTTATCAACATTAGGCACAATCTCTTGATAAATGGCTTCGGTAACCCTATTGTGAAGTAAGGGCATTTCAAGATATTTTCCAAGATTATCCGTTGTAGCGAATCCCAATGAATCACTAATTTTTCTTGCTTTTTTTGCTACAACATTCTTTGAAAAATAGACCTGAGTCTTCTATTTGCTAATCAACTCTCCAGAACAGCAATAAAAAATGTTCAGCAATTTATTGATCACGCGGGCTTGGTTACAAGAAGCCTCAGCGAGAAGAAGTAGGCCATCCACAAAAAAAGAGGTGAGATAGAGGAACACCATTGCACGAAAGATGTAGAGGACACCAACTTCTACCCCTACCTCTAAATTAATCGCATGACTAAGGCACTCAATACATAGAACAAAAATATAAGGAAAAAGAGGGTCGCCTTGTCGGATTCCTCTAGAGGGGGTGAATTCTTCAGTGAGCTCTCCTTCCCATAGAATTTACATTCTAGCCATGGTAATGCATTCCATTACAATCTGAATAAACTCCTTAAGTAGCCCAACATCCTTAAGAGTATCATGGATGAATTCTCACCTAATCCGATCATACGCTTTCTCAAGGTACACTTTGATAGCCATCTGCCCAAATTTTCCTCTTTTATTTCTCATTGTGTGGATAATTTCTTGTGCCACCACAATATTCTCTGTAATTTACCTTCTGGGAACAAAGCTTGTGGGTTGGTCTGATCAAATTAGGTAGAATTACCTTTAACCTATTTGCCAATATTTTTGTAACAGTTTTGTACATCACTGGACAAAGGCTAATAGGAAGGAACAATTTCAAATTGGTGAGGTTGTTAGTTTTCAGAACAAGGGCAATAATGGTTTTATTAAGCTTTGGAGGGAGGGGATTGCCTTTAAAAATATTACTCATAAGATCAGAAATTGATGAGCCTACCACATCCCATTGCGACTGGTAAAATATAGCGTGAAGATTATCAATTTCAGGAGCTTTCAAAGGGTTCATTCTAAAAACCATAGTTTTTATTTCCTCATTTTGGATAGGTATGTTAAGCTCAGTTTAACTGTAGTCTTCAATTCATGGGAAAGCATTAGCAATAGGATAATTAAAAATCACTTCATCATCACAAGTAAAAAGTTTAGAGAAAAAATCAATGGCATGGGACTTTCATTTTTTCTTTATTATAAATCCACGTACCTTCATTGTTCTGAATCGTATCCACCTGATTTCTTCTTCTTGTTGTTATTGTTTTTCTATGGAAGAAAGCAATGTTTCTATCACCACATGAAATCCATTCTCTCCTCGACTTTTCATACCACATCAGCTCCTCTTGGGATAAAATAGTTTCAAGCTCCATCTTCAATTTGGTCTCAAGCCTGAGAAGTCGATTTGAATCAAATCTCTCCAGAGCATGCTGAATGCCATTTAATCTTGCCAATAAATGTCTTTTCCTTTTAAAAATATTCCCAAAGTTCTTTTTATTCCACCCACTAAATTTATCAGCAAAATCACGAGACGCCTCTATATATCCTTTAGACCTGCACCATTTCTTAGCAACAATAGATTGGAAAGATTGGTCTATCAGCCATACTGCCAAGAAATGAAAAGGTTTAATAGCATTTATCATATTCGAAGTAAGGCCAAATCTGACAAGAATAGGACGGTGGTCAGAATGACTTTTTGGAAGATATAAAATTGATGCTTCAGTAATAGAAGCATTCCACTAATCGTTACATATGGCTTTATCCAATCTTTTAAATAATGATCTTTTTGACCAAGTAAAACAAGCTCCTTTAAAATGTAGGTCTATAAGCCGATTATCATGAAACATGTAGGATTGAGTTGAAGTCACCGCCTAGTAGCCATCCCTGCCTTTAAACATCTCTACCTTTAAAGTATTGATACCCCTACTGTTACTTTTTATTTATTTTGGCTTACTTTTACAATATTACCCTTTTATAATAATTTTTTTGGACATTAATAAAAAAATTAAATTAACAATTTAACCCTAAAAATTCTATTAATTTTTAATTGTCAAAAAATTAATTGTCAAAAATTGTATGCAAACTACCAAGTGTGCAAATAGTGCTTGCAAAAAAATTAATATAATTTTTTATTTTTAGGGTTAAATTGGTATTTTTAATTATTATTTTTTATTAATGTCCAAAAAAATTATTATAAAAGGGTAATATTGTAAAAGTAAACCAAAAGAAATAAAAAATAATGGTAGGGGTATCAATACTTTAACGGCAGGGATGTTTCGAGACATTGTTAAAAATATAGGGACTAAATGGACACTAATTTTAAAATACAGGGACTAATGAGCTTTTATCCAATTAAAAATAATAAACCAAAAGTAACGTTACTTCTTTCTTGTCATAGGTGCCCACCTTATAAAATAACATAATGCCCCTCAGACACAAGTACATTAGATGGAACCTTCCACTAAATAATATATTTAGGTTTTTAACCCAAACAACTAGTTATCTTGCTTATTAATCCAGTAGTGGCGTAATCAATTAAATGAGCTAACTCGGGGATCATTTGGGAACATACAATAGTGGCTACAATAAATAATAATTAGGTCTGTAATTAAACTAACCTAATTATTTAATTCTAAATTTACTCCACTAAAAGATTGGAACTGAACTTCATAATTGTAGGCTCGAATAATAATTCGTCCCAAGTCTCATCGATTTCTTTACTGCATAATCATTTGTACCACATCGTTAATTAAATCGATATCTCAATTGTCCAATCGATTTAATTACATCTTATTTCTTGATACTTACTGGTTTTCTTTAATGATCATTTTCAACATACTAAATATATTGACACACTCTGGCTAGAGAATTCTATGATCAAGTGCCGAAAACCCATCAAGAGATGTGTTGTACAAATTCTATATTGTTAATCTATAACTCCAATACTCATAATTACTCCCACCAAGATACCGGGTAATCTTTACCACAAGTGTGTGTCGTGCCTATTGGTAACTTAAATGGAATAACAATTACAATCATGAAATCATAACTAACTCAAGATTAAGATTACAGTACAATCAATGCTTATGAGATTTAATAAGTCTAACAGTCATTTTAAGGTTAATTAAATCTCATATGTGATTAAGCTCAATGTAGTCAAACTACATCAGTAAATTCATATATGATTAAGACAAATCATTCAATGAATTTACTACAGTCTAAACATAAATAGAGCGCCCAACTCTATTTATCAATTGCGAACTAAATTTATTTAATCATAAGATAACTTGTATTTATGTCTTCTGTGAATCCATATGATGATCTCATAAATACATATAATATGATTAAATGGACTTTATTCAATATATATTTATGCAATTAAAAATATTTCAAATATTTTATTAATCAGAAAATAAATTAATATGCTTTAAAAGAGCATATAATCCCAACACAAACTTCATTCAGATTCCATGTTATCCTCATCTTCTAAGGAGGTTCCGCTATCATCAGATTTTGAGTCATTTTTCTTACATTTATCCTTAAAGCTCTTATCATCTGGGTCATCTTCATCATTGGCATCCATTTCCAAATCCTTATCAAGGGGTTTGTCTCGATCATCAATCGGGATATTAGGATCAGCAAGCTCCTTATTTGGTGTAGTTGGACCTAAACTAATATCTTTAGGGTCCGAATGAAAATCATGTGGGGGAAGGAATTTGATTGTTGTGTATTTTACAGGGTCCAGGCTAGTGGGAATAGCGGTGGGAATAGGTAAGTTGGATGAGGTTGCAGGGTTTTTAGATTGTGCACGTGACAATGCTTCTGCATGCACAAAAATTGGTGTGGACTTTTCACTAATAGGGTTTACATTCAAAAATGAGTATTTGGCGGTTGTGTCACTTGGAGTTTGCATAGCTGGGGAGTTGACATTTGCATGGCTATTTATGATAGTAGGATTCTTTTTAGATATGAATTTGAACTGAATAGCCGGACTGATCTTTTTCAGTACTGTGCCCATTGTTGTCATGAAGGGAAGAAAAACCTCTATCCTCATTTTCGAGCACCTCAAAACGTGATCCCCCTGAAAACACCACCATTGTTGACTTTCCCCTTCCTTTTCGACTGACAATTATCCAGGGTCCGAAAGAAGGGTTTGCTGGGATGACTGTAGAGGACCACGGTTTATCACCACCACTGTTAGTTATGTTCCCAACCCCATTGTTCTCTGAATTTTTTGTTGCTCCTTTTATTGTCTTGAGCTGAGGACAATTTTCATTCTTATGACCATAGATCCCACAATTAAAACATATAACTGGCAAATTTTCATACTCCACTTTCTGCATTTTGCCATCTAGACAAAAGTGTGAACAAAGAGGTTTATTAAGTGAAACCTCAACTGCAATACGCGCAAACTTCCCTCTTGTTAATGACTCAGTGTTGTAATCGATTCGAATCACTTTTCCAACGACGTTCCCAATCATGTGAACCCTTTTATGATAATAGTGTAGAGGCATTCCCAGTAATCGAATCCAAGCAACAATGTTGTCAATATTATCATTGGAGCTGTTGAAGTGAGGGTTCCATTGTTGCACAGTGAGATAATGACCGAGAATGGTCCAAGGACCTTGTGTTAGAGCATAATGGGCGTCTCCTTCAGTTTTGAACCTAAAAAGGAAGAAATCAATAACAGAGAATCCTTGTGACATTTTCCAGAGATCATTCAACCTATTACAGAGTGCCCTATAACCAATAGTTCTTCCAAGAAGCTTGGCCACTACCGCATTCATCCATGGTTTCACCAGTTGTGCACGGATCTTTTTTGAGAAAGAAATGGATGGGATGCTTTCCTTTTCACTAATAGTTACATCTTCGGTATCAAATTCCAAATCTTCTTCTCTCCCCAAAAACTCCTCATCAAGTTCATTATGGTCTTCCATTAATTTCTCTTCAAAAGATAATGAAGATGGATTCTCATCTTCATTCCCTTGGTTTCTAAATCTTTCCTTTTTCGTTGAACGGTCCTCCTCCAGTGGCGGTGGAGGTTCCTAGCTTAAGTTACCGCTACTCATACAGGCATAAGCTCGAGTTAAATTAAAATGATTCTCCCCCACTACATTCCTTTTCTTAGTATTGATTATAAATGTTACTTCTTTTTTTCCCTAAAACAAAAGCATCTGAAAATCAATATTTTCACATATATGTAATATGTCCTTTAAACTGATAAATACTTGTTCATTTATTTATTTTTTAGATGCATCAGTTATTAATTTGTTGAGGTTAAATACTTATTTAATTTTTAAGAAACATCAGCTATTAATTAATAGATTTTTTATGGTCCCAAAATTTATTGAGGTTCTATTGCATATAATAATTTTTCGCGGTTTTGACTTGGGCCAAGGGGTTGAATTTTTTTTTGAAAACCATTATACAACCCTAAGTTATTACCTTACCATATTTTCTTTATAATTGTTAATGAATTAAATTCTTCAAAGTTTAGGGTAATTCATTTAGTAACTTTACACCCGTATATTAAATATGGTAAGAGTTAATTACTTAAAACATATAAATTCTTAACCTTAGACTCATCACAAACGATCATATCAACCAGAAAACCAGAGGGAGACAAAAGATTGAAATAAAGAAGATAGAGAATGAGGACGATAGAATGATAACATTCTCAAAACGTAGATCAGGCATCCACAAGAAGGCCAGTGAGCTTGTCACTCTCACTGGAGCTGAGATAGGAATTGTGTGTTCTCACCATATGGGAAGCCTTTCTCATTCGGGCATCCCTCCCTAGAAGCCGTTGCGAACCAGGAGCATCTGAATGACAACACTCATCTGCTGGTTGAGCTCACCGCTAGGTGAGAATTAGTGAACTGAATCAGCAGCATAATGAGCTGCTGTGCTGGCCGGATGAGGAAAATGCACGGGAGAAGATCTTGAACCAAAACAGGAAGGGGAAAGAGACTCAGCCTCATTGGTGGGAAACCCCAGTTGATGAGCTCAAGCATCAGGAGCCGCTTCAAATGGATGCAGCAGTTGATCTGCACAAAACTCCTCCATGGCACCTCCTATGTATTTTCATCATAAATAATATATCTGACTATCCTTTAAATTTGGCATTTGTCTACAGAAAATCTGAAGAAGCTACAGGTCCAAATGACTAACTTGAAAATGCTAAAAAGCTACCGACCGTAAATGCCTAGGATACAATTTCAGTATACAACTCATTTATTCCAAAAACTTGGACATAAGTTGGTGAGCATCTTTAGCAGCGAAACTCAAACTAATCTGTTAATATTGACACCAGACACAATAGATGAGACAACACAACGTCACACACTAAAGAAATCACAAGCTCACCACCACAGCAAACACCAAAAGGATACAGAAAAAATTCACCGCCTAAAGTTGTTAAGCTAAGGATACAGGGCTTAAAATACTCACCACTCAATGAAATCCATCAAAGAGATACAAAGTTTGATAATAACTCAAAGTTCATCGAATTCTCAAAATTAATCTCTATCATTTGGTTACAACTACATAAGCTTAAATAACTTTCTTGGAAGAATCCTAAAAAAATGACATTTGAAAAGAATACAGATTTTATTCTTCTATATTTCTGCAGTAGAATTACAGAGTACTTATATAAGTTTACAAGAGCAAATATTCACAAAACAAGAGAAAGTAAATAACGATCCCATGTTCAAAGGGATTACAAATCAGCCATATATAAGGAAATAATCTCTCTAAATTAGTCAAGTGAAGCCAACGAAATCTTAACACTCCCCCTCATGTTGGAGCATGTATATCTAGCATGTTCAACTTGGTTGTTAGCCTTTTAAACACCTTTCCTCCAAGAGCTTTTGTAAAAATGTCCGCCAACTGTAAATGAGATGGAACAAATTTAGTGATTATCTGACCATCTTGTATTTTCTCCCTTACCACATGACAGTCAAGATTTATGTGTTTGGTGCGTTCATGATATACCGGATTTGCTTCTATGTGAAGAGCAGCTTGGTTATCACATAATAGCTTCTTTGGTCTACGAAATTTGCATATCATTGAATAAAAATCTAAGCCAAGTGAGCTCACAGGTTGCTGCTGCCATGGACCTGTACTCAGCTTCTGATGATGACCTTGAGACTGTTTTATGCTTCTTTACTTTCTAAGAAATCAAAGAATCCCCTAAGAACACACAATAACTGTTGTTGATCTTAACTTGTTATAGACGACATAGGGGCTTTGCCCAATTAGCATCAGAAGCCTTTAAAGTAAAGGAATTGCTTGAGGCGAATAACAAACCTAAACCAAGGCGCTGTTTAAATATTTAATAATACGAAGAGCGATCCCAGGTGAGGCTTTCTTGGAGGCATGCATAAATTGGCTTAAGATGTTAGCGCCGAGTATGTAATGTCTTGGTCTCGTAATTGTGAGATATATTAGTCGGCCAACTAATCTCGTGCGAGTTGGATTATGCAAAAAGAAATCACCTTGATGGTTTGTGAGCTTCAAATTCATCTCCATGGGAAAATTTACCAGTTGAGCACCCAAGTATCCAACATCATCTATGATTTCTAAGGTATATTTTCATTGAGAGATAACAAGACCTGCTTTGGACCTTGCAACTTCCAGCCCAGAAAATATTTAAGAAGACCGAGATCTTTGATATGAAATTGCTGTTGAAGAAATTATTTGAGATTATGTATAGCGATTGCATCATTTCCAGTTATCACCATATCATCTACATAAATAAGAACAATGGTTATAGATGTGCCTTTTGTCTTCACAAACAATGAGTAATCCGAATGTGATTGAATAAAGCCAGCTTTCTTGACAGCATGAGAAAATTTCGCAAACCAATTGCGAGGAGCTTGTTTAAGCCTATAAAGGGACTTATGAAGTCGACAAACAAGCTTCTCCCCCTGTCGACAAAGTCCTGGCGGTGGAGTCATATATACTTCTTCTTCTAAATCACCATGCAAAAAGGCATTGGTCACATCCATTTGATACAATAGCCAATGTCTTACAGCGGCCACAGCAAGTAAACAACGAACAGTGGTCAATTTAGCCACAGGAGCAAATGTCTCAGTGTAATCCAGGCCTTCTTGTTGAGAAAATCCTTTGGCGACTAATCGAGCTTTGTAACGTTCAATCGTACCATTAGAATTGTATTTGATACGATAAACCATTTCACTTGCCAATGGGGACGATGACCAGCAGGTAAAGGGACCAAGGACCATGTCTTTTGTGATTTGAGAGCATCAAGTTCACGTTGCATAGCCTCTTTCCATTTCAGATCCAATACAGCCTGAGCATAAGAGGTTGGTTCTAGGACACTTGAAATAGTGTTAACAAAGTGTTTATGAGTAGAAGACAAAGAATCATAGGAAATGTATTTGCTTAAAGGATATTGAGTACCTGACTTAGTTGAAAATGACTGACTTTAAGTTGCAGTTGATGTTGTTGTACTAATTTGTCCACAATGAAAGTCACGAAGGAGAACAGATGGTTGCCTGACACGGTCACTTTTACAAATAGGAGGGGCAGGAGAAGATATAGAGGAAGAAGGGGAAGAAATTGATGACAATAAAGGATTAGGAGAGGGAATAATGGTCTCTGATGCTGGAGGGACAGGATGAGTTACAGGAGAAGATAGATCATCGATGTAATCTGATATCTTAGGCTGAGGAAAAGTGCTATCTAATGATTGTTCGATACGAAGAAAAGGAAAAATAGACTCATGAAAAATGACATCACGACTGGAAAAGAATTGGTGAGTATGGAGATCATATAACCGATAGGCTTTTTGGCCTATAGGGTAACCAACAAAGATGTATTGTCGAGCCCGAGAATCAAACTTATTGGATGGCTGTAGATTTGTTGCATAACAGAGACATCCAAAAACTCGTAAGTGAGTGTAGTTAGGTGGCTTATTATACAACAACTCATATGGAGATTTATATTGCAACAAGGGAGTGGGAAGACGATTTATAAGATAAGCTGCAGTAAGTAAACTCTCCCCCTAAAATTTTAAAGGAAGATTGGCATCAATTCTCAAAGCTCGACTAATGTTTAAGAGATGACGGTGTTTTCGTTCAACGACACCATTTTGTTAAGGTGTAGATGGACATGAGCTTTGAAATAAAATACCAAGGGTGGATAAATAAGGTTTCATGGAAAGAAATTTTGAGCCATTATCACTTCTAAGACATTTAACTTGACAATTAAATTGAGTGTTCACAAAAGAAATAAATGTTTTTATTAATTCTTGGGTTTCAGATTTAAATTTCATTAAAAAATCCAAGTGAAACGAGTGTAATCATCCACTATAGTCAAGAAATAATGTGCCCCTATATGAGTTGCAGTACGAAAAGGTCCCCAAATATCATAATGAATAAGATCAAATGAATGCAAAGTTTGAATAGAACTTGAAGAGAATGGTAAACGAGTTTTCTTTGCCAAAGGGCAAGTTTCACAGGAATGTTGAGAATCAAATACAAATGAAGGAATATTATTGCTTAAAAATTGTGAAGGTGCTTTTGAGGGATGTCCTAACCGCTTGTGCCAAGTAATATGTGTAGTAGAATCAGCATGATGAGTGATTGAAAAAGAAGTTGGTGTAGACTTCACTTGAGGAACAAAGTAGTACAAGCCATTAAGTACCGCTTAAGCCAATCATCTTCTTCAAGCTAGGTCGCAATATACAAAAGTGGGAAAAAAATGGATTGAACAATTCATGGCAGCAGTAAGTTGACTTACTGACAGTAAATTAACATGAAATGATGGTGCACATAATACATTATTAACATGTAGGTGGTTTGAGAGTTGTGTTGAACCAATTCCAGTTATCTTATAATAGGCACCATTAGGCAAGGTTACTTGAGATGACAGAGGAGTTTTAATAGGTATTGAAGTTGCTATGTGATTTGTTGCACCACTATCAATAATCCAGTGATTCAAGTCTGTCTTTTGGGTATTGAAAGATGAACAAAAAGGTATAGGGATACCTGTGTAGTTTGCTCGAGCAGGATTGTTACCATTTCTAAAGAAAGCTTTTATTTGGGCAAGCTCTTCAGAGGTAAATTGGGGAGTTTGTTCAGTTGGTGTCTTTGCTAAGTTCTGATTCATTTCAGCACTAGTTTGATGCACAACAGGTTTTCTACTTCGATTTGGAGGCTGAACGTCTTTGCCATGAAGCTTATGACCAACTGGGAATCCATTCAAGTAGTAACAACGATCTACTGAATGAGTTGTGCCCTCACAGTAAGTACAAAAGAAAGATTTCTTCATTCCTTGTGGCTTGGGATGAGAGGATGATCCTTGTTTGGTTTGTTGTTGTGCATCAAATTGTGTTTCTCTGGATTTATCACGAGCTTTGATACTCATGGCATGAATGAGATCAATGCCTTTGGCTTCAGTAAGTCCTCGCTGCTTTTCTTCCTCACGGAGAAGAGAATATGCCTTTTTGACAGTTGGTAGAGGATACATTAACATTATTTGTCCTCGCAAAGCTGAGTATGTTTCATTCAATCCCATGAGGAATTGTCCCAGCCTAATCTTTTCTTCTTTTTCTTTCAAGTCTTTTTGTCCTCCACAGGTGCATGTGATTAAAGGACTGCAAGTAGTTAGCTCATCCCACAACATTTTTATCTTTGTGTAATAAGAAAAAATTGAATCTTGATTTTGTTTCAATTCAACAATAGATTGCTGAGTTTGATAATGGTGGGAAAAATCACCTTAAGAGAAGCGTTCAAGGTCGTCAAAATCTCGAGGGTGTCTCTAAATAGAGTACACTATTTGCAAGCTCGATTTAGAGAGTTAAGGATCCAAGAAAGCACCATATCGTTGCATAAAGAATATTTTGGATCATCTTCATCCGGTGTGTGAATGGTTCCTTTGATGAATCCTAGCCTTTGTTTTTGCACTAAGACTCACTAGCATAGATCTCTTCCACATAGCATAATTTGTTCCATCTAAGACTTTTGGAACAAGAATCATGCCAGGATGATCGAAGCATGAAGAAAAGAGGGTCCGAGGAATCAACCGTAGACATAGACATAGTGTGATGAGAGGTTTGAGAAGATATATGATTTGGTGAATGATTGTGACTATCACTATCACTATCAATATCATCCATAAAAAAAAAAAAGCGGAAGTTTAATTGTTTTTGAATCAAAACCATTGCTCGATACCATAAAAAAAAAATGACATTTGAAAAGAATATGATTTTATTCTTCTATATTTCTGTGAGGAATTACAGAGTACTTATATAAGTTTACAAGAGCAAATATTCACAAAATAAGGGAAAGTAAATAACGATCCCATATTCAAAGGGATTACAAATCAGCCATATATAAGGAAATAATCTCTCTAAATTAGTCAAGTGAAGCCAACGAAATCTTAACAAATCCTCCAAGCATAGATAACAGAAATATCTTTCCAATGATGTATGGCTCGAAAATTCGATCTCATGCAGTACAGTTTAATTCCCAAAGATGCCCCTTCTGCACAGAAATTCTGCTCACTTGATTAATATAAGAACTTGAGCTGCACTTGGTATAACTTGATTACCAAATATTTCAAACGCCCTTGTGTTAAATATAATCAAGTAATGGACTGATGAACCAGATTTGAGTCATATATAAAACTCACCATGCAATTACATCATCAAACTAGCTATTTAAACCATGATCATGATAACAAGTGGATAAATATACTCCCGAAAACAAGTGAATCGTTCTAAATATATTTGAAATTCCTACATTTGGAATTTGATGAAGAATGAATGTAAGGGATTTAGAGGGCAATAAAAAAGATACATATATTTATAAGGTTTGGATGGAAATGAAAATCCTTGTCCAGTAAACGTTAACCCCGCTGAACTGACGCGTTTCTCAAACTCGTAATCGTGGTATAAAGTGAAATCATGGCCAGATTGAATCGCCACAGGGCTTTTGGTTTCACATGATTGTTTGTGATACATAGGAAACAATAAATCTTTTCAACTTAAAATATTAATGCAAAATTGACAACCATTCATGTAAATTAGAACGACAAAAGAATAATTTAATCCAGTAATAGCTAAAATGCAGATTATCTACAGGAGCAATTATGGTATAGTTACTCATCTACTGATACACAAGAGACAATTGATGTCATACATTGAAAAAGCATGATTTTGGGGTGATGCATTTTTACGAGTTGTTTAGCCACATCAACGATTGTCGATCTATCATCTGCAGTTGTATTATCAACGAAACAGTCCAGCGCAATATGGAAACAATATTATTTGAAATTAATATAAGAAAGATTATTGATGACAACAAAAAGCCTTGAAGTTTTAGTAAGTAAACGAGTAGATGTGAGACTAATTAGGTAACAAATGTTTAAAATTCCAATATTTGCAACATAATAATCCATATACGTGTGTGTGTGTGTGTGTGTAGAAGTAATTAAGGAGCAAAATCCATTTAAATGCTATATGTATGTGTAGAAGTAATTAAGTAGCAAAACTCATTATTCAAGCATTTAAATGTTTGCACTTGTCATTAGGCGTTTAAAATTAATAGCCGGGCATTTTTTAGTTGGGTCCTTTCTTTTTCGGAAAGAACATAAAATCCATTAAAATTTAAAACATGTATCATTGATGCAATACCCAAAAAAAAAACTGAGTAATTATTAGTATTATTTGATTATATTGTTGTGATTATTGATTTATTTTCTAATATGATTATTATTTTTATTGTTATTCGTCACTAGTATTAATAATGTATTAGTGCCTGGACGTTTTCGGTTGGGCCCTGGATTGTTATTGGGCCAAGTTTTATTCGTTTTATGTGCAGTTTACCCAAGTCCGCCAGCAAAAAAGCTGATTATAAACTAGGGATGACAATTGAGCAGATATGGATTGGATCTACATTACTCCAGATCCATATTCGTAATAAAAATTAAGATCCGTATCCGCTCCAGATCTGTCATGGATCTATATTTTTCTCTCCATATCTAGATCAGAAACAAAAAATAAAGATTTATATCTGCTCCAAATCAAAAAAGAAAAATTAAAATCCAAATCTGCTCTAGATCCATCATGAATTCTAAATCTCAATAATAAGAGATCAATTTTTTTTAGAAAGAAAATTTAAGACTAAAATGCATTGGTAACAATTAAATTATATAATGTGTACAAAAAATCTAATAAGTATTGTAGCTTCTACTTTTACACCAAAATAAATAAATAAGAAAGATAATAAAATATCGACCAAAAGTAATTGCAGGAATAAGATCATTATAATATTCTAATGTCTCATTTACTATCTTTATATCCACTGCACATCATCATCATTCCTATATCATTAAATAATAACATATAAGTTAAAAATAATTTATTAGATTCAGTGCTTTATTATTTTTATTATGATCATATTTAACTAAATATATGATTAACATAATTATTTTATAGTTGATAGCCGCCATTGATTAGTGATTATACAAAATAAATAAGATTATGAGAAAATGATAGAAAAATAAACTCAAGTCTATGGATTTTCCTAACAATTAAAGAACTGATCCAAGCATTCAAATGAAGTGGAGAAGCGAGAGTAGACTAAAGAGGAAAAAAGAGACTAAATTGTAGAGTGAAAAACTTAAAAAAATTAGGGCAGGCTATCCTAATTTTATTTTACACTTGATAATTTTTTGTCTTATTATCAATTAAGTACCTTTAAGTTTTAAAATTCTTAAATACATGCTAATGAATTAATTTTATCATCATTTATAAATTTTATCATCATTTATAATTACATAATTGTTAAGAATTTTTTAAAATAAAATTACATTAAATGGTGAGTGGATATGGATTTGGATATAGACAATAAGATAAATTCGAATTTGCTCCAGATCTGCCTTAGATCCACGCATTGATATCCAAATCCATTTTAATCCGACCCAAATCTGATCCAATTGGATTTGGATCACATGGATCTTGGGTCAGATCCGATCCATTGTCATCCTTATTATAAACAGTGAACGAAAACGAGAGCTGGCTCCTCCTCCGCTCATATTAGTTGGCCATTTGAGATTGACGAGAGACGGGCAATAATTTTTCTTCGCTTTTATCATTGAAGTACAAAAATTATTGGGTAATTATGAATGTGCTTAAGGTATGCATTTCTATGACATTGAGGGCTAGTCAATAAGTTTCAACTACTGTTAAAAAAGGAGAAAGGTTATAGGAACTAGTTCCTTGAATAGAATGGAGCCTATAATTTTATATGTATATGATGATGTTGATGGGAGTTCAATTTTGATGTTAGGTTATGGTTGTTGGTTTATAAGGTTAAGCCTATTGTTGTAACTGCCGCAAAGTAAATAAATTAGACTTTGGACTAGGATCACGACCAGCAAATACATTTGTGTGACACTTTGTCCATTTGCATAGTCAATGTATGAAAGACTTTTATTTAGTATTATTAGTACTAATGCTATAATAATATTTTTAAAAAATAATTGGTCAAGCTTTAAATAGCTTTGATACATAAACTACTCATTCAATTTTTTTTTTCTATTGCACTTTAGTTTCCACTCTTAATAAAGTAATAGTTCATATATTTTAGCTTGAGTTGGTTTCTTCACCAGAAACTTGTTATTGAGTGTTTATTCGTTTATATTAGTATGCAAGACGTTTTAGGGGATGTAATCATTTTTAAATAATGTAAAGTAATGTCGCGCTTTCTAATTTTTTGTAGTTAGTTTTAAGTGAACATTTCCTTTATTATTTTTAAGTATCTACCGTATTTGTGAAAATTGATTGGTTTTGTTCGATAGATTTACTCGTGGTGGCGGATGTTTTGTGTCTGTTAGATGTCGCTGGCTGTGATTACTGGTGATGTGTTGGATGTTGCTAGGTGCTGGTGATTTACTTTTAGCATATCAGTTTTATGGTTTCATGAGCTATTTATTTTGTGTAATGGATCATTAGTTTATGTACTTTTAGCATATTGTTTAACCACATAGTATGTATCTTGGTCCTTTAATTTTTGGTTCTAGTGGATGTTGAATTTGATAGAACTATTTGTGTGAACAATTTAATAATTTGCCAGTATTTTCATTCAATGGACATATATTTCTATTAAATTGCATTTTCAAATTTTCAAAATTTTTATTTATTTATTTTTTAAAATAAACATTGATACTACGGTGTTAGTCTTTTGATGGTGCTATTGTAATCAATGTTTTGTTTTTTTAAATTCCATAGTATGATTATTCTTGTGAGTATGTTGTATTAGTATTTGTCTAATAACATATTAATTGAATTCACTGACACCAAAATCACTAACACTAAATTATAGTGTCAGTATTTGTTGAATACAAATTTTTTGGTATTAAAGCTCAGTGTTAGTAAAACCACTACTAAAAAAATGACTTTCACTGACACTTTGCTTCTGACACTTTAAAAAATGTGTCAGTAATTACTTAACTATGCACCATTTTCCGCTTTTAACAAATAGGTGTCACAAATTATTGATATTAGTGTGTCAGTAAATTAAATATCAGAGATCACTGATACTAATGTATCAGAGATTAAAAAAAATAATTATAATTTGTTTTGATTTCAACTCGAACCTAGAACTTCTAAAACTCTAAAATTTTTAGATATAGACCACAAACCACTAAACCATGTAGATTTAAGTTAAGACATAATGTTATATAAAAACTTAACATATAAAAAACAAAACCCTAATTCCCTTTCTTTATTGTGCAAGAGAGCCCGCGCCGCAGCCGCCTAATTTCCCTTCCCGTGCTTGACTTCTTCTTCTCTATCGTGAAAGACGGAGAATGACCATGTTGTTGCTGCGCCCACGCGCCGCCGCTATCACTTCCGTTCCAACGACCTTCCCAGCCGTTCTCCATTTGCTTTGTTTGCCGCCTTCTGGTTTTGTTCTCCTTCCATTTTTGTCATCAACCGCACAAGGTAAAAGGCGTAATTCAATCTTCTTTTAGGCATGGGTAAGTGGCATTATAGGCACTGAAACTGCTGAGAGAAAAGTTTCATACTAGTACAGGCACTTTGCTCTCTTCAATCTTTGTACTTTTCATTTTTCCTTTGAATTTCATTTCTGGTTATTCAAAATTTTTGAGTTTCTTTTTTATTTCCACCCTTTACACAAACTCATCTCCAAATTTTTGGCCTTCTCCTTTTGGCCATTTTGCTTTCGGATTTTACACCAGTGGCAATGGCTTCAAGGTTGGAATATGGCTCATTGACAGCAGCAACCTAGCAAATAAAACAATTGTATGGATTGCTCGACGCGAAGACTCGTGGTCTCATCCGGTGCTGCTCTGCAATTCTCTGTAGATGGCAGCATAGTCCTACTTCGCAACTCCAATGGCGAAGTCCAGTTGATAGCTGAACCTACTCAAAGAGTTCTGATTCCCTTTGTTTTATTTTTATTTTAAAAATAAAAAGAAGATACTTTGATATTTATTTACATGAAGCAATAGCAACAAATTGAAAAAGGGAGTTTTCTCCTTGTGAAACCCTAACTAGGCTTGATTCAAGAGAGCCTTCCTTCCACTTGGTAAGAATTAAGAAACCAAAAGAAAAAAAAGCTCATTTTCATTCATTTCATTCCAATACCAAATTGAATTTTCTTTAATTTATTTTGTTGGTCTTTGTAACACAAAAATATTCAATAATAATACTTAGGACATCTTTGTGAAGGGGGAAAAATAGAGGAGCAAGCGATTTGCAACAAGCCCTCGAGCTTCAGTAGAAGATTAGTGGGCCAACTGATGTTCGAAGCATCATCCTCACAGGGCTCTTTTCTTGGCAGCCCAATTCCTTCCCCGCTCACTCTCCCATTTTCTATCAAACTTTTCTCTTTCCTCTGCTTCACAATAGCGATGCAGAACCTCTACTAGTACTTCAATCTTCATTTGTTTAATTTTTAATGAAACTAAAGAGACTAAGAGTTTCATTGATTTTTTTAACAGAGAATGGTTAAAGTCCTTGACCACACAAATGCATGTTTTACTTCTTAGTAGGATGATTATATTTGATTTGACAAGTGTTATTGCGCATGAATGCATGTACAAGTTTGCTAGATTTTGTGTTGAAATAAGATTAGAAAAAAACTTAGGAATGTAAGGTCTGATAGTTGCATTCCTGGAAAGCTGATTATTAGGATCAATAAATGTTGTCACTCAAGGAGTTTGTATTGTTTCTTAACAAGCTCTTATTTCCACTATACATCAAATTTTTAATATCATCTTGTAACTATCTGGCTCTTTATAATATTGTATGTGTTTTCTTACTGGCCTTTACATGGGTAGGATACTATGTATTAAGCATGTATGTGGTTGTTTTCTATATATATTATGTTCATATAAAAATAAATATTAGCCATGATAACAGAAGTAGAAAGAAGGCGTTTTTGAAAGTTTTATGAATTTGTCTCCACCTCAGGCTTCCGAAATTGGGTTGTTAAGTGAAAATAATAAGGTTAATTGGTCTTTCTTTTATTTAGTTATTTATTTCTATCTTTTTCATGTTGAATAATTTATTTTGTGCAAATGTAAAAATCATAATAAAATTATTAAGTTTTTGTGCTGATTTTGGGAGTTGGTATGCAGGGATTGAATGGAGAAAAAAGAAAGAGAAATGATGATAGAGTGGTGGAGAAGCCAAGAAAAGTGATTCAGGTGAGAACAAAAAAGGCAGAGTAATGGCCAGTCTATATGTGGGAATCTCTAAATTGGAAGCCAGGATGGTATGAAAAGGATAAGAGGCTTCTAATAATTTTTCTTAATTTTCAAGTGTTTCTACTAATTTTTATTATATTTTTATTATAATACTTTTCACAGGATGTTCTGGAAAGCACTTGTCATATATCTTTAATTCTTGTGACAGATTATATTTCTAGAGACAATTTGCAACGAGGGAGACATAATTGAAAGAAATATGCATCTTAAAATTTAGCAAAGCCCCTACCATGCTAAAGCATATGGCTACTTTCCCAATGTCCGTTTAAATTTAATTTAATTTATTTATTACTTAATATGGTGCACCACCGGGGTGTCGTGCATGCCTAATTTTAAAGCTGGATTACAATATAGTATATTTATTTATTTACAAAGCTTGAAAGAATTTCCTCATTGACTTTAATCTTGGCTATTACTTTAGCTTACTTATATACTTTATTTATTTATTTAAAAGAGGGATTGACAAAATAGTGGATGAAACTATAACATTCATCTTTGTTTAATTATCTTTAAGCTAAAGTTGTAAAATATGGAAAGAATCCCTAAAAACATGCGCATGATAGATACATATTAATTTGATATAGCGAGTTAATAAATATGGATTGTCTTTATATACGCTTTGATGAATTTACCTTTTTTTTAAGATTGGCTTTCTTATAAATATTTCTCTAATTTATAGGAGGACTATCAGTTGCTGATCAATTAGAAGACATTCCAACGATTTAGGATTGATCAAGATTAATTGTGAGTGGAATGTTTGCAAATTAATACATACGTTATTATTAATTTATAAGTTTTTCATATAAGAACAAAATACTGAGTTTACATGTATTATATTTATTTCTTGCATAAATTTGAAAAAAATATTTGCTAGAGTAGTTCTATGAAATTGTGATACTCGTCAAGAATTTATGATTAATAATTTAGTCTTGGCATGCCATAAACGACCAAATCCATTGAATTAGGCAGGGCTTAAAATATTAAAATAAGCTTAAATTACCACTACATTGACAATGTGAAAGCGTTCGAAATAATTAGCGTTTGGTCGCTAGACTATTAAATTGGAAGAGTAATAATGCAGTTTCTAATATTTTATTTCAATATTGGTTGTAGATGCATATAATCCATTTTAGTTTTTAGAAATATAATTGTTGAGTCCAATATATTTTGTGTTGACTATTCATGGCCTCTAGTAGTTTTTATAGCTATGGTTAATATTGTTAAATATAAGTGTACTGGAAAAATTATTTCACTTTATAGGAATCCATTGATTTATAGGACTTGTTGATTACAGGAGTTGTAAGTGATTTTTCCAGAATTATGAATTTATTATTGGAGCTATAATTATAATAATTGATATTTTGGTGTACTAATTGATTTTATGTACTTGCAGATGAGGAAAAAATGAAGCCGCAGATTGATATTGAGTGACCTTGAGCTTTTTTTTTGTTGGATAATGTTTATTGAAACTAATTTAATAATTTGTTGTCAAAAACTTAGTTTGGTACTTATTATTTTTTTTCTCCAAACAGTGTAATTGAATTATGTTAATTTAAGTGATGAGTTTGATATATTTATTATGTGAATTGTTTTGCGAGATTTGGTATACGTAATAAGTTTTGAGTTTTTTTAATTGTAAAACAAATAAGAAAATATAATTAAAACAAAAATATCCTATTAACTAAAACTAGCATAACAACACTTGATTCTGAAGTACTGTAGTCACATAAATCATTGACATGTAAATTGTATCATTAAATACTAACACTATAGTGTTACTGTTTTGGCGATACTATAGTGACACGAATTACTGACATGTAAAATAGTATTATCAAATACTAATACTATAGTGTCATTATTTTTGTGATACTATAATGACACGAATTACTGACACCAAAATCACTGACACTAAAAATTAGTGTCAGTGCGTTCTGGCTTGAGCATTATTGACACAATTAACAAGTGTCAGTAAAAGTGATTACTGACACTAAGTTGGTGTCAGTAAAACTCATTTTTGTAGTAGTGAACATATTACTGACACTATTTACACATCATTGAAGGTCATTTTCTTTCTACTAGTGTTTGAAATTTTACATTTGATGGTATTGATTATAATTCCTTTCAGCCACTACCCATCAGCAATAATATTATATTTACCTACAAATCAATAATTTACTAAAATTACAAATATTTTGTAATAAACTATGATCCTATTGCCACTTGTTTTTTTCTTGAAGTTTAAATATAGTTTGATTTCACCTCTAATTTTCCTTAATACTTCTAGAAGTTCTATGATTGAATTCTAAAATTGCGAGATTGTTTATTTTTTATTTTTTTGGTTAATTTAACTCACATTTAGTGGATTAATTCATTCTTAATTGATTAGATTGGTAAAACACAATGAATTTTTAATTGAATAAAATGTATGTTCATTGGATTGTATATACACTCTATAAATTATTAATTAATTATTAATTTATCTATTAATTAATATCTCTTTTTTTTAATAGGTATTGTGCGGTTCCAAAATTATTAATTTATAGAGGTTTTACTGTATCTCGCAGAAAATTCAAACTTGGGTGGCCAACTAAATAAAATTTCTTAAAAACTATTTATTAAGGATTTTAAGGGAAATTGTTATCTTTACTTATTTATTAGGTAAAATTGGCTAGATATCGTCAGATTTTTTATAATTAATGTAGTTGTTCTCTGGTTTTTAAATATTTAGGTAAATTTGAACTCATTTACCTGTAACATGCTTGAATAAGTAATCTGGAGAGACTTGAGTTTGTATATTTTTTAAAGAGCACAACTAAGTTTACATTTATGTATGATACACACATGCACGCGCTCACGTGCATTGGTGTATTTTACGCGTTGTTCCCTATAAATGTCTTGACATTTTTCTTGAGCCTTGTCCAAGCCTTAAATTAACATTACGAGGAGTAAAACTAAAAGAGAAAAATCTTTTTTTTTGGGTTTTATTGAACAGAGAGTAATTGGCATTGAGCCTTAGCAAGGGGGTGACTGTTATCATTTGGTGGCTGGGTCAATTCCAGGATGCGGTTTACAACAGCTTCAATGGAGGGGTGACCAAAGGAGTAAGGCTTACCAGATAGTGAGGACACCACAATGCCAATCTCAGTGCTAGTTAGAGTGACAAGCTCACTGGCCTTCTTGTAGATCCCGGATCTACGTTTAGAGAGTGTGATCATTCTATGATCCTTATTTTCAATCTTCTTGATCTTAATTAATCTCTAGCTTCTTCAGGAGATTGAGACGAGGAGGATTGAAAATGAGGTGACAAGATGATTAACATTCGCCAAACAGAGATCCGAAATCTACAAGAAGGCAAGGGAGCTTGTTACTCTCACTGGCACTGAGATTGGATTGTGGTGATCTCACTAGCAAGCCTTTCTCAGTTGGTCATCCTCCATTGAAGCTGTTGCAAACGGTTTCCTGGGTTGAAGCAGCCATCAAATGACAACACTCGTCCACTTATTGGGGCTTACCGCCAGCTGAGAAAAATAATCAATCTCGAGAACAAAAGAGGCAACTTCGGGTGGCGTTTCCGGATGAAGAATTCACAAGAGGCCTTAAAAGTTTGCGAGAGAGCTCTTGATTTGGGGTTGTGCATCAAATCTTAAGAAAGGCTTCGAATTATTGACTTGAAACTTGATGTAACATTTGATTTTATGTCGGAAATATGAAGAGCTCTCAATCTGATCGAAGAACGAATACGTGAAAATGCATAAATTTGAATGATACATTTATTTTCCATTTCTTAGTATTGATTATAAACGTTACTTTGTTTTTTTTTTCCTAAAACAAAAATATCTAGAAATGAGTATTTTCACATATATGTAATATGTCCTTTAAACCATTAAATACTTGTTTATTTATTTATTTTTTAGAAGCATCACCTATTAATTTGTCGAGGTTAAATACTTATTTATTTATTGATTTAGCTTTTAAGAAACATCAACTATTAATTAATAAATTTTTTATAGTCCCAATACAAGTAATTTATCGAGATTTTATTGTACGTAATAATTTTTGCGTTTCTGATTTGGGATAAAGGGCTAAATTTATAATTTTGATAAATTAAGAAGATAATAATTTCTTTTTTGAAAACACTTATACAAACCTAGGTTGTTACCTCATCATATTTTCTTTATAATTAGGAAGGTGAGGATTTATGTATTTACTCTAGGTTGTTACCATTCCATATTTTCTTTATAAAATTGTTAATGAATTAAATTCTTCAAGAGTTTATGGTAAGTCATTCAGTAGCTTTATACACCTGTATTAAATATGGTAAGACCTAGTTACTTAAAACAAACTAATTAATTTTACGCGTCTTTCCTCTTATAAATTCATCATAAAACGATCATATCAAAGCCCAAAAAAATCATTGTTCATAGAAAAAGAAATAAGCCCATCACATTGATTTTCCAAATGGCAGCCAAGAAAACCAGAGGGAGACAAAAGATTGAAATGAAAAAGATAGAGAATGAGAACGATAGAATGATAGCATTCTCAAAACGTAGATCGGGTATCTACAAGAAGGCCAGTGAGCTTGCCACTTTCACTGGAGCTGAGATTGGAATTGTGGTGTTCTCACCATCTGGGAAGCCTTTCTCATTCGGGCATCCCTCCCTAGAAGCCGTTGCGAACCGCTTCCTGGGGTTGAACCAGGAGCATCCGAATGACAACACTCATTTGCTGGTTGAGGCTCACCGCCGGGTGAGAATTAGTGAGCTGAATCAGCAGCATAATGAGCTGCTGCGCCAGCTGGATGAGGAAAATGCACGGGAGAAGATCTTGAAGCAGAATAGGAAGGGGAAAGAGACTCAACCACATTGGTGGGAAACCCCAGTTAATGAGATCAATCATCAGGAGCTTCTTCAAATGGATGCAGCAGTTGATGATCTGCACAAGACTTTTCTTGCCAAACTAAATGAAAAGACTGCTGCCGCCTCTTCCTCCATGGCACCTCCTATGTATTTTCATCATAAATAATATATCTGACTATCCTTTAAATTTTGCATTTGTCTACAGAAAATCCGATGAAGCTACGCCTCCAAATGATTAACTTGAAAATGCTAAAAAGCTACCGACCGTAAATGCCTAGGATACAATTTCAGAATGCAACTTATTTTATTCCCAAAACTTGGATATAATTTGGTGAGCATCTTTAGCAGCAATACTCAAACTAATCTGTTAATACATTCAAGTAATGAACTGCTTTACCGTTGATGAACCAGATTTAAGTCATATATAAACCCCGCTATGCAATTACACCTTCAAACTAGCTATTGAAACCATGATCATGATAACAAGTGGATAAATATACTCCCGAAAACAAGTGAATCGTTCTAAATATATTTCAAATTCCTCCTTTTGCAATTTGATGGAGAACGAAGGTCAGGGATTTTGTGGGCAATCAAAAAGATACTTACATGTATAAGGTTTGGATGGAAATGAAAATCATTACCCAGAAAATATTTACCCCTGCCCCAAAGAATTTTTACTCAAACTCGGGTAATCAGGTATAAAGTGAATTCATGGCCAACTGATACAAAGGAAATAATAAATCTTTTCAGCTTAAAATCTTAACACAAAATTCACAACCATTCATGTAAGTTAGAACTACATATGAATAATTTAATCTAGTAATAGTTAAAATGGAGATTATCTGAAGTAGTTATTCATCTACTGATACACAGAGACAATTGATGTCAAGCGTTGAAAATGCATAATTTTGGAGTGATGCATTTTTCCGAGTTGTTTAGCCGTCAACGATTGTCGATCTATCATCTGCAGTGGTATTATCAGCTAAACAGTCAAGCACAACATGGAAATAATTTTTTTGAAACAAATTTAAGAAGATTGATTGATGACAACAAAAAAACCTTGAAGTTAGTGTAGGAGTAGGTGTGAGACTAATTGGGTAACAAATTTAAAAAATTCTAATATTGGTAATATAATAATCCCTATATATATATAGAAGAAGCAAATCCATTGTTCAAGCATTTTAATGTTTACACTTGTCATTGGGTGTTTAAAATTAAAATCCGAGAATTTTTTAGTTGGGTCCTTTTTTTTTGGGGAGGGGGGGGGGGGGGGAACCTGAAATCCATAAAAATATAAAAAATGTGACGTTTATGTAATACCCAAAAAACAATTGAGTAATTATCAGTACTATTTTATTTATATTGCTGCCATTATTGATTTATTCTCTTATTTTATTGTTATTTTTGAATTATGTCATTATTTTTGTTATTTGTTACTACTATTAATGTTGGTATCAGTATTAATAATGTATTAATGCTTGAACTTTTTGGTTTGGGCCTATGATTGTGTTGGGCCAAGTATTATTTGTCTTTTACATTCACATTCACTTCTTTTTTCTTGATCTTGGCTTCTATCACATAGAAAATGTTTACTTTCCTCCCCTTCACTAACACTAGAGACCTTTGGTGAGCTTCCATTTTCCTTCACCAAATTGGTTAGTATAACCATCATCGTCAAGCTTGCCTGTAGATATCAAATTAAGGCGAATATCTGGTATATGTCTGACAATCTTATATGCTCCTTCATTTCCCATCCGAACATGACCATAATCATTGTGAAATAATTACGATGTGCAGTAACATGAGACGAAATACCTAAATCAATCACCCAATCATTAATATGGCAAGTGAGATTTACTAAGCTCTCATCATAAACAATACCCAAATTACTATCAATTATGGCTGCAGTATCCTCTTTGTCATTTTTCTGACCATCACCTTTTTCTTTCATTTGTTCTCTTTTCCACAATATACACTCTCTTTTAACGTGACCCATTTTCTGACAGTGCACTTCATATTTCTCCTCTCGTACTTAGATCTTCCTTTATAGTTATCTTTTACTGGTGAAAATTTCTACTTTGACTTCTCCCCTGCCTTTCTTGTTTTTTTGAAACAAGTGCATCTAACTCAAAGAGAACTGCTTCAACACTCTTTCTTCTAGATTCCTCATTTTATAGCCTATCTGTAATCATATCCAAGGTTAACTTCTCATTTGACACTAAATTATTCACTACCACCACTAATATCTCTTAACTGTCAGACAAATAACTAAGCAACAACAATGCTTATAACTCATTATCTAAAATAATTTTCATAGTAGTCAATTGATTAACCAAGCCCTGAAATTCACTAGTGTGTTCAATTATATTGCGCCCTTTTTTGTATTTCAAGTTAACAAGCCTTTTCATTAAATTGGCTTTATTCTATATTTTCTACTGCTCATAAATTGTTTTCAATTTCCTCCAAAGAACATCAGCTTTGGATTCCTTCGCGACATGGTGGTATGAACTCTTATCAATCCATGAACTAATGGCACCCACATCCTTATTATTTAATTGCGCCTATTTCTTATCATCTATTGAGCCTATTTCTTATCATCTAAATCGGCGGGTCTAGCTTCTTCACCTTCAATGGGTTCATGTAAATTTTTCATGTACAACAAATCTTCCATCTTACACTTCCAAATACCATAATTCCATGATTTTAATTTAATCATACATGTCAAAGATTCCTCCATCTCAACCACACAAGTAATAAAAACACAACCTGACACTCTGATATCACTCTATTGGGAAAGGGACTCATACAAGCAGTTGTAAATTAAGCGGAAACAAAACTCTTTCTCTCTTTATGAGATTAAAATAGGATGTACACCACAAATAAATAGGTAGAAAAATAATCCTATAAAATCCAAAGTAAAAATCAACCGTAAGATAAACATATTTTTATGTGGAAAATCCAAAGTGGGAAAAACCACGGACAGTAGTTCGATAAAATCTTTTCACTAGCTTAATGAGATTACAACATAAATTCTTCTCTAGATAATATTGGAGGCTACCAACACCAAGAATCTCAATATTCTTGGTTTATAATAACAATATAATAATTGTTTCTCTAACAAGTAGATATCTCAAATAACAGCCAACGAGATGATAAAATAAAAGTTAAGACTAATAAGATTGTAGAGGGCGATGCCAGAAACTTATCCTCAAATTTAGGGAGAAATTAGAGTTAATTTTACTTTCCGATTATCCAATTAAAGAAAATTTTACCCCTAAATTGTAATAGCTAGGCATTGTCTTCTTCTCTCTTTTCCCACTCGTCTTTTTGGGATAATAAAACTAGGGCTGCCGCTTGCTTTTAAAGCCAAATTTCGTGGCAATTTTCATCCAAGTCCAAAGCTTAATGTTAATTACACATCAAGCAAGCCTTTTTTGGGCTTTGAGCTTTTGGGCCCCCAAGTGAGATTGACCTAAAAGATTTATAGGTTTTGTTTGATATATTTACTGGTGATGGCGGATGTTTTGTGCTTGCTTGATGCTTGATTCGTATTAAAAATTATTTGATTATCAAGCGATGAAATGTTATTTTATGCTTATATTATAATTTGTATTTGTGTTTATTCAAATTATTAGGAATTATTAATTATGTTTTAACTGTATCTAATTTTGTGTATTTTTACGTGTTTATTAGGTAAAATATTAATTTCACATAATTTGAAACTCCAAACAGATAAATGGATGTCAAATTTGGATTCTTGAGGTTCGCAAACCTTAAGATGAGTCAAGATTGGCTTAAAATTTAGCTTGTGCAAAAATTAACTTTTTATATTGATTAAGATATGAGTGCATTGGATAACTATCAATTTTGACTAAATCTCAACTATTCATGATTCAATGGCCACGATCGAGCCACGCGGCAATGGTTGGTGAAGCAAGTTATAGAATCTGAATCTTTGTATTCAGGTCGACCCAATCCACCCATTAACTCGCCAAATCTCAACCGTTCATTGACCAAATCAGACGCTTCACAAGATGCCATTTGTAATGTTGACTTTGAAGTTTGACCAGTCGTTGGATCGTTATCTAATGGTTGTGTAGAGCACATGCATTAAGCTTATGATGGACCGCAATACACTAGATTATGAATTCTTTTTTCTATAAATAGAGCCTCATTTTTAGGTTTTGATTATCTCTCTTCTTCTCAATTTCTCTCAATTTCCCTGTAATATTGTTTTTTATGTGTGTTTTAATATTTTGCATAATTATTTTTATAAATAAATTTAGTTTATTTTCAATTTTCGTTGTTTTTAATCCTTTTAAGTATAAGTAATTTAATTTTAATAATTATTTTTATTTCAATTATACTTAGCTAAATAAGAATAGTTGGGCTAAGGTGAAACTCTTATGAAATAACCGAAATATGTGGTTGTGTGCACAGTTTTCTTACGAAATAACTAAAATCCGAACCGAAAGACCGGGTTATTCTTGGAATTTTATTTAAATAGACACGTGTTAAATTTTAATTGGTTGCGTAAGATAACTAAAATAGGCATGCACACACACGATTACGGGTATATATATATTTAAAAATTGTTGTTGGTGTTTGTTTCCAAATTTTCTTTTTATTTTGTGTTGTAATTTTTAATTGTTGTTATTTTTATTTGTCTTTACAACATTATGTTTATGTAGATGGAGTATTGGAGTTTGATTATGTATTTTGAAATCTTAATATTTCATATTTTGTAAGTACCTTATTAGTAGTTAGTAAGATATTAGTGATAAAATGTGTTTTGAATACTTTGTATTTATTGTTAATATTTGTAATGAAATTAGGTTAAATTAATTATTGAAAAATTATTACATTCATGAGGCTTAATGGGCTAAAAATTTATAAATTCAAAATAGGCCAAAAAAAAGCCGAAGGCCGAAAATATGTTCGGTTTTTATTGAGTTCGGTTCTTATTTGGTTCTTTTTATAAAATAACCGATTTAAATCGGTTTTGCTTAATTTCGATCCGAACCGAACCGGACTGATTCGTGCCCAGTATTATTTATAGTAGACAAACAAGAGAGTATGGCACAATAAATTCTTAATATCTTAATAGAAGGTATGGTAAAATGGTATTTTGACTTATTGTAGACAAATTAAATTTTGGCACAATAAATACTTAATTCATAATAAAATTAATGGGAAAATAATAATAATTTATATAATTAATCTTTTAATTAATAGGGCAGAATTTATTAAATTTTATTTACTACTAAGAGTGGATACATAACCCTAACTAATTCAATTTCATAGTTTCATTTAAATTAAGTTGCATATATTCAAGTTTTATTTTTATTTTTAGATAAAATAAAATAAACAAATTAAATTGTTTCTTTGTGGATCGACCTCAGACCGACCGAGTTATAATAGAATAAGACACTCTTGTACTTGGGAGTTAAAAATCATTTTTAAGTTGTGTCAATGCAACTGGCTGTGATTACTGGTGATGTCTTGGATGTTGCACGGTGCTGGTGATTTACTTTTAGCATATTAGTTTTTATGGTTTGATGAGCAGTTTATTTTGTGTAATGCATCATTAGTTTATGTACTTTTAGCATATTTTTTTAGCACATAATATGTGTCTTGGATGGTTGAATTTTGGCTTTTTGTGTGCAAAGTGTAATGATTTGCCAGTATTTTCATTCAATGGACATATATTTCTATAAATTTTTATTTACAAATTTTTATTTCTTTTATTTTTTTAATTTTTTCAAATAAACATTGACACCATGGTGTTAGTCTTTTGATGGTGTTATTGTAATATATATATATATATAGGGCCATGAATGTCTAAATTGAATTCCTGTTTCATGAAGAAAATGATAAAAGGATCTGTATTCACCACCCCAGTCTGACTGAAGACATTTAATAGGCTTATCCAATTGTTTTTCCACTTAAGCTTTAAAGATTTTAAACACTTGAAATGTATCAGCTTTAGTTTTCAAAGGGAAAATCCAGGTGAACCTTGTGAAGTCATCCACAAAGCTAACATAGTATTTGTACCCTTGGATAGAAGGTGTAGGAGAGAGTCCCCATAAATCAGTATGTAGAAATTCCAAAGTATTTTTGGTTTTGGTTTCAGTTACTGGAAAATGAAGTTTATGCATTTTTGCCATCTTACAAGCATCACAAGAATAAATTGTTTTATTGCCACTGATATTCTTTAAAGAAGAATAATAATTGATTACATGGCTAAGCACCTTAGTATTAGGATGACGTAGTCTCTGATGCAAAACCATAGTATTCAACATACAACTTGGAGTTTGACAACATAGTGCTTCTGTATGCAAACAACAAGCAGTTTTATTTGGAAACTTTGAAACAATAGTTGAAAACATTGAAATAGGCTGATTTGAAACAGCTGACTCGACATGAGTAAGTAGACTTTGGTTTGACTGTGAAGTAGACGACTTGGTTGAGGAAACACACAGCAATCTATATAAACCTTTTTCAGCTTTGCCTTGCAGCATAACTAAATTCTTCACCTTGTCCTTCACAAAACAAAAACTATTAGTAAATTCAATCACAACATTATTATCTCTGGTTAATTTGGATATACTTATCAGGTTTTTGGTTATTTTTGGGACAAGTAGAATATTATTCAGCTTAAGATCAGAATAATTTAAGGCATTAGGCATTCTTAGAACAACAGAATTTATGTGTGTTATGCACAAACCAACACCATTTCCAACAACAAGTTTAGAATTACCTGCAAAAGGTTCAGCACCATTCACATTATTCATATCATTGGTGAGGTGATGTGTGGCTCCACTATCCAGATACCAATTGTTGTCAACTGGAGCATCCATGTTAGCCAGATAAGCAACCTTTGGTCCTCTATTTGGTGGTGGTCTGTAGGCACCTGAAGTAATAAATTCTTCAAGTTTCCAGCAAATGTTTGCAGTGTGTCCAGGCCTGAGACAAATTTGACAAGTAGGCTTTGATGCATTCCACTGTGGCTTAGGATTCACAGATGGTTTACCATTGTTAAAGTTACTTGGTCTATTGTTGTTATTCCAATTACCTCCTCCTCCTCCTCTCTGATTATTGGACATTCACAGAAGGTTTACCATTGTTAAAGTTACCAAGTGAGAAAACAACTTGTTTGGAAACTAAGAAATATCAAGAGAAAATGATAAGATTCTGAGAATTTATTTTACTTCCTTTAAATCAAGATTCCAAAGGAAATGTACAAACTTTGCTTTATATACTCACGTAACTAATCAACTAATATTAGCTTAACTGATCTCACATGCTAATCATGCTTAACAGCTTATTAACTAACTATAACTAACTTTCACGAGTACAAGAAATTATAAAACCACCAGGTGCTAGCTAGCATGCCAAGTCATCAACTTGTAACTGTGAGCTGCTGCTATTACAATCCTTTGCTTTGCTGACTATTTGGCTTACATGAGCTTCCTTGACAAGAGCCATCTGTATTCAATTTGAAAAATGGTTCAGAGGGAGCTTGCTAGTCAATTTCATTGATGATTTTACTACCACGAACGAAATGGAGGCTTGATTTTGCTTTATGGATGTCATGAACCCAAGATCGAATTTCAACGACCATTTAACTGCAGCAAGGTGCATTATGTGAGAAGATAAATTGGTTATGCCAAAACTAAATTTTCCAAATAACAACGCCAAACAAGCAAGCCCAATCTTCCGTAATCTCACTGATACCAGCCTTTCCTAAGTTGAAGCATAGATCATGAATATTAAGAGAGAGAAATGTTTGCCAAAACATATTTGGAACCAAATAATTCCATATTCTTTTTGCAACTATATAATCTCAAAGGACATGAATCACATCTTCTTTTTTCTGACCACAACAAATCACAGTAAGGGAGCGGTGCATTGCATTCCATCCGGACAAGCTTTTATCAACATTAGCCACAATCTCTTGATAAATGGCTTTGGTAACCCTATTGTGAAGTACGGGCATTCCAAGATATTTTCCAAGATTATCCGTCGTAGCGAATCCTAATGAATCACTAATTTTTCTTGCTTTTTTTGCTACAACATTCTTTGAAAAATAGACATGAGTCTTTTGTTTGCTAATCAACTCTTCAGAACAGCAACAAAAAATGTTCAGCAATTTATTGATAACGCGGGCTTGGTTATAAGAAGCCTCAGCGAGAAGAAGTAGGTCATCCACAAAAAAAAGGTGAGATAGAGGAACACCATTGCACGAAAGACGTAGAGGACACCAACTTCTATCCCTTACCGCCAAATTAATCGCATGACTAAGGCACTCAATACATAGAACAAAAATATAAGGAAAACGAGGGTCGCCTTGTCGGATTCCTCTAGAAGGGGTGAATTCCTCAGTGAGCTCTCCTTCCCATAGAATTTGCATTCTAGCCGTGGTAATGATTTCATTACAATCCGAATAAACTCCTTAAGCAGCCTAACATCCTTAAGAGTATCATGGATGAATTCTCACCTAATCTGATCATACGCTTTCTCAAGGTACACTTTGATAGTCATCTGCCCAAATTTTCCTCTTTTATTTCTCATTGTGTGGATAATTTCTTGTGCCACCACAATATTCTCAGTAATTTTCCTTCCGGGAACAAAGCTTGTGGGTTGGTCTAATCAAATTAGGTAGAATTACCTTTATCCTATATGCCAATATTTTTGTAACAGTTTTGTACATCACTGGACAAAGGCTAATAGGAAGGAACAATTTCAAATTGGTGAGGTTGTTAGTTTTCAGAACAAGGGCAATAATGGTTTTATTAAGCTTTGGAGGGAGGGGATTGCCTTTAAAAATATTACTCATAAGATCAGAAATTGATGAGCCTACCACATCCCATTGCGACTGGTAAAATATAGCGTGAAGATTATCAATTTCAGGAGCTTTCAAAGGGTTCATTCTAAAAACCATAGTTTTTATTTCCTCATTTTGGATAGGTATGTTAAGCTCAGTTAAACTGTAGTCTTCAATTCATGGGAAAGCATTAGCAATAGGATAATTAAAAATCACTTCATCATCACAAGTAAAAAGTTTAGAGAAAAATTCAATGGCATGGGAGTTTCATTTTTTCTTTATTATAAACCCACGTACCTTCACTGTTCTGAATCGTATCCACCTAATTTCATCTTCTTGTTGTTATTGTTTTTCTATGGAAGAAAGCAGTGTTTCTATCACCACATGAAATCCATTCTCTCCTCGACTTTTCGTACCACAACAGCTCCTCTTGGGATAAAATAGTTTCAAGCTCCATCTTCAATTTGGTCTCAAGCTTGAGAAGTCAATTTGAATCAAATCTCTCCAGAGCATGCTGAATGCCATTTAATCTTGCCAATAAATTTCTTTTCCTTTTAAAAATATTCCCAAAGTTCTTTTTATTCCACCCACTAAATTTATCCATAAAATCACGAGACGCCTCTATAGATCCATTAGAACTGCACCATTTCTTAGCAACAAGAGATTGGAAAGATTGGTCTATCAGCCATGCTGCTAAGAAATGAAAAGGTTTAACAGCATTTATCGTATTCGAAGTAAGACCAAATCTGACAAGAATAGGACGATGGTCAGAATGAATTTTTGGAAGATATAAAATTGATGTTTCAGTAATAGAAGCATTCCACTAATCGTTACATATGGATTTATCCAATCTTTTAAATAATGATCTTTTTGACCAAGTAAAACAAGGCCTTTTAAAATGCAGGTCTATAAGCCGATTATCATGAAATCATATATCAAATAGTCTACAAACACCAATGCTTTTTTTTTTTGCTTCATTTTTTCTCTAAAACATGTAAGATTGAGTTGAAGTCACCGCCTAGTAGCCATGGTCTAGTAATCGAATTAGCCACTAAGTCGAGATCAGTCCATAACTTCCTCCTCAGATTTAGGTTAGGGCTAGCATGAACAGTAGTGACTCACGACCAATTGCCTGAAGAAACTGTAACTTTAAAATAAATTAATTGCTTGTGGTTAAAAATAAACTCCATCCTGAAGCCCACTTTCCATAAAATCCAAATATCCTCGGCAAAACCCTCAGCTTCCACTCGATGTGAGAAATCTAAACCACTATGTTTAATAAAGTTATTAGCTTTAACTCCACTAATTTTAAGCCCCAAGATTGCAACAATATCAGGATTATAAATCTTTTCGATTGTGACAAAGGTTCTTCTAAAAACTGGTGAAGACACCCCATGGCAATTCCAAAAAAGTATAGATAAATTCATTAAGATATACAGAAAGAAAGGGAGGAATATGTCCATACCAAATTGTTGGAGAAAAATCAGTTTTTAAATTTTTTTATAAAAACTTTTAGGATCGCTCTCATACAATATATAAGAATTTGTCATACAATATATAAGAATTTGTAATCTAGAAATCGTACCTTGAAAATCCGATTTGGCTTCATGAAGTGATTGATACACGATCCGCCATCAAATAATCTTCCTGGCTATGACTCAAGTTTGATATGCACTTGACGTATAGGTGCCTTTATCATCACTAAAGCAACTAGCACGAGAAAATTTTTCTCTCAACAATTAGAGAGAAAAATATTTTTCTCTGATCTGTATAAAGTAGCTACTCTATTTTTTCAAGAGAAAATAAGTCTTTTTATATCTCAATTTAGTTGAAACCCTAGGCTCCATATTTATTTATTTTTAATTCTATTAAATCCCATTTGATTTAAATTAAAAAGGGTAAAAGCCCATTTAGTCTCTATATTTTAATATTAGTATCCATTTAGTCCCTATATTTTTAAAAATATCTCGAAACATCCCTGCTTTTAAAGTATTAATACCCCTACCGTTACTTTTACAATATTACCATTTTATAATAATTGTTTTTTGGACATTAATAAAAAAATTAAATTAACGATTTAACCCTAAAAATTCTATTAATTTTTAATTGTCAAAAATTGTATGCAAACTACCAAGTGTGCAAATGGTGCTTGCAAAAAAATTAATATACTTTTTTTATTTTTTAGGGTTAAATTGGTAATTTAATTATTATTTTTTATTAATGTCCAAAACAATTATTATAAAAGGGTAATATTGTAAAAGTAAACCAAAAGAAATAAAAAATAACGGTAAGGGTATCAATACTTTAACGGCATGGATGTTTCGATGCATTATTAAAAATATAATGACTAAATGGACACTAATATTAAAATACAGGGACTGAATAAACTTTTACCCAATTAAAAATAATAAACCAAAAGTAACGTTACTTCTTTCTTGTCATAGGGGCCCACCTTATAAAATAACATAAGACCCCTCAGACACAAGTACATTACATGCAACCTCCCACTAAACAATATATTAAGGTTTTTAACCCAAATAACTACTTATCTTGCTTATTAATCCGATAGTGGCATGATCAATTAAATAAGCTAACCCGGAAATCATTTGAGAACATACAATAGTGGCTACAATAATTAGGCATGTAATTAAACTAGCCTAATTATTTAATTCCAAATCTACTCCACTAAAAGATTGGAACTGAACTTTATAATTGTATGCTCGAATAATAATTCGTCCCAAGTCTCATCGATTTCTTTACTGCATAATCATTTGTACCGCATCGTTAATTAAATCGATATCTCAATTATCCAATCGATTTAATTACATTTTATTCCTTGATACTTACTGATTTTCTCTAATGATCATTTTCAACATACTAAATATATTGACATACTATGGCCAGAGAATTCTATGATTAAGTGCCAAAAACCCATCAAGAGATGTGTTGTACAAATTCTATATTGTTAATCTATAACTCCAATACTCATAATTGCTCCCACTAAGATACCGAGTAATCTTTACCACAAGTGTGTCGTGCCTATTGGTAACTTAAATGAAATAACAATTACAATCATGAAATCATAACTAACTCATGATTAAGATTACAATAAAATCAATGTTTATGAGATTTAATAAGTCTGACAGTCATTTTAAGGTTAATTAAATCTCATATGTGATTTAGCTCAATGTAGTCAAAGTACATCAGTAAATTCATATATGATTAAGAAAATCATTCAATGAATTTACTACAGTCTAAATATAAATAGAGCGCCCAACTCTATTTATCAACTGCGAACTAAATTTATTTAATCATAAGATAACTTGTATTTATGTCTTCTGTGAATCCATATGATGATCTCATAAATACATATAATATGATTAAATGGACTTTATTCAATATATATTTATGCAATTAAAAATATTTCAAATATTTTATTAATTAGAAAATAAATTAATATGCTTTAAAAGAGCATATAATCCCAACACAAACTTCATTCAGATTCCATGTTATCCTCATCTTCTAAGGAAGTTCCGCTATCATCAGATTTTGAGTCATTTTTCTTACATTTATCCTTAAAGCTCTTATCATCCGGGTCATCTTCATCATTGGCATCCATTTCCAATTCCTTATCAAGGGGTTTGTCTCGATCATCAATCGGGATATTAGGATCGTGAAGCTTTTGGTGTAGCCTAAACTAATATCTTTTTAGGTCCGAATGAAAATCATGTGGGGGAAGGAATTTGATTGTTGTGTATTTTACAAGGTCCCGGGCTAGTGGGAATAGCGGTGGGAACAGGTAAGTTGGATGAGGTTGCGGGGTTTTTAGATTGTGCACGTGACAATGCTTACGCATGCACAAAATTGGTGTGGACTTTTCACTAATAGGGTTTACATTCAATGAGTATTTGGCTTGTCACTTGGAGTTTGCAGAGCTGGAGAGTTGACATTTGCATGGCTATTTATAATAGTAGGATTCTTAGGATTCTTTAGATATGAATTTGAGATCTTTTGATGCCCATTGTTGTCATGAAGGGAAGAAAAACCTCTATCGTTTTCGAGCACCTCAAAATGATCCCCGAAAACACCACCTTTGTTGACTTTCCCCTTCCCGATATTCATTTAGGGTCCGAAAGAAGGGTTTGGACCTTTATCACCACCAGTTATGTTCCCAACCCCATTGTTCTCTTTTCGTGCTCCTTTTATTGTCTTGGGACAATTTTCATTCTTATGACCATAGATCCCACAATTAAAACATATAACCAGCAAATTTTCATACTCCACTTCTGTATTTTGCCATCTAGACAAAAGTGTGAACAAAGAGGTTTATTAAGTGAAACCTCTGTTGCAATATGCCAAACTTCCCTCTTGTTAATGACTCGGTGTTGTAATCGATTCGAATCACTTTTCCAACGATGTTCCCAATCATGCGAACCCTTTTATGATAATATTGTAGAGGCATTCCCTCGAATCCAAGCAACAATGTTGTCAATATTATCATTAGACGTGAGGGTTCCATTGTTGCATAGTGAGATAATGGAGAATGGTCCAAGGACCTTGTGTTAGAGCATAATGGGCGTCTCCCTGGCTTAGAACCTAACCAGGAAGAAATCAATAACGGAGAATCCTTGTGACATTTTCCAGAGATCATTCAACCTATTACAGAGTGCCCTATAACCAATAGTTCTTCCAAGAAGCTTGGCCACTACCGCATTCATCCATGGTTTCACCAGTTGTGCACGGATCTTTTTTAAGTAAGAAATGGATGGGATGCTTTCCTTTTCACTAATAGTTACATCTTCGGTATCAAATTCCAAATCTTCTTCTCTCCCCAAAAACTCCTCATCAAGTTCATTATGGAATGCTACAGTAATTCTGACAGTACAGTTTAGATTAAATTAAAATAAAATAATTAAAGAAACTAATAAACTAACTAAATTAAAAATGCAATAAAGGAAATCTGAAATCAAACACGAAGATGCAATCAATAAAAAAGGAGTAGTTGAGTGACTAACTCACTTAATGGTTTTGACTATTTTTCCAATTAAAAACCTGTTGCCACACCATTTACTACAACATTGGGCAAAATCCCTCATGCATCCTTAGTTGTCGCCTGTTGGATATCTTATATCTATATGCAAGCTAACAATGATCAATTCTTATGCTAATGTGCATCAATTATCTATATGCATCCATTATCCACATAGATGTATTTTTCACCATCATTGGGCTTTTGGCAATTCAAGCAACCCTGCATAGACACGCTAATGTGAGCGGCTGCACCAGAATCTATTCACCACTTTTGTCTAGGTACCGTAGTTAAATTAACCTCAGAACAAACCAAACCATGCTCTTCAGCTTCGCCAAAAGAAACAACTAGTGGCTTCTGGATCATCCAATTTCTTTTGTTGTTTCTTTTGTTGTTTCTTTTGAGTTGCTATATCTACAACTTTCTTATTTTTATTCTTTTTCTTGCCCTTGTCCTTGCGCTTATACGTTATTGAAATTAGGCTTGTCAAGAGCGCTATTTATTTTAGCCTTTTCGTTCTTGACAAATCTCTGTTTAAGTTCTGTAAGGAGTAACTTAGTTGTAGTTGCCTTTTCGGACATTAAATCTCTGAATGCTTTTGAAATGGCCTTTTTCATGATAGTGATACCCATGCGATTTGATCTCTCCCACCTTTCTATATCACTCTTGTCAATAAAGACACTTTCATTTGTAAGAGATGGGGAAAATCAACCCTTAACACTAGGTCAAGATCCATGACTGTGAGAACTATTAAGAGGTTCTCTTACTATGACGTGAATTAGAGTTGTTTTGACATAGGAATAGAATTGATGTCGGTAGTAATATTAGCAGCAAACATAACTGAATCAGAGAACAACAACTAAACAAAACAAGCTCATATAAGTCTTAAAAAAAAATTAAATTCAAATAAAGGTAAACCCCATCTCAATTCTCAAGATACCGGACACTCTATTAATATTTCATCTTTTGACAAAATATTAACTTGTAAGTGATATCTTGGTGTACTAATCAAACACTGATAAAAAGAACATGTCAAACAATGAACCTTCTTTTGTGTCGATTTATTATTCACATGTAAATCCGAATAATTATCACGTGTTTATTACCACAGGTGCACATGCAACTCTATTAAATATAGACCTTCCCTTGGGCGAATCAATATTTATAGAAATTACATGTATAAAATCGTTTATATTACAAAATAAATTAATTTTCACAAGAGAGAGCACTTTGGCGACATATATATAACCATACAATATTTGAATTTAAAATTGTACCAAATTATCCCAAAAAAAGGGTGAAAGGTTAGTCAACGATCAACGGTTAAAGTCAACTATTGACGTTGATCGGTTAACCGTTGACTAATTCAACGCTGGTTCGAGTTGACTCGAACTATAACCTAAATCAACCTACAAATCTAACCAACCCTCATTTTTTTTTTAATTTTACTTTGACGGGCTTACTATATATTTTAATCCATCAAGCCCACTCTCTATTAGACCAAAACTTATGTTTCATTAAGCCCAATTAGACTGAGGACTTAAGTGATAATTTTTTTAGCCATTCTGTCCAAAAATAAATTTTATAGCACCTTAGGGACTTGAAAGATATAAACTATAAAACCCTAGTTTCATCTTTTTCTTTTCCCCTTCTCCTAGCTTAGGCAGGGGCCATGGTTACCGCTTTCACTTAACGCAGGCCAATAATGCTTCGGAAAATCCGTCAACTTGATTAGTCGCGGCCACCGAGGGGCGATGGTGGCTATTTCTACTGCCAGCTTTAATTCCTTAATAAACTGAAACTATAAAACTGAATTTGGAATATTTATTTTTTACTTCCGAATTTCCTTAATTTTCTTCTCAAACTTAATAATATTAATAATTCCGGTATTATTAAATTGGAGAACACCAAAGGTTTAATCATTAATAAAAATAAATTTGATTCTTAATGATTCAATATAAAGAGGCTCTAATATCACTTATTATAACAAAAAAAACTTTTGGTGAAAACCATCACCTATAATCAAAGAATATTCATGTTGTATCACCAAGAATTAATAACAAAATTAAGCACAAGCTTACCTGAATCTACAACGCTAAATTGCTCTCTAGGGTTGTGTGGTTGGCCTTCCAAATCTACACATTCTCTTAGAGAATCTTTTAAGTTTCTCACTGCCCTCTCTCTAATGATGGGATGTCAGTAGAGAATAGAAAGATACGTGTGACCTAGTGACCATACCACTTATATAGATAACTTTTTCCTATTGTCATTAGGTATTCCTAATTTTGCCCATCATAGAACTAGAATATCATTGGGTCTCTATACATTAAAGCCCATAATACCGAAAACCTTAATAAATCACTTTTAATTTGGCTTAACCTTATATGACAATCTGCAATACATAATTATTCACATATAAGCCCAACGTTAGATTAAGGATCCAACAATATTGGATTAAAAATCCAATAGCATGCGCTAAGCACGTGAGAAGCTTAGAATGTGGGCCCAAAAGTAGTTAGAACGAGCGGAAGTTTTTTGGGTTTGTTAAAAGCAACCTCGATAAGGTTAATTGATGAGCATAGTTTGCAGATTGCTTCATGAGCTGAGTGAAAGTTGTAGAGAAGATATTTATCTTGAACTAACGGTGACTGATGATTTTTGTTTTTGTTAGTTCTTTGTTTGTTCTATGATTTTTTTTTTGTTAGTTCTTTGTTTGTTCTTGCCGCCTATGTGTAGGTTATTGCTCATGATCTAGCTTGCTTTTACACATGCTTCTCGAAGATAGAAAATTGGTTAGTTTATGTTTTGACTACAAGGATGCCAAAGGGGGAGATGTTTAAGTTTTTTATTGTCGGCATCATTGTGTTAATAATATCTTTATTTATTTATTTCTTTTATTAGGGATTTGTTTCCTTTTATTAGAGATTTATCTAGTCTTAGAAATTCATTAAGATTAGATTATGTGGAATGTTGGAGAATATTTTTAGAGGCATAAAACAAACAAATTGGCGTGTAAGTAGGATTCCATATCAAAGAGTCCCAAATAAGGTGACTACTACTTTGGCAAGTATACTAAGTATTTATGGAATATTAGACTCTTAAGGAAGTATATCTTACTATTCCTCTACTAGGGATTGGGTGAAGTACTACTCCTATATAAAGAGAAGTATTTCACACATTGAAGTGGTAAAGAAGACACATCGTATTTTATATGAAAGAAGCATAGAAGAAATTATGTTTCATCTCGTCACATCAAGTCTTTCATTAGACATTCGCTATATTTACTTTTTTTCTCTTTGGAACAAAGAGGTCGTATGTTGTGTTGAGGAGATCTCAAAGAAAGCAACAAACACAATTAAAGACGAGGGGTTCTAGTTAAGTAAGGTCAACTAAGTTAGATACAATAAGGTGGTAATAAGAGTAAGTGAGTTTCTAAAATCTTGTAAGAATCCAATAAGTTGTAATCGGTTTCCTAGAGGCTGCGAAGGTATTTAAAACTTAAAGCTTTTACTTTTTCTTTCCCTTCCTTGATGTATGTTTCCCCATATATAGTATTTCAACATGACTTAGTTTCATGCGTCATCATTTATTCCAACATCCATAAACATTCAAATTGACAATTCACTGAAGCTAAACAAAAATGTTTGTGTTTGCATTAATTTTCAACTTTCTGGGCCCTTTTTTTGTTAAAGTACTTCACTGTTTAGATTAGAATCTAAAGAACATTGTCTTGGCCTTTTGTTAGAAACTATCTCAGTTTATTTGTATTCTGCTTTTGGGAAAAATTTCAATAAGGCTTTGATCTTTGACTTTAATATCTTAAACTTTGTGATTTACGCAAATCACCGGAAAAGTTGTAGCTATAGTCTCTTATTATGTTAGCAAAAATTATTATTAAGTTGGAAATTGTGTATTAAATAATAATTATTTTTGGTGAATAACTTGTTGTTTTGAAATTAAAGTTCAAGGGAATTAATGACTGCACCCTGCAAGAGCTTTCGCAACTTTATGATCAATGGGCTATATATGTTGTTAAGTTAATCATAGCCTACAATCGCGAGGTAATATATGAGTAATTTATTATTATTTTTGCGTCCAAATACCGAAGACTTATTTTTTGTGGTATAATAATTAACTTTATGTACTTGTAGGTGGAAAAAAAGATGAAGCCACGTATGGATATTCAATGACATTCTTGTGCTTCTTTTCATTGGTTAATATTCGTTGAATCTTAATTTAGTACTTTCTCTGTTAAAGCTTGTCGTAAACCTAATTTGGTACTTATGTTTTTATCTTCCAAACAATGGTATAGTTAAATTATGTGAATTTAAGTGATATACTTGGGATGTTTATTATGTGAATTGTGTTCGAGATTTAGTATATTTAATATATTTTGAGTTTTCTTTTGGTTGTAAATCAAACAGGAAAAATATAATTAATATAAAAATATACTATTAATCAAAAGTAGCATAACATCACTAAATATTGACACTAAATATTTAAAATGACATTAATGATTTTTGACGTTATTGAGTCAGTGTGCTTCTAGTGCTATGGTCACATAAATCACTAATATGTAAATAGTATTATCAAATACTAGTATTATCGTGTATTATTTTGGTAATACTATAATGACACAAATTATTGACACTAAAAATTAGTGTCAGTGTGTTCTAGTTTGAGCATTACTGATACAATTAATAAGTGTTAAAAAAAATAATTACTAACACTAATTTGGTCTTAGTAAAGCTCATTTTTCTACTAGTGAAATCTATCAAACAAAACCAATAAACCTTACAAATACAGTGGATACCTAAAAGTGATGAAGGAAATGTTCACTTAAAACTAAATGCAAAAATTTAGAAAGCATGAAATTATAGAGTTTACATTATTAAAAAATTTAGAAAGCATGAAATTATAAAGTTTACGTAATTAAAAAATGATTACATCTCCTAAAATGTCTTGCATACCCTTCGTGACTATGTAAACGAATGAACACTCAATAACAAGTTAGTGGTGAAGAAACCAGCTCAAGCCTAAATATATGAAACATTGCTTTATTAAGAGTGGAAATTCAAGTGCAATAGGAAAAAAAATAAATGAGTAGTTTGTGTATCAAAGCTATGTAGGGCTTGAACAATTATTCTTTTCCAAATATTATTACAGCATTAGTATTAAATATAAATCTTTCATACATTTGCTATCCAAACGGACAAGGTGACACACAAATGTATATGCTTGTTGTGATCGTAGTTTAAAATCTAGTTTATTTACTTCACGACAGTTACAACAATAAAGTTAACCTTACAAACTAACCACCATAACCTAACATCAAAATTGAACTATCAGTATCATCATATACATATAGAATTATAAGCTCCATTCTCTTCAAGGAACTAGTACCTATATAACTTTATACATGTTGATATTCCCTTTTCAACGGTAGTAGAAAGTTACTGACAAGCCCTCAATGTCGTAGAAATACATACCTTAAGCGCCTGCATAATTGCCCAATAATTTTTGCACTTCAATGATAAAAGCTAAGAAAAATCTTTATCTCTTCAATCTCAAGTGGCCGACCCATATGAGCGGAGGAGGAGCTAGCTTTCATTTTATTTCACTATATATAATTAGCTATTTTGCTAGCGGGCTTGGGTAAACTGCAAATAAAATGACGTAGGCCCAAACCAAAAAGTCCAAGCATTAATACATTATTAATACTGATACCAACGTTATTAGTAGTAACAAATAACAATAATAATGACGTAATTAAAAAATAACAATAAAATAAGAGAATAAATCAATAATGGCAGCAATATATATATATATATAGGGATTATTATATTACCAATATTAGAATTTTTTAAATTTGTTACCCAATTAGTCTCACACACTCCTACACTAACTTCAAGGTTTTTTTGTTGTCATCAATCAATCTTCTTAAATTTGTTTCAAAAAAATTATTTCCATGTTGTGCTCAGTAATACCACCGCAGATGATAGATCGACAATCGTTGGCTAAACAACTCGGAAAAATGCATCACTCCAAAATTATGCATTTTCAACGCTTGACATCAATTGTCACGTATCAGATGAATAACTACTATAATCTCCATTGTAACTATTACTAGATTAAATTATTCATATGTAGTTCTAACTTACATGAATGGTTGTGAATTTTGTGTTAAGATTTTAAAAAAGATTTATTATTTCCTTTGTATCGGTAATTCACTTTATACTTACAGTTTGAGTAAAAATTCTTTGGGGCAGGGGTTAATATTTTCTGGGTAATGATTTTCATTTCCATCCAAACCTTATACATGTAAGTATGATTGCCCACAAAATCCCTGACCTTCGTTCTCCATCAAATTGCAAAAGGAGGAATTTGAAATATATTTAGAACTATTCACTTGTTTTCGGGAGTATATTTATCCACTTGTTATCATGATCATGGTTTCAATAGCTAGTTTGAAGGTGTAATTGCATAGCGGGGTTTATATATGACTTAAATCTGGTTCATCAACGGTAAAGCAGTTCATTACTTGAATGTATTAACAGATTAGTTTGAGTATTGCTGCTAAAGATGCTCACCAAATTATATCCAAGTTTTGGGAATAAAATAAGTTGCATTCTGAAATTGTATCCTAGGCATTTACGGTCGGTAGCTTTTTAGCATTTTCAAGTTAATCATTTGGAGGCGTAGCTTCATCGGATTTTCTGTAGACAAATGCAAAATTTAAAGGATAGTCAGATATATTATTTATGATGAAAATACATAGAAGGTGCCATGGAGGAAGAGGAGGCAGCAGTCTTTTCATTTAGTTTGGCAAGAAAAGTCTTGTGCAGATCATCAACTGCTGCATCCATTTGAAGAAGCTCCTGATGATTGATCTCATTAACCGGGGTTTCCCACCAATGTGGTTGAGTCTCTTTCCCCTTCCTATTCTGCTTCAAGATCTTCTCCCGTGCATTTTCCTCATCCAGCTGGCGCAGCAGCTCATTATGCTGCTGATTCAGCTCACTAATTCTCACCCGGCGGTGAGCCTCAACCAGCAAATGAGTGTTGTCATTCGGATGCTCCTGGTTCAACCCCAGGAAGCGGTTCGCAACGGCTTCTAGGGAGGGATGCCCGAATGAGAAAGGCTTCCCAGATGGTGAGAACACCACAATTCCAAACTCAGCTCCAGTGAGAGTGGCAAGCTCACTGGCCTTCTTGTAGATACCTGATCTACGTTTTGAGAATGCTATCATTCTATCGTTCTCATTCTCTATCTTTTTCATTTCAATCTTTTGTCTCCCTCTGGTTTTCTTGGCTGCCATTTGGAAAATCAATGTGATGGGCTTATTTCTTTTTCTATGAACAATGATTTTTTTGGGCTTTGATATGATCGTTTTATGGTGAATTTATAAGAGGAAAGACGCGTAAAATTAATTAGTTTAAGGTAAAGAATTTATTTGTTTTAAGTAACTAGGTCTTACCATATTTAATACAGGTGTATAAAGCTACTGAATGACTTACCATAAACTCTTGAAGAATTTAATTCATTAACAATTTTATAAAGAAAATATGGAATGGTAACAACTTAGAGTAAATACATAAATCCTCACCTTCCTAATTATAAAGAAAATATAATGAGGTAACAACATAGGTTTGTATAAGTGTTTTCAAAAAAGAAATTATTATCTTCTTAATTTATCAAAATTATAAATTTAGCCCCTTATCCCAAATCAGAAACGCAAAAATTATTACGTACAATAAAATCTCGATAAATTACTTGTATTGGGACTATAAAAAATTTATTAATTAATAGTTGATGTTTCTTAAAAACTAAATCAATAAATAAATAAGTATTTAACCTCGACAAATTAATAGGTGATGCTTCTAAAAAATAAATAAATAAACAAGTATTTAACGGTTTAAAGGACATTACATATATGTGAAAATACTCATTTCTAGATATTTTTGTTTTAAGAAAAAAAAAACAAAGTAACGTTTATAATCAATACTAAGAAATGGAAAATAAATGTATCATTCAAATTTATGCATTTTCACGTATTCGTTCTTCGATCAGATTGAGAGCTCTTCATATTTCCGACATAAAATCAAATGTTACATCAAGTTTCAAGTCAATAATTCGAAGCCTTTCTTAAGATTTGATGCACAACCCCAAATCAAGAGCTCTCTCGCAAACTTTTAAGGCCTCTTGTGAATTCTTCATCCGGAAACGCCTCTGCCTTTTGGACCAAGTTGCCTCTTTTGTCGCAGAGATTGATTATTTTCTCAGCTGGCGGTAAGCTGCCTACAAGAAGTGGACGAGGTTTGTCATTTGATCATAAATAACTGCTTCAACGAGAATTGTTACGCATGCGTTCAAGGCAGTTCAATGGACACTGAGTAGGGCTGAGTGAGATCACTACCAATCAATCTCAGCTGCTGCAGCGTGCCACCGAAATAACATCCCCTTGCCTTCTCTGTGTGTAATTTCGGATCTGATCTCTGTTTTGGCGAATGTTAATTACACCTCATCTTGTCACCTCATTTCGTCGTCAATCCTCCCCTCGTCTCAATCCTCTTGCGAGCTGCAGAAGTTATTAGGGATGATTAAGGATTGAATAGAAAAGGCGATAAGGATGATAGAGATGATAAATTGATCACACTGATCTCTAGGTAAACGTCTAATCGTAGATCCATAAGCTCTAGAACGAAAGAGTCAGGAGGATTCACAAGTAACTGCCACCTAATGAGCTAGCACTGAGATTGGCATTGTGAGTATTCCTCACTTATCTGCGGTACTGGTCAAGCTCCATTGAAGCTCCAACTTATTGAAGGTAAAATATTAGCCTAAACAATTGACCCAGAAAGTGATAAGTCGTCCACAAATCATCTGTTAACAGCTCTGCTGCTGCTGCTAGCTCAATGCCAATTACTCTCTGTTCAATAAAACCCAAAAAAAAGATTTTCTCTCTTTTAGTTTACTCCCTGTAATGTTAATTTGAAGCTTGAGTTACAAAACTCAAGCATTTCAAGAATGGAAATGACAATGTCACAGACATTTAGTGCGTGGAACATAACGCGCCAATACACGTACAACACCAATGCACGCGCGTGCATGTGATATCATACATAAATACTGTAAACTTAGTTGTGCTCTTAAAAATATACAAAAAACAAGTCTCTCAGATTACTTATTCATGCACAGGACAAGCTGTATAATTTACCTAAATATTTAAAACCAGAGAACAACTACATTAATTATAAAAATCTCATATCTAGCCAATTTTACCTAATAAATAAGTAAAGATAAATTTCCTTAAAATCCTTAGTAAATAGTTTTAAATAAAAGAATTTTATTTAGTTAAATTAAGAACCCAAGTAGTTTGATTAATTTTCCATTGCGAGTATCTCAAACAGGCAGTCAGGTGAAACCTTCCTACATAGAGTAGTCATTACTGAGTAATCATTATTAAAGAGAGAAGATGTATGTATTATGAAGGCACATTAACAGGTCATCGTTAACCGTATGAGTAGACCACCTTTAACAATGGCTCAAATCGATGAGACGTCATTTAGATTTAGTTCCAGAATCTGTAGAATTGTTAATACCTGTCAAGTACTCAGGAGTAGGAAATCACTAGCCAACTGGGAAGGTGCATAGCAAAATAATAAAAAAATGATATCTTCTCACCATAATTCTGGGACCAACCCTTAAGGAGATATGTAGAAGCAAGTGTGACTGGTGAGGGGAACAATAGAGGCTTTCATGTAATCTAGCCCAAACTTCAAAAGGAGAAAAACGAGAAGGTGAGTGTGGACTGTGGTTGTAAGGCAGTACATTTTGTCATAATTATTTATAATGGTCAAAGACCAGTACAGACAGACGGTGTGTCTTCGGTCGGCGAAAATAGAGAGTGTAGTTGGCCAGCCCCATAGATATAGATATTACATGGCGGTTAAGAAGAATAACTATTGACACTATATTATGAATGGTACACCATAGCTATTATTAATATTTCAGCCCCAGGCTGAGCTCCATTCAAAGAAATATGAGTTGACTATGAATGCGATGCTACTTAATATTTGAAATATTGTATTTTTGGAGTTTGCAGTGTTGCGCCATGACCACTAGTGTGCTTAGTTGGGATAGAGGAAATCTGTCTGATACTCCCATAGCTATGACTTTAATTAATAGAATTTAAAAAAACCGTATATCTTTCGTATTAACACCAGAGAATGCTTAGTATGTTGAAAAAGAATTAAAAAAAAATAAAAAAGAATACAAGTAGGGTAGAGAATAATACACTTGTGATGAATACATATTCAGAATAGGGCCAGGTAGTGGAATCCATACCTGAAATGATAGTTTAACCTCAGAGTTGACGTCATTTAACAAAAAAAATTGAGGAGATGGGAATGTATTATACCAAGGATATGCTAAAAGTACATAAACTAATGATCCATTACACAAAATAAATAGCTCATGAAACCATCTAAAGCGCTGCTAAACTGTAAAATCACAAACACAGACAAAGAACATCAGGTCACCAAAGCAATCCTTTAGAGTGAAACAGGGTAACTACAACTACTCCCAGCATGCCTCATCTTTGATAAATTTATCGGGAACAAAAAACCCATCAATTCTCATATCACAAGCTTATAATAAGTAGTGCGAGTAACTAGTTCAAGTGTCAAAATTGTAAGAGTAAAAAGATACCGAACTCTATGTTAAAACTTATCTATCCCACTATGGCCCGCTGGCTCCTGTTATAAAGCCGGTAGACGCCTATTACTTCCTTTAAATTGTGAGAAGGAAGGCAGCCTGGCCAAATGCTGTACGCTATCGCATTGAGGGAGGCCAGAGGGTACTGATGAAAAAAAAAATCAAATTTGGATGATAAGCGTCGTGTATTAGAGGAAAACCTTCTGAATTTATATTTTAAAAATAATGTAGACATAAATTACCTGATAAGTGCTAAGTTATGGATTACGACGACGCAGAGCGGTTACCTCTTCAATTTATTTAGTGAGGTATTGCGTGAAATGATCAATCGATCAGTATTTGTGTCATACAAGTAGCCAGCAACAAGCGCCTACTCGATATATCCACTGCTTCATGAAAAAGGTAGAACCACGTACGTGTAACCTTACGCCTGAGGTGCCGACATTAGTGATGAAGCATGGACGATTCCAGTCAGCCTCCGCCTACCGCTGCATGGTATCAGGCATCGGCCGAATCTAGGATACGCATAGTCTATTAACGTTTCCTTAGTAATGACTCCTCCATGAATTGTGAGTGATAAGATGCAGCTGCGACATTTCGAAAATCTCTTACACAGCGGGAGAGGAAGAGCGCTGCGCTACTACGATTCCTTATCCCGACTGTGGATAGGACCGCCCGCCAAAGGACTGTTGTATGGACTTACAGCGATCAGGTATGAGCAGAAAGAACGCATAATCGTAGCATCACCCAACCCCAGCAGCCATCAATGCGTGTGTCCATTCATTATAATAATGCAGGAGTATGAGAGAATAATAATAATCTATGTTGAAATCATGAATAGTATCGATTATTATTACATAATTGCACTCGCTCGCTGGGTCTACACTTGTATCAGCATTTTATGCTTAGAATTCTATTTACACAGCGTCTTTAGAGAGAGAACATTAAAAAAATGCCCGAGTCTCAGGACTACTCTTAGCCCTACTAACATTGGCTTATGTAATCGGGCGACGACAGTGTACTTAACGTCTCGACACGTTGGCTGATTATGATTAAGCCACACTATGTTAGCGCGTCTGCACCTATGAATCCAGCCTGAGCCTGTTAGCGATCCATGATTGGCCGGAGCCGTAGCAGGCAGGCATCACGCACCTATCAAATGGAAGCGTAAGCCGCACACCGCAAGTCATGTGCTCCCGTGAGCGGGACCGCCAGGCCAGCCGGGAATCATTCAAGGCACACTGAGCATAAGGAATTCGCTGCCAGTCAGCTCGGCACTGAACGACTCCTGCTCCTACGGCACGGTCATGGGGAGCGGCTTACGGGAGGGATCAGATATAAAGAGAGTGAACTACGACAAGGGGACTGAGGAAGAAATCGATGAAGAAGGGCGTACATAAAAGAATTGAGTGGAGTGCAATCGGACCATTTTTACAAAACTTAGAATAAATTAAAGCTCCATTCTTGAATCCAAATTTCAATGTAACTTAGGCATCGGAGGGTTTACGCCAAAACGCGTCTCGATCCGCGCAGTAAGAAAATGGCGATTCCGTCCCTGGTGATAAATATTTAAATGCGCAAAAGAGATTTAAGCATCAACATTTTGGCATCGGGGATAAAACTACCACGAATTAGGGAGAAACGCGATTAGACATGGATGTGCCAAGGGCTCGAGGAAGATAACGGAGACAATCACTCTTCTTCTAAATTGCAAATGAAGGAGAGCAAGATCGAAACGGATGGAGAAACAAATGGAGACTCGCGACCCGCAATGGACGCGATGAACGACGCGTAACCAGCGTAGCATCGAGGAAATCCGTCGCGCGGCGGGAGAAACCTGCGTGCGATGCCTAGAAGTTGCTACGACGTCGGTGTTGACCGTTACCCGTGACGCATGTAGAATGCGTTACCGAGGTGATCCACGAGGTACGTAGCGCGTTGCAGAGGTGATGATGCAAGAGAACAAGTAATGCTCAGTAGCCAATAGCACGCGACGGGTTAGTCGTTACGGAGATCTTAATCCCAGTGACAGGACGTAATCAATTCCTACATAAATACCCATAGCGGCATGGTCCACCTGGCCGATAATGATTCGGCGGCCAGAAGCACAAGGCCATAACAAAGAGCTTTAGTTCCTTTATACCCAGCATAAGCCACTAGACCGAGAGGTTATTGGCCCGGAAGGTTCAGCAGGTCGTAATTGACTGTTGGAGAGGCAGGGCACACGGGATGGTCCAGTAAGAAGCGAGGTGACAGGAGGTGGCAGGTTACAGCAGGTTGACCCACAAGAGGCGGGCGTCGCCGATTCTTGGTATAGCCAGTGGCTAGAAGGCCAGTAGGTGCAAGTGTGTGTGTATGCAGTAGGTCTCTCCGTGTTTTTATGCGATTGAGCGATACACGGGCAGAGCATCGTGGGGAATGACACCCCATGCTCAGCCCGAGGGTGGAGGGAGTGGCACGCATGTAGCACCGCGACGCTATGATCATTGTGCGGTCACGTCATATGCCCGCTATTACGCCTTACTATGCATGCAATTATTCATAAGTACTTAAAGTAGAAATCGAAGGGGAGAAATCGGCAAGGATAAAGACACCGTGCCGAGTCAGCAAACGGGAAAGCCCCTTCGAGCGGTATAGCTGACCGATTATAGGCGGCTGGCATTCCTGACCAGTTGGTCCTCGCACAAACACCAACCCCAATTAACCTTCCTGCGTCCAACGAATTCCCACACCCTCCCCCCGTGAGAAGACAGCCCAGGGCTGAGCCACAATGCCTTCTCTCTGCTTGCGGGCGTTGCACGCGTCGTGGATACAAATGCTTCGTGGGCCCGAAGCCTTATCGAGCCTGGAGCACGATTGCAAGACTGTGGAGCAGACGCAACACCTCGGTCAATGCTGCGGCTATGAGCTGGCACTGCGGCCAGGCAATCCTTTCTAGATGTGCGGCGAGTCGGTGTGGGCAAGAACGTGAACACTAGTTGACAAGATCCTTGCTCGTGATCTATAGGAGGGACGCAAAAGCTCGTAAACGCTCAGCCCAAATGGCCAACAATAGATAGAAAATTTCCCACGTCCTCGGAGTCACGACAAAGGCTATAGTGTCTACGTACAAGTGAATGCCAGAGGTCGATTGTGTGGAGGATTGCAGTCTTGAGTAAGCCTGTTCGACGATTTACACTTATCGCCAGCCGTGTGAGCACTGCCCAGGCCGGTGCACGAAAGTATCCTTATCCAAGAGAACCAGGTTAAAAACTCTGGTGATGACGGTTGAGAACATGGCCAGGTGAGTTTAGCCATAAAGGTTAGCTCTGTGCGATACACGCGAGATAGGTGATTTTTCTTGACGCAAATTAAATAATGTGTGTGGGAAGGCACCTGAATGTTTAGACGGTAGACTTTTACCGGAGCAGACGCGTCAGTGGTACTGTCTTACTACCGTGTAGTCTGGATCGATTCACCGATACCCCTAGCATCTGAAAGCAGAGAGCCGAACAAACCTCGTGCGGGATCTGTTATCCCAGGCCGGATCATTGAGGAATCTGGAATCCTACAGTGCACAACGAGTGCGAAAATGAGAAGACGATGCTGCACTTCGAGTAATGATGTCTACTAGATTGCCCCATACCATGAAATGCTTAGGTGAGGAGTCGTAGTACCAAGTGAACTTGACAACTCGCGACTAATATGCGGGCGATATGAGGAGGAGAGAGTCCCGAGAAGTCAACCGATGTCCAGGCCGAGCGTGTTAACGTGGACACTTGGAAGACATGGCAGAGTTAAGTAAACAACCCAGGCATACTTGGTAGCAGTACTGAGCTAAATAGTCAGAAATGAAATTTAGAGTCACATTGGTAGGCTAGCACCCCCAGTAGTGACAAAAATACGGAGGCGATTCAATAGCCTTACCAAAAATAGAGTCTCCATGGTTAACAGGCGCCTGAGTGACGGGAGCCTAGCTAATCTAAGTCCATGAGTATACAAAATAAATGCGCTCATTCATCGAAAAACAGTTACGTGTTACCCTTTCCAGATGGAGAAGGTGTAGAGGAAAAGGGGTCATAAGTGAAGGTTCCAAGTCAAGTGCAGGAGTTCAGGCCGATCAACTCTTCTTGCCCCGCATGATCCCTCAAATCTCTGCAACCATGGGAGATTTAGAAAAAGAATAAATGTTACGGATTACTATTAAGAGACGTGACGCACCGCGTAGCTACCCGGACTCAGGCTATATTTTTGTGGCACCTAGGCGGCTTCTGAGCATCGTGGTAAATACACAGCCAAATCAGTTTGGCTAGTCCGATGACCCAGTGTCCGCAGCGTCCAGTAGGCCGACAGATAAGCATGGTGAGTATATTATGATACAGTACTCGACACTAGGGCCGAGCGACCCATGAAACTTTTCTGACCACAGGAGAAGAAGAGGAACAACGAGACGAGAAGGATAAAGGCTGGTATGGGATAGGCGATTTTGAACATGGATCCGGTAGTTATGCCCTGTCGAGGTATCTCCTATCTTGTCAAGTTCGAGTTTGCGAACCAATGAGGCCTTATTACAGGGGGCTGCCAGCCATGCAGTAAAGAGTAGAAATAGAAGCAACCTATTCCATAATCAAAGATTGGCTTTATTTGAAGAAGAGGTTGAACTCCAATGAATACCACTAGAAGTGAAATTTAATGAAAATCCCTAAGGTCCCACTTGATGGAAAGACCTGCCGTATAAAGGAGAAAATGATGAGAGTAAGCGTTGGAGAATGGATGGACTCGAGCGCATATGTTCACAATGGAGTTTTGAGGACAAAAAGGCAAGCTTAAAGTTAAAATGCATGTGTATAGCCCATTCACACCTTTTGTTCGAATGTCGAGGAGATTCATGAAGTACGCAAGAATCACCGAGCACGAGCTTTAGCCTTTCCCACCAGATTTAGAGGTGCTGATGGGTAAAAAGAAGCGCAAAACTTCTGATACCATGGCATCTAAGTGGCCTTCGCTCAATGGGGAATCCGTACATTATCAATCCGGGTAGACTGGCCGGAGTCCTGGGAAGAGAAAACAACGGATTTTATTTGGAAGAATATCATCTGGCACACTCTTATCCCTCATGCAATCATTACATTACAACCGCAGTTTTGACCACTCCCCACCAAGGACACTCAAAGTGATAGCTCCGAAAACTAGATTGGGAGAGAAACGGAGCTTCATATATCACTTGTGATAACTTTTTCTAGTCAGCAACGGAATATTTCTAAATGACGAGAGCTGAGTGTAGGAAGGGCCTCAAGTGGCATGATGCGTTATTACAACAAGCGGAGCTGCAGAGAAGGTGGAGTGAACCAACCATCAACTGGCGCTCTTGGAAATGGGAAGGCGCATGCGCTTACAGTGCGACGTGCTACCGGCGTGAGCACTTAAAAAAGCAAAAGTATTTGAAAAGTGTTCTACTAAATCCTCATTTTGATAAGTTATTCCGACAACTGCATTTGGCACGTTTCAAATGATGGCCAGCATGAAAATACCGTGTATGAATAAATTATTTACCCTTAATCCCCAGATGCTAAAGAGTCAAAACGGTCGATCAAAGCTCAACGCACATCCTCGTCTAGCCATGCTGTTAGAGTAATCATCAATCAATTTCGATGTGGCACGTACAGTCACGCGGTTTATCCTCGAAATAATTTTACCACTGTGGCTGATTGAGTGCAAGCTACTTTGGCCCGCTTCTATTGAAAGATATTACGTAAGTAGGTAAAGACTTTTACGAAAGAAGAAGGAATTTTACTAAGGCAAGTAAGTCTCGAGATCTAATTTTCTGAAGATCTAGAGAACGAATTTCACTAAGGCAAAGTCGAACGAAAGACACGTACTGGCAATGAAAGTGCCAAGTTTACGAAAACTTTATTAAAGCAAGTAAATGCGCAGCCAGAGAAAGCAGAATTTTGTGGAATTACTAAGGCTATTCTGTCGGTCATAAGAGGCGATAAATTGTCAAGCTAATTTGTAAGCAATTCATGAGCAACCAGCTAATAGCGTCCCCAAAAAATTTTTATATAAATAGTCAACTGTTTACAAAACCAATACAAATCAAGAGTTTATACAAAAATAGATCTAAACATTGGGAGAATCGCGGAAATCAAAATGGGAGGTAAAGGATCGGAAATCTCAGGAGGTGGGAGGTCGCAAGGGAGGAGGAGGTACAGGGACCTGTACAGATACCACGCAACCTCCGCTTTCCTCTGTAGCCGTCCCCGGCTTTCCCGAGTGACGCACGCTCGCGTCGCGCCGACCGTATTATGCTCGTTAAAATCTCTCCAGCTCGCGCATCTAGGTCTTAGCTCCGAAAGCCAGTCCATTCTTCCTTACCAAGTATTCTTTGTACGTATATCAAATTTCGTAAATGCATTATACTCAGCAAAGGAGATGCGCCCGAGCTTCACTCCCATCATCATCCATCGATCAAAAGCGGCTCGATATTTACCGCACTTTAAGTTCAACTTCATCATCGAGAGACTAAAGTGACCTAGGTCTCCGCTCATCCCACACGAACAAGATGTCGAGCTATTCTTCTTAGATTAACACAGTTAGAATGCGGACTTACTGGCTTCGTTTTTTCGAGAGTGCCAAGCGGTTGCGTGGACTGCGTCAAAGTGTCACCATGTCTGTGTGACGTCTCTGTCTTTCCTGTGATCGTTGTTACTGCATTCGACTTCTCTTGACTACTTGACTATATCAACGGTCATGCGCGTTCCATAGGCAGTGATGGACTTTCGGACAGAAGAGCGGTGGCTTTCCTCCTCACGCGCATGCGTAGTCTAGCGGGAAACACTAAAAGAGACCTGAGAGAAAGTAGCGAAATAGATGCTCCCCCTGATACTTGCTCGGTTGCTCATGTGACCTCGATCCTGGCCTGGAGCGATTTTTCAAGTCCATAATCGCCTGCGATTGATATTTTTTGTAGTGGTCCACGTAATCGAGAGATCGGCGGTAACTCGAGAGAAAGGAGGACTTCCCAGTCCTCCGATGGACTCGACGTGGACTCTTGCTACCGATGATCAAGTGGAAGGCCTTGAGGTATGCGCAGAGATCTTGAGAGCAAGATCTTGCTTACGATGAGCGACCGCCGATCGCCTTGTAGGGGTGGAGGAGACGAGGCTGGGCCAGCTTTGTTCGGCGGAGGTTGGCCGACCACCCGGAGCAGTACAGATCTCGCCGAGGATCGGATCCATCTAAATCTATTGGAATGAGCGTTAGCTCAGGACCAACTGATGGTCTTACTTGGTATAGGTCTCAGTTAGTTCATTGTGGTAGATGTCGTCACAGTGGAATCGTTCTGTCGCGAGCAATTTCCACAAGCAAAGCGCCTTCCTCAGCCCGCCATCAAACCCGTCCACGAGGCGAGCCCGCAGCCAATGCGAAATAGCAAAAATGTTAAAGAACCGAATAAGTGACAATTTGACTAAGAACATATAGTAGGGAAAAGTGAGGCGACTACCTTGAGGTGACAAAACAAAATGTGTTTATTGGAAGGTAAATATCCCCGCCTGGCCAAGTAGACCGCCGAGTTGCCACTCTCTAGTAACGCAAAAAGAACTGAATTTGTTAACTTTTAATTGAAGGGCTAATTACGGGCGAAGCTGAGCCTGAGTGCGATGTGGGCGCATGTATACAGACAGTAAAGGCGCCGTTCTTGTAAGCTCTTCAAGCGCGGTCCAGCGCGCGCGCGAACTACAGTGTGCTTCACTTCCTGTGGAAGGCTCCTCCCCCTGGCACTCTCCACCTGCTCAATAAGGAACATCGCTGAGAACCATAAGAGAGAAGGACCCTCTTACCGTTTCAGGGTGGTTACCGCATACACCAAGAATCTTGGCAAAATAACGTTGAAGGCGTCGAGCTCTCCTAATTTGAAACTTTCAGTGCGGTCGTTCGCTTACATGCTTGTACCCTTTGCGGAAGGGAGATCTACCCGACTAGGGACATTACTTTTCCCAGGTGGGTGAGAGAAACCCTGGAGAACTGGTATAACTGAAACGAGTTCCTCCAAGCTTAAATAGATCCAGTGGGAGTGGTTAAGGCCATGTCAGGAAGTTGCCCGAATTCATGTCCAGATGGCCGGCACCCTTGCCAAGCACATTCCTTTCTTGGCTGACTCATCTCACCATCGCGAGGCTGCCCGCTCGGTGCGTCACCCCGCTGTTGCTACCCAGTTCCGTCCACCTTGACGTGGTTCTCACCTGACTTGATAGGCCATGTGGTTCTCAGCAACGTTACGGGTTCGAAGATCTGTGTCTCCATGGACCAAAGATTCCCGCACCTCATCCCAGCTCCTACTAGAGGACGCTCTCAAATAACAAGCTCTGATTGGGGTAGGCTGATGATGAGACAAGCAACAACCGACTCATATGATGCGAGGGGTCAGCTTGGCCATTGACACATTATTAAGTCATCATGAGGATTGGAATAGGCCACTAATCTTGCTAGAGGAGGAAAAACGCGTATAAAAATATCCTGGACGCAATCGATCAAGATAACCACAATCCCGATCGAAGGTTTAGAAATCCTGCATCTTCCTAAGGTTTGACATTTGTTGACGTGACTTCCTTCCGAAGGCACATCATCGTAGCCACCAGTCTGCTATCAAAGAATACGTAGTCCGGCTTAAAGGGCAAGTTCCCAAGTTGCTCTACAAAAAGCAACAACGAAAAGCAGAGTTAAATGAAAGCGCTAACGTCATAATAGCGATCATGGAGGAAAAGGAAATTCAGGCAGCATGGAGATGCTTGTGGCCCAGGCACCATTCGTGACTCCCACGACCTCACTTGCAGCTCCCATACACAACGGGTGTCTCAAACGGAACGACGCTATGTCAGGCCACCGACCATATGGCAAAAAGCGTTGAGCAGTGCCCAATCGGTGGCGGAGAGAATTTAAAACGCGCCAACAGCAGCCCACGGTCAAGTCGATTTAAGGGAATAAAAGAAAGCATTTAAGTGACGCCCATTATCCAGAATAATCAAGATAGGCGGAAGCAAGATGGCTTCAAGGCAAGTAAGACGAGTCCACGCTCCTACTATAGTAACGTTCAACCGAGCGACCCCTTTAGGAGTGAAAGCCAGCATACTATTTCACCGCCATGAACATGCCGTACGGTGTGAGCTCGGATCTCCCCGCACGGAGAAGAAGAATGGTGCCTGGAGTCTGGTGAGAAATCGATGCGAATGCTTCCTCTTGATATCTATCCCACTACCTGTTATCTAATCGAGTATCAAGTAAATAGAAGCCGAGTCCTTTTTCCCGCTGCGGCGTGGGATCACTCTCTGCCAAGAGCAGCAGGCGGCATCTCGCAGGCAGAGCGCCGAGGCATAAATCTGCAGCTTGAGCTGAAGCTGAGTAAATCACGGAAGCGTACGTAGATCGCACAAGTCAACGCGGTTTTCCAGGCCGTAAGGACACGCAAGATCTCACGTTTACAATGTAGAGAGCGATGCCACCAGAAGGATAAAGGGTAAGCGGACAAACGAGGAAGAAATCGATGAAGAAAGGGACAGAAATTGAGAGTGGAATGAAATTGCAATCTACCATTTCAAAACTTCAAATAAATTAAAAACCATTCTTGAATCCAAATTTGCACTCAGGCATGGAGGGTTTACGCCCGGCAAAACCACCGCTCGATCCGCGCAGAAGCTAGTAAGAAGGAAGATCGATTCCCATCCGTGTTCCTGATTTCAATGCGGGTGGTGAGCGGCGGCCAATAAAAGGCTGATTGGTAAAAGGTTAGTGATTTAAGTAACACATAATGAGTTTTGCTACTTAATTACTGCACATACATATAGCATTTAAATGGATTTTGCTCAATTACCTTCTACACACACGTATATGGATTATTATGTTGCAAGTATTGGAATTTTAAACATTTGTTACCTAATTAGTCTCACATCTACTCGTTTACTTACTAAAACTTCAAGGCTTTTTGTTTTCATCAATAATCTTCCTTATATTAATTTCAAATAATGTTGTTTCCATTGTTACCATGGAGGCATCAATCGTTGATGTGGCTAAACAACTCGTAGCATCACCCCAAAATCATGCTTTTTCAATGTATGACATCAATTGTCTCTTGTGTTAGAGTACATAATTGCTGTAGATAATTCGGCATTTTTATTATTAACTAGATTAAATTATTCTTTTTTAATTTACATGAATGGTTGTCAATTTTGTATTAATATTTTAAGTTGAAAAGATTTATTGTTTCGTATCACAAACAATCATGTGAAACCAAAAGCCGCGATTCATGATTTCACTTTATACCTAATTACAAAGAGTTTGAGAAAAGTTAATCGTTTCTGGACAAGGATTTTCATTTCCATCCAAACCTTATAAATATATGTATCTTTTTATTGCAGCCAAATCATTCATTCTTGTTCCAAATGTAGGAATTTCAAATATATTTAGGCGATTCACTTGTTAGATATTTGTCCACTTGTTATCATAATCATGGTTTAAATAGCTAGTTTGATGATGTAATTGCATGGTGAGTTTTATATATGACTCAAATCATCAATGTATTATATTTAACATGGTGGGCATTTGAAATATTCAATCAAGTTATACCAAGTCTCTCAAAAATTTCAAGAATTCGAAATTAAATTGTATTGCATGAGATCGAATTAATTTTCGAGCCATACATCATTACAGAAGGAAATAGGATCGAAGGATGGATGTGTTTTCAAAATAAAACTTTTATCGATTGCTTTTAATAAAATAATTTAAAATGCTATTGGTCTTTTTATACTAACTTACAGATCTGATTGCTTTAAAAATTAAATGCTTTGGATCGTGGTTGGTCAAATTTAGATTTGATATACGTACGTTGTTATCGAGAATCGCCTCTTTCTTTGGACGAAATAGGAATCAATTTTGATTTACCAAATATAAATTAGGTTGCTTTAAACGTGGTTGGTTAATTTTAATGCTTTACCAAGTAATTATTAGGTTCTTTTGTGTTTGTAGCAAGCCTAGCAACACATTCATCTAAAGGCCTGCGCCTCCCGTGGTACAGAGAATGAGAGAGGGTCGAGATCCTAAAGGAATGTATGTTTTATGGCGATGATATTGAGTCATGCATCATAAAATTAAAATTGCTTTAAAATTAAATAAATGCTTTAAAGTAAATTGCGGAAATTTAAATGTACATAAAATTAAATTGTGGAATTTAAAAAAATTTAAATGTACATAAAATTAAATTAAATTTAAAGTGCGAAAATTTAAACTTGCTTTAAATAATAATTACATTGATTTATTTGGATTCAAAGAGATTACAAGCGAGATTCTGAAAAGGAACTTAAATGATAGGAAAATTCCTTGAATACGAAAACTTCTTTTGTCTCAAGAGAGAAAGAAGAGAGAAGAGAAGAGAGAACTTAGAGAGAGAAGTTCTAAACTAGAAATGGAAACCTTCTCTTTTATATAAAGAAATTTTTATCTCTGCAATAATCTTTACTATTCATTGTGAAGATGTCTTAACAATACATAATACTAAATACTAAATATAAATTTGAAGAGACATGTGCGCTTTACTTGTGTCGACCACCACCGAAAATTTTAAGTACAAAAATGTACATACGTGAAATAAATAAAACTTTAATTTGGCTTTAATACATCTTTAATGCTTTATAGGAGAGAAAATGCCGATTCATCACAAGAGAAATAAATGGCTCATCTCCTGCATGAGAACTCTGGACATATAATCGTGAGACTGTATCCAAGTGGCGACTGCACGACGACCATTCTTTAGACCTAGACATCGCTACGGCTGACGGGATGAGCTTTAAGATATCATCTCTGAGTATATACATTTTGAGGATCCACTATATGTTTGCTGTTAGTTTGGACTTTGACCTGACTGCACATGTGACTCTGAGTAGCGGAACGATAAGCGAGTAAAGGGATTTTGTCCATCAGCCAATTGAATTGGGCTAACCACTTTGAAAAATTTGAAAATTCCTTTTGGACATTCTCTCATCGCACAAGTTGATTAGGAGCGATAAAAGGAAATTGCTAGTGTTAAAAAAGGATAGTGGGCGGGCACCTTTTCGATTCGGCGGTATAATGAGCTTAAAAGGTTTAAACAATCGGTGGCATCGGGAGTAAGGATTTGTGGGAGTCGGTAATTCCACCATTGTTGGAACCCAGGTTTTGGAAGGCTATGCAGTTATTTTAGAATTAAAGAAAAATAACCATGAATGGGATTTTGGATTTTGGATAAAAACGTGTGTTTAAAAACTTGTTTGGAGGAAAGTTTTGGTGTGAAGTTGGTCACCCATTGGTTCGGGCTCAAGACTTTTAAAATAGTGGTAGAGTTGGGATTCGGAAATGTTTGAATTTTTTACAAATACTTTGATAATAAGGCTAAGGGTTTTGTTAAATCCTATGGTTTAAAAACCTTTTAAAAATTATTGGAAAGGATCTGTGGTAACCATCTTCCATAGTCAAAATGTTTTGAAAATGTGTTTTATCATACCAAGGAAAGTTTTCTTTGAAGGTGTTGGTTGTGAAAGAACAATTTGTGAAGATAAACTTTCAAATGTAACATTGGGAAAGAGATTTTGTAATTTCTTTTAGGCTTTCTTTCACAAATGTCTTTTGAAGGTGTTTGGCTTTGAGAAGCAGCATAAGCCAGCGGATTTGGAAATGGATTTCATCCATTGGTTTACTTAGAGAGGGCTTTGGATTTTGCATCTTTCGATCATGTCAATCCAAGATTTGATTGGCATATGAAAGTAGTTTTACAGAAGAAGATTGGGAGTCTGGAGTGGCCTTAGGCTCTGGCTATGCCATTTTCCTTTGTCTCTCCTTGTTTTTATTTTTGAAGAAATTTGAGTTAGGAACTTAGAATTTGTATCACCTTTAATATATTGAATATCAAAGTCAAAAACACTTAAAATAGTTTGCCATCTTGCAAAAATCTGTGATGCAATGTTGAACATCTTTTACTAAAACATGTTTTCCTTAATCTATATAAACAAAAATTTTGATTTAATAAATCACTTTGGAATTTAGATATGCATAAAACAATGGAAAGAATTTCTTGGTAGAATAATTCTTTTGACATTCATTCCAATGTGCATATTGAACTATTTGTTCTTTATCATTTTCTTTTGCTTTAATATGCCTTTATCCATATGTTTCAACAATTTTAGGCAATAAGAAATAAACATGGAATATTTTTCTGAGAATGCTTTATTAGTTTAACAACTTTTGTGTGTTCATCTCTTTTTCCTATCATAAATTTAGACATCCTATTAATATTATTAAATCAAGAACATAATTTAAACGAAATCTTTGTAATTAGGCAAAATTTTGTCCATTTATCAACAAACAAGAGATCTTTCAGAGTACTTTGGAAATATGGTGACCAAGGAATCGGACTTTATTTGAAATAAAGAGACTTTAGAACTCGAAATTGCTAATCAAAAAAAAAGTTTTTTAGATGTTTGAAATGTTGATCGATTGAGTTTGAAAATATCAACACATCATCAATATAAACAATGCAAAAATCGCAATAAGGATTATAAATATCATTCATAATTCTTTGAAATGCTTAAACCGCATATCATTGTCCAAATGGAACAAAAGCGGTTTTATAACGGCCGCCTTATTTTGGATGAATTTGAAAACCAAAACCAGATTTCATGTGAATTTTGAGAAAATAAGAAACATAGTTTTCAAATCCTTTTTATTAGTATAGTACCTAATCTATTTTAATGCCTTGTTTAAGGGTTTGTAATTTATTACAAGTCTTGGTATGCACCTCTTTCAATTTCAGAATTTTTATTAACATAAAAAGACCTGACTTCAATAAGTCCTTTGACTCAAATCCTTTATTTCATTTTTCACAATGTTGTTCCATATTCATTTGGGAGCTTGTGGGTATTTATTGAAAGAACTTTCATAAGGCAAATCTACACGTTGTTTTCCGATTCCAAAATTCGACAAATTTCTTTTTGAGATTTTGAAATCGGAAATTTTCGGATCAAATCCTTTTGAATTGGCTTTACAATCTTTTAAATCTAAGTCCTTTTGTAAATATATCAAATCATTTTTTGTCTTGTGAGAAGATTATTGATGTGATTTTGGTGAATAGAATTAGCTTTAATGATATTCAAATTCCTTGTCTTTGGTTTTTCAATAACGGAAAAACAAATTTATTGCTTTAAAAGATATATTATCGTAATTGCGGTTATATGCGTTAGATTTATAAATAATTCAGAACAAAAGAAGTTTTAAATTCAACATGTGGATCAGCATCAGCTTTGCCAATTTCTTACTTTTCAGTTGCAATGTCTTCCTATACATCAAAAAAAGCGAAAAAATTAAAGAGATTTTAATCGATATTTTCTCGTGATTTGTTTTAAAACAAATAAAATCATTTGTGCGATTACCAACATTGATCATCGTTATCATTATCGTAATCAATCTATCTACTTCAAATGTTTTTGAGTTTATCGGTGAATGGCTTTTCTTTAGATACGATCTCATTTATATTATGCACTGTCTTGTTTTCTTTTTAGCGACGCCAGTAGTAGTGTCCTGAGATCCCGGAATCGCGGGTGTCTTCTTGCTGCTGTCTCACATCGATTATTGAAGTCTCAAGTTAGAGTTCAATATTCCTTTTGAAAGCTTCTCCTTAGTTTATAACTTTTAACTTGAAAATCGCTTTATCAAGGTTTTTAAATGCTAAACATTGATTTGCGACTTATGCCAGATGCCGTTCCCACTGTGGCGACTTCAATCCGACCGTCCAGTTACTGCGGAAGACGCGCTATCTCGCTGACCATCGACTCCGGACATACCCACGCGACTAATTCGAAACCCATTTTACCCGAGAATCTTGAATAATTTCCTGAAGGCCACTCGAACCACGCACCTCACACAGACCTTCTTCCACAAGGATCAAGCTCAAACGCTCACGGGCAAAGTATTTGACAACCGCCCAAAGTAAGATCGCGAAGATCTCATCATATGCCTGGTTTGGCTCTCTAAATTCGACAACTTTCGATTTTGAGCAGGCATGCATTTCGTAGATGTGCATCTCGCCCCATGGTTTTTATTCTTTCTTTAGAATGAATCTCTAATGCCAGCAAACAGGGGAAATGATTAGAGCCTAGCCTTTTAGCAGCTTTCTGCTTCTGAACTCTTTGGACAGCTTTGGACCTGCCTGTGCCGATTTGTGTCTACAATTTGCTGAATCACTCCTTATTATGACTTGAATGCCATCCATTGCATGCTTAATTTCCAATCTTTCAAATCTTACCTAATGATCGCCTTCTTGGCCTCACTACGGATGAAGCGGGTTCGAACTGACTGCGTCTGTAAAGTTAGCCATGACACAGTGCAATGCTAGAATTGACGGGGTAACCATAAAGGGCCTTACTAGCAGAGCGTGTTCAACTAAGCTGAAAGAAAAATTCTCATCGCTACGCTTTTCCAAGTATAGAGCAAACACAGGCACTGATATCATCTTCACTTAGATCGTTTTAAATCTAGGAATCTGCGAGTAAGTGTTTGGCCCAACAAAGTTTTTAGTACCGATTTTAGTAGAGTAACCTCCTCCCAGATTGAGCGGCATCTTACCCAAAATACTAGTACTAAATGAGCATGCTACTTGAGATGATCGTTATCATTGAGACTAGATAAGGCATCAAGATGGGTGCAGATCTCTGCTGGAGAACACATCTAATTGACGGCAGCAGCCGGAGATATTCAATCCGGTGCGCAAGCAAGAAACCTTCAAAGAAAACCTCACTGATGATCGCACCGATAAAGCTCATCGCTTGATCGATCTGTAATCCTCGAAGAATTTTATTGCGATCACGATAGTTCAGCTTATCAAGTCGGGGTTTTTATCAGTGCAAACGGTAGCCCCGCCAATCTGATATCTAATCGAGCTGAATACTGCATGTCCGGCATGAACCCTTAAGCCATTCGTTCAGCCCAAGAGAGAGATGCATTATGCAAGGGAATAGATTTTTAATGCACTAGGCACTCGGGTGAATCGGATCAACGAGAGAGACTTTGATCTGATCATGGAAGCGGGAAGGCTAATTCCCGAATGAATTTTTGTTACGAACATTTGGTGAATAACAGTTCTTAACTTACGAACTAGCTTGAAGTCCCAAGAGGCTAAACTATAGATGGAGTTTGTAGTCATCAGAAGTTGTGCTCAACTCCATAGATCTTCGCTTCAAGGTGAGATATCGCGATTCCTGGTAACTTTACTGGAAAGATATTAATGATTTAGATCAGCTTGCTGAAAAGGCTTTATCATTGCTTACATTGATAATGGCAATGACTTGCTTTTAGCAAAGGCTCGATTTTTGAGCTATTTTCGAACATGAACTTAGCGCTAGTTTCCACAATTTGAAATAAAGCTGTTCTTTAAGATTTTCAGAAAATGGGATTAAATCGATAGAAGAAATTGGAATGTGACATCGCTGAAGCGATTCGCTTTCAATTGACTTGACCTTCTTACTTCAGTTGTGTACTTTTTACACTGTACTTTTCTGGGGATACTCTCATCAGCTGGCAGCCACCGCATTCCAGACAGCCACAGTAGATATCTTGCACTGGGCTGCTTTAAATCTCGATTGGAATTTTGGTTAATTCCAGCGACCCTTTCTGATTTCTGCGATATTAAAAGTTCCAGTGATGACCCATGTTGTACACCGTGATTCCAGCGGTAATTAGTGCTGTCCTGAGTTATCTGTCCTCCGGGGACGCCAGATTCTGGTGTGGGTTCCTCTTTCTCAATAGAGTAAATGGCAGGGTTTCCGATCAAGAATATATATAACGAATTAGTAAGTTTTATCCATAATCAAAAAGTCGCCCAATGAAGATTGAATTGGAATCAATTCCACTATTCTATTGATTCCACTCAAAGTACATAAAAGTTTCTGCAGCCTTAACTTTTAGCTTCCCAAATTTAAATCAATTTAGAATGTCTTTGTTCAAATAAAAAAACGTCTGTTAAAATATAATAATATGGAAAGTTTTATTCAATTCAAGTCTTATTATATGACATTTAAGGAGATGACCATGATGACTATCAATGTTGTATGTGATTTTCATGAATGTGGTGAGATCGTGGAGGGAAGCAGGTTAGTAACCTTTACCTTGCTCGCCAATGGGATGGAGATACTTAGGAACATACACCGTTGTGTAATCAAGTATTCGCGATCAAGACGGAAGTGAAGTCTGCATACAAGAAGTAGGGCCAGGTTCCAAGGAAAACGACTGTTCAGACGTGGGAGATTTATAGCTGCAGGGTGGCGGTTTTCAGTAAATTTCTTTCTAACGCTGAAGGAATGTTTGAAGCTGAGAGAAAATCACGCTCAGACGAGCTTGATAGACCTTACGAATGATAGTTTGACTTCTGCTTCGGACGGAGTATCAGGCTCTGTCACCTTCACTAAGATAAGCTACGCCCAAGATTGACATCTTTCCATTGAATTGGCTTTGGAATAACAAGATTTGCTTTAGACAAGAGAAATGCTGAGAAGAGAGGAAGTGTTTCAAGTGGGAGAGAACCCGTAGTATGAAATTTTAAAAATTAAAGCCCAAGCTTTAATCATATGTAATTATGGGTTTTAATTTGTAAAATCATGCAAATATATTTTTGTCTTTAAGAGAAATTATTATATTTGGATAACAATCGAAAGAAAGTTTACATAGAGTGCTGATCTTGAGGCTAAGTATCCATCATAGATCCAGCCAGAACAATCATGCGATAATTCAGCGAATCCTTAAGTTACAGTAGGATGGTTGCGCGCACTGTGATTTGTTGTGTGTGGCTTTATTTCCTGCATGCAGCAGTGGAGGCAAATGTTTTATTGTTTAGAGTCTTCGTGTTTTAAAATCTTGTGTTTTATTTTGAAGTTTTGTTTTGTGGTGAATTTTACTTTAAGTCCCAGGATAAGGTTCCATACCCCAACCAAAATCGACCAGTAAGGTTTTGACCATGGAACTAACATCATCCTTTTCTAGCTCTTCTTGGAAGACTAGTGATTCAAAGCATGTTGTAAGTACATTATCGAGAACTTTGATAAAGCAATCGATTGTTGGGAACTTCTGAAAAACTTCAAAAAGAAAAGATTTACAAAACAAAAATGCTTGATCTTTTAAAACATGATTATATTATGGGAACGTGATATAACAGCCTTTTAAATAATTTAAAGAAATATCTTTCCAATGAATTTTGCACAATCTAAATTTGGAGCTTTGGCCACTTATGATTAGTTAAATAAAGTGCATTCTTGAGATAGGTCAGTTTTAAGCAAGAAGAATATTTCGAGAAGAATTTTCGGATCTAAGGAACTACAATAAATGATGTTTTAAGTATATTGTACCTGCATTGTCACAAAAACGTTTCAGTTGGTGCCTCAAATCGGTCTCGAGAAGAGTTTTAATGTATACCCTGTAGTCAATGCTATGCGTCGCCTCGGAACGAAGTAATATTCCAAGAAAGTTATTTAAGCTTATGTGGGTAAGGTTGTAACCAAAGGATAGAGATTAATTTTGAGAATTAGATGAACTTTGAGTTATTATCAAACTCACCCGTAATTATACTCTTTGGTGGATTTCGTTGAGTGGTGAATATTTTAAGCCCTCTATATCCTTAGCTTAACAACTTTAGGTGGTGAATTTTTACCATGTATCCTTTTCACATGTTGTTTGTTGTGGTGGAGCCACAGTGAGCTTGCGTGATTTCTTTTAGGTGTGTGTGTACGTTGTGTTGTCTCATCTATTGTGTCCAGGTGTCAATATTACTGAGAGTTAGTTTACAGAGTTTGAATTCTGTCAAAGATGCTCACCGCTGTTTCACTTATGTCCAAGTTTTGGAATAAATGAGTTGTATCTGTAAATTGTATCCTAGGCATTTACTTAATAGGTAGCTTTTGTTAGCATTTTCAAGTTAGTCATTTGGACTGTCCATTACTTCGGGTTTTCCAGTAGACAAATGCCAAATTTAAAAGGATAGTCGGAATATATTATTTATGATGAAAATACATAGGAGGTGCCATGGAGGAGTTTTTGTGCGCGCAATCAACTTCACTGCTGCATCCATTGCAAAGCGGACTGATGCTTGAGCTCATCAAGCCAAAGTTTCCCAGTATGGTGGAGGGATCGCTTTCCCATTCATTTTGGTTCAAGATCTTCTCCGTGCATTTTCCTCATCCTAAAGCAAAGTAAAGCATGGCATGCACGCCAGCGGCCTATTATATAGATTTACAGGAGTTGGGTGCACTAATTCTCACACCTTGCGGTGAGCTCAACACGATAATGAGTGTTGTCATTCGGGATGCTCCCTGGTTCAACTAGCAAACGCAGCTTGACTGTCTAAGGAGGGATGCCTACTGAATGAGAAAGGCTTCCCATACAGAACACACAATTCCTATCTCACGCTCTTATGTGAATGCAGTGACAAGCTGTTCAATCTGCCTACTATTATGACGTGGATGCAGTCTTTTGTTTTTGAGAATGTTATCATTCTATCGTCCTCATTCTCTATCTTCTTTATTTCGATCTTTTGTCTCCTCCCCAGTTTTCAAATTGCCGTCGATATGATCGTTTGTGATGAGTCTAAGGTTAAGAATTTATATGTTTTAAGTAATTAACTCTTACCATATTTAATATACGGGTGTAAAGTTACTAAATGAATTACCCTAAACTTTGAAGAATTTAATTCATTAACAATTATAAAGAAAATATGGTAAGGTAATAACTTAGGGTTGTATAATGGTTTTCAAAAAAAATTTAACCCTTTGGCCCAAGTCAAAACCGCAAAAAATTATTATATGCAATAGAACCTCAATAAATTTTGGGACTATAAAAAATCTATTAACTAATAGCTGATGTTTCTTAAAAATTAAATAAATAAATAAGTATTTAACCTCAACAAATTAATAACGGATGCATCCAAAAAATAAATAAATGAACAAGTATTTATCGGTTTAACATTAATCCATGTGGAGACGATCTTTAATATTTATCATTATATTACTTGTTGTGTATACTTGCACATGATACCCATAGCATTAGAATTCACACACCAACGGAGAATAGAGAGACCTGTATCTGATGAAATTCTCGTGCGCGTATCCAGATTTCCATATTATGACATCTGCATGTGTTAGCTATATCATGGGAAACAAACTAATATAAGGAGATTTGAATATCATAGCCAAAGAGATCACTGAGGACTTTTGGATGTCTTAGAACTTATACATATAGACATTTTCGGGCATTTATTTGCACATCTTTTTTCTTCGGGCATTTTTCTCTTTGAATGCTTAACAGACTCAATATTTTATGATGTTCATAGACGATTTTTCTAGATATGACTATATATTTCCCCTCCATGAAAAGTTACAGTCGTTGGATATATTCAAAAATTTTAAAACTAAAATTGAGAACCAACTCGACAAAAGAATTAAAAGCATCAAATACCAACATACGTGTACAGTGGTGAATACTATTCGGAGAATGAGCGTATATGATGGTTTGGCGATAAACAAAGTCCAAGGGGATCGTTTTGCTAAATTTCTCAGAGGAATGTGGTATCGTCCCTCATTACAGTATACTATGCCCGAAACATATTCCGCTTCTCTACTATGAATGATGTTGCTAAAAGGACACTTAAGGACATGGTGAGGAGTATGATTTGTCATTCTATCTTACCAAAATCACTCTGAGGAAAAGTGCTTAAGACTGCAGCATATATCCTCAATAGAGTTCCAATTAAAACGACTACCAAAACCCCTTACGAGCTTTGGACATGCAAGAAGTCTAGTCTAAAGCACCTACATGTTTGGGTTATCTAGTTGAGGCAAGGCCTTATAGGCCTAATGCGAAGAAACTAGACTCAAGGATGGTAAGTTGCTATTTTATTGGATACTTATATTGATTCGTGGGTATAAGTTTTATGATCCTACGATTAAGTCAATTAAGATTTTGTGGAGAAGGAAAAGTCGCGAGTTTCTTTTCGGATCGCGGATATCTGGTTTGCATCTCGGTCAGAGAGAGGAGATACACGAGACGCTAAAGACTTTGAAGAAAGAAAATAGTTCGTGGCTTACATTGCCAAGTGTATTATTGTGCGATCGCGGCTTGAACCAGACGACTTCCTCAGTACTAGAGGATAGGTTTCAATCATTATCGTGAAGTTGTTCAGGACAAACAACGTCGAAAAGAATCTCTCTATGTGCCAATCTAAATGCTATGCTACCTTATTAGGAAGTCAAATCTATTTCAGCCTACATTTCTTTCCTAAGTCACAACTACATTTAAGCATGAGGTAGGCAGACATGATGGAAGATGATACGATCAATTTCCATCAAGTCATGGAAAGTTCTAATTGTTAGAAGTGGATTGATGCCATGAATGAGGAGATGAATTCCATAAAGGATAATGACGTATGAGATCTTCTCTCATTGTCAGAATGTGCGAATTCTATTGGTTACAAATGAATATTTAAGACCAAGAGGGATTCAAAAGGCAACGTGGAGAGGCACAAGGCACGTTTTGTAGCGAAGGGCTTTACGCAGAAAGAAAGCATTGAGTATAAAAAGACTTTCTCTATTGTTTCTTCAGAAGACTCTTTCAGGATTATAATGCCATTGGTAGCGTATTTCAATCTTGAGTTACATCAGATAAATGTAAAGACGACATTTCTCAATGATGACATTGATGAGACGATCTAGATGGTGCAATCAGAAAACTTTGTGTCCGAAGACCCAAAAAATATGGTTTGCAAACTTAAGAAATCCATCTATAGGCTCAAATAAACATCTCGACAATGGTATTTCAAGTTTTTTCAAGCGATCATCTCATTTGCTTTCCAAACTGGAAGACCAACCACATAATCCTAGTGAGCAATTCAGCGTTATGGATTCAGGTACGCTTCTGATAATTTTGTATTTGATTTTTTGTGATACAACATGAATATTTATAGGTTATAGGTGATGGTTTTCACCAAAAGTTTTCTTATTATAACACATGCAGCTTAAGTTAGCAAGAAACGATGGCTCGCTAACTCTGAAAACATATGCATTGTTGTCCACTTTTATACGACATTTTGGTCTCTAACTTTAACTCTGAACGTCTTATCGGGTCTTTAAGTTCCTGTCCAAGTCTCTCTTTTCTTTCTACATTGAACTACTGACAATGGTGTTAGGGAAATTAAATCATTATTGGCAAAGGAATTCCACTTAAAAGGATTATTTTTTACTTTAATTTACTGTTTAAATAATCTGATCACTAGTTGTTTTATTTATTTATTTTTGTCTACATGAAAATAAATTAAATCAGAAAATAAATATTTTATTTTCTTCACAAAAAAAATCATATTTCTTCCTCTCTCTCATTTCTCAAATCCAATGAATTAAGATACGATCCTAATTACAACAATTTTGATCTTTTAAAAAAATCAGACCACGAGTTTTTGGAAATAGTCTATGGTTAGCACAACATGAAAATGATATTATTTGAAATTAATTTAAGAACGATTAATTGATGACAACTAAAAACCTTTTTAATAATTACGGGAGTGAGAGTGAGACTAATTAGGTAACATTTATTAAAATACCTTCCAATATTTACAAAGTAATAATCCACATAGAGAAGTAATTAAGGAGCCAAATATTATTAAGCATTTAAATCTCACTTGCTCATATTTAGGTGTCCAAAACAAGGGTGGCAATATTTCAATCTCACTGTTTTGTAAGTCTATCCCAAATCTAGAAAATAATTACAACACAGTCACATTATTTTAAGAAAATTCAAATGAAGAAGAAGTTTGAAGAATCAATACTTATAACCATTTTATTTTATTTTATTTTTTTGTAACTAAGATTTTTATTATTATTATGCTTAACCATTAAAGTTGCTTTAACATAAGTTTAATTTGAGTATTTTACTCTTATAAGGGTTAAGTTCCATGTCACCCAAAAATTACTTCAATAACTTTTTTATTTTATAAAAATTATTTATTTCTAAATGCTTTATTAATCCTATTAGTATGATTATTGATCTTCAATTGAACTAACTAAAAAACTTAACTTTTTCCGAATCAATTTCTTATTCTTTGATTAATTCTTTAAGTAAAATTAACTTTTTAGATATGACAGAGAAAAATTTCCCGTTGATTGTACATTTCTTAGCATTGTGCAGTAAAAAAAAAGTTGTTCTCTTGTTATTCATTAACTAGGAAAATTTTAATTAATTTATCTTTAACATGCTTCAATTCGTAATCTTAAGCGCTTCCTTTAGTAATCTTTAAAAGAACATAATTTTGCTTACTTCCTTTAGTAATCTTTAAAAGAACATAATTTTGCTTACTTCCTTTAGTAATCTTTAAAAGAACATAATTTTGCTTACATTTATATATGTATGCATACATGCACGCGTGTACATACAGGCATGTATCTTACGCCCTTTCCCCTAAAAATATTTTAATGTTTTCCTTGAACCTCGTTCAAGCTTCAACATTACAAGTAGGAAAATAATTTTTTTTCAATTGAAAATAGTGTAATTGGATTCACTTTTGTGTGAACGTCTAGGAATTTAGATTGATTAGGTTTTAACATGAAAAATTATGATTACGAAGCTAAACCGACATCATGCATATCCATAAAGCTAGCCAAGACCAATCATGTCAAGTTTCCCTTTATTTTCATTCTTTGTTATACAACAAACATTAGCTAGTTCTTTTACTTGTGTTTTACTTTGGTTCTATTAATATTTTTGTTTTTTTAATTTTCCTATTCTAATGAAGTAACTAGCCCACGGTTTGAAGGTGACACTAATGGTTAGTGATCGATCAGTTTTCAACTCATCGTGCCACTTTTGTGGCATCAATGTGTAGTTCTAGAAATTTTGAATTTAATATTATTAATTATATTGTCGTTCAGCAACTTTTGGGCGGCTTGTTGCTATTTTGCCGATAACAGTCTCATTGCTGTGGAAAACAATAAATCTTGTCGTCGTCAGTCATTTAGCCATCATCGGCAATAATAACAGAGCCATCAGAGCCATATTAGCATGTTGATGATGTCACAATATTTCCTTTAAAAAAATTTATGATACTATTAATTGTTTTTTAGTAATAATATATTTTATTATTTACCGATAGATAATTAATTAATTAAAATAATAATAATAAAATTATTTGTATTTAGTTCATATTTGATATGACTTATCTAATATCCAAAAGTACTTATTTATTTTTAAAAGCTCATTTCAAAATTTTTAGAGCTTTTTTGTTGTATTTTGAGCACAACTTTTAGACAATAGTTATTTTTACAAATAAGTTTTTTTTTTCCTCTAGTAGGAAGTATTTAAATTTAAGGCTCCGTTTGGTACGACATTTTAAGTAGAGCTTATTTGAATATAGTTTTAGTTAATAAAGTTTTTATAAATAGAGCTTTTGCACAAAAAGTTTTGATTATTTTGTTGTCAATAAGAGTTTTTATTAAAATTTATGAAATTACTTTAATAGCCAAGTTTTTTAAAGTTATGTTATGAAAAGAATCAAAAACCGATTGTTAAATAAGTAGATGATAGTTTATATATTTTATCATTTAAAAAAAACTTTTCAACCTCTACTCCTAAAAGCTCAAATTTTGAGTTTTTTCTAATAGAGGCAAAATAGTTTATTAAAACTCCTAAAGTTCTACTAGAAAAATAACCAAACAACAACAAAAACTATGATAAAAACTTATAAGATTAAATAAAAGGCGACTTACAAGACCAATATTAATGGCAAATAGTATCATATAAAAGATGCCTGCATCGAGACTTTTTGGAACTAGAGCTTATAGAAACGTTTTAAAGAGTTAAGTTGTGTAAAATACCCTCTACTTAGTTCATTTCTTTCATAACCTAACTTTTAGGAAACTTTTTTAATTAAAATAATTTTATAATTATTTATAAAGCTCTCATTAACAACCAAACAACTATAACTCTCATCGTATTTATTGCCTCTCCACTAGGATTCTTGGCTCAAATATCTATTCAATGAATGAGGTATACAAGAGAGCTCCTTAGACTTTTCCATATATAGAACCCACCACAACATCTTTGTACAAACTATTTATACGAACATATGTGATATAAAAGTATTAGTTGGATGAAAACACTACATGACTCATATAATCATAATTTTAGATAAAGTAAATTAAATCAAGTATATGCTTCTTAATCAGTGATGCGCAATCACCGGCCTTGTCATGTAATACTTTCATGTCTTCAAGTGGGATATCCAAATTCCAACGACCAAACTGCTACGTTGAACCAACTGCGCAAGGGTTTACAAAGGAACCCGTGCAGGCGGTTTAAAAGAAAATGAGTTATCAGATCCATTTACATTCGCACTAGCGAAAAAGGAGAATGACATGTCATAGTATATTCGATAAAAATGACATGTATCATCTTTATGATGATCATTTTATAATGAGATAATTGCGATAATAATGCGGACTCACTTGGAAAACTGTTAATAACCTTTCAAATGAGAATTACCAACTCACTCTCCCCAAAATTTAATCTAAATTTTGAAGATCTACTCCTTCAAGTTCCAATTGGAATTTTTTGCATTATGGCATAATATGTATAATTGTAAATAATATAAGTTGTTATGCTAATAATTTTTTACGGTATATGTTAATAGTAATTGGACCATTAATTTCACTTTGATTAAAAATTGTTAATTTGCTAATTATGTACCAATATTTTAATAGCAGTGTATTGTTAATATTTAATTAAAAATGTATGTTAGCTAAAATTGTGGAGAATTTACGTTAATTTTACACTAATTCTAGGTATTTTTCATAGCCGTTTTACAAGGCGACAGAATACTAGTAGTGCGAAACACTACTCTAATTCCGAGATTTTTGACAAACAATGCTATGCCGGATATCGGATCAACAAGCTGTTATCTGTACAAAAAAAAGTTTAATGCCAGGTGTTAAAATACGAATAATACTACGCGTACTTATAATTTGCTTAGTACGCCACTGACTGGATAATTTCCATTTACTTTGTTCAGTATCAATGAATATATTATTTTAGCGTTCATGCATCCATCTGCCAGGTGTATATATTATTCGTACGCAGTTCAAAAGCAATGCATTATATTGCGAACTGTAGTTTAGCTGATCTCTAGTTAGCTGTGGTACGATCCATTCCAATACCCACAGTTTTTCGGCAATCGAAAAAAATCTAAAAAATAAATCTTATTTTCATTGATTTTGATTAATCGTTTTTTACATTTTTTATAAAAATTTGAGGGGATAGGAGGTATTAATGTATAACAAGTATTTAAATTTTAATATTACGAAAAATATCGGATGGTATGTCCATGTAATTTAGCGTTGCTTAAAAGCGTTTAGCGTTTTTTTTGCGTATATAGGTTAACCATAATGGCTTACTACTATTATAAGCTAAAACTTTGATGAATTAATTGAACTTACGAAGAATTAATTGAATTTTAATTTCTAATTTTTTTATGGTTTCATACCCTGCGGAAGACAGTCCATCTTTTTTAATGAGAATGTGCTTTCAGATTGCTCATGCACTAATATTGACTTTCATACATTTACAGTCAGTGTATCATACGCAACTACATAGGTCCCAAGTTGTATTGTATCATGTATTGGCAGGTTAATATCTTAATAATTATAAATTAGAATGCAGTTTATTTTAGGGTACAGGTTTAAGATTACATTCAATCTTATCAGACACTGACTATGTGTCATATAATGGTAAATGGCAGGTGAGTCTACCATGGTGGCAGGCAAGAGTTAACTTAGCATTCAGCACAGAGCAAATTCTTGGCCTTATACTAATTAATTCTGTTTCCTCTTATAAATTCATCACAAAATGATCATATCAAAACAGAGAAAAATCATTGTTCATTGAAAAAGAAATAAGCCAAATATATTGATTCTGTAAATGGCAACCAAGAAAACCAGAGGGAGACAAAAGATTGAAATGAAGAAGATAGAGAATGAGGATGATAGAATGATAACTTTCTCAAAACGTAGATCAGGTATCTACAAGAAGGCCAGTGAGCTTGTTACTCTCACTGGAGCTGAGATAGGAATTGTGGTTTTCTCGCCATCTGGGAAGCCTTTCTCATTTGGGCATCCCTCCCTGGAAGCTGTTGCTAACCGCTTCCTGGGGTCGAGCCAGGAGCATCCGAATGACAACACTCATCCGCTGGTTGAGGCTCACCGCCGGGTGAGAATCAATGAACTGAATCAGCAGCATAATGAGCTGCTACGCCAGGTGGATGAGGAAAAGGCACGGGAGAAGATCTTGAAGCAGAATAGGAAGGGGAGAGAGACTCAGCCTCATTGGTGGGAAACTCCAGTTGACGAGCTCAATCATCAGGAGCTGCTTAAAATGGATGCAGCAATTGATGATCTGCACAAAACTTTTCTTGCCAAACTAAATGAAAAGACTGCTGCTGCCTCTTCCTCCATGGCACTTCCTATGTATTTTCGTCATAAATAATGTATCTCATTTTCCTTTAAATTTGGCATTTGTCTATAGAAAATCTGATGAAGCTACAAGTCCAAATGATTGACTTGAAAATGAAAAAATGCTACCGACCGTAAATGCCTAGGATACAATTTCAGAATGCAACTTATTTTATTCCCAAAACTAGGATATAATTTGATGAAATTAATCTGTTAATTCACACAAGTAATGAACTGATTCACCTTGATTAACTACATTTATGTCGTATATAAACCCGACTATGCAATTACATCATCCTACTAGCTATTTAAACCATAATCATTATACCAAGTCGATAAATATACTCCCGAAAACAAGTGAATCGTTCTAAATATGTTTAAAATTCCTCAATTTGAGATTTGATGAAGAAGAAAGGTATGATTGAGTGATTTAGTGGTTAATCAGAGATATAATATGTTGGATGGAAAGCGCCAACCTGCTACGTGCTTATTTTTACTACTCCCCACGGTCCGGTGATTCAAAGTACATCTTCGCCCCACACTAGTGACAAATACGCAATATAGAGACTTCTAACTCTAACTTAACACTTAGACTATACTCAACTCAAAACTACAACCATTCTAAATGAGATACACAATATATCTAAGAGTTTTAATCTAGTAATTGAATTAAAAAATCTGGAAAGTATCTTGGCTTAATTCGTATAGTGCACTGTTATTACACGCTAAATATTATTCTAAGAGCTGGTGAGATAGACTACGCTGAGAAAAGAATTTTTGAGCGATGATTGATTCTGGACTCAAAAACATGTAGTAGTCAATGATTGTTGATTTGTTGTTGGTTCTTGTTAAATCTAGAGTCTGGTACAAGGAATCTGGCATTATCTCAAGGCTGAGACATGAGAACATGATAGGTTATTTCACAAAATACAACAACAACAGTGGTTTGTGTGGCACACAGGACGTGTTTAAGGTAAGTATGACGTTCGTTCAAGACGTTCAAGTAAGCACAGGGTGATAATTAGATTAGTCAATCTCTTAAAAATTTTAACACTAGTTGGGCACAAATAATAGTAAAAGAGTGTACATGTTTATGTCGGGTGTGACCAACAATTAAAATGAGGCAGGGTGACGAAGTCCTTGGGTCCTTAGAGGAACAATTAAAACTTAAAGTGTAAGTCCAGTTAAAAGAAAGTAATACAATGTGTATTACTTTATCAAATATAATCAGGTATATTAAATTTTTTGAGTTTTGGCATTACTGTGTGTGGATGTGGATTACATAGACTCTAGTACTAATATGTATATACATGTAAGTGTTGCCAATTGTTGTTTTCATTGGTATTTAGTGGTCAATAGTAATATGGCTAGTGTTATTAATAATTTTGATAATAATGAGGGGAGTCATTAGCATTTACTTGTTTTAATACTATACGGACAAGAATTCCAAGCCCGCTAGCAACACACCAATTAACAATTACTTTGTAAAAGGCTTGTTGTCATTGGGCCCAATTTTATTTGTTTTATGTGCAGTTTACCCAAGCCCGCTAGCAAAATAACTAATTATAAATAGTAAAAGAAAACGAGAGCTCGCTCCTCTGCGTCGGCCGTTTGAGATTGGAGAGAGACGGGGAAAATAATTTTCTTGGCTTTTATCATTGAAGTACAAAAATTATTGGGTAATTGTAGAGGCGCTTAAGGTATGGATTTCTATGACATTGAGGGCTAGTCAGTAACTTCTACTGCTATTAAAAAGGAAATATCAAGATGTTTAAGATTATGGGAAATAGTTCCTTAATTATATATATAAATATGATGATATTGATGGGAGCTCAATTTTGATGTTAGGTTATGGTGGTTAGTTTACTAGGTTAAGTTTATTGTTGTTATGACCTAGAGGTAAATAAATGAGACTCTAGACTACGATCATGGCGAATTTATACATTTGTGTATCACTTTATCCATTTACATAATCAATATATGAAAGATTTTTCTTTAATACTAATACTGCAATGATCTGTGGGAAAAATTACCCATTCTTTTTTTTTTTCTGGTGCACTTGAGTTGCCATTCTTAACAAAACGAAGTTTTATATATTTCAGCTTGAGCTGATTTCTTCACTGCAAACTTGTTATTGAGTGCTCGTTCATTTATATCGTTATGAAGGGTATGCAAGACATTTTAGGAGATGTAATCATTTTTTTAATAATGTAAAGTTTATAATTTCTTGCTTTCTAATTTTTGTGCTTATTTTTAAGTGAACATTTCCTTTATCACTTTCAGGTGTCTATTGTGTTTGTAAGATTTATTGGTTTTGTTCGACAGTTTTACTGGCGCTGGTGGATATTTTGTGTTTGCTAGATGTTGCTAGCTATCGGCGATGTGTTGGATGTCGCTAGGTACTAGTGATTTACTTTTAGTATATCAGTTTTATGGTTTGATGAGCAATTTATTTTGTGTAATGGATCATCAGTTTAGGTACTTTTAGCAATTTTTTTTAGCACATAATATGTATTTTGGTACTTTAATTTTTGGTTATAGTTGATGGTTGAATTTGACAGAACTATTTGTGAGCAATGCAATGGTTTGCTATATTTATATTAAATTGCATTTGCAAATTTTTTATTTCTTTGATTTTTTAAATTTGACTATGGTGTTAGTCTTTTGATGGTGCTATTGTAATACACAATTTTGTTTTTTAATTCTATAGTATGATTATTCTTGTGATTCTGTTGTTTTAGTATTTGTCTAATAGCCTATTGATTGAATTCACCGACAACAAAATCACCGAAACTAAATTATAGTGCGCACCATGACAAACGTGATACTAAAACTCAATGTCAGCTAAACATATCGCTGACACTATTTAGACGTCACTGAAGGTCATTTTCTTTCTAATGGTGTTTGAAATTTTACATTTGAGGGCATCGATTATAATGCCTTTCAACCACTACCCATCAGCGGCAATATTATATTGACCTACAACTTTTGAGAGACATGTTGCCTACATTATTTTATTAAGTAAAGTCTCAGATCTATAAATCTTGGGCCAACGCTACAATACCCGGGTAATAAAAATAAAAAAAACTTAGAGCAACCTATAAAGAGCAACCGGTTGTTCCTTAAATTAATATTAAATTATGAAATAATATAATAAATAAATATAATAAATAAATAATAATAAAATAATATTTATTTTAATAAAAAAGGCAACATAATAATAAAAAATTAGTTTTATAATAATTAAAAATTAGTTTCAAGTTTAACAATAGATGTTTCATATTTATTGGTTCATTGATCGGGGTTACAAGTTAATGATCTTAAGTTTCATGTTCATTGCCCTCAGTTTCAAGTTATTTTGATTTCAAATTTAATGGTCCCAATTTCAAGTTAATGATAGGTGTTTCATGTTTATTGGTCCATAAATTGCATGATTTTTGGGATTGCAAGGTAATGATCTTAAGTTTCATGTTCATTGCTCTAAGTTTCAAGTTTCTTTGGTTTCAAGTTTAATGGTCTTAATTTCAAGTTAATGGTAGGTGTTTCATGTTTATTGGTCCATTAATTGCACTGATCCCAAGTTCTATGTTTAAAGTTCATTTAAAGTTTAATGGTCCTGCAGACAGATGTATCATGTTTATTGTTCCATTAATTGCATGATTTTCGGGATTGCAAGTTAATGATCTCAAGTTCCATGTTCATTGCACTAAGTTTCAAGTTCCTTTGCTTTCAAGTTTAATGGTCTCAGTTTCAAGTTAATGGTAGATGTTTCATATTTAGTTGTCTATTAATCAGGGTTGTAAGTGAAACGCATCGCAGAAAGAACCCATCTCAACAATCATGTCGAATCAATAATAATTATGATATCTAAGATTTGTAAAAAAATCTATAATCTCCCCTATAATTTCCTATAAAATAAAACATCCCAAACAAAACAATACTCCCAAAATAATTCAATATTCATCCATCCTTCATAACCAACTTCTGAAGTCAACATACCAAATATCACCCCAAATCATTCTAATATTAAAATACAATGGTTATCCTTAATTACAAAATATAACAAATAAATACAATTCGCAATATCCCACATATCAAAATATTAAATCTACGACTCCTACCACCATCACGTGACCACAATTTCAAATCTAACTATCGGTCCCAAAATCTCATAAAATATAATAAAAAAATGAGTATAAACTCAAACAACAGTTAATAGTGAAAAATAAATTTATTTAAAATGATTTAATCTTTCTCAAATCAATTTCATCAAAATATCATAAGAACTTATATAAACATATTCAATTCAAATCATTCATTGAAATAACTATATTACATAAATTTGCATAAAATCAATGAAATCATAATACTTATAATATCAAATGATGAATATAAAAAACTATCACCAAACAAGTACCTAGGGAAATGATCTCATCATATCCTGGATTTAATGACAATCATGAAACCATCACGCCCAGCTGGATTGCGGGAAATCTCCTATCATATCTCATGTATCTCAACATAATCATCATATGCAAAGGCAAGCGCCCAAACGCCTAATCTCATCTCATTTGTATCTTTGTATTCATCTCGTATCTACGTATCTTATTGTCCAATGATTTTCCAAACAACATTTATACACATGTACATAAAAATATAATCACATCTGAAATCTCATTTTCTTTTTATTCAACATATCTTAAATCCACTCAATTCTAATATCATGCATTTACTCAAAAACAATAATAAAATCATTAATCAAATGCATTCTTAATAACAATAAATATCAACACATAGATAAAAATCAATTTTCTAGAAAATCATTAAATCGAAGCATCAAATACTTATTATCAAAACATGTGGTAAAATCAGAATATAATATGAAAATAAGTTTTGTATATTCCACTCTGATTGGCATTCTCGTCGGATCTTCCTCATCAAGGAAACGACATAATCATTTAAATTTGAAATACACATAATAATTCTCGAATATCTATCAACAATAAACTATTCCGCATGCACAAAATTAAAATACTACATGCCAAAATTACCAAAATGCCCCATCATTATTTTACCAAAATTATCCTCTTTAATCTTCAATTATTAAATTGTCCTTGATCACGAAATATAACCACAATGTAAGAAATTATTAAAATAAAAATTATCAAAATGCCCTTAATGACTTAAACATCAATTACCCGAAATCTCAAATTACCTCAACCTAAAATTACCAAATTATCCACTCGATTCCTCAAATTACAAATTCACCCCACTAAAATTTTGGAACGACGATCCCCCGGACCTCTGACCCCAACCTGCAGTCGAATGTGTCCACTTAGTGCGAGCTCCCCATCGAATGTTAATGGCCCGCAGCTTTTATGGTCAGAGAGGCTACTGATGCTGCCAAGTGTTTGTGAGTTGCATTTGCATGACAAGGGGCACTAGCGGCATTCTTGGTGGGAACCTTTGTAAATCGCGATAAAATGACTCCATCACTCACTCAGTCCATGGTCCGCTCTCCGACTTGGCAACGCGGCAATGTGGGTTAATGTTTGCGGCTTCGCTCGATCGTTTGGGTACCATAAATCATTTCAACAGATGAGCGCTAAATTACTTCCCAGTGGCGTGAGGTGGCGCGGTTGTCACGAGCCTTGGGCTGGCCGTCGGGACGACATACCTCACGGTCAGGCAGACTACTCCTTCAAGGTTTTCCTCTACTCCTCCTCCCTTTTCTGGCCCTCTTCTTCTCTCTTTGAAAACCAACCACCTCCATCTAAGTAGGCGCCTACCCTCTCTCTCTGGATGACTTGCTGTTTTAGAATTACATTGCTGAGCTGGAATACCCACTACTACACTTCGTGATGAAAATAAAATTAACTCTTGTACCGAAGAGCTTTTAATCACGCTCAATTTATCTCGATTTAATGTTGTGACAATTTTAAAATTAATATCGAAGAGGAAAAATTAAATCATACACTTAATTAGGAAAAATTAAAGTACATATGTTATAGCAAGTTAATGATCCTTAGTTTCAAGTTCCTTGCCCTCGGTTTCAAGTTCCTTACCCTTAGTTTGAAGTTCATTTGGTTTTAAGTTTAATGATTAAGTTTCAAGTTAATGATAGATGTTTCATGTTTATTGGTCCTATGTTTCATGTTAACCAATTTTTTAGGTTTCCATTTCTTTCATATTTAATAATAATAAAAAATCTCAACCATTCGATCTACTCCAATTTAATCCAATGGCTATTGTTTTTTGCATGTATGAGATACATGCATGTACGCCCTGTAGTACGCCGTATAAATCTTGTATGAGCCAGCACCCTGGTTAAGCAAAGATAGTAAATAGAGGCCGAATAATCGTGTTGATGATGTCACGGCACTTTTCTTCAAATTTTTTTGATACTATTAATAATTGAATTTTAGTAATAATATATTTTATTATTTACTAATAGCTTAAAAATTAATTAAATTCATTTCGCAAATTATATGTTTTTAAACAAATAGAAAATTAGGTAGTATTTTGAGATAAAATAATAAGTATTGTCAACGTATATATGGTCTCCAGTTAAATTCATGACTCATGTTTATCATGACAAAAATTGAATTAATAAATTAATCCTAAAACTAAAATAATAACAAAAGCATTACCAAATTAATACTAAAACAAATAATATCAAGAAAAATTTATACTATTTTTTTTTACTATACTTTTAAGGCTAATTTGATAAATTCACAAATTTGACAAATGCAAATTTTGTTTCTTTTCTTTAGCATGTCCAAGAATATACGGTAATTGGAGTATTAATAAATGAAATTTCTTACATAGGGATAGCACAAGGATAATAATTAACAAGCGTTAGCAAATGTAAGTGTAGATAATGTAGAACTTTTCTTGATGCTTTTTTAAAACTGAGTGTAAATATAGATGAAACTTCAAATCGATTCATAAGTCAAATAATGTACGTGTTAGCTTGACTTTCGTAGATGGATTTGAGAAGTAAAATCAGAGAGAGCAGGATTGAAGTTTAAGAGAGAGAAGAACGAGGAAAACTCTCACGACAAGATAAGGTTAGATATCAATTAGTTGATTCTATCTCATCAATCAATTTTCTCTATATGCGACTCCCGCAGCATATATCTCTTTGAACTATTATCTTCCCACCTCTCTCTTTCCCTATTCTTTCTCCTACCCCCTCCTAATTGATATTCAATTAAACGAATCATTACAATAATCCTATATTTAAATTTAAGGTATTAGCTAAAGTAAAGCTACTCTTCCCATAGTTCTGTGTTTATTATTAGTATGTTTATATATGCAATAATAAATAAAGAATTAAACTTGCTGTCATTGGCTCTACCAATTAATCGCTTTACACATACATACATTTACGCAATAGTTGAAATTTTTTCTGGCATTCATTATTTATCACAACTACTATACTATTCTGCATACATATCCCCTCTACTTTGAGACTCACTGGAGTTTTTGCTGTGGTCCTGTGGTAAAGAATCCACATACATACGTTCATCTTTTGGATTCATCCTTATCTAAGCATTTCAAAGTCTTTAGTAGTTACTGCTACTTATACAGCTTCTCAGTCTCATGCTAAGCTATAATTAAATTAGTTTACGAGTAATGTTAGATAATATATATCACATGGTCTGATACGCATGCTTACCATTCTGCATTTTATAGTAATTAATAATTTACATTAAATTATAACGTATTGTTAAATCACAATGAAAATTCAATAAATCAAAAGATCGAAAGTTACTAAAATAGACATTAAATAGAAGACTTTTAATTAGTTGTACTGAGAGACCTAGCTTTGATATACACATATTGCTATACCAGCAAACCATAACCGAACTGTGATGGAGACTGATTAAATGAACCCAAATATTATATTAAAAGATTAAAGAACAAAAAAAATTAAGAAACAAAAATCTAATCGATCTCTTTCCTCATTTCATAAATCATCCTATTCAAGTGAATAAACAAATGGCTTACAACGTGTGTAAGCTTGGCTACCCACGCCTCCAAAAACCTCCTTTTGCCGTAGTCTCTGCGCCACACTATGACCCAGGCTTGAAAATCGACTCCATGCACCAAAGTCTCTGGTCTCTTTTGCTATCATCATCTCCTGTGCACCAAAGTTGGAAATCAAGGTGCATTTATGATTTCGTGTGGGTATTGTTGCCACACGTTTGGTAACAAATCCACTTGACCGCCTGTGACTGTGGGGCCACCCATCATCAATACACTACCATTCATCATCCATAATTTCTCTACCTACAGGGTCTAATCTGTTTGTATCGCACTACCAATACTCGATCTCCGCCATCCGTTCCGCTCGCAGACACGTGCCAGCATCTCTATTCAAGGTAAGCTCAATCTCATGACTGCCTCAATCTCTATTCAAGGTAAGCTCAATCTCATGATTGCCTCAATCTCTGCCTTTTTTATTTATTTCTTTCATTGGTCTTCTTCATATGCTCTCCTTAATTTCTAATTGACTGTAATTACAAATTAAGATTTATTTTGATAATTTTGTTATAATTATTATTTTGACGAGATCAAATTTGTTTCGAAATAGTTATGAAGAAACTTTATTTTTCGCCTATCAGTCATTATTGCCAACTTATTACTTATACATGCTAGCGACTTTGTGAATAGAGACTTTACTACACTATATTCACCGACTATCACTATCAATCCGAAGAATTGCGAAACATGAACAAGTAGAATTGCGATTGAAACTTTTCTTCGAACACGTCATGAAATTGTATTCTTATGCATCATGTTAGCCACTGTCTAGAAGGCTCGATAATTATCCATGATGACTGAAATTCTAGAAATGACTATTGCTTAATTGAAGAAATGGCATGACGAAATGTGCATGATGGGCAAATAAGTCAAAGAACAAATGAAGGCAGTTGAGAGTAAATGGTAAAATGCAAAATTAATCCGATTGATAGTGACGAGGCAGAGGCATCAGTGAGGCAGGTGTCTGGTGAAGTGTGGTAGGGAGATATATAATGTTGGCCAACAAAGAAAAAAGAACTGACTGTCGACAACTCAAGGTTTTATATTGCTTTGCATACAGTACAATTTAGGAGGACGGCATGAACCCTTTTGTAATATTAAATGAATAATTTATAATCTCCACGTAAGTGTCTCATTGTATACTTTAGGTACGTAATTCAACTTGATTTAGCGGCTAGCTACTACGGGGGGGTATGAAAATTATTTTTGATTTTAGTTTTCAATGGAAATTTCCAATAGGGAAGAGAATCACATGCCATTGACCTTCTCTTCAAATGGAGGAGAGTCAAATGGTTGTTTCCGCTTTTTCTATTTGGTTCTTCCAAGTTGAAATGAAACGAAAAAAGTGAATCTATAACATGGTCTTGATTGGGGTGAGGATTTGACTGGTCAACATCCAAATAGAACTGTGGTGTCCGGTTCGAGTCTGGTAAATAAAATTCCAATTAATATAATTCAAATTCAATGATTTATATATAAATGTCAAAAGCAGCAAAATAATAGTATAAATTATGTTATGTATTATGTGCTAGTTAAAATAATCATGGTTACTTATGTATTTAATAGGAATGTTTACACAAAAATGGGAGATAAATCGCACTAGCAGTGGAAGAAGAGAAGAAGAGAAGAATTTTAGAGAAGAATTCACCCGCTTATGTACTAGATAGCTTACAAGATTTCATTTCATAATGGGTTACGGAAGAACCAGCGCAAGGGCGCACCCAAAAGTGATACATATAAGGGATGCAACTAGTTAGCACGGACTACATAAATTTCTTTCTCAGTTCGGTTGCGACCGGTTTGCTAATTTTATTCTACAGTACCGGCGTCGTCAAAACGGTCTCCATTTCGATGCATATGTTTTCTCACTAGTCTTTTATAGCTATAATTGTTACCCGCATTTAATATTATATATCTTTGGGGAGTTTCTGCAAACCTTGAATTCGTTCTATTGCCTGTGGTCTTATTGCTGATCACCAACTTTGAAATTCCTAGATATGATTGTGAATATAATTGTAAATATCAAGCTGCACTGGGGGAATTCATGTAAGCAACTCATCACCTCTATGAGCTCCTACAAATTTAAAGAAACTTATGTTAGAATATATTACGGCATGGAGCATGGCAATTATGCTCCAGAGTCTCAGGGATTATATTATGTTAGGGTGGATTAATTTGTTGACCCTCACTAGGCTAATTCTAGCCATATGCTACTTTGATCCTAGGCTATTATGTTTAATCAAGGCATTCATTTAATGCAGTGGAGCTCACCAACTATATAATCCCTCTTTTTGTACATTCTTTTATATGTTGAAGTACAACTTTGCATCAATTGTCTCTCTTTGTCACTTTTTAGTTTGCTTTCTTTTGTCTTATTACAAGTTGCATGAGACGACAACTTTTAAAGTGTTGTGGAAGAAGGAAATATAAAAATTGTGAGATTCCATTAACTTGAATGCATTGTGTAAAGTCCACTAATTGAGTTCAGTGAAATGTCTCTAAATGATTTATTTTATAATATATATTTATAATGATAGAGTGCCTTTGTTAGAGTGAGAAATCTTTTATGTAATTAACGATTATTTTTGTAGCAGCAAACATGGCTACATCGATATCAAATATTTGATTGTTTGTATCTTTTGTGTAGGTTCATAACCTAAGTATTATTCTTTGAGGATGTGGGGGAACGCAAACGTTACGCCTTGTCTATGGCCTCATGTGCATATCATCAATTGCGAAATATCCAGTATGATTGTGAACATAAATGAATCATCAAGTTGCACAATAACGGTAAATGCACATAAACAACTTATCACTTATACATGAGTTCCTACAAATTTCAAGAAAGTCCCTAGTGTAGCGTAAGCTTTTGAAATATTGTGGAACAAAGGAAAACTAAAAGTAAAATAACATGGCCTTGATTGCCCTTTTGTCTTTTTATAGGGCTCTTTATTTTGTTCAATGCCGAGTTACAATTGGCAAAATGAGTTGTTTGGAAATAACTTGATTGGGACCATTGTAATTTTATAATTTTTGATATAGTTTTTGCCATGTAATAAGAGAATTAGAGACTTTATAATGTGAAATGGCACATTACAAGATTATAGTTGAAGGTTGGCTTGTATTTGGTAGCATGGGTTTTAGTAGAATAATAGAATTAGATGGAACTAAAGGTAATCTTTATTAGTAAAACAAGTATTTGCAGTCTCTAACTCCACTCAGGCAACATGTATAGTTTACATATAGTACCACTATTTTTTTAATTAAAACTTTAGCTTTGTGTTTTTTTGCTTTTTTTGTGGATAAATTTTAATTCATAAGTGGGTTGTAAAATTGAGTGTTCTCTCTCTATAAATATACTTTAAACATTAAAAAAAAAATTATATGATGATTAAACAATATGAAGATTTTTTTTTTATTTTAAGTCTTAATTTTTATTAGTTACTTCACTTATGAATTAGCTTGACTTAATAAAAAACCATTAGGGCCCATCTTGCTTGTTCATCTTCTGTTTTGCTTTCAAAGCTTCTTTTGTTTCAATTGTAGGATTTTGTTCGAATTACTATTATAAGTGCTTATAAACCTTCTAAATATCTACTTTTACCTATCCATCTTCTACTGCTCATCACTCGCTTACATTTTAATGGGTTTGTTGCAAAGTTGTTATTAGTGGCAACATGTTACAATATTGTTGCTTTTACTTCACTTTGATGAAGATATACCTATTGAGGTTTTATATCTACATCCACATTTGCAATAAAGTGGTTAGTGTTGGTGTTCACAAGTTACTTCGACTTCAAACATTACTATATAATAATGTAGATCAACACTCGTTGAAATATTTTTCTTAGTAGCATGGTTTTCAAGATATTTAGTGTTTGGCTGTATAATTTTGGATAGAAGAGTAACATTATTGGAGTTCATTTCAAGTGCATAAAGTGTTTTGAATTGTTATAACACGGATATATTTATATGAATGACAATTAAGAAGTTTACAATTTAACTTTTGGTGAATAACTTCTTGTTTTGAAATTAAAGTTCAAGAGATAATTGGACGGATACTTTAGTAGCATTCACTCCCATGGTAACAGAGGCATTAGGTGGGTACTCAATATCATGTGATGTGGTGTAAATTTATATAGGAACTCTGCACTGGGTAAGACCCCATGTATTCCTTTTCAGGTATACGTGGACTACGTAAAGAAACACTAGAGCTAAGCATTTCAGTTACATGTTAACTTTCTTGACCCAATGTCGGAGTACTTGTTGATGAACTGAATTACTCTTTGAATAATACCGTATAACTATCTAAAAATCCTTATAATGGACACACATTGCGTGTTCTTTCCAGTAATAGTAGCTGCAAAGATTGAGAAAGCATCATGCTACGATTTACATACGTGAGTCCCGACGTTCGAGTTAGAGCCACAATGTTTAGGTGTATTTTTTAATTGTAAAACAAACTGGAAAAAAAATAATTAAAATAAAAATATATTACTAACCAAAAGGATAACATCACTAAATAAACTCAATTTTAAATATTGACATGTAAATAGTATTATTAAATATTTACAGTATCATTATTTTAGTGATACTAGAGTGACGCAATTATTGACACGTAAATAGTATCATTACTACTAAACGATAGTGTCATTATTTTAGTGATATTATAGTAACTTAAAATCACGATACAAAAATTAATGTTAGTGTATTCACAAGTAAAAGTTATTACTGACACTAAATTGGTGTTATTAAAGCCCATTTTTCTAGTAGTGTATTAAGCAACAATTTTCTGACATTCACCTTAGTCAGCTGAAAAAATCCTTAATGCCATAATTTTTCTTTTTTTTGTCTAATAGTGAAAATAAGAAAAGTCAATTAAATCCGATTAAAATGCCATAATGCTATTTTTTCAAATAGTGAAATTTAGCCAAAAACTTGAATGAAACAAATTTGAATTGACAATAATGACCTAAGTGATGTATTTTAAAGATTTTTAATTTCGAAATTTCTTTCTACAAACAACTAGGACTCATAAAAAATGACCTTAAAATCATCATAGATTTAGTTCAAATCAAAATCACAATCAATATATATTTTTGTCGTTTGCTCATTTTTAATTTTCTTTTTTAAAAGATAAAGGTTTGGTTAAAGGTTAAATCAATTTTTTGATCTTCTACAGTAAAACCTCTATAATTTAATACTTGATAAATTTGTAACATTTATTATAGTAGAATCTTGATAAATTAATATTTGATAAATTGATAACATTGATTAAATAATAATTTTGTCGGTCCTGATGATGCTAACATGGTAAATAATAATTTGATAAAGTTATTAGACAATAAAATTTAAAATAAAAATCTTTATTAGACAATAAAATTTTTAAAAAAATCTTTTTTTTCTACAAGACAAAATTAATGCATAAATTAATAATTATTAAAAGTTCTTTTTGATAAAAAATTAAAACTAAATACATAAGATATGTCTCTGATTTTCTTTGTTATACTAGCATAATGCTTTATGTATTTCATTGGTCATTAATTTGAAAAGACTTTTTCGAGGCAACATATTAAGCCATTATCCCTACTTATCTTATGGCATTAGATTACAGAATTCTAGCTTCACTGGTGAGAAGAGACTATTGTCCATCCGACTATAGTTATTACATATTCGTTCCAAACAATATCGCTGGCCTGACTTTACACATAAAATCTATCTATAGGGAAAAGATCCCTGTCAATCATGAACCATACTCACTAAGCAAGCCATGCTGGTCTTGTATAAACAGAACATTAAAAAGCTATAGAGCACCACACGTCTAATATAAGATAAGTGGAGCACCAGCTAACGTTTTGACAGTTCTGAAGAGCAAGAGCCAGAGTTATAAGTAGTAGAAAAATCGCTAAAAGTCAATTAATATGGTTAATACGCGTGGGAAAATACATCAGCACATTTTTTTATTCCTAAAGTTACGTTTCTATATTCATTTATTCTCAGGTTAATACCTTGCTCTAATTATAATATTAAATATTGGACACGTACAAAGTATTTGATGCAGTCGCAAGGCTTACTGAACTTAAGAGGGATAGAGTATTATGAAATATTAGAGGGGACAAATAATGGTGGCAATTTGGCATAATTTGCAGTATTGGATTGTGTTAAGTATTGGTATGGAAAACTAACAATCCCATCATTCTTTAAATTATACCATATACATTCCTAAAGTTTTATTAGGAACGTAATATCATCTTTATAAATTAATAATTAATAATTACATATATTAATTTTCAAGCTAAATTAATAGATTTTTCATAAGTCCCAAAGGTTATTCAGACGTAGAGCACTGATATCACTATCTATTGATGTTAAGGTCAGACCTTGGGCTAAATAATAAAGCTTTTGCATCACATCAGTCACAAGCGGTTGGTTGGTTATTAGTGCTCATGACCTATAACTTACAACATATAAAATATTTAAAACTCTGGTGCTGATCCTGGACAGTATTGTAAAAAAGCACACATAATACAATTGGATACTTTAAGCTGTATCTATTATTGGGAATAGAACATAAGTCCTGTATTAATATTCTTGCAGCTAATGTTACTTCGAGTTCACTTCCCCACTGCCTGCCCATATTCACAGTCCTGCCACAAGTTGAATCAAATCACCATTATTTACGACTATATTCTTGAATCCTCACATGATAAGGTCTTCTCTTTATATGACAGCTATGTGTTAAACATTCTCTATAATTTGAGTGTTAGTGGAATTCTATTTGGTACTAATTGTGGAACTCATTAAACAATCAGAGCTATTAGAATTTTAATCAGACATAAAGCGAACCAATACCTTGCACCTATAACACTAAATACCTCACTATGTCCACACCTATGATGATTCACCAATCACAATTCCTCAATTGGACACTGTCTATATTATAGTCTAATAATTCTTAGATGGGTTCACATAATTGTAATAGCGAATTGCACGTAGCTGACATTATCTACTGAGAGCTATGTTTAGCTTTGGTGTACATTCGTCTGCTTCATTATTGTATTAGTGTAAAAAATGTCAGGAATCTAATACTCAGATCTTTTACTATAGTTTGGTTATACTTTCGAACCTTAAATGAAGAATCGGATCTTCTTATATACTTGTACAGTTACAGTGGCATCATAGTGCTCGAGTGGTTATGATTTCTTTGAAAGTGCAAAGCACCTTTAATATAAGTCTTGCCATTCACTCTTGTAAGACTGCTAATGCTACGCACATGAGAATTTTACGATTTACCACCTCACTGACTTCTTCAATTAAAATGGAATGTTCTTTGGAATTTTTCAGCCTAGTTCAGCCTTGTCAAGCTTTAAAAATTAAATAAGTAGTGAAGAAAACAGAAAAAATCTTTTTTTTTTGTTGCATTGGAAAGAGGAAGGTAAGACGGTGTGGTTGAGCCTAGCAAGAGTGATTAGTGATTACAATTCATCACGGTTTGCAGGTCGTGAATCGCGATAAACCAACAAAGTAATACTGTAGATGGTGAAGCTAAAATATACTTTAATGGCAGTGGGTGACCAAAGGAGTAAGGCTTAGTAGACAAGACAGATGCTGATATTTTCAATGCCAATAGTCACACGCGGGCTGAGTGGCCAGGAGAGTGGGTTAGTCTCCAATGAGTAAGAGTCTAAATCCAAGATCCCGGCTTAGTGGAGATCATCCTGTAATGACCTAATTACCTAGTCTCAAGAATTCTCTAAGATGTATCTGAGATGAGGTTGAACATAGACCAACAAGAAAAATGGTGATCAAAGAGTATTTCAGAGGTCTTTTCGAGTGATGAGATCTCTACAAGAAGGCCGCCGATATCGCCTTATGTGGCAGTAATGAAGGGTGGCAGGGCACTAAGATGAGGCGTGTTTAGAGGGGTAGAATTGTCATTGTGTGTTGTTGACATAATAGTTATACACTCAATAATAAAATTTCTATTCATAGCTAACAAAGCTTTGTTAATTCTCTAATATCAATTCTCCGCCTTTATCCCCCTGAATAGTAATGTTTTCAGGCATAAATAATTTAAAAGAGTCAACCCATGAATGCTTGAAGGTGCAAAGTGGTAGCATCAAGCTCCATCTCCACTCTGACATTAGCATCTAGCAGATTAGCGATTATCGATACTAAACTAAATGTATTTATGGTTTTTTGCATTTTAGATTATTTATAACGTTATTTGTTTGAAAGTATGTTGTATGTCTATTTCCTGATAGTGTATTTAAGGCTGTATGTCTTGTCATTTTTAGTTAGGGGACTGTGAAATCAATATAGGTAGACTTTTGTTATAAAATATTAGATGGACATCTGGAGCTTTGTTGTGGCAATCAATATTTTGAAAATGTTCGAAAAGCATATAAACGTTTACATTGCCCCATATATTCGTTCCAATTTCGCAAGCAATATATTTAATAAGCACAATAACATTATCATCTATAAGGAAACATGTTGCATTATTATAAGTAACGAAGTGTAACCCAGGGCTTAAATGAAGCCTGGCTAATTTGTGCTTTCGAAGCGAATCGCTTCAATGTATTACGTAGGACAAGAACCATGTTCTCTACCATCGGAGGCCATCTCCAGCATTGAAAACAACATTGAAATATTAGCCAAAATCCATTCACTGTGCTACTCATTTATGCTAAGTGGTAGAAGTGGTGTTAAAGCGTGCCACGCTAATGACCATAAAATGCTGCACTGACATGCTTCACAGTATACGTCAGTGTCAAATTAGTTTGATAATCTTAGAAGAAGCTCACAAGGGAAACAGTAGTACGACGATATCACTTGCGAACATGTCTAGGGGCAAGGTGTACTCATTTCATTGAGCGAAAGATGAGGTGTACAGTACCCGCAAAAATAGCAGGCACGAGTACGAGGCTTCTTAAAGCAGTAGTCGAATGAGTTCTGGTCTCATCCATAAGTCCCCCCACAAAGCAGACTGGATATTCTATTAGTAAAGATTCTAGTCTCCTTTGTATATATATATCCCAATCTACAAATATGAAAATACTCCCAATACAATTCAATATACAACAAACTGAGTGATCAATATCCTCAACCAAAATGCGCCTTATATCAGTCTCAAAAAGAACCAATGGCAAGCTATCCTCGAGCAAGAAAGTGGCGAAATGTGGAAATGAACACTTCATCATGTCAGTATTCTCTAACTTAACAAACCATGACTCCTGGGTGGGTTCTGAGAACCATTAAAGCTCTTCCCATAAACTCCTCACCAGCTTACTACCGACATGCGGAGTCACGATTTTATACAATTGAGAGGATTCAACTATCTCATTCGGGGTTCACTTTCCCACACTACTCTTACCACGATCACACAAGCCTACAAGATATAAATTCTAACTTTAATAATAAAACTTATTCTTATTAAGACAGTAAAGTCTACAGAATTTAAAACCATGCTCTGATACCAACTAAAACGACCCGCCTCGAATTCCCTCAGGTGAGTCTATCTAGTCTCATCAAAACGGACTTGATGAAAATTCTATTAGTAAAGATTAGTTATATATATAACACTCCGATTTACAAATATGAATATAACACTCCCAATAATCAAGTACAACAAACTCCAGTGATCAACATCCTCAACCAAAATGTTGAGTTTTATATCTCCAGAGTCTCAAAAGATAATATTATAACTAATATTAATATTTCAGTTTATTCTTAATCCCAAAAGAATAATATAACAAAAAATTATACAATCCTAACCAAGATGTCCTAACAAAAACATTTATATCTTCTAACACCATCACAAATATATTTCCAACCTGGTGAGGGGAGAGGAATATAATACTGAGTTTAAAACTGGTGAGATCAATGGATTGACAAGCCACCATACCACACTTTGCATAATCATGTCAATTCTGTCCGGAATAGAAGGCTTAAGCCATTATATAAATCTACATTAGTCACACATAAATCATTAGCTTAGTGACCCACGCGGAAGGATACCTTAAATGAATAACGTTTCGTTAGTGTTTTAATCTGTGGGCCAGTCTATAGATCTGGATCGATCGGAAGCCATCATCGAGAAATTAGGCAGCCTATTGGCCTAGGGCTATCCGCACGACCGTCATCCGGGTACAAACGAAACGATGGACTGCAATGGACCAGCAAGTCCACGGCAATTCTCCACGGAGCGCGTACATCGGAAAGTGTGAATATGAATAGAAAACCATCTCATCGTCATCTCTATCTATCCCAGTGTGCAGCTGACATCGTATAGTCAGCAGGACCATAACAAGCGCCAAGCACCAAGACCGACAAAAGCCTGTAATACGCACGTGCCTCGCCTCGTATCACATTATCATTCCTTCCGATCGTATTCCATTTGTAAGCACCGTATCCTGTATATACACGGTCCACCGTCCTTCCCATCGTTATCGTATCATATCATCATCGTGAGAATCATATTTATCATGCCACCCATATACTGTTACTCAAATATGCCTCCGAAATGCGACAACACACGACCAAGCCAAGTTCTACTGTGTGTTCAAACGAATCTAAGAACCGAGCTGCAACTGACCTCTCATCTCATCTCATCAAATTCGTGTTTCATCGAATAAGGGCTACCGCTAATGATTTCAAAAATAATCAATGTACTCATATTCACATACCTCTTAACCATATTTTAAATTATACCACATTTGAATCCACTTTTCTTATCTTTAAAATACTATCATGCTTATTCAAAGTCGATAAGCAAAATCATTAACCAAACATTTTAATAAAATACCAATGCGTGAATAAAATCCATTTCAAGGAAATCATTAAATCAAAAATGTAAAATACTTATTTTGCAAACATGCTTTACTATCGTAATTAACTATGAAAATATGTTTTGTATATTCCACTCAAATTAATTTGGATGTTGTGAAACACGGCAATGCATCTATCATCTACGTCCGCTGATAACAAGCCGCCTCGATCCTCCTAAATCAAGGAAACGACATAATTATTTTCTATAAATCAGAATTATGACTAAATTTTTATGCAATAAATTCGAAACAAACATCTATCCATAATTGACAACTCCCATGTCCATAAAATTACTAAAATTGCCCTTGAGTCCGTAGATCATTAACATGCTTCGAAATCGTAAATCACTAAATTACCCTCGGAATCATAATTACAGCCAATCCTCAATTCTAGGAATTACTAACATATCCACAAGCTCAGAAATTACAAAATTGCCCTCATAGTGTGAAATTACCAAAATGCCCTTGTCGGTCAACGGTCATCGGAATTTGGTCAACACTGGCTAGGAAGCTCAAATCTTAAAGTTCTAATCACGTTGAGTTCAATGGCACTATGTCAAGAGCGTGAGCTCTAATGAACGGCATTTAACTTAGCCGGACCAAATCTACATGACATGACCTTGAATTCCAATAATCGAAAATGCGTACGGTACTCTGCTGGCAGCCTTGCGCATGGATGGTTGGAAATGGAAGAGGAGTCGTGAGTGGTAACAAAATCTAACTGGTACCACCCAAAATTCCGGGGTGAAAATCCAGCAAAATGAAATAGTCACGGAGCCTTTCAAGACTTGAACCATGATCCGTGGGTGTGTTTCATGTTGGTTTTCAGATGGCGTGCCGCACGGATGGCAATCCACGCATGACTTAAAAGCTTAGCATTGAAAGTGCTTGGTCGAAAAAAACGGGTTCCAATTAAGATATGGAGTAGTGCTGGGCAATGGTCGCTCGGGTTTTGCGGTGCTTTGTCGGCTCGCTTTGTAATTTGGCCTCGGGTTTGCTCAATTTGCTTCTCTCTCCTTTCTACTCATGTTTACACGTGCATATGTTTCCTTTGTTTCCAGCTTATTCTTTTACTTATAAACTCCTTAACCGCCTCATTTTCATTTTAAATTCACATATGTTACATAAATGACCTTAACTGAATTAATGCATGAAGTACATGCTATAGAAGATTTTTATCATGGCAAAAAATTCTTGAAAAATGATTCTCTCACTAAGGCTCAACATTCTATCAGCATTCGGCGGGTGAGAGAATGATGGGGGATAAGAAAACTATATGGTAAAAGAGATGGTAAGCCAAATGGCAAGTGCCACAAATATAGACAGAAGAGTCACTAGAAAAAAGATTAACCTAAGATTATAAAAATCAAGTATGGGAAATCTTTAAGTTTCCTAATTAATTAGATTTCTATTGATTCATGCGATAGTAAATTCTAATGTAACTAATCTTATTTGTGATTCATTTTCTTAGTTTTAGGAAACGAAGAGACTCAATGAAGAAAGCATTAAACTGCAGTTGAGAACATGCTAGTTTATATCAGTTGAGAAGACTTTATCAATTTCATGAGACTTTAGATTCTGATAATTGTTCTTATGTTCCAAACATTAAAAAAAATTTAATTTTAGTGGCTTGTTTATAATAATAGGAGTACACTGTTATATTTGGATCCTCTATTTATTGTAATGACTTGTTTTGATACTTTACAAGGACAATTTACATCAAACAAGTCCATTAATCTATTCAAAGCACCATAGTGATACTCGCTACAGTGGAGTTACATAACGTGTTAAATGTTATCTCTTTGACATTTAAGAACTAATGTTATTTGTTTGTCACATCAGCCAACCATAAAAGTTCAAGTAGATACCTAAATCTTAACTTGAGGATACTGACTGGGTACTACGTCATATCCCCAATGTTTACTCGTAGCATTAGGGACAATTGAAGTTCTCTTACTAGGTTTACTAGAAGTAATGGTCAGATCACTCAACTTAACCACTTATGAAGGTGTGCATACGGAATTACTTAAAGCAATAATACCCGACAGTCAATTCCATCTAATGCTGGACTATTCGAACGGTCCTCTAGCACATTAGTCAATGTATAGTAAGTAGGATGTAATGTACCTGTCATTAAAGCACAGGCCAGATCTATCGTTTCTGATTTTGAAAGAATATTTAATCACTCTGGGAACTAGGTATATTGTTGGTGATGAAGTAGAGTTCTATCATTTCATAATAAAACCAACAGGCAGAGGACACAGTCAAATTAAATACTTATATACAGTAGAGGTACGTGATTGGGATTACACTACCGTTACTCATTTGTGTAAATGCTTAAGGTAAGCTAACATTAGACTGCTGACAAGGTTTATTGAGTTGAAACCCAGACTCATCGTCCATGCATCTCAAAGGTCATACTTACGTAGGGCTTGGAACCCAGAACTTCAGTAATGTTAGAATCAAGCAGAGAATCTGGTGCGTCATAGATACAGTTAACGAAGTAATCAAGTAGATGATCATATGAAGATTCAGTTCGCTCACATATATCTAGTAGCTAAGATAGGAGTCGATCGTAAAGCAGCAGGAGTGTATACAGTTTGCACAGACACAACCCCCAACGTAAGCTCTACTCTCTTCTATATCCTCAGTAGAATATAACTTTAAATATATTGGATATGAGCTCGCATTCGGCATCGAGACCAGCAGAACAGGAACCTCAACCCAGATGCAATTTTCAAAAAACTTAAAGGCACGCATTATAACGACTTTTAACAACCTCTCGATTCTTAGATTCCTTCTTTACATGCATCTCATGTGCTTTATTTAATCGTAAAGGCAACGCATGAAGTCGGTTTCAATGAGTGTTGATTATACACATCAAAACACACATTGGTTGTTTTAAAGCTATTGAAATTGTTTTTACACAACAACATATTTATAGACATATACTTAACTTTGACACTAGATAAATGACTTAAACCTAAGAGTAAGGTAAAATTAGAGAAATCATCGGGATTAAATTGATGCTTAGTTTTTGTATATGTTTAAGAACATGAAAAAAAGAGCAACAATAATTAAAAGGATTATCCGAAATGTAATAACACAACTGAACTATTACAAATGGGTGTGTGGTAATTTTATTACTAGCCAAGTACATGTTAATGCTAATACTAGGACTCAACATACATCCATAACCCCAGATGACGATAGAGAATCAACATGGAGCGGCTACACACTGATGGATTCACTAGCTGGATTAAAAAGCATCTTGATGAACCATCAATTTTGATGAAGTATTTATAATACTTGGATTCATTAAGGACATTGATGAACTATACTATGTCATTACTATTCCTTTATAATGATAACATCCTCTTAATTAATAAAAATAGAGTATATTGTCAGGCTAGTTTTAAAAAGAATATACCCTTATTGAAGCGCTTAGACTTGTCCACATAAGGTACATAGATCTTCCTGGGTCTAGCTCTGAAACGAGTTATACAACCCACCTCTCATCTATCATGGCTTATATTTGTATTACAAGCACACGCAGTCGGAAGCCTCGACTGGTAAGGTTCAATCCAAAATGATTAACTTGCCTCTGCATTTAATATTTTCTCAGATTTGCGCTTTCTGCTTTCCCAAATGCTCTCAATAGAGGTCATGTGGCCATCACCATTCACTGTTTTTTTTAATATATAAATGCTACCCATAGCCATCATTCGCACGTTCAAAGCATGCAATAAATATTGGAACAATAGCCTATATACACTATTCAGAGATAGGAAGGAATAAAAGGCACACTTACTGAAGATTCTATCTAGTCTAACTCGGGCAACTTTGGGGACTTCAAAACGTTTAGATTGCAAACCACCGACATAAAATTGAATTTAATTACAATGTTATATAAAATATTAACATATAAAAGAAACCAAACCCTAATTTCCATTGTGCAATATGCCCCGCCAGAATTTCCGCCTTTCTTGACTTCTTGAGAAGGAGAATGACAAGCCCAACGCCTGACGCCCACGGGCCGTCCAACCCCTAAGCCACTATCACTTCCGCAAGTGGTTCGACACCTACTAAATTAAGAATTTACAACATGTAAAACAAAAGTAAAACATATCCCAAACTTAGCAATTGTCCCCTGCCCACATCAAGGCTTTTTTATACACACAAATCTCTAACCCAAACTCAAACCCAAAAATCGCCTTTCTCTTTTCTCTTTCCGATCTCTTCCTTTTTTTCCATTCACAAACTCCCGCTCATTTAACTCAAATAGATAATATAAAGCTAAAACCCTAAGTGAGTCCTCTCACTTCTCTCTTTTCAGGTGATCTTGGACTAGCACGACTAAAAACGACTTTCCTATTCGTTTTTTTCTTTTGACGTATATTGTCTCTTTTGTATGTACTATAACTGTTCGACATTATAGATTCAATGAAGACATTGATATGAGCACTTCTCGTCGGCACAGCTGACAATGTATACATGATGTAGACGCGAGAGGGCGATGATTGACAACGATGGTTGGGCGGTAGCAAGTAAGACGGCCTCTGTTTTGCTGAGCCTCACTGGAATAAGCCTCTTCTTTGAATTACGGCTAATGGCCAGTACTTATTTCCTGGTTGATTTAGTCCAGTATTTTGCTATTATTTAAATGACCAGGACATAGTGCTATTCTACCATGGACATATCGAGCTTTTTTGGTGATAAGACCCTAAGAGGTCAGCCTACTTGATCTTGAGGATTTTCTTTGTCCATATCTATTTTTTTTATTTAATTGTAATTTGAATTTTTCTTTTTTTTCCTATATTTCTATATTATGTAGATTGAATGGCCGTGGTATTTTATAATTATTACGTGTTATTTATTGCGTTTATGTAAAGATAGGCAAATTATGTTATAGAAACCAACATGTTTGTTTTTTTTTTTTTAAGATTTTTAATAGACAATGACTATGATATGAATTAACTAAGTTCATGATTGTCCGAATGTTTTGAGATTGCACAAAGTTCATGATTTGTCTTTAATTCAAGAAGAAAATGCTTGTTTTTAGGTAGTTTTGTTTGTTGTAGCACTTTTCTTTTTGTTCATTTGCACGTTTTAGTTTTGCTCTTTTTATTCAAAAATTTCTATGTTTCCTCACTTGCATGGTCATTAATTCATTCCATGATTTTTCTTCTCAACACACTTTTATTTTCCTTTCACTAGTTTGAAGGAATTTATTTCCAAAATAAAAATTCTAAAGATTGAAATGAATTGAAATTGTTGCTATAATGTACTTTCTTTAAGTTCAAGGAATGTCTATTTAAATAAACTAGAACTTGAAAAATCTTGAAGTGTTGTTGTACCCATAGACTTCATTTTTTTACATTACACTTATTTTGTTCATCTTCTTACCTTCAATTTGTCGTAGAGGTTAACAATGCTTTGGAGCTTTGCATCGGCTCAATCTCATGAACAAGAAGTTGGCAAAGTAGAGGTCTATATTTTCCTCAAATTCATAGTTGAATTCATAGTAAGCCAAAGCAATTGAGGAGAAAATAGATTGAGTTTTATTTATTAGTATAATTTTTGTTATTTAGTGCTTTACACTCTTCATGACAACTTCGTTGATCTTGTCCTATTACCTTACTACTACCGGATATTTGAGAAAAATTAAAAATGATTAAGCTTATCTTTCTTTTGATGATAGAATTACAATATGTTTTCTCACTTATTATAGTTCATCCAATTTTATTTTTTTGTTCAGTCACATTTAAGAGTTTTTATAAAATGTCTCCTTTACCTTTCCTATTATTTAAACTAATTTCATGTGTATTTCTTTAGTTAATGATTGATTTTTCCACGCACTGAAGGAGACATAGCAGCACTCGTAACGTAACATGTGTACAGTTAATTTCTTCACAATACAATTTCGGTGTACAATGGTAAATCATAACTACAGGTGAAATCAGAACTGGTTCAATGTGTGAGTGAAATAATATGCTATTGCATTGGTATTGTGTGCATTGAAACTATTGTTTGGTGTTTCTATTTTATCGTCTGGTTAGTTTTAACATGGGTTACTATGGATAAACAACAATAGACTCATACCCATAGCATGCTTGCTTCGTTTTTGGAGCTTGATATGTGTTTTTTTTTTTGCGCTCTAAGAATAAATATGATTATCTTTACCATAGTAAAAGGACATCTTATCCAACTGCTCATTATATCATTCTTCAGATTTTGTCCGTTTTGTCTTGAAGGCGTAGTAAGTTCTTGGTTCTTCTATAGTTCTACGTTTTCAGACACATTCTATCATGACATGTATTTATGATGCATCAATCAAGTCATCATAACTCATCTTTTTTTTTTACCCTATGCGTTAAAGTCAGGTAGTTTCTCCAACCATTTCTGCAAATAAAAAGCGAGCCATTCTTTAAAGAGGGTCGAAGTTCCTTGCTTTTAAAGCAGGTCGGACATCTCACCCTAGATGCTTCGATGCCGAAATTTGAAATTTAGTTTGTCTTTATGTTTCTGAAGGGGAGTTTCCCCTTTCGAGTATTTTGATTTGTTTCTTCTTTGAATGTCACTAAGAAGTGTAACAACAACTCTATTTGTTTAAAGTTGATTATTTGAGTTTATTGTTTGAGGTTTGAATGCGAGGTTTGAATGATCTGGCTGAATGCCTCTGAAGAGCTTGTAGCTGGCTGGCCCTTTATGCCCTTGTTTAAAGTTTTTCTGCCTTGCGATGTGTATACTTCAGCCTTTCTCGTGGACTTCCGTAGCCTTGCTATAGACATGACCTTTCCTTCCATTGTAATTATTGTTCTTATTAATACTCTTCTCTTTCTTATAAAAAAATAAATAATAGGGATAAGATTTGTAGCAGGTTTTTTATATCGATTAGGTAAGGAATGAATAAGCATTTATTGGGAAAATAAAATAAAACTACGCACTCGATTTGTTTTTCTATTGTCCTTCCCATTTAGTGATAAATTAAAATTTTTGGCTTAATTATATTTGGATATATAAACACCAAGTTTTTAGGGTGTTAAGATGGAAAACCAACGCCTTTAAAATTTATGAATTGTGATACTTCAATCTTTTTTCAAGGGCTGGCTAAAAAACAAAAAGGCCCTTCTTTTTTCTATCTTCAAATTTTTGTGTGATAAGCAGTGATAGTTGCTTAGGGGCCTTTCTTATCAACTTTAGCTTTTAGGATTATTGTTGGTTTAACTTTGTTAGAATTATTTGACCCAGCAGATTTTATGTTCAATTAAATAATAACACTCAAATGATTTAGTTCATGTTTATTAAATTTGGATTTTTATGGCCAGACTCTGCATTGTATGGGGGATTAGTGGTCTCAACATTATGATCGAAACCAACCATGCCCTCACCGCAATTTGTATTTTAAGCCCAATATTCAATCGCCTTGATCACTATCAAACTTCCACAATCACTTCTTCGTAACATATTCTTATAAATCACCTCAAACTCTAAAGAAAAACCTAAGCCATTCTCGTTGTAAGGGAGTGAGTATCCCAATGCTGCCTTCGAATACCTAAGTAAGTTTTATTTTGCTCTTTAACGTTAACAATTCAATTCCCGCTCCATGATGTGTTAGGTGATTTGTTTGTTTCATGTTGTTTATTTCAAATCTTTTTTTTCTTCTTATGCTGTGCGCTTCTTTGGCATGAATTTGCCTCTTGCCAGGCATTTTTATTTGTATTTGCGTTACTACTATGAAATACAATGGGCTTATGCTATATTTTGTAAAAGTAACTATGTAATTCAATCTCCAAATTAGTTAATCTTCTTATTTGGATTTGTCTTTGACGGATGCTTTTTATATCAATTAATTTGTTTCGTTGTGTATGGGTTAATTTCTATTGTCGTTGGAACCATGAGTTTTAACACATTTTTCCTAACAGGTCGTAGCTCGGCATACGGACTTGCCCAATTTTCACGCGTTTCTGCCCATTTTTGTTTCTAGGTTATTATGTAAAAATTTTATAATGGTTTGCTTTTTGTTTTGGGTTTGTATTATGTAAAAACTTTGTAGTGGTTTGCCTCAAATGTTTCGCGTTAGAGGATTATGTCTTTGGTCTTATCCTTGAGATACACTATATTCTTATTCCTCAATTTTTACCGGATTGTTTAATGAGTTTCTAATTTTGGATGTATACTAATAAATCTCCATTTATCTTTCTTAATCCTTAGGATTTTTATTTTTTATTTTTTTTATTCTTCTTAAGTTGAGTTGTGTATAGATCACAGAGGAAAATCCACTCAAATTCAATTGTATGAAATAAGTAGATAAATATTCTTCACAATACTACCTATTACAATTAGCTTGGCACTAAGAGAGCTATGTATTGTTTTTGCCCCATTCTTTCGTTAGTCTCTTTAACACTCGAAATTGGCTCTGATTGTTTTTTCTCCCAAAATCCAAGAATTATTTTTGTGTGGTATACTAATTGATTTTATGTACTTGTAGGTGGGAAAAGAAAACGTGTCCATGCTTCAGCTGTTCATGGATGTTCAATGACATTATGTGCTTCTTTTCGTTGGTTAATATTTGTTGAATCTTAACTCAGTTGCTTGGTTTTAAGAGCTTGTCCAAGACTTAATTTAGTACTTATATTTTTCTTTCATGCCAAACAATGATGCCTTAGTTGAATTATAGAGTTTGGCTCTCTGTTGATGTGATCTGCAGTGTGTTTATTTTCGTCTGAAGATTTATAGATATTTTATTGATATATTTGAGCTTTCTTTCAAGGTTGTAAATGGAACAAATAATTAAATTAAATATAAGAAAAAAAGTATAACTAATCAAAATCACTAAATCACTATTAAATCATCAAAGACATACACTAATTATCTAAGAATGGTTAAATAACAGTGAAGTAAAGCAATAATTTTTGATGTTATGACAGTTATACAGGGATGACTGTCATATCATAGACTCTCAAGGTTGTATAAATGGCTATATAAGCTCGTATATTAAATATACGAGCACATCGCTAATCGTCATTTTATGTTATACCTATTAATACCAAAAATACTTAACATGTCGACACGATTAAATTGACCGGCCATACATGAAAACTTACTCATAAAAAATGTTCGAACGAAATTGAGACTCATTGAGCATTTGCATTGCCTCGAACACGGCATCGCAGCGTCACAAATGTATTATCACTTTACACCTCATAATTTTACCACCCTGATAATTAAATTAGTAGTAGCAAAAGTAAGCACATACGGTAATACGACAAGCATTTGTAAACAAAATACTTTTTTCTAAATGCATTATGATTCATCAATATGGATGTTCGTGAGATAGATAAGGAGATGGGATAGCAAATTGAGACAAAATACCTATGCAAAAGCTTCAAACAATGGAAAGTCTTATTTACGACCACGACATGGCATATTCATGCTTCAGTCGCCATTTTCATAATGGAGTTGGATATCAGTCAAACCTCCTAATTATATGAGCAAACCTGAAACTTAAACATACAGACATCCGGAATGTTAAGAAAGAAACCATAAGAATATGCTATCAGATTCTATGTTTTTTTGAAAGCGAATTGAACCAGCAACTTGCTAGTCCAAAGCCAAGTGGCGTATATGTTTAGCATGGCATGCTATACCGTTACAGTAAACAGTTTCATTGCTACGTTTACTCATGAAAAAGTGATTCCAGTTCGTGAAATTTATTTCTAAATCCGTGCATTTAAAGTACGTGTCATGGATGAGTAGTTTATGCGAGACTTGTTGTTGAGGGGGTAAATGGCTGACTATAGCAAAATATCTCGTCATGACCGCATCAGCACGCTACGCGATATCACGCCTTCGCAAAGCTGTAGGCTATGGAGGCGCAACCTGGCCCCATGCCGCCGAAATTTCCCCCGCCACCCTAAGGCGCCAGTAGCAGCTGGCGTAGCCGAGGCTACGCCTTGTAAAGGCCGGTATCAGTGATAACAAAGGCACTAGCTTGATGAGCACTGTATGCGAGAGGCGCTGTAGTGCCCAGCCTCTCCCCCGCCGTTCAAGCGCGTAACTACCCTATGTACGGCTCGGCACACTAACGCATAACGTGATATCTTTGCAGATCCCAGGGTTCCACGTCCAAAAAGCACCAAAGCCCACGCCTTGCAATAAGACCACTCGAGCACCACGGCAGTCCACCATCAGCCCGACCATTGCAAGGCGTCTTCTTCCACAATCAATGTCCGCAATGCCCGTGAGCTGTGGGACCGCAATACGCCTGCAGCAGAGTAAATCATGAATTCGAAGCAAGTCGGCGAGTCGAGCGCTGAAGTTGACTTCCTTCGTATGCTCCGTTCAATTCCAAAAAATACGAATCTAACAGTCTGTACTGGTAGCATACGAGCTTCGATGTATCACTCGTAAGTGATTTGGTACCCTACTCTCGTGTGTGCGCGATTCGCACCGAAGAAGACTTTAGACTTGGAGAGACAGAACTCAGACGTACCGAGCTTCTGTCGCAGGTACATCTCTCAAGGCTCAACCTCCAGAAGAAGCGCCCTTACGAGGAGACCTCCTGATGGAGTGAACCTCAGTTGCAGTAGAGCAGAGCAGGGCATGATCGGACAGGAATCTCGAGCCAGGAGGATCAACATTTTGGCAAGAAGCGGGAAACATGCGTAGGAAGGTATTTGGGCGCTTATTGAAGGCGCTGGGCGCAAGGAAGAAGCAAGTGAAAAGAGATGGAGTAAAGGCATGGGGCAGAGTGCACAAGAGCCCAGATCTAACGTGGGAGCTACGCTGTCTATCGCCAAGTACTAAACACCGTCATGTTCTGACCGAGGAACAATCTGGAAGCAGACGTGGCACCTTGACAACCATCGCCAAGATGGGATGCCCGGGCGGCGAGCGATGTGCCAAGGGCAACCCGCAGGGAAGGTGGTGGCATGAAAGAGGGAAGGGTGCGGAAATGGCACGAATAAAGTTATACCTGGCGGGAGAAATCAAACCACCCGGTCCCCACAACAGCGGCAGATTCTGTTAGTAAAGTCTTCTCGGCAGAGAGAGAATGGGAACGGACTTTCAAGTACAATTCATAGAGGCAGTCCATTTGGCAGCCTATAGTGACAAGATCGTGTGGTGAACGCAGCCAGTTGTTTGAGGGAAATGTGTGAGTCAACACTTGCATGATGTAGAGCAAGAAATGGATTCATCAAGCCGCGACGTGACCGGCCGTGCAACATACGGAGAATGACCACGAGTACTACCGTGAAAACGATGTAGACGCGAATGTCTCTGGGATTTGGGTATTCGGGATCACTGAGGATACAGAGAGAGTTTCACTCAGCCTACTCTGCAATCACGAACGGATCCAACGATATAACCTGAGCCGGGCTTCAACGACATCGCGGCTTACTGAGTCCCAATCCCGTTAAACAGGCGGTGTTCCCTGTCACTATCCGCGAGAAATGAAACTTCCTGTATTAAAACCCCTTCCTGCTGAGGGTCCGTACCTAAGCGAATAAGTAAATTTAACCAACGGCACCTGTGGCACTTAGTGAGTCAATGGCTTGATTTGGGAGCACTACAGTGACAAAACCCTTAGTGAATTCATGAGGTTCATCTTGGTGTTTCTAGACTGTGGGAGCCTTCAACCATCCCGTGCATTAACGTGGGGCGGGTAGTAAGCGCAAGATTCTTGGGCTTAAGTATCGAAAGTTATCAGGCACCCGATGAGTATGGATGAAAGCTAAAGTACTGTACGACGTGCGTCGGGCGAGAGGCGTGCTTTTAGATTGAAGGGGAGGCTTGGGCATTGCACTAGTGCTACTGGCCATGTGCTAGGAATCAGAGAGTGTGAATGGACCACCAAAATTTCTGCATTGCGGATGAGGATCACTGTACTTAGCCACGGGGCCAAGCTCACCACTTAGGAGGAGGACTCCCCCTCTGTGAGCCTCGGATGTACCCCGCAGAGCGGAGTAGCGGGTAGGAAGTGGTGGCGGCTAACCTGCAAATAAGCAAAGAAAAGCAGATAGGTCCCTATGACACTAACCTGAGCCTTCCACGGCTACCCAGAGTGCGTACTCACGGCAAAGGAGCACCGAGCGCGTAACTGCTCTATCATCGGACCGCCTCAATGATCTGGATGGACCGCCAACCTGTTACCCGATCGTCTCGCACAGCGGGACCTACGTGGCCATCCACGACTTCAGGAATCCAGGTGAGGTGTACTGCACAGGGCCCATTATACAGGATCGTGTTACTGATACCTCCGCTTGCCCAAATAACAAAGCTACCGACTGGAGAGACAGGATAGACAGATGTACGCTACAGAAGTTCAAGTTCTCCATGACACTCACAGGCAGCAATGATGGGTGCAACAAGACCTAAGTGCTGGCACATGGGTTAAACCCGTGGAGAAATCAGACTGACGAATGGCACTGGTTTGGAATTCAGTGTGCTAACCTCAAATTCATGGAGCGAGGTGATGTGACTTGTGACAGAATCCCCACAAAGTTGCGTGCACAGTACGGCAAGGTATAGCACCTGCGAGACATTTCAATCGAGAGAAAAAATTATGCTATGAAAACCACGTACGACGACCGGTGAAATGCTCTTGATTCGAAACTCCAAATACCGAGCGACCAAACGAACCATGCCCGATTTGTGATTTGTAATTCGATGTGTGATCTATACCCAGCGCGAGCTACCCCCAATGTGACGCTTAAGTCATCAAGGCAAATCGTTAGACCTGTGATTGATACGATGATCTGAGGAGCGCCGTCGATGTGCTATTTAAGCTCGGGACATGCTGTAATATACGGGTACGCCAAGGTCAGGGAATTGTCCAGGCCGAAAGGTGAGGAGGGAGCTCGGCGGTCCCAAACGTGACCAGCAATTGTCACGAAAGACAGCTCTGGACCAAGCGAAAGAAGAGCAAGCGTAAAGAACAATGAGCCTTTGGGACTCGATGAGCTGAAGATTTCAGAGCGAGAGTCATAATGGAGATGATCGCCATGCCATCTTTAAGCGATCGGTAAGCGTGTTCGAACCATTATCGGCTCTACCGCCAGAGTTGGGCAAGTACGGTTTTGCGAGCGAGCGACTGCAGAGATCGCATAATGGCCTTACTCCAAGGGTTTGTGCAATGCGAACGTGGCAACATCCTCCTCGATACCTTGCAGTGGTGCTCAAAACAAAGGTGCGTAAGTCTCATCCGATCTCCCCATAGAAGCGACCAAACAGGAATTAAGTAGTACTGGTGATGGGTACAGGCCGGAGAATTAATCCGTCTGACTCGCTGAAAACGCATCAGAGAAAAGGCACAGAATCAGTCGTCTGGGCGGATAAAGCCGAAGCAGCGTCGACGTGTTTGTTTGAGTCCAAAAAGGAGTGTCGTGAGACAAAGCTTTGCTGAGCACTTCCTCGACTCTCGAAACTGAGCAGAAGATAGCATACAAATGCTGTCGGCAAACTCAGGCAGCTGTATTAGCGAGACGGGACGCAGGTTATAAATGGCGTAAGTAGTGGCAAGTAAGGTGCCTAAGCGTGTCAAGTCACTTAAGGAAGTGAGTTACAACGTGGACATGCAACTAGAATGTAAGAAAATTTGCCCAACGGCAAGAAGCACCCGCAGTATCAGCGGCTAACTTCATGCTTCATCAAGCGAGACCAGAGCTACTAGTCAGCAGATCTACTGGTGATTTATCACAATCCGACAATACGTGCTGCAAGCGTCACCGCTACAGCGTCGTATGGGATACAAACCCGCATCCCGGGAGTACTTGGGTCCGTACGTAAGTAGGAGAGCGACGACTTTATTATCACAACCAAACCGGTTTTCCCAAGGCGTGTACATAATGCCATAGGCGATCAAAACGCCGTTGCATGTATCAAAGCAGAAGAGTCAAAGTTTCTGCGCTTACTGCTGATAACATCGGAAAACCATGGCGTTAATGCGGACATGATCACCAAGTCCAAAATCCCGTCGAAAGAACACGACACCTCAAAGGGAGACCTTTCGAGCTATCGGAGGCTACAAGCGTCAAAGAGGTCGGCCGACGTGACCCGTGTGCTGGCTGAGTATCCAGGGAGGTTTAGTCAGCCAGAAATGAAATTCCCAGCCCATTCAACCGAGCCATTACAGTGTGGAAGCAAGCAAGAAAATTCCACACAACAGTGGACGACGAGATGCAGAGTCGCGGGGAATGCAGTCGATCACACGCGCTTGCACGGCTCAAGCAGAGATGCCCCGAGCATTGATGGCGTTGATCATTCTAACATTACAGATTGTCCGTGATAAGTGTCCATGCCTCTCAAGCGAGGATAGTTGAGGAACCTCCCGAACGGGACCCGGATGTATTGGCAGTCACAAGTGAAAGATTTACTCCTGCAATCCTAAAGAGTGGGGACCAAGGACAAGTCGTTAAGTCATGATACACGGGATGGGTCAGCAGGCGGTGGTATCGGGTCCCGCTCGCGAAGAGGTTCTCGGGCGGTGAGCAAGCGACAGCATTACATGTATAAATACTTGCCAGTGCGCCCGCACTGACGGCCCCTGCACTTAGCGAGAATAACAGCTGGGGAACTTGCACTTCCAGCTCTGGTGGGTCACGAAACGGTGCCTGCCTGCTAGTAATAACGAGACCCCCTGCTACTGTAGTCGCAAAACTTGTGGCAGCAAGGTCTCGAGAACGCCAGTCATGTTTTGGGCCTCATCAAGTATGTTTCAACCAGCTGGGATGTAAAGACGACCAATCGGGGAGCCTGTCTCAGAAATAATGCGAGCAGCCCCGTCAGTGATGTATCCATCAACAAAAGACCTTATGCCAGCCAGTAGTGATTTCGCACAGAAGGAAATAGAGGCAGACAGGATAGCCTCGAAAGTCAGACCAAAGCGAGAGTACAGGCAGTGCGACAAATCGGAAGCATCCAATAGCGTAGGCCGTGTGATTCTCTGCATTCAACGGTGACAGCGCTCACCAAGTAAACAAGCAAACACGTATTTCCGAAATCCTCAGAGAGTAGTGTAGGATTTGAGAAGACCCAAGATTGAGCAGCTGCAGCAAAGTGTTCACAACGAGGATTCAGGGAAGTTCAACACTGATGAGGAGCACGACCGCACACTGATTGAAGACTAATTTTACGATTGCCAGGAGGACTTCTATAAATGACCCAAATGCCAAATAGTCTCGTTGCCTCTGCTGAGGCAGAAGTAAGGGTAAATTCTGCCATCAGATCGGCGATGTAATGCCAGAGTAACAAAATGCCTTGCTTGGGTCGACTTGGAATGACAGAGGCTTTCTTTACGCAGACGGTGCGTACCGCTTCTCGGCCACCACTAAACTAAGACATTACCCGAGAGAGAATACGATCGCCACCACCCGTCACGCAATCATGAGGACCCCGCTGAGTTGGCCCTTCATCGGGACATATCGTACGTATTGACGGTGGCGCGTGAAGAGAAAATTTTATGGAAATCATTTCATCGCGGAGGTCCTGGCCACGGCAAGGCGGTCTCAATGGGCGCAGAGATATTTCTCTGCTCTACCACCGAAGAAGGCCGCTAGCTGTCAGCTGTCCCCGAAAGCTTGGCAAATTTCTTCTAACCAACCATCACCGTAAGGTTTTCACCAGCCTTCCATCTTCCCTCAGGCCATTTCGCTACAGTGGAATAGATCAGTCGACACCATTGACGGCTCGAGAGAGACACGGGGACAACGTGTTTGCCAGTATAGATTACTTGAGATACAGAGGTGGCAGGCAGTACACAGCGATCACGACGCGCGAGAAAACAAAAGTTCGCTAGGAGCAAACGTATCCTCCCGTCTGGAGCGATTATTTTATCCCTTTATGCTATACAATGGCCAATAATCAGCGGTAGTGTGGGAGCCGTAAACTCTCCTTTTATAGATAGGATAGATTGCAACCACTAGGGGGCACGGTCTACCGCTAACACCCGCTATGAGGCAAGCAAGACTACATATCAAGCCACTCAAGTGCTTTTAAAAGCCTTGACCTGAGTGAGTATATGCATCCTGATAAGTATTGTGGGGCGTCCGACGAGCGCGCCTATCAATCCTTCTAGAAAGGTTACAATCAAGAACAGTTCGTCTTGCTTCGAGCTTATTGCTACCTACCCAGTTCACACGGCCGAACTCAGAATCGAAATATGTAGATCCTCAACCACTGAATACATTGTCCGAACCGGGGCCGTCTAGAAGACTGTATAGCAGGTCGTAGCATAATAGTGACAATTGCCCGAACTCCGCGGTGAATCCCGACCAGCCTAAACAGAGTTACACAGTCTATGGTGTATTCGATTCAGGCGAGCCGCAACAGGAAAGCGGACCGGCGCTGGTAGTTGTGCACAGTCACCCGCGTATAATGTATTCGATGTTCCAGGTCGAGCGGGGCATAGGTGTTATCACTTTTCATAGGATACTTTTCTGCAAACCGTTTCGCACCGTATATATTTAAATCGAAGCATTATTTTAATACCCAAAGAAGTTCAATGTGTAAAATGAAGTTCTTAAATTAGACATGTGAGTAAATCTCTTGATGGCACTGTAAAGCATGGCTGGCCTCTCGTACCGAAGCTCTGTGGAACGGGTAAATTCGGGCGCCAGGCACCATACTTGCAGAATCGTCGGATATTTTAGCGCGTCGCCACTTGGCTCGTCTCGCCACGCGGCCGCCAGATGCTAAGCTATAATGGCTATCGCGCGCTACGCAAGTCCTCTCACATTGAAGACCTCGGGGAAGACCGCGAAGCACATCTGCAAAAGCATAGCACAGAATCTGTACACAGCATCGGTGCGGTAAAATTTTGGGTGTGCGGTATGCAAAGGCTCTCCAAAAGTCTTCGCTTACAGATAGCATTGATGTTGGTTCGACCTACAGCTCGAATGTACCACTGCCGTCGATGGCGCGAAAGTGGTAGCTTTGAGCTTTGAGATCCTAAGGCATGCAAAGTTGCGTGGTCCCAGCCTCTGTTTATGCACGCTGTTTACATGCCATGAGGGAGTACATGCTGTTTTAGCTTCGGACTCGAGCCAGACGGCATCGAAGGCAACAGTATATTAAGGTTGAACTCCAAGTCCTTTCACGTGACAACGAGCTTCCAGAAGTCGCGTGAGCCTCACACAGGCCTGGCGGCACGTGCCCGCCATATACTGCTCCAACTAATCGGCAGCTGGTAATAATCCTGGCCCGATCATCGAGAGTGATTTTATAAGAGTGCCGCCCAAGTCTTGCCTCGCAAGGTGGCAAGCGCAGTGAGATACTTGCGATGCAACCACGGCAGAGCATGCCACGCAGCCCCGCATTCAAAGGAGTCATAATGACGTGCAAAGGCTTCTCAAAGCTTTGCATGGCGCTCACAGCCAGCCGCTTTTCCCTGAGCGACATTGCAGGACACTGTTGCAGAAGACGGAGATCAGCTGACATCCATATCCTTCCAGGCTGCCAGCGCAGTATCTCCTCATCCACTCTCAGCGGCATGAGAATTAAAGCAACGTTCCGGGAATTATCCACCACTATTATCCTCGTAATTAAATCAAAAACATTTTTATTTATTGAAATAATATGCAGTGCAGTGGAAACCCGACTTGTTCATTAACAACGAAAGGCAAGTCAGAGGGTCGACAGCAAGTCTCAGTTAGATTCCTGTGAGTCACCTAAGGCTGCCAGCAAGGCGAGTGCGCAATCACTCGGAAATGCACTCCTGGCCTAGAAGCGATAACCAACACGCAACAACACGGATCCACATGCAGTGAGGAGAGTTTTCCCCTCTCTCAATCAATCGCCCCATCTGCACCGCATCTCGTCTCAAGCCGCAGCTCATGTCATCATCCATATATATAAGTCGGACACCGTGCTGCCGCCTCCAAGCAAGTTTGGTTATGTTTCTCATCGCAGGATCTCGGCCATGCAACGCGCAAATTAGTAGTGCCAGTCCCGTACGGTGTTCTGGGACCTTACCCTCGGGTACAAGCTGACACAGTCATGTGACAATATGAGTGCATGCAGATTCTGAGCGAGCCTCGACATAGCCTTCCTTCTGGATCCCTCGACCTGTATACCTACCCTCCCTCTCACCTCCTCCATTTGGTCCAAGATCCTTTGTGAAAGTATTCCTGGCATCCCCTCGGCGCTCGAACAAGAGATTCGAAAGTCTCCCGGGCTTCCACGCCGGCGTACTGCCGCCGATCAATGTCCTCCTTCATCTTCGTGAATTGCAACTTAAACCTGGCAGAGGTTAGCCTTGATGGACAAGATTACACACATGGCTGGTGTACGCGAAGCTCAAGATTTCACGACGGACACCAAATCACAAGCCTCGCTGCAATAACCGCCATCACAAAGTCCCTGTGTCAAGCTGTCCTACTTACTCATGACGTAGATATACGGTTGTGGACTGAGAGCTAGCCAAGTTACGTCCGCCCGGTGTCGTACCGTGGGACAGGGGTTAGGTACGCAGCGGATGGACATGATCGGAGATCTCAGTGGGTGATTCCCTCCGCGCAGACTTTCGTAGTGAGCAGGCAGAGTAAAATCTTCACGAGATGGTGGACTCGCTGCTCGCACAATGTTGGCCCACACTGGCAGGTTAAGGGGCATCCTTACTTCCGTCTGCCTTCGCGTTGGATCGGGAGGTTTTGAAAGTGAAACGCTGCGGCCTCAGGCCGTACTCCAATCCGTCCTCCATCCCACGCCAGTGGTTCGCGTAACACTCAAACGAGACTCCGAGCGAGCTAGTGAGGTTGCGTTCGGCCTGCTCGACTCCTGGAATAATTGTCTAACATTATACTACTCCTCGATTCTTCAGTGCATCAGCCTGAAATGGACACCCTAAGTGGACAACTTTTTGTCTTATTATTGACAAGTATCAAGTGGATTAGGTAGAGACAAACCAATACAAGCTAAGAACAACAATCAATATGCGAATACAAGACATCTAGAAGCAAGCAACCGACCAGAACGGGGACGGAAGCGAGGTTGAGATGCGCGATAATCCGCCACATCGACGATCGAGCAACGAACCTCTTTCACTGCAAACGAGCAATAGAACTTCCTCTTCCAATTCCACCACCACCGATCGATCGGTTCCTCAGAGGAGGTCTCTAATTGATTGGATTAGCTGCACCATGGTCTGATCAAATCAAAATATTGAACCAAAGAAATGTTTCGCCAATCTGCGCCCGGATCTATGCTCCGCTTTGGTGGCCAAATATGCCAGCGTGCTAGCTGTAGATACGAGCTGGTTTTCATAGATCAACTCACTAATCTGCAGTGAGCAGAGACGAGAGAGTACACGCTCTCCGCCGAATATTAAGTTCGAGCTGGTCAGAGCTACGTCGTGAAGGATCAATCAGTAGCGAGGGCCCAAGGCTACCGCAAGTGGGGCACCTGTGAGCCTGCATTTCGTCCTTTGGCCTTCTCGCAGAGCTCCTCAAAGTTCGCACAGCTATCTCTCCTCGATCTTCCCGGGATCTAGCGATGTGGATCATCGCCGAACGTAAGTCACTGCGGAGTGACCGTGGTCATCCACCGACCCAGAGGTCTCGGCGGCAAATGCAATCGGGAGTGTCGTCATCGGTGACTGGCCAATCCCACAGCCGACAAGGCTCTTCCTCCTACCCACCTCAGTGCTACACGACTACGGCGCTGCACATTTGCCTGAGCACGAAGATCCTTCACTAAATCACCTCCTTCGATCCTCACTTTCTAAAGTGTCTTCCTGAGCTTGTAGAAGGTCCCACTTCCACTAGACTCTCATTATCCGCTCGCAGGTCGGGGGACATCCTCCAATGGCCCAGCTAGTCCCAACACTGGAGACCTAGTGGGTTGCGTGGAAGGGGGGACCCTGTCAAAAGCTTGGGACGTAAGCAGTTGATTCCAGGCATGATTGTGCAAGAAACCTTCAGTTTGGGTCACCAACCTCAACGACTTTCTCCTTTCACCCTTGACATATCCAAGTTCCCAACCAAAAGCACCACCATCAATTACAACCTCAAGCAAAGCGAGAGAAAAGAAATTATCTACAACTAAGCAACTAAGGCCACGAGAAAAATAAGAAGAAATACCTTCAGTGCATTTTTTTCTTTCTGGTGGACTCTGCCAAGAGTAAGAGAAAGCGCAGTTGATGAAAAGTTCAATGCCGAGGTTCATTCCCGCGTGGGAGAGACAAAGCTAAAAAAATGGCCATGCAGTTCACGCCTGCCTATGTGACTTTGGGTTTTCTTAACATCGAGCAAACTTTCGGATTCCAGATTTAATAACGCATATCCTTGTGAGAATCTCTTGCCCGGCAAATTGGTCAGCAGATTTGAAATTCAAACTATGGTCCGATTTACTAACACCTCACGCGGACTTAAAGCGGCGTATAATCGACCATTTCTCTTTTCAAATCCCACGCGGTTAGTGATTATCGAGTAAGTAGTTTCGCATCTCAGACATTATTGCCTGGAACACCTTAAACGGACCTGGAGGTCGGGATTCTCGTAAATACGTCTTGCACGACTTGAGCGCGTACATATAGATATCCACGTACGGTGCGAGCATGTCACCATCGCTGGAGGCCAATTTCTCGTAAGCAAAGGAGCAAAGGCCATTATTCCAGAGAAGAGGTGATGCGAGAGATGACCAGAAATGCAATAAGACATGTTGGATCCTGAGAGACTTGCTGACGATCTAGACTACCTCTACTCACCCCAGTTAAGAGCAAAGTAAGCGTATCTGAATCACTGCATGAAAGAGATCGGCGGCCTGACCAGATCATATAACGCTAAACTTGTGAGCCGGAGTCCCATGTACGTCTCCCTTCTTAAGTTAAACAAGATCTCGAGGGCAATCACTTTAGTGGCCAGTTCTAATACCTTCTTCCTCGAACGATGGCGTAACACGAAAGATCCGCCGCACGTAGACGGCAGAGAGTCCACATCAGGTCACTGCCAAACAAGCAGGAGGGACCGTGACTCTGTGGATATTTTATGGAAGCCTATAAAAGGTAACCAACGAAAGGTAAAAGCGGTTGGCAATTTGGTATTAAAAGGCAGAGAAAAGAACACCCCAAGCACTAATAGAGGCACTTCTCGTTCGCTGCCTCCGAACCTTGTAACATATCGACTTGAAAGGCTGCCCCGGAGGATTTGCATGTTGGGAAACAATCCCACTGAGGCTCCAGCTGTGGCCAGCGCAGGAATCTCGAAAGTTAAGGCTAAGCGCTTGTTTTTACGACGGGAGACCTCGGGTCCGCATGACAAAGTTGGTTGGCGAAAAGATCGCAGCAGTATCCTGGACTCAGAGGGAAGATCTCGCATCAATGTAGTAAACAATTTAATGTCATAGACTTCATAACTAAAGCTAAAAGTATGGCTCTTTTTGAAGATATTAAAAAGGCTATTTGATGAAACTTGAGATGGTGCCTGTACCAACTGCATTTTTAAACTTTAGTATTTTACGCGTTATTTCCTATAAAAGTTTCTAACATTTTCCTTAAACCTTCTTCAAGTTTTAACATCACTATTTGAAAATTAAAAGGAAAAAATATTTTTTTGTTGTATTGAAAAGAGAGTAATTGGGTTCATTATTGTGCGAATTTCTAGGGATTTAATTAGATTGATTGGTGTGTAATATGAAAATTGTTAAAACGAAGCAAAACAGATATGCACGCATATCGGCAAACACGTTACTTTTCCTCCTCGTTTTCACTTAATAGAAGTATGTAATCAACATTTGAAGTTAGTTATTTTGAAATTTTTTTCATTTGTATTTGATTTTTATTTTCGTTCTATTTTGATATCGCTTTTTACTATTTCTAACGCTTCTTCAATTATAACTCCCTCAGCTCGAGCGTGGGACGCCAAGGCAGTAGAAGCTTCAGCCACATTTTTTCGCAAGGTATATGTGGCTAAATCGTATTCCCGCGGCCAACAAGAAATAATGACACCACCATTGTGTAGATTTACAACTTTAAATTCTGAGGATAGATAATTAGTATAGAGTATATACGAGAGAGTAATTTACAAAAGCTATCAGGAGTGTACTTTTAAAATTTTCTACTTCCCATTTTATTCACATACTATAGCATTACTACCATAATAAGCTCACGATGAATTAATTGGGTGTGCTGCTAACATTTCCAAAATGAATGTAATTCTCTTTTTTTTTGAACTTAAATGAACACAACCCATTCTCCGACGTTACTTTTCATATATATGTGGTCAATTTTGTGATGAATTTATAAAAGGAAAGCATGACGAGAATAACATAAAGAATTAGTGCTAGTAAAGTCATGATTATATCTATTTAAATTGCTTACTTTACCATGTTATCTCTTTATAATTGTTAATGATTAATTAAATTTAAAATTTAAGGTATATCTTTATTAACTTTATACCCTCCTATTAAATTTTGAAAAAGAGTGCGTAGCGTTGATCGTTAACTTAGCAGTATGTAGTATAAATTCTTTACCTCATAATACAAATTAATTGTCCACGTCTTCCTCTTATATACATGCATCAGAAATGATCATATCAGTATGCACTAAAATCATTGTTCATAGAAAAGAAATAAGCCAATCATATTGATTTTTGGGTTGGTACTTGGCCAAAAGCAGAGGAGAGACAAAATATTGAAATGAAAAAGATAGAGATATGAGGATGATTACAAATGATGATACTACCGACGTTAGCATTCTCAAAACGTCGTCTGTGATATATATAGTACGCTGAGCTTTCACACACTTTGTTCTACTTTCTTGAGATAGGAATTGTGTTATTCTCACTTTATCTTTAGGGAAGCCTTTTTCACATTTGGACATCCTCCTAAATGCAATGGTCTTCTGGCCGAAAGATAGCCTGGTGATCGAACGACAACAACACACTCATCCTCTTCCATTCGGTCTGCTGGGATTCACCCCGGGTGAGAATTAATGAAGCGAGGTCAACTGCCAAGACATAAATGAGTGCTGCACCAAGTTTGCTGCAGTAGTAGAAAAGGCGCGTGAGAAGATCTTGTTTGGCAAGAGTTAGGGGAAAGAGACTCCAATGCCCACCCAGGCGTGGAAACCCGCTGTTATGAGCTCAACCATCGCTGGGGCTGCACTGTGACGGCCGATGATGGCATAAACTTTTTCTCCCAAACTAAAAGAAATCGTCGCTCAGTTGGCCACTCTCCCTCTCCGCTACATGGCACATCATATGTATTTTCGGCACATTAATAATATATCTCATTTTCCTTTCAAATTTGGCATAGAAAACGACAATAAAGGCTAGGGTCCAAATGGTTAACTTGAAAAAATGCTAAAAAAGCTACCCAACTGTTGCAATCGGCAACCGATCCTATGAATTCGGCACAGTAACTTACTTTTTACCTTGAAACGTCCTACAGACCCGACGGCGACTAATTTGAGTCTCAAGCATCATTAAGCAAGAATATTTAAATTAATCCTAATTCATTCAAGTAATTAACGATGCCATCAGCCAGTGAACTAGATTTATTGTCATATATTGTCATACCAACGCTTTATAAATTTGAGCAGAGTAGATGAGGAAGGCGAACATCAGGTAAGATGAGATTGGAACTATACTATCATGAACCGATTAACGATGCCCGAATCGATGAACACCACGAACTTACTTCCATTTACCCGCCACCAGCCACTCGGCTGAATGGTGCTTGAATAACATAAGATTCTTGATCATTTTTTACTCTATTAGTCAGATGCTCTCAAAACACTTCAGACCGCACTCGAGATGCCTGAATCTTAAATGGAATCGCCGCTTTGCTACCCGGTCCATTTTCATGCATACGCCGTAGTATGCTACTTGCAGTACGCGAGTTCGTGCCAACACTAGGGTTTTGTTCCTCACCTTGCCCTTTGCTATTTCCGATCATCTACAACCAATTGCCGGTCATTGATCAGGGTCGGATGCGATTTGATCTGAACTACGCTCAAAGGAGCCATCGCCCATGGCGGTGAGGTCACCACCACCACCGTTGCTGGACTTCCTGGGCTTATTTTCAAGTGCATAACCATCTCTGTCGCCATTGGTTGACTTTTAGTCACCATTGACCCCGCCAGTAAGGCATTTTGGTAATTTTACGGACGGATTTGTGATTCCAAACTTTGTGGGTATTTTAGTAATTAGATAATTGAGGATAAGTTGGTAATTTATGATCCACGAGGTTGAATTGGTAAATTATGATTTTAGTGTAAGAGTATTTTGATAATTTAATTGGGCATTTTGGTAATTCTAAGTATTTTGAGGGAAAGTATTTCTCTTCATAATTTTCAGAAATTATGAGTATTTTGGTAATTAATTATTTAAATTGAGATTATTTGAAGTTAAGTATGAAATGTAACTATATTGAGAAATTTGAGAACATTGGAGTTTATGATTATAATTTAATTTTATCTTATAAGATTATTTTTATTGATTTTAGCTTGATGGATATGATAAGTAATATAACCACGCTGTTGAATTACTTCGAGAGAGTCCAGAGGTAAGTAAAGCTAGATTTTTAAATGAATATGTATATGTTTGGACAAGTGTTCACATTTAATGCAAACTCTACACATTTCACAGACTATGTGGGGTCTGGAGCTGTCATAACAGCAAATTTCAATGGCTGTGCGTGAAGTAGTTTACATTAAACGAATGAAGCTACTTCAATAATATATTTGACACGTGTTTGTGTGTTTGAAAATCCTATTTTGATATATATATGGATACGGATTTCATATACTGCACGTGTGTTTATAGCATTATCACGTTGTTGTTATGGCACATGGAGCCACGAGCATAAATGGACCATGCATGTGTGTGTGAAGATACGATTCATTTTGAGCAATGAAAGAAACCACTAAAAATGCGTTACATTTTATATAAAATAAGAAAGTGGATTTTAGCAAAAGTTGAATTTCGAAGAATAGACAAGATTGTTTACAGTGATGGCTTTGTTGTTATGCTTGAATTTAACTTGCAGGGTAGGAGGATACCGATGTTATATTATGGTTGGCAGATAATGAATCAGGGACATGTTGTTGACGTTCGAAAGTCCAAAGTATATGAAAGTTAAAGGAGTGTCCTACAATAAGTGGAAAATTCTGATAATGAACGGGTAAGCTCGAAGTTTCAAGTGATTTGAAAGTAGAATGTGAAATTTTGAAAATGACATAATGAGATTTCAATGATTTGTTTTACCATGTTTTTTGAATGCCATGGCGCGTCATCCATTTGCATTATATGTATCTATGTATGTATGTATGTATGTATGTATATATGTATGTATGTATGTGTTTTGGTATATGAAAAATTGGTTGACTGCAATGGGTTAAATTGCAGGGCTCGTTATAATTTATCAGGGATTCTAAAGATGATTCCTTCTCCAAACTGGTAAATCGTGAGTCGATTCAAGCGCATTGCTGCGGTTAGTACGAGCAGAGAGTATCCTAATTGACGTCCTTTGTGACTTTAGCATAAATTTTAAATTAGCAGATGATTTCTATAGTTTTTATAGATTATGAAAGACGTCAGCATATTATTACTTTTTAGTATACATATTTGCGGTTCAACGATTGATTCAAAGACGACTTGATACGCGTTAACCATATAAAACCTCACTTCACTCGATTGACATCATCCAACTACTATTTAAATCATGATCATGATCATAGCAAGTGGACAAGTATACTTCAAAACAAACAAGTGAATCGTTCTAAATATATTTGAAACTTGATTTAAAACAAAGGTAAAAAAAAAGGAGTTTATAGGTGGGCTATAAAAAATAGATACATATATGTGTATAAAGGCTTTGGTTGAGTTGAAAACTTTACGCCAGCAAACCTCGACACCTGCTTTGAAAAGTATTTTTACTCAAACTCTCATGATCGGTATAAAGTGAATTCATGGCCAATATTAGAACTACACCCATGGGACTTTTGGTTCCACATAATTGTTTATATACATAGAAATAATTAATATTTTCAATTTAAAATCTGTAATCGCGCTCAAATTCACAACCATTCAAGTAAATTAGAACTACATATAAAAAGATTTAATAGTAATAGATTATCTTAATTAGTTAGGGTGGTATATGTTGATGGCTTCGAAATTTGCTTACCCAGAGCGGATGGTGTGCAGCGGATCTCGTAATTTGGATTGCCTTGTCAAAGGTCAACTTTTGTCTTTTTACTTGAAAATGCACCCTTGTTGATTTTTGGCAGTATTTGAATCGTCTAATGATTTCTATGACACAGCAAACAACAAAACAATGGTTAAAAAGCCTGGTGTGGTTTTCTAGATAAACCAGACACTTAACTCAATACCGTACGTCGTCGATGATTTTGTGTGATTTTCTATACGGAAGAGATGATATCTTGTTGAGGAAAAGGTCCAAACCCTTTTTACGGAATCTTTTCTTGCTTTTACTGTTGTTTAAGGTTCTAAGGTGGCCATTGATTGTGCCCATTGTCTAATTGAATGCTTTGATTGCGTCCATTTAAGTGTGGGTAAATAGTTTATATAGTTATTAGTCAGTACGTTGTAATGCACTAATCATACTTTTAAACATACACCGTTAAGGGACACTTTCGAAAGAACTCCCCTGTCTTAGCCTATGAAAATCTGACGAAATTTGGTTCGCTGAGTCGAGCCGATTACGTTATGCTGACCAAATACCCGACGAATTCTCCCTCACTGACTTTTGACTAAATTTTTAATGAGCCCAAAGTCAAATAAATGGGAGAGAGCAGTTGCTTATTTGTTTGGATTGTCACTATGTCCAAATGATTTGTTTCGTAAACTTTTTGACAAGTGAAAATTACTATCAGACTTATGAATTTTATCGCTAAGATTTTTCTACAATAGATCTTATAACACTTCGAGATGCAACTTGATGCTTAATTCGGATTTGAGACGATATAGTACAAAATTTTCGTAATTGAGAGGGTTGGTGAACTTTCAAGGACAATGGTTAAGACTAAAAAAGGACAAAGTGTATCAAGTTTTTACCAATTGGTTACATTGTCTTTAATTCTACCTATATAATATTGCCCACTGCCAATATAGAGAGAGAGGTATTTTCAAATCCATGAATTTTATGAAGAATTGACTCCAATCGGATGGGTGATCATGGTTTAAGAATGATAACTTAGTTATGTACATAAAAAAAAAAAAAGATTTATTTGTTTATATTGACAATGAAATTGTTATTCAGGATGTTGAAATAGTTGAAATGTAGGTTTTAAAAAATGGTTATGTCAATGAAATCCAGATATTTTATTTATTATTTTTTTTCTAGTTGGTTTTATTATCTTGTATAATTTTTTTTATCAATTTATATCAAGCTCCTTCTGAATTTATTTCTTAGTAAGAGAGTGATAGTTGTCATGGTAGCTGGTTCCAATATGTTCGAAGAGGAAGTGGTTTGAACAGCCTTATGTAGCAGTGACCAAAGGAGTAAAGGCTCTCAAGATGTTGAGAAATGTCACCATTTGCCAATCTCAACGTTAGGCATGTGAGAGTGACATAAGATCATTGAGATCCAGATCTACGTTTGTCAGAGAATGTGATTTTCTGTCATCCTCTTATTTCAACCTGCATCTCAATTTAACTTTTCCAAAAAGATTGAGATGAAAAGGATAGAAATGAGGTAACAATTACATTCCCCTAAACGTAGATCCAGAGATCTGTATGAGGAGCTGTGTGAGCTTTGCAATCTACTAAGCCCACAGCCACACAAGCCTTTCTCAATTGGTCACCTATCAATTCAAGATATTGCAAATCAATTTCCAGGGTTCAAAAGCTTCAATGACAGCACTCATCCAGTTGTTGAGGCTCACTGCCAGGTGAGAAATAACTCAGTTAAGCTTGGCATATATTAGAAAGTAGTAAATTTACATGCTGATGTACATCAAGAAAATAATCAAGCTCAGGAATGAAAGATATAACTTACAAGTGGTGGCGTTTTTTGGATAAAGGGAATTCACTGAGTGACAACCTTAAAAGTTTGCAGTAGAACAGATCTTTGATTTAGGGTTGTGTGCATCAAATTTGAAGAACTTCACAAAATTGCCAATATCAAATTTGATTTAACATTTATCGCTTTTCTATCTAAACTATGAACAGTATACTTCTGTACCAATTTAAGCATTTCGAATACATAAATTTATGATATATTTATTTCTCTTGTTTTAGTATGTTTATTTCTTTTTCTTAGTGTTTAATTACAAATGTTACTTTTTTGTTGTTCAGTAACAAAAACACCCACCTGAAAATAAGTATTTGACATATATGTAAAATGTCCCATTTAAACTATTAAACACTTATTTATTTATTTATTTTTGGGCAGTTAAGAAACATCGCTGATATAAGACACAAATTAAAAATAGAGAAATGACACCGGCCAAAAGGATGTATTTAGCTTTACCCATCAAATGATGCATAGTGATAGAACAAAAAAGAGGAAACGTCGTACAAGAAAATTTGAAAATTATTAAAATGCACGAAAGAATCCAAATATAAAAATGAAAACAATCAATGAAACATATAACGGGAGAATCCATTAGCATCTTCTGTATAGAGTCCGATTAATTGAAGTCACGGCAGCGAATGCCAGGATTAGCTAGAAGGTAAAGATAGACTGCATGGCCATGCTGTATAGGGGTGTGCATAAACTGGCTCGATTTGATTTTGCCCAAAAACTGAACCGAACCAAACCAGATCCGTTTAAAAAGTTGAACCGAACTTAGGAAGCAAACTGAACAGAGTCGAATTATTTCGGATACGGTGGAGTTGAGGATAAATGTCCTTGCACCAATTCTTACTAGGAAACTGATTCCTGCCACTTGCGCTCCAAACTCTTCATTATCTATCTATGTTGTATTTTCATTATTTATATCCCAGACATTCAAGGATATTTGATGACTTGTAATTGGTATATTTTCAAAAGATTAGTTTTTGCCCCAGTCGTTCTTTTTTTATTCTTCATTAAACTACTAACAATGGCATGAGAATTCATGTTAATTAAAGAGAACTCTATGTTGGAAAAGAAATTCTTAATCCCAATGTTTGAATAATGCAAATACAAACACCGATTATAATCTTGTTTCTAAATAAAAGAGGAAGGGGCTGGGGCAAAAATTTATCTTTTAGCACCTATCTAAAAATTCAAAGACGGATGGTCAGTCTTCATGCACTTTATTTACACATTGTTATAAAAGTTTACAATAAGAAGTCTCCTAAAACTTATCTACATCAATTCTATTATGCTATAACCAAAATTTCTTTTTCTCAAAAAAAAAAACAAAAATGAAGGATTAACCGCGTGGTTTTCAAATACTTTTATTTGGGTGACTACCCAAATTTTCAAAGAGTTTTATTTAGGTGACTCCCCAAGTTCAAATCTTAGGTAAGATAGACGGTTAAAATTTGGATTTGGATTTAGCTCACTTTTTGTTTTTGAAAAAAATATAATTAATGGCATACAACTATTCTAAAGGAAAGTGAAAGGGATGATGAAGCAGCTATGCTTTAATATAGTTGTAAATATATATATAATTAATGGCATACAACTATTACGGAGGAAATTGATAGGGATGTTGTATTACAGTTCAGACTTAAGAGCTATGCATTTGCCTGAGTTGCGTTGCCACGTCAAGCATTGTTGGTCTACCATCAGCAGCAAATGGTATTGCCATATTTAAAATCTAGCACAGCATGGAAGTAATACTCTTAGAAACAAAATTAAGAAAAATTTTCTGATGGCAAAAAAAGGTCTATGAAGATTTCATAATTACTAGACTGAAACTAATTAGGTAATAAATTTGTAAACCTTCAAATATTGGCAAATTAATAATCCACATAGCAAAATCCATCATTCACGCATAGAAATGTTTGCACATGCTCATTAAATACGTGTTTAAAATCAGGTTAATTTTCAGTCGGGTCGTTGTTGTTTGTAGAAAGAACCTAAAAGCTATGGTTTTTTTAAAACTTATCATTTGTATTCTTCTTAGTTTAAACTTATTTTTCAATCAAGAAAAAGTTCACATAATCATCAAAGACAGTTATACCCCTATATTTTAAATTATAGTTTAAAGTATTTTCTACAAGAAAAAAGGTCATTTCCGAAGGCAGATATCCTTTGAAAAACTCATTTTAAGCAATTCATGCTGTCTACCATCGTTGTATTAAATCTTATCAGAAAATCAGAATTTTCAATGAGTCGTAAGAGGAAAAAAAAAAAAACTTTCGACAGCGTTTCTGTTTGTTGCACATAACGAGACAACTCAATTGAATGGCACACAAATTTGAGCTTTGTGTATGTCATAATTGTTTGTTGCTGACTTGAGCTCTTTAGCACGGTAACAACGAATTGGGGATTACGCGTGTTTTTAACGAGTAGGTGATTTATTATTAATTCCAAATTAAAATAGAAGGCTATTGTAGAAACGTTCGCGATTGTGTTGTGTTTCTATTTAATTTCAAAAGTACATACAAGTATTTAGTAAACCCATTTTTAATTTACGACTTACTCCTTTTTAATTAAAATATTGATTAAATTAATCACGTTTGATTCATGAAGTTTAAATAGGTTAATTAAAATAGGCTATGAATGAGTTGAACTTTTTACTTATCACGTTTGATTCATGAAGTTTAAATAGGTTAATTAAAATAGGCTATGAATGTGTTGAACTTTTACTTTCCCTAACCACAAACAGCACATAAGAGTTTGTTTCTTAATAATTGTAGCTGTTACCAGAATTTGTTGGAAATTATACCATTAGGGTACGACTGGCACCAAGTATATTTAAAATCAACACGCAAAAATTAATGGACATAAACCTAAAAACGAGCCAAATCAACTTATAGCCACCGTAAATTGAGTAAGCAACTCCAATGAATAACTCCCAGATAGACAAAGATCAAGACAAAAGTGCTAAAATTTATGTCTAAAGCAGATATAATTAGTGGACGAACTGCTGTCACACATTGGAAATTTAAATGCATGTACTTTTGGTCGATAAAATGCCTCACAAATGAGTGATCTTGTGTTGGGGGCATAGTTCCCATGATCCATACCATCAACAACATTTAATTATATTATATAGATCGTCTTGAAAACATCATCACTTAATACATCATCGAACACAAGATGGATTACAGCTCTTGCTATACTCAGCTGCTAGTACTTGTTGGCAATACTAGTTTTGTTTACTTGGCCCAAAAATATAATCAATGCAGCTTCTAACGGAGTTTTCAGCAATGTAATTGACTTTGGTGTTATATGGATGGCATTAGAGATAACAGTAAGGCTTTGAAAATGCTTGGAGAGAAGCTTGCAATTGGAATACCCACAGCACAGTATTGGTTCCACCTGGAAAATACTTAGTGACTTCTGTTGTATTTAAAGGTCCCTGCAAGCTCCAATTTCATTTCAACTTCAGGCCTTATCCTGGCTCCCCCGGTCTGTCAAAGCAGTAGATAGGAAAGCTGGATCACCTTTGTGAATCCCTCAGGAAGCTTCACTCTCTACCGGCGGTGGAACTTTCCATGGCCAATAAGGCCGAACTGCATGGCCGGAAAATCAATGCCACAAAATTCAAATTGCCAGCTTCCGTCATTGTAATTCTTTGCAACACTTTCTTATTTGTTTATTTATTACATTTATGTATATATTTGTTTTTTTTAATCTTTATAATGAAAAAGAAAAGTTTGACAACTGCTTTGATTTTCTATTTTGCAGTCGATACGATTTAATAAACTGAATGACTCGACAATCACTGGGGTGCAATCTGTTGATAGCAAGTTCTTCCACATTAACATCTTGGCGTTAGCAATTTGAAGCTGAATAAAATTAACATCTCTGCACCTGATGATAGTCCGAATACTGATGGAATTCATATTGGAAGATCAAATGGCATTGAGATATCGAATTCAATAATAGCCACTGGAGATGACTGTGTCTCTCTTGGTGATGAGCAGTCAAAATGTCTTGGTGTCTGATGTTTCTTGTGACCAGGACATGGGATCAGCGTTGGCAGCCTTGGAAAATATAAAAAAGGAAGAAGATGTAGTTGCGATTGACAGTCATCAATTGCACTTTCACAGGCACAAGTAATGGTGTGAGAATTAAGACATGGCCTGATTCTGAGGATGGAAAGGCTTCCAATTTCACATTTGAAGACCTTTTCATGAATAATGTGAGAAAATCCTATTACTTATTGATCAGGAGTATTGCCTACATAAGCCAATGCTAACATAAAGGTACAGAAAGATTAATTCATTACTCATTATTTGCTTATATCCCTAGGTTTAATGCACAAATCTCTATGTCTTGACATCCTAACGTTAGCTAATATTTACTAATTACCCATTTTAATAGGTTCCTTCACGGGTGAAAATTAGCAATGTGGAGATTTAGGAACATCCGAGGGAACTTGGCTAACAAAAGAGGCTGTTAGAATTGTTTGCAGCAAAGAGATTCCATGCCAAAATGTTGAGATTGGAGACATAAATTTGGTGTATAATGGTATTGATGATAAGGGCCCGGCAATATCTTCTTGTTCAAATGTTAAACCAACTCTTGTCGGAAAACAGATTCCAGCAACTTGCGTCTAACTAGGTTTCCTAGGCTCTTCAATGACTAAATCATGTATTTTATTTTTCCATTATTTGATTCGAGGATATCGATTGCCCCCCTGGGATTGTTACTTGTAATATCAATAAATTAACTAGTAAAGATCATTTATTGTGTTTAATTCCCTGATTTTCCCAAGAAATGAACACCTTAAGATTTCAATACTCCCCCGAGATTCAATCAAGAGTAACAGAAAAATCAAGGAATAATAGATCAAACAACAAAGAAAACAAGGGATAAAAATACTTAAGTAATTTAGCAACCAGAGGTGCTTACATGCACTAGTGAACAAGATCAAATGCTTTCACTAAACAAGAATTAAAGTTTACAGACAGTGGCGTAACTACTCTTATGCCTTGTGTTGACCAAAATTTTGGAAACTTTTTTAATTCTATGAAAATTTTCTAAATATTAAGTAAAAAGTAAGAGTTAAGAAAATATTAATTGTCAATATCTACTAAATTTTGAAAACACATTAATTCCCCGTCTACTTTATAGTCCTTACTATTTTACTATTTATTTATAGAAAAAGTAAATTATCCAACTTTTTTCCTTCCATCAAAGAGATGTAATTATATCTCAACATCTTAAGACTTGAAATTGGGGTTTTAGTCTTCTATTTCTTTTTTTTTAAGTTTATTTCACATAAACAGCTAAACGAACTATTCAACTTTAAGTTCTTTGATTCTTTTCCAAGTGATGGCAAATGCCCAACTATACCTAAAGATTCAAGAAGGTAAAGTTGGTACAGAATGAAACAATGCAAAGGAAGTTTAATTCTAATAAATGATTGAATTAGATAGTATAATATACAATTATTTTGTACTTTCTTCAATCTCATTGGCAACCCCAAATTAAAATCCTCACTCCACCCGTGACTGCAGAGCTATAGAGCTCATTACAAAGAACAAAACGCTACTAAGAATTCTCTCTACAACTTTCTCTAGGTCGGCTCCTAAGACGATCTGCAAATTATGCTCATCAATTAGCCTTACAAAAGCAGTTGTTTTTATGTAGCAAACCCCAGGGGTAACATCGGCTCCTTCTAACTAACTTAACTACTTTGCAGGCCCACATTCTAAGCTTCCTCGTAGTGCTCAGCGCATGCAACTTAAGTTAGCAAGAAAAGATGGATCACTAATTTAACTCCTAAAACATATGCATTGTCGTCCGCTTATAAACGACATTCCGGTCACTAACTTTAACTCTGAACGTCTTATCGGGGTCTTCGAGTTCTTGTCCAAATCTCTCTTTTCCTTCTACATTGAACTACTGACAATGGTGTGTGTATTGAAATTAAATCACTATCAAATTCTATATTGGCAAAGGAATTCCACTTGAAGGATTATTTTTTTCTTTAATCTACTGTTTAAATAATATGATCTCACCAGTTGTTTTACTTATTTCTTGTTGTCTACATGAAAATAAATTAAATTAAAAAATAAATATTTTATTTTCTCCAAAAAAAAAATATATTTCTTCCTCTCTCTCATTTCTTAAATCCACAAATTAAGATACTATCATAATTATAGCAATTTTGATCTGATATTATTTGAAATTAATTTAAGAAAGATTAATTGATGATGAAAGTGAATATGAAATATTATTATTGTATATTCCTCATATTATTTACACAAAGAATGAGCCTATATATAGGCTTTACATGAAGCTAAAATAAGAAATTGAACAAATACAAATACAACATAAATCGTGGGATATATATAATCATAATCTTGGGAATTAATGGAGATTGATTGGACGAGTGATTCTTGCTCAACATATCTTGGGAATTAACGGATATTGATTGGATGAGTGATTCTTGCTTAACACCTCCCCTCAAACTCAAGATGGTGTGGTAGAAGTAAGCTTGAGTTTGCAAACGAGGTCGATCCTTTGAAAAAAGACTTTCGGTAAAAAAGATCAATTGTATTATCTAGAGGACACAAATTGAAGCTTTATGGATACTATGTACTTGAACGTTGAAGTAGGCGCTTTTAAACGTTACAATAAAATGACAATCTATCTCTATCACGTTTAGTGTGCCATATCGGGAGACATCATTGTGGAGTGAGGGATTTCAATGGCACTTGTATTTTCAAAAAGAGATGTATGCTACTCATGAGTAACATCCCATTATGTCCTTAGCGGTCCAGGGCAAAACAAAAACAATCTCTTGGGCGAGCTGTGCATTACTTGCGTGCGACCTGCGAATCATATGAACAAAGTAACAACAATTTGTTTCTATTATATAGTAAATCACCTAAAAAAATACCAATGGTAGAACATCGATCAATAAGATCATCACACCTCAATCAAAATCGAGATTGCTAAAGCGATGTAGTTCTAAAGAGAAGAGAATTGGGTTTCAAAAGTGGAGACTATGAAACATGGTCTCTTTAAAATATCCGAGGATATTAATGATAAACCGATTATGAGTGGTAAACGGTCGAGTCTACCGCCGACCTAACCACCATCACCAACAACATGGACAATAGCTCCGACAAGGAGTCTTGTGACTATCAAATAAACCAAACTTCCAAACAATTGTCAATAAAGAGTAGCATCATTAAGTGATGTTCCGGAAAACAAAGGCTCTCTCACAAAGTAAATGTTGGGATCAATATGGCAGGTAGAGGGAATTTGATTATCGTCCGAAACTTCCATGAGTAAAAAGATCATAAGCATATTTACCTTATGAAAGATAGTAACTAGATGAATCAGAGTACCTCAAGATCAACCTGAAGAAACTAAGATGTCCAACAGATCTTTCATTTACCAGAAGTGATGTTAGAAGAAAAGCTTTAAGATCTATAAAACTTGTAAGATCATCTCCTTCAAAAATAATCATATTAGCATCATCTCGATTAATAATCATATCATCAACGTAGTAATAAAAGAAGAATACATCCTTTGTTGGTGTTGTGTTGAACAAAAATAAAAAAAATAAAGTCATAGAAGGCATCAAAACCAAATTACTTGATTGTGGTACACCGACTCTCTGTCATACCATACATACTGCTCGAGTACAGTCTGCTTATAAGCGCATCAAAGCATGGCCAAGTTTGCAAACGACTTCGATTTGGAGGATGAAAGTAACCAAGAGGAGGTTTCATATAGACTTCTTGAGAGATTGGCACTAAGAAAGCATTCTTTCGTACATCCATTTGAAATAATACCCAACAAACTACAGACAGGTGGCAATAAGCTTGCTTAACTTATAGATGTAAGGCATTCAACAGGTGCAAAAGCCTCATCATAATCAGTGCTACATCCTTGAGTATTGGTAATGTCATTAGGGGGCACCAAATTTATAACATTACTAATAATATAAACAATTAGTACAGAGCGAGCGAGGATTGATTCGATGAAGACTATGCTAGCTATATCTATTATTAACTCTAAAACAAAGACTTAAAATAAAATAAAATAAAATAATAATAATAATAATAAATTATGAAAATAATAATTTAATAGAAACTCTAATTAAAGGTAAAACAAATATTAATAATGAAACTTTGGTCAAAGGATCGGGATAGGCCTTCATCGCCATACGAAACATGCACATAATCAATAAATCAATTCTATCATCAATTTCTATTGAAACTATCAACCATTGACAACAATAAGATTTGTTAATCTCTATCTTTCCTTATTATATCATTAGGAAAAATAATTTCTTCAACTAATCTCTGACCATTAAATAATTCAAAACAAGCTCTTGAAGTTTAAGATAATAGAAGCATTAATTAGAGAAAGATATTAGACTGATCTAGCTAATAAACACACAAACTCGAATTATTTAACTTAGGTTATGTTCTTCAATTGAAATCACTTATTCCAATTTGCTACTAATGATAAAATATCAAGACAATTACGAATCAAGAATTTTAATTTAGCAATAGAATTTATTCAAATCCTATCTAATTGGCCATTCAAATAAGATAAGGATAAAATCATAAACATTTATTATACAAGAACATAAACCATCTCAATTAAATAAACTGAATGATAGAAATTGTATATTAATCATATGATATGTTTAGGGTTTTGAATTCACCCTTAACCAAATAGAATATCTAACCTAGCATAATTAAATTGAAAATAAAAGAGTTGATAAAACTAATCATGGAGATTAATCCAAGTGGCTGCTAATCCAATTTAGTTCCTTCGGGCTTCTCTTTTTCTTTTTCTTTTTTTCTCTTCTTGCGGCCGTCTCTAGCTCTTGGGTTTTGTGTATTTCTCCTTCTGGCAGCCGTCATTCAAAAGCCAAAGGTTGGCTTTTTATAATGCTTGGTCGAATCCTTGTAGAATTAGGTTGTTTGGCCACCAATTATAATCTAAGTATCCTCCAACATGGACAAGCCAAATAAAGCCATTAGTTGATCACGTGCAGGCCACTTTTGGTCTTAATTGCTTTTCCTTTTTAATTTCCTTTGTTTATTTTTTTTCTCAATGTGCAAGATTAATTCAATAATTAGGTGATTTTTCTTGGCCCTCTATTATAACTTCCTTATGTATAGATTTCCTTGTAAAAATAATGCTTCATTCATGGTCATTAATAGAAAAAGAAAATAAATGTCCGGAGAATGTGCCGAAGTAATATGTGTAAATAGCGAATAGCTATGTCAATATTCCCCTTGCCTGATTCAAGTCTGGTAGCTTTCGTAGCTCTATATCCACTTGTAGCAAGTTCATTGAAGCAACATTTTATCTACTCACCATGTTCTATGTGATATATCCAACACACACGTATGTATCATGCGAACCTCCTGCATTTGCAAAGCTTTCGAGAATTAATTGAAAATTTTAGCAGGTAATTTAAATTATTTTGAATTTGGTGGGTTTCTTCAAAATCTGTCATATATTAATTATTTACATTCTCTGTCAAGAGATTTAAGGTTTAAAAAAATAAAATTATTATTTTCAATTTTGAAATTATATTAATACTAATTAACATTATTTAAATTCCAGAATTTTGAAATAGAAATAGCAAAGGCCACATTTTAAAACTTGAATTAACAAAAATAAAATTACATTCAAATTCATAAAACTATCTAATACCAAATAGCACCATACACTAAAATTTTCAATCACTTGAAACTTCCAACAAATAGCATCATCAAAATACATCGTGTAACATATCTCACAAAGCCTTTGCAATATCCAATCATCAGCCTATCACTAGAAAAACAATTAATCCATAAAAAAACACTGATATTAAATTCCCGAAAGCCACCAACATCACCTGAAAAATAGATTAACCAAAAAAAAGTAGATAACATGTTACTGTTACACATAATCAAATTCACAATAAAGTTCACATGTGTGTAATTGATTTAATAGCCTTTATTCGATACCAAAGGGAAAATGAGGATAAATAGCCCCCCAGGGCACGAAAAAAAAAAATCACATTTGACAATTGACATAATAGTAGACTTAAGCAAGCCTCACGAGTGGTAAAAAAGAAATATGAAAGGGAAAATAAGGGACATATTAAATGGATGTAGTTATTATCCTTTTTTTTTTTTTGTTCCTAAAAATGTATTAAGAGGAAAAAGGATATTCATTCAATCTTACGCACCGCATCTCCTATTTGTTAATCTAATTATTCTCCCATATTCCTATTGGATTAATACAACAGTGAGTCAATAAGATTTTTAATTTAACAATATATGAAGGACAATTAACTAGGATCTTCATTAAGAGTTGTTGAATTAGAAAAGATTGAAGTATAAACAAACATATTGCTCTGCAATGGCATAATACATCTGATCAGATAGAAATATTGAATCAAGTGCAATGCCAAATACAAAGAAAAAGAATTTTAGTCTAGCCTTCTATAGATTTCATCCAATTTCTCTGCAATTCCAATGACCATAGTAGATATATTCCTCTAAGATCAGAGTGAGCTACCAGAATACTTATCTGACTCTGATTTCATTTTTTTAGAGTAAATAATGATAAGCATGCCATAGGCATATCTGTCTCTTATCCCCTCTCTCTTCTTTCTATTTTCAATTATTATAAATTAAATAAATCATGAATAGAAAAACTAAATAAAGAATTAAACATTAAAAATAAGAAATATATAGCTTTTGATATGAGAAAAAATAATAATAAATTTTTTTTTCTTGTCTTTATATTTTAGTGAAAATTTTCTTATAATAAATATATAAGAAAGGTATTATAAAATGATAAAAACTCATTATGAGAAAACGATTTGAATGACAAATAAAAATTTATTATAAGATAAATAATAAAATATTTTACCTATACTTTTTTCACATTTAATTTTAAAATATTACAAAATGTTTATTATAAGAAATAGTTCACAAAAATAAATAATTACCACCGAAAAAAATTATTATTAATTTTTTCATATCAAAAGCATATATTTAACTTGTTTTCAATGTCTTTAATTTTTTTATTTAGTTTTGCTATTTAAAAAATTTTTTAATTTAAAATAAATATAAATAAAAAAGTAATTAAAAAATAAGGCATATGGTAGAGTAACTGGAACTCAGTACTGCCATTATAATTAATAGCATCTTGTGTGGGGAGGGAGAAATTACCGTAATCCTCCCTATATTTTCAAAGACTACAAATTAATTAATGAAAAACGTCTAAAATCATAACAACTTTCCATACATAATTAAACCAAATCCACCAAAATCAAGCTAATAAAAAGAAAGGTAAAAGTTCTAAAAACTCCAAAGAGGGAGTAAATATCAAAAATTTTCCTATCACGAGAATCTCCCCCCTATCAACCTTAATGCCATGCTTGTAGGCTTTTGTGAACAACTCCTATTATCCAACTCTCAAAAAAAGAGATGACGCTAGTATTCTCATCTGGATTACATCACATTAGCATTTGAGATATTTTTACTTTAATGTTTCAAAGAGAAGAATTTTTGTTAAAGCAAGAATTTCAAGGAATGCTCATTGTCCAAGGATTTAAAAGGATGCCGAGTATAAGTTTGTTTACAATATATTTTTTATTTTTCTTTTTTCTTGTTAAACTATGATAAACTGAAAAATACAAGTATATCTTGATTTTAAAAATCAACCAAGACAAGAAAATAGAATGAACAACTATTCTTATAGGCAATTAATGGAAAACTTCTAAATGTAGTCATTGGTTTAGTAAGGACAGTTGGAACCATAAACAAAAAATAATAAAATCCATCATCTATATAAGTTGAGAAAAAATAAATTTCATGTCAAAGATCTAAAAAATTTAAAGGAAACCTGATAGTAAACAAATATTCAATTCATAATAGTATGAATAATAAAAACATTATTATCGACATGAACGTGAAACGTAGCCGAGTAAACGGGTTGCTTTGTGTTTTATTGACTACCTCTATTTTTTTGGCAAAATACAACAAACCTTAGCATTTTAATTGGTAAAATCGCGGAACAAACTATAAAAAAAACAAAATTAGAAAAGATATAGAGATGTGATTCTACCATTGTTCAATGGTATTGTCACCTGGCGTAGTAGTATGCCATGGTCTAGTAATCGAATTAGCCACCCAAGTCGAGATCGCTCCATTAATCTCTTCTCCTGTAAGGTCTACTTCTTGTAAAGGAGTCGCGACCAGACATTGAGCCAATCATCCTGGAAAGCTATACTTTGCTTTAAAATGAATGAACTACTTGTGGTTAAAAATAAACTCCATCATGAAGTCCTCTTTCCACAAAATCCAAATACCTCGCTTGAAAAGAGCCAGAAGCATGATGCGATCAGGAAATCTAAACCACTATGTTTAACAAAGTTATTAGCTTTAACTCACATAATTTTTAGGCTCCGTTAATATGATATCATGGTCAAGATTATAAATCTTATCGATTGTGCGACAAAGGTTCTTGAATTCAAATCGTTGAAGACACCGTCAATTCCAAAAGTATAGATAAATTCATTAAGATATACTGGCATAAAAGGAGGAATCGTCCCGGTACACTCGACTTGTACTGACCTGATAACCAGGTTTATCGCTGTATCTTCAAGGCCCCCAGAGATTCTCATCAATCGCCCGATTCTAAGTCACTTTTCTCACATTTATCCCAGTAAACTTCTTATCATCGAAGGATTAATCATGCTTCATCATTGGCATTCATTTCCCAAATCTCTTATCAAAGGCTTTGTCTCGATCATCAATCGGGATATTAGGATCGTGTGAAATGAGCTAGAAGCTTATTTGGTCTAGGTTTGGGATACAAAACTAATATCTTTAGTATCAGAATGAAAATCATGTGGGGAAGGAATTTGATTGTTGTGTGTTTGCCCGGGTGGGGTCCATGTGGGAATGCGGCTGTCAAGTTGGATGAGGTTTGTAGAAACTTAGGTGCTATGGATTAATTAAGCAACCCGAAGACTACTAAAAGACCAACCTCGTGAAGTGGCTAATCAAGATGCTGGGGAAACCAAATGCTGTAAGATGAATCTCATGGAACTAGATGATTAATCAATTTAGACTTAACTGGCCGTAACTGAATATAATCAGCGAAACGTAATAAAAAGAACAAAAGAAACTTAACGTGGTTCAACTAGATTTCTCCAACTTACATCCACGAGAGGGCAAAACCACAACTTTATTGATTTTCAAGGACTAATTACAGAGTAATGCTTAACACCAAGAAAGATCACAACTGACTTTATATAATTAGTTCCGCAGTATCTCTCTTGACTGACTGCTTTCTGCACCAACGCTGGTCATTGCGTCAGGCCATTATCCCGCATAACCTGCCTGCTAAACTCCACGATCCAATACACCAATCTAGCTAACAACCAGTCTGGCTGAGCCTCTACCACGTGTAGTTCCACTGCATAACTTACTTTCACTCGCATCGAGATTTCTGAGCCAGAGATCCTGTGGTGAGAGAAATATGACCGTTTTCGGCCAAAGCCTGAACGACAAACCCACCTGCTCATTGGTCTCTCAGCGGTACCTTTCTCTACTCTTAAAACCATACCTATGTCGGAGCTTGGCTGAGAGTGTTTCGACCTGCATTAACACAGCGACCGTCTTTTCATACGTCTCGAAAGTTCTACCGCTTGGTTTTTCGCTTTCTGCAAGCGATCTTCTCGGAAAGAACAAATCAACCTCCGTGAATTTCCTAATTTCCTCTGGAATGAATTAATACTAAGACACGGTATGTCCAAGAACACCTTGAACTTAGCTATAGTGACTACTTTAGTTAACATGTCATCGAGGGGTTTCACAGCTGTGATGTATCTTGGCGATCTGTCGCGCGTCAAATACGCATATGTGTGCTGACAACATTTTATGCAGATGAAATGTGCGAATGTCGATGTGCTTTGTATCTTACCCCATTATTGTGGTGTCAATGAGGTTTTACTCCAAGTAAATGGCAGATATCTGGCCATCGAGTTGTCTTTCTGACTCATTCTACTCGGGCCTGTTAAATCAAGCCTTTTGACTGAACGCATATAGGCTTCCTTTCAACTTGTGCATTGGCCTTAGATTATAGATATCTCGTCATGGTGTCTGTTGTTGACGAAACATAGGCGAAACTTATTTTCATGCCATCAACCGCGAGGCGAGATCTTACCTTCTTAAGTCTCTCGAGAGAAGTCACCATAATTAACATCAGCAAAACAGGTACATCCGATCTATTTGTTCCATAAGCATATGCCCCACCCATGGCAAGAGCTTCCACAGATATCTTAGCACCCATTTTGCTCATGGAAGCCTTCCAGTTAATGTACTCTTTCCTTGCTTCTGAGGGACACCAATAATATGCATCTACACTTTAGAAAGGCATTCAGAGATATAGTCTTGTGTATCAGCTAGCGCCACTTTGGTAGCAACTTGACGAGCGTAGTATATGGGAATCTTAGCCATCTCTAGCTTTTCTTAACTTCTTTGCTAGCTTGGACACGCATACTAGTGGAGAGCTTAAAATGTATGCTTTAATGAGCCATCACTGTCCTATTTTAAAGCTGGTCATCCCGAAAAGTTTCCTTCACGACTCCTCGCCGTATATTTTCCATGTTGTTGACGCAAGAAATATAATGCCTTTCGCTTCTATACATCTCGTAATCTCCATTGTTCTAGGCTCTTGAGCAATTCTATTATCCTAATCCTCAAATTCCCATCAGCATTGGAAGGTTTTCAATGAAGTAAAACTTGAATTTCTTCCTCTCTGACTTTCACGTACCACATATCATCTACTTATAGTAACAAGTATATGTGTAGAATTTGTATGATACTTATTGGCTGCAATATACCAGATCAGATTATCTCGTATCCATACGTGGCAACATGAATTCATGAAACTTTGAGATACCATTGTATCATGCCAACCTTCGAACCGCATACATTGATCTCTTTGCAGCAATAGCATGGTTCGGGGGTTTCCTGGTAATCCACACAAATCAGTATGCTCTGCCAGCAGAGATGCAATAGGAATCGTAGCTGGAGAATCATCTGAGTGAGGTTCACTTGGGATAGGTGACATCGAAATAAACTGACCGTGAATAAGTTCCCCATAAGATCTGAAGCCTCAAGTCTCTTAGTCCCATGAAGGCCCTTATCAGGATTTTGCCGATAATACTTTCTCAGACAACTCCTTCCTAAGTCTCCACCAAGCTCCTCCTTTGTAAGTTGAACACCTTGTCCTAATTCCACTCTCTTGCATACAGTATATAGGCCCCAACATCGATAGACATCCTTGGGTTCTCGACACTAGCCTGTTAATACACATCACTTGCAGCCTATCAAGTGTAGCTATTCTATGCCAAAGCGTTTTAATCCAAAGTTTACCAGTTTATTCTTCTTCATTTAACATTCATACTCCCGCTTGGCATTCCATTGGCTGAGTCATCACTGCAGCCTATGTTAATATCTACGCCATTCAGTATCAAAGGAAGGTACCTTTATTAGGCTGAAGGCATATGATCATCCATCGGCTCGCTCGGCCCAATCTCTTGTCTCTTCTCTCTCTTTATTGTCCGGTTCAAATGTCTATCTCTTCTTGATAACCCCGTCTTCTCAGATTCCCGAGTGGGAACCGCAATGGGTCGATTTGCGGCACGTTCCGCCTACTATGATTCACCGTACTCTTCAAGCGTCACACCTTTCAGGTGATCGAACTTGACCGTGACCAGGGACTTCGTCGACCTTGTTCAGAGGGTTGTGAAGGTTTACGAGTACCAGTCTTACGTGACGTATCGCTTAAAGCCACAGTGACTAACTGTAATTAAATGCCACATCTCTGTTCTCTGCTAGTTCGGGGTTGGACAGATTACAGTATCGTTACATGGGTGTTCAGTATCCTTATCAGTGACCCATGTCGGAGATCTCGCCTAAGTGAGTTCAAAGAGCCAGTGGGTGCTGGCAATCTATTCAGATTAGGGCGGTCATGGTATCCCGAGGCGCTTTAAGAAGATTACGCCTGCCATGATATGCCACGCAAGCATTTGAATGGAGTCAAATGCAGGTCTAAAAGTACCAGAAAGTAAGTGAGCAGCGAGGTGGAGCTTCAGCGGCTGAGATAAATAACCATAAGCTGACGAGAGACCTGCAAGGAGCTAACAAGTTGCCACCTGCGGCTACACACTCTTATCCATCAGAAGTTGTTAGGTGCCATTAACTTTTCGCCACCAGCTATCTTTGGCCGAATTGCCAGTGTTTAACCTGGGCCACGATTTTATAATTGAATAGAATCGGGTTATTAATTTCCCTTCCACGAGTTCTGTGGCAATTTAGACTTTAAATTCATGAACTCAAGTCCATTATCTCAAGCCGGGTTTCACTACTTTCCTTCCTTCGACTTTGATTTTCAAGCTTGATTATTTAAACTTGCACCCAGTTAAAGACTTCCGATCTTCATGTGCTTGATTAACCAGAACCTCTTCGCTAACCTCTTCTTGAATAATGAATTACAATTATTGACAAAAATAGCATTAGTGGTCTGCAGGTTGCTGATCGTGAGTGTAAGGGATACATAGGAGTATGTAATGTCCGTCGTGTAAACGCTTCCCTATTTCCTAAAGATACACATGATCTTCAAAAATCTAACCTCATCATCTATCCTTACTGCTCTTGTTTCGACGAGGATTCTTTAACCTTAACCTATGTTCTTGAGATCTGTACCACTACACACACGACTTCTGATCTGGTGCACGCCTTTTTACTAATTTGATGGTTATTCCTGTGAATCGCCTCTCATGGACATTTACTCTCACTTTCTTTTTAACCTTTCCCAGTAATTATCTTAAGGGATACTTATGTCATACACTCTACCAAATTAGCGGTAAACCCAAACTCCTTATAGTTGGGTCCGATCATCAAACCTAGGTTGTTCTCTTTCTGAAATCGTATCAGCATATAAACTACATCCCCCTCAAGTTCCCCAAAGTTGTCCCACACACCAAATTTTCGACATTTCCATGGTTGCTGACTATGTCTTTGATTACGGCCAGATTACTACATTTTCATTCAATAGAATTCATTACAAAAGTAAGTTTTAAACAGTGACATGGGCTACATAAGTAAATGCGTATGCTGACGATATACAGTCTATCCATTTACACTCCTCGTGCGAGATCCTCTTGCCGTAGACCACATTGCAATCAGTTAACCTTCATCACCTCCTTAACCCGCCATGTCCGGGCCGCATCCCACCTTACTTTCTTGATTGCCCTTGTTGCTGATTGGCCCCAATATGTTTTCACAATGAAAGCACTTTGCAAACTTAGGTTATGGATTGTAGCTTTTTGCTTGGTCTTTTGCCCATGTTCTTCTTGTTAAACTTACCTTTTGAGATTGTACGTCAATATTGCATCATTTTCTGATTAGTGTTCACCCAAGGGCTAACACAAGTATGTCTATTAATCTAATGATAGGCTTGATCTTTAAACACGGTATCATCAAGAGGACGAGTGCAGTGAAGTGGTAAAGGGTAAAGAACTCACAACCAAATTACATTTCCTATCATCAATCGACACCTTCATACACCGTCTAAATGGTTTCGCGTGTGTGGTTGTTCATCGAAATATGATCATCGAGCTAGTAGAAATATTGAAATGTTTATTTTGGTTGGAACATCCTTAACTTGCGACATTGACTAGCCAAAAGACTTTGTCATACATAAATCTTTAATTTGGCTGGTACTGCATAAAAGCCCTCTCCCTCATGTCTATCCCTTAGTCTCATCGAGGCAATAGGCTTAGGCTGTGCCGTCTTGCTATCGCCCGGCCCGTCCATTCGGGAGATTTCGTCTTAGGGAGGATGATCTCTTTCTTACCCTTCCATCTATTAGCAAAGATTCGAAGGTTGATCTCCGTTCGGCAAAGTGCATCTCCCAACTATCGCACATGACGCGCTACACGCTGGAGTTTCAAGGTATTCTGCTATCGCTTCTCATGGTACCTCAAACTCATCATAACCATACTTATCTTTCACAGATCCACTCTACGTAGCAGAAACCTTGGAAAACTATCCAGGTATGTTGCTATAGTTAACCCAAGCACTCCTCAGACACTTGCAACCAAGTGTTGCATGCGTGACATGCTTCTTAGTAGGTATGTGCGGACTTTTCTATCAATGCTTTTACATTCAAAAGGTGAGTGTTCTCTTCGAAGTTTTGGCTTGAAGTTTTGCATAGCGGGGAGGTTGATAGATTTGACATGGCTATTTATAATAGTAGGATTCTTGTGGACAGGATTTTTAGATCTGTAATTGGACTGCAGAGGTAATGAATTACTTTTGGTCTTCATTTCATAGAAAACCTCATTATCGGTGTCTAATTATCCTCATTTCGCGCACCTCAAACGTGATCCACTAAGAAAACTTTATATTGGTTTGACTTTCCTCTTTCAGCAAACTCACGACGATCTGAAAGTAGTCTTCCAAAGGCTAGCATGACTGGCGTGATATAGAGATATCAAGACCGGAGAAGGGAACAATTATGTTCCTAAACCGTTTGTTCTTCAAGCTCTCTCAAAAGTTTTGCTCTCCTTTTATTGTCTGCGGAGACAATTTTCATTCTTTGCGTAGAATTCCACAATATGTAATGATTCAAGATATCTACTTCACAATTTTTCATTCTATATCTGCCATCTAGAAAAAGCAGGCAGAATGCAAAAGAGGTTTGATTAAGTGAAATCTCACTCTGCAATACGCTACTAACATGATAACTTCCCTCTTATCGTTAATGACTTTAGTGTAGAATTGATTAATCACTTTTCAATGATGGCAAGTGCCCGAATCATCTGAGAACCCTTTATGGGATTATAATGTGCAGCATTCCTAATCAACTAAGAGCGAGCTAACTGACAAATGTTTGTTAGCGTTGGCACGGCTAGAGTACCAAGAGAGTTTGCCGGCATTGGTGCTTCAATGAGATAATGACAAGAATGGTCCCAAGGACCTGTGTTGCATAGCATAATGGCGTTCGATGAACCCAACGTATAGAAATCGATTTTCCAAGTCAAACACAGAATTTTTCGGAGAATCCTTGTGACATTTCCGCAGAAGATCATTCAACATATCCTGCATACAGATCTCTATAACCATAGTTCTTCGACTTGGCATTGAACCGTTGCATCCTATGGTTTCAATGAGCATGGATCTTTTTTGAAGAAGAAATGGATGGGATGCTTCCCATTTCACTATGAATAAGTTACATCTTGTGTATCAAATTCCCAAATCTTCTTCTCTAAAAAACTCATCTTCTAGTGAGTTCATTGCAAGCTTCATTGAGCACCATCTCAAAAGATAAACGATCTGATGTATTCTCATCTTCTCATTCCACTCGTAGTTCAAATCTTTCCTTTTTCATGGTGACGGTCCTCCTCAGAAGAGGCCTGGAGGTTTCTGTACAAGCATTCTACCTGTGCACAAGCTTTCGGGGGTTAAATTAAAGAATGATTCTCCCATGTTTTATCATTTCATTCCTTTTCTTAGTATTGATTATAAATATTTTGATTTTTCCACTAAAACAAAAGGGAACGAAAATAAGTATTTTCACACATATGTAATATGTCCTTTAAAATGATAAAATACTTGTTACTCATTTATTTATTTTTTCTGAGTATATACGATGATTAATCGCTGAGTATTAAATAGTTATTTAGTTTTTAAAAAACATCATCTATTAATTAATATATTTTTTATAGTCCCAAAATTTATTGAGGTTCTATTGTATATAATAATTTTCTATGTTTTAGCAGTTTGAAGTCAGCTTGGCCAGTGTTAAATTTTTTGAAAACCATTATACAGTCAACCCAGTTATTACCTTACCATATTTTCTTTATAGTTTACTGTTAATGAATTAAATTCTTCAAAGTTTAGAATAATTCATTTAGTAACTTTCTACGCCAATATATTAAATATGGCAAGAGTTAATTACTACTAAAACAGATAAATTTTCAACCTTAGACTCATCACAAACGCTCATATCACAACCCAGAAAACCAGAGGAAGAGAGACAAAAGATTGAAATAAAGCAGCTTTAGGGAATGAGGACGATAGAATGATAACATTCTCAAAAACGTAGATCAGGCATCCATGAGCTATGGCCAGTGAGCTTGTCACTCTCACTGGAGCTGAGATAGGAGAATTGTGGTGTTCTCACCATCTGGGAAGCCTTTCTCATTCGGGGCATCCTTCCCTGAAGGTAGCTACCAGGTCGGAGCATCCAGATGACAACACTCATCTGCTGGTTGAGCTCACCTGCTAGGGGTAAAGAGTGAACTGAATCAGCAGCATAATGAGCTGCTGTGCTGGCTGGATGAGGAAAATGCACGGGAGAAGATCCTGAACCAAAATAGGAAGGGGAAAGAGGCTCAGCCTCATTGGTGGGAAACCCCAGTTGATGAGCTCAAGCATCAGGAGCCGCTTCAAATGGATGCGGCACTTGATCTGCACAAAACTTTTCTAGCCAAACTATATGTACAGCCTGCTGTCACCTCTTCCTCCATGGCACCTCCTATGTATTTTCATCATAAATAATATATCTGACTATCCTTTAAATTTGGCATTTGTCTACAGAAAATCTGAAGAAGCTACAGGTCCAAATGATTAACTTGAAAATACTAAAAAGCTACCGACCGTAAATGGCTAGGATACAATTTCAGAATACAACTCATTTATTCCCAAAACTTGGACATAATTTGGTGAGCATCTTTAGCAGCAAAACTCAAACTAATCTGTTAATATAATCAAGTAATGGACTGCTTCACTGTTGATGAACCAGATTTGAGTCATATATAAAACTCACCATGCAATTACATCATCGAACTAGCTATTTAAACCATGATCATGATAACAAGTGGATAAATATACTCCCGAAAACAAGTGAATCGCTCTAAATATATTTGAAATTCCTACATTTGGAATTTGATGAAGAATGAAGGTAAGGGATTTAGAGGCCAATCAAAAAGATACATATATTTATAAGGTTTGGATGGAAATGAAAATCCTTGTCCACTAAACGTTAACCCCTGCCCCAAAGAACTTTTTCTCAAACTCGGGTAATCAGGTATAAAGTTCAATCGTGGCCGATTGAACTGCGCCCTCGGGGCTTTTGGTTTCACATGATTGTTTGTGATACATAGGAAACAATAAATCTTTTCAACTTATAATATTAATACAAAATTGACAACCATTAATGTAAAACGACAAAAGAATAATTTAATCTAGTAATAGCTCAAATGCAGATTATCTACAGGAGCAATTACGGTATAGTTACTCTTCTACTGATACACAAGAGACAATTGATGTCATACATTGAAAAAGCATGATTTTGGGGTGATGCATTTTTACGAGTTGTTTAGCCACATCAACGATTGTCGATCGATCATCTGCAGTGGTATTATCAACGAAACAGTCCAGTGCAACATGGAAACAATATTATTTGAAATAAATATAAGAAAGATTATTGATGACAACAAAAAGCCTTGAAGTTTTAGTACGTAAACGAGTAGATGTGAGACTAATTACGTAACAAATGTTTAAAATTCCAATATTTGCAACATAATAATCCATATACGTGTGTGTGTGTAGAAGTAATTAAGGAGCAAAATCCATTTAAATGCTATACGTGTGTGTAGAAGTAATTAAGTAGCAAAACTCATTATTCAAGCATTTAAATGTTTGCACTTGTCAATTGTCATTAGGCGTTTAAAATTAATATCCGGGCATTTTTTAGTTGGGTCCATTCTTTTTTGGAAAGAACATAAAATCCATTAAAATTTAAAAAAATGTATCATTGATGCAATACCCAAAAAACAACTGAGTAATTATTAGTATTATTTGATTATATTGTTGTGATTATTGATTTATTTTCTAATATGATTAATATTTTTTTACGTCATTATTATTTTTATTGTTATTCGTTACTAGTATTAATATTAGTATTAATAATGTATTAGTGCTTGGACGTTTTGGGTTGGGCCCAGGATTGTTATTGGGCCAAGTTTTATTCGTTTTATGTGCAGTTTTCCCAAGTCTGCCAGCAAAAAAACTGATTATAAACAGTGAATGAAAACGAGAGCTGGCTCCTCCTCCGCTCATATTGGTTACCCATTTTAGATTGACAAGAGACGGGCAAAGATTTTTCTTCGCTTTTATCATTGAAGTACAAAAATTATTTGGTAATTATGAATGTGCTTAAGGTATGCATTTCTATGACATTGAGGGCTAGTCAGTAAGTTTCAACTATTGTTAAAAAAGGAGAAAGGTTATAGGAACTAGTTCCTATAATAGAATGGAGCCTATAATTTTATATGTATATGATGATGTTGATGGGAGTTCAATTTTGATGTTAGGTTATGGTTGTTGGTTTATAAGGTTAAGCCTATTGTTGTAACTGCCGCGACGTAAATAAATTAGACTTTGAACTAGGATCACGACCAGCAAATACATTTGTGTGTCACTTTGTCCATTTGCATAGTCCATGTATGAAAGATTTTTATTTAGTACTATTAGTACTAATGCTATAATAATATTTTTAAAAAATAATTGGTCAAGCTTTAAATAGCTTTGATACATAAACTACTCATTCAATTTTTTTTTTTCTATTGCACTTTAGTTTCCACTCTTAATAAAGCAATATTTCATATATTTTAGCTTGAGTTGGTTTCTTCACATGCACTTGTTATTCGCTTGTCATGCATTCTGCTATGCTATACCTATGTCATTATCAAATGAATTGACATTTTGGGATGTAATCATTTTTAAATAATGTAAAGTTTATAATGTCGCGCTTTCTAATTTTTTATAGTTAGTTTTAAGTGAACATTTCCTTTATCATTTTTAAGTATCTACTGTATTTGTAAAATTGATTGCTTTTGTTCGATAGATTTACTCGTGATGGCGGATGTTTTCATTGTTAATGTGGTAAGCGACGGCTGTGGCTTCTCGAGCTCTTGTGTTGGATGTTGCTAGGTGCTAGTGATTTACTTTTAGCATATCCGTTTTATGGTTTCATGAGCTATTTATTTTGTGTAATGGATCATTAGTTTATGTACTTTTTAGCATATTTTTTTACCACATAGTATGTATCTTGATCCTTTAATTTTTGGTTCTAGTGGACGTTGAATTTGATAGAACTATTTGTGTGAACAATGTAATAATTAATTTGCCAGTATTTTCATTCAATGGACATATATGTCTATTAAATTGCATTTTCAAATTTTTTATTTCTTTTATTTTTTAATTTTTTCAAATAAACATTGATACCACGGTGTTAGTCTTTTGATGGTGCTATTGTAATAGATGTTTTTTTTTTTAATTCCAAGTATGATTATTCTTGTGAGTATGTTGTATTAGTATTTGTCTAATAGCATATTAATTGAATTCACTGACACCAAAATCACTAACACTAAATTATAGTGTCAGTATTTGTTGAATACAAATTTGTTGGTTTTAAAGCTCGAAGGATCTGCCAAAGGCATTGAACGGCCATATTTACTCAAATTATCGATGAGAAGGTCATTTTCTTTCTACTAGTGTTCGAAATTTTACATTTGATGGTATCGATTGTAATTCCTTTCAGCCACTACCCATCAGTGATAATATTATCTTTACCTACAAATCAATAATTTACGAAAATTACAAATATTTTGTAATAAACTATGATCCTATTGCCACTTGTTTTTTCTTGAAGTTTAAATATGTAATACCCCACACCCGATTATTTTTTATCCTTCACCTATATAAATTGAGCACGATTAAATGCTCGGATAGTCAGATTTTATTTTCGTCGTGGGTCCGATATTAGCTTAATTTGTATTAAGCTTAAAAAAAAAAAAAAGAAGAAGCAGAATGTTATAACTGGAAACGGGTTTGCATTTGAGAGGGAGAATACACGAGAGAGAGAGAGAGAGATGGACCCGGTTGACCCGAAAACCTGACCCGGAACCGCGACCGTGACCCGACGTTTTCTCCCGATTCCGGCCACCTCACCGGCCGTGCTTGGTACCGATCTGAAGCTTAGAAGCCGGCCGTTGTATTTCCTCTGTCCTAGTCGCCGGTAACCGACCAGAACGCCGGCGATTTGAGCTTGAAACTCGCGGCCAAGACCCGTTTTCGCCGCCGTTGATTCCGCCGGATTTTTGGCACGTCACCACTTGGAATTGGTTCCTCACGTCTCCAGCATCATTTCCCGACCAACCACGACCACCAAGGACGCTGGAAAATCGCCGAACGATCACCGGAAAGTTTCGGATTTTTGGAACTTCGATCCGCCGTTGTCGCCGCGAGTGGGAGGACACCGCCGGCACCACTGGACTCACCGAGGTCTGAACTATCAGACCTAAGCTCCCCGTCGTCGTTGACTGAAGTCCGGTCACCGTTGACCGGCAGAGGACGGAGGATCACGAACGAGCAATCAATCGTCACGCCTATATAAGTAGAGTTGTGACTTCCTCATCCGGTCTTCGCTATCGCGGGAGAGCTTAACTCTTTAGCGCTAGAGCAATGGCTATGATTTAGATGATCATAAGTACACGGTATGTTTTGATAAATAAATATTTCATCGAGTACTTCGATTTAATGATTTTTGGTAGAAAATTTATTTTTATTTATGTGTTAGCATATTTATTGTTGGTATCGGTAATCGAGAATGAATTTAATTTTGTTAATCAATGATTTTTAACTATCGTTTTGGTAAAATGTACCGGATAAAGCGAGTGACCGAAGCGGAGAGATGTTGAATCAAGAACCAGATGTATTTTTTATGTGATTATATGTTTATGTCCTGAATAATTGTTTTGAAATCGTTGACTGATAGAACTTAATCATACAGGTCTCTGAGACAAAATGATGACGGGAATACGAATAGTGTCTATTTAGCGATGCCATCTAGCGCTGATATAGCCGGTTCATGAGAATGACAGATATCGTTCATTACTGATATTACACAGCGGACCAAAGATTCACTGAATGGTATTATTGTCGCTTAATGAAGGCTTATGGATAATGATATATGTCGGATTCTCTGGCATTACGATCTATGCAACAAATATTGACAGATATAATTGGAGTGTACGACGTGCCAGTGAGGCCCATAGACGAATTGACGCCACTGTGCTTTGCGTAGGTATGCGTAGGTTACTGGACTAGTATAATGATGAGAAGTGAGATAATATTTTATCATCGCGATCCGTTACGATCATGTTACAATGGCCATATACGTAATCAAATAAGCTTGCTGGATCGGATTATTAGTGAGTCCAAACAGGTGAGTTGCCTTATTATGTTTGATAATAGTTTTGGTATTACGCAAGATTTGATATGATAAGTATTATGTTTATGTCGATTTTATTTAGATTATAATATAGTATTTAGGTTGGAAGTAAACAAAGACTGATTTTGAATAATAAGTTTATGTAAGTGTAAGTTAACTTCATGATCTTTTGATGAAATTGATTTGAAGAATCATTGATGATTTGAGAAAGATTAAATCGTTTTAAAATTGATTTTTAGAAAAGTTCTATCAAACATTCAGGTTCTTTCATTTTATCGCTATCCCGATTTTATTATATTTATCCACATAAGGAGATTTGGCACAAATACATCGATCCAGAGCGCAACTTGATAGTTAGATATGAAATTGTACGTGATGCACGTGATAGGATGTTGGTTTAACCTTTGTGATATTTGGGATATTGCGAGTTGTATTATTTATTATATTTTGTAATTAAGAATAATCGATGTATTTTAACATTAGAATGACTTGGGTGGTACTTGGTATGTTGACTTGAGAAGTTGGTTATGGAGGATGAATGGATATTGAGTTATTTTGGGAGTGTTGTTTTGTAAATTGCAAGTATTCATTGGTAGAGACGTCATATTTATATACTGCTTATCGGGCGACTGCACTCGTTAGAATATCGTATAATTAATTATGTCGAATATAACTCTTTTAACAATTGAGTTTAGGTTGAGTAAAGATGAAAAATATAATTTGATTTCACCTCTAATTTTCCTTAATACTTCTAGAAGTTCTATGATTGAATTCTAAAATTGCAAGATTTTTTTTAAAATTTTTTTGGGTTAATTTAACTCACATTTAGTGGATTAATTCATTCTTAATTGATTAGATTGGTAAAACACAATGAATTTTTAATTGAATAAAATGTATGTTCATTGGATTGTATATACAGTTTATAAATTATTAATTTATCTATTAATTAATATCTCTTTAAATTAATAGGTATTGTGCGGTTCCAAAATTATTAATTTATAGAAGTTTTATTGTATCTCGCAGAAAATTCAAACTTGGGTGGCCAACTAAATAAAACTTCTTAAAAACTATTTGTTAAGGATTCTAAGGGCAATTGTTATCTTTGCTTATTTATTAGGTAAAATTGGCTAGATATCATAAAATTTTTTATAATTAATGTTGTTGTTCTCTAGTTTTTAAATACTTAGGTAAATTTGAACTCATTTACCTGTAACATGCTTGAATAAGTAATCTAGAGAGCTTGAGTTTGTATTTTTTTTTTAAGAGAACAACTAAGTTTACATTTATGTATGATACACACATGCACGTGCTCACGTGCATGGGTGTATTCTACCCAGCATTACCTGGTCAACTATTCCTATAAATGTCTTACCTTACATTTTTTCTTGAGCCTTGTCCAATCCTTAGAAATTAACATTATTAGGAGTAAAAAGCTAAAGAAAAATCTTTTTTTTTTTGGGTTTTATTGAGTACCTTGTCGTTTTGGTGTTGGAGTCAATTGCGGTTTAGCCTTATTAGGGAACCATGCTTTATCATTTGGTGCATAGGCGGATTGGATGCGAGATGCATCAGGGCGGACGGAGCCCCCTGTTTGGCAGCTAAATTAATTGTTACTCTTAGCAAGAATTTAAGATACCACCACTTTTCCACCCACAAAAGTATTTTCTTTTAAAAAATGAATAAAAATGATATTCTCTAATTTATACAATAGAGCAACTCGTACTTAGCAGATAGCGGCATTGCATATGAATTGTGCATTTTTACTAGTTATGTAAGTATTCAGAAGGACACACGATCACTCTGAGAGTTCTCGGTAAGCTGAAGGCGCCCACTGCACAGTTTAGTTTAGATAGCCAGATGTGATCATTCTATCATCCTTATTTTCAATCTTCTTCATCTTAATTAATCTCTAGTTTCTTCAAGAGATTGAGATGAGGAGGATTGAAAATGAGGTGATAACGTGATGTTCGACGCACATCCGAAATCTGCGGAAGGTGGCGTATGTGTGAGTGCATACTCTCAGCATAGCAGATTGGGTAGAATGTGATCTCACTAAGACAAGCCTTTCTCAGTTGGTCATCCTCCCCATGAAATCAAGCTATTAACTGAACGTATTTCTTGGGTTGAAGCAGCCATCAAATGACAACACTCGTCCACTTATTGGGGCTTACCGCCAGCTGAGAAAAATAACCAATCTCGAGAACAAAAGAGGCAACTTCGGGTGGCGTTTTCGGATGAAGAATTCACAAGAGGCTTTAAAAGTTTGCGAGAGAGCTCTTGATTTGGGGTTGTGCATCAAATCTTAAGAAAGGCTTCGAATTATTGACTTGAAACTTGATGTAACATTTGATTTTATGTCGGAAATATGAAGAGCTCTCAATCTGATCCAAGAACGAATATGTGAAAATGCATAAATTTAAATGATACATTTATTTTCCATTTCTTAGTATTGATTATAAACGTTACGTTGTTTTTTTTTTTCCTAAAACAAAAATATCTGGAAATGAGTATTTTCACATATATGTAATATGTCCTTTAAACCGTTAAATACTTGTTCATTTATTTATTTTTTAGAAGCATCAACTATTAATTTTTTGAGGTTAAATACTTATTTATTTATTGATTTAGCTTTTAAGAAACATCAGCTATTAATTAATAAATTTTTTATAGTTCCAATACTAGTAATTTATCGAGGTTTTATTGTAAGTAATAATCTTTGTGATTCTGACTTGGGATAAAGGGCTAAATTTATAATTTTGATAAATTAAGAAGATAATAATTTCTTTTTTGAAAACACTTATACAAACCTGGGTTGTTACCTCATCATATTTTCTTTACACTTTATAATTAGGAAGGTGGAGGATTTATGTATTTATTCTAAGTTGTTACCATTCCATATTTTCTTTATAAAATTGTTAATAAATTAAATTCTTCAAGAGTTTATGGTAAGTCATTCAGTAGCTTTATACACCTGTATTAAATATGGTAAGACCTAGTTACTTAAAACAAATAAATTCTTGACCTTAAACTAATTAATTTTACGCGTCTTTTCTCTTATAAATTCATCATAAAACGATCATATCAAAGCCCAAAAAAATCATTGTTCATAGAAAAAGAAATAAGCCCATCACATTGATTTTCCAAATGGCAGCCAAGAAAACCAGAGGGAGACAAAAGATTGAAATGAAAAAGATAGAGAATGAGAACGATAGAATGATAGCATTCTCAAAACGTAGATCAGGTATCTACAAGAAGGCCAGTGAGCTTGCCACTCTCACTGGAGCTGAGATTGGAATTGTGGTGTTCTCACCATCTGGGAAGCCTTTCTCATTCGGGCATCCCTCCCTAGAAGCCGTTGCGAACCGCTTCCTGGGGTTGAACCAGGAGCATCCGAATGACAACACTCATTTGCTGGTTGAGGCTCACCGCCGGGTGAGAATTAGTGAGCTGAATCAGCAGCATAATGAGCTGCTGCGCCAGCTGGATGAGGAAAATGCACGGGAGAAGATCTTGAAGCAGAATAGGAAGGGGAAAGAGACTCAACCACATTGGTGGGAAACCCCAGTTAATGAGATCAATCATCAGGAGCTTCTTCAAATGGATTCAGCAGTTGATGATCTGCACAAAACTTTTCTTGCCAAACTAAATGAAAAGACTGCTGCCGCCTCTTCCTCCATGGCACCACCTATGTATTTTCATCATAAATAATATATCTGACTATCCTTTAAATTTGGCATTTGTCTACAGAAAATCCGATGAAGCTACGCCTCCAAATGATTAACTTGAAAATGCTAAAAAGCTACCGACCGTAAATGGCTAGGATACAATTTCAGAATGCAACTTATTTTATTCCCAAAACTTGGATATAATTTGGTGAGCATCTTTAGTAGCAATACTCAAACTAATCTGTTAATACATTCAAGTAATGAACTGCTTTACCGTTGATGAACCAGATTACAAGACAATAAAATCAAATATGACTGCTAGATTAAACCCCATTGGCCAAAACTAGACTATTACCACTTGAAGAAACTGAAACTATGCATCCCAATAACCATTGCAAGTACATATACCAGAAACAAGTTAAACTCTAAGTGATGTTCTAAATATATTAAATATAAAGTCTCCCTCCTCCTCGTCCAGCCAATTGATCCCGGAGGGAACAACAGGTCAGTCAATAAGGCAAAATACCCACATGCATGTATAAGGTTTGGATGGAAATGAAAATCATTACCCACAAAATATTAACCCCTGCCCCAAAGAATTTTTACTCAAACTCGGGTAATCGGGTATAAAGTGAATTCATGCCCAACTGATACAAAGGAAATAATAAATCTTTTCAGCTTAAAATCTTAACACAAAATTCTCAACCATTCATGTAAGTTAGAACTACATATGAATAATTTAATCTAGTAATAGTTAAAATGGAGATTATCTGAAGTAGTTATTCATCTAAAGAGATACTGAGAGACAATTGTGTCAAGCATTGAAAATGCATAATTTTGGAGTGATGCATTTTTCTCCGAGTTGTTTAGTCCGTCCCGTAGCGATTGTCGATCTATCATCTCTGCATTATCTGACTAAACCTGTCAGTGAACTTGATCCAAGCACAACATGGAAATAATTTTTTTGAAACAAATTTAAGAAGATTGATTGATGACAACAAAAAACCTTGAAGTTTTAGAAAGCACAGGAGTAGGTGTGAGACTAATTAGGTAACAAATTTAAAAAATTCTAATATTGGTAATATATATATATATAGAAGTAATGAAGAAGTAAATCCATTGTTCAAGCATTTGAATGTTTACACTTGTCATTGGGTGTTTAAAATTAAATCCCAGAATTTTTTTGTTGGGTGCTTTTTTTTGGGGGGGGGGGGGGGGGGGAGAACTGAAATCCATAAAAATATAAAAAATGTGACATTTATGTAATACCCAAAAAACAATTGAGTAATTATCTGTACTATTTTAATTATATTGCTGCCATTATTGATTTATTCTCTTATTTGATTGTTATTTTTTAATTACATCATTATTAATGTTATTTGTTGCTACTATTAACGTTGGTATCAGAATTAATAATGTATTAGTCCTTGGACTTTTTGGTCTGGGCCTACGATTGTGTTGGGCCAAGTTTATTTGTCTTATATGCAGCTTACCCAAGTCCGCTAGCAAAATAGTTAATTATATGTTATGAAATAAATTGAAAGCTAGCTCCTCCTCCGCTCATATGGGTCGCCAACTTGAGATTGAAGAGAGAAAGATTTTTCTTAGCTTTTATCATTGAAGTACAAAAATTATTGGGCAATTATGCAGGCGCTCAAGGTATTTATTTCTACGACATTGAGGGCTTGTCAGTAACTTTCTACTACCGTTGAAAAGGGAATATCAAGATGTATAAAGTTATATAGGGACTAGTTCCTTGAAGAGAATGGAGCTTATAATTCTATATGTATATGATGATACTGATAGTTCAATTTTGATGTTAGGTTATGGTGGTTAGTTTGTAAGGTTAACTTTATTGTTATGTTGGCTCGCTTAAGTGAAGTAAATAAACTAGATTTTAAACTACGATCACAACGAGCATATACATTTGTATGTCACTTTGTCCGTTTGGATAGCAAATGTATGAAAGATTTATATTTAATACTAATGCTGTAATAATATTTGGAAAAGAATAATTGTTCAAGCCCTATATAGCTTTGATACACAAACTACTCATTTATTTTGTTTCCTATTGCACTTGAATTTCCAATCTTAATAAAGCAATGTTTCATATTGATGTGTTCATAATTTATCTATTATTTTAATACTTCTTTAACTTAATTTTAGGTTAAATTATATCTTATTATATTAATTTTATCTTAATTTTTATATTTTGTTATTTTAGGTACAATATGGGATTAAAGAGGAATAAAATCAGAACATTCAGGAGGAAATCACCTTGAAGGAATTAAAAAGGGAAAGAAATAAAGAGAATTAATTGGAACAAGTCACAAAGGATTTAATTAATCATTAAGCATGCATGCACGTGGGGCAGCATTTGAAGAATTAGTTTTCAAAGAAAATATGGCTTGCACGTGAACTTGGGCCTTTTGATTTTGAAATATAATGGCCTAAGATTGCAAAGGTGGGGGCGGCAATTTTAATCCTTTCCATTTAAGGATTTGGAGGTGGCGCAACATTATAAAAAGAAAAGTGAATAGGGCAGCCGTGAGGATAGAGAGCCAACCAAGAGAAAATAAAGAGAAAGAGACGAGACGCATAGTTTGGAGCTTAAACTTGTTAAAGTATAGAGCAATAATTTGGAGCTGGGGGAGGAAGAGCGCATTAATTCTTGCTTTTCTTTTCTTTTGCACCTCTTCTTTGAAATTAAATTAATGAATTCTCTTTATATTCCCATGAACTAATTTATATTTTATTTTTAGCTTACTAAGTATGATGTAGTTTAACTATGAAGATTTAATTCCATAAATCCCTATGTTATTTTTAATTAATTATTCCATGATTGAGTGTTCATTATTGTGCTTAATGCTTTTAAATATCACTGGCTGGCTATTTTGAATGATTTGAGCATACATAATGGTGTTGGACCGAGGAGATTAATGTATTTTTGCTCGTGTAATGGATGCCGCGTTCATTAATCGGTAATTGGCTTGAGCGAAAGAAGACGAGAGATGTATGCATGCCCTAGCCAGTGATTACGTGTAGTTTTATCTAACAAGAATTTCCCATAATTACTTAATTAATCTTTTGCAAGAGATATTTAAATTCAATGTAAGAGATATAGTGGGTTGATATGTGGAGATATTTTTGATATTACTCGAGAGAGGATATTGAATAAATTAAGGAAAATTCACTGTCAACATGGGTAATAAGCTTTAATAGCATAGATGGAGGATTAAATTGGATTGGTTATGGTGAAATTGGATGTCCTAGTGTTTTAATCTCTTGGTGATTTCTATTCTTGCCTCGACGATACGCTTATTTTAATTTTTAATTATTTTATTTTAGTTAACTTTAATCTAAATTACTAGCCTAATCGATTGTTCAAATAAAGTAGGGTTAGAATAATTTACCGCAGGCTAACTAATAGGATATACAATCTAGGTAGATACTCTTTCACTCTTCTTTAGCATTATATTACTTTATTGAACATCCAGTACCCTAGCTAATTTCCTGTCATTTTACAAGTTTTTGGCGCGGAGGATTAATAGTTATTTGGATTAGTATCGATACCAAATCTAACCTTAGTTTAATTTGAATTTTATTTTTATTATTTTAATTTTAATTTTGCGTTTTCTTATTTAATTTTATGAGGAGAGCGTTCAAGTTTTGATTTATTGCCTTTTGATCGGGCCAGAGATTGACGCACTTGTACGTTAGAGGCTTTGAAAATCAATAAAAGAAAGAAGAGAACTTCAAAGAACAACAAATAATCATGGTCGATACTATAGAAGCATTTACTAGTCGCGAAATAATGGATGTGAGACCTTTAAGAGATTATCTTTTGTAGGGTGTCGTGTGCCTAGTTAATGGTGCTGCTCAAGCATTCCCTTCCTCTCTATGCGCCCTCGGGCATTGCCACTTACCGTGCGAGCCAATAATTTTGAAATTAAGCCAGCCCATAATCCGCAGTAGATGATTAGAACACTTGATCGCCAATTTTCTCTCGGATGCCAAATGATGATCAAATGCCCATATTACAAATTTCTTGGAAATTTGTGACACATTAAGCAAAATGGTGTTTGAGACAATGCTATCGGCCGCAGTAAGGCTTTTTCCGTTCTCACTCGGGAGACAAAGCAAAGAGTGGTTGAACTCACTCTCGGAGCAATCAGCTACTTGGGATGGTTTAGCGCGCAGGAGAAGTTTTGACCATAGAGTACTTTCCTCACGCAAAAGTAGCAGTCGGTTGAGGAATGACATCACAACCTTTGCCTGCTCGCCTTCGAGATGGAATCATTATATGAAGTGTGGGAAAGATACAAAAAGACCTACTAAGAAAATGCCCACGCTGATCTCGGAAGGTACTGAGTTTGGCTTGACCGTGTGCGAGTACATTTACAATTAAAGGCACACACTTTATCATGGCTACTGCAATAATGGTTGATTGATCTTCTGCGGCATTGGGGTTAATGTTATGGAGGAGACGTTAATAGGGAAAAGCGAGGAACACATGGTTACTGAATGGAGGAGATGGCATCCGGTGATTGACAAGTGGACCGGTTTGGAAGAAGCGATCAATGCCATGGAAAATTGGATTAGGTCCTACCGAATTGATCGCTTTATTACGTCCTTCATCTAGATGGACCGCTTATCCGCTATAATACTCGGTTGTTTGCAACTGTTATTGGAGCTCAATATTTATTACTCGGTCATTCAAACTGAAGTTGAATTATGTGGAGCAGGGAACCATGCCAACCCGTAGATGTCAGCTACCAAGTTGGAAGTCCTTTATTTTGCACTCGCATCTGAACAAGCTCATTATGTGACAAACTTCGGAAGAGACAACAAAATACTGAAGTACTTGATGCCTACTCCCTCCGGAGAAACCGGAGTACACGGATTTGTCATGGATCAAACAATCAAAATACATTGAAGCCTCACAAGGGTTCAATCACAAGAAAGAAAGTCAAATTCTGGAAGATATGCTCTTTTGAACTAGCACCTTAATACCACCAAATATGTCTCGAATTAGCTGGCGCCGAACAGCCAGGAGATTTGTTAAAGCAATTTTACAGTCGTCACGGGAAAACCTATCTCGGGAACGAGTGCAAATACAAATGGGTCTTATTATTGCCGAATGACCACTTGTGAGAACGATATTATCAAGGCCTAAGATACTCTGGAACACAAACATGCCTGCCTTGGGACAATGCACTCTTAATGACGAAATGTAATGCCTTTACACAAATCTGAGCAAATAAGGAACAAATGAATGCTTAAGTCGTACATGAATGGTAGAAACTTGAAGAAGAAGCCCTTCAAACATAGTAAAGGATAACAATCTGACAATCGACGCCGGTCGCTTATGTCCTCCAATCTGTTTCTGAAGAGATAACAGTCTAAGGCTTACACCCCGAAGATGCAATCAATGAATCGATTGCGAGACCAGCCCAATCGAGTGGCAGTTCTGAAAAACGTTTCCTCATCATTTCAATTTGGAAGCAGTTTTGGATTAATTTATCAACATGAAACGTGAGTGAAAGCTTGATGCGTTCCCCTTCCTGCCTGCATGAAAACGAGGAAATTAGACAATGAGTATTTGATGGCTGTGTTGTTAATTCTCACAAATACAAAAATTGAATTTCTTGGCCTAAATTGCTTTAAAAGCTAACCACGATGAAAAATTAAGCATTGATTGAGTTAAGTTAGATTCATAGAATGGCGAATTGAACCAATGATTGAAAGGAGTTTGTTACTGTGAAAATGGCGTCTTATCACAAGATGAAAGAAGAGTTAATGGTCTAGCATAGCAATTGATCAAACGTAGGTTTATCTCTACCTAAGCCGGTACTAATGAGGACTTTATTTTAGAAAGTAAAAAAGCTGCTTTAGTGCAAGAATATTATTTCCGAGAACGATTTAGTTGGTACATCCACATTATTCGAAAGCTCTGATTGAGCCCAGTGGAAGGGTATCAAGGCAAAAACATGGCTCAGTTTGCAGGTTAGTGATCTAGATTAGAGTCTATTTTGCATTACACCAATTGTATTTTGAGATTGAAGAGATGGTACGAACGTATTTCCGGGATTCTTGATGTCACGATGACTAGGTCGAAAAGTGTCTAAGAAGATTGATTGAAGAAGATACGTGCTAAGACCGTTGAGGGTTTTCGGGCAAAGAGGCAAGATTTCTTTTTGGCATATTAGAGTTGAGAGGCCTTCAATGGACCAGTCAGGTCATATTTTACTTGGCATCAGCCATGTCAGCGAAAGCGAGTCTAATGAAATGAGTCAGATAGCAAGGAGATGAGCATGACGGCTTCGGAAGTCCATAAACTGTGTCGAAGATAGGTATCGACCGTACTTGAGAATACTATACGTGCTACGAATACACCTACCATGTATTATTCATATGAGATTGAGAGCTAGACTGTATAGCGAATGAGCGGCAGGACTGATGTGACTGAAAAAAGTACGGAAGTTCCTGTTTCTCAGCAGCCGACTTGAAATTTGAGAAATCAAATTAACCCAGTTGATACACCAAAGTCCCATACGCTGGTAAGAAGAGCTTATGAAGGGTTACCTCTCATAATACCAGAGAACCTTAAGAACATAACTAACCAAGCCGCTCAATGGTTGACTAAAGGCCCTGCTTGTATGAAGAAAGTCGTCTCTCTCATCTTGACCAAGAACCTGCCAAAACAGAAACGGAAGTTGATTTGATTTCCTCTCCGGACGCCGAGTCCACCTCTGATTAGCCGTTTTATGACAGTGGAGTACTTCGAAAGAAACTTGTCATTGCCTAGACTCTATCATTGAAAAGAATTGATGGGATGCGCGCATGCAGTGCATACTGGAGTCGACACGGGAAGGATGGTCGTCATAGGACGACATTCTACTGCCAAGTACTTGGCAGATCTGAAAGTTCTTGAGGAGAGGGCCATATGTGAGTAAGATACCAACTGAAGAGGTGTAGTCAAAGAGTCAACGGACAGTGGTTAGTAGATGTCCATTAATTAAATGACAACCGTGGATAATTTATCCAGAGCAAATAAGTGGCGGGTATGGACAAGAATGATAACAATGAACTTATACCAAGGGCAGTTTGGGTATGCATGGAGATTAATGGAAAAGACCACTGGAAGAAGATGGATACTCGAGCTAAAATCCCAAGTCGGTACATTTGCTTATAGAAGAATGCCATTTCACGTTGGATGATGGCGATATTTTACCGATGGTGGAGAGATTCTTTCGAGGTGTTTATGGATGATTTTTTTGGATTTTCATTTAATTATTGTCTAAACAATTTAGATCTAGGCGGGGAGACAAACTTGGTTTTGAATTGGGAAAAATGTCACTTTATGGTGAAGAAGGCATTGTGCTTAAGTATTTGGTAAGAAATTGAAGTTGATAGAGCGATCGAAGTCATTGAGAAGTTGCCACCAGGCTTCGTGAAAGAAGAGAAGTTTTCTAGGGTGATCATGGGTTTTATCGACATTTTATTAAAGATTTTTTCAAAGATAACGAAACCTTATGCAACCTTTAAGGATGTAATCGCATAAGTGTTTGACTTTTAACACTTTAAAGAGCGGTGCATTTTAGCTCGACTTATTATGGCAGTTGGGATATGTCGTTCGAGGTTATGTGTGATGCGTGATTATGCTATTGGCAGGCAGTTTACCAGTATAAACATATTGCATGTTATTTACTATGCAAGTCGAACTTGGATGAATTAGATTATTACTACCTTTGAGAAAGAGTTTCTAGCGGTTGTGTTTGCACTTGAAAAATTCCGCTCATATTTGATTTGCTCAGGTAATAGTTTTTCATTTCAAGTGCAAACCAAATCTTGGGTGCTCTTACTACAAGAATTTGATTTAGAGATTCGGGATAAGAAGGGATCACGAAAATCTAGTGGCGGATCACTTATCTCGATTAGAGCGCGAGGGGATAATGTAATGGTTTCAATCTCGATGTAAAATACCCGCTCTGACCTTGTAGACACGCCGTGAACTTGTTGTCCTTACGATTTATCATATCTTGAAGAAATTCTTAGGATGTCAAAGTATTATCTTTGGGAAGATTTGTTCTTGTATAAGTCATTCAACGATGTATCCCGGAAGAAGAGATGCATGTCGAGAAGTCGGTGGACATTTTTGGCGCAACAAAAGTGAGTTGTTATTGGCCCATTTATTTAAAGATGCTTATGTTTTCATTCTTGGCTGTAATATTAATAAGGAAGAATGAAATGCTACTAATATAATTAAATATTCTTGAAGTAGAATTGTTTGATGGGGAATTGACTTCATGGGTCCTGTTTCCAGAATAAATATATTATGACATTTATTATGTTTTAAGTAGGTCACTTTGCCTTAAATGATTCGGGTTGTTGTGAGTTTTTTTTTTTTTGAAAAATATTTGCACACGGTTTGGCAAAAAGAGCAATTATAAGTGATCGAACATTTTTGCAATCGAAAATTTGAAGCCCTCTTGAGCAAATATGGAGTCACACGGAGTTGCCACCCGCACCATCCAAACTGGCGGCAGGTTGAAGTTGGATCGAGAATTAAAGAGAATTTTGGAGAAACGCACAGGAAGGATTGGTCGATAAAATTAGGCGATGCAACTACACCTTTCTATTGGTATGTCTCCTTATCGTCTAGTATTCGGAAAAGTATGCCATCTACTGTTGAACTTGAGCATAGGGCATATTGGGCGATGAAGATTTTGAACTTTGACATGCAAGCGGCGGGAGAAAGAGATTGTAGCAACTTAATGAACTAGATGAATTTCGAATGCGCTCTGAAAATGCTCGAATCTATAAAGCTTACTAAACATTGGCATGACAAGCATATACTCATCGCGTGAATTTCAAGTTGGCCAAAATGTTTTATTATATAATTCTCGACTTGGCTTTTCATTGCGATCCTTTTTACAATAACACAAGTCTTTATTTAAGTGGTAGAAGTTTCACATGATACAAAGGGCACATTCAAGGTTAATGGTCATCGATTGAAGCCTTATTTGGATGATGCATTTGATAAGCACAAGATAGCTATTGATTTAGTCTAAAGTCCCGAATGACGATCGAGAATGACTATAAATTAGCGCTTGGGAGGCAGCTTTCTAAACTTTATTATTTTCATTTTTATCTTTCCTTATTTTCTTTTCTTTTACTTATTTTGTTTTGTTTTAGGATTTTACACAAGTTTGGGGTCGATGAACATCAACTTTCCACATGCCTTTACATCTTTAAGTGCAAAACCAGGGGAGTTTCGCTTTTCCTTTTCTTTTTCTTTACATTGAGGACAATGTTTATTTTAAGTTTGGGGGTGGGAATATTTGCTTTTCATTTAAAAAAAAAAGATTTTAATGCCTATGATGAGTTTATGATTGAAAATGAATATGGTTTTTAGAAAGGGATGAATATTATCTTAGTTTATACTTGATTCTTGTATTAGTTTCGTCTTGATTGTGATTCTTTAAATATCTTGCGCACTTATATTGATTCTTTCAGAATTTTGACTTGAGATTTGAGATTGATACAGTTTGAGTTGAGAATTTTAGATTGAGTAAATGACTGTTTGCCTCGATTCTACATTACTTAAGTTTACCGGTCGAAATAGCTACCTGAAGAGTGAAGCTATCCTTGAGTAATTTGGGCGTAGGTACTACTAGTATAGAGGATAATCTACCATGAGAAGAAGGCTATGGTAGAAAGCTCGACGATATGGACAAAGAAATGAAAAAAAAAGAAAAAAAAAGCATGAGCTTCAAGAAAAATCAAAAGAAAATGCTAATTTATGCCTGTGAAAAAAAATCAAAAATCAAGATGATGAGGTTAGTTTGACCTACTATGTTTATTATTCGAGACAAGGGCTGTTGATATTGAAAATTTTGAGAATGAGTTTTGAATAAATTGATTCACACACAACACAAGAATCCAATATGAGATGAGACTGACCATTGAATTAAAAGTTAAAACTTTGCTAATATTTTTAATTTTCTTTGAGCTATATACTTTATGAAATCTTTGAGGCATTTTTGATGATGTTTGTGGGTATCATCGCTGGAAACCCTCACGAGACTATAACTCGTCCACTAGGGTTTTTAAAGGCTTGTTGCAATCGCGATCACCTGCGAAAGTGGTTTAGTTAGAATTTCATTTTCATAGTTTTTATTTTAGTTTTTGCTCGAGGACTAGCAAAATGTTAAGTTTGGGGGTATTTGATGTGTTCATAATTTATCTATTATTTTAATACTTCTTTAACTTAATTTTAGGTTAAATTATATCTTATTATATTAATTTTATCTTAATTTTTATATTTTGTTATTTTAGGTACAATATGGCATTAAAGAGGAATAAAATCAGAACATTCAGGAGGAAATCACCTTGAAGGAATTAAAAAGGGAAAGAAATAAAGAGAATTAATTGGAACAAGTCACAAAGGATTTAATTAATCATTAAGCATGCATGCACGTGGGGCAGCATTTGAAGAATTAGTTTTCAAAGAAAATATGGCTTGCACGTGAACTTGGGCCTTTTGATTTTGAAATATAATGGCCTAAGATTGCAAAGGTGGGGGCGGCAATTTTAATCCTTTCCATTTAAGGATTTGGAGGTGGCGCAACATTATAAAAAGAAAAGTGAATAGGGCAGCCGTGAGGATAGAGAGCCAAGAGAAAATAAAGAGAAGGGAAACAAGAGGCGAATAATTTGGAGCAGGAGGAAGATGCATTAATTCTTAAGTTTTTCTTTTCCTCTTCTCTAATTAAATTAATGAATTCTCTTTATATTCCCATGAACTAATTTATTTTACTAGGGCTACGATGTAGCCTAACTATGAAGATTTAATTCCATAAATCTATGTTATTTTTAATTAATTATTCCATGATTGAGTGTTCATTATTGTGCTTAATGCTTTTAAATATCTGGCCAATATTTGAATGATTTGAGGATACATAATGAGACCGAGAGGAGATTAATGTATTTTCAATACGCTCTGTGCCAATGGATGCCATAATGAGAGATGTGCCAACGTGATTCGTGCAGTTTTATCTAAGAATTTCCATAGAACTTAATTAATCTTTGCATATTTAAATTCACATAGAGATATAGTGGGTTGATATGTGGAGATATTTTTGATATTACTCGAGAGAGGATATTGAATAAATTAGGAAAAATTCACCGTCAACATGGGTAATAAACTTTAATAGCATAGATGGAGGATTAAATTGGATTGGTTATGGTGAAATCGGATGTCCTAGTGTTTTAATCTCTTGGTGATTTCTATTATTGCCTGCGTCTTCATTTAATTTTTAATTATTTTATTTTATTTTATTTAACTTTAATCTAAATTCGCCTAATCGATTGTTCAAATAAAGTAGGGTTAGAATAATTTCGGTAACTAATAGGATATACAATTTCTGTGGGACGATGCTCTACTCTTCATTATATTACTTGTGCCGACTAGTACACCTGCTAATTTGCGCAACACATATCTTTAGGCTTGAGCTGGTTTCTTCACCACTAACTTGTTATTGAGTGTTCATTTGTTTACATAGTTACGAAGGGTATGCAAGACATTTTAAGAGATGTAATCATTTTTTAATAATGTGAACTTTATAATTTCATTCTTTCTAAATTTTTGTATTTAGTTTTAAGTGAACATTTCCTTTATCACTTTTAGTATCTACTATATTGTAAGATTTATTGGTTTCGTTTGATAGATTTCACTAGTAGAAAAATGAGTTTTACTAAGACCAAATTAGTGTTAGTAATTACTTTTTCTTAACACTTGTTAATTGTGTCAGTAATGCTCAAACTAGAACACATTTACACTAATTTTTAGTGTCAATAATTTGTGTCACTATAGTATTACCAAAATAATACACAAGAATACTAGCATTTGATAATACTATTTACATGTTAGTGATTTCTGTGACCATAGTATTATAAGCACACTGACTCAATAACATCAAAAATCATTAATGTCATTTTAAATATTTAGTGATGTTATGCTACTTTTGATTAATAGTATATTTTTATATTAATTAAATTTTTCCTGTTTGATTTACAACCAAAAGAAAACTCAAAATATATTAAATATACTAAATCTCGAACACAATTCACATAATAAACATCCCAAATATATCACTTAAATTCACATAATTTAACTATACCACTGTTTGGAAGATAAAAACATAAGTACTAAATTAGGTTTACGACAAGCTCTAACAAACAAAGTACTAAATTAAGATTCAACGAATATTAACCAATGAAAAGAAGCACAAGAATGTCACTGAATATCCATACGCGGCTTCATCATTTTTTCCACCTACAAGTACATAAATTTAATTATTATACCACAAAAAATAAGTCTTCGGTATTTGGACGCAAAAATAATCATAAATTACTCATATATTACCTCGCGATTGTAGGCTATGGTTAACTTAACAACATATATAGCCCATTGATCATAAAGTTGCGAAAGCTCTTGCATGGTGCAGTCATCAATTCCCTTGAACTTTAATTTCAAAACAACAAGTTGTTCACCAAAAAGAATTATTATTTAATACACAATTTCCAACTTAATAATAATTTTTGCTAACATAATAAGAGACTATCTACAACTTTTGCGATGATTTGCGTAAACCACAAGGTTCAAGATATTAAAGTCAAAGATCAAAGCCTTATTGAAATTTGTCCCAAAAGCAGAATACAAGTAAACTGAGATAGTTTCTAACAAAAGGCCAAGACAATGTTCTTTAGATTCTAATCTAAACAGTGAAGTACTTTAACAAAAAAAGGGCCCATAAAGTTAAAAATTAATGCAAACACAAACATTTTTGTTTAGCTTCAGTGAACTATCAATTTCAATGTTTATGGATGTTGGAATAAATGATGACGCATGAAACTAAGTCATGTTGAAATACTATATATGGGGAAACATACATTAAGGAGGGGAAAGAAAAAGTAAAAGCTTTAAGTTTTAAATACCTTCGCAACCTCTAGGAAAACGATTACAACTTATTGGATTCTTACAAGATTTTAGAAACTCACTTACTTTTGTTACCACCTTGTTGTATCTAACTTAGTTGACCTTGCTTAGCTAGAACCCCTCGGCTTTAGTTGTGTTTGCTGCTTTCTTTGAGATCTCCTCAACACAACATACGACCTCTTTGTTCTAAAGAGAAAAAAGTAAATATAGCGAATGTCTAATGAAAGACTTGATGTGATGAAGGCTTGATGAGATGAAACATAATATGCAGCCAAATAGGTTTCTTCTAGTTCTCTGCGTTGGCTGCTTCTTTCATATAAAATACGATGTGTCTTCTTCACCACTTCAATGTGTGAAATACTTCTCTTTATATAGGAGTAGTACTTCACCCAATCCCTAGTAGAGGAATATTAAGATATACTTCCTTAATAGTTCAATATTCCACAAACACGTGATAATAAGATACACTTCCTTAAGAGTCTAATATTCCATAAATATTTAGTATACTTGCCAAAGTAGTAGTCATCATTATTTGGAACTCTTTGATATAGAATCCTACTTACACACCAATTTGTTTGTTTTATGCCTCTAAAAATGTTCTCCAACATTCCACATAATCTAATCTTAATGAATTTCTAAGATTAGATAAATCTCTAATAAAAGGAAACAAATCCCTAATAAAAGAAATAAATAAATTAAGATATTATTGACACAATGATGCCGACAATAAAAAACTTAAAAATCTCCCCCTTTGGCATCCTTGTAGTCAAAACATAAACTAACCAATTTTCTATCTTCAAGAAGCATGTGTAAAAGCAAGCTAGATCATGAGCAATAACCTACACGTAGGCGACAAGAACAAACAAAGAACTAACAAAAACAAAAATCATAGAACAAACAAAGAACTAACAAAAACAAAAATCATTAGTCACCGTTAGTTCAAGATAAATTTCTTCTCTAATAAATAAATACTCATGTCTATGAATCAATTAACTCTCCTTCTATGACAAATAATGTCATATCAATATATCTAGAGAGTGATAATGCAGATCAAAGATAATGAAATAATCAATAAAGAGCATAAGCAAATCAAACAAGCTTCCTCTCAGAGAAAGAATAAATGAACTCAACGAATATATAAATAAACTCCTCCTTTATTATTTAAATCAAAATCTAATATGATTTAAACAAATAAGGAACTATTTTCCCCCTTTCACGAGGCAATAAAAATGTTACTCTCCACCTTTTTAACAAAAGGTACCAAAACATGATAGAGAACATAAACAAAAATTGAGAAAGCATTATAAACTATACGAAAATCAAAACTAACAAACAAGGTGGGTATAAAGCAAATAAATCAAGGCTAATGAACATGCCTAATGTCATAAAGATGTGTTGAATGCCTTCAACTCGATCCAAAAAATTTGAAATCATCTCCCTTTGTTCATCCAAGCATTGGAGAGTTGAGTGAATGGCTTAAAGTTCAAAATTAATAGTGGCTGAATCTAGGAGAGTATTCTAAGTTTGAGAATCTTCATCTTGATCACCAACAACACCAAGGGACTCCAACATAGGATATGTTAGTTTAATTTAAATACGAAAAGAAGTAAACATCTCATTTTCTTCAATCAGATTATAATATTAAGATGTCAACACTTGATAAATCAAGGAAAGAAGTGCTAATGCATGTCTCTCCTAAAAGACATTGGCATTTTTCACAATCAAATCAAAAGCCAACTTGCCAAAGTTGAAAGAAACTCCGCCTCCAATTAAAAACTATACATTAGCAAATAAAGGATCCACTGTAGCATAATTTTTAGTAGGATACTAATTATGTGCTTCAATCCAATGCAAAGCTTGATTTTTAGATTTAAGTTTGGAAACCAAAAAGTCTTTAGGCCAAGGAGAATACTTTCCAAAAAGATGAGTAGCATAGACATGTCCAAGGTATTTATGCGTTTCCAGACATTGATATCGTCAAAATCTTTACATCAAATTGACGAATGATTAAAGAAAGGAAAAACTCCAAGATACATTGTCTTGATGAATTAAAGAAGGAGAAAACTCTAAAATACGCGCTCTCACATTAACATTATGGAGAAAACTAGGATTAGTCTCATACACAATATTCTCATTCAAATTGGCATAGAATTCTCAAACTTGTTTAGGCACATATGAAGTGATATTCTTAATGGTGTTTTTCAAATTAGCACAATAATAGATGGTGCAATCTCAAAAGGAAAAAAACTTAGAAATAGCAACACTATGTTCAGGATGAATTTTTTTTTTTTAAAACAAAAAATCTAGACCATCCCTAGGGGAACAAGTTTATTACCTTTTACTATAAGCGCAAGGTATGTGTTACCAAAGATTGAGTAGCTACTGTTTTGATAAATTGGAGACTTTAGGACACACTCATTTAAATTGGCTTCACTAGGATCTTCTTCAATTGGCCATTATGAGATCTAACAAATTGTTGAGTGAATTGGTGCAATTGGCATGTAAATCCAATCCTTGTGGTTGAGCAATTTTGATGAAGTTTCTATCATAGGCCACAAGCTCTCATCATGTTTTTCTTCATGAGCAGCATGTAGCACATCAATTGGATCATATTTATGCACATTGGAATCACCTAGAACATCTACTTCTTTTGCTTGATCAACATGCATCTTTTATTTCTTCTTCAAAGAACTTGATATTGTGGAAATCATAATGCACAATCCAAAAAAGAACTAAAACAAAGAAGCTCTGGAGATATAGGTTATTTTTTGGTGAGAAAAAAGTGAAAAAAAGGAGCTAAATAGGAGCCGTTATATAGAGAGATAACCCTAGACCTTATATGGGTAGAAAAGTGTATTTTGGGTGGAAATAATTATTACGTTTTTTACAAATAATAAAACAACTCAAATAAGGTCATAAAATCTTTAGTACAACAATAATAACTAAGATATACCTCAAATAAAATCATATATAAGAATATTTTCAAGAAAAATTGCAGAAACCGCAAGTGTGATGCAAAAACACGTCAGAAGGACGGCACTAGGAATCATGTCAAATATTAAAAAAAAAGGCGCAAATATAGAAAGGTTTCATGTTCAATCTGACAATGGTCAAGTGCTTATGAGATAAGTACAGAAAGTCCCCTAAAGACTGTAGAATCCAAGAACTACCCTAAATGACTAAATGCTATCAATTGAAACCCTAAATTATGAAAAACCCTAAAAATAAAATGCATGCTTATATGTTTCATGCAATTATCCACGCGATAATGACTAAAACGCCCTTTTTGATAAATGAAACATATAATTAAAAATTTTATGCAATAAAACTATTTTTTTGTTTTTTTTTTATTTGAAAAGAGAACAAGCCAATATGCACTTTTGTAAAATAAAACATGATTTTTGAAAAATTAAAGAAACATGCTCATCAATAATCATCAAATATACACATAAAATCAAGATAATCAAACTTTAATCACTTAAACTCATAGAAGATTAGTGAAATTTAAACTTGTATGTGTGTTTGATACAAATCCATCAAGACTCAATCTTGATTTTTCTCAAAATCAACTTTAGTGTTGAAAAATAGAATGAACAAGTCAAACTAACCTTATCATCTTAATCTCCAAATTGATCTTTTTTATGTAACATGCAATATAAGAAGAGATTACAGTAATAAAGTTTTTTTCTTTCAATCGCATATATACTTTTTTTTTTCTAAATTGCCTATAGTCAATATCTTTCACTGTACCTTTTAAGGTAGGCTTCTTCCTATGATAGTTCATCTTCTATCATATTTGTGATATGCAGACTCATATTACTCAAGGTTAGCTTCACTGTTAAGAGTTATAGGTAGTTATTTTTTATTGAGGTGCTTGCACATCTTAGTATCTATAGTTGAGATAAGAGCCAAAGTATATAGTTAATGTACAATCCATTAATCTCAACATCATAAGTCTCAAAATTGAAAATCAAGCTAGAATCAAGACTTGAAAGATATTGTGCATAAAAATAAGTTTAAATTAAACCAATAAAAAATTGTGCGAAGCTTTCAAGTCATCAAATCAAGACTTTTATGCACATAGTGATTAAAATAAAGAACATGTCATGTAAAAACACATGTAAATAATGTAAATAATGTATTAACCACGTCATGAGATGCAAAAAAATAATAATACATATACAAAATGTTATAAACATGACCACATAGAACCAATACCTAAAGCTTTTCTTAAGGAATCAAATATAGATGCATTTCAAGCTTTAATAAAGATATTTGCAAGCTGATTTAATGTTTTAATGTACTCTCAAGATATAGTCTTGTTGTTAACTAAGTCACGAATGAAATAGTGTCTATTATAAATGTGCTTAGTTCTAGAATGTTGAACATAATTCTTAAAAATATTAATAATACTTATGTTATTATAGCATGCAGTAAGAATATCTTGAACAATCTAATAATCTTCAAGCATTTGTTTCAGCCTAAGTAATTGAATATGACAATTACTAGCAGCAACATATTCGGCCTTACCAATAGATAAAGGAATTGATTTTTATTTCTTACTACACCAAGATACAAGATTGTTACCAAGATAAAAACAATCTCCAATGATGCTTTTTTTGTCATCAGAATTACCTTCCCAATCAGTATTGCTATATCCTCCAAGACTTGAATTAACGTCTTTAGTACACTAAGTTCCATCATTAATAGCTGTCAAACGAATGATTCGTTTAATAGCATATAAATGAGATTCCTTTGGATTTGCTCATATCTAGCACAAACACCAACATGAAAACAAATATCTAGTCTACTTGCAGTTAAATAAAGTAACCTATCAATTATACTTCTATATAGACTTGGATCAACACTAGAACCCCTATTATCTTTTATTAATCTTAAATTCGTGCTTATAAGTGTTCTCATGTGTTTGGCTGAATATAGTGTAAACTCTTTTTCCAAAATTTTGCCATACTTTGACAAATGAAGATGCAATTTTTAAGTTGTTTTACTTGTAAACTTAAGTAATAAGTTAACTCACCAACCATGCTCATTTCAAATTCATTCTTTATTTGATCAATAAATTCTTAAACATGCAATAGAGATGTAGAGCCAAAGACAAAATCATCCACATAAATTTGAGCAATCATAATTCCAGGATTAAGTTTTTTAATAAATAAAGTCTTGTCCACTCTCCTTCTCTTGTAGCCTTTTTAAATCAAGAATTTGGTTAATCTTTTATATCAAGCCCTAAGAGCTTGTTTGAATATACACAAAGCCTTTTTCAATTTGAAAGCATAATAAAAATGATATGGATTTTCAAAGCCCTTGGGTTGCTCAACATAAGCTTCTTCATGCAAAATTCCATTCAAGAATGCACTGTCAACATCTATTTGAAATACCTTAAAGCCAACTAAACAAACTACAACAAGTAATAACCTAATAGACTCTAGTAGTCACAGGAGCAAAAGCTTCATCAAAATCAAAACCTTCAATTGTGTATACCCTTTTGCAACTAACCTAGTATTATTTCTCACTATATTACAATTTTTGTTTATTCTTGTAATTCATTTGGTACCAATAATATTAGTGTGATTTAGCATAGGAACTAGTGTTCGAACATCAATATGCTTCAAATTGTTCAAGTTCCTCTTGATAGCTTTAACCCAAAATTCATCTAGTAAGCTTCCTTAGCATTTTTTGGTTCAATTAATGAGATAAAACAATTAAATTGAGCAAGATTTGCATACATCCTTCTAGTTATCATGGAGCTTTTTGGACTTCCAATAATAAGATTTGATTGGTAGTTCTTTACAACTCTTTAAGATGGTCATTTTTTCACTTGATCATGAATTAATTTGTGATTTTGCATTTTCTTGTTCATTTTTTACTTCAGATGATTGGGAAGAATTATCATTTGTCAAATCAATCAGTTGACTTTTGATCTTTGGAGTTTGGTTGATTGGACCCTTTTACAGTGAGGATTCGACCATCACTTGACTTTGACTTTTCTTCATTTTCAATAAACTTGGTGATTTTCTCTTCAATAGAAAATTCTGCAAAATCTTTAAAGTCATCAATAATGTCATTAGGAGATTCCATAATAGTTTGAATCCTCATTGATAAGTTTTACTATTCATAGAATAACCAAAAAAAACACCCTCATCACTTTTTGAGTCAAACTTACCTAAATATTAATGATCTTTCAAGATATAACATGTGCTACTAAAGATGTGAAAATAACTTAGATTACTTTTCTTACCTTTTCATAATTCATAAGAAGTTTTCTTAGTGTTTGGATGTAAATACACATAGTTAATAATATAACATGCAGTATTAAGTGCTTTTTGCCCAAAGACATCTAGTTAACTTCTTAGAATTTAACATCACATGTGCCATCTCCTGTAAAGTTCTATTTGTTCTTTTAACAATTTCATTTTGTTTAGGAGTGATAGGTGCTGATAATTCATGCGTTATACCATGTCTATCACAGAATTATGCAAAATTGATATTTTCAAATTCTTTTCCATGATTACTTCTAATTTTACCAATATTACGATCCTTTTTATTTTTTAATCTAACACATAAAGTTTTGAACAAATCAAACATATCAAATTTTTCTCTAATAAAACCAGCCCATGTGTATCTAGAGAAATCATCTATGCAAGCAAAATCATATATTTTTCCAATAACACTTTCCACTTGTATTGGACCCATGAGATCCATATGAAGTGAATCAAGTGCCTTAGATATGGTAATGTAAGGCGCACTATTGTGTGGTGCTCTCTATTGTTTGCTGAATTGAAAGAATCACAGACTCTAGGTTGTTTCTTGTTGAGCTTACGTAATCCTCGAACAATTTCTACACTCACGAGTTTAGTCAATAATCTATAATTCAAATGACCAAGTTTTTTGTACCATATCTCAATTTCATCAAAAGCTGCTTTATGACAATTAGTAGATTGGATCAATTTATAATAATAATTAGATGATCTAGTTCATTCAAGTATACATTATCCCTTACTATTAAAAACGTGACTTTACTGCTATCAAAATTACCATTAAGTTTTGGTTACAAATTTGACTAATCCTCTAAAGATTAGCTTTTAAATCTTAACATATAGAACATTTTCAAGTCTAGGAAAACCTTCAACGTTTAAAATTCCTTTTCCAAGCACACGACTTTTAATACCATCAGCAAAGGTTACATGTTCTCACTACATTTTTTAGAAATTATTAGTACAAGCTCGCAAAGATGTAAATGACATATGTGCTTTTAATTCATATTTCCTAATCCAAATTGGTTCAGTAAAGTTACCTTTAGAATTAAGTTTAAAATTAGAAGCATATCTAGATTTATCATACAAAGATAAATTAGATGAAACAATGACATATGTACTAATAATGATTCGTGCATTGATTAATTAGAAGCGTCTAGGTCTTATGTGTCCTTCAACATGGAAAAAATGACAAGTAGGAACAAACATTTCATACTTACCATGTGAGTACAATGTATCATGTGCCATAGATTTAACTCTTACTTTATTAGGAAACTTTGCCATAGTAATGGTAGTTCGGTCATTGGTTGAGTATTTGAACTTGAAATAATTTCATTCTGATATCTAAGACCATGATGATCTGAACTAGGTTTTCTCGTAGTCAAAATCTAATGAAGTTTTGTTCCGTTCCAGAATTCATTATTCTCAAAGATATTTGAGTACTTATATGAGCTTGTTTTGTTTGTTTGTTGTTCTCTGATTCAATTATGTTTGCTGCTAATATTACTGCCGACGTCAATTCTATTCCTATGTTAAAATGACTCTACCTTCAAATTGTAGTAAGAGAACCTCTTAATAGTGCTCGCAGTCATGGATCTTGACCTTACGTTAAGGGTTGATTTTCCCCACCTCTTACAGATGAAAGCACCTTTATTGACAAGAAGGATATAGAAAGGTGGGATAGATCAAATTGCATGTATATCACGATCATGAAGAAGGCCATTCCAGAAGCATTTTTATTATTACGCTCTTGAGCAAACAAGATTTGTCAAGAACGAAAAGGCTAAAATAAATAACGCTCTTGACAAGCCTAATTTCAATAACGTATAAGCGCAAGGACAAGGGCAAGAAAAAGAATAAAAATAAGAAAGTTGTAGATACAACATCTTAAAAGAAACAACAAAAGAAATTAGATGATCTAGAAGCCACTAGTTATTTCTTTTGGCGAAGTTAAAGAGCATGGCTTGGTTTGTTCTGAGGTTAATTTAACTACGGTACCTAGACAAAAATGGTAGATAGATTCTGATGCAACCGCTCACATTAGTATGTCTATGCAGGGTTGCTTGAATTGTCGAAACCACAATAATGGTGAAAAATAAATCTATGTGGATAATAACAAGAAGATTAAAGTTGAAGTAATTGGAAAATTTAGATTTTTATTAAAGAATGAATTTTATTTGGATCTTGATGAAACATTTGTTGTTCCATCTTTTAGACACAATTTGATTTCTGTTTTTGCTTTGGACAAACATGATTATTCTTGTTCATTTGAAAACATAAAATTCAGTTTGTTTTATGATTCAAAACTGGTTGGTTCCGGTACTTTCTCAACCAATGATAATCTTTATCTGCTTGATACAATTACTTCATTTTATGAATCCCTGCAATTAAGTACATAAGGTTTAAAGAGAAAATTAACCAATGAGAATTCAGTTGCGTTATGGTATAGGAGATTGGGTCATATCTTCAGACAGATGATAACTTTATGAAATGAGAGTTATCATAACACTTTTAAACTTAAATTAAGATTACTTAGAAAGTAAATTCCATGTTTTTATTGCATTTTAGTTATATTTTACAAGAATATCCATTTTAGTTTGTTTTTAATAAATTGCATTGTTTTAGAATAATTTGTGTGCTTAGATCGTACGCATAATCGTAGATGACCGAAAACTCAAATTTCAAGGGAGGAATGCTGCTGCAATAGGCTTGCAAAAATAAGGAAAGAACATGGTTATAGAAGAATTGAAAAAAGTCTGGAACAGTGCAGGTGTTGAAGCCATTGTTGTAGCACTATTGCTGTAGCATGTTGTTTGTAGCAATTCTGGAGCATTTACAAAGAAGATTTCGCGCGAGATACCTAAAAGATTGCGATCTTGAGTTTTCTAAAATAGAAGATACATGCCCTAGACTTCTGGTTGCCCTAATTATAAGCTATAAAAAGAGCATACACGCAAAGAAAATAGGGGAGCCGTCACTTAAGGAGAAAAACAACAAAGAAACAAAAGAAAAACATAATTCAAGAGAGAGATTGAGGGTTGCACCAGAGGAGAAAACACAGAGATCCATTGAAAATCAGTTCTTCTTGTTCTTTTCATGTTTTTTATTTATTCATGGAGATGTACTTGATTGCTAAAACTGTTTTATTTATTTTCTCACAAATTATGAACTGATTTTATTGTGGTTAAGTGATAAACGATCTTAATGGATGTTTGACTGACAAATGCGTGTTGCTCTGTGTTTGCTGCAACAGTTTGTCTTAATTGTATTTATTTTAATTCCCTATTTCTGTTGATCACCCATTTAGTGTATACTATCTAACAAGGAGCCTAAAAAAATTCTGAGTCAGTGGAACAAATTAAAACAATACTTGGTTTTAGATTGGGTTTCCCAAGTTGAGTTAATCTCGATTTAAATAGATTGTGTTGAATTACCCAATCTAAGACAATACTTGGTTTTAAATTGAGTTTCCCAAGTTGAGTTAATCTCGATTTGAATAGGGTCATGCTTGATCTAAAATTAGTGAATAACTAGACATAAAGATTCACCTTGTAGGGTAATTAGAACCTAGAACACATAATGTTATATCTAATGTTAGCATAAGAATTGATCATTGTTAGCTTGCATATAGATATAAGATATCCAACTGGCAACAACTAAGGATGCATGAGGGATTGTGCCTAGTATTGTAGTAAATGCTATGGCAATAGGTTCTTAATTGAAAAAATAGTCAAAACCATTAAGTGAGTTTAATCACTCAATTACTCCTTTCTTATTGATTGAATCTTCATGTTTGATTTCAGATTTCCTTTATTGCATTTTTAGTTTAGTTAGTTTATTAGTTTCTTTAATTATTTTATTTTAATTTAATCTAAACTGCACTGTCAAAATTACTGTAGCAAATCTGATAACGTCAATCTTTATGGAGACGATCTTGAATAATAATCATTATATTACTTATTGTGTACACTTGCACATTGACACCCATAGCATTAGAATTTACACACCAACGAAGAATAGAGAGACATGTATCTGATGAAATGCTCAACCCCTTAGATTTCATAGATTTTGACATTGTGTTAGCTGTATCAAAGGGAAACAAACTAATACAAGGAGATTTGAAGGCAACAGGACTTCAGATGTCTTAGAACTTATACATACAGACATTTGTGGGCCATTTTCTATGGCTGCTTGGAATGATCAATGGTATTTTATGATGTTCATAGACGATTTTTCTAGATATGGCTATATATTTTCCCTCCATGAAAAGTTACAGTCGTTGGATATGTTCAAAAATTTTAAAATTGAAATTAAGAACCAACTTGACAAAAGAATTAAAAGTGTCAAATCTGACCGTGGTGGTGAATACTATGGTAGATATGATGGTTTAGATGAACAAAGTCCAGGATCGTTTGCTAAATTTCTAGAGGAATGCGATATCGTCCTATAATATACTATGCCAGCTTCACCCACTATGAATGATGTTGCTGAAAGGACACTTAAGGACATGGTGAGGAGGATGATTTGTCATTTTATCTTACTAGAATCACTCTGGGGAAAAGTGCTTAAGACTGCAACATATATCCTCAATAGAGTTCCAATTAAAACAACTACCGAAACCCCTTACGAGCTTTGGACAGGCAAGAAGTCTAGTTTAAAACACCTACATGTTTGGGTTATCTAGTTAAGGCAAGGCCTTATAAGCCTAATGAGAAGAAACTAGACTTAAGAATGGTAAGTTGCTATTTTATTGGATACTTAGAATGATCCGTGGGTATAAGTTTTATGATCCCATGATTAAGTCAATTTTCGAGTGGGGAAATGCTCAGTTCTTTGAGGATGTCAGGTTTGCGAGAGTTGATATGGCTAGAGACTTTGCCTTTGAAGAGAAATATGTTCATATTCTCATAGGTGTTATTGGCATTGATTAAGGTCTCACTCTTAACTTTGCTCGAGACACAATAGATCAAGACAATGTTGGAGAATCCCCCATACAAGAAGTTGTTCCAAAAAAACAAACTCTACCACCTCAAGAACCTATGCCATTAAGAAAATCTACTAGAGAAAAGAGAAGTGCATTTCTAGAGGACTACATTGTATTTCTCCATAAACATGAGGTAGGCATCAGCGTGATGGAAGATGATATGATCAATTTCTGTCAAGTCATGGAAAGTTCTAACTGTTAGAAGTGGATTGATGCCATGAATGAGGAGATGAATTCCATAAAGAATAATGACGTATGAGATCTTGTCTCATTGCCAGAATGTGCGAATTTTATTGGTTGCAAATGAATATTTAAAACCAAGAGGGATTCAAAAGGCAATGTGGAGAGGCACAAGGCGCGTCTTGTTGCAAAGGGCTTTACTCAGAAAGAAAGCATTGAGTATAAAAAGACTTTCTCTATTGCTTCTTTGGAAGACTCTTTCAGGATTATAATGGCATTGGTGGCGCATTTCGATCTTGAGTTACATCAGATGGATGTAAAGACGGCATTTCTCAATGGTGACATTGATGAGACGATCTATATGGTGTAATAAGAAAACTTTGTGTCCGAAGACCCAAAAAATATGGTTTGCAAACTTAAGAAATCTATCTATCGGCTCAAAAAAGCATCTAAACAATGATATTTCAAGTTTTATCAAGTGATCATCTCATTTGCTTTCCAAACTGGAAGCCCAAACACACAACCCTAAAAAATAATTCAGCGTTATGAATTCAGGTACGCTTCTGCATAATTTTGTTTTTGATTTTTTGTGTACAACATGATTATTCCTAGGTTATAGGTGATGGTTTCACCAAAAGTTTTCTTATTATAACACAAGCAACTTAAGTTAGCAAGAAACGATGGCTCGCTAACTCTGAAAACATATGCGTTGTTGTCCACTTTTTTACAACATTTCGGTCTCTAACTTTAACTCTGAACGTCTTATCGGGTCTTCAAGTTCTTGTCCAAGTCTCTCTTTTCTTTCTACATTGAACTACGGACAATGGTGTTAGGGAAATTAAATCATTATTGGCAAAGGAATTTCACTTAAAAGGATTATTTTTTACTTTAATTTACTGTTTAAATAATCTGATCACTAGTTGTTTTATTTGTTTATTTTTGTCTACATGAAAATAAATTAAATCAGAAAATAAATATTTTATTTTCTTCACAAAAAAATCATATTTTTTCCTCTCTCTCATTTCTCAAATCCCATGAATTAAGATACGATCCTAATTACAACAATTTTGATCTTTTAAAAAAATCAGACCACGAGTTTTTAGAAATAGTCTATGGTTAGCACAACATGAAAATGATATTATTTGAAATTAATTTAAGAACGATTAGTTGATGACAACTAAAAACCTTTTTAATAATTACGGGAGTGAGAGTGAGACTAATTAGGTAACATGTATTAAAATACCTTCCAATATTTACAAAGTAATAATCCACATAGAGAAGTAATTAAGGAGCCAAAAATTATTAAGCATTTAAATCTCACTTGCTCATATTTAGGTGTCCAAAATAAGGGTGGCAATATTTCAATCTCACTGTTTTTGTAAGTCTATACCAAATCTAGAAAAAGGACATGTCATATGATATATATTGATAAAAATGACATGTCATCACATTTATTGGATAATTGTTAATAATTGTTAAAAAAAAAAGCTACTTTACAACTCAATCTACTTCTCCAAAATTTAATCTAAATTTTTGAAGATCTACTCCTTCAAGTTCCAATTGGAATTTTTTATGGCATAATATGTATAATTGTAAATAATATATTAATAATTTTTTATGGTATGATATGGATATTTTTTACGGATAATTGTTAATAATATGTACCATTAATAATTCATATTTTTTAATAAAAAAATGTATTGTTCATAACAAAATAAAAAAAAATTGTGTATTGAAAATTTACGTTAATTTTTAGGGTAAATTTATATTTTTACCTCATTTTGAGTTTCAAGGGCGAAATAGTCAATTTGCCACAATTCTGTTAACTTTCTAACTTGCATGGTGATTTTAACTTATGATACACTTAAAAAGTGTTGTAATACGTTTGATACGGGTGTCATTTAAGAGTATATGACTGATAATTTCTCTTATTTTATTATTTTCTATTTCATTCAATCAATATTATTGTGCCACTTTGTTTATGTACAAAATTATTTGTACAGAAAGCTTATGATTCTAGCATTACTATTAGTAAAATAACGATACATCCAATACGATCTCCCTAAGTTTTCGGTGAATAAAATCTTATTTTCATGAATTGGTTTTACATTTTAGCAAATTTGAGGATAGATAATTAGTATAGACTAGAATAACATTTTAATTTACAAAAATATCAGATATACGTTTAAAAATTTAGCCTTTTTTGTTGCACATAATATAGCACTATTACCAAAATAAGCTCGATGAATTAATTGGTCTTGGCTAACATTTCCAGAATGAATCTAATTTCTTTTTTATGAAGACAGTGGAAATTCCGGTGCTTTCATGTATATGGTCATTTTTTGGATGAATTTATAAAAGGAAAGACACAAAGAATTAGTAAGGTCATGAATCTATATATCTACTCTAAGTTGTTACCTTACCATATTTTCTTTATAATTGTTAATGAATTAAATTTTTCAGAGTTTAAGATATTTCATTTAGTAACTTTACACCCATGTATTAAATATGGCAAGAGTTAACTTAGCACAGATAAATTCTTGGCCTTATACTAATTAATTCCACGCGCGTTTCCTCTTATAAATTCATCACAAAATGATCATATCAAAACAGAGAAAAATCATTGTTCATTGAAAAAGAAATAAGCCAAATATATTGATTCTGTAAATGGCAGCCAAGAAAACCAGAGGGAGACAAAAGATTGAAATGAAGAAGATAGAGAATGAGGATGATAGAATGATAACTTTCTCAAAACGTAGATCAGGTATCAACAAGAAGGCCAGTGAGCTTGTCACTCTCACTGGAGCTGAGATAGGAATTGTGGTTTTCTCGCCGTCTGGGAAGCCTTTCTCATTTGGGCATCCCTCCCTGGAAGCTGTTGCTAACCGCTTCCTGGGGTCGAGCCAGGAGCATCCGAATGACAACACTCATCCGCTGGTTGAGGCTCACCGCCGGGTGAGAATCAATGAACTGAATCAGCAGCATAATGAGCTGCTACGCCAGGTGGATGAGGAAAAGGCACGGGAGAAGATCTTGAAGCAGAATAGGAAGGGGAGAGAGACTCAGCCACATTGGTGGGAAACTCCAGTTGACGAGCTCAACCATCAGGAGCTGCTTCAAATGGATGCAGCAATTGATGATCTGCACAAAACTTTTCTTGCCAAACTAAATGAAAAGACTGCTGCTGCCTCTTCCTCCATGGCACTTCCTATGTATTTTCGTCATAAATAATGTATCTCATTTTCCTTTAAATTTGGCATTTGTCTATAGAAAATCTGATGAAGCTACAAGTCCAAATGATTGACTTGAAAATGCAAAAATGCTACCGACCGTAAATGCCTAGGATACAATTTCAGAATGCAACTTATTTTATTCCCAAAACTATGATATAATTTGATGAAATTAATTTGTTAATTCACACAAGTAATGAACTGATTCACCTTGATTAACTACATTTATGTCGTGTATAAACCCGACTATGCAATTACATTATCCTACTAGCTATTTAAACCATAATCATTATACCAAGTCGATAAATATACTCCCGAAAACAAGTGAATCGTTCTAAATACGTTTGAAATTCCTCAATTTGAGATTTGATGAAGAAGAAAGGTAAGGGATTTAGTGGACAATAAAAAAGATACATAAATATATAATCTTGGATGGAAATGAAAAACCCCACCCACTAACCATTAACCCCCGCCCCAAAGAATTTTTACTCAAACTCACGTAATCGCGTATAAAGTGAATTCATGGCCAATTGGCCCATGAGGCTTTTGGTTCCAAATAATTATTTGTGATACATAGGAAATAATAGATCTTCTAACTTAACATCTTAATACAAAATTCACAACCATTCATGTAAATTTGAAATACATATAAATAATTTAATCTAGTAATGGCTAAAATTGGAGATTATCTTGCAGTGGCAATTATCGTATAGTTATTCACCTGCTGATACACAGAGACAATTGATGTCAAGCACTGAAAAAGAATAATTTCGGAGTGATTCATTTGTCCGAGCTTTTTAGCCACATCAACGATTGTTGGTCTATCATTTGTAGTGGTATTATCAGCTAGACAATCTAGCGCAACATGAGAATACTATTATTTGAAAAAAAATTTAAAAAGATTAATTGATGACAACAAAAAGCCATGAAGTTTTAGTAAGTACAGACGTTCAAGAGTAGGTGTGAGACTAATTAGGTAACAAATTTAAAAAATTCCAATATTGGCAATATATATATATATATATTTAAATGTTTGCATTTGTCAGTAGGTGTTTCAAATTAAAATGAGGGCATTTTTTAGTTGGGTCCTTGTTTTTCGGAAAGAACTTAAAATTCATAAAAGTTTTTAAAATGTATTATTTATGTAATACCCAAAAATCAAGTGAGCAATTATTAGAATTATTTTGATTATATTGTTGTGATTATTGATTTACTTTCTTATTTGATTTTTTTATTACGTTATTATTATTGTTGTTGCTATTTGTTACTATATTAATAGTAGTGTTATTATTAATAATGCAATATTACTGCTTGGACATTTCGGTATCGGCCGAGGATTGTCATTGGGCCAAGTTTTATTTGTTTTATGTGCAGTTTACTCAAGCCCGCTAGCAAAATAACTAATTATAAATAGTAAAAGAAAACGAGAGCTCGCTCCTCTGCGTCGGCCGTTGGAGATTGGAGAGAGACGGGGAAAAGAATTTTCTTGGCTTTTATCATTGAAGTACAAAAATTATTGGGTAATTGTGGAGGCGTTTAAGGTATGGATTTCTATGACATTGAGGGCTAGTCAGTAACCTCTACTGCTATTAAAAAGGAAATATCAAGATGTTTAAGATTATGGGAAATAGTTCCTTAATTATATATATATATATATATATGATGATATTGATGGGAGCTCAATTTTGATGTTAGGTTATGGTGGTTAGTTTACTAGGTTAAGTTTATTGTTGTAACGACCCAGAGGTAAATAAATGAGACTCTAGACTACGATCATGGCGAATATATACATTTGTGTATCACTTTATCCATTTGCATAATCAATGTATGAAAGATTTTTCTTTAATACTAATGCTGCAATGATCTATGGGAAAAATTACCCATTCTTTTTTTTTTCTGGTGCACTTTAGTCGCCATTCTTAACAAAACGAAGTTTTATATATTTTAGCTTGAGCTATTTCTTCACCGCAAACTTGTTATTGAGTGCTCGTTCATTTATATCGTTATGAAGGGTATGCAAGACATTTTCGGAGATGTGATCATTTTTTAATAATATAAAGTTTATAATTTCTTGCTTTCTAATTTTTTGTGTTTATTTTTAAGTGAACATTTCCTTTATCACTTTCAGGTGTCTATTGTGTTTGTAAGATTTATTGGTTTTGTTCGACAATTTTACTGGCGCTGGTGGATATTCTGTGTTTGCTAGATGTTGCTGGCTATGGGTGATGTGTTGGATGTTGCTAGGTGCTAGTGATTTACTTTTAGTATATCAGTTTTATGGTTTGATGAGCAATTTATTTTGTGTAATGGATCATCAGTTTAGGTACTTTTAGCAAATTTTTATTTTAGCAAATAATATGTATTTTGGTACTTTAATTTTTGGTTATAGTTGATGGTTGAATTTGACAAAACTATTTGTGAGCAATGCAATGGTTTGCTATATTTATATTAAATTGCATTTGCAAATTTTTTATTTCTTTTATTTTTTAAATTTGACTATAGTGTTAGTCTTTTGATGGTGCTATTGTAATACACTTTTTTTTTCAATTCCATAGTATGATTATTCTTGTGATTCTGTTGTTTTAGTATTTGTCTAATAGCCTATTGATTGAATTCACCGACAACAAAATCACGAAACTAAATTATAGTGTCAGTATTTACTGAGTACAAATTCGGTGATACTAAAACTCAATGTCAGCTAAACATATCGCTGACACTATTTAGACGTCAGTGAAGGTCATTTTCTTTCTAATGGTTTTTGAAATTTTACATTTGATGGCATCGATTATAATGCCTTTCAACCACTACCGATCAATGGCAATATTATATTGACCTACAACTTTTGAGAGACATGTTGCCTACATTATGCTGCTATTTGCCAATAAAAGTCTCACTGTCGTGTAGATCTATAAATCTTGGGCCAACGCTATGATACATGCGGGAAATAAAAAAATTAAAAAAATATGGCCATTGTTTGGTTGTCACATGGCAGCCAAACCAAAAAACAAACTTGGAACAACCTGTAAAGAGCAACCGGTTGCTCCTTAAATTAACATTAAATTATGAAATAATTTAATAAATAAATATAATAAATAAAATAATAATTATTTTAATAATAAAGACAACATAATAATAAAAAATTAGTTTTATAATAATTAAAAATTAGTTTCAAGTTTAATGGTAGTTGTTTCATGTTTATTGGTCCATTAATCGGGGTTGCAAGTTAATAATCCTAAGTTTCATGTTCATTGCCTTCAGTTTCAAGTTCATTGCCCTCAGTTTCAAGTTAATTTGATTTCAAATTTAATGGTCCCAGTTTCAAGTTAATGATAGGTGTTTCATGTTTATTGGTCCATTAATTGCATGATTTTTGGGATTGCAAGTAAATGATCTTAAGTTCCATGTTCATTGCTCTAAGTTTCAAGTTTCTTTGGTTTCAAGTTTAATGGTCTTAATTTCAAGTTAATGGTAGGTGTTTCATGTTTATTGGTCCATTAATTGCATGATTTTCGGGGTTGCAAGTTAATGATCCCAAGTTTCATGTTCATTGCTCTAAGTTTTAAGTTCCTTTGATTTCTAGTTTAATTGTCCCAGTTTCAAGTTAATGGTAGGTGTTTCATGTTTATTGGTTCATTAATCGGGGGTTACAAGTTAATGATCTTAAGTTTCATGTTCATTGCCCCCAGTTTCAAATTCATTTGGTTTCTAGTTTATTGGTCCTAGTTTCAAGTTAATGGTAGGTGTTTCATATTTATTAGACCACTAAACGGGGTTGCAAGTTAATGATCCTAAGTTTCATATTCATTACCCTTAGTTTCAAGTTTATTGCCCTCAGTTTCAAGTTCATTTGGTTTCAAGTTTAATGGTCCCAGTTTCAAGTTAATGGTAAGTGTTTCATGTTTATTGGTCCATTAATTGGGGTTTCGAGTTAATGATCCTAAGTTTCATGTTCATTGTCTTCAGTTGCAAGTTCATTACCCTCAGTTTCAAGTTAATTTGGGTTCAAATTTAATCGTCTCAATTTCAAATTAATGGTAGGTGTTTCATGTTTATTGGTCCATTAATCGGGGTTGCAAGTTAATGATCCTAAGTTTCATGTTCATTGCCCTCAGTTTCAAATTCATTTGGTTTTAAGTTTAATGATCTCGGTTTCAAGTTAATGGTAAGTGTTTCATGTTTATTTGTCCATTAATTGCTTGATTTTCGAGGTTGCAAGTTAATGATCCCAAGTTCCATGTTCATTGCCCTCAGTTTTAAGTTCATTTAGTTTTAAGTTTAATGGTCCCAATTTCAAGTTAATGGTAGGTGTTTCATGTTTATTGTTCCATTAATTGCATGATTTTCGGGGTTGCAAGTTAATGATCCCAAGTTTCATGTTCATTGCTCTAAGTTTCAAGTTCCTTTGATTTCTAGTTTAATGGTCCTAGTTTCAAGTTAATGGTAGGTGTTTCATGTTTATTGGTTCATTAATCGGGGGTTACAAGTTAATGATCTTAAGTTTCATGTTCATTGTCCCTAGTTTCAAATTCATTGCCCTCAGTTTCAAGTTCATTTGGTTTCTAGTTTATTGGTCCTAGTTTCAAGTTAATGGTAGGTGTTTCATGTTTATTGGTTCATTAATCGGGGGTTACAAGTTAATGATCTTAAGTTTCATGTTCATTGCCCCCAGTTTCAAATTCATTTGGTTTCTAGTTTATTGGTCCTAGTTTCAAGTTAATGGTAGGTGTTTCATATTTATTAGACCACTAAACGGGGTTGCAAGTTAATGATCCTAAGTTTCATATTCATTACCCTTAGTTTCAAGTTTATTGCCCTCAGTTTCAAGTTCATTTGGTTTCAAGTTTAATGGGGTAGGTGTTTCATGTTTATTGGTCCATTAATCGGGTTGCCGTTAATGATCCTAAGTTTCATGTTCATTGCCCTCGGCCAATTCATTTGGTTTTAAGTTTAATGATCTCTCAAGTTAATGGTAAGTGTTTCATGTTTATTTTGGTCCATTAATTGCATTCATTTTCGAGGTTGCAAGTTAATGATCCCAAGTTCTATGTTCATTGCCCTCGCTAAGTTGTTTAGTTTTAAGTTTAATGGTCCCAATTTCAAGTTAATGGTAGGTGTTTCATGTTTATTGTTCCATTAATTGCATGATTTTCGGGGTTGCAAGTTAATGATCCCAAGTTTCATGTTCATTGCTCTAAGTTTCAAGTTCCTTTGATTTCTAGTTTAATGGTCACAGTTTCAAGTTAATGGTAGGTGTTTCATGTTTATTGGTTCATTAATCGGGGGTTACAAGTTAATGATCTTAAGTTTCATGTTCATTGTCCCTAGTTTCAAATTCATTGCCCTCTGTTTCAAGTTCATTTGGTTTCTAGTTTGTTAGTCCTAGTTTCAAGTTAATGGTAGGTGTTTCATATTTACCGGTTTCCATTAAACTATTAATGATCTTAAGTTTCAAGTTAATGGTGGTGTGTTTCATGTTCATTTCCCCGGTTTCTAGTTTATCTTAGTTTCAAGTTAATGGTAGGTGTTTCATGTTCATTGTTTTGAGTTTAAGTTTCATTAGTTTAAGTTGTTTTCAATTTATATTTAAGTGTTTGTTTTCTGTTTTTGGGTTTCAAGTTAATGGTAGGTGTTTCATGTTCATTGGTCCATTAATCGGGGTTGCACGTTAATGATCCTAAGTTTCATGTTCATTGCCCTCAGTTTCAAATTCATTTGGTTTTAAGTTTAATGATCTCGGTTTCAAGTTAATGGTAAGTGTTTCATGTTTATTGGTCCATTAATTGCATGATTTTCGAGGTTGCAAGTTAATGATCCCAAGTTCGATGTTCATTGCCCTCAGTTTTAAGTTGATTTAGTTTTAAGTTTAATTGTCCCAATTTCAAGTTAATGGTAGGTGTTTCATGTTTATTGTTCCATTAATTGCATGATTTTCGGGGTTGCAAGTTAATGATCCCAAGTTTCATGTTCATTGCTCTAAGTTTCAAGTTCCTTTGATTTCTAGTTTAATGGTCCCAGTTTCAAGTTAATGGTAGATGTTTCATGTTTATTGGTTCATTAATCGGGGCTTACAAGTTAATGATCTTAAGTTTCATTTTCATTGCCCCTAGTTTCAAATTCATTGCCCTTAGTTTCAAGTTCATTTGTTTTCTAGTTTATTGGTCCTAGTTTCAAGTTAATGGTAGGTGTTTCATATTTATTGGTTCATTAATCGGGGGTTACAAGTTAATGATCTTAAGTTTCATGTTCATTGTCCCTAGTTTCAAATTCATTGCCCTCAGTTTCAAGTTCATTTGGTTTCTAGTTTATTGGTCCTAGTTTCAAGTTAATGGTAGGTGTTTCATGTTTATTGGTTCATTAATCGGGGGTTACAAGTTAATGATCTTAAGTTTCATGTTCATTGCTCTAAGTTTCAAGTTCCTTTGATTTCTAGTTTAATGGTCCCAGTTTCAAGTTAATGGTAGGTGTTTCATGTTTATTGGTTCATTAATCGGGGGTTACAAGTTAATGATCTTAAGTTTCATGTTCATTGTCCCTAGTTTCAAATTCATTGCCCTCAGTTTCAAGTTTATTTGGTTTCAAGTTTAATGGTCCCAGTTTCAAGTTAATGGTAGGTGTTTCATGTTTATTGATCCATTAATTGGGGTTTCGAGTTAATGATCCTAAGTTTCATGTTCATTGCCTTCAGTTGCAATTTCATTACCCTCAATTACCTTAATTTGGTTGCAAATTTAATGGTCTCAGTTTCAAGTTAATGGTAGGTGTTTCATGTTTATTGGTCCATTAATCGGGGTTGCAAGTTAATGATCCTAAGTTTCATGTTCATTGCCCTCAGTTTCAAATTCATTTGGTTTCAAGTTTAATAATCTCGGTTTCAAGTTAATGGTAAGTGTTTCATGTTTATTGGTCCATTAATCGCATGATTTTCGGGGTTGCAAGTTAATGATCCCAAGTTCTATGTTCATTGCCCTTAGTTTCACGTTCATTTAGTTTTAAGTTTACTGGTCCCAGTTTCAAGTTAATGGTAGGTGTTTCATGTTTATTGTTCCATTAAGTGCATGATTTTCGGGGTTGCAAGTTAATGATCCCAAGTTCTATGTTCATTGCCCTCAGTTTTAAGTTCATTTAGTTTTAAGTTTAATGGTCCCAGTTTCAAGTTAATGGTAGGTGTTTCATGTTTATTGTTCCATTAATTGCATGATTTTCGGGGTTGCAAGTTAATGATCCCAAGTTCCATGTTCATTGCCCTCAGTTTTAAGTTCATTTAGTTTTAAGTTTAATGGTCCCAATTTCAAGTTAATGGTAGGTGTTTCATGTTTATTGTTCCATTAATTGCGTGATTTTCGGGGTTGCAAGTTAATGATCCCAAGTTTCATGTTCATTGCTCTAAGTTTCAAGTTCCTTTGATTCCTAGTTTAATGGTCTCAGTTTCAAGTTAATGGTAGATGTTTCATGTTTATTGGTTCATTAATCGGGGCTTACAAGTTAATGATCTTAAGTTTCATTTTCATTGCCCCTAGTTTCAAATTCATTGCCCTTAGTTTCAAGTTCATTTTTTTTCTAGTTTATTGGTCCTAGTTTCAAGTTAATGGTAGGTGTTTCATGTTAACCAGTTTTTCAATTGTCCATTTCTTTCATATTTAATAATAATAATAAATCTCAGCCATTCGATCTACTCCAATTTAATCCAATGGCTATTGTTTTTTGCATGTATGAGATACATGCATGTACTGTAGCCGCGCCCATAAATCTTGTAGCCATCGACCCTCACCAGCAATAATAATAGAGCCATTAACGGTGTTGATGATGTCACGATACTTTTCTTCAAAATTTTTTGATACTATTAATAATTGAATTTTAGTAATAATATATTTCATTATTTACTAATAGCTTAATAATTAATTAAATTCATTTCGCAAATTATATGTTTTTAAACAAATAAAAAATTAGGTAGTATTTTGAGATAAAATAATAAGTATTGTCAACGTATATACGGTCTCCAGTTAAATTCTTAACTCATGTTTATCATGACAAAAATTGAATTAATAAATTAATCCTAAAGCTAAAATAATAACAAAAGCATTACCAAATTAATCCTAAAACAAATAATATCAAGAAAAATTGATACAATTTTGTTTTTTACTTTACTTTTAAGGCTAATTTGATAAATTCACAAATTTGACAAATTCACATTTTGTTTCTTTTCTTAGCATGTCCAAGAATATAATTGTAAGGATATTATTGTAAATGTAAGGAAAAAATAAGTGTAAGAGTGTAATATAATTAATAAGTGTATCTTGATGTATTTTTTAAAGTATAGAAACTAAATGGACGTTTAAATCAAAATATAATGATTAAACGAGCATTTTCCCTTTCCTAAAATGTATATATACTCATATGTTTCTAGATTCAAATATGCATGTTTGATTGGAAGAAATGGGAGGAGAGGAGAGAAATGAAAAGGAGAGAGAGAGAGAGAGAGAAAATGAGAGAAGAAGAGTATCAATATCAATTTCATTATTTGGTTTGACATAGAATCCATATCTTTTCCCCTTATTTCTTTCCCCTCTTCTCCTTTCCTTTCCTCTCTTCTCCTTTCATTTATTCAATTATTTAACTAGTCAATTACACACCTATATTTCACATTAATGGTTTAAAGCTCATTTTATCATAGTTTCTTAATTATTATATGTTTACAATGTTAAAAATTAACCCGTTTGCTCAATAATTACAATACATTTAACACCATAAAACTTGAATGTTTTTCACATTATTTATCACTTTTATTATTCCTCTACACACATATATCCCCCACTTTGAGTTTTTTTTTTTTTTGGGTCCTTTTTTGCTTTCAGCACAATATTCATAAATTGGTGTACAATCTTTTTACTCTCAAGATCCATTATCTACAATTAAATTTTCAAAATTTAAGTTCAACGATGAGTTACAATAGCACAGCACCCTCCATTAAGCAACGATTTTCTGACATTCACCTTAGTCAGCTGAAAAAATCCTTAATGCCATAATTTTTCTTTTTTTCTAATAGTGAAAATAAGAAGACAAGTCAATTAAATCCGATTAAAATGCCATAATGCTATTTTTTCTAATAGTGAAATTTAGCCAAAAACTTGAATGAAACAAATTTGAATTGACAATAATAACCTAAGTGATGTATTTTAAAGATTTTTAATTTCAAAATTTCTTTCTACAAACAAGGACTCATAAAAAAATGACCTTAAAATCATCATAGATTTAGATCAAATCAAAATCACAATCAATATATATTTTTGTCGTTTGCTCATTTTTAATTTTCTTTTTTAAAAGATAAAGGTTTGGGTAAAGGTTAAATCAATTTTTTGATCTTCTACAGTAAAACCTCTATAAGTTAATACTTGATAAATTTGTAACATTTATTATAGTAGAATCTCGATAAATTAATACTTGATAAATTGATAACATTGATTAAATAATAGTTTTGTTGGTCCTGATGATACTAACATGGTAAATAATAATTTGATAAATTTATTAGACAATAAAATTTTTAAAAAATCTTTATTAGACAATAAAATTTAAAAAAAAAATCTTTTTTCTACAAGACAAAATTAATGCATAAATTAATAATTATTAAAAGTTCTTTTTGATAAAAATTTAAAACTAAATACATAAGATATGTCTCTGATTTTCTTTGTTATACTAGCATAATGCTTTATGTATTTCATTGGTCATTGAATTGAAAAGACATTTTCGAGGCAACATATTAAGCTAATCTCTCCCTTATTTCTCTTAATATAGTATATTGTGATCCAGTCAATGTAATTCAGTAAAAAAATTATCAAATGACATAATCATTCAATCAAAATCGTATCATACAGTTTAATAAAATCACTACAGTCTTTAGGAAAGATTGTCAGTTTCCCCTACTACAATCAATTTATACCACTTACCCCCTACAAGTTTGAGAACATCCAAAAACCACACAGCACGAAATATTTGTAAGAGAAGAGGGATAAATTAGTCATTGTTTTGATAATTTATCTTTGGAATATAAAATATATATTTATTATAAGAAAAACGTTTAAAAATAATAAAAATACAAGGGAAATATCTTGTTATCAATTTTTTATTCACACTGAAACATATGGTTCTTATTTTTAATTCTTAATTTTTCTATTTTAATTTCAATTTATATGTTTCATTTAATTTATAATAAATATGAATAAAAGCGTATTTGAAAATAAGCGCAAAACTTTAAAATTATACTATTAGAGGGATTATTGGCTATTATGAAAATAGTAAGGGGGCAATTTGGTATATATTGATTGTAGTAAGGAGAAAACTAACAATCCCATCATTCTTTAATTATACTACATATACATTCCTAAAGTTCTTATTAGGAACGTAATATCATCTTTATAAATTAATAATTAATAATTATACATATATTAATTTTCGCTAAATTAATAGATTTTTCATAGTCCCAAGGTAGTTAATTTATCAAGTATCTATTGTATAATAATTTTTTGCAGTCTGACTTGGGCCGAAGGGTTAAATTAATAATTTTGATAAATTAATAAGATAATATTTTAAAAAAACCTTATACAACTCTGTGGTCCGATTCATATCACAAATTAATAATTTGCTAAAATTACAAATGCATTCACAATATTTTATTAAATAAAATATGATTCTATTATTACTTAGTTTTCTTCTTAAAGTTTAAATATAGTTTGATCTTATCTCTAATTTTGCCTGCTACTTTTAGAAGTTCCAAGATTGAATTCCAATATTTTATTTTATTAACTAAATTTTGATTCTATTATTACTTAGTTTTCTTTTACAATATTGTGTTAATTTAATTTATATTTAGTAGATTAATTCATTTTTGATTGATTAGACTAGTAAAATACAATGAATTTTTAGTTGAATAAAATGTATGTTCATTGAATTGTATACACGCTTTATAAATTAATAGTTAATTAATACGTCTTTAAATTAATAATTTTTTATGGTTTCAAATTATTAATTTATAGGGGTTCTACTGTGGCAGCCAATTAAATAAAACTATTTGAAAACCACTAACTCACCCCAAGGGCAATTGCTGTCTTTGCCTATTTATTAGGTAAAATTAGCTAGATATGCTCAGATTTTTAATAATTAATGTTGTTGTTCTCCAATTCTAAAAAAATTAGGTAAATTTGAATTCATTTATCTACAACATGATTAAATAAGTAATCTCGAGAGCTTGAGATAGTAATCTTTTCAAAAAGTATAACTAAATTTACATTTATATATGTATTTACACTTGCATGTGATCACGCGCAAGGGTGTATTTTACGCACTATTCCCTATAAATGTCTTGAAATTTTCGTTCAGCCTTGTTCAAGCTTTAAATTAAATAAGTACAAGAAAAATAAAGAGAAAAATCTTTTTTTTTTTTGCTGCATTGAAAAGAGGGTAATTGGTGTTGAGCCTTAACAAGAGAGTGATTGTTATCATTTGGTGGCTGTTTCAATCCCAAGAAGCAGTTTACAACAACTTTAATGGAAGTGTGACCAAAGGAGTAAGGCTTGCTAGATGGTGAAGCACCACAATGCCAATCTCAGCGCTAGTGAGAGCGAGAAGCTCACTACCCTTCTTGTAGAGCCCAAATCAATGTTTAGAGAATGTGGTCATTCTGTCATCCTTATTTTCGCTCTTCGTCTCAATCTTTAACTTCTCCAAAAGATTGAGATGAAGAGGATTGAAAATGAGGTAACAAGAGGATTACATTCTCCAAATGTAGATTTGAGATCTACAAGAAGGCAGATGAGCTTGTCACCCGCATGGGCACTAAGATCGGCATTGTGTGCTTGTTACTGTCATTGATGTAATAGTTATACACTCAATAAAAATTTATTATTAATCTTCCTAACAAAGCTTTGTTAGCAAATTTTGGCCTTGAAAGATAACAATAATTATTTACCATATTTCTACATGAAGGTAAATAATTTAAAGGTCAAGTAAGTATAGGCATGCTTTCCCATCGGATAGCCTGCAAAGTGGTACTAGATTATCGTCATGATAAACTAAATGTATTTATGGTTTTTTGCATTTTAGATTATTTATAACGTTATTTGTTTCAAAGTGTTTATGCATGTATGTCTTATTTTTTAGAAAATGTCTTCCATCAACCTATTATTAATTATCTTTGTTAAAAATAGACTTATTGGCGAAAATTATCTAGATTGGAAAAGTAATCTATTTAATATTCTCACTGCTAAAGGTTGCAAATATATTTCAACCTAACAATGCCCCCCAAAACTAACATTATACGATTATAGAAACCAGAGGGAGCCTTAAAAGAAATGGTATGAAGCTAACAAAATGGCCAATCGCTATATATTGGCCTCGATTTCTATGGAACTGTAGAACAAACATCAGTGCATGGAAACAACCACTGAAATATTAGCCAATCTCCATAAGATGTTTGGGCAAAATACTCATTTTATCATAGAAGTGGTGTTAAAATGTGCCACTGACACCAAGATGGAAAATGGCACAAGAGTTTGTGATTATGTCCTCAAAATAATGGACTATTTGAATAAAGTTGAGATTCATGGTGTTTGAATCGATGATAAAACAAAGATTAACATGGTGATTGAATCTTCGCCTGATATATTTGAAGAGTTTAAGGTCAATTATATTTTAAGCAATAAAGATATGACCTTAACTGAATCGATGCATGAACTACATGCTATAGAAGATTTTTATCATGGCAAAAAATTCTTGAAAAATGATTCTCTTCAAGGCCTAAGTCAAAAGACTAGGATAAGCAAGAGAGAATTGGGATAAGAAAACTATCTGGTAAAAGAGATGGTAAGCCAAATGGCAAGTGCCACAAATATAGACAGAAGAGTCACTAGAAAAAAGATTACCCTAAGATTATAAAAATCGAGTACGGGAAATCTTTAAGTTTCCTAATTAATTAGATTTCTATTGATTCATGCGATAGTAAATTCTGATGTAACTAATCTTATTTGTGATTCATTTTTTTAGTTTTAGGAAACTAAGAGACTCAATGAAGAAAGCATTAAACTGCAGTTGAAAACATGCTAGTTTATATCAGCTGAGAAGACTTTATCAATTTCATGAGACTTTAGATTCTGATAATTATTCTTATGTTCCAAACATTAAGGAAATTTTATTTAGTGGCTTGTTTATAATAATAGGAGTACACTGTTATATTTAGATCCTCTATTTATTGTAATTACTTGTTTTGATACTTTACAAGGACAATTTATATCAAACAAGTCCATTAATCTATTCAAAGCAAGATATAATGATTCATGATAAAGAGTATATACATTTATCAAAGAAAATAAATATTTCTTTTAACCAATACCACCTATAATATTTATGCTTAAGTCATATAAACTATAGTAAAATGTTATAAGAATGATTACTAGTAGGCTTTTCTGGCCATTGGGATTGATCATTGTCACTCTACAAATCTTATTTGCAAAAGTAATATGATAAAATGTAGCTCTTTTCAAGCTAAAGAAAAATGTATGTGGACTAATCAATTTACAAGTTAGAAAAGATTATGAGTATTCTATCAATCTTATTAATTACTATTCATCGCATTTATGTTTGTCCAAATGCATCAGGATTCCATGGCTTTTGAAATTCAAAAGAGTACATGGATAAGATAGAAAAACAATTAGATAAAAACATAAATGAAATTCGATTTGACCGAAGCAAAGAATCTCTCTTTAGAGAATTCAAAGTCTATTTGGTTGTAAAATGGGATAAAAGTCCCATTTGTAATGAACTCTATGATATAAAAGTGTAATTAATTGAAGAAACAACACTCATTTGAATAAGACAAGATATATGCTAAGTGATTTGTCATTTACCTTTTGATTTTAGATATGAATATTTATAACTGCATAGTCTATTGAACTTAGTTTCATCTATATCAGTGCCTATTACTCTAAGAAATTATGGATGTGTCTCAAACATGGTTTGAGAACAAAGAACAGATCAGAATCATACATGAACAAGAAACTAAGAATAAAAAAACAGAGGAAGATAACGTGGTTCAGCTAATTCTCATTAGTTTACATCCACAAAGGAATAAAGTGACAGGCCTTTCATTGATTGATCATCAAAGTATAGAGAGTTTTTCAGAGTACATTTCTTTGAACATTAACTCTTAATCACAGTCTCAATTCCCTTTTATACCCCTCAGTGTAACTTCAGTTTATTAAACCAGAATTAGCTGCATTCAGCAGCTTGTAACCACCTAGATGCAATTTTCAAAAACTTAAGTGTGAGGCACGCATTATAACGACTTTTAACAACCTGATTCTTAGATTCCTTCTTTACATGCATCTCATGTGCTTTATTTAATCAGAAAGGCAACGCATGAAGTCGTTTCAATGAGTGTTGATTATACACATCAAAACACACATTACAGAAGTTGTTTTGAAGCCATTGAAATTGTTTCACCAGTTACACAACAACATATTTATAGACATATACTTAACTTTCCTTGAGGAAGACTAGATAAATGACTTAAACCTAAGAGTAAGGTAAAATTAGAGAAATCATCAGGGGATTAAATTGATGCTTAGTTTTTTTTATATGTTTAAGAACAGGAAAAAGAGAAACAATAATTAAAAAAAGGATTATCCCTGAAATGTAATAACCTATGGAACTATGTTGCAATGGGTGTGTAATTTTATTACTAGCCAAGTACATGTTACTGAGAGAATCCTATAGGAATATTTTAAAGAAACAAGTACACATTCCCACTAGTTACAACAAAGCTCTAAATAATGTAATGTGGTACTATGGCAAAAGGCCATAATATGCAAGTTGCTAGGATCCATTTATGGATTAAGGCAAGCATCTTGATTATGAACCATCAATTTTGATAAAGTATTTATAATACTTGGATTCATTAAGGACATTGATGAACTATACTATACAACAAATTCAGTGAAAGGCTATAGCATTACTATTCCTTTATAATGATAACATCCTCTTAATTAAAAAAGATAGAGGAGCATTATTTGTAATAAAGGGCTAGCTAGTAGAACAATTTAATAAAAGTGACCTAAAAATAAAAAGTTATATTCTTAGTACCAACCTTCAATAAAACCAAAAGAATAAAACGCTAACTTTATCCTAAACAGCTTATATTGATAAGATTATGTCTTGATGAAACATTTTCAATTCCAAGAATGATGCTAATTATTTAGAAATGGAGTTATTTATTCTCCAAGCATTAATGTTCTTGTATATTTAAGGAGATAGATAAAATGAGACAAAATACCTATGCAAAAACTGTGAATGGAAAGTCTTATTTACGTCATGACATATTCTTATTCTGCAGTTGGATGGTCACTAAATATATTCAAACCTTAAACATCAAAATATTGTTAAGCATTTAATATAGATTCTGAAAAGAACTAAGAACTATATGCTTATGTTTTTTTAGTGGCAATCTCATGCTAGTAAGTTTCACAAAAGATTCTGACTTCATGTCAAAAAAGGATTCCAGGAAATTTATTTCTAAATCGTGTTTATATTTGGAAGTGGAGATATGGTTATGGGAGTATGAAACAATTTAGTGTCATAGACTTCATAACTAAAGCTAAAAATATGGCTCTATTTGAAGATATTAAAAAGGCTATTTGATGAAACTTGAGATGGTACCTGTACCAACTGCATTTTTAAAACTTTAGTATTGTACCTATAGTAATTGTATCTATTAAATTTTATTAGCATAATGGTGGTGCAATTGATCAACTATAGGAACCAATAAATCACAAGAAAGAAAAACATAGGGAATACTACTAGTTTAAAGGAATAGTGTAGAAAGGATATAGAACACGTACCCCAAATGGCATTAGAAAGCTATATGGTAGATCTTATTAGAAATAGCCATTAATGGGAAATCTTTAAAACTTGCAGTTGGAGTCTTACAACATGTGCAATATGCCAAATACAATTTGAGAGCTAGTGGGAGACCGTTGGGATTATGTGCTATTTAAAGCATATTAATTTATTTGTAAATACATTTTCTGATTAATAAAATATTTGAGTTCACAATTTAATCATATTATTTATATGTGTGGTAATCATATGGATTTACAGAAGAGATAAATACTAGTTATCTTATGATTAAATAAATTGAGTTCACAATTGATAAATAGAGTGGGGTGCCCTATTTATGTTTAGATTGTAGTAAGTTCATTGAATAATTTATCTTAATCATGTATGAATATAATGATGCAGTTTGACTACATTAGATTAGATCCCATATAAGATTTAATTAACCCTGAAATGACAATCAGGCTTATTAAATCTCATAACCATTGATTTTATTGCGGTCTCAATATTGAGTTAATTATAGTTTCATGATTATGATTGTTATTCTATTTGAGTTATGAATAGATGCGACATACCTTTGTAGTTAAGATTATGCGGTATCCTGGTGGGAGCAATTATGAGTAATGAAATTATAGATTAACAATATAGAATTTGTACAACACATCTCTTGATGGGCTTTTGATACTTCATCATAGAATTCTTCTACCAGAGTATGTCAACATAATTAGAATGTTGAAAATGATAAATAGAGAAAATTAATAAATGTCAAGGAACATGATTTAATTAAATTGATCGGATAGTTGAGATATCAATTTAATTACTGATATGGTACAAAAGATTTTATAGTAAAAAAATCAATATAGCATTGGTCAAATTATTATTCGAGAACACTATCCTAGATAACATACAATTATGGACGTCAGTAGCAATCTTTTAATGGAGTAGATTTGGAACTAAATAATTGGGGTAGTTTGATTACATGTCTAATTACTGTAGTCATTATTGTATGTACCCAAGTGATCCCCATGTTAGCTCTTTTAATTGATTGCATTACTACTGGATTAATAAGAAGACAACTAGTTATTTGAGTTAAAAGCCTAAATATTTTATTTGGCGTGAGGCTCCATTTAATATGCTTATGTGTAAGGGGTCCTGTGCTATTTTATAAGGTAGGCCCCTATAACAAGAGCAAGTGATACGCCACCTTTGGCTTTATCTTACCTTTTAATTTAAATCAAATATTTTTTGATTTAATATAATTAAAAATGAGATAAAATAAGGAGCCTTGGGTTTCCACTAAAAGATATAAAAAGACTTACTTTTTCACAAAAGAGATAGGATTCACAATATACATAATACAAAAAATGAAAATTTTTCTCTTTAACTTTGAGAGAAAAAGCTTTTGACTGTTAATTGCTTTCAATAGTGATAAAGGCACCTACACGTCAAGTGTAGATTAAACTTGAGTCATGATTTGGATGATTGTTAGTGATGGATTGTGATTTAACAAGATTGGTCGTGATAGATTGTGATTTAGGAGCCTAAATTGGTACAACAAAAAAACAAAGGTACAATTTCTAAATTATAATAATTCTATATGTTATCTGAGAATCGAGATCCAAATATTTCCACTATAAAATAATTTTCAACCAACACCTATATCTCAAATTAATGGTTTAAAGCAGATTTTATCCTTGTTTTTAAATATTCCAACCCTAAAAACACAAGGAGACAATTTATGAATTTGACTAAAATAAGGAGACAAATCAACTAAATTTGACTAAAATACCCTTGCACTATTTTCTTTTTTAATGGAGAAATTCAGTTAAGGACTTAATGAAACAAATTTGAATTGCGCATATATTGTCTAAATAAAGATTACTTTTTTTTTCTTTGCTATCTCATTAGATAGCTAGAATTAGCGCAATATGCTTGGATATTTCACAATTAATGTTATCATTCTCTTCTTCTCCATAATTAGGGAAATTTGAATTCATTTATCTTTAACATACTTGAATCAGTAATCTAGAAAGCTTCACTTAGTAATCTTTAAAAGAACATAATTAATTACATGTACATTTTCGTATGTATTCATACACGCACCACGAGCATCTGTTGAGTGTATTTTACGCGTTATTTCCTATAAAAGTTTCTAACATTTTCCTTAAACCTTCTTCAAGTTTTAACATTACTATTTGAAAATTAAAAGAAAAAAATATTTTTTTGTTGTATTGAAAAGAGAGTAATTGGGTTCATTATTGTGTGAATTTCTAGGGATTTAATTAGATTGATTGGTGTGTAATATGAAAATTGTTAAAACGAAGCAAAACAGATATGCACGCATATCGGCAAACACGTTACTTTTCCCTCTGTTTTTACTTCATCGTATGTAATCAACATTTGGTAGTTATTTTGAAATTTCTTTTATTTGTATTTGATTTTTATTTTCTGTTCTATTTTGATACTGTTTTTTCAGTTTCGCTTTCCAGTGTAACTCCCCCGCAGTTTGACGTGGACACGATGTTGGGTAGCCACATTTTTTTGCAAGGTATGTGTGGCTAAATCGTGTCTCTGTTGCCAGTAATTAATGACACCACCATTGTGTAGATTTACAACTTTAAATTTGAGGATAGATAATTAGTATAGAGTATAGCCGAGAGTAATTTACAAAAATATCAGATGTACTTTTAAAATTTTTCCCATTTTTGTTGAACATACTATAGCATTACTACCATAATAAGCTCGATGAATTAATTGGTGTTGGCTAACATTTCCAACATGAATGTAATTGCCTTTTTTTTTTTTTTAAATGAACACAGCAATTTCCCCGTGCTTTCATATATGTGGTCAATTTTGTGATGAATTTATAAAAGGAAAGACAGACACAAAGAATTAGCTGGTAAGGTCATGATTATATCTATTTAAATTGTTACTTTACCATGTTTTCTTTATAATTGTTAATGAATTAAATTCGTCAAAATTTAAGGTATATCTTTATTAACTTTATACCCTATTAAATTTTGAAAAATATGGTCAGTGTTAACTTAGGACAGATAAATTCTTGGCCTCATACAAATTAATTGTCCACGTCTTTCCTCTTATATATGCATCACAAAATGATCATATCAGAGCACGCAAAAATCATTGTTCATAGAAAAAGAAATAAGCCAATCATATTGATTTTGGGAATGGTAGCCAAGAAAACCAGAGGGAGACAAAATATTGAAATGAAAAAGATAGAGAATGAGGATGATAGAATGATGACATTCTCAAAACGTAGATCAGGTATATACAAGAAGGCCAGTGAGCTTGTTACTCTTACTGGAGCTGAGATAGGAATTGTGTTGTTCTCACTGTCTGGGAAGCCTTTCACATTTGGACATCCCTCCCTGGAAGCTGTTGCTAACCGCTTTCTGGGGTCGAACCAGCAGCATCCGAATGACAACACTCATCCGCTGGTCGAAGTTCACCGCCGGGTGAGAATTAATGAACTGAATCAGCAGCATAATGAGCTGCTGCGCCAGCTGGATAAGGAAAAGGCGCGTGAGAAGATCTTGACGCAGCCTAGGAAGGGGAAAGAGACTCAGCCACCTAGGCGGGAAACCCCAGTTGATGAGCTCAACCATCAGGAGCTGCTTCAAATGGATGCAGCGGTTGATGATCTGCACAAAACTTTTCTCGCCAAACTAAAAGAAAAGACTGTTGCCGCCTCTTCCTACATGGCACATCCTATGTATTTTCGTCATTAATAATATATCTCATTTTCCTTTAAATTTGGCATAGAAAATCTGATAAAGCTGCAGGTCCAAATGGTTAACTTGAAAAATGCTAAAAAGCTGCCGACCGTAATTGCCTATGGTACAATTTGAGAATACAACTTATTTTTGTCCCACAACTTCGACATAATTTCGTGAGCATCATTAGCAGCAATATTGAAATTAATCTGTCAATTCATTCAAGTAATTAACTGATTCATACTTGGTGAACTAGATTTATTGTCATATATTGTAATACCCCACACCTTTATAAATTGAGAGAGAGAGAAGGAAAGAGAGAAGAAGAAGAGAGAGAGAGAATGGAAGAATCGAACCGGATCGACCCGAACCAGCGAACCCGACCCGACTTCTGTTTCCATTTTCGGCCACCCCACCAGCAACGGAAGGTGCCGACTGAACCAAAAGATTCTACTGATCATTTTACCGGCCTCGTTGTTGTCGGAAAACAGCCGGAAGACCACCGATCGAAGCCTTGAATCTTCATGGAATCGCCGCCTAGATTCGGTGCATTTTTGCCGCCTCAATTCAGTGCGTTTTCGCTGGAATTAGGCCGTGCCAACACTAGGGTTTTGTTCCTCACCTTGCCCTTTGCTATTTCCGATCATCTACAACCACCGAGGGAACCGATTGGCCGTTGATCAGCCGTTGAAGGATTCACGGCTTTGGAAGCTCAATCCGTCACCACCACCACCGTTGGACTCAATTTGCCTAGAAGTGCATAACCCGAGCTTTCTGTCGCCATTGGTTGACTTTTAGTCACCATTGACCAGCAAGGGCATTTTGGTAATTTTACACTGTGAGGGGAATTTTGTGATTCCAAACTTTGTGGGTATTTTAGTAATTGGTATAATTGAGGATAAGTTGGTAATTTATGATCCTGAGGTTGAATTGGTAAATTATGATTTTAGGGGTATTTTGATAATTTTGAATTCAAGGGCATTTTGGTAATTCTATAGTATTTGAGGGTAATTTCATAATTTCAGAAATTATGAGTATTTTGGTAATTAATGATTTAAATTGAGATTATTTGAAGTTAAGTATGAAATGTGATTATACTGAGAAATTTGAGAACATTGGAGTTTATGATTATAATTTAATTTTATCTCATAAGAGTATTTTTATTGATTTTAGGCCGATGATATCGATACACGTTTGTTACTCGAGGGAGCTAGGAGGTAAGTAAACTAGATTTTTAAATGAATATGTATATGTTTGGAAAAATGTTAAGTTACATTAAATATAACTTAGGAGCTCCCATATGTTTGACATGTTTGAAAAGCCTATTTTGATATATACGGATATGGATTTATATACTCTGCCCATGTGTTTATATGATGTGTTGTTATGTGTTATGTGTGTTTATGGACATGAGCATATGTATGTGTGAAAGATTCATTGGCATGACCACGAAAATGCATTATGTTTTATATAAAATAAGAAAGTGGATTTTAGCAAACGGAATTTGAAGAAAGAAAGATTGTTTTACAGTTTTGGCTTGGATGCTTGAATTCATTACTGGCTTAGTGGAGGATACTCTGGATGTTATATTATGGTTATGAGATAAATGGGTGAGGGACATGTTGACGTGAAGTCCAAAGTATATGAAAGTTAAAGGAGTGTCCTAAGTGGTAATTAAATAAAGGTAGCTCAAGTTGAAGTAAGTGATTTCAAAGTAGAATGTGAAATTTTGAAAATGACAGAATGTGATTTCAATGATTTGTTTTACAATGTTTTTTGAATGCCATGGCACGTAATCCATTTGCATTATATGTATGTATGTATGTATGTATGTATTTTGGTATATGAAAAATTAGTTTGCTTACTGAGTTTCGTACTCATTATAATTTATTGTGATTCAGTTCCCATAAATCAGGATTAATTCATGATGAGTGACGAGGAGGACGGTAGATGGTTTGGCATAAATTTTAAATTCGTCCGCTGCAGTTTGTATTTCAAGGCTATAATTTTTATAGATTATGAAAGAATTATTATTATTATTATTATTAGTATACATATTTGAGCTGCAGTTAGATTTGCCCTGTGGAGCTTCAGGCGAGTCCTTACATATATAAACCTTACTCTCCAATTACAACATCCAACTAGCTATTTAAATCATGATCATGATAGCAAGTGGACAAATATACTTCCGAAAACAAGTGAATCGTTCTAAATATATGTGAAACTTGATTTAAAACAAAGGTAAAGGATTTAGTGGGCTATAAAATAGATACATATATGTGTAAGGTTTGGTTGGAGTTGAAAAACTTTACCCGCCAAACCTTGACCCCTGCCCCAAAGTATTTTTACTCAAACTCAGATGATCGGGTATAAAGTGAATTCATGGCCAATAGAACTACACCCATGGGACTTTTGGTTCCACATAATTGTTTGCGATACATAAGAAATAATTAATATTTTCAATTTAAAATCTTAACGCCAAATTCACAACCATTCAAGTAAATTAGAACTACATATAAAGAATTTAATAGTAATAGATAATCTTGCAGTAGCAGTTATGGTATATGTTGATACTGAAATTTGGTCGAGCGGATGGTGACGACCGGATTGCCTTGTCAAAGGTCAACTTTGTCTTTTACTTGAAAATGCACCCTTGTTGATTTTACGAGTATTGAATGATCTCAATGCTTTCTATGACCTGAAACAACAAAAACAATGGTTAGGGGTGCTGAATTTTTCTAGCGTTAACCCTCCAACGCTTAAGTCAGTGATTTTGTGTGATTTTATATATGGAAGAGATGATATCTTGTTCAAAAGGTCCAACCCCTTTTTCTGAATCTTTTTCCTGCTTTTATTGACGATTGTAAGTGTCGGTTATTGTGGCCGTTGTCTAATTGAATGCTTTGATTGCGTCATTTAAGTGTGTGGGTTAATACGTCCGTTTATATAGTTATTAGTCAGTCGTTGTAATGCCTAATCATACTTTAAACATACCTGCACGTTACAGACTAATTCCTGAAAGGAACTCCTTGTCTTAGCCTATGAAAATCATGTGACCAGTGTTGTGCAAATTTTATTGAACTCGCAAGCGCACGAATCTATTGTAGAATAGACTAATGGTGACGAGTGTCGATCCCACGAGGAGGTAGATTTTAATTGTGTGTAGAATTAATTTTGTAAATGGGTGGTGGATTTGTGGTGAAAGTAACTTAGATTATTCTAAAATTGGAATTGAAATGGCTAGAATAAATTGAAGTGAAATTTATTGAAATGATGTACTTGGGTATCTGGATCCGTATCAACATGCACCATGGGCTAAATATTCATTATTAATGCCAATTAAATCATGAAGGGGGAATCCACACCTCATGAACCACACTCTAATCAATATGGTGCTAAGGGCTTATCGTGCCAAATAATAATAATCTTGTACTAGAGAGCCGTTGAAACCAATGCGGTATCTAGACAAGATTATTATTATTTATCTACGAGAAGTCAAAACATCCACAAAAATTAGAGGGGAAAAGAAAATAAATTTACCAAATAAAGCCCATGACACATGTTAAGACTTCACCTTCAACCCAAGCTTGAAAGAAAATTAGCTATTCATAATTGAACTAGGGGTAAAATGAGAATTTATTAAAATACATAGAAAATACAATATAGAGAGGGAATTACAGAAAATGGAGTTCAAAAATAGATTCAGAGCTATCAAATTAGGGGGGGAGGCCCCCTTTTATAGATACATTGAGTAAATCGTGGCCATCAGATTAAAAACAGTTTGGACGCTTAGGATTGCGCCACGTCATCAATCAACAGTACGCGGTTTGACCACGTGGGTGAACAGTAACACGATTTGACCTGGATTGAACAGTGACGCGGTTTGGTTGAAAATAATCCTGTGTAATGCATGTACCGTCTGCAGATTTTGTCCACCGATATCTTCATCACGTACGTCATCGATCAGGTGACAGGTGGATAAATTTTAATCCAACAGGATCGTGACACCTCATCAGTCAATGCCACATCATCGGTCAACGCCACGTCCTTGATCGATCATTTATGTGAGCGATGTCGAAACGATGCTGATGCACCGTACATGTGAACAGTGCCATTTTTTCTTTTATGCTCCTCCTAAGGTTTTCGACCGTCCTCAGTTCAAAAGTGATGTCCGTTTTACCGTTTGATCTCTCGTTCATTATGAAATGACTATGATGCCGCTAAAATATATAAAATACTTAATTATAATACAACACACATTATTAAATGACAAGAAGTTTAAGTACATAAAAGTAAGAGTGTTAGTAAAACTTGAAGTGTAAAATGACGATTTTCTCTTTTATAAATATACATTTTCTAACACTCAACACACCCCCCAACCAGCTTATTGCTAGTCCCTAGCGAATAAAACGAAAACAAAATTCAAAATCTAAAATGATTTTTTTTAACAATCATGTTTATTCAATCAGACTAATGATAGTAATCAAATAAAAGTATAAGCATTATCTCCAGTCTAAAGAAACATCACACCCACATCAACCATCCACATGAACCAGACCAGTAGACTTTGTCACAGCTACTTTCAAGAATGACATGTTAAACCCAAAAATCTCACTAGATATAGTGACACTCTCACAAAGAAATTAAACCCAATAAAAATAGTCATTGCAATGAATGGTAATTGAGAGAAAATAATAAAGAAATGATATCACATGCTCTCACCAAGATGAAAGAAATATGCCCTCAGCTTAGAAATAATACGATCTCAAGTCAAACAAAAATGCTAGTAAACCCACTTTATTTATCTTTCTTTGTTTTCTTTTTTTTAGTATGCATCACTACATCTTTTTAACCCATATAACTAGCTTCTATTTCAGACTATAGTTCCCTAAAATTAAGAAGGACTTTTATTAGGACGTAACGTAGGCTATGGGCATGACTAACAAAGGAGGGGAAATAAGGAAAACAAAGTGTATGTTTGAGAAAAATGCAAAGGAATTTCTTTTTTTTTTGGAAGTTGCAAGGTGGATTTCACCTATTATTGTTATTTTTTTCTTCTTTTTTTTCGAAACAAAATTTTTTTTTTTGCTTTTGTTGGGCATAACTTCACTATACAAAATATTTATTTACATTTTTCTCAAACATAAATAGGTTATGAAACTTGTAAGATATTGGGTAATACTCCAAATCGGAATGGGTCAAGATGATAAGTTTCACAAAGAAAAGTTTTTTTTTTTAAAGGCTCAAAAGGGTTAACTATGGATATTTGATAAAAGGGATGGCTAGAAAGGCTCAAACGGATCATAGATGACCTTTCGATCTTCTTTTAGGGCTCTAAATAATCTTCCATATCTACTAGTTAGATGGGCCTCCATATGTAGCAATACACATTTTTTTCTTCTTTTTTTTAATTTTACAATTTTTTTAAGGGTTAACTCAAAAGAAATCTAGAGATCATGTATACAATAATAAACTGCTAAGCTATATAAAGAATGGGCAAAAGGGTTACTCTCCAAGAAAAATGATAGGCTCAAAAACTCACTTGGTACTTATTATGACATGTTCATTCCTTCAAGCAACCCATATTTGTCTCCGACATCAACATGTAAAATAACAAACATATCGTAACATCACTTAAGACCAAAGATAATACAAATACTAAAATTTAAATTTAATCATATCATCCAATGTTAAAACAAATCACACATTTTTTTTAAACAATATTCTACCCCCAACCTATTTTAAACATAAAAGGAAAAATATGCATGCAGAAATGTGAAGATGATTCAAAAAAACTAATTAGAAAAATTACACTTAAAATGATAGAAAATTTTTATTTTTTTTACTAAGAAGATGCGTTTCTAGAGACACTACACTCCATATTTAGCCATCTTCGACTCAAAACATTTGAAAGTGTATATTTATAAAGGAGAAATTGGAAAGAAGAAGAAAAATGATTGTAAAAAAAAATAAAGAAAAAGAAAATATCTGGAATTTTTTTTTTGTTTTTAACGAAGAAAATGCATTTCTAGAGTAACTACACTCCGTATTCAGCCATCTTCAACACAAAAAGTTAGCAACATTTAGTTTCTACAACAAAAAATTAGTAAAAACTTAACCAAGATTCCACAATTGTCGACTATTCCCTCCCCCCAACCAAAACGAAACATTGTCCTCAATGTTTTAAAGGAAAGAAGTAGAGTTTAGAAGACATCACCTGGGTAGTACAACACAGAAGAAAATATTTACAGGCGAAAAGTTAAATCTAATTTTACTTATCTTAGCCTGCACATCTACCATCATTATTTGGACGCTCCAACACAAAGGTCTGTATGGCTCCTGCCTATAAACACATGTTCTCAGATCAAGTAGCTCATTAGCTGTGTGAGCACAAATAAAAAGCTTTTTCGCATTGGAAGGAATTAAATAGTTTTTTATTGCATGATTAAGAAATGCGATGAAGTCATCATAAAACTTATTGACATTTAACAAACCGATGGGTTTCTGGTGAATGTGCAGATGGGCCCAAGATGCTAGTGTGATAAATGCCTCTAGTGTTGAAAGATCTCCTGGAAGGAAAATAAAAGCATCAACATGATTAAGCATTTCAGTTATTCTTTCTTGCATACCTGAGACGACTAACTCTTCTCCAATCGGTGAGTCAGACAAACTGCCCAAAGATTTTAGGACTCTTGGGATGATGCCTAACACTTGGCTTCCTCTGACAAAAGCAGCTTCTGAGACCAATTTTAATAACCCTCGGTTACCTCCTCTATACACCAAGTGCAATTTTCTCTCTGCTATACTTCGACTAAGATCTACGGCTGCCTCAACGAACTCTTTATGTTTGCCATAGTTAAATCCAGAAAGCACACAAATGTTCTTGAATTGTCTATTGAGAGTAGCTGCCATTGGAATATTTCTCAAAAATAATTTGTGAGTGCTTAACAAAAAGTCATATTTAAGAATCTTGGGGATAGCGGGTGTTGTGCAAATTTTATTGAACTCGCAAGCGCACGAATCTATTGTAGAATAAACTAATGGTGACGAGTGTCGATCCCACGAGGAGGTGGATTTTAATTGTGTATAGAATTAATTTTGGAAATGGGTGGTTGAATTTGTGGTGGAAATGATTTGGAATATGCTAAAACTTAAATTAAAATGGTGAGAATAAATTCTAAAATTGGAATTGAAATGGCGAGAATAAATTAAAGAGAAATCTATTGAAATAACGTACTTTGGTATCTGGATTCGTATCAACATGCATCATGGGCTAAATAATAATTATTAATGCCAATTAAATCATGAGCGGGGAATCCACACCTCATGAACCACGCTCTAATCAATATAGTGCTAAGGGCTTATCGTGCCAAATAATAATAACCTTGTACTAGGGAGCCGGTGAAACCAGGGCGGTACTAGACAAGACTATTATTATTTGTTGACGAGAAGTCAAAACATCCACAAAAATTAGAGGGGAAGAGAAAATAAATTTACCAAATAAAGCCCATAACACATGTACGCGAGATTTTTGGTCCACTGATATGCTGTCACGTCACCATCAACAGTACATAAGAATTTTAGTCCAACAGAATCGTGACACCTCATTAGTCAATGCCACATCATCGGTCAATGCCACGTCATCGATCCGTCTATGTGAACAGTGTTGTGAACAGTAACGTAGACAGTACCGTACATGTGAACAGTGCCATTTTTCCTTTTATGCTCCTCCTAAGGTTTTCGACCGTCCTGAGTTCAAAAGTGATGTCCGTTTTACCGTCTGATCTCTCGTTTATTATGAAATGACCATGATGCCCCTAAACTATATAAAATACTTAATTAAAATAAAACACACATAATTAAATTACAAGAAGCTTAAATACAAAAAGTAAGGGTTATTAGTAAGACGTGAAATGTAAAATGATGATTTTCTCCTTTATAAATATACATTTTCTAAAGCTCAACACACCCCCCAACCAGCTTATTGCTAGTCCCTAGCAAATAAAGCGAAAACAAAATTCACATCCAAAATGATTTTTTTTTAAACACTCTTGTTTATTCAATTAGACTAATGATAACAATCAAATAAAAGTATAAGCATTATCTCCAGTCTAAAGAAACATTACACCCACATCAACCATCCACATGAATTAGCCTAGTAGACTTTGTCATAGCTACCTCCAAGAATGACATGTTAAACCCCAAAATCTCACTGGAAGTAGTGACACTCTCACAAAGAAATTAAACCCAATAAAAATAGTCACTCCAATGAATGGTAATTAAGAGAAAATAATTAAAAAAAAATGATATCACATGCTCTCACCAAGATGAAAGAAATATGCCCTCAGCTTAGAAATAATACGATCTCAAGTGAAATAAAAATGCTAGTCAATCCAATTTATTTATCTTTTTTTTTCTCTTTTTTTTATACATCACTACATCTTTTTAGCCCATATAACTAGCTTCTACTTCAGACGATAATTCCCTAAAATCAAGAAGGACTTTTATTAGGACGTAACGTAGGCTAGGGACATGGTTAACAAAGAAGAGAAATAAGGAAAACAAAGTGTATGTTTGAGAAAAATGTAGAGGAATTTTTTTTTTGGAAGTTGCAAGGTAGATTTCACCTATTATTGTTATATTTTTTTCTTCTTTTTTTTTGAAACAAATTTTTTTTTGTTTTTGCTTGGCACAACGTCACTGAACAAAATAATTATTTACATTTTTCTTAAACATAAATAGGTGATGAAACTTATAAGAAATCGGGTAATACTCCAAATCGGAGTGGGTCAAGATGATAAGTTTAACAAATAAAAGATTTTTTTTCTTTTCTTTTTTTTAAAAGGCTCAAAATGGTTAACTATGGATATTTCACAAAAGGGATGGCTAGAAAGGCTCAAACGGATCAAAAATGGCCTTTCCATCGTCTTTTAGGGCTCTAAATAACCTTCCATATCTACTAATTAAATGGGCCTCCAAATGTAGTAACACACATTTTTTTCTTCTTTTTTTTATTTTATAATTTTTATTTTTATTTTTTAAGGGTTAACTAAAAATAAATCTAGAGATCATGTATACAATAATAAACAGCTAAGCTGTATAAAGAATGGGCAAAAATGTTACTCTCCAAGAAAGATGATAGGCTCAAAAACTCACTTGGTACTTATTATGACATGTTCATTCCTTCAAGCAACTCATTTTTATCTCCGACATCAACATGTAGAGTAGCAAACATAGTGTAACATCACTTAAGACCAAAGATAATACAAATACTAAAATTTAAAATTAATCATGTCATCCAATGTTAAAACAAATTACAATTTTTTTTTAAACAACATTCTACCCCCCAACCTATTCTAAACATGAAAGGAAAATATGCATGCAGAAATGTGAAAATGATGCAAAAAAATTAATTAGAAAAGTTACACTTAAAATGATAGAAAAAGAAATGTTTTTTTTTTTAACTAAGAAGATGCGTTTCTAGAGGCACTACACTCCATATTCAGCCATCTTCGACTCAAATATTTGAAAATGTATATTTATAAAGGAGAAATTAAAAAGAAGAAGAAAAATGAACATCAAAACTTAATAAAGAAAAAGAAAATGTCTGAATTTTTTTTATTTTTTTGTTTTTTTTTTATTTTTTTTTAACGATGAAGATGCGTTTCTAGAGTCACTACACTCCATATTCAGCCATCTTCAACACAAAAAGTTAGCAACAGTTAGTTTCTACAACAAAAAATTAGTAAAAACTTAACCAAGATTCCACAATTGTCGACTATTCCCTCCCCCCAACCAGAACGAAACGTTGTCCTCAATGTTTTAAAGGAAAGAAGTAGAGTTTAGAAGACATCACCTGGGTGGTGCAACACAGAAGAAAATATATACAGGCGGAGAGTTAAATCTAATTTGTACTTCTTACTGCGGCTACTGTTACCATCATTATTTGGATGCTCCAACACAAAGGTCTAGGGGTCTGGCTCCGGTCGATAAGCTTGTAACAGATCAAGTAGCTCATTACTAGTGTGAGCACAAATAAAAAGCTTTTTGGCATTGGAAGGAACGAAATAGTTTTTTATTGCATGGTTAAGAAATGCGATAAAGCCATCATAAAAATTATTGACATTTAACAAACCGATGGGTTTCTGGTGAATGTGCAGATGGGCCCAAAATGCTAGTGTGATAAGTGCCTCTAGCGTTGCAAGATCTCTTAGAAGGAAAATAAAAGCATCAGCATGATTAAGCATTTCAGTTATTCGTTCTTGCATACCTGAGACGAGTAACTCTTCTCTAGTCGAGGAGTCAGTCAAATTGCCCAAAGGTTTTAGGGCTCTTGGGATGATGCCTAACACTTGGCTGCCTCTGACAAAAGCAGCTTTTGAGACCAATTTTGATAGCCCTCGATTACCTCCTCCATACACCAAGTGTAATTTTCGCTCTGCTATGCTTCGACCAAGATCTATGGCTGCATCAACGAACTCTTTATGTTTGCCATAGGTAAATCCAGAAAGCACACAAATGTTCTTGAATTGTTTATTGGGAGTAGCTGCCATTGGAATATTTCTCAAAAACAATTTGTGAGTGCTTAACAAAAAGTCATATTTAAGAATCTTGGTGACAGTGGGTCACAACTGTGTATGAGGTGGCATGTCAGTGTCAAATAACACGTAAAGCACATGGCTCGTGAGTCAAAAAGGAAACAGTAAAAAGAAAAAGAAATAATGATAAAATAAAATTATTAAAGACAATAATGGAAAAGATAAAATAACAGTGAAATAAAATGACATTGAAGTAAATGGATATTTACAAGTAGTTGCGACTGTGGCTCACATCTTCCTCTGGTTTTACGTCCAGAAACAGCTTGAACGCCCTCTATGGGTCGAGGATAGGCTTCCCATCCAGTTTTCTTATAAACTGGCAAATAGGATCGTTTATAGTCAGATTCCCGAGACTATATTGTGTATGCTCTTTCTAGAATAATGACCATAACTGGAGAATCGCTTCTTGCACATATCCACTGATATGCGCTTTAAGAGACATAAGGATATCATCCAATGACTCTTTATTCAAGCTATCCCTAATGAATTGAATCTTATCTTCCCTGTTATCAGACACCATTCCTAAAGAACATGGGTTTTTATCGCAACTCATTCTAGCACACTTATGACAAGCAACAGAAATTCTTCGCGCTCGTCGTTTTCTTGCATAATTTCTTTTACCACAACTAGGCATGTATGCAATAAATTTTGGAGGTAACTCACCTGCCAATCGTACTTTAGCCTCGATTAACCAATGGATGTCAGCAGGTATGTTATTCCTCACGAGCAATCGCATGCGTTCGGACCAGGTTTTATAGATTGTAAGGAGGGCATTTTGAGGAAGTGAAGGGAATCGCTTGTGAAGCTTCGCTAGAATCTCGTTTCTGTCCCTACCTTTGCCTCAAAATATCAGTTATTATGGGAAACTGAAGTAACCGACTTAATTGTCACGGAGTACCGTTATCTGCCACTTCACCGGGGTAACAAACTAAAGCACACAAATAGAAAAAAAAATAAATTAAAACACACAAAGAAAATTAAAATCGTCCTCTTATTGAATTTACCTCAAGCTCCAACTGGATGTCGTAAACACTTCTCTCAATGTCTCTGAGTTGGCTTTCTAAACCCTCAACATAGGATACTAACTCTGGTGGTTGCAGAGCCCAAATACGATGTGTTTTACAAAATTGAATCTGCCTTTTGAGATGAGTTTTGACACGTTGAAGTGGTTTAAGAATGTTCAGGACGAACGGTATAAGTATGGTACTCACGATTAACAATGATAAGAGAAAACTTAATGGTAAAACAAACACACTTATGGAAAAATAATTTTAATTAGCAAAAGAATAATAAAAAGAAAGAAAGAAAAATCAAATCACCGAAAAAAAAATCAATTCAAATCTGGTGGGTCACTAAAATTTATTTCGGTGTCTTCTCCATGTGGTTGGCACTCTAGATATGGCTTTAGTCTTTGACCATTAACTTTAAACGTGACACCGTTCTTCCTCATGTGGAAAAATAGTATGAACAATAAATGGGCCAGACCAACGAGAGCGTAACTTACCTGGGAATAGGTGCAAGCGAGAATTAAATAAAAGCACTTTCTGACCTGGAGTGAAAGATTTTCTCATAAATTGCTTGTCGTGGAAGTCTTTCATTCGTTGCTTGTAAATCTTGGCATTTTTGTTTGCGTCATTGCGAATTTCTTCAAGTTCGCGCTTGTAATCTTCTTCGCTTCTGCATGTCAAAGTTGAATTTCTTAATGGCCCAATATGCACGATGCTCGAGTTCCACAGGTAGGTGGCAAGCTTTTCCATACACTAGCCTGTAGGGTGACATCCCAATCGGGGTCTTGAAAGCCGTTCTATATACCCATAATGCATCATCAAGTCTTAATGACCAATCTTTTCTGTCTGGTCTCACCTTCTTTTCTAATATGTGCTTTATTTCTCGATTGAAGATCTCAACTTGGCCACTGGTTTGCGGATGATATGGGGTCGCCACTTTATGAGTGATGGAATACTTTGTCAAAAGAGCTTTGAATGCTTTGTTACAAAAGTGGGCACCACCATCACTGATTATTGCTCGAGGGAATCCAAATCGTGAGACAATGTTGCTTTTCAAAACTCCTATCACCACCTTGTGATCATTGGTTCTGCATGGAATTGCTTCTACCCATTTCGATATGTAGTCAACAGCAACCAATATGTATTGATGGCCAAAAGAAGGGGGAAAGGGTCCCATGAAGTCGATACCCCTTACATAAAAAATCTCAACCACTAAAATTAGATTTAGTGGCATCATATTCCTTCACGTAATGCTCCTCATTTGTTGACACCTATCATATGAAGAACAAAAAGTGTAAGCGTCTCGAAATATAGTTGGCCAATAGAAACCACATTGTAAAACTTTAGTCGCTGTTTACGTAGCACTAAAATGGCTTCCAGAAGCTTGTTCATGGCAGAATGAAAGAATATTCTGAATTTCATTTTCTGGGACACATCGTCTAACAATTTGATTTGCACAATACTTGAGTAAATACAGGTCATCCCAAAAGAAATTCTTTATTTCTGCAAAGAATTTAGCCTTGTTTTGCTTGGTCCAATGCTCTGGAAGTTGACCTGTAACAAGATAATTAACGATATCAGCATACCAAGGTAATACTTCCACATTCATTAATTGTTCATCTGGAAATGACTCATTCAATGGTAATAGTTCTGTAGTTGTGTCAAAATGGAGACGAGAGAGATGGTCTGCCACAACATTTTCTGTGCCTTTTTTATCTTTAAATTCCAAGTCAAATTCCTGCAAAAGTAACACCCAACGAATTAGTCTAACTTTTGCATCTTTCTTCGTGAGAAGATATTTAAGAGCAGCATGATCTGTGAACACAATTATTTTACAACCAATGAGATAAGATCGAAATTTTTCCAATGCAAATACTACTGCTAGCTTTTCTTTTTCAGTAGTTGAATAGTTCAACTGCGCATCATTCAATGTCATACTAGCATAATAAATAACATGGGGAATTCGATCAACTCTTTATCCTAATACTGCTCCTACTGCATAATCAAATGCATCACACATGAGTTCAAATGGTAAGCTCCAGTTTGGGGGCTGAATGATGGGTAATGATGTCAACAACAGCTTTAATTTTTCAAACGCCACAAGACATGAATCATTAAAGATAAAATGTACATCCTTAACAAGTAAATTGCATAAGGGTCTAGAAACTTTGCTAAAATCTTTAATGAAACGTCTATAGAAACTAGCATGCCCAAGGAAAGATCTTACTTCTCTGACTATTTTAGGTGGAGGAAGATTAGAAATGAGATCCACCTTGGCTTTGTCAACCTCAATACCTTTCCTTGAAATGATGTGACCGAGAACAATACCGTATTTTACCATAAAATGACACTTCTCCCAATTTAAGACCAAGTTCTTCTCGATACATCTCTGCAGAACTAGTGTTAGATGATGTAAACATTGATCAAACGAGTCACCAAAGACAAAAAAATCATCCATAAAGACTTCAAGGAATCGTTCAACTATATCAGAAAAAATGCTTAACATGCATCGCTGAAATGTAGCAGGTGCATTACATAATCCAAATGGTATCCTCCTATATGCAAAAGTGCCAAAAGGGTAAGTGAAAATGGTCTTCTCTTGATCTTTTGGTGCTATGGGAATCTGATTATATCCTGAGTAGCCATCTAGAAAGCAATAATATTCATGGCCTGCTAATCTGTCAAGCATTTGATCAATAAATGGTAAAGGAAAATGGTCTTTACGCGTGACAAAATTCAAGTTTCTATAATCAATGCAAGCACGCCATTCTGTAGTCACTCTAGTGGCTATCAATTCATTATCAGCATTGGTAACTACTGTGACTCCTGACTTTTTGGGGATAACTTGTACAAGACTGACCCATGAACTATCAGAAATTGAGTAAATGATACCTGCGTCTAATAGCTTAAGGACTTCAGTTCTAACAACATCTTTCATGCTAGGATTTAACCGTCATTGCATTTCCCTATTGGGTTTATACCGTTGATGTCTACTATGGTCCATCCTAATGCCCCTTTGTACTCTTTTAAAACATCCAACAACTTACCTTTTTATTCGTCATCGAGGGATGATGAGATGATTACCGGTAGAGTACTTTCTTGTCCCAGAAATGCATATTCCAAAGTGTTGGGCAATGATTTGAGCTCGAGTTTTGGTGGTGATTCTGATGATGGAATGCGTTTTTTGTCTGATGGATCTATTTGTTCAACTCTTGACTTTCATTTATTATTGTCCACGGATGGTGCTGAGTCAAGTAGAGCGTTGACCTCATCAACCGATCTGTCAATATCAAAGTCAAAACCAAAGTGAATTAAACATGTTTGTAAAGGATCATCACTAAGGTTTGAAACAAAAATGTCATCAACTAATACTTCAATTAAATTCACATCTACAATTTCATCATCTACATTGTGAGGTTGTTTGGCAATGTTGAAGATGTTCAGCTCCATAGTATGTTGCCGAATGACAACTGCATATTTTCAGTCCTACATTGAATGTGAGCATCCGCAGTTGCCAAGAAAGATCGTCCTAGAATAATGAGGATGTGCCTCCTTGAATCCTATATTGGTTGAGTGTCAATTACAATGAAATCAACAGGAAAATAAAACTTGTCTACCTGGATAAGCACGTCCTCCACAATATCACGAGGTATTTTTATGGACCGATCAGGAAGTTGTAGCACCACTGGAGTTGGGTGTAATTCTCCCAGTCCAAGTTTAAAAAATACTGAGTAAGGCAACAGATTTACACTAGCTCCTAAATCCAACAAAGCATTCTCAATTGTGTGGTTCCCTATGCTACATGAGATAGTGGGGGAGCCTGGGTCTTTGCATTTTAGAGGAATTTTATGTTGGAGTATAGAACTAACGTTTTCTGTTAAAATTGCCTTCTTTTGAACATGAATATTTCTCTTTTTAGTACAAAGGTCTTTAAGAAACTTGGCATAAGATGGAACTTGCTTTATAGCATCAAGTAAAGGGATATTAACACTTACCTGTTTGAAGATTTCAATAATCTCACCTGTGGATTTTTCCTTTTTTCCTTTAGCTAACCTTTGAGGCAATGGAGCTTTGGGAACATATTCTCGTGGGTTGGTTTCTTCTTTCTCCTCTGGTGGTGAGTTCTTAACACTCAAAGGAACAATTTGATTTTCTTTTGTCACCGGCATCTCCACTTTGTTGTCGACTTCTTTTCCTTTTTGCAAGGTCATGACTACTTTGACCTCTCCATGCTACTTTGGTGAACTGGTACTTGCTTCATGTACTTCTTTAGGATTATGTGCACTAGGGGCTTGACTTGGAAACTTGCCTTTCTCTGATCATTGCCAAGTCCGAATCAAGAAGCAAGCTGTCCCACCATCTTCTCGAGGCTTGAAACCGATTGAGCTTGTGAGTTGAAGCCTGTTCTCAACTTATTTCGTAGTCCATCAATGGTGCGGTTCTGTTACTCAATCGTGGAGTAAGTAAGATTCTTGAGATTCTGGAATGAATCCTCCTATGGTCTGGGTTGAGAGTAGTTCTGGTTCTGATTGTATGATCTAAATGAGGGCTGAGAGGCTTGAGGAATTTGAGGAATTGGTTGCATTGGTGGAGCTGGAGCTGCTGGTCCATTCTGTTGGAATCCTTGAGACCATGAAAAATTGGGGTGGTCTCTCCATCCAGGGTTATATGTGTTGGAGTATGGGTTGTAATTCGATGGTTTTCTCATTACACCTATGGCATTGACTTGATCTGAGTATGAGTCATGGCCATGTGGCTCTGTTGATTTAGCAATCGATAACGATGCTATTTGTCGAGAGAGACCTTCAATTATCGCTTTGACTTCTTTAATTTCTGAACTTGACTCGCCAATGTGAACCTCGTTTACTCCCGTAATTCTTCTAGTGTTCCTAAGTAATCGACTCCGTTATTGGGAATTATCCGCTTGTCGCTGGAAGAATTCCCAAATCTCTGATGTACTTTTTGACATTAGCTCTCCTCCACTTATTGCCATTAGCCATTCTTGCACATTCGGCAATAATCCCTCCAAAAAGTATTGGCATTGGTGCCATTTATAGCCAAGAATGCTGAGAATAGTTTATCCCATTGGGAAAAATAAATTGTTCCCATCTTATTACTGATGTAAAACCATTCATAAGAAAAAATCGCACTCTTTGAGTTTTAGTTCATCTATGACCGGCAAATTCATTTTATTTTTAGCGTGCTTGTGTGTGCGAAGTGTTTTTTCTAGTTCAAGGTCTATAGGTTTAAGATTAAGTAATAATGACCTACAACCATGCATGCAAAGAATAAAAATAAATGGGAACAAAACGAATAAAAATAAAGAAAAAGGAGAAATTATGATACTAACCTTATTGCGCTATTAAAACCTTTCTATAAAAATACACAAAAATAAATATGTGAAATAAATTAACTAAAAATAAATTAATAAGATAAACAAAAAAAATTACAAAGAAAACTAAATTGAAAATTAAATTACAGAATTTTAAAGAAGAGAAAAAGAAAAGAAATACTAACCTTTAAATGTAGATTCACTTTTTTTTTCTTTTTTTCTTTTTTTTAGAGAAAAAATACAAGAAAACAATTAAATGGAACTATTCACAAAAATTAATTTTACGAATTAAAATTACTTACATCCCCGGCAACGGCGCCAAAAACTTGTTGTGCAAATTTTATTGAACCTGCAAGCGCACGAATCTATTGTAGAATAGACTAATGATGATGAGTGTCGATCCCATGAGAAGGTGGATTTTAATTTTGTATAGAATTAATTTTAATAATGGGTGGTTGGATTTGTGGTGGAAATGATTTGAAATATGCTAAAACTTAAATTAAAATGGCGAGAATAAATTCTAAAATTGGAATTGAAATGGTGAGAATAAATTGAAGAGAAATCTATTGAAATAACGTACTTGGGTATCTAGATTCGTATCAACATGCATCATGAGCTAAATAATCATTATTAATGCCAATTAAATCATGAGGGGGGAATCCACACCTCATGAACCACGCTCTAATCAATATGATGCTAAAGGCTTATCGTGCTAAATAATAATAACCTTATACTAGGGAGCCGGTGAAACCAGGGCGGTACTAGATAAGACTATTATTATTTGTCGACGAGAAGTCAAAACATCCACAAAAATTAGAGGGGAAGAGAAAATAAATTTACCAAATAAAGCCCATGACACATGTTGAGACTTCACCTTCAACCCAAGCTTGAAAGAAAATTAGCCACTCATAATTGAACTAGGGGCAAAATGGAAATTTATTAAAATACATAGAAAATATAAGATAGAGAGGGAATTACAGAAAATGGAGTCCAAAAATGGATTCAGAGGTATCAAATTAGGGAGGAGGCCCCCTTTTTATAGATACATTGCGTAAATCATGGCCATCGGATTAAAAACAGTTTGAGCTCGGGATTAAACGCCACGTCATCGATCAACGATGCAGCGGTTTGACCACGCGGAATGAACATGATAACGGTTTGGCTTACCGAGGTTGAAACGCGTGTATGGCGGTTTGGTTGAAAATAATCCTGTGTGATGCTTGTACCGTACGCGAGATTTTTGGTTCACTGATATGATGTCACGTCACCATCAACAATACATAAGAATTTTAGTCCAACAAGATCGTGACACCTCATCAGTTAATGCCACATCATCGGTCAATGCCACGTCATCGAATGTGAGCATGTCGTGAAACACGTACATGTGAACAGTGTCATTTTTCCTTTTATGCTTCTCCTAAGATTTTCAACCGTCTTGAGTTCAAAAGTGATGTCCGTTTTGCCGTCTGATCTCTCGTTTATTGTGAAATGACCATAATGCCCATAAAATACAAAAAATACTTAATTAAAATAAAACACACATAATTAAATTACAAGAAGTTTAAATACATAAAAGTAAGGGTTATTAGTAAGACGTGAAATGTAAAATGACGATTTTCTCCTTTTTAAATATACATTTTCTAACACTCAATAGCGGGTTACAGCTGTGTATGAGGTGGCATGTCAGTGTCAAATAACGCGTAAAGCACATGGCTCACGAGTCAAAAAGAAAATAGTAAAAAAAAAGATAAAATAAAATAATTAAAGAAAATAACAGTGAAGTAAAAGGATATTTACAGGTAGTTGCGACTGTGGCTCACATCTTCCTCTGGTTTTATGTCCAGAAATGGCTTGAACGCCCTTTATGGGTCGAGGATAGGCTTCCCATCCAGTTTTCTTATAAACTGGCAAACAGGGTCGTTTATAGTCAGATTCCCGAGACTATATCGTGCATGCCCTTTCTGGAATAATGGCCATAACTGGAGAATCGCTCCTTGCACATATCCACTGGGAAGCGTTTCAAGAGACAGAAGGATATCATCCAATGACTCCTTATTCAAGCCATCCCTAATGAATTGAATCTTATCTTCCCTGTTATTAGACACCATTCCTAAAGAACATAGGTTTTTATCGCAACTCATTCTGGCACACTTATGATAAGCAACAGAAATTCTTCGAGCTCGTCGTTTTCTTACATAATTTCCTTTACCACAACCAGGCATGTATGCAATAAATTTTGGAGGTAACTCACCTGCCAATCGTACTTTAGCCTCGATTAACCAACGGATGTCAGCAGGTATGTTATTCCTCATGAACAATCGCATGCGTTCGGACCGAGCTTTATAGATTGTAAGGAGGACATTCTGAGGAAGTGAAGGGAATCGATTGTGAAGCTTTGCTAGAATCTCGTTTCTGTCCATACCTTCGCCTCAGAATATCAGTTATTATGGGAAACTGAAGTAACCGACTTGATTGTCACGGAGTACCGTTATCCGCCACTTCACCAGGGTAACAAACTAAAGCACACAAACAGAAAAACAAATTAAAACACACAAAGAAAATTAAAATCATCCTCTTATTGAATTTACCTCAAGCTCCAATTGGATGTCGTAAACACTTCTCTCAATGTAATTGAGTGGGCTTTCTAAATCCTCAACATAGGATACTAACTCTGGTGGTTGCAGAGCCCAAATACGATGTGTTTTACAAAATTGAATCTGCTCTTTGAGATGAGATTTTACACGTTGAAGTGGTTTAAGAATGTTCAGGAGGAACGGTTTAAGTATGGTACTTATGATTAACAATGATAAGAAAAAAAAACTTAATGGTTAAACAAACACACTTATGCAAAAATAATTTCAATTAGCAAAAACAATAATAAAAAGAAAGAAAAAAATAAAATCACCGAAAAGAAGAAAAAAAATCAATTCAAATTTGGTGGGTTACTCAAATTTATTTTGGTGTCTTCTCCATGTGGTTGGTACTCTAGATATGACATTAATCTTTGACCATTAACTTTAAACATAACACCATTCTTTGGGTCCTTTATTTCAATTGTCCCATATGGAAAAACAGTATGAACAATTAAGGGGCCAGACCATTGAGAGCGTAACTTACCTGGGAATAGATGCAAGCGAGAATTGAATAAAAGCATTTTATGACCTGGAGTGAACGATTTTTTTCATAATTTACTTGTCATGGAAGACTTTCATTCGTTGCTTGTAAATCTTGGCATTTTCGTATGCATCATTGCGAATTTCTTCAAGTTAAATTGTAATCTTCACTACAGAGCTAGCTTGCATGTCAAAGTTGAATTTCTTGATGGCCCAATATGCACGATGCTCGAGTTCCACAGGTAGGTGGCAAGCTTTTCCATACACTAGCCTGTAGGGTGACATCCCAATCAGGGTCTTAAAAGCCGTTCTATATGCCCATAATGCATCATCAAGTCTTAATGACCAATCTTTTCTGTTTGGCCTCACCGTTTTTTTCTAATATGTACTTTATTTATCGATTGGAGATCTCAACTTGGCCACTAGTTTGCGGATGATATAGGGTCGCCACTTTGTGAGTGATTGAATACTTTTTCAAAAGAGCTTTGAATGCTTTGTTACAAAAGTGGGCACCACCATCACTGATTATTGCTCGAGGGAATCTAAAGCGCGAAACAATGTTGTTTTTAAAAAATCTTATCACTACCTTGTGATCATTGGTTCTGCATGGAATTGGTTCTACCCATTTCGATACGTAGTCAACAGCAACCAATATGTATTGATGGCCAAAAGAAGGGGGAAAGGGTCCCATAAAGTCGATACCTCATACTTCAAAAATCTCAACCACTAAACTTGGATTTAGTGGCATCATGTTCCTTCGTGTAATACTCCCCATTCGTTGACACCTATCACATGAAGAACAGAAAGTGTAAGCGTCTCGAAATATAGTTGGCCAATAGAAACCATATTGTAAAACTTTAGTAGCTGTTTTCTTAGCACTGAAATGGACTCCACAAGCTTGTTCATGGCAGATGAAAAGATATTCTGAATTTTACTTTCTAGGACACATCGCCTAACAATTTGATCTGCACAATACTTGAACAAATATAGGTCATCCCAAAAGAAATTCTTTATTTCTGCAAAAAATTTGGCCTTGTGTTGCTTGGTCCAATGCTCTGGAAGTTGACCTGTAACAAGATAATTAACTATATCAGCATACCAATGTAATACTTCCATACTCATTAATTGTTCATCTGGAAATGACACATTCAATGTTAATGGCTCTGTAATTATGTCAAAATGGAGACGAGAGAGATGGTCTGCCACAATATTTTCTGTGCCTTTCTTATTTTTGAATTTCAAGTCAAATTCCTGCAAAAGTAACACCCAACGAATTAGTCTAGATTTTACATCTTTCTTTGTGAGAAGATATTTAAGAGCAGCATGATCTGTGAATATAATCATTTTACAACCAATGAGATAAGATCGAAATTTTCTAATGCAAACATTGCTACTAGCATTTCTTTTTCAGTAGTTGAATAGTTCAACTGTGCATCATTCAATGTCATACTAGCCTAGTAAATAGTATGGGGAATTCAATCAACTCTTTGTCCTAACACTGCTCCTACTACATAATCAGATGCATCACACATGAGTTCAAATGGTAAGCTCCAGTTTAGGGGCTGAATGATGGGTGATGATGTCAACAATTGCTTTAATTTTTCAAAAGCCACAAGACATGAATTATTAAAGATAAAAAGTACATCCTTAGCAAGTAGATTGCATAAGGGTCTAGAAAATTTGCTAAAATCTTTAATGAAACGTATATAGATACCAGCATGCCCAAGAAAAGATCTTACTTCTCTGACTGTTTTGGGTGGAGGAAGATTAGAAATGAGATCCACCTTGCCTTTGTCAACCTCAATACCTTTGCTCAAAATGATGCGACCGAGAACAATACCTTGTTTTACTATAAAATGACACTTCTCCCAATTTAAGACTAAGTTTTTCTCGATACATCTCTGCAGAACTAGTGTTAGATGATGTAAACATCACCAAAGACAGAAAAGTCATCCATAAAGACTTCAAGAAATCATTCAACCATATCAGAAAAAATGCTCAACATGCATCATTGAAATGTAGCAGGTGCATTACATAATCCAAATGGCATCCTCCTATATGCAAAAGTGTCAAAATAGCAAGTGAAAGTGGTTTTCTCTTGATCTTTTGGTGCTATGGGAATCTGATTATATCCCAAGTAGCCATCTAGAAAGTAATAAAATTCATGGCCTGTTAATTTATCAAGCATTTGGTCGATAAATAGTAAAGGAAAATGGTCTTTACGTGTGACAAAATTCAACTTTCTATAATCAATGCAAACACGCCATCTTGTAGTTACTCTAGTGAGTATCAATTCATTATCAGCATTGGTAACTACTGTGACTCCTGACTTTTTGGGAACAACTTGTACATGACTGACCCATGAACTATCAGAAATGGGGTAAATGATACCTGCATCTAATAGCTTAAGAACTTCAGTTCTAACAACTTCTTTCATGTTAGGATTTAATCGACGTTGCATTTCCCTAGTAGATTTAGCATTTTCATCAAGGTGAATGTAATGCATGTAGTCTACTGGGTTTATACCTTTAATGTCTGCTATGGTCCATCATAATGCTCCTTTGTGCTCTTTTAAAACATCCAATAACTTACTTTTTTGTTCGTCATTTAGGGATGATGAGATGATTACCGGTAGAGTACTTTCTTCTCCCAAAAATGCATATTCCAAAGTGTTGGGTAATGGTTTGAGCTCGAGTTTCGGTGGTGATTCCGATGATGGGATAAGTTTCTTTTCTGATGGTGCTACTTGTTCAACTCTTGACTTCCATTTATTAGTGTCCATGGATGGTGCTGAGTCAAGTAGGGCGTTGACCTCATCGACCGATCTGTCAATATCAAAATCCAAATCAAAGTGAATTAAACATGTTTGTAAAGGATCATCACTAAGGTTTGAAACAAAAGTGTCATCAACTAATGCTTCAATTAAATCCACATCAACAATTCCATCATCTGCATTGTGAGGTTGTTTGGCAATGTTGAAAATGTTGTATAGTCATAAGGACATTGCATATTTCTGCATTGAATGTTAGCATCTGCAGTTGCCAAGAAATGTCTGCATTCAACCGGAAAATAAAACTTGTCTACCTGGATAAGCACGTCTTCCACAATACCACGAGATATTTTTGTGGACCGATCTGCAAGCTGTAACACCACTGGAGTTGGGTGTAATTCTCTAAGTCCAAGTTTCACAAACACTGAATAAGGTAACAGATTTACACTAGCTCCTAAATCCAACAAAGCATTCTCAATTGTGTGGTTCCCTATACTACATGAGATAGTGGGGGAGCTTGAGTCTTTATATTTCAGAGGAATTTTATGTTGGACTATAGAACTAACGTTTTCTATTAAAAATGCATTCTTTTGAACATGAATGTTTCTCTTTTTAGTACAAAGGTCTTTAAGAAACTTGGCATAAGATGGAACTTGCTTTATAGCATTAAGTAAAGGGATGTTAACACTTATCTATTTGAAGATTTCAAGAATCTCACCTGTGGATTTTTCCTTCTTTCCTTTAGCGAACCTCTGAGGAAATGGAGCTTTGGGAACATATTCTCGTGGGTTGGTTTCTTCTTTCTCCTCCGGTTATGAGTCCTCAACACTCACAGGAACAATTTAATTTTCTTTTGTCACCGGCATCTCCAGTTTGTTGTCGACTTCTTTTCCTTTTCGCAAGGTCATGACTACTTTGACCTCTCCATGCTGCTGTGGTGAACTGGTACTTGCTTCATGTACTCTTTTAGGAATAGGCACTAGTTGACTTGGAAACTTGCCTTTCTCAACAGTCATTGCCAAGGTCTGAACTGAAGAAGCAAGTTGTCCCACCATCTTCTCGAGGCTTGAAACTGATTGGGCTTGTGAGTTGAAGCCTGCTCTCAACTCATTTCATAGTCCATCAATGGTGCGGTTCTGTTGCTCAATCGTGGAGTGAGTAACATTCTTAAAATTCTGGAATGAATCCTCCCATGGTCTGGGTTGAGAGGCTTGAGGAACTTGAGGAATTTGTTGCATTGGTGGAGCTGGAGCTGTTGGTCAATTTTGTTGGAATCCTTGGGACCATGAAAAATTGGGGTGGTCTCTCCATCCAGGGTTATATGTGTTGGAGTATAGGTTGTAATTTGATGGTTTTCTCATTACACCTATGGCATTGGCTTGATCTGAGTATGAGTCATGGTCATGTGGCTCTGTTGATTTAGCAGTCGATAACGATGCTATTTGTCGAGTGAGACCTTCAACCATCTCCTTGACTTTTTGATTCCCGAAGTTGACTCGCCAATGTGAACCTCATTCACTCCCTTAATTTTTCTAGTGTTTCTGAGTGATCGACTCCGTTGTTGGGAATTATCTGCTTGTAAGAATTCTCAAATCTCTAATGCACTTTTTGACATTAGCTCTCCTCCACTTGTTGCCATTAACCATTCTTGCACATTCGGCAATAATCCCTCCAAAAAGTATTGGCATTGGTGCCATTTCTCATGCCCATGATGTGGAGGTAATGTATTAAGCCATGAACGAGCTCGATCCTTTAAAGAAAATGGGAATAATCTCAGTTTAACATCATCATTTGAAAAATTCTCATATCTAAATGTTTGACAAACAGCATGAAAATCATTCAAATGATTATATGGGTCCTCATTTTCTAAGCCATAGAATGTGGGGAGATAATTTAGCACACTAGGTTTTAGTTCAAAACTCCTAACAGCTACATTTGGGTATCTTACACATGATGTGCTCAAATTAGCTAAGGGACTAAAATAGTCTTTAAATGGCCTCTCTTGTGGTGCTTGTAAATCCATTCCAAATTTATTTTTAACGTGCTTGTGTGTTCGAAGTGTTTTTTCTAGTTCAAGGTCTATAGGTTCAAGATTAGGTAATAATGACCTACGACCATACATGCAATGAATAAAAGATAAATGGGAACAAAACAAATAAAAATAAAGAAGAATGAGAAATTACGGTACTAACCTTATCACCCTGTTAAACCCTTTCTATAAAATTACACAAAAACAAATCCGTGACATAAATTAACTAAATATAAATTATTAAGATAAACAAAAAAAAAATTACAAAGAAAAATAAATTGAAAATTAAATTACGGAATTTTAAAGAAGAGAAAAAGAAAAGAAATACTAACCTTTAAATGTAGATTCACTTTTTTTTCTTTTTTCAAAGAAAAAAATACAAGAAAACAATTAAATAGAATTATTCACAAAAATTAATTCTATGAATTAAAATTACTTACCTCCCCGGCAACGGCGCCAAAAACTTGTTGTGTAAATTTTATTGAACTCGCAAGCGCACAAATCTATTGTAGAATAGACTAATGGTGACGAGTGTCGATCCCACGAGGAGGTAGATTTTAATTGTGTGTAGAATTAATTTTGTAAATGGGTGGTTGGATTTGTGGTGAAAGTAACTTAGATTATTCTAAAATTGGAATTGAAATAACGAGAATAAATTGAAGTGAAATCCATTGAAATGACGTACTTGAGTATCTGGATCCGTATCAACATGCATCATGGGCTAAATATTCATTATTAATGCCAATTAAATCATGAAGGGAGAATCCACACCTCATGAACCACACTCTAATCAATATGGTGCTAAGGGCTTATCGTGCCAAATAATAATAACCTTGTACTAGAGAGCCGGTGAAACCAATGCGGTATCTAGACAAGATTATTATTATTTATCGACGAGAAGTCAAAACATCCACAAAAATTAGAGGGGAAAAGAAAATAAATTTACCAAATAAAGCCCATGACACATGTTGAGACTTCACCTTCAACCCAAGCTTGAAAGAAAATTAACTACTCATAATTGAACTAGGGGTAAAATGGAATTTATTAAAATACGTAGAAAATACAAGATGGAGTGGGAATTACAGAAAATGGAGTTCAAAAATGGATTCAGAGCTATCAAATTAGGGGGGGAGGCCCCCTTTTTATAGATCCATTGAGTAAATCGTAGCCATCAGATTAAAAACAGTTTGGACGCTTAGGATTGCGCCACGTCATCAGTCAAAAGTACGCGGTTTGACCACATGGGTGAACAGTAACACAATTTGACCCGGATTGAACAGTGACGCGGTTTGGTTGAAAATAATCCTGTGTAATACATGTACCGTACGCGAGATTTTTGGTCCACTGATATGCTGCCACGTCATCGATCAACAGTGAATAAGAATTTTAGTCCAACAGGATCGTGACACCTCATCAGTCAATGCCACATCATCGGTCAATGCCACGTCATCGATCCGTCTATGTGAACAGTGTCGTGAACAGTAACGTAGACAGTACCGTACATGTGAATAGTACCGTACATGTGAACAGTGCCATTTTTCCTTTTATGCTCCTCCTAAGGTTTTCGACCGTCCTAAGTTCAAAAGTGATGTCTGTTTTGCCTTGCCGTCTGATCTCTCGTTCATTATGAAATGATTACGATGGCCCTAAAATACATAAAATACTTAATTATAATACAACATACATAATTAAATGACAAGAAATTTAAGTACATAAAAGTAAGGGTGTTAGTAAAACTTGAAGTGTAAAATGACGATTTTCTCCTTTATAAATATACATTTTCTAACACTCAACAACCAGCTCCTGGTCTGCTCGAGTTATGCTGGTCGTGCTTAATACATGAGACCAAATAACGAGAATTCTCCTCGAATTGACTAAATTTTAATAGCCCAAACAATGAGTCAAATACGGAGTTGCTTATTTGTTTGGATTTTCTATGTCCAAATGATTTGTTTGCAGCTTTTGACAAGGAAAAATTACTACCGACTTGCTGAATTTTATCCTAAAGATTTTTCTACAATAGATCTTATAGCACTTGAGATGCAACTTGATGCTTACATTACGGATTTGCGATATAGTACAAAATTTTCAGAATTGAGAGGGATTGGTGAACTTTTAAGGACAATGGTTAAGACTAAAAAGGACAAAGTGTATTCGTTAGTTTACCAATTGGTTACATTGTCTTTAATTCTACCTATAGCCACTGCCACTATAGAGAGAGTATTTTCAACCATGAATTTTGTGAAGAATCGACTTCCGAATCGGATGGGTGATCAATGGTTGAATGATAACTTAGTTGTGTACATAAAAAAAGATTTATTTGTTTATATTGACAATGAAATTGTTATTCGATGTTCAGAATAGTTGAAGAAGTTTTAAAAATGGTTATGTCAATGAAATCAGATATTTTATTTATTATTTTTTCAGTTGGTTTTATTATCTTGTCGAATTTTTTTTTTATCAATTTATATCAAGCTCCTTCTGAATTTATTTCCTTAGTAAGAGAGTGATTGTTGTCATGGTAGCCGGTTCAATATGTCTGAGGAAGTGGTTTGCAACAGCTTCAAAGTAGCAGTGACCAAAGGAGTAAAGGCTTTACCAAATGTTGAGAAACACCACATTGCCAATCTCAACGTTAGTGTGAGAGTGACAAGATCACTGGCCTTCTTGTAGATCCAGATCTACGTTTAGAGAATGTGATTTTTCTGTCATCCTCATTTTCAACCTGCATCTCAATCTTTAACTTTCCCAAAAGATTGAGATGAAAAGGATTGAAAATGAGGTAACAAGAGGATTACATTCCCTAAACGTAGATCCAGGATCTGCAAGGAGGCTAGTGAGCTTGGTAATTCACTAGCCCTGCCACCAAGCCTTTCTCAATTGGTCACCTATCAATTGAAGATATTGCAAATCATTTCAGGTTTCAAGCAGCCCTCAATGACAGCACTCATCCAGTTGTTGAGGCTCACTGCCAGGTGAGAAATAAATCATTTAAGAAGCTTGCATATAATGAAAGTAGTAAATTTACATGCTGATGTACATCAAGAAAAATAATCAAGCTCAGGAATGAAAGATATAACTTCTGGTGGCGTTTTTGGATAAAGAATTCACACGACAACCTTAAAAGTTTGGTAGACAGATCTTTGATTTAGGGTTGTGCATCAAATTTGAAGAAAGGCTTCAAATTCTTAATATCAAATTTTATTTAACATTTGCTTTTCTGTCTAAACTATGAATAGGTTTGAATTTAGCTGAAATTTAAGCATTTCCGAATACATAAATTTGAGTGATATATTTATTTCTCTTTTCTTAGTGTTTAATTACAAATGTTACTTTATTTGTTTTCATAAAACAAAAACACCTGAAAATAAGTATTTTGACATATATGTAAAATGTCCATTAAACTATTAAACACTTATTTATTTATTTATTTTTAAGAAACATCGCTGATATAAGACAAAAATTAAAAATAGAAAAATGACACCGGCCAAAAGGATGTATTTAGCTTTACCCATCAAATGATGCATAGTGATAGTCTGATAGAACAAAAAAGAGGAAAAGCCGTACAAGAAAATTTGAAAATTATTAAAATGCACGAAAGAATCCAAATATAAAAACGAAAACAATCAATGAAACATATAACGGGAGAATCCATTAGCATCTTCTATATAGAGTCCGAATAATTAACTGAAGTCACGGCAGCGAATGCCAAGATTAGCCAGAAGGTAAAGATAGACTGCATGGCCATGCTGTATAGGGGTGTGCATAAACTTGCTCGATTTGATTTTTCCCAAAAACTGAACCGAACCAAACCCGATCCGTTTAAAAAGTTGAACCGAACTTAGGAACCAAACTGAACAGAGTCGAATTATTTCGTATACGGTGGAGTTGAGGATAAATGTCCTTGCACCAATTCTTACTGGGAAACTGATTCCAGCCACTTGCGCTCCAAACTCTTCATTATCTATCTATGTTGTATTTTCATTATTTATATCCCAGACATTGAAGGATATTTGATGAATTGTAATTGGTATATTTTCAAAAGATAGTTTTTGCCCCAGTCGTTCTTTTTTTATTCTTCATTAAACTACTAACAATGGCATGAGAATTCATGTTAATTAAAGAGAACTCTATGTTGGAAAAGAAATTCTTAATCCCAATGTTTGAATAATGCAAATACAAACACCGATTATAATCTTGTTTCTAAATAAAAGAGGAAGGGGCCGGGGCAAAAATTTATCTTTTAGCACCTATCTAACAATTCAAAGACGGATGGTCAGCCTTTATGCACTTTATTTACACATTGTTATAAAAGTTTACAATAAGAAGTCTACTAAAACTTATCTACATCAATTCTATTATGCTATAACCAAAATTTTTTTTTTTCAAAAAAACAAAAATGAAGGCTTAACCACGTGGTTTTCAAATAGTTTTATTTGGGTGACTACCCGAATTTTCAAAGAGTTTTATTTAGGTGACTCCCCAAATTCAAATCTTAGGTAAGATAGACGGTTAAAATTTGGATTCGGATTTAGCTCACTTTTTGTTTTTGAAAAAAATATAATTAATGGCATACAACTATTCTAAAGGAAATTGAAAGGGATGATGAAACAGCTATGCTTTAATATAGTTGTAAAAAAAAATATAATTAATGGCATACAACTATTACGGAGGAAATTGATAGGGATGTTGTATTACAGTTCAGACTTAAGAGCTATGCATTTGCCTGAGTTGCGTTGCCACGTCAAGCATTGTTGGTCTACCATCAGCAGCAAATGGTATTGCCATATTAAAAATCTAGCACAGCATGGAAGTAATACTTTTAGAAACAAAATTAAGAAAAAATTTCTGATGACAACAAAAGGTCTATGAAGATTTCATAATTACTAGAGTGAAACTAATTAGGTAATAAATTTGTAAACCTTCAAATATTGGCAAATTAATAATCCACATAGCAAAATCCATCATTCACGCATAGAAATGTTTGCACATGCTCATTAATTACGTGTTTAAAATCAGGCTAATTTTCAGTCGGGTCGTTGTTGTTTGTAGAAAGAACCTAAAAACTATTGTTTTTTTAAAACTTATCATTTGTATTCTTCTTAGTTTAAATTTATTGGGAAATTATCATTTGTATACCCTTAGTTTACTCCATTATAAAAAATATTACAACACTTTGAGGGTGTATCAATCGTCTACCCTAAGTTGACAAAATGTATCAGCTGACCACCAAACCGTTAGTTGCCGTTTAAGTATGATGACGTCAGAAGGGTAATTTGGTCTTTTCATATGATACAAGTAATAATTTAAGGGTATACAAGTGATAAAAAGAGAAGTTAAGGGCATACAAGTGATAATTTTTAAGGGTAAATTCGTCAATTCACTGTAACTCCGTTAACTTTCAAACAGCAACTAACGGTTTGGTGGTGGCCCGATCAAGATACTATTTTATGTTGGGGTGGAAAGGGTGAAATTGATATCTGCTCAAAGTGTTGTAATATTTTTTATAACAGAGCAAATATAGGGTATATGAATGATAATTTCCCAAACTTATTTTTCAATCAAGAAAAAGTTCACATAATCATAAAAAACAGTTATACCCAATATTTTAAATTATAGTTTAAAGTATTTTCTACAAGAAAAAAGGTCATTTCCGAAGGCAGATATCCTTTGAAAAACTCATTTTAAGCAATTCATGCTGTCTACCATCGTTGTATTAAATCTTATCAGAAAATCAGAATTTTCAATGAGTCGTAAGAGGAAAAAAAAATACTTTCGAAAGCGTTTCTGTTTGTTGTACATAACGAGACAACTCAATTGAATGGCACACAAATTTGAGCTTTGTGTATGTCATAATTGTTTGTTGCTGACTTGAGCTCTTTAGCACGGTAACAACGAATTGGGGATTACGTGTGTTTTTAACGAGTAGGTGATTTATTATTAATTCCAAATTAAAATAGAAGGCTATTGTAGAAACGTTCGCGATTGTGTTGTGTTTCTATTTAATTTCAAAAGTACATACAAGTATTTAGTAAACCCATTTTTTATTTACGACTTACTCCTTTTTAATTAAAATATTGATTAAATTAATCACGTTTGATTCATGAAGTTTAAATAGGTTAATTAAAATTGGCTATGAATGAGTTGAACTTTTTACTTATCACGTTTGATTCATGAAGTTTAAATAGGTTAATTAAAATAGGCTATGAATGTGTTGAACTTTTTACTTTCCTAACCACAAACAGCACATAAGAGTTTGTTTCTTAATATTTGGTAGCCGTTACCAGAATTTGTTGGAAATTATACAGCGGAAGTAACCACAAAGTAAAAATTAATGGACAAGAGAAAACAACTTATAGCCACCCTTGAGTAAGAAAGTAACTCCCAAGATCATGCTAAAATATAATTAGTGGACGAACTGCTGTCACACAACTTTATAAAATGCCTCCACATGAGTGATCAATCCATACCATCAACAACATCTAATTATATTATATAGATCGTCAAGAAAACATCATCACTTAATACATCATCGAAAACAAGATGGATTACAGCTCTTGCTCTCAGCTGCTAGTACTTGCAATACTAGTTTTGTTTACTTTGGCCCAAAATATAATCAATGCAGCTTCCAACGGAGTTTTCAATGTAATTGACTTTGGTGCTATGGCCGATGGCATTAGAGATAACAGTAAGGCTTTTGAAAATGCTTGGAGAGAAGCTTGCAATTGGAATACCTACAGCACAGTATTGGTTCCACCTGGAAAATACTTAGTGACTTCTGTTGTATTTAAAGGTCCCTGCAAAGCTCCAATTTCATTTCAACTTCAAGGCCTTATCCTGGCTCCCCCCGGTCTGTCAAAGCTAGCCGATAAGGAAAGCTGGATCACCTTTGAATCCCTCAGAAGCTTCACTCTCACCGGCGGTGGAACTTTCCATGGCCAAGGCCGAACTGCATGGCCGGAAAATCAATGCCACAAAAATTCAAATTGCCAGCTTCCCATTGTAATTCTTGCAACACTTTCTTATTTGTTTATTTATTACATTTATGTATGTATTTGTTTTTTAATCTTTATAATGAAAAAAAGTTTGACAACTGCTTTGATTTTCTATTTTGCAGTCGATACGATTTAATAAACTGAATGACTCGACAATCACTGGGGTGCAATCTGTTGATAGCAAGTTCTTCCACATTAACATCTTGGGTTGCTACAATTTGAAGCTGAATAAAATTAACATCTCTGCACCTGATGATAGTCCGAATACTGATGGAATTCATATTGGAAGATCAAATGGCATTGAGATATCGAATTCAATAATAGCCACTGGAGATGACTGTGTCTCTCTTGGTGATGGCAGTCAAAATGTCTTGGTGTCTGATGTTTCTTGCGGACCAGGACATGGGATCAGCGTTGGCAGCCTTGGAAAATATAAAAAGGAAGAAGATGTAGTTGGATTGACAGTCATCAATTGCACTTTCACAGGCACAAGTAATGGTGTGAGAATTAAGACATGGCCTGATTCTGAGGATGGAAAGGCTTCCAATTTCACATTTGAAGACCTTTTCATGAATAATGTGGAAAATCCCATTGTTATTGATCAGGAGTATTGCCCACATAACCAATGTAACATAAAGGTACAGAAAGATTAATTCATTACTCATTATTTGCTTATATCCCTAGGTTTATGCACAAATCTCGTCTTGACATCCTAACGTTAGCTAATATTTACTAATTACCCATTTTAATAGGTTCCTTCACGGGTGAAAATTAGCAATGTGAGATTTAGGAACATCCGAGGAACTTCATTAACAAAAGAGGCTGTTAGAATTGTTTGCAGCAAAGAGATTCCATGCCAAAATGTTGAGATTGGAGACATAAATTTGGTGTATAATGGTATTGATGATAAGGGCCCGGCAATATCTTCTTGTTCAAATGTTAAACCAACTCTTGTCGGAAAACAGATTCCAGCAACTTGCGTCTAACTAGGTTTCCCAGGCTCTTCAATGTCTAAATCATGTATTTTATTTTTCCATTATTTGATTCGAGGATATCGATTGCCCCCCTGGGATTGTTACTTGTAATATCAATAAATTAACTAGTAAAGATTATTTATTGTGTTTAATTCCCTGATTTTCCCAAGAAAGGAACACCCTAAGATTTCAATACTCCCCCGAGATTCAATCAAGAGTAACTGAAAAATCAAGGAATAATAGATTAAACAACAAAGAAAACAAGGGATAAAATACTTAAGTAATTTAGCAACCAGAGGTGCTTACATGCACTAGTGAACAAGATCAAATGCTTTCGCTAAACAAGAATCAAAGTTTACAGACAGTGGCGTAACTACTCTTATGCCTTGTGTTGACCAAAATTTTGGAAACTTTTTTAATTCTATGAAAATTTTCTAAATATTAAGTAAAAAGTAAGAGTTAAGAAAAATATTAATCGTCAAATCTACTAAATTTTGAAAATACATTAATTCCCCGTCTACTTTATAGTCCTTACTATTTTACTATTTATTTATAGAAAAAGTAAATTATCTAACTTTTTTCCTTCCATCAAAGAGATGTAATTATATCTCAACATCTTAAGACTTAAAATTGGGGTTTTCGTCTTCTATTTCTTTTTTTTAAGTTTATTTCACATAATACAGCTAAACGAACTATTCAACTTTAAGTTCTTTGATTCTTTCCCACAAGGGGCAAAGCCACCAACTATACCTAAAGATTCAAGAAGGTAAAGTTGGTACATAATGAAACAATGTAAAGGAAGTTTAATTTTAATAAATGATTGAATTAGATAGTATAATATACAATTATTTTGTACTTTCTTCAATCTCATTGGTAACCCCAAATTAAAATCCTCACTCCACCCGTGACTGCAGAGCTATAGAGCTCATTACAAAGAACAAAATGCTACTAAGAATTCTCTCTACAACTTTCTCTAGGCTCACGAAGCGATCTGCAAATTATGCTCATCAATTAGCCTTACAAAAGTTGTTTTTAGCAAACCCAGGGAACATCGGCTCCTTCTAACTAACTTCTAACTACTTTTGGGCCCACATTCTAAGCTTCTCACGTGCTCAGCGCATGCAACTTAAGTTAGCAAGAAAAGATGGATCACTAATTTAACTCCGAAAACATATGCATTGTCGTTCGCTTATAAACGACATTCCGGTCACTAACTTTAACTCTGAACGTCTTATCGGGGTCTTCGAGTTCTTGTCCAAATCTCTCTTTTCCTTCTACATTGAACTACTGACAATGGTGTGTGTATTGAAATTAAATCACTATCAAATTCTATATTGGCAAAGGAATTCCACTTGAAGGATTATTTTTTTCTTTAATCTACTGTTTAAATAATATGATCTCACCAGTTGTCTTATTTATTTGTTGTTGTCTACATGAAAATAAATTAAATTAGAAAATAAATATTTTATTTTCTCCAAAAAAATATATTTCTTCCTCTCTCATTTCTCAAATCCACAAATTAAGATACTATCGTAATTATAGCAATTTTGATATGATATTATTTGAAATTAATTTAAGAAAGATTAATTGATGATGAAAGTGAATATGAAATATTATTACTGTATATTCTTCATATTATTTACACAAAGAATGAGCCTATATATAGGCTTTACATGAAGCTAAAATAAGAAACTGAACAAATACAAATACAACATAAATCGTGGGATATACATAATCATAATCTTGGGAATTAATGGAGATTGATTGGACGAGTGATTCTTGCTCAACATATCTTGGGAATTAACGGATATTGATTGGATGAGTGATTCTTGCTTAACACCCCCCTCAAACTCAAGATGGTGTGGTAGAAGTAAGCTTGAGTTTGCAAACGAGGTCATCAGCTCGGTAAAAAAGACTTGGTAAAAAGATCAATTGTATTATCTCGAGAGGACACAAATTGAAGCTTTATGGTACCTTGGGCGTAATGTTGGCAAATAAAATGACAATCTATCTCTATGCGTTTAGTGTGCTCATGGGAGACATCATTGTGAGTGATTTCAATGGCACTTGTATTTTCACAGTAAAGAGATGTAGCTACATTATGAGTAACTCCCATGTCCCTTAGTAATCGACGAAGCCAAACAATCTCTTGAGCCGCATTAGCAAGTGCCTGATACTCAGCATCAACAATAGACAAAGTAACAACAAGTTGTTTCTTATTATACAGGGTAAATCACCTAAAAAGAAGCAAATACCAATGGTAGAATATCAATCAATAAGATCATATGCCCAATCAAAATCAGAAAAACGATGTAGTTCTAAAGAAGAATTGGCTGAAAAGTGGAGACTATGAAACATGGTCTCTTTAAAATATCGCAGGATATTAATGATAGCTGCATTATGAGTCGAGCGAGGAGCTGACATAAACTGACTAACAACATGGACAGCATAGGTTGTATCAAGTCTTGTGACTATCAAATAAACCAAACTTCCAAACAATTGTCAATAAAGAGTAGCATCATTAAGTGATGTTCCATCAAACAACACAAAGTAAATGTTAGGATCAATAAGTGTAGAGGAATTTGATTATCAGTCAAACTAGCTTTAGTAAAAAGATCATAAGCATATTTACCTTATGAAAGATAGTAACTAGATGAATCAAAGAGTACCTCAAGATCAATAAAGAAACTAAGATGTCCACGATCTTTCATTTCAAAGTGATGTTGAAGAAAAGCTTTAAGATCTATAATATTTGTAAGATCATCTCCAATAATAATCATATCAGATCATCTCCTGTAATAATCATATCATCAACACAGAGTAATAAAAGAATACATCCTTTGTTGGTGTTGCGAACAAAAATAAAAAAATAAAGTCATAAGAACTGGCATCAAAACCAAATTACTTGATTGTGGTACTGAACTTCTCATACCATGCTCTCGATGCATGTTTAAGGCCATACAAGGCATGGCCAAGTTTGCAAACCTGATTTGGAGGATGAAAGTAACCAAGAGGAGGTTTCATATAGACTTCTTCAGAGAGATTGGCACTAAGAAAAGCATTCTTTACATCCATATGAAATAATACCCAACGACGAACAATGGCAACAGCTAATAAGCTTCTTACAGATGTAAGGCATTCAACAGGTGCAAAAGCCTCATCATAATCAGTGCTACATCCTTGAGTATTGGTAATGTCATTAGGGTGCACCAAATTTTAAATGTTACTAATAATATAAACAATTAGTATAGAGCGAGCGAGGATCGATTCGATGAAGACTATGCTAGTTGTATCTATTATTAACTCTAAAACAAAGACTTAAAATAAAATAAAATAATAATAATAATAAATTATGAAAATAATAATTTAATAGAAACTCTAATTAAAGATAAAACAAATAATAATAATGAAACTTTGGTCAAAGGATCATTCGCCACTACCAAACATGCACATAATCAATAAATCAATTCTATCATCAATTTCTATAGAAACTATCAACCATTGACAACAATAAGATTTGTTAATCTCTATCTTTCCTTATTATATCGTTAGGAAAAACAATTTATTCAACTAATCTCTGTCCATTAAATAATTCATTGTTTGTCCATTTGTGAGCTGTTGTTATGTATGCTTGTGAGGACACAGCATCTCTCAAGTTTGGGGGGATTGTTGCCGAATGCATGTGATTTATGTATGTGTTTATAGCTGTGTTGTGTGAAGCTCTGTTATCTAGTATTTGTGTATGGATTTGAATACCTAATCAAGATAAATTGAGTGTTATTAAGTATTATGAGAATGCCAAGTAGAGATAAGTTATAGATGAAAGTGAAATTCTGTCCTAACACTTAGACTTTGGTTGAATTGTATGAGACTGCTAGAGCAAAGATAGAAGAATAGAACAAATCCTAAGTTTGGGGGGAGAAGCACGTTTGATTAACTGTGATTTCTATGAAATACAATCTGTTCCAATGGCTCAAGTTGCTAAGTAAACCAGATCTGAGTATGTACCCCATATGTAGAATTGTGTTCAAAGGTAGCAAGAGTTATGAGCAATGTTGTAGCATTGTTTTAAAAAAAAACAAAAAAAAAATCCTCTGTCTAAGGCATCAAGTAGCCAGGTATGTTCACGAGCCCCATGTTCAGCCTTGAGTAAAAGATACCTCTAGATAAGATTACATTATAGTTACTGCTATGCTAACTACCTCGATCCCAGGGCATGGTTTGAGTAATTGGGTGTCATCATTACAAGTGATTGACATTCACATGAAAGATAAATGTTACAGTGAGGAGGTTGATAACTCCCCAGTTTAGCAATATTAGAACAATCACAGTTTGAATATGTGAAATTTATGCTACCCCTTTTATGAATAAAGTATATCACAACTAAAATTTCTACAGTCCATTGGTGATGTTACAGCATATCTGGAATTTAATCAAAGTAGCACACACACACTATGGACAGAAAGAAGCTTAAGTCTAGAACTGATTTACTATGGGCATTTTGTATGATTGGGAATGTGATCTGAAGGTGGAAGAATCTTTACGAATTGGATAAAAGAGCTAAAGTTGTGTGCATGTTTGCTTGCGGGAAATGTTAGTATGTGTCATTACTTGAGGCAAGTAATGGTTTAAGTTTGGGGGAGTGATAACTCTAGGAAATGAGAGTTATTACATCAATTCTAGACTTGAATCAAGGTCACTTAGAGAACAAATAAGGTGTTTTTATTACATTTTGGGTACCTTTTGCATAAACATTCATTTTAGTTGAGTTTTAATAAGTTTTGATTGAATCATAGTCATTTGTGCTAAAAACAGGTTTTAAATTGTAGGTTTTAAATTTGTGAGAGGATGTTGAGGCATTAAAAGAGCAAGAGGAGAAAGGAAGATGGCCACAAAAGAAGTAAAGCACAATCGGGAATAAAACAGTGTTGTAGCAGTTGTTAGAGCAACCAGTGTTGTAGCAATCTGGGAGCAATGCGGGAGAGAACTTAGGCACAAGTCAGCAATAAAATCGCGATCTGCTTATTTCCTAATTCAAACATATGCACGCTCATGGGCCTTGGTTCTAACCTAATTTGCAATATAAAAAGGAGGCGTACACCACATAGAAAGGTGGCAAGGATTTATCATCAGAAATAATTACAAAGGCAAGAAGAAGGAGATCAAGATTGGAGAGTGCTAATCGGAAACAAAAAGAAGAGAGCCGTGCTTAATTATTGGCCTTTCATCGTGCTCAACTTATATTTTCTCTTTTTCCTTGAATTGTTGGGATGTATTCTGAGTTCAATATATTTGTGTTTATTTTTCTCATCCAGATTATGAACTAAATTTACTTGTGGTTGAGTGACAAATAATCCAATGGGTTCTTGACTGTTCTTTTATGTTGTTATGGTAATGCTGTAGCATTATACTCTAGTAGTTTTTATGAATACAACTGTTATTTCGGTTGACCACCCATTTAATAGTTTCAGTTAAGATAGAACAGCAACATGGCATGTCTTAGCGGACATTATTAGAGTATTATCTGTTCTTAAGTCGAGTTTCCTAGATTAGGTTATCTTAAATCCCATAAGGGCAATATTTGAAGTTAAGATTTGTGACACTCTAGACATAGGTGTTCACCTTGTAGGGTAGAGAGATTAAAGGTTATAATGCCATACCATGAATATATGAGCAACTGGTCATTGTTAGTAGATTTAAAGGTATGAGATTTCCAACATGCGATAGCTGGGGATGCAGATTTAGTCTACCCATTGCTGCAACACTTATTGTAACAACTTGTATTAATTTAGTAAACAACAGTCACCCCATTAGGAGAGTTTGATCATTCGACTACTATATTCTCAATACTCAATTTATTTCATTACAACATTGTTTTATTTTTCATCTCTCACAATTATTAGTTACATAGAATTATTCGACAATTGTTTGTTTCGGTCCTTAATTGATTTGCATTATTGTTATTTGCTTTAGCATTTTGAGTAACATCAATCCCTGTGGAGACGATCTTGAATACTCATCACTTTATTACTTATTGTGTATACTTACACATTAGCATTGATAATAACTGCTTATAGAAATTAATCAACAACTATTAACAAACAATCATCTCTAAAATGATCACTTATTAAGGAACCAAAATGGTTGTGTCTTTGGACTGCCTATGTGTCTAAAACTGGGATCAACCCAACCGTAGTTCAAAATTTTCAAAACTTAATACATTCGAAGAATTTGAATTATTTTCAAGCAATGTTGAAACTTAACTTTAGAAGTCACTTTTCTCAACATATCTGATGGATTATCCTTAATATCGATCTTTTTCAATAACACAATAAAACTCTCGACAATTTCCCTTACATATTGATATTTCACATCTGTGTTTTGTTTGAGCATAATATGTTTGATTCTTCACAAGGAATATCGCACCTTAGTTATCATAGAAGATCTCAATGTTCTCTTGTATTACTCTTAAATCACCTAACAAGCCTTTCAACCAAATACCTTCCTTTACAGCCTCTGTTGCTGCCATATACTCTGCTTTTGTAGTAGAAAGAGTAATTGTCGACTGTAAAATTGACCTCCAACTAATCAAACCTCCACACAATGTGAATACATAACCCATTGTTGACATTCACTTGTCAAAGTCTCCGGCGAAATCATAATTAGAATACCCAACACATTGTTGACCATAATCCTTCCTAAATAATAATCCAACATCAACTGTCCCACACAGATATCGGATCTATTTCACTGCAAGCCAATGGTTTTTGCCTGGATTATGCATGTATTGACTAACCATACTCACGGCTTAAGATATGTCGGGCCTTGTGCACACCATAGCATACATAAGACTACCCATAGCACTAGCATATGAAACACGAGCCATGTCGTTGCGTTCCACTTAAGAAGAAAGATGTGAAGAAGAGCTTAATTTGAAGTGAGGAGCTAAAGGAGTACAAACTAGTTTGGTTTTGTCATCCATACCAAGCCTTTCCACCACCTTCTTCAAATAAAATTGTTGAGTCAACCACACGCTCCCATTCTTTTTGTCTCTACGGATCTTTATCCCAAGTATTCTTTGTGCATCACCCAAGTCTTTTATCTCGAACTCAGAAGCTAGTTGTTTATTTAATCTTTCAACCTCACCTTTATTCTTCGAAGTTATAAGTATATTTTCGACATAAAGTAACAAATAGATGAAAGCTTCATCTTATAGTCTTCTGAAGTAAACATAATGATCGTGTTCACTTCTATTGAATTTCTACCTTTATATGAATTTATCAAATCTCTGATACCACTACTTTAGTGATTGTTTCAATATATACAAAGATTTAATAAATCTGCACACATGATTCTCCTTTTCAGCAGTTTTGACACCACAAGGCTGAGTCATATCGATTTCCTCCTCCAAATCTCCATGCAAGAATGCCGTCTTAACATCTAACTGAGCTAACTATAACTTATATTCTGCTACCAAGGCAAGTAGGATACGAATGAAAGTATGTTTTACAACTGGAGAGAACACTTTATTGTAGTCAATACATTCCTTTTGAGTAAAACCTTTTGCAACGAGCCGTACCTTATATCGAAGAGTTATTTAATTTAAAGAACCTTACATTTTGGTGTAGACCTATTTATTGCCAATAGCCCTTTTACCCTTTGGTAACTCTATAAGTTCTCAAGTCTGATTTTGATGAAAAAAAATTTATCTCTTCTTTCATTGCTAACTTCCATTGATCACTTTCAATATTACGTAATGCCTCATTGAAAGTGTTGGGGATGTCAACATTAACAAAAAAAAGTGCATAGGCTACTACCATACCTTTAGTAAGCCATCCGGGTGTCTTTATCACTCTTTTTGGTCTCCTTGTTGCTATAGTCTCATTATCATTTTGTACACCTTTAGTTGTTTCTTCTTCTTATGGATCATCATTAGAAACAACTTATTCTTCAACTTTTGGGGTCTTCTCCAAAGTTAAACTTTTTTCTTATATAAAACTAACTGTTATATATGGAGTTGCATCAAACTCCATTTGCTAAAATACCTCATTGGTCTTGTTCTTTACCCATTGAAAACTTGAAGCATTCAACATAGAAGCTTCATTAAAAGTGATGTCTTTACTATACACAAACTTTTTATCTTCGAGATCCCAAAGCTTGAAACCTTTAACTATACTTTTGATTCCCACAAAAATAGTTTTTCTTGCACGATGATCGATCTTATCATTCTTTACATGATGATAAACTGGACACCAAAACACACAAATGGCGTCATAGTCTGGTGCATACTTTCCATATCACATTTGTATAGAAGTTTTACCTCTAATTGTAGTGGAAGGCAACCGGTTTATTAAGTGATTTGTGTAGCTTGTAGTCTTAGCCCAAAACATTTTATCTAAACCAGCATTAGAAGTATGTCTCACTGTGAAATGTCTTTTTATACCTTCACTCTGCAATACTTACAAGAATGGATCAAAAGTATATTCACCGCCATTATCAAAACGTAATATTTTGATCTTTTTGCCAGTTTGAGTCTCCACTAGTTTCTTTTATTTCACGAAAATCTCTAGAATCTCATCATTTGCTTACACGGTGTACACCCATACATATCTAGAGAAATCATCAACAAATGAGAAATAAAATAGTGGCTTTCACCAATTGATGTAATCTTGGTTGGTCCTCATACATTATTGTGAACATATTCGAGAATCTCAAGAGTATTGTGATTAGCCGTACCAAACTTAACCCTCGTTTTCTTGCCTACAACACAATGCTCATATAACTTCATTTTATAATTGTTGGTACCTTTCAAAAGTTCATATCTCATCAAAGTTTATAAAGACTTTTCTCCAGCATGCCCCAATCGTACATGCCCTATCTTGGTGGTGGCGCATTAGAAATATTAGCTTCATTAATTGTACCTCCCTTCAAATAGTTCAAATTATGATGTTGAACCCCTTGTAGAATCACCATAACTCTAAATTTGAACTTCATTGTGTCATCTTCAATGGTAATATTGTAGCTTTTAGCTTCTAAAGCACGTATAGAAATTAAATTTTTTCTTAATGCTAAAACATATCTAACTTCTTTCAATTCTCTGACCATTCCATCAAACATTTTGAGCCAAATTGTTCATATCCCTATTGTGCGACAAGGCTGGTCATTTCCCATCATAACTACACTAAATTCCAAATTATGAAAATTCGTAAGCCATTCATTTATAGGACATAAATGATCAGTTGCTCTGGTATCAAGTGTTTACTTGCTCGAATTAGCCACATATACTGCATGCATAATACTTAGTGAATAGTCAAAGTCTTTATCTTTGTGTGCCACGTTTGGTGCTACTAGTTTCTTCCCATCTCTTTTCTGAGCCTTCGAAAAATCTTTCTTCAAATGACCTCTTTCATGACAAAAGACACACTCATCTCGTGTTATATTTCTGCTTCTCGATTTGGATTGAGAATTCTTTCCGCCGTTCTTATTCTTTTTCTCCATCGTCCTTTCTCTAGCTAACAAAGCTTCAAACGATGCTCTTTCAGAATGTTTATCATTATTCTGAATTTCTAAATTAGTCAATGTTGTGCAGACATCTTTAAAGACAATCATGCTTTTACCTTATAACAAAGTAGTCACAAACTGGCTATATTCTTCTATAAGTGAGTGCAATAGAATCATAGCCTTGACTTCATCCTTAATATCTTCATCAAAGTTCTTCAAATCTGCAAGTAACTTCTTAAATCTTGAGATATAGTCGTGCATTGACACCCCGGGCTTTATTCGAAAACCATATACCTGACTCATTATATGAAGGCGATTTTTAATACTTTTCAGCTTGCATTTTTCCTCCAATGTACACCACAAAATCATCGCACATTCCTTATTTTTCACCAGATATTTCACCTCCTTAGTCAAGTAATGTCTAATCTGACCATAGGCTTTCTCGTTCATGAGATCCCAAGTTTTTTCTTCATATAAGTGTCTTTTTTTTTTTTCAGAACAACATCGAAATCGATTTGAATAAGAGCATCCATAACTTTGCCCCTTCACATGCCAAAGTTGATTTTCCTATCAAACTTTTCAACATCGATCTTTTGGCCTTTTATAATATGTGTTGAATGGCGTTGTGGTAAGTCTCGCCTCCCACCTGAAGTGTCTCCCCACTTTTGAAAGTTTCATCTTCTACCATTTTCTTAACAAACTATTCCCACTTGAAAGAACAGCCTCTATGATGTTATTTTCACGTAAATAAATGCACGAGAAAAGTTCCCAAGAGAATAAATGGCTCACAACGATCCCATTTAAAACCCAGACTCCTTAGACTCTTATCGCCTTACTGAAAAAATTTTTCTAGACATTTATAAATACACACTACATACAATAGACTGTCTCCCAAGTATAAATGGCCATCTCTACCGTATTTGTGAGCAGTACCATATACGTGAATAGTTCTATATCCTATATATGTGAATAGTGTCGTATACCCCAGGTACGAACCTTCGGCTCTGATATCACTTGTTGTGTGTGGAGTGCGGAATCAAACGCACCAAATTATTATAAAAAAATAAAGGACACAAGAATTTAACGTGGTTCGGCTATTGTGCCTACGCCCATGGAAACAAGAGAAAAATAATGACTTTATTAACAATTATTAGAGTACAATTTGATTAAAGGAATCTCACTTCCCAGAACCTAAATACACTCCATACTCTCACACAAACTCGAAAGGCAAAACCTCTCAATTGCTCACACTTTTCGATTGCGAACTCACTAAACAACTATTCACTTGAATTGTTTTTCTGAATTTTGAGATGTGTCACAATTTGAAATGCAAGTTATGCAACCCAAGAGAGGGGGTGAATTGGGATTTTAAAACTTAAACTAAGCAAACCACACAACAATTTAATCTAATGCCTTAATGGAATCAAAAACAATAAATTCAATAAATCATAATAATAAAAGAGTAAGGGAAGAGAAAACAAACACAAAGACTTTTATGTGGTTCGACAATCCCCGCCTACGTCTACACCTCCAAGTACACTGGGCTTGAGGATTTCACTATCCAAGCCTCCAAAGGCTTCCAATGCTTACAATTGACTTCCAAGGTGCCAATGAACCTTTACAGTAAGAGATTATCACAATCTCTTAACCCAAGTGTATCCTAACACTTACAACCCCTCAATTTGATTTTACAAAAAGGATTACAAAAATTTCTCTCACACAATCTGTTTGAATACAAATGAAAGCCCAATATGTGTGAATAAATGAAATGAATACACAAAGTTTTTGCTTTTAGATTTGCAGAGAAATGCTCAAAATATTAATGGTTGCATCACTTAAAATGAATTTGATTTGAGCCAATTTATAGTTCAAAAAGAAAATTAGCCGTTATTGACTTTTTGGTGATAACTGGCTTGCCGCTTTGTGAATCCGGTTAGCCACTTTTATGTTACCATTACAACAAATATTTGAATTTTAGAACATATGGCATGCCGCTTTCAGAATCTGATTAGCCGCTTTGATTCCAGTGAGCTACTGCCCATAATCCAGCTTATCGCTTTGTGAAATCCAGTTAGCCGCTTTGCTAAAGTGATTGCTGCAGTGAACTATTTTCTAAAATTATAGTTTCACCTAAAAACTTTTTATAACTGCATTATGGCCCAAATGTTATGAATTCTTTCAAATAAGTCCAATTTTAGAATTTCTAAATAATACTTGTTATTCCCAAAACCTTCTGAAATTAGGACATGGCCCAAACCGTTTTAAATATTTGTAAATATGCCCAAATCCAGAATTCCATACAATACTTTTTAAAATCAAAGATGGCAAAACTCTTTTATTTTAGTCTACATCTTGAAAAACAACCAATTTCACAAAAACATTCTCTTGTTATAAAAAACACAATGTATAATTATTTGGTTATCCAAAATATGTGATTTTTTATCATCAAAATCAACATTTATAGCCATCTAGGCTAACACAATTTAGAATTGCTTCTCTATTTATAAGAGTTCTTCGCCATTTAAGAATTCAATAACTCCTTCACAGCCACTCCACTCTATAATTGTTTGTCGGCCAATTTCTAAACCCATGCACACACATGCTTTGCCCATGCTCAACAACCCACTTTCTTCACTATTGGCATGCTATTGTCAGCCACCACAAGTTTTACCATGCATTGACTCTTAACTTTTCAACATATATTAATCCTTGCCACCTAAATAATAACCCCTATCCTCAAGTATTTCTAATCGAGCCCGTGTGATCGGGTCTAAAGTGAATTGATGACCAACTATGCTACGTCCATAAGACTTATGGTTCCACATAATTGTTTGCGACATAGAGAAATAAATCTTTTGAACGTAAAATCTTAACAAAAAATTCACAACCATTTAGGTAAAATAAAACTATATATAAATAATTAAGTAAACTTCAATTCATTCCCCAGATAGAATGGCAATATTCAGTATACTCCACAAAAATGTAAAATCATCAATGTACCCCAATTTTAGTTCAAAATATGATAGAAAGTATGGGGCACTTTGATGGAATTTTTCTCTTCTTAATGGTAAATGGGAATAATTGATGTTTTCACACTTCTAGGGAGCAAATTGAAAATTGTTATCCCAAGTAGTTGGTAAATTAGATATTGCCATTCTAAATAGAGGTAAAATGGAGATATATTTTCAAGATTGTCATTCTAAAGAATTTAACATGGTTAAATGGAGCTGCAATTTTTGCATAGTTATTGAACAAGCATATGGAGTATGATAGAATGACATGATCGTAGTCGTAGCAACAAGAGAGATGAAAAAAAATGCATAAACTTGGAATTACTTCATTTCAGAACACTAGCCTAAATTGTTCTCACATACCTACCATTTTAGGTTTATCACCAACTCATATAGAGAGATAAATTAAGTGACGACAACCAAAAGCTTGCAATTTTTTGCTCTTTTGTTGAGCATAATCTCGGAAAAATATATTAATTGATGACAACCAAAAGCCTTGAAATTTTAATAATTACTGGAGTGAGTGTGAGGCTAATTAGGAAAAAAAATTAAAAAAATCTTCTAATATTGGCAAAATAATAATCCATATATAGAAGTAATTAAGGAGTAAACCAACTATTCAAGTATTAAAATATTTGTACTTCCTGATTGGGTGTTTAAAAGGGTGGGCATATTTCCAATCAACAATTTGTGTATATCCACCCCCATTTTAGAAAATTAATTTTAAAAAATTGAATTAATAAATATAAATAATTTAATCAATCTAGTAGAATAATAATAATAAAATATTTTTAAAATTTTAAATAATTATATTTATTTAATAATAAATTTGCATTCATTATAGAGATTGTAAATAAATCTTCGGGTTATAAAAATTTTACAGTTCATGAAATATATTTAACGTACTAATAATATTGAAATTATTTTATATAAAAATTTAAAATGATTTAAATTTTTATACACTTATTTTAATAATATATTTCTATTTATTCTGAAATTTACTTTAGTATAGTAAAATATGTCTAATAGATTGTAAAATATTATTTATAATATTGAAGTTATATTAAAATGCATATATTACTAAATTTATTTTAGTATTATATTTCTTTTCATTATAAAACATTAGAAGCAATTTCTTGGGTTAATAAAAACAAATGGTATAATAATCAAAAGGGAGTCTTGGTGTCACTTCTTGAAAATATGGGAGCTACATTTTAATTTTTCCAAACGTTGGGGGTGCCAAAATTTTCTTTTAAATTGAGCCAAGGGAAAAAAAAAAGGCTTTACTAAAATCACTTTTTTTTGCTTATTAATTTGCTTATTCCATTACGTAGAATTAGTTTTTTTCAAGTGTGTTTGGAGAAAAATGTTCTTTTAATTGTTTCTAGCATTAGGCTATCACAAATATTGTAGTTCTATTGTTGTTCAATAACTAGGCAAATTTAAGTTAACTTATCTGTAACATGCTCCAATTAGTAATCATGAGAGCTCCAATTAGTAGTTTTTAAAAGAACATAGTTTTATTTACATTTATGTATACTACACATACAAACGCGCACGCATAAGTATGTGTATTTTACGCGCTTTTCCCTATAAAAATTTATCATTTTCCTTAAACTTGGGTCAAGCTTCAACACTTTTAGTACTAGCAAAATAAAAAGAATTATTTATTTATTTCATTGAAGAGAAGGTAACTGGGTTCATCTTTGTGTGAATTTCTAGGCATTTTGATTGATTAGGTTGTAACATGAAAATTATGATTAGGAATCAAAACAAACAGACAAACATGCAAATCCAAAAAGCTAGCCATTGTCAAGCATGTCAAGTTTTCCCTTAATTCTCCTTCCTTGTTAACATTTGATATAGTTTTTTTTATTTCTTTTTTCTATTATTTATATTATTATTTTTGTTATTGATTTTCCTATTTTACTCTTCAGACTTACCCCCCAAGATTTGAAGATGACGCTAATTGAGCGATCGACCACTTTTGCAAGGTATATGAGATTTAATTGTATCCTTTTATGCCCAGTCACTTTCAGAGCCATGTATGCCTTGTTGGATCATAAACTTGATCCAAGATGAATAAATCTAGCCCAACTCATGGAAGGTTTTATGAGTAGGTATGGTTGGTAAGGTTTGAATTATTTGTGTTAGGTGTGTTAGGTATGGTTGGTGAAGTTGGTGAGTGGTAGGTTTTAATGGATGATGAGGATTTGTTTATTAGTTGAATAAATGAATGGTTGTGATTAGTTTGTTTCATGTATAAATACCCCCTCTCCCCTAAGGTTTAAACATCAAGTGAAGTAGCAAAATCTCTAAGGTGTAGAGAGTGAAAAATAAGAGTTGTAATTGGTGAGGAGTGTTGTTGAAGAAATAAAATAGTGTGTTTTTTTTTGTTTTATTTGTTAATTCTCCAACAAAGTGGTATCAGAGCTAGTTCGTGATGCTATATATAGTCATATAGCATATCAAATCGAAGATCTCGACGAGAGGAACGTGACGCCGCAAAAATAATCCCAATCCGATACCGGACGCGCCGACACTTGCCGCCGGAAGTTTTCTGTCCGGAAGCTGAGTCAACTCACCGAGTTGAACCAAGCTGAGCCGAACTGAACCAAGCCGAGCCGAGCTGAACCGAATCAAGTCGAACCGAGCCAACTCGAGCTGAACCAATCCGGACCGAACCGAGACTACCAAGCCGGTGTTGACCGTTGACCAGCGTTGACCGTTGACCGAAAGTTGACTCGAGTCCTTCCCAAGGTTTTTCGACGTGCCGGATCCATCTGTGCTTTCAGAATCTCCAAATTCTCACTCAATTTGTGAGTTATGGCAAACGGTGGTATGATGTCATTTCAAGTTCCACAATTAAAGGGAAGTAAATTTGACAATTGGAGTATTAAAATGAAGGCTCTATTGGGCGCACATGACGTATGGGATGTCGTGGAGAAAGGCTTTATTGTGCCAGAAAATGAAGCCACTTTAACTTCGGCGCAGAAGGAGAATTTAAAAGACTTGAATAAGAAAGAGAATAAAGCAAAGTATCTCATCTTTCAATCATTAGATGAAGATGCTTTTGAAAAGATTGCTGGTGCAACCTCCTCAAAAGAAGCATGGGAGAAACTAGAGACCTCTTACAAAGGAGCGGAGCAAGTTAAGAAGGTTCGTCTCCAAACATTACGAGGATATGAGTCCTTACACATGAAGGCGTCGGAGTCAATTTCTGACTACTTTACTCGGGTTGTGACCGTTTCCAATGAATTAAAAAGAAATGGCGAGGAGTTAAAAGAGGTAAGGATCATTGAAAAGATACTTCGATCAGTAGACTCGAAGTTTGACCATATTGTTGTAACAATTGAAGAAACAAGAGATCTGGAGGATATGACGATCGAGCAACTTCAAAAAAGGTTGCAAGCCTATGAAGAAAAACAAAAAAAGAAGCAAGGAATCGAAGAACAACTTCTCAAGATGGAAGTCAATCCAAAGAAAAGAGAAGAAAGCTCCGACAACGAGAGAAGGCACTATGTCCGAGGTAGAGGTCGAGGACGAGGTAGAGGTCGTGGTCATGGACGAGGTTGGAATTTCAACAACAACAATTCCAATTATGCTAAAGGAGAAAGCTCAACCAGAGGACGAGGCAGAGGCAGAGACAATCCAAGATCGAGGTATGACAAATCCCAAGTACAGTGCTATAATTGTCAAAAGTTTGGGCATTATGCTTGAATGCGAGCTCAAGCACGAGAAGAGAAAGTGAACTATTCTGAAGAGAAAAATGGTGAAGATGGCACACTTTTACTAGCACGCAATGACACAAGTGGAGGTCAAGAAAATACATGGTATCTTGACACAGGTGCTAGCAATCATATGAGTAGAAACAGAAGCATGTTCGTGGAACTAAGTGAGTCTGTGAATGGCAATGTTGCTTTTGGAGATGATTCAAAAGTACCAGTAAAGGGTAGAGGTAACATTCTCTTTCGTGCAAAAGATTGTAGCCACCAAATAATTTCGAATGTTTACTATGTGCCCAATATGAAAAGCAACATTCTTAGTTTAGGTCAACTTTTAGAAAAAGGCTATGATATTCATTTAAAAGATTATAATCTTTTCCTAAGAGATGACAAAGGAAATCTAATTGCCAAGGTGAGAATGTCAAAGAATAGAATGTTTCCTTTAAATATTCAAAATGATGTTGCAAAATGTCTCAAAGCCTATCACAAAGATCAATCCTGGACTTGGCATCTTCGATATGGGCATCTCAACTTTGGAGGACTGGAGCTACTATCTAAGAAGAACATGGTGAAAGGCTTACCATACATCAATCACCCTGATCAACTTTGTGAAGGATGTTTACTTGGTAAGCAGTTTAGAAAGAGCTTTCCAAAGGAGTCAAACTCAAGAGCTCAGAAGCCACTCGAGCTCATCCATACTGATGTGTGCGGTCCATTCAAGCCAAACTCCCTTGGTAAAAGTAACTACTTACTTCTCTTCATAGATGATTTTTCAAGAAAAACTTGGGTGTATTTTTTTAAGCAAAAATCAGAAGTTTTTGAAGCTTTCAAGAAGTTTAAAGCTGCATTTGAAAAAGAAAGTGGATACCAGATTAAAGGCATGAGATTTGATCGAGGTGGAGAGTTCACTTCCAAAGAATTTTTAGAGTTTTGTGAAGTAAATGGAATTCGACGCCCTTTGACAGTTCCAAGATCCCCCCAACAAAATGGTGTTGTAGAAAGGAAGAACAGAACCATCCTCGACCTGGCAAGAAGCATGCTTAAGAGTAAGAGGCTACCTAAAGAATTTTGGGCTGAAGCAGTTGCATGTGCAGTCTACTTATCCAATCAATCTCCAACAAGAAGCGTGTGGGGCAAGACACCACAAGAAGCTTGAAGTGGAAGAAAACCCGACATCACCCATCTAAGAGTTTTCGGAAGTATTGCCCATGTACATGTACTAGACGAAAGTAGAGCCAAGTTGGATGACAAAAGTGAGAAGTTCATCTTCATCGGCTACGGCAACAACTCCAAAGGATACAAGCTTTACAATCCAAACAACGGGAAGATCGTGATCAGTCGAGATGTAATTTTTTATTAAGAAGGAGAATGGGATTTTGGCTCTGGTGTGGATGACTTCAACTTCTTTCCCATTAAAGAAGATGATCATACACAGATAAAACAAGTAGACGAACAACAAGAGCCTGCCACTCCACCTATTTCACCAGCACCAACTACATGCGGAGATTCACCGCCGTCTTTCTTAAATGAAAAAACCGAAGAACGTACAAGGAGTCTTCAAGATCTCTATGAGGTAACTGAGAGACATGATAATATCACTCTCTTTTGCCTCTTTGCTGATTGTGAGCCACCAACTTCAGAAAACTAGATGAGAAGTGGAGAATTGCAATGGATGAAGAAATCAAAGCCATTGTGAAGAATAATACTTGGGAGCTTACTACTCTTCCAAAAGGTCACAAGGCGATCGGTGTCAAATGGGTGTATAAAACAAAAAGAAATGCGAAGGGAGAAATTGAAAGGCACAAGGCGAGGCTAGTTGCAAAAGGCTATAGTCAAAAGGCTGGCATAGACTATGACGAGGTATTTGCTCCTGTAGCTCGACTTGAAACTATTAGACTTATTATTTCTTTGGCTGCTCAGAACAAATGGAAGATTTTTCAAATGGATGTGAAGTCTGCTTTCTTGAATGGATTCCTTGAAGAAGAAGTTTACATCGAACAACCATTAGGCTATGTGGTGAAAGGACATGAAGACAAAGTTTTGAGATTGAAGAAAGCTCTTTATGGGTTAAAGCAAGCACCAAGGGCATGGAATAGCGGTAATTGACAAGTATTTTCAAGAGAAAGGCTTCACCAAATGCCCATATAAACATGCTCTCTACGTCAAAGAAAAAGATGGAGATATTTTGATTGTGTGCCTATATGTGGATGATCTCATCTTCACTGGAAGTAATCCAAGCTTGTTTGAAGAGTTCAAGAGAGTAATGATCAAAGAGTTCGAGATGACTGACATCGGACTGATGGCATATTACCTCGGCATTGAAGTCAAGCAAAGGAAGAAGGCATATTTATCTCAGAAGAAAGCTATGCATTGGAGTTTGTCAAGATGTTAAAGATGAATGATTGTTTTCCTATAAGCACTCCAGTGGAATGCTGAGTCATGTTATCTAAACATGATGAAGGCGAAGATATAGATCCAACATTCTTTAAAAGTTTGGTTGAAGCCTACGTTATTTGACATGCACAAGACCGATATATCCTTTATCTGTTGGACTTGTGAGCCGATACATGGAGAATCCAAAGACCACCCATTTTAAAGTGCAAAAAGAATCCTTCGCTACATCAAAGGTACAACTAATTTCGGCTTGCACATATACTCATTTTCTAATGACTTGTTGGATATAGCGATAGCGATTGGGGTGGAGATGTAGATGATCGAAAGAGCACCACGGGATTTGTGTTCTTCATGGGAGATACGCTTTCACATGGATGTCAAAGAAGCAACCAATTGTCATGCACGTTATCCACCGCCGTGTGGAAGGCTGAATATGTAGCCACATCAAGTGTTTGTCATGCAATTTGGCTCGAAATTTCTTTGAAGGAGTTGAGTTTGGCAAAAGAAGAGCCAACCGAGATTTGCGTTGATAACAAATCAGCAATTGCCCTATCCAAGAATCCAGGGCTTTCATGATCAAGTAAACACATGACACTCGCTATCATTTCATAAGAGAGTGTATTGCAAGAAAAGAAGTGCAAATCAAGTATGTAAAATTACAAGATCAAGCGATATCTTCACTTTAAGCCACAAGCAAGAAGACTTTGTAAGATTCAGAAGTTTGCTTGGTGTCACAGGATCAAGTTTAAGGGGAGGTGTTGGATCATAAACTTGATCCAAGATGAATAAATCTAGCCCAACTCATGGAAGGTTCCATGAGTAGGTATGGTTGGTGAGGTTTGAATTATTTGTGTTAGGTGTGTTAGGTGTGGTTGGTGAAGTTGGTGAGTGGTAGGTTTTAATGGATGGTGAGGATTTGTTTATTAGTTGAATAAATGAATGGTTGTGATTAGTTTGTTTCATGTATAAATACCCCCTCTCCCCTTCGGTTTAAACATCAAGTGAAGTAGCAAAATCTCTAAGGTGTAGAGAGTGAAAAATAAGAGTTGTAATTGGTGAGGAGTGTTGTTGAAGAAATAAAATAGTGTGTTTTTTTTGTGTTTTATTTGTTAATTCTCCGACATGCCTACACCTTGCCTATTTTTCTGAGTAATTTTTCATTCATCCTATTCACTGTTCCTCTTTCGTTGGCATGGATTTGTAGGTCACGAAATTTTAAATTTGTTGGTATCCATATAACGCTGTTCAGCCACTAAACTTCATTGACAATATTATGTTGACCTACAACTTTTAGGAGAAATGTGTGCCTGCATCATGCTGCTATTTTGCCTATAACAATCTCACTGTTTTGTAGAGCTATAAATCTCATCGCCAGTCATTGCACCATTCCCAACAATACCAACAGAGCCATTAGTTGTGTTGACGATGTCGCGGTACTTTTTTTTTTCAAAATTATATTACATCATTAATAATTGATTTTTAATAATAATATATTTTATTATTTACTGATGGCTTAATATCAATTAAATTGAGTTTGAAAAATTTTTAGTATTTAAGCAAAAAAAAAAAATCCAGTAGTTTTTAAAGAGAAAATATTAAGTGCTTTCGACGTGTAGATTGTCTCTAGTTGAATTCTTGACTCATGCATGTTTCCCATGAAAAAAATTCAATAACAGAGGGAATACACAAGAGAGCACCTAGTATTTTCTCATATGTAGAATTTACCACAAATTTTTGTGCTAGCTATTTTATACAAATATTTGTGGTGAAACAGTTAAATTTGAATGGAAATATCACATGATCCATGTACTTGATAATGTTTTTCCACTTCAATTTGTACACAAAATAGTTTATACAAAGAGTTTATGATTACGCCATAAGTTTTTGGTGAATGAAATCTTATTTTCATCAGTTTGTTTTATATTTTAGCAGACATTGAAGATATTAATTAGCACAGACTAGAATAACATTTTTGTTTGCTAAAATATTAGATATAGTTTTTTTTTTTAAATTCCCTTTTTGCTGCACATACAATATATGGCGCATCACCACCATATATAATAAGCTCAATGAATTTTTCTTGGCTGCCATTTCCAAAATGAATGTAATTGCCTAATTTCTTTTTTTATGAGCAATACAGTGGATTTCATGTGTTTTGATAATATGGCAACTTTGTGATGAATTTATTAGTAAGGTCATGAATTTATCTATTCTTAGTTGTTACCTTACCCTATTCTCTTTATATAATTGTTAATGAATTAAATTCTTTAGGGTTGAAGGTATCTCATTTAGTAACTTTACACCTTGTATTAGATTTTGAAAAATATGGTAAGATGATAAGGTAACAACTTAGCATAGATAAATTCTTGATCTTATACTAATTAATTCTACCCGTCTTTCCTCTTATAAATTCATCCCAAAATGACCATATCGGAGCGCAGGAAAATCATTGTTCATAAAAAAGAAACTAGCCAGATATCATTGATTTTGGAAATGGCAGCCAAGAAAACCAAAGGGAGACAGAAGGTTGAGATGGGAAAGATAGAATGAAATCTTATTTTCATCAATTTGTTTTATATTTTGACAAACATTGAGGATATTATTTAGTAAATACTAGGGTAACATTTTAATTTGCAAAAATATCAGATACACTTTTAAAAATTATCCCTTTCCTGCTGCACTTGTATGGCTTTACTACCATACATAATAAGCTCAATTAATTGTTCTTGGCTGCCATTTCCAAAATGAATGTAATTGCCTAATTTCTTTTTTTTTTTTAATGCAGTGATTTTCATGTACTTTGGTATAGTAACTTTGTGATGAATTTATACGAGGAAAGACACAAAGAATTAGTTAGTAAGGTCATGAATTTATCTATTCTAAGTTATTGCCTTAATCGATTCTCTTTTTATAATTATTAACGCATTAAATTTTATAGAGTTTAAGGTTTCTTATTTAGTGATGTTACACCCATGTATTAGACATTAAAACATGGTAAGATAATAAGGTAACAACTTAATGAGATACATTAAACGCTAAAGTTAATACAAGGGTGTAAAGTTACTAAATGAGATACCTTAAACTCTAACGAATTTAATGCATTAATAATTATGAAAAGAGAATCGGTTAAGGCGGCAACTTAGAATCCATAAATTCTTAATATTATACTAAGTAATTAATTAAGCGCGTCTTTCCTCCTATAAATTCAACCCAAAATGACCATATCGGAGCACAAGAAAATCATTGTTCATAAAAGGGAAACTAGCCAATTATCATTAATTGTGGAAATAGCGGCCAAGAAAACCAAAAGGAGACAAAAGATAAGATGAAAAAGATTGAGAATGAGGATGGTCGGCTGATAACATTCTCAAAACGTACATCCGGGATCTACAGGAAGGTCAGTGAAATTGTGACTCTCACAGTCTCTGCGATTGCCAGGCTGGTGTTCTCACAATCTGGGAAGCCTTTCTCATTCGGAAACCCCTCCATTGAAGCTGTTGCAAACCGCTTCCTGGGGTTGAACTGCCAGGTTAGAATAATGAACTCAATCAGCAGCATAATGAGCTGCTTCGCCAATTGGATGAGGAAATGGAAAGGGAGAAGACGTTGAAGTAGATGAGGAAGCGGAAAAAGACTCAGCCGCGTTGGTGGGAAACCCCAGTTGATGAGTTCAACCATCAGGAGCTGCTTCAAATGGATGCAACAATTGATAATCTGAGTAGAACTTTTATTGCCAAACTCAATGAGAAGACTGCTGCTGCCTCTTCCTCTGCGGCACCTCCTATGTATTTTCATCATGGACTTGGATCCTCTCCTATGCAGTTTCTCTCCTAGTCCTCCTAGGCTTTCAAGGTATTTATCTATAAAAATTATGAAGCTGCAGGTCCAAATGATCAACTTGAAAGTGCTAAAAAGCTACCAACGTTAAATGCATATGATATAATTGAGAATGCAACTTATCGTAATGGCCAACAGTTGGAAATAATTTTGCAAGAACCACTGGCAGCGATACTCAAATTAATCTGTCAAAACGTTCATGTAACTAACTGATTCGCATTTGGTGAACTAGATTTATTGTCATAAACTTCACTTTCCAATTACATAATCGAGTTATTTAAACCATGGTCATAATAGCAAGTGGATAAATATACTCCGAAAACTAAGTAGGTGAAATTGCTGTATTGAAATTTAATTAAAAATAAAGATAAATGATTTAGTGGGCCATCAAAATAAATATAGGTAAAGACTTATGTGTAAATTTTGGATGGAGACAAAAAACATCACCCACCAAATATCATCGCTGCCCAAAAGTTTTACTTAAAATTAGGTGACTGAGTGGCAGTTAGAATTTGAGATTCAGAGATGAAGATGAAAGATACATTTCATTATTCACAGCACAATTAAAATGAGGCTCACCTTAGTGTATTTATAGTAGCTACAGGAATCTTCCAGATTTACTTAAATAGAAGCTGAGCATTTTGTTTACAGCTATAACAGGATAACAACCTTCAAAACTAACTGACTTGAACACAATTGATATAAACGGTTTGCATATAGCTAACAAACTTCATGACTCAGCTGCATGGGAATCTTTGTAAGACTATTTTGCCATCTAGAACAATCCAATTTGTCGCATGTGGTTAACAACATCATTATTGAATGAGCTGTTGAATATGTTGTTGAGCACATTTCTGCTGGTACTCTAATGTGAGCAAAACCAAGTTCAACTTCACCAGATATTTCAACACCCCTTCTCAAATTTAAGTCTTTTGAGAAGACTTTAAGGTTGCTTCTGAAGAAGTTAAACTTGGGATAAGTGAGAGGTTTAGTTAGAATGTCAGCAGTCTGATCATTGCTCGAAACAAAAGCAATTTCAACCTTTTTTCTTTCAACTTTATTCCTGACAAAATGAAAGTCTATTTCTATGTGCTTAGTTTTAGGATGAAGCATTGGATTTGTAGCTATAATAGCTGAACTTGTGCCGTTACTTAGTAGTAGAGGTGAGCTCAAAAGTTTTAAATCTAGTTCTTTCAGAACAGAACAAACCCAGGTTATTTCTAAGCAAGCTATGTCCATAGCTCCGTATTCAGATTCAGCAGATGACTTAGAAATTACACTTTGTTTCTTTGAGTGCCAACTGATAAGATTTCCACCCAAAAACACACAATAGCCACTTATTGATCTTCTGTCATCTAGATCACTACTCCAGTCAGCATTTGAGTAGGTCACTAGATCTAGATAGTTAGATTGCTTGAACATCAGTCCACAATCAACAGCTTCTTTTAGATACCTTAATACTCGCTTGCAAGCTATCCAACGAGGCTTATAAAGGATTAACCTAAATTGACTTAACTTGTTTACGACATATGCAATTTTTGGTCTGGTTAATACAGCATACTGTAATCCTCTAATCGCTCTTCTGTATTGAGTTGAATCTGTAAGAACTTCCCCCGTGCTTTTGCTTAGTTTCTTAGGAGTTGCCAGTGGTGAGTAAACTCCATTACAGTTCTTCAAATCAAATTTGGCAAGAAAATCTTTGATTTACTTGGTCTGAGCCGGAACCAAAGTATCTTTGCTTCTGATGACTTCAATTCCAAGAAATAAGTTAAGTTGTTCCAAATCTTTAAGAGCAAATGTACTACCTAGACTATAAATGAGCTTTTCAACTTCAAAATTACTGCTTCTAGTTACAATAATATCATCAACATAGATATAATATAGTCACATCTCTACCATTTCTCTTGAAGGATAATGATGTGTCTGACTTTGCTCTAATGAACTCCCCTGACTCAAAACTGACCTGAGTTTTTTAAACCAGACTCTTGGTGCTTGTTTCAATCCATAAAGAGTCTTTTTCAATTTACAAACATAATTTGGATGAACTAAAACCTCAAAACCTTCTGGTTGAGGCATATACATAGTTTCTATTAGCTCACCATTTAGAAATGCATCATTAATATCCACTTGTCTCAGTTTGTAAGAAGCTCTTTGCTACAAGCCTGGCTTTGTACTTATTAATGGATCCATCTGAGCTTTGTTTTACTCTAAAAATTCATTTGTTTTCCACAAGCTTTATATTTTGATATGGAGGAACTAAACACCAAGTCTGGTTTCTTGTTAGAGCATTGAACTCTTCCTGCATTGCATTTTTCCATCTAATATCATTTAAAGCTTTAGCAACACTAGAGGGTGTTTCAAGTGAGAGGGCTTTTTCAGTGTTGTATATCTTAGGTTTGCATATGCCTGTTTTGGCCCTGGTTATTATGGGATGTGTAGACATGCGTTGAGGTGTAGGCTGATGATTTTCAGGCATTTGATTTTTTGGCTCAGGTTGATTTGATGAGGTTTTAGGGGAAGCATGTGAATTTGATACATTATCATTTTGGGAATGTGTCTGACTGATGTTGTTATCAGGATTTTGATCATTAGGGAGGGTGTGTGGACTGTTTGTGTTTTCATAATTGTTTGAATCAGCTACTGGTGCCTTATTACTTTGATTCTCAGAGGGAAATGATATTGTAATGAAATGGCTAATAGTGTTTGTATACTCTGGTGAATAGAAAGATTTTGATATCATAAAATCCTGATCAGTTTGAAAAGGAAATGAGTTTCCATTGAAGTTGACATGAGTAGTAATGAAGATTCTACCACTTCAGTTCAAACATAGGTAACCTTTATGTATATTACTAAAACCAAGGTGTACACATTTTGAAGTATGAAAATCAAATTTATGATTGTTGTAAGGTCTTAGAAATGAATAGCACTCACAACCAAAAATTCTAATTAGGGAATAATTAGGTTTCTTTGAATAAAGGGCTTCGAAAAATGTTAGGAGGTCCCGAATCTGTATAACTATTCTGAGTTGTCACCTTACCATGTTTTCTTTATAATTGTTAATAAATTCAATCTTTGGAGTTTATGGTATTTCACTTTGAAACTTTACACACTCGTCTTTATAGTTGTTAATGAATTAAATTGTTTAGAGTTCGAAGGTATCTCATTTAGTAACTTATACACTTGTATTAAATTTTGAAATATATGGTAAGTTTACAACTTATACAGAGAAATTTGTGACCTTATACTAATTAAATCCACGCGTCTTTCCTCTTATAAATTCATAAAAAAATCACCATATTAGAGCACAGAAAAATCGTTGTTCATAAAAGAGAAACTAGCCAATTACATTGATTTTGGAAATGGCAGGTAAGAAAACCAAAAGGAGACAAAAGATTGAGATGAAAAAGATCGAGAATGAAGATGAGAGATTAATAACATTCTCTAAACGTAGATCAGGGATTTACAAAAAGGCCAGTGAGTTTGTGACTCTCACTAGCTCTGCGATTGCCATCGTTGTGTTCTCACAATCTGGGAAGCCATACATCTTTGTCAGCCCTCCGTCAAGGCTGTTGCAAATCGCTTCCTTGGGATGAGCCAGCTGCATAATGACAACATTCATCCGCTAGTTAAGGCTTATCGCCACGCGAGAATTAACGAGCTGAATCAGCAGCACAATATCTGCTGCGCCAGCTGGATGAGGAGAAGGAACAGGAGAAGATGTTGAAGCAGATGAGGAGGGTTAAAGAGACTCAGCCGCGTTGGTGGGAAACCCCAGTTGATGAGCTCAACCTGCAGGAGCTGCTTCAAATGGATTCAGCCGTTGATGATCTGCACCAAACTTTTCTTGCCAAGATCAATGAAAAGACTGCTGCTGCTGCCGCCTCTTCCTCCGTGGCACCTCCCATGTATTTTCATAATAAATAATATGCCTCATTTTCCATTTGATTTGGCAATTATTGTAGAATATCAGAGGCTTCGGGTCCAAATGATCAACTTGATAGTACTTAAAAATTACCAATCGTAACTGCCTATGATATAATTTGAGAATGCAAGTTATTGTTGTGCCTAAAAATGGGACATAACTTGGAGAGCATCATTATCAAGCAATACTCAGATTAATCTGTCAATTTGTCCAGGTAATTTACTGATTCATGCTTTGTGAACTAGATTTATTTTCAAAAACCCAACTTTCCAAATACATCATCGAGCCAGCTATTTAAACCATGCTCATAATAGCAAGTAGATAAATTTACCTCAAGGAAGTGGATCGCTATAAATATATTTGAATTTCCTCAAATTGAAATCTGATTGAAAATTAAAGATAAAGGATTTTGGTGGGCAACCAAAAGATATAAATGTATGTATAAGGTTTCAATGGAGGTATAAATCCTTGCCTACTAAATACTAACCGCTATCCTCAAGTATTTCTAATCGAACTTTGGTGATCGTGTGCAAAGTGAATTCATGGCCAACTGAGCTACACTTGTGAGACTTACGGTTCCATATAACTGTTTGTAACATTGAGAAATAAGTCTTTTGCACGTAAAATCTTAACAGAAATTTCACAACCATTCAGGTATAATAGAATTATATAAAAAGAATTAGGTAAACTTCAATTCATTTCCTAAATAGAATGACAATCTTCAATATACTCCGCAAAAGTGTGAAAAGCTCAATCTACCTTGATTTTAGTTATAAAGATGATAGAAAATAGGGGGCGCTTTGATGGAATTATATATAAATAATTAAGGTAGATTGTCATTCTAAAGAATTTAACATAGTAAAATGAAGCGGCAATTATGGCACAGTTATTGAACAAGCATGTGGAGTATGAAAGGATGACGTGATCGCAGTCTTAGCAACAAGAGACAGAAAGAAAAGATGCATGAACTAGGAATGCTTGAAAATCTTCGTTTCAAGACATTACCCTAAGCAGTTTTCGCACATCTACCATTTGTAGGCCTATCACCTACTCATACAGAGAGATAAATTAATTGAGGACAACCAAAATCTTGCAATTTTTTGCTGTTTCGCCGAGCATAATTTCGGAAAGATATATTAATTGATGACAACCAAAAGCCTTGAAATTTTAATAATTAGTGGAGTGATTGTGAGGCTAATTAGGTAAAAAATTAAAAAAACTTTTAATATTGGCAAAATAATAATCCATCGGTAGAAGTAATTAAGAAGTAAACCCACTATTCAAGTATTAAAATATTTGCACTTCCTCAGTGGGTGTTTAAAACGGTGGGATATTTTCAATCCACAATTTATGTATATCCGTTCCGTTTTAGAAAATTAATTTTAAAAAATTCAAACAATAAATATAAATAATTTAATCTGTCTAGAATAATAATAATAATAATAATACATTTAATATAATTTTAAAATTTTAGATTATTATATTTATTTTAATAATATATTTCTATTTGTTTTGAAATTTAATTTAGTATAGTAAAATATGTCTAACAGATTGTAAATATTAAAATATGTTTTATAATATTGAAACTATATTAAATGCATATATTATTATATTTATTTTTAATATTATGTTTCTATTCATTATAAAACATCGGAAGCAATTTTTTTGGGTTAATAGAAATAAATGGTATAATAGTCAAAAGGCAGTTTTGGTGTCACTTATTAAAAATATAAAGGCCTGTGTTATCATTTTTCCAAACCTTGGGGGTGTAGCCATATTTTGCTTTTAAATTGAGCCAAAAAAAAATTATTACAATCACATTTTTTTCCCTTTTTAATTTGCTTATTCCATTATGTAGAATTAGTTTTTTCAAGTATGTTTGGAGAAAGATGTTCTTTTAATTGTTTATAGCATTATGCTATCACAAGTATTGTTGTTCTATTGTTTTCATTAACTAGGCAAATTTGAGTTAACTTATTTATAACAACCTTCAATTAGTAATCATGGGAGCTCCAATTAGTAATTTTTGAAAGAACATAGTTGTATTTACATTTATGTATGCTACACATACAAACGCACACACATAAGTACGTGTATTTTACGCGCTGTTCCCTATAAAGATTTAACATTTCCCTTAAACTTGGGTCAAGCATCAACACTTTTTGTACTAGCACAATAAAAGAATTATTTATTTATTTTATTGAAGAGAAGGTAATTGAGTTCATCTTTGTGTGAATTTCTAGGCATTTTGATTGATTAGGTTTTAACATGAAAATTATGATCAAGAATCAAAACAACCAGACATGCATGCAAATCCAAAAAGCTAGCCAGTGTCAACCATGTCCAGTTTTCCCTTAATTCTCATTCCTTGTTAACATTTGATATAGTTTTTTAATTTCTTTTTCTATTATTTATATTATTATTTTTGTCATTGATTTTCCTATTTTACTCTTCAGACTTACCGCCCAAGATTTGAAGATGACACTAATTGAGGGATCGACCACTTTTGCAAGGTATATGAGATATAATTGTGTCCTTTTATGCTCAGTCACTTCCGGAGCCATGGATGCCGACATATTGCCTATTTTTCCAAACAACTTTTCATTCATCCTATTCACAGTTCCTCTTTCGTTGGCATGGATTTGTAGCACAAGAAATTTTAAATTTGTTGGTATCCATATAACGCTGTTCAGCCACTAAACTTCATTGACAATATTATGTTGACCTACAACTTCTGGGAGAAATGTGTGCCTGCATCATGCTGCTATTTGGCCTATAACAATCTCACTGTTTTATAGATCTATAAATCTCATCGCCAGTCATTGCGCCATTCCCAACAATACCAACAGGGCCATTAGTTGTGTTGACGATGTCACGGTACTTTTTTTTCAAAATTATATTACATCATTAATAATTGATTTTTAATAATAATATATTTTATTATTTACTGACGGCTTAGTATCAATTAAATTGATTTTAAAAAATTATAAGTATTTAAACCAAAAAAAAACATATTCAGTAGTTTTTTAGTTTTTTAAGAGAAAATAATAAGTGCTTTCGACGTGTAGATTGTCTCTAGTTGAATTTTTGACTCATGCATGTTTCCCATGAAAAAATTCAATAACAGAGGGAATACACAAGAGAGCACCTAATATTTTCTCATACGTAGAATTTACCACAAATTCTTTGTACAAGCTATTTTATACAAATATTTGTGGTAAAACAGTTAAAGTTGAATGGAAATATCATATGATCCATAGACTTGGTAATGTTATTCCACTTCAATTTGTACACAAAATAGTTTATACAAGAACTTATGATTACGCCATAAGTTTTTGGTGAATGAAATCTTATTTTGATCAGTTTGTTTTATATTTTAGCAGACATTGAGGATATTAATTAGCATAGACTAGAATAACATTTTAGTTTGCTAAAATATTAGATATATTTTTAAAAAATGTCTCTTTTTGGTGCACATATATGGCACATCACTACTATATATAATAAGCTCAATGAATTTTTCTTGGCTGCCATTTCCAAAATGAATGTAATTGCCTAATTTCTATTTTATGAGCAATACAATGGTTTTCATGTGCTTTGATAATATGGCAACTTTGTGATGAATTTATAGGAGGAAAGACACAAAGAATTCATTAGTAAGGTCATGAATTTATCTATTCTTAGTTGTTAACTTACCCTATTCTATTTTTATAATTGTTAATGAATTAAATTCTTTAGGGTTGAAGGTATCTCATTTAGTAACTTTACACCTTGTATTAGATTCCATATTTTTCAAAATCTAATACAAGGTGTAAAGTTACAAAATGAGATACCTTCAACTCTAAAGAATTTAATTCATTAACAATTATAAAAATAGAATAGGGTAAGGTAACAACTTAGCATAGATAAACTCTTGACCTTATACTAATTAATTCTACGCGTCTTTCCTCTTATAAATTCATCCCAAAATGACCATATCGGAGCGCGAGAAAATCATTGTTCATAAGAAAAGAAACTAGCCAGATATCATCGATTTTGGAAATGGCAGCGAAGAAAACCAAAGGGAGACAAAAGATTGAGATGAAAAAGATTGAGAATGAGGGTGGTGGGTTGATCACGTTCTCAAAATGTAGATCTGGGATCTACAAGAAGGCCAATGAGCTTATGAATCTCACTGGCTCAAAGATTGCCATTCTGTTGTTCTCACTGCTGGGATTATGCGCTCTTTTAAAAGCACAATAATTTATTTTCTTATTAATAAAATATTTGAGATATTTTCAATTGCATAAATATAATGAATAAGGTTCGTTTAATCATATTATATGTATTTATGTGATCATCATATGGATTCACAAAAGACATAAATACAAGTTATCTTATGATTAAATAAATAAACTTCACAGTTGATAAATAGAGTTGGGTGCTCTATTTATGTTTAGACTGTAGTAAATTCATTGAATGATTTGTCTTAATCATGTATGAATTTACTAATGTAGTTTGACTACATTGAGTTGGATCACATATGAGATTTAATTAATCTTAAAATGACTGTCAGACTTATTAAATCTCATAGGCATTGATTTTACTGTAATCTTAATCTTGAGTTATTTATAATTTCATGATTGTAATTGTTATTCCATTTGAGTTACCAATGGGCACGACATACACTTGTAGTCAAGATTACTCGGTATCTTGGTGGGAGCAATTATGAGTATTGGAGTTATAGATTAACAATATAAAATTTGTACAACACATCTCTTGATTGGTTTTCGGCACTTGATCATACAATTCTCTGGCCAGAGTGTGTCAACATATTTAGTATGTTGAAAATGATCATTAGAGAAAACCAGTAAGTATCAAGGAACAAGATGTAATTAAATTGATTGGACAATTGAGATATCAATTTAATTAACGATGTGGTACAAAAGATTGTGCAATAAAGAGATCAATGTGACATGGGTCGAATTATTATTCGAAAACACTATCCCAGATAGCATACAATTATGGAGGTCAATTCCAATCTTTTAGTGGAGTAAATTTAGAATTAAATAATTGGGCTAGTTTAATTACAGGCCTAATTATTATAGCCACTATTGTATGTACCCATATGATCCCCGGGTTAGCTCATTTAATTGACTGCACCGCTATTGGATTAATAAGTAAGAGAACTAGCTATTTGGATTAAAAGCCTAAATATATTATTTAGTGGAAGGCTCCATATATTGTGCTTGCATCTAAGGGGTCTTGTGTTATTTTACAAGGTGAGCCCCTATGACAAGAAGAAGTAACGTTACTTTTGATTTTATTATTTTTAATTTAAATTAAATTTGATTTAATAGAATTAAAAATATAAAAATATGGAGTCTAGGGTTTCCACTAAGATAAAGATATAAAATGTCTTATTTTATCCCAAAAAAAGAGGAGGCCACATTATACAGATTAGAGAAAAAGATATTTTCTCTCTAATTTTAAGAGAAAATTTTTCTCCTGCTAATTGGTTTTAGTGGTGGTAAAGGCGCACAGACGTGAAGTGCAGATCAAACCTAAGTCATAACCTGGAAGATCATTAGTGACAGATCGTGGTCTAACAAACGTGGTGGTAATGGATCGTGATGTAACAGGCGTAGTGGTGATGGATCGTGATCTGGGAAGCCTGGATTAATTTCAATTGTTCATCTTCTCGGATTATCAAGGTATGATTTTCTAGATTATGTATTCCTACATATTGTATGAGATCGGTCTTAAAAGTTTTTATAAAAATTTGAAAAAAACTGATTTTTCTCCAACAATTGATATCAGAGTCATCTCATGTTAATATATAAGAATATCATATGAAATCAATCTTGATATTTATGTATTAAAGTAGCACAATTTATTAAGATATATATTATTTGTTTAATATATGAATAAAACATGCTTTTGGTTTGTTTTTTTTTTTTTCACTTATGAACTAAACTCCCCCTAAAATGAAACATTAAAAACTACAAAATGATAAAATACCAATTTGAATGATAAATATCATTATTGATACGTTAATGAAGTACAAAAATTTTAACTATTAGAGATTATAACTCAATGAATAATAAAATTTTACTTATCTTAAATTCAATTGATGGTTTGTGAGATTGGACTATTTTTTAATACTTCTTTGTTAGCCAAAAAACTTGCATTTGATGGTTGTGGAATTAATGTCTTTATTGGCCACGATTTCCAAAAAAATTATTAGATTTAATCGATTATTTTTATAATTTTTAAGGTGAAATTGTAATTTTTATTTTAGGGAAAATGGTCACGTTAGTTTTCTTAAATTCCAAATGTATAACTTTAGGTAGATTTTACATTAATGAAAATGTGTATTTTTGAAAATAGTGTAAAAGCGGATGGGCGGTATATTTTGTTTTAATTCATGCACCCTCTTGATTTATTTTCACCCATTATAGTATTTAACTTTTGTAAGCCAAAATTGACATAGAAAATTTGTAAATCATTGGAGAATAATCACGAATGTCAGATCAAAGCAACGAAGGTCGGAAATTTCAACACACCACACGACGTTGCACGCGGAGCCACGGGCTGCCAGCAGCTTGTGGCGTTGGCGGCGATGGCAAACTTGGCTTTGATGGCGGTTGTCTGGTGTGGAAATAGTGAACAGCGGCTGGGCTTTTGGTGATGACGGCTGGAGAAGAAAGAAAAAGATGGATTTAGAGGGTTTCAATGGTTTTTATTATTGAGATCTCTATGGTGCCATAGTATTTTTCTTTGGGCAGACAATTTTGAATTTTTTTCATTTAAGTCCAAAAATAGTTTTGGACTTAATGAATCTTAGTTTTAGGCCCAATTGAAATTGAGCTTATTGGATTAAAATGTATATATAAAATTTGACACATTAAATTTATTTTTGGTCCAAAAGTTTTATTTTTTAAAAAAATTATTTATTTTTTTTCAAACTTAAATTGGACCAATAATAAATTTAAAAGCTCAATTTCTCCTAGTCCATTAACAACGACAAGCCTATGGAAGATGGACATTGACAAGAAGCCCAATGAAGATTAGACTTAGGGTTAATGTATTTTTCTGTTTTAGGAAAGCCATGAATTAAGATTATTTAATTATTTTTCTATATGTTATGTTGTGATGAACTTTTTCAAAGATAAAATTGAAATAGTTTTCAATCGATTGATCACCCCAACGGTGACTATTGATAAGAAAAATACATAGATTGAAATAATGGTTGTACACTCAACTAAATTTTGTTACTAACCTTCACAACGAAGTTCTGGTAACAAATTTAGGCCCAAAAGGATAACGATAATTATTTATCATGTCTCTATATGAAAATAAATAATTCAATGGATAATTGGGGCTAGTAAGTGTAGACATGGTTTCCCCAATAGATAGCTTGTCAAAGCGTCACTAAATTATCGTTACAATAAATTAAAATGCATTTATGTTTTTTTTGCATTTTTGTTATTTATTGTAAATATTATTTCAAAGTGTTTATGCATGTCTATTTTGTTTTTTCACAAAATGTCTTCCATCAACCCATTATTAATTATCCTTGTTAAAAATGAACTTACTGATGAAAACTTACTTAGATTGGAAACACAATCTATTTAATATTCTCACTGCTAAGAGTTGCAAATATTTGTTGACCCAACCATGCTCACCAGAACCAACATTATATGATTATAGAAATAAGAGGGAGCCTTATAAGAAATAGTACGAAGCTAACAAAATGGTTAAGTGCTATATATTGGCTTCGATTTCTATGGAACTGCATAAGAAACATCGGAGCATGGAAACAACCACTGAAATAATGGCTAGTCTTCATCAGATGTTTGGGCAAAATACTCATTTTGCCAGAGAAGCAGCGTTAAATCGTATTACAGATACTAAGATGGAAAAGGGCACAAGGTTTCGTGATCATGTCCTCAAAATGATGGACTATTTGAATGAAGTAGAGATACATGGTGTTCAAATCGATGATAAAACAAAGATTAACATGGTGATTGAATCTTTGCCTGATACATTCAAAGAGTTTAAGGTCGGCTATATCTTAAACAATAAAAATATGACCTTAATTGAATTAATGCACGAACTGCATGCTATAGAAGAATTTTATCATAGTAGAAAACTTCCTGGAAAAGGATTCTCATCAAGGCCTAAGTTGAAAGACAGGAATAAGCAAGAAAGAGTTAGGATGAGCAAATTGTCCACTAATAGAGGTGGCAAGCCAAAAGGCAAGTGTTAAAATATGGATAGAAGATTCACTAGAAGAAAGATTGTCCTAAGATTATTAAAATCAGGTATAGGAAATCTTTAAGCTTCCTAATTAGTTCAGATTTCTATTGATTCATGCAATAGTGAATTATGAGATAACTAATCTTATTTGTAATTCATTTATTTGGTTTTCAGGAAACCAAGAGATTAAGTGAAGAAAGCTTCAAACAACAGTTGAGGACATGCTTGTTTATATCAATTGAAAGGCTAGATCAATTTTACGAGACTTTAGTTTTGATATCTGTCTTTATTATTCCAAATATTAGAGGAATTTAATTTCGGTGGCTTATTTTAATAAACAAGAGTACACTGTTATTTTTTTATCCTCTGTTTACTACTTATTTTGGTTATTTATAAAGAAAATTTGTATCATATAAGTCCATTGATCTATTCAAAGCAAGATATAATGATATATAGTATATGCATTTATCTAAGAAAATAAATGTTTCTTCTAACCAATATCACCTCCATATTTATGCTCAAGTCATATAAACTATAATAAGATTCTAAGAAAATGATTAATGATAGGCTTGTTGGCCTATTAAGATTGATCATTGTAACTCTATAAATCTTATTTAGAAAAGTAATATGATAAGGATGTTCTTTTTGAGCTAAAAGTATAACATTGTATTGGATGATTTAGCGCATACAAATGTATACGGACTAATCAGTTTACATGTTATAAGACGTTTTGAGTATTCTATCAATCTTGTTGATGAATATTCATTTCATATATGTTTGTCTAAATGCGTCATGATTCCATTGCTTTTGAAATTCAAAAGGGTACATAGATAAGACATAAGCAATTAGACATGAACATAAAAGAACTTCAATATGATCGAAACAAAGAATATCTCTCTGGAGAATTCAAGCTCCATTTGGTTGTCAAATGGGATAAACTCCCACATATAATGAACATTATGATACAATAGCGTAATTAAATGGAGAAACAAGATTCTTTTGGATAAGACAAAATATATGCTAAGTGGTTTATCATTTACCTTTTTGATTCTAGATACTAGTATTTAAAACTGTAAAGTTTGTTAAAATTAGTTTCATCTACCTCTGTGTCTGCTACTCTAAGAAATTATGAAAAAGTCACAAACATAGTTTGAGACACATTCCTATTTGGAGTTTACTAGTATTTGTACTAGAATCAGAGGTAGAGAAGATGGATTCGTGTTCAAAAGCTTGCATATTTTAGGTATCTTCAAGGAATAGGGGAAAGTCTGAATTATATTCCTCAAGACAGGAATGCATTATAGACATACTCTTTGAGGAAGACTATATAAATGACTTATAACCTAAGAGTAAAGTAAAATTAGAGAAATATAAAAAAAAAGGGATCAGGTTGATGCTCAGCTTTATGGAACAGGAAGAACAACAACAACCAGCTGATCAACACAAGATTATCCCTAAACAACAATCACTTTTAGAACATCATCGTAGTGGGAGGATAATAAGGTTACCTGCGAGATATATGTTATTGGGAGAAACCTATACGGCTATCTCAGATGAACATGTATAAGATCCCACTAGTTGCAACGAAGCTCTAATAGACAGAGATGTAGAATTTAGAAAAAGGTCATGAATCAAGAAATGGAATCTATATATTCCAATAAAGTCATGGAACTTGTAGAGGCACCAAATGGGGTAAAACCTATCGAGTGCAAGTGGATCTACAAGAGAAAAAGAAGAGTAGACGGAAAGGTGGAAACATTTAAAACAAGATTAGTAGCCAAAGGGTATACTCAGAAAGAAGGAATCGATTATGAGGAAACATTTTCTCTAGTTGCTATGCTTAAATCCATCAGGATTCTGCTCTCTATTGTTCCAGTGTTAGATTATGAAATTTGGCAAATGAATGTCAAGACTGCCTTTCTTAATGGGTATCTTGAAAAAGACATCTACATGCAGCAACCGGATGGATTCATACAAAAAGGCCAAGAACACATAGTATATAAGTTGCAGAGATCCATATATGGATTGAAGCAAGTATCCCGGTCGTGGAACATTAGATTTGATCAAGTAATTAAATCGTTTGGATTCATTCAGAACATTGATGAATCGGATGTGTATAAGAAAATTCAGGGAAAATCTGTAGTCTTCCTAGTTCTTTATGTAGACGATATTCTCCTAATTGGAAACGATATAAGAGTGTTGACTACAATAAAAAGTTGGTTAGCAAAACAATTTAATATGAAAGACCTGGGAGAGGTAAGTTATTTTCTTAGTATCAAATTACTACGAGACCGGAAGAATAAAACTTTAGACTTATCTCAAGTGATCTATATTGACAAGATATTGGTTAGATTTAGCATGGAAAATTCTAAGACTGGTTTATTACCATTCAGATGGAATTGTATTCTCTAAGGATCAATTACTTAAAACATCTGAAGAGATAGAGAAAATGAAACGAGTTTCCTATGCAGAAGTTGTGGGAAGTCTCATGTATGCCATATTTTGCACTAGGCCAAACATCTGTTTTGCGGTAAGAATGGATGGTTTTCAAATCCTGGGCTTGAACACTAGACTGCAATCAAGCATATAATGAAGTATCTGAAAAGAACTAAAAATTATATACTTGTGTGTTCTAGTGATGAACTCATTCCAGTGGGTTATACTAATTCTGACTTTATGTCAGATAAGGATTCTAGAAAATCAACTTCCAATTATGTGTTTACATTAGGAAGTGGAGCTATTAGTTGGAGGAGTGTGAAATAATCTTATATCACAGACTCCACAATTAAAGCTGAATATGTGTCTGCATCTGAAGCTGCAAAAGAAGTTGTATGGCTTCGCAAGTTCCTACAAAATCTTGAGGTGGTACCTGTTGTAACTGCACCCCTTAAACTATTTTGTGATTATAGTGGTGTGTTAGCTCAATCTAAGGAACCAAAGAACCACAAGAAACAAAAACATATTGAGAGGAAGTTGTTGAGTGTTAGAAAGTGTATATTTATAACGGAGAAAATCGTCATTTTACACTCCGAGTCTCACTAACATGCCTATTTTTATGTATTTAAGTCCCTTGTAATTTAATTACGTGTGTTTTATAATAATTATGTATTTTATGTATTTTAGGGGGGCAACATGGTCATTTCATAAGGAACGAGAGATCAGATAGCAAAACGGACAGTAATTTGAACTCAGGGCAGTCGAAAACCTTAGGAGGAGCATAAAAGAATAAATGACATTGTTCACATATATGGTACTGTTTATGATACTGTTCGCATATACGGCACGATGACGTGGCATTGACCGATGAGGTGGTAGCATTTGATTGGACGAATGATGTGGCATTGACTGCTTATGTGGCATTGACTGATGAGTTGGCGTTGACCGATGATATGTCGTGATCTTATTGGAGTAAAATGATTATGTAGAGTTGACTGATGATAGGGTAGTTTGTCAGTGGACAAGAAAAAGTGCGTACAATATATGTATTACACGGAATGACAGCCCTGATGATGTGTTCTATCCAATCAGAACTTGCCACGGGGCGCAATCCTGGGCGTCCAAATTGTTTTAATCCAATGACCATGATTTACTCATTGAATCTATAAAAAGGGAGCACTCCCCCCCTAATTTGACACCTTTGAATTCATTTTTTAGCTTCATTTTCTGTAATTCCTTCTCTTTCCTATATTTTCTACGTATTTTAATAAATTCTTATTTTACTCATAATTCAATTATGAAAAGCTAATTTTCTTTTAAGTTTGCGTTGAAGGTGAAGTCTCAACATGTTCCATAGGCTTTATTTGGTAAATTTAGTTTCTCTTCCCCTCTGATTTATGTGGATGTTTTAACTTTTCGTCGACAGATAGTAATAATCTTGTCTAGATACCGCAGTGGTATCACTAGCTCTTGAAAACTTTATGAAATGACAGTTATCATGACGCTTTTAGACTTAAATCGAGATTACTTAGAGAGTAAATGTGTGTTTTTATTGCATTTTAAGGATATTTTGCATGAACATCCATTTTAGTTTATTATTAATAAATTTTGTTTGATTTAAAATAATTTGTGTGCTTAGATCATATGCATCTTTGTAGGTGCCTGGAAGCTCAAATTTTAAGGAAGGAAAACTGATGCAATAGGCTTGCAAAAATAAGGAGAGAACTTGGCTATAGAAGAATTAAAACAAATCTAGAAAAGCATGCGGTAAGCAACCATTGTTATTGTTGTAGCGGAACGTTTTGGCGATCTGCAGTTTCCTAATCTGAATGATACGTGACCTAGGCTTCCGTTTACCCTAATTTTCAACTATAAAAGGATCACACATCATAAGAAAAGAGGGGAGCCATCACCTAAAGAGAAAAACCATAAAGAAACAAAAGAAAAACATGATTCAAGAGAGAGATTGAGGGCTGCACAAGAGGAGAATTTGCATAAAGCAATTGAAAACTCAGTCCTTCTTACTCTTCTCTTGTTTTCTTGTTTACTTTTTAGTCTTGAAGATGTGTTTGATGGCTGAAATTTTATTCTTTATTTTTCTTTTGCAAACCATGAACTAAATTTATTTGTGGTTGAGTGATAAACAATCTTGATGGTGTCGTGTGTGTTTTCATGGGGTATTTTATTTTGATAGTATTTATTTTTATTCATTATTTCGGTTGATCACCCATTTAATAATACTAGATAAGGAAGAGCTACAAAAGTGCCTATCGTAGTGGAACATCTTGGAACAATACTTGGTTTTAGATTGGGTTTCCTGGATTGAGTGTTACTTTATCCCAAAAGCGCCATGCTTAATCTAAAATTAGTGATGAACTAGATATACGGATTCACCTTGTAGGGTAAATAGAACTTAAGCGTGTAATATTTTATCTTATATTAGTATAACAACTGATCACTGTTAGGTTGCATATAGATATAAGATATCCAACATGCGACAGCTGAAGATACATAAGGATTCTGTCTAGTGTTGTAGCAGATGCTGTAACATCCGAGCCAAATATTAGAAAAATATTCAAAATCATTAAGAGAGTTTATTCACTCAACTACTCCATAGTCTCATTGGTTTTATTCTTGAATTTGACGTGATAATTTACTTTGTTGTACTTTATTTATTGTGTTTTTATTTTAATTAGTATATTTGTTTCATTATTTGTTGGTGAGTCTTTTTGTTCTTGTATAAAGGAAGATTTTAATTCGCACAGTATCCCTAAAGATGTTAGTAAAACTCTCCTAGTCTTAATCCCAAAGACTGAGCGTCTCATATCTTTCAAGATGTATTGCCCTATAAGTTTATGCACAGTGTTTTATAAAACAGTAACCAAGATTCTTGTGACTAGACTCCAAGCTTTACTCCCTGATCTTATTTGACCCAACCAAACAAGCTTTGTCCCCGGCCAGCATATCACAGAGAACATTATCATTGCTCAGGAGGTTGTCCATTCTATGCGACGAAAGATGGGTAAAAAAGGTTTAATGGCTATTAAGATTGATCTAGAGAAAGCATATGATAGATTGAACTGGAGTTTTATTCATGAGACTTTAATGGAGCTATCTTTGCCATTCGATCTTGTCCATTTAATAATGGAGTGCATTACTTCTAATAGTATGAACATTTTGTGGAATTGTGAATTAACGGGTGATTTTTCCCCGAGCAGAGGTGTTCGGCATGGTGATCTGTTGTCTCCTTATATATTTGTTCTCTGTATCGAGAGACTAAGTCATGGAATTTATCGCTCAATCCAGCAAGATCAATGGAAACCTATTCGTTTATCTCGGATGGGTACTCCCCAAAGCCATTTATTTTTTGCTGATGATCTATTACTCCTTGCCGAGGCTTCTAGTGAGCAAGCTTTTTTCATAAATTTGGTCTTAGAAGAATTTTGTTTGAGCTCAGCGCAAAGGTGAACAAATCTAAGACTCAAGTTTTTTTTTCTAAGAATGTCTTAGGGGCTTTTGCTAGCTGTTTGGGGAGTGAGTTGGGCTATACAGTCACAAAAGATTTGGGCAAATACTTCAGCATGCCTCTGCTGCATCGCCGGGTTTCTAAGCAAACTTACCAAAGAATTCTAGATAAAGTGGAGCAAAGACTTCGTCTCTCACCCTCCTCCAAGTAATCCTTATTTATGCTATGCAGACTACTAATTTGCCGGTTAGTATCAAGACTAAAATTGATCAAGTTTGTAGATGCTTCTTGTGGAGTGGTAATGATGATCTGCGTAAAATGAGTTTAATTAGTTGGCACACTATATGTCAACCGAAGCTAGCTGGTGGGCTAGGATTCAAGAGGTTGGATAATATGAATGAAGCTCTATTATTGAAGGTTGTTTGGAACTTGATCACTGAGCCTGGTAAGTTTTCTGCCCAAGTGTTAGCTACAAAATACAGAGTATCTCTCTCGGATATCCCCCAATCTCTTCCCACTCGGTACGATTCTCATTTGTGGAAATCTGTGGGTCGAGTTTGGGATCACGCCAAGCGAGGTTTCCGTTGGAATGTTGGTAATGGCATGAGAATTAAATTTTGGTGGGACTATTGGTCCACGGCATCTTATCCCCTTGCAGCCTTTATTTTACAACCAATACCTCCTGACCTTTGTGATTTGTATATGGCTAACTTTGTGACTACAGATGGTTTTTGGAATTGGCCAAAATTCAGTTATCTCTTGTCCCATAATGATGATCTTACTCATCCTCCTCGATAAAGCTTGGGCAACACAAGGAAATTTCACAGTAAAGTCAGCGTATGACCTTTTGGCTAAGTCATATTTGTATGAAAGAGATATGATCTGGTGTTTGGCTTGGTCATGGAAGGGCCCGCAGAGTATAAAGACTTTCATCTAGTTGGTGCTGCATAATCGCTTGAAGACTCAGAGAGAGTTAGCATCACGCCATTTAACCATTTAACCACATTGTGAGAGATGTGGGTACGAATTGGAAACTACGATCCATGTGCTCCGTGATTGTCCTTATTCTAGAGCGATATGGATTCGACTTCTCTGGGGCCATAATCATCATGAGCTCTTCAATGCTGATCTTGCGGAATGGATGTCAAGGAATTTGCAAGCTTCAAACAAGTTTCAAGGCAGCAACCTTTGGTGTGTCATGTTTGGAGTGGCTATTTGGCGGATTTGGTTTTAGCGAAATCAGTTTATTTTTACTAAGGATTATTGGGAGAGCAATACTATTGCAATGGATATCAAAGTTAGGGCTGCTGAAATTCAACGAAATAATTCGTTCTCCTTTACTGCTGGCATGGCTCGTATCGAAAGATGGATTTGTTGGACTGCGCCTGTTTGGCCTTAGGTTAAATTAAATACAGATGATGCTAAGAAATCTTCAGGGATTGCAGGAGCTGGTGGCCTAATCCGTGAGAGGTGTTTGGCAGGTAGGTTAGAGTGCCAATTTAGGTGTTTGTTTGGTGATTTCAGCTGAGCTCTGGGGTTTATTTCATGGACTATCTATTGCTTGGCAATATGGTTTTCGCAGAGTTTACGTGGAAGTGGACAACATGTGTGTTATGAAGTTAATCTATAACCCAAACCCTCATGTCAATGAGCATTTTACTCTCATTCAGGCAATCTAAGACCTACGCGTGGCCAGTCGATCAAAGTGGATCATATCTAAAGCAAAGATTTCCTTGCCTACAACCTTTTCTTTGGGTTTATATTACTTTCAATCTATTCCTCTAAATATGCTAAGTATATTGATTAATGATGTTCATGGGGTTGCACACTCCCGCTTAGTGTTGCCTTAGCTCTCTTAAGAGCCCTTTTATGATTAAAAAAAAAAGTATGTGACTATATATAAAAGACGAGACTGATCTAGAAAGGTCCCCTAGACGCCGGCATAACACCCATGAGCTTAATAATAAATTCAGTTACTTCCCGAGCTTATAACAACCTTCAACAACCTTTTAAAACTGCCCCTAACCATGTGTATATGTCTCATTAACCTTATTTGCTGAAATGCCAACCTTAGCTGCCGTTTTGGTTAAGATGTTCGTGTGCTTGGCCACATGTGTTACTAATGCACGCAGCTAATATCAAAAGTGTCATGCACCACTTGGAGAAAAAAAAAAGCCAATCGTGGCAAAAAAACTACTTGATGCTCCAATGGCCATGTATATATAAATTGAAATAATTGAAAGCAGCTCTCATTTGTGCTTCCATTGTCAAAGTGAAAGCAAAACTGAGAGAAGAAAATAAGAAAATCCGAGAAAAAGAAAAGAGAAAAAAGAAGGAAAAAGAAAAGAAAAGAAGAAAAGGAAGAAGCCGAGAGTAGGGAAGAGAGTAACTAAAAAGAAAAGTTACAGAAAATAGAATTGGATAGTTAGATTAAAATCCAGCAAACTAGTGGGTAATAGATTTATGAAATTTTTATGTGAATGTATAAGTTTTTATATTTGAATTTTGAACCCTATATTCTAGGAAAAATCCACGAATTCAGAGACCCACAACAACCCCAACGAACCCTGGAGTGAAATAGGATCTGTGAGTAGATACTATTATTACTATTATGTATTATATGCAGCATTTATGTTTGATATTATGATTTAATACCATGTTATGATTACATATATGCATATTATATGTTTGATTGAGTCATGAGATGTGATTGCGAGTCACCATATATGTACCCTTCCCCATAGACTCTGCACGTGCTTATTGAGAGTTAGGTTACTCTACCCGTGCGAGATAGTTTAATTACGCCAGGTATTGAGAGGTTTTTTCCCCGCTCTACTTGTGCAATGATGATCCCGACAAGTATTGAGAGTTATTTTCCCTAGGTACTATTTGGTGCAGTTTGTGATGTATATATGTATGAATTCCATGTTTGCTGATGTATGATATTCAATGTGGAGTTATGTTACATAATTATGCATAAGCACTAGTACACTATTTATTATTATTATTATTATTATTATTATTATTATTATTATTATTAATATATATATATAATTACATCCACTCATTGAGCGGCAAGCTCACTATTTTCCTATTTACCCCTTTCCTCCTAGGATTCACAGTATTTTGTGCAGATTAGTTCTAGTTAATTGAGGTTGGGCCACGAGACGCATTGGTGCATGTCTTGCATTTTGAGCACGTTTATGTTGCTTATGTTTTATATGTAAATATACTTGTAATGTCAGTATGTACAATGAGACATGAATTATGCAAGTTTTGAATTCAAATATGGTTTCAGAAAAGGCTGAGAGGTTGTTATGTGTTTATAGGAAAGGCCATATTATATACATATTTTCATGAATTAAATATGTGTCACAAGTTTTAGTTATTAGTTCGCATGATTCGCCTCAAATTCGACATGTAGGTCGAAGCGGGTTGTGTCAAAAAGCCTGTCATACAGTCTCCTTGGAGGCTTCAACCGACATGTCGCTATATCTCTGAGTCTACAACCAACTTGTAATACTCGGTTGAGAGATCAGATTTGCAGTTCATTCTCCAACAATACATATCTAAAAAAAACAAAAGAAAAACATATTCAATATTATTTTGAGAGAAAATAATAAGTACTCTCGATGCCTATATTGTCTCCAATTGAATTCTTGACTCATATTGATCATGACAAAAATTCTATAAATGAGAGAGAGCACAAGAGAGCATGTAATATTTTTCTGTGTATAGAATCTGCCACAAATTCCTCATACCAATTATATTTTGCAAACATTTGGGATATAACAATATTAGTTTAATCCACATAGTCAATACTATTATGCCACTTCACTGTATATACAAAATAATATGTGCAAAGAGCTTATGATGTTGGTTGATCAAATCTAGATAAATAATTTTTCTATCTATTATCAAATCAATCAAAGTTAGGAACTTTTCTTGATTATGTATGCATGCACAAGGTTAGAGAAATGCCTTGATTTCCTGTTGAAGATCTGAAGAAGACAACTGCAATCTTTTCCACTGCCATTGTCAGGATCTATAGAATATGGCTGCAGTCTTCTCTATTATCCTCAACCGTCTCTACAAGTCTCTATAGGAGATGGAAATCCTAAAGCTATATTTTTCTTTTTAAAGAAAATCTATATGTTAAATCATATTTTTGTTCTAATTTCCTCTCCTTTACATAGGTATTTATTAGAATCAGAGTTTGACAGGAATTTAGCTAGTAAAGGGATTACATACCCACGGGCTTTCTAGCTCCAACTTAATAGTCAAGGCCTAGTCATCTCATGACACACTGAAACTACTAAGTTAACCCAGGCTATTCCACTAAAACCCCAACGTTGCACTCTAGTAAATCATGTAATTAAATAAAAACCTAATTAATTAAAACTCCTTTTAATTAATTTTGTCCTTGGTCTTAGAACAATAATAACCACTTAATCGACCCTCTATCTGACGCTCATAATTAAAGCTAGGCCCATGACAAATGTCATGCCTCTGTAATTTCATAATCCTTAGGTCACTATTTGTTTTGGTGATTACCTTGAATATATCTATATTTGTAAATTAAATTAAAATAAATATTATTATTCAATAAATAATTAATTGAATAAATTGTGGAAACAAATTTAAATGATTAAGTACCACAAATAACTTGGGTAAGCGTCATTAGTATAGATTCCATCTTGTAAGTATATGTTCCCATGATCCACAAAATTACATCTCCTAGCTATTGAGGCTTTAACTGTTTATATGGATCTCACTCTATCACAACTCAAAAAAAGCAATAAATGAATGCAAGTTCATTACCCACTCAAGTATAAGATCAATTAAGCTTATTAAAGCTTATGCAAATTATAATCAACGATATTTGTTAAATTAGATCATAAATTAGTATAGTCTAGTTCAATATGCATAAAACATATACATATTAACCATTCTACTCTAAGTGATCAAGATAAAATCATCACAATAGAAGTAAAAAGTTACAGCCTTGCGTATGAAATGCCCATTTCATTAATAGTTGTGCATAATATTTTATTTATAAAGATCTTGTGATTTATAGCTTCTAATATTGACATCATATGTCCAATACGGAAAGCACATACTTTATGAATAAGGGTTGATAATGTAGTGCTCAAATAAAGGATAAAATCTTGTTTAGTCTCTATATTTTGAGGTTAATGCTTGTTTAGTCCTTTTAGTTTTAAAAATATCTCAAAACATCACTGGCGTTAAATTATTGACAATCATGCCATTACTATTTATTTCTTTTGGCTTGGTTTTAAAATATTACGTTCTTACAATAATGTTTCTTTTTGTAATATATATATATATAGCTAGAAACTACATAAAATAAAATAAAGACAAAAGAATATATATTAATTTTTGTGGAAACTCATGTATGTCCAAAAAAATTAATATTGTAAGAAAAGTTAAATTACCAATATTTTTGGACAATAATAAAAAACTAATATATTTACTCATCAACAAATTGTTCAGTACCAAATAATATATGTTCTTTTTTATTCTATTTTATTATTTAGGCTTAAACTGGTAATTTAATTTATTTCTTTTTATTAATGTCCAAAAAAAGAAACATTATTTTAAGAGGATAATATTGTAAAAGTTAGTAAAAAAGAAAAAGAAGTAATGGCAGGAATGTTTTGAGGTATTTTTAAAAATATAGGAACTAAACGAGCTTTTATCCTAAAATAAATAATGAATAAATAAATCTTATGAAATTCAGGAATTGTTGTTTCATCGCTTGCTTTTAGGGCACAAAACAACAATAAGTCTAACAAGTGATTCCAACATTATTCTTTGTAAAGTACCTATGCATGCCAATACACACACCAAAAGATTTTGGTGGATGAAATCTGGCTTTCATGAATTATTTTACATTTTAGAAAACATTGAGGATATATAATTAGTATTTAGTACAGACTAGAGCAACATTTTAATTTGTTACAATATCAGATGCACTTCTACAAGATTTTCCCTCAATTGCTGCAAATAATATGGCATTACTACCATATATAATAAGCTCAATCAGCAATTTCCGGGATGAAAGTGATTGATTAATTTTTTTTTCTTTTTTTTTTTAACAAAGTGGTTTTCATGTCCTTTGACATGGTCATTTTTCTGATGAAATTGTAAAAGAAAAGACACAAAGAATTAGTTAGGAGGTCACAAATCTGTATAACTATTCTAAGTTGTTACCTTACCATATTTTCCTCATAATTGTTAATGAATTAAAATCTTTAGAGTTTATGGTATCTTACTTAGCAACTTTACACACTTGTCTTTATAGTGGTTAATGAATTAAATTGTTTAGAGTTTAACGTATCTCATTTAGTAACTTTATAGACTTATATTAAATTTTAAAGGTTTGGTAAGTTAACAACTTATACAGAGAAATTCTTGACCTTATACTAATTAATTCCACGTGCTTTTCCTCTTATAAATTCATCAAAAAATGACCATATCAGAGCACAGAAAAATCATTATTAATAAAAGAGAAACCAGCCAATTACATTGATTTTGGAAATGGCAGGTAAGAAAACCAAAGGGAGACAAAAGATTGAGATGATAAAGATCGAGAATGAGGATTACAGATTAATAGCATTCTCTAAACGGAGATCAGGGATCTACAAAAAGGCCAGTGAACTTGTGACTCTAACTGGCTCTGAGATTGCCGTTGTTGTGTTCTCACAATCTGGGAAGCCATACACCTTTGGTCACCCCTCCGTCGAGGCTGTTGCAAATCGCTTCCTTGGGATGAACCAGCTGCCTAATGACAACATTCATTCGCTGGTTGTAGGTCACCGCCAGGTGAGCATTAACGAGCTGAATCAGCAGCACAATGAGCTACGGCGCCAGCTGGATGAGGAGAAGGAACAGGAGAAGATGTTGACGCAGATGAGAAGGGGTAAAGAGACTCAGCCGCGTTGGTGGGAAAACCCTATTGATGAGCATAATCTGCAGGAGCTGTTCCAATTGGATTCAGCAGTTGATGATCTGCACCAAATTTTTCTGGCCAAGCTCAATGAAAGGGCTGCTGCTGCTGCTGCTGCTGCCTCTTCCCCTGTGGCACCTTCCTTGTATTTTCATCATAAATAATATACCTCATTTTCCATTTGGTTTGGCATTTGTCTATAAAATATCTGAGGTTGCGGGTCCAAATGATTAACTGGATAATGCTTAGAAACTACCAATCGTAAATGCCTATGATATAATTTGAGAATACAAGTTATTGTTGTGCCTAAAAATGTGATATGGCTTGGTGAGCATCATTAGCAGCAATATTCAAAGTAATCTGTCAATTTTTCCAAGTAATTTACTTGTTCATGCTTGGTGAACTAGATTTACTTTCAAAACCCCAACTTTCCAAATACATCATCGAGCCAGCTATTCAAACCATGTTTATAATCACAAGTAGATAAATAAACCCTCAAGGAAGTAGGTAGCTACAAATATTTTTAATTTCCTCAATTTGAAATTTGATTAAAAACAAAGATAAACGATTTTGGTGGGCGATCAAATGATATGAACGTATATGTAAGGTTTCGATGGAGATAAAAATCCTTTTCCATTAAATATTTACGCCTACCCCAAGTATTTCTTATCGAACTCGGGTGATCGGATACAAAGTGAATTCATGGCCAATTGTATTATGCCCATGAGACGTATGGTTCCACATAATTGTTTGTGACATAGAGTAATAAATATTTTGAACGTAAAATCTTAACAAAAAAATTCACAACTATTCAGGTAAAATAGAACTATATAAAAAGAATTAGGTGAACTTCAACTCATTCCCTAGATAGAATGACAATCTTTAATATATTTCAAAAAAGTGTGAAAACCTCTATTTACCTTAATTTTAATTCAAAAGATGATAGAAAATAGGGGGCGCTTTGATTGGGTGTGTGTGTGTCTATATATATATATATATATAGAAAAAATTTCAATCTAAAATTCTTAAGCATGAAAATGTCCGAGAAAGCTTTAAAACCCGACAGTTTTATAATGTTAATTTCACAATGTTTTAAAATTGTACAGTTTTGAAGCTTTTCCGAACTTTTCCACACTTTAAGATCCCTGACAAAAAAACTACTATATGTGTGTGTGTGTGTGTGTGTGGTAAATGCGGATAAATTGATATTTTCATACTTTTATAGAGTAAATTGAAGATCGTCATTTTAAGTAGGTGGTAAATTAAATATTCTCCCTCTAGGTAGGGGTAAATTGAAGATATATTTACAAGATTATCGTTCTAAAGAATTTAACATAGCAAAATGGAATTGCGATTATGGCACGTTTATTGAACAAGCATTTGGTGTATGATAGGATGACGTGATCGTAGTCCTAGCAGCAAAGTATTTGGTGTATGAGAGATCGTAGATTTCCTAGCAGCATAGAATGCACAGAAACAGAGCCTTGGCATATTTCATTTCATTTTCAAGTATATAAATGAGACCTATGCGTTAGACGTAATAGGTCTATTCTCCACGTAGCTTAAGAAGATATAGTGTAGCATGGCAAAAAAAGCATGAAAATTCTAATAATTGCAGAGATGGTGGAAGTGTGAGGCTACTGAACAAATTAAAAAAATTAATCATATTCAGTATTGGTAGATAGTAGTCCCATGATAGATAAATTACATGAGCAAAACCCACTATTCAAGTATTTATAATTACCGATATACCCAAATTGCAGATTGGCAATATCCCCACCATTTTAAACACCCAATATATATTTTTGGGTTGGCACCTGTCTGTGGGGATCTGAAGTTTTTTAAAATATATGCACTACCTTATTGGGTGTCTAAAATGGTGGGGATATTTCCAATCTGCAACTTGGGTATATCCATCCCATTTTAGATAACTAATTTTAAAAAACTCAAATAATAACTATAAATAATTTAATCTTAATAATAATAATAGTAGAATTAGATAAGACTGAATGTGATAACACACTACTGACATAAAGCTTAAGATGATAAGATTGGAACCTAAGATTGAATTAAAATATAAAATAATGAAAAGCAAATCAAGTCGGAGGAAACTGATATTTAATTTGGCAAAACGTCTTATACGGCATATTAACTAGCTTATCAGATCAGAAACAGCATAAACGGCCACTGGCCATGCCACTGTCATAATAGTAATATTTTTAATATTTACAATAATTTTAAAATTTTAAAGTATTATATTTATTTTAATAATATATTTGTATTTATTACAGAGATTGTAGAAAATCTTGATAGATAAATCGTATACCTATGCACAGTTTTACAATTAACAAAATATATCTAGCATCGTTTCCTATTGAAAGTTGCGTACTTAATTATATAATATGGGTATTATAAATGATCTATATTCATGATTTTTATTATACCCCTAATGTGTGACAATTAGAGATTTACTGAAAATGAAATTTATCAAATAGTAATATCAGTATTGTCTATATATATGCTTTTATATAAATTGAGAATATACATCTGATATTGAATGCATATATACTATACCTATATTACTATATACTAATTAATAGAATCTGTAGTAGAAAATAGTCTAACTTGATTTTTTTCGTTTGAGAGAAACAAATGGTATAATATTCAAAAGGAAGTCTTGATGTCACTTGTTGAAAACATAGGGGGCTACATTATGCTATCCCAAATATTGTTGTTCTATTGTTGTTATTTAGCCATGTTTCATTGAAGACCACCACAAGACTTCCTTTCTCAAATAAGATTTTATTACTTATTAAGAAATCAGAAGAGTTATCACAGTTTAATATTTAAAGGCTCCCCAAAAGACATTTGAGACTCCAATTAAAATTCTTCAAATAAGAATTGATTCTCTCTCTTCAAATTTGGAGAGTTAATTTCTCTCTCTTCAATTTGTATTTTATTACTTTTCATTAAAGAAAGAGAGAGAAGTGTTTTAATTGCTATTGACTTTTCCTTTAAAAAAATAATTATTTGATTAAAATAATATTAATTTATTTCTATTTGAAGAGTCTTTTGGAGACTATTATATTTTTTTACCTTCTCATTTTCTGCTACGGTTGTAAGTATAGATATTTCAAAAATGAAGAAGTAAAATTTATAGAGCGCTTTTTGGAGATGTCGCTTTTCTAAGCCGCCTAACTAGGCAAATTGGAGTTAACTTATCAATGGCTACGCACATCGGCACAATTAGTAACCATGAGAACTCCAGTTAGTAATTTTTAATCGAACATAGTTGTATTTACATTTATGCATATTATGCATTCAAGCGCATGCATAAGTACGTGTATTTTACACACTTTTCCCTATAAAGATTTAACATTTTCCTTAAACTCGGGTCAAGCTTCAACATTTTTAGTACTAGCAAAATATAAGAATTATTTATTTATTTAGTTTTATTGAAGAGAAGGTGATTGGGTTCATCTTTGTGTGAATTTCTAGGGATTTTGATTGATTAGGTTTTAACATGAAAATCATGATTAAGAATCAAAACAAACAGACACGCTTGCAAATCCAAAAAGCTAGCTAGCGTCAAGTATGTCAAGTTTTCCCCTAATTCTCATTCCTTGTTAACATTTGACATGGTTCTTTTCTATTAGTTATATTTTTATTTTTGTCTTTGATTTTCCTATTTTCCTTTTCAGACTTATTCCCCACGATTTGAAGATGACACTACATTGAGCGATCGACCACTTTTACAAGGTATGCGAGACTTAATTGTTTCTCTTTTGCCAATGACAGTCTCAATATCTCGTCATCCAATCGACCACATTGCTGACTTCATTATATTGCCCAGTCACTTTTGGAGGCATGCACGCGCCTACATCGACATCGTTCCTATTTCTTCTGGTGTCGATGTGTAGAATTAAAAAATTTGAGTCTGGTGTTACGTATTTATTATTTCCTTTATCGCTGGATCACTACCTCCTCACCAGTCACATTATACTGGCCTACCACTTTAAGGACGCATGCACTCCCTCACTGTGCCTCTTTGGTTGGCATCGAATTGTAGTTCTCGACATTTTAAATTTGATGGTATCCATTACAACGCTGTTCAGCCACTAAGCTTCATTGACAATATTATGTTGACCTACAACTTCTGGGAGAAATGTGTGCCTGCATGATGATGCTATTTTGCCAATAACAATCTCACTGTTTTGTAGATCTCTAAATCTCATCGCCAGTCATTGCGCCATTCCCAACGATACCAACAGAGCCATTAGCTGTGGTGACGATGTCACGGTACTTTTTTTTTCAAAATTATATTACATCATTAATAATTGATTTTTAATAATAATATATTTTATCATTTACTGATGGCTTAATATCAGTTAAATTGATTTTTAAAAATTATGAGCATTTAAACCAAAAACAAAAAAACATATTCAGTAGTTTCTTTCGACGTGTAGATTGTCTCTAGTTGAATTCTTAACTCATGCATGTTTCCCATGAAAAAAATTCAATAGCAGAGGGAAAACACAAGAGAGCACCTAATATTTTCTAATATGTAGAATTTACCACAAATTCTTTGTACAAGCTATTTTCTACAAATATTTGTGGTATAACAGTTAAAGGTGATTGGAAATATCCCATGATCCATACACTCACTAATGTTATTCCACTTCACTTTGTAGACAAAATAGTTTATACAAAGAGTTTATGATTCTACCATTACTTTTAGTAAAATACGGCATATGCGTACATATTAATATGTACGACATAAGTTTTTGGTGAACCAAATCTTTATTTTCATTAATTTGTCTTATATTTTAGCTGACAATGAGGTTATTAATTAGTACAGACTAGAGTGACATTTTGATTTGCAAAAATATTAGATACATTTTTAAAACTTTTCCCTTTTTTGTCGCACATATATGGCGCATTACTACCATATATAATAAGCTCAATAAATTTTTGTTGGCTGCCATTTCCAAAATGAATGTGCTTACCTAATTTATGTTTTATGAGCAGTACAGTGGTTTTCATGTGCTTTGATGATATGGTAACTTTCTGGTGAATTTATACGAGGAAAGACACAAAGAATTAGTTTGTAAGGTCATGAATTTATCTATTCCTAGTTGTTACCTCATCCTATTTTCTTTTTATAATTGTTAATGAATTAAATTCTTTGGGGTTTAAGGTATCTCATTTAGTAACTTTACACCTTGTATTAGATTTTGAAAAACATGGTAAGATAATAAGGTAACAACTTAGTAAGATAAATTCCTTACCTTATACTAATTAATTCTACGCGTCTTTCCTCTTATAAATTCATCCCAAAATGACCATATCGGAGCACGGGAAAATCATTGTTCATAAAAAAGAAACTAGCCAGATATCATTGATTTTGGAAATGGCAGACAAGAAAACCAAAGGGAGACAAAAGATTGAGATGAAAAAGATTGAGATGAAAAAGATTGAGAGTGAGGATGGTAGGTTGATCACGTTTTTAAAATGTAGATCTGGGATCTACAAGAAGGCCAGTGAGCTTGTGACTCTCACGGGCTCTGAGATTGCCATTCTGGTGTTCTCACAGTCTGGAAAGCCTTTCTCATTCGGCCACCCTTCCATTGAAGCTGTTGCAAACCGCTTCGTGGGGTTGAACCAGGCAGCAAATGACAACACTCATCCGCTGGTTGAGGCTCACCGCCAGGCGAGAATTAATGAACTCAATCAGCAGCATAATAAGCTGCTTCGGCAATTGGATGAGGAAAAGGAAACGGAGAAGGTGTTGAAGCAGATGAGGAGGGGGAAAGAGACAGCCGCGTTGGTGGGAAACTTCAGTTGATGAGCTTAACCATCAGGAGCTGCTTCAAATGGATGCAACAATTGATAATCTGCATAAATCTTTTCTTGCCAAACTCAATGAAAAGACTAATGTAGCCTCTTCCTCTATGGCACCTCCTATGTATTTTTATCATAAATAATATTTCATATTTTCCTTTTGATTTGGTATTTGTCTATAAAAATGAGAATGCAACTTACTGTTGTGTCCGAAATTGGATATAAAATGCTAAACAAAACTATCAACCGTGAGAAATAGAATTTTCACCATGACGGCAAATGCCGATGATATAATTTGAGAAAAAAACTTAATTGATGTGCCCTGGATATAATTAATCTGGTCAGAATCATTAGCAATCATACTCAAGTTGATTTGTCGTTCAAAGTAATTACTAAGTGAATAGTCATATTCTTCAGATTATCGTAATCTTGGTCTCAATCAATCTGCTTTCATTCAAAGTTCAAGTGATTAATCGTGTAGGTCTCATGACGACATTCGGATTTTATAAATCATGATAGAAAGTAAATAAATATATTCCCAAAAAGAACTGGCCGTCTAAGAAGTCTATCTAATTTTAAATATATTTGAAATTCCTCTACTTGAGTGAGAAAGGATCAATGGCACCTTCAAATCACACAAGTTTATGCTACGGATATAAAAAAACGAACATATTGAATAACTTTTTATTCCAAAATTAAATGGGGTTTCCTTTCAAAAAGAGAGAGAGAGAGAGAGAGAACAAGAACAAATAAGAAAATGGAGAGTTGAGCTGAATGAGAAAGAACAGTAAAAAAAGAAAAAAAAAGGTTGAGAAGAGAGAATAAGGAAAAAATCATAGAAATTAATGTGCAAAACTTAATGTTCCGTGTAATTTAATATTTATATAATCTTCAATCTTTGATTTAATGGTTTCAAATTCGTGTAAAACCTGTGTAATTTTGAAGGGGTCATTAATCCATCCTTTGTTTGAAATTTGATTAAAAACAAAGGAATTTAGTGGGTAATCAAAATAGACACAGGTAAACACCAATATACACACAAGTTAGGGATAGAAATTAATGAAAACTACCTGCTAAACATCAATCCTTGTCTCAAAATTTTACTTGAACTCAGGTGATTCGATTGAAAGCGAATTCACATCCAATCGAACTCGGCCTATGGGAATTTTTGTTACACATAATTGTTTGTGATACAAACGAATAATTCTTTTGAAATTAAAATCTTAACACAAAATTCACAACCATTCAAGTAAGGTAGAATTATGAAGAAATTAAAAAAGTGAAGTTAAATTAAATTTATCTCGGAGTACCAATTGTGGTATAGTTATTCGACATGCCATATGAAGTATGATAGAATGACGTGATCGTAGCAACAAGAGAGATAAAGAACAGATGAAGAAACTAGGAATATATGCTTCATAAAATTATATTTCAGAACGATGCATTAGCCTAAGTTGTTTTGCCACAGACCATTGTAGGTCTATCATCTGCTGATACAGAGAGACAATTGAAGGAAGGCCTTGTGAAAGCTTTCAATTTTTGCTCTTTTGCTGAGAATAATCTTTCTCCAACAATTTCGGGATCCACTATCTCAGTGAACCTACTCTTCTTAATATATTTCCTCACACGATCAGACAAAAGCCACTCATCTTCAGTTTCTCGATCAACCGCACTCTGTCCAGTCAAGAGCTCAAGTAGCAACATACCAAAACTATAAACATCACACTTCTCATTGCAATCACCTGTTCCAATGTATTTAGGAGGACGATATCCAAATGTTCCCATCACCCTGCCTCTTATGCGTGTTTCACCCTCTGGAATAGATTCAGAGTACGAAAAATCAAACAGTTTGGCAACAGATTGTTCCTGAATGTTAAGGAAGCTCATATGTATAGCTGTTTACAGATACAAGTGGATGACATGGCTTGCCAGCTGGAGCCTGGTGGTTTTGTAATCTCTTGCACACGTGAAGATTAGTAGAATCTGTTATAGTCTTTCTTGTGCTTAATAGTTAGTTAGATAATTAGCTGATTAGCTTTTATAATTAGTTATAAAAGTTAGTTAGTTAAATCACTACTTATGTATATAAATAGAATAATGTACAGATTCGTTGTATTGTGATTTTGTGATAATAAAACAAATTCTGTTTTCTCTATTTCCAATATTATTGATTTTCTACAATAAAATATTCGATGGTCTTACGTTTCTGAAAGCAAAAGTGGCTTAACATTTGGCTTAACGTGGATATGGAGATTAGCTAGATTCCCTGTCTTGCCACCAATTCACCTCAGTTTATCTCAGTGACTCAGAGCATGACGAAGATGCAATATGGGGCCACGATCAGCAAAGGGAGTTCATAATACATATCAAAATAAATACCAACCAAAAAACAAGTTTTCAGATCATGTCAAAATGTGATTCAGCCCTTTCTTGTAATGATTCTCCATTTCGATTTACAATGCAATATTATTTAACACAATTGTGTAGTCAAGGTTTACATAGGTTAATGAAGAACAGGTGGTCATGCACAGGGTGCAGAAAAAACCCCCTGAGATAATTGTCATGGCCCAACAATCAATTATGTGAAGGTCTCTTCATAACTATTGTTGATATCTTGAGCTCGTTTTCGGAAACAACCAATAGGGTTACGTTTATTATCACAAGATTTGATCAATTCAAGAAACTTTTAACTTCTTGCCATTCCTCACAGCCAATTATCTATTATCTCATAATGTCAGCGGCCTGATGCTCTAGAAGGAACTGCATCTTCTCTGTTATTCATCTATGCCATTAAGGAGATTCTATGGATACATTATTCATGATAAGATAAACCAAATGAAATGATCGCAATTTCTTTCACTAAGTAGAATTGTTAAATGCTTTCAAGAATAAGATGAAAAACTAGTAGTCTAGTGATATACAACTCTTCAACTTTTATATGTTCTACAACTGTAGTTTCTATCTAAGTTTTCGAGGAAAAAAATGATTTTCGTATGTCTAGGAGTGACGTTTCATTTCAACGTTTCAGCGTAAAAAAAATAATTGTTATCTACTTGCTGATCTCTGAAATGTTCCAGAAATGTATGCATGTAACATTAGGAGTGAAGCATAAATGAGAGTCGATAAATACGCAGCACGCAATCGCTTTGGAGATGGAGAGCGCACTGCGAAGAATACCCTTGTGGCGGCACTCGAAAGATATAAAGGGAAGAGAGATTTTAGAGAAGAGAAGCTCCAGATTTGGCATATGTGTGTCCCTCCAAAAATTGAGCAAGCTGGAAGCAAGACTTCTAATAACTATACTACGCTAAGTGAAAACATGACATCTCTATACCACAAGCCTCCTTCCCAAACAGTCTAACCTATGCCATCATTTCTATAATATGCCAATGCACAGCTCTAATGTTGACAATGTAAGTTAGGCCACAGACATTATACAACAGATATGTCACTTAATAAAGTACAAATTGACACATTGTGTATGAGCCACTATATAAGCGTTAGGTTCCTAGTATTAAATATTTGCCTGCTGAAACCTCTTGTGTTTAACGATTTTACATATTCTTAAACTTAAGTCATCATATTCCCATCCCAATCATCCATCCAAAAGGGGAGCTTGTTGCCAAGTTGGGTACTAAAAGTTACAGTACAGTTAGTACCACATTATGAACCAATCACTATAATTAGTCAATAATAATGTATCATTGTTATCGAGATTACGATATTATTGCAAAAAGATATCTTTTAGAGGTAGAGCTATTCTCTTATAGTTTGGTATGCCTTTAGATTAATATTGCTAAAGAATTTGAAAATGCATATAGCAGGCCACGACAGCCAGCTAAGGCTAAGCAGCCAAAAGTAATAACCATTGATTAAATCTAGGGCACAAGAAAAGTTCACTACAAAGTAACGTACTCTACTACGGCACTATAAACTTTTAAATTTATTACCCGCAACGTGATTTTGGTCTGACGGGAACTCGGAGGTACCTATAGAAAATTGCTGATAGATTTATTGCATCCAATCAACATTCCTTCATAAGCGGGCGCGACATATTAACGCTTCGTTTATAGATAATTTCACTTCGTCTGAAAAATATTAAGATTTTAAGAAGTATTATCTATAAATATATATTGAAAATATTACCTGATAACGATTGAATGGTATGATGGAAAGAAGGTGATTTGACTCCGCGATTACCATTTAATCCTTTGCTGATTTGTGTGCTTACTTAATTTTGTAAAAATATTATATTACTAAAATAGGTGTTAGTAAACGACTTGATGTCGTTCTTTTGACTGTATGTTCTCATGGGTAGTTTGAAATAACGGCGTTGCGGTTACAACTTAACAAAAAATAAGCGTAAGCAAAAAAAAATTAAGCATTCGTTAGAAGGAAACATATTTTTACATTAAGTGAAACATGTGAAAAGAAGAAAATTTTTCTAAGTGTTGCGCCAGAGCTAAAAGTTGTGGAATCTCAAATATTAGCACAGTACCCAGCGCAACAGCCCCTCCCTGGAATACAGCCTTAGCAAAATAAAAACTGTCGAATCTGGCACTTGCCCAAACATGATTCAAATAACGTTTCAAAAGAAACGTAGAGCTCATTCTCTGCTTCGATGTGAGTCGCCGTCTAAAACCGGAAAACTTTCCAATTTGGAAATAGGAGAACAAATCTAGATCATTGGTAAACTTGTCTGATATCATAGAGAGGTACATGTTTAATTAAAAGAAAGGCGCACGGTCCGGTTTGAATTGAAGGCGTAATCGACGTTGGTAGGAAGACCCGAATTTGTTCCGTACGTGCTTCGTTCCAACATACGTGTATCGAGTTTCGTCAGTGCACATGATGTACGTCAATAACTAAATGTTTTATTTTTTAGCATAAATGTAAAGGTTTTTTTTCATAAAAAAATGTATTTGCATGTATTGCATATATTGCATATATTTTGATAATCAATTTACTAAATAATTTCGATATAATGTTGTTAATTTTGAGTCGTTTGAGTTGTAATCGTGCATTGCATAATTTTTATTCTAGGTAATGAATTATATTCATGTGTTTGTGTGTGAAGCTATCAAGTTAAATGAGTGTTTGTGTATGAAGATGGTGATATTGGCTATCTATAACTTTGAGGACTCTTCGTAATTGTTATATAAAATTGAGGGATTACTGTGTCTCAGTCATCTACCTATGCATGTGGTGTTGTAGCTATTTTTGCATCGGTGGTATTATTATTCTTGTTAGTCGTAACATTTGCGTGTCAAATATAAATAGTTGTGATTTGCTGTATGCTGATTTGTTGAAGGCATTGTATTAAGGTACTTGAAGCTTTTCTTTGTTTTTGCTTTCACTTTTGTTCTACTGATGTATATTATTTGAAGTTGTAGTTTATTATTTCTTCTTAGGCTTACTCATATGATTAATGTAATTTATTGGTACCTTTTTAGCCCTCTTGAATCCAAGTTTTAGTTCACATGGTGTTATAACATTAGACAAATATTCTAAGTATGTACATTCTTTCTTTGTTTTATGTATATGAATTATTAATGAAATGGATAAATCTTGGAGGTCGGGAATATTAGACGAACTTTTTGCTATAAAAGAGTAGCGTCATTAGGTGTCCATGCGTTGATTGTGGGGTTTATCATTTGAAACACCTACAAGATCATTTATATATGCATGGTTTTGATGTGAAATACGACAATTGGTTTATTGAAGAGATTCGTAAGAGTTCTTCTCAGAGAAAACCATTTTCGAACAATATAGAGTTTGACAATGGTAATGAGTTAGAAATGGTTAATGATGCTTATAAGGGTTGTGTTGTTGGGACTAGGCATTCAAGCAAAGGTTACCGAATCAGTGCCGAGCCTGCTGTACCTGTGATACACAAAATTTACTAAGTTATCCTTTTGGTAGTGAAATTATTCAATGTGAAGGGTAAATTTGGGTGGTCCGTCTGCAGAGATGCGTTTGTATTACCTTGCATTGTTGAGTGTTTTGAAGCAGTGGATGCTTTCCCCATAAAATAATGAAATTCCAACCTCCTATGTATGAGGCCAAATAGACAATGTCATCGCTTTGGGCTTAGAATATGTTAAAATTCATGCTTGCCCAAACGATTGCATTGCGTGATCCAAAAAAAAAGAGTATAGAAGGTCTTTTTGGAATGTCCTACTTCATTAAACAAGCTTATGGTAGATGGAAGAAAAAGGACGGATGCAGATCTTTGACCAATATAGGAAAGGGGGTTCGCTCGCAAAACTTTATGGTATTTTCCTCCTCTATACCTAGGTTTAAGCACATGTTTGACCATCCCAACTGCCAGGGACTTCTCGACTTGGCATGCAAATGAGAGGATGGTTGATGGTAAACTCCCATCCAGGCGACTGGTGTTTCACCATCTTGGAAGTTAGTAGATGAGAAATGGCCCTTTGATCTTTGCATCCGATCCCCAGAAACCTTGCCTAGCTTAGCTCTATCGCTCGAATGGAATCAATCCACATAGCATCTGATGATAGTCTTACACAAATAGGCATACTTTGGCCAGTAATTCCCTTATTACTTATAATCTTCCACCCATGGTTTGTTGCTGCATCAAGAAACGCATCTATGAAATTCATGATGTTGTCCTCTTTGATGTCCTCAACAACTTCTGTTTGGTCATGAGGTATCGATGGGCAAGTATTAATTGCAACCTTGATCGAGGGTTGGGAAGTATTTGCAAGCGCTTGGTATAAGGATGACTGTTACAATGTTGGGGTGGATGATCTTCAACTGCTTTAAACTACCTTTTACGAAATTGCTAATATTTCATGGTTCACACTGATGCTTCCATAAGTTACGGAATTTAATGCGGGGAACGCATCTATGAGGATTTAGCGGATAGGAGCCTTAGGATGTTGGTAATTGCGATGAACAATGTTATGCGGCTCACTGCACAGGATTGTATTGGAAAAAAATGTCTTAGTACGGCGAGTGGATCATTGGGCCATGTGGTCATAGGCTTCTCGGTGGTATTATCACAAATTTCGATCTAGTAGCCTGTCCAAGCGCTTGAGTGTGTGTGATGAAACCCCATAAAATTGTTAAACTTTCACTTGGGAGAAAATTTTACTTTATGCTTACTGAAGTCATCATAATAGATGGGGAAAACAGCAACGAGAGCATGAAAAAAGCGTAAAAGTGCGAACAATGATGATCTCATGTACACTGGAAGAGAGATTTTTTTTATATCATAGATTGGTTGATCGGGGACTTACTGCTACAGATGTTGAACCCCAAGCTATGAGAATGGAATATTGTGTGTTGAGAACTATGGTGACTAGATTACGCTACATATTCAGGAAAGTCGGAAAGATGGACTTGTAAGTGAGATGGATCTCTTGGAAATGAAAATTGACCGAGCGCCTTGCGCCCGGCACCCATGTTAAAGGAAACAAATCGGTGACATGGCTTCCTCGCCCACGCAGTCTTATATCTAAGGAGGAAAAGCAAGATCTGGTTATGCTTATGACTTTGAAAAGTATCAAGGTTCACTCTTTGGATACTCTTAAATATTAGGAATCTTGTTTCAAAAAGGACTTTAAACTCTCCAAAGGATCTTAAGTCTCATGTAGTAATGTTCTTATGCAACAACTTTTGCCAATTGTCGGTGTGGCGCCTTTGCAAACATGTCAAAAGCTATCATTAGGTTTTGTTTCTTAATTGAGTGCGGTGTCAGAATTGCTGGATGGACGACAGTGACAATGCTAGTTAGATGAATTGGAGAAAAACATCGTAGAGACTTTGTGCTTGCTTGAAAAATGTTTTCCCCATCTGTTTTTCTGACATAATGGTTCATCTTACTATTCACTTTAGTTGGAGCGGTACAATGTGGTCCTCAGAGTATATTTTCCAGGTGGATGTATCCTTTTGTCAATGCGATACATGAAAACTCTAAAAGGCTATGTTTACAGCCAATAGAATTGCATAGCTGCACAGCGTGCGTTATATTAGGGAGGAAGCATTAGAATTTTGTACATACTTGGAAAACATGCCCAGCGGGAAACTGTATGCCACTTACGGATCCACATGTGCCAATTTAAGAAATTGACAAGCCCATGAGTGGTGGAAAAATGGTGGAAGTTGATCGAACTTCATTAAATCAAGCACACTTGTATGTTTTGGTTGCATAACACAAGTTCATTCCTTATATAAGGTGATGTTATCTAACTTGTGTTATTTTAACTTTATATTTGTCGGGGTTTTTGGCTAGTTTTGGTAGTTGGTTTTTTGAACGAAAATTTTGTCCTTTGCTTGATTTTGCAGAGGCGCATGAGGATTGGTTACAACTTTGCCATCCACGAAAAAAAATGAGAAGTGGTTGCAAGATGAACACCGTGAACATTTTTGTTCATTGAATTATTTCGTTGGCTAGCATGATAAGGTTTTGATAACATTAGTTTAATTAATTCCTTTTTTGCTTACCAATTTGTCAACCGTTTGTGCTTGTTTAACATTATATTCGCGCAGATTAATAATAGTAAATATGTTGATAGAGACAGTTGTGGTAACAGCGTTGGGCAGAAAGTTACGAGAAGCAATCTGATTGGTTATCCTAAGAGGAACTCCTCGTCTCGTTATGTTTTCCAACATCCATGGATATGACATAAATGGTTTTCACTTTACCAGTTACAAGAGATCGAGACTTAAATAGAGTTACTCAAAATCAACTGGAGTGTCATTGGTTGCACAAACAATTTGCCACAACCAAGTTCAAAAGATAAAAATCTTGTCACTACATAACATCACATACTTTATGGGAGTGATTAGAGAGAAGGTTTGGGATCTAGATTATGTTATCTTTAGAATTCCAATAATAAAAACATAGTGTGCAGCATCACAATGGTGACGAGCCTTGCCGGAGGGTACGGGTGTTATGTGGCGAAGGATAGACTATTTGCTTTGGTAGACTTGCAGCTTGAAGCGCATGGATAAAATCATAATCTGATCCATTTATTTTAGTTTCTCAAGCCAACTAAGTTTTTAAGCCGCATTATGTGACACGATCAGCTCGATAGAAGTGGTCGATTGTATTGGTGTGCCAAATGCCTCCAGGTAGAAGAGGTAAACCCACCTGTGCATAGTTGCGTTAAGGAAGCGAAGATGCGCGTGGAATACCGCTTGACTGCGAATTTCTAAGTGATAACATAAACTCTTGGTCGATGATTGGATCAAAATGTACGTAAAAGCAACAAATAGACAGGGCCGATGCCAAAGCCTAGTTGAAGAATTTAGGATTGGACCTCAGAATATCGTTCTGTGTTTGTTTGCATGAGAATGCACTCATATTTGTTGAGTCCTTCTCAAAATGATATATGTTAAGGTTAATACAGAAGTATTTTATGGTATCTATTATTATTTTATTTTATATTTTTAGTACGATTTTATATGGTAATGTATTCTCACTGCCGTCATTTGATTTTGTCCTTGTTTCATGGACGATTGTGATATTCATCATGGATAAGGTGAAAAAGATGTCCTCGATTTCTTCCTTTTACCACTTTTGCCCTTTTCGCAATTTTACGACTTGATGGATTTGCATGAAGTTTCCAGATGAACAGGAGTTCATGGACAGAGGTTTAACCCATTAGCTTACGTACGAGCGATCCGCGCCTGAGCTTATCTATCCTTGGAATATGATCACGTAGACTGAGCCTGATGATTTGGAGGTAGATGCACGAGCACGAGTCGCCTGAAGTGGCCGCTCACAATAAAAAAACAAAAAGAAAAAGAAGTGGAAGGTTTGTGGTTAAATACAACCTTTGGTGTTCCGAGCCATGGCTGAAGGCCAATTAGCATTAGCGCCACGTATATTGGTTACATCAGTTTTATACTCGTATTACATCAATTCCAATCCTCTCATAAATCATGAACGAGAGTTCCGGGATGATACGAAGGAGCGTAATGGGAGTCGCATTTTAAGGTATAAAATAATTTCCTTAAGAGCGATTACTCTAGTTTTATTGTGTTATCGGAAAAATAATCATTTGCAGGAAAATCTCACATTTTGATAATGAAACTTGAAAGTGTACTCATGCACTTGTTAGCGTTCATCCTCAAGTAGGAAGCAAGTACTCCTGACAAGCCATAGTTGGCGCATTTTGAACTTTAAGTACACTCTATTGTTGAGGAACTATGTTTTACCATTTGTTAATGACCAGTAAAAAGGCTTTTCAAGCCACCGTTGGTCACTGGGATACGATTCTGGCTACTACTCAGCTGTAGCAAAGTTGGATTAAGTTTGTAAAGGAAAGACTATTCCGAAAAGATTTCAAGTGAGTGTCTAATTCAAGTGTTAATAATATATCAATGCTTATGACATTTTTCCTTATGGGTTTATCCATTGTTTGTTTGGTTGTTTTTGCAAGTTAGTGGTGTGAATAAACTTAGGTCAGTGGGCACAAAACAAGTTTAATCATCGCCTAAGTAGAAAAAAGGTTTTACGTTGGGCGGGCTAACGTAAGGAGGATATGATAGTGCATGTGTAGTTCAGTAGTCGCTAGCTGAACATTTTTTTAGTTAATCATAACTTGTTTCGGTTAATGCAAATAATGATTGTTACTAACATTTTAACTTTTTGGTATTAACTTTTTGGCGCAAAGCACGCAAAGCCTTTACGTATGAATAAGAAGTGGTCCGGGAGTGTTCTTTTGGAAGAGAGCTCATGGCAAATGAAAACAGAGGATACCACGACGAAGTGTTGAACGAATTATTAAAAAATCGTAAGAAAGTTTTTCTGCTTACTTTCTATTTGTGATTAGTTATACTTTGATAACATTGGCTTACTTAATTCATTTGTGTGTTAGGATAAGCTGGAGATGGAAGCTAAGAAAGGAAAGATGCGGTCATCTGATGTTGGGGAAAAAAACTGAAGTTAGTCACATGAATGCGTTCGTTAGAGATAAAATAAAATCGTAATCAAGTTGAGTAGGGACAAGTTGGCTATTCTCGTTAATCTCTATATTTTCACAGGTAACACTAGCACAGTATACCTGCGTACGTTGCAGAAATAGTCCTAATCTATGTTAGACTCAATTGTCGGCGAATAGAACGGTATATAACCAAGCACCAGATAAGCCGACTTGGTTATTACTCAGTTCTATCATATGGATACCCTCGCTTGTGGAAAACAGCAACATAATGTTGTTGGAGATGATGGCATATGAGTCACTTCATTTAATCCAGGCGGATTCCTTTGGCTCAAATAACAAAAATCTCATCGGCTTGTTTACTATTTTTCTCTTATTATTTCTAGATTTAGTCTTTGGGCCGGATTGGTTGTAGAAGGAAGCTTCTTTGGTCTTTCTTACACAATATTGTTGTGGATTAAGTTTCTTTATTGTATGTTTACTATTTATACATATGTTCTTTACGAGGGTGTCATTTGATCTGAGTAACTACTTTGTAAGAGAAATTTAGAGTATTTAGAAAGCTATTTATGCCAATCACCTTTGAACAATTATGTTTGTAAGCCAGAACACCGATCATTTGAAAAAAACCACAGAAGCGGTACACCTAAGAAGAAAGAGCGCATATTATGTGACAAACAAAGCAAGAATACACATAACCACTTGAAAAATTCTCTCCTGCGATTGTAACAGAAAGAGTCCAAGATTGAACCAAGAGCAGCTTGAAATCCGGTGGAGATGCGCAACGATGATTTGTTACCGGTGGAAAAAAATATTAACCTACTAAAACATCAAGGCACAAAAAGCATTTGAACTTTGAATCAGTGAGGCACATAATGATATAATAGAGTAGTGGATATACAATCTTTGATAAAAACGATGCCGGTCATACTTTACCTGTAAAGCACGGACGAAAAGGCGGAGGAGGCAAAAGTGAAGTTGGTTGGCAGGTGCAGGTGAGTTTCCTTTGCCAACAAAGAGGAACACAAGGCATGCGGAGGTGAGTACAACAAAACAAGATTCCATTGTTTTAAGATTGGTTATTCACAATGTGCGAAGCTAAGATGTCGTATCCATAGAATGGATTCCATATCTCACACGGATGATGGTGTTTTCCATTTGGAAAGGATTACAGAAGCTCATATTGGGAACGCGGTATCGCTATACATGCTAAGAGTCGTCATCGATGTCGGATGCTATTCATGTAACGTAATCAAGGTTCTATATTAAATAAGTAAGTGATTCATAATCATTCTAGTTTTATGTGTACTTTTTGCCGAGTCCCAGATTAATAGACTTTAACATTGTTTGTCTATTGTTTATCGATGTTGTATGCTTCCCCGATTCTCCATGGAGAAAGTGAAGAGGAATGAAACCATTTGGATTCATTCGTCGTGTCGTCAATCCTGGTTCACTAGGCGTTACATAATCGTAATCCGATCATTTGACCTTCAGGGCACGTGGAGTTTGTGATCGATTGAAAAAAAAGCAAAGAAGGAGACAATTCATCTTTATGCCTTATAATCCCACTAGTATGCTCCTTTGCAATACTTTTATTTAACCTATATTAATTTCTTTTCTTGCCTTAATTTTGAAAATTGCTACCAAATCCTTGCTGTCGTTCAGTTCTTTTATTATAGTTATCATTTGGGTGTCATCTTTGATGTGTTGAAAAAAAAGAAGTTTATTATCTAGATTCTTATGGGGGGAGATCTCATGATGATTTAAAAGAGCTCATTAAAGTGTATGTTCAATTTTTTTATTACCATTGTCAATATATAATTACTTTTACATAATTTGTGATACTTTATGTTACAATTTTTTTATGTAGATTCACTAACTCGACTTGACAATGTTTATAGCACATAAGAGGAGTAACATGTGAGAAATGGAATTATAATAAGATGGATTTGCAAGTCCTAAAGGTTTGAACTATTACCTTAACTATAATTATATATTACCATGCTTAATTGTTATTAAAATGATATTACTGTACACAATACTTTGTAGTTATTGTCGAAGGATCGCATCTGACTAAGGTAATAGTGTGGTGGATTTTTACGTCATGAGATTCATGAAAGACTTAATTAATGACTTTTCTTAATTAGACCTCTAATGAACAATGTGAGTTCCTTGATCATAATTTGCTTGCATAAAAAGAACATGTCAATTTGAAAGTTTCACTAAATATTTATTTTGTTCATAAATAGTTCAATGTGTAAAGACAACATATTCTCGACGCGACTGCACGAATTAGATGAATGTCGCGATTGAGTGGGCAAACCATTTTACGGAGTACTTACTCGCACATTGTATGTGAGGTAACCTCTTACCTATTATGTTGTTATTGTGAGTTCATTGATGAAATATATTTTACTTGGTAGTTATCTAGCTTATTATACTTTCTATGTTGGATTATGATGAAGATGGTGCAAGGTACTGTCTTCTTTGTGTCAAACACAGGAGTTGGCTAGTTTTTTTCTTTGTTTGGAAAATAGCTCCGGATATTGATGCAATTTTACACATTTTGGTTGTTCTTAGGTTGGATTTTCATGTTTGGGAAGCAGTGTCTTTGTGACCGATCAAGCGGAGTATTTTATGGCTCCTCTCTTATGTGCTTTTAAAGTGTTGGGAAATGTTCACGTTTCTAGTGAAATGAACTATGTTATTGCCTTTGTTCACTGTTGGTAGAAATGACTCCTACATTACTGTTCGGCTTCCTTATACTTCTTGAATTGAACTCGATCATTGTTAATTTATGTAACACGGCCGAATTTAGTTCTTAGGTTGTTACAATACTCTTCTTATTTATGTTGGACTTGTCACTCTCGAATTTGATTAAATTATGTTTGCTCACAATTATGAAATCTTAGTCAATGTTATCCATTTCATTTTCTTTGTCAATGATTAATTTTTAATTGCAATATTAATTTTAATAATCTAATTAATTAGCTAATTTATGAAATGTTAATTTCTACTAAATCAATTGCCGATTGTTATTAAAATGATAATAATTTCATAGTGCAAAAAAATACCCCCTTTTTATTAATTATAATTTCAATTTTTAATGATTTAATTGAAAATTTTAATTCATAATTTTGCAATACGCATTTTCTTGATTCCCTCCAGATTTAGTGAAATAAATAAAAATTCAATAATTTCTATGCTTATGGCACAAATTTCAAATTCAAATCAATCTGTGGCAGTCAAATTTTATTATATTCAAATTTATTACTTATTCTAAATAAAGATTAGCTTATGTGACTAAAAATTAGCTATTTATCCGTATTAATTATGATTGGTATTCCCAAGAATATTATTCTCGGCCATGCCGTATGAGCGCGATATTTTTGCGGTACGGCATCATCCACCCTTCATAGCCGACTCATCATGTGGTGGCTAATTTTTGGAGGCGATGGTGGCAATATCGTGGGGTCTCCAGCAATTAGCGTGATTAGAGTGTCAGGGGAAAGGAGCCGATCACCCTGCACGTACCCAGTAGAGATCTTATGACGTGTTGGAAAATATGAGCGTATAGATGAGACCAAATGAGAGATGAAGTTTAACGATATTATGCAATATAAAATTACTGGTTGGTTAGAGTTATAGTTAATCCGAGAGAAAATTCAAGGTATTAATTGATACATTTTTCTAAGTCAATTCGCCCACATGAACCATTGTTGGCTGATCTACTGGGCGATTTAGACACGGAAATTAACGAAGCTTCATAGATGCTTCCCATATTCCATCTTTTTTTTCCACACCGCCTCGCTGCAGAATCATAGGGCCGGGTTATGACTCTTATCAAATCCAGTTATGTTCAATATATTTCTTGCAATTTTTAGCTAAAATGTATGCTTCCAATTTTAAAGACTTAAAATGACTGAGTTATATTCATGATGTCATTTGTCCAGAGTAGCACAGCTGAATCTGTGACTAGGCAATGAGGACGGTAAGTATAGGACATGCTTCATGTTGACCTTTGTGATTAGGAATGAATGTAATGCGGCAGTAATGTGACTCACTCAGTAGAAGTTAGTTAAGCACACTAAGTTTCTGTTTTAGTTTGTTTTTCTCTTCTATTAACTGAAAACGAATTGAATATAAATAAGTGCATTTTGTAATGAATTGTAAAGAAAAAAGAAATAATAGAAATTCCTGAAATTCGCAATTACACCTTAGCAAACACATTTTTGCTTTTACAGCCGCAATAGATAGATTGATTTTTCATTGAAATTTCCAGATTTCGAACAATCAATTTGAGTTCCGAAAGCTATACATAGCATGCTGCGAGCTAGATCGGCTGTCTATCGCGATGGTCAGTGTCGTGAAATCAGCTTTTGCAACAAAGCAGGCAACACGACCATTTCTAAATCAATTTTTCTTTTCACTAATCATATTGGCTAGATCGATCAAATTACTTACTCTCTTCAAACACTTTAGCTCGCAGATCGGCTTTATTGAGAGGCAATCGCTTAGCTTAGCAGGGAGAGGATTTTGTTGAAACTCAAACGAGAAGTCAAAGCATATGGCTTGCGCCTGTGACAAGTATCAAGCTTTTGGAGATCACTGTTGGGGACTCTTGAAGAACTCTAGGCATCTAAGTACATTATTTAAGTTCCTGAAGGTATTTTCAAGACTGTTGAAAGTTCATCAGCGGGATTTTGAGTTCATTTGATATATGGAGAACTTTGGAAAAGATATTTAAAGTTCAATCTAAGGCGCTCCGAGCTTCCATTTTTTGACGGCTCACTGATACTCAACTCTTAGTCGAAACAAATTATGGAAGAAATCAAAAACAATAGACAATAATTAACTTGCGTCAGGCTTCATTGGTAAAGCCGCTGAAAAGAGTCAGTTGAAGACAATTAACCATCTTGCAGCTGGTAATTCGCTAGATCCAGAACTTGTTATATGTGACAGTGATATTATCATGCTTCCATTACGGATTTAAACTAGCGGGGTCCACTGCTTGATCACGATTGTTACAAATTTTTCGACAGCCAGCAAGATAGACAACCAGATCGTAGGGAGCGGGATGAAGGTGGAATTTAAACACAAGGTCATATTCAGTTGGAGTACTATATGAATGTGATGACTGGGGTTTGAATGAAGTATCCAGCGAGGGCTATTATTAGGTGTAAAAGTCCTTTTTCTCTCCAGCGAAGGTAGAGAGACATGCAGATATTTGTGGATATCAGAGGTTTTGTTAAGCGGAACCGTGGCCGAGGTATGGGCATCTAATCTGGTTTAATTAGGAATTTATTAAAGTATTAACACAGGAACCAAAGACTCAGGGGCAGGGGCAAAAACTGATAAAATGAAGCACTCAAATGACTTCAATAGGAGAGCGCTACGATGTGATTCGTCGATTTGCTTTAAATTTTGGCCGTCCATCAACCGCTAGTCCGTTCGCTTGATTGCTGTAAATTACTGCATTTGTTTAAGATTAATGGCATAATTACGGAGGTTTTTGGCAAAGGCAAAGCACTCACAAGAGCAGTATATTTTAGTTCAAATTAGTATCTGCTCGCTAATCTAGACTTTGTTGGCTATGAAAATTTCAATAATATGTTTCTAGATATGATTTATGCGATATATCGCGGAGGTGGCTATTATTGACGCAGCATGGATTGCATATACTCATATGCAGCTTTTATTGACTAACTTTCAAGGGGTACGATGATGGATGTTATCTGGATAGTAGAGCAACTCACCATTTGACCAACAATATAGAGAATTTGCATATCAGTGAAGAATTTAAAGGTATTGATCAGCTTATCATTGGCAATGGTCAAGGTTTGTCTATCACTCATGTTGGACATTCATTTCTGTTATTAAGAGCTTCAAAATCTTTACCTACACATACTAAAATAACACTTAAAGATATGTTACTTGTTCCCTCAATTATCAAAACACATCGTAAGCTCCAAGCATTTCCAAACTCACATCACAGACAATCTTATATCACCAGTAAATTCAAGTTCCCAGTGGAAATGCTTGTTTGCTGCTTGTAAAGGACATGAAGGTACAGAGTTCTTACGGGGTGAACTGGCAAACATTGTTGAAAAACAAGGCCTTTTCGTGCACTGTCCAGCTAAATTCTAGTTCTCTTTCTTCATCACCTACATCTCATCTTTGTCAATCTCAGCTAAATAAACTTATTTTTATGTTGTCTGTTTTCAGAAATTGTGATAATGTTACTAAAGCATGTTATCATTCTGTTTCCAATAAATGTAATGCTAAACCCGATATAATAACTTTGTTACATAGTCATGATCCAACATATTGAAGATAAACAGGTGGCTCTCCAAGTTCAATGTATTTTACCTCTGTAAGTGCTGTGATCCTCTTCATTTTCGCGGAGAAGTTCTTCAAGTCTCTGTTTATAAACGTCCTTAAAGGAGGATTCATATACAAACGTATGATGTCTATGTTTGGAAAGAAGAAAGTATGTCTCCAAGGCACTGGGGGCCTGGCTTCACAAATAGTGCAGTAGCTTGAGTCATGCCAGTTAAAAGTTATAAAAAGGGCGATCACGGATAATTCACCCAGTTAACGTGAACCCATACATCTTATAGTCTAAGGAAATAGAAATAGATACAAATAGCCCATATTATATATTAGTTCATTGTGGATGACACTAGATCTCTATGATCATTAAACTCGAAATCACAAGCATTTGTTCAAAGTTAGAACGAGCTAAGAGTTCGTGACTTTTGGAAATCGAATTAAACGAAGTTAATCTAAGACCCGCCCCCAGGCTCTGGGTATAATATACTTTATAAAATTAACAATCCCAAAATAGTTCCAAATACAACCAACACCCACAACCAACTTCCTCAAATAAAATAACGAATATCAAAATACAATAACTTTTCCTCAATCACCAAAACATAATAAATTATACAATCCAAAATATCTCAATTAAAATATCTAAAATTCCTAACACCATCATGTAGCCATAATATCAAAATAACTATGTACAAGTCTCTGTGGGGAAAATATAATAAACACTGAGTATAAAACTAATTGGAGCTATATGGACAATAAATTTAAAAAAAATAAACCTATTTAAAAATAAGTTAATCTTCCTCTAACAATATCATCAAAATATCATAACAACTTAAATAAGCTTATTTAATTTAAATCATGCACTGGAATAACCATATTATACAAATCTGCATAAAATCAATAAATCATAAAACTTATAATATCGAATATTGAATATCGAAAACTATCACCAAACAAGTACTCTAGGGAATAATCTCCTCGATACTCGTGAGTTCGGACATCTCATATGTCTCATATCTCACCCGACTTCATAAAAGCAAAATATCATCGCATATATCTCATCATATCTCATCATATATGTGCATACATGATCTAGTCCCCAAAGGACAATGCGCCCAAGTACACGGCTCAAAGTCTATGTGTGTACTCAGACGAGCCCCAAAGGCCTATATCACATCTGTATTATCATATCTCATCTATATCACCATATCCCATCTATATCATCATATCTCATCTGTATTATTTGTATCTCAATATTTATATCTATGTAATCATCATATTGCATGCATACGCCCAGCAAGCCCTGTGTATTAGCCCCAAAGCCCTATATTATGAAAATAGAATTTGTATATTCCTGACAATATCAGTTCACCGGGTGGATTCTCACTTCCTTAATTAAGTAAACGACAAATCATTTTCCGTAAACATGAAATATAATAAATTTTACGCGATTAATCTCGAAACGAATATTTATCCGCATTAAACTATTCTCGTAGGCATCAAATTACCAAAATACCCCTGCATGCCAAAATTACCAAAATGCCTCCGACATCAACTTATATCACAAAATAACCACAATATCAGAAACTATGAAATCACCCTCGGAGTGTAAAATTTCCCAAATACCCTTGACAACGTAAATTATCGAATAACCCCCGAAATCTCAAATTACCTCATTGTCTTAGTCTGAAATTACCAAATTATCCACTATTTTTAAAAATTACAAATTTACCCCAAAGTTTTATAAAATTACCGAATTACCCTATTAGTCAACGACAAAAGCTCGTGCAAGTCCAATGGTCCGGTGATCTTCGGCGATGGCGGATCGAAACCCAAAATCCGTGAGCTCTAGTGGTCGATCGGGCAAGGCTGGAAGTGGCAGCAGCTGATGTTGAAGCCGCAAGCGAGCGATGGTTTTACCGATGAGTGATAGGTTTTCGGCTTGCAGCGCGTTAGATTTTTTGTTGACGAATGGATGGCCCGACTACTAAGCTTCAAACAGGGTTAGTGATGAGGTGGTGTGGCTGGATTATGAAGGCCATCATGGGTTTTGGGTCGGATCCGGGTCAAATTAATGCCAAAGGGGAAAAATTAAATACTACCCTTAATTAGAGAAATTATAGTACATATATTTCATAAACTGTTCTAAATTCAAGTTGAAAATTAGTTTAATGCCAAAATCAAAGGTGATAATCAATCAGAATTAGTATGATTTTCTTAATCAGTGGGATAATCTTTTAGTACTGTTCCCCACATCATCAAAATGGTCTTGTTGAAAGGAAACATAGGCATATAATTGAGCTAGGCTTAACGCTCATTGCTCAAGCAAATCTCCCGTTTCAATTTGGTGGGAAGCTGTTCACACAGCAATATACCATATTAATAGATTGCCAACCCTTGTTCGAAAATTTCTATCTCCTTTTGAAAAATTGTTCAAGCACAAACTAGACTATACATTTCTCAAGTGCTTTGGTTGTTTTTGCTATCCATATTTGAGAGACTTTAACAAGCATAAATTTGATTTTCACACCTCTAAATGCATCTTCATTGGCTACAGTCCCTCTCATAAAGGATACAAATGCTTAGCAAGTTCTGGTAAAGTTTATGTTCTTAGACATGTCATTTTTTATGAAAACACATTTCCTTATTCAATAAACAATACATTTCATTCATCAGAAAACCCTACATCCTCTGAAATATCAATGTCTAATTTCTCTCTACAACAGATTTATCATCTTTCTACAATGTCCTTACGAACGATGAATCAACAGGAACATTGACCACACACACTCTCAGAATTGTCATCCTCAACCTCACCATCACCAAATACATTGGGGGCGATCACATACAAGCACTCTGTAAGAGATCACGAATCTTAGATATTCCATCATAACATATACCAAAGGTTTGATTATATTTAAGGTCGCACTTTGGGTCAGTTCAAAAATGTGACTCACGGCGACAGGCTAGTGAAGCTAGGAGAAATGTGACAGTTAGTATCATCTTGCTCAAACCTTGGTTGGACTTAAGTACACGTTGACAACATTGTATCAAAAATTATCGATTGTACCGGGTTTGCTGTTAGTCAAGCTGGTCCATAGTACAAGAGAAAGGTCATCACAAATGACCGAATTTCTGGAACAAGAACTAAGTAGGCCGTTCGAGCATATAAATTGCTTCAATGTCATAGCTGGGTTGGTCGTGAAGAAAGGTTTCCGAAGCGCTTTATTACTACTGATGCTGCGACATGAGGACATACAAGTCAGAGGATGTAATAGCAATGGACAGATTAGACGAGAAGATACCATTTTTCTAGTGAAAGCGACAGACTTTATTTGTTGAACGGCAAAACTATTACAAGCCTGAGTATGACAGCATATAGGAGACAAAGGCAGACTGAAATACCATTTAAGAAGCGAGGTGAACATTGCAGTCTTTTTTGAAATTCAGAATCAGAAAGTATCACTTGAATCTGGAAACGAGTTCCTGCTTGTCTCACGTTATGCAGACATCACACTCGTTATATCGACTAGGACCTTTTACAGAGTCGTTCGATCCTATAGTAGAAATCAGTCTTCAAGACTAAGCTTTGTAAGGAGTTAAAGGGAAGTTTCATGAAGACTATATCTATCTATCTTAGAAGAAATATATCAAGGATTTGTTATCCAAGGCTAATATGCTAAATTGCAAAGAATGTGACACTTTGGATTCATGGATCAATAAAGTTATTTCGTTACAAGCAAGCAAGGATTAACTAGACTAGAGATAGGATTTGCTATGCATAAATTGAGTCAATATGCTCCACGAGGGTTCTCAAATACTTAAATCGCTGATCAAAGGCTTTGCCAGAGATCTGGTATGATGATTATTGATAAATGAAAATCAATATGAGTATATTGCATTTATTTTGGAAACAATCTAGTTTCATGGTCATATTAACTGTTCACAATAACAATACCGAGTCCAAAATCTAAACACATTAAACAGGATATGCATTTTATTAGGTACAAAGTATTGGCAAAGGAATTGGAGATTAACTATATTCCCAGTGAGGAACAAATTGCTGATATTTTGACAAAGCCTACATTCATCAACCATGCCTCGAAAGGAGTACATAATGTATGGAAGCATGTTGTACACGTGTGAGTAGAATCTAAAGGAGGGGGGGTTGATTTTAAACTTAAAAAGTAAAACACACAACAATTCAATATAAATGAAATAAAAATAATAAATTTAATAAAGCACAATAATAAAAGGCCACGATAACGTGGTGCTTAGAGCCTCACTGTCAGGTTTTCAAACTCAAATGTTTCTCACACTTAAACACTCACAAATTTGATGATCAAATAAAGATTACAACAATGAACTCTCTTTTAGAGTAAATGTACAAATGATAGCACAATAAAGATTTAATCTATGATGATTTTCAAATTTGGAAGCTCAAAATATGTTGTTTTTACTTGTTTATTCTTCCATATACTTTAAATTTGAGTCTTAAATTTGCAGAAATTGATAAAGTTCGCTAGCTTAATTCATTGGTTTTTAGTCCAAAATTTGAAATGTGAAGTTTTCCTAGCAGCTAGCCGCTAACTCTTTGTCCACTTATGATATTTACACCCAGACCCTCAACCTTTCATAAATTATAATATGGCCCAATATATTTCAAATGTTTACAAATAAGTCCAAATTTAGAATTCAAGAAAATACTTATTAAAATCAAAGATGACAAAACTTTTTCATTTTAGTCCAACTTACTCAAATCCACAAATATTTTATCTTAAAAAATATAAAATCTTTTGGTTTATGAAAAGTAATGATTTAAATAAAATCTTAAGCTTCTCAAATGTTAAACCATTCATCAATTAAATCATATCGGCTTTATAAAAATTTGTCGCAATAATCAATTTGTTGAGCTCCAAACTTTATTCTTGATTGTGTCGCTATCCGTCGAATGTCTTAAACTTGATTTCACTTGTATAAACACTATCCTTCAAGAACTAGTGAACTTGTGAAATATAATATTTATTATATCAACATGCCTTTAGGCTAAAAGAATTAAATTAGTTGAAGAATGTAAACCCACATAGGGTATAAATAAGTGCATTTTGTAATCATTCTGTAATTAGAGAGAGAAATAAAAATATGAAATTCTAGAAGCCTCTTTACAATTTTCTTAGCAATAAAAACACATTTTCTTGATAACCAAACAGATTGATCATTGAAATTTCAAGTTTTCAAACAATACGGGTGATAAATTTCAAATATTTTTACGACACATATGTGATGCAAACATAATGCTATTAAAAGGATATCGGTCTTCATAGTCTGGAAACTTCATCACTAAAATTGAACGGTCCTCAAGAAGACCTTGATGTAATTTAAAGAGATATGGAAGTTTCATTTGTGTGATATCCAGTTCAACGACAATTAGGATTACATTTACCATTGCAAGAGGCAATCAATTTTCTTAATAAAAATTCCATTGTTCCTCCTCATATCATAATTGCTTACTCCTTTGTTGGAGAATTTGGAGAATTTTAAAAATCAAAATATTTTATTTCAGCATTTTTTGATTTGTACAACTTGTAGACTTATTTTTCTTGAGGCTACCCATAAGCGAAAAGAAGGTATTTATACATGAAACAAACTAATCACAACCATTCATTTATTCAACTGCTACACAAATCCTCACCATTTATTAAAACCTACTACTCATCTACTTCATCAACCACACCTACCACAAGAAACTTCAATGTATTTGGGCTTGAATTTGTTTATTTTGGATCAAGTTTATGATCCAACATCCACAACACTAGAACGCTTTTCAATACATATATGCCCATTTAATCTATCCAACAAACCCATAAAATTGAACTATTGGATTGGAACTCTTATTTGAGTTCATAAATTCACACAATCATAAGAAAACAATAACAATAATAATAATAATAACAACAACAACAACAAAAATAAGAGGATAATGAGAAAAAGGTTCTACCTTTGATGGGCAGTTTAGCTACTAAGCCAGAGAATGCAAATTTTGATAAGCGAAAGAGCTCTGCCTCTGCACTTAATATGTAACCCTTGAGTTCTCAAATTCGGAAATCGGATAATAAATGGTAATTTACACCCAAATCCTTATTGTATAGTGAAAATTCAAATATATCAAAAAATTTCTAAATAAAATCAACTAAGAGTTACTACTATCACAATCAAAGCTTTAAAGGAGAAACAATAATCATATTAGCACTACATCCTTTTGTTACTTAAGGTTATTTGGTAACTTCAAATTGTAAAGAAGGAAAATAATATTTTCCTTTTGAAATTGATTTTATTGAATCAGGAGACACAACTTTATACAAGAGATTTCCTACAATCATGCTAATCTATTCTAGGTAGTCTAAATATAAAAGGCAACTACACAAATATACAACTAATACAATATATTCATCAATGAATGGTCAGATATCATTGACCTTTCCTTCTCAACACTCCCCCGCAAGTTGGAGAGTGAATGTCAAGAACTCCCAACTTGCGTATCATAGTTGAGAAAGCTTCCTTTCCCAATGGCTTAGTGAACACATCTGCAAGTTGATCTGTTGAGGCAACATGTTTGGTTACAACTAAACCATCTTGTATTTTGTCACGAATAAAATGGCAATCCATCTCTACATGTCTGGTTATTTCGTAAAGGAACTATATGTGTGTTATCACAATATAATAATGCTGGCTTCGGATGCAATATTCTCAAATCCTTCAATAATGAGCGTAGCCAGGATAATTCACAACATGTACTTGTCATGGCTCTATATTCAACTACTGGAGAGAGATTCTTTCTGTCAAAACAAGAGAAGATCCCAAAAAACAATAACATGTAGGTGGATCTATGAGATATTGGACCCTGGAAAAAGCTCGTGATAAATCATTAGGGAAAAACAAACCACTAGACTATTTTTCAAATAACGCAATACACGCAATGCAGCTTACATGTGTGTTCTACGTTGTGCATGCATGAATAATAACACGTGGACCGAATAGGTGATATCAATAATAGTCAAATAAATTAGGCGTCTAACAAGTCAACATCTATACCGAGATGGATCTTTAAGCAATTTGAATAGAGCTTTATGTTTTGTTCCATGGGAAAGTTCACCGAGGTTTAGCACCCAAAACCACCATCTTTTAAAATTTCCAAAGTATATTTTCAGATGGAAATACCTTTCTTACAGAGAAACTTGGATGCCCAAAATACTTCAAATCACCCAAATCTTTAATTCAAAATGACTATGTAGAAATTGCTTTACTATGGCATATTACTCCGTAATAAGAATGTCATCGACATATATCAACAAAGTTGTAAAAGATTTGCCTTTCCGACACGTAAATAACGAGTAATCGGCTTTGGATTGAACAAACCCAGCAGCTTGGATAAGCTGTAGAGAACTTGGCAAACCATTGTCGGGAAGCTTACTTTAAGCCATATAACGACTTTTGAAGGCGACACACTAGATTCTCCCCCTGTCGCTGAAGACCAAGAGGTGGAGACATATAAATTTCTTCATGGAGATCGTCATAAAGAAAGGCATTGCTGACATCAAGTTGGTGAAGAGACCAATTCTGGGCAGCTGCTAAAGCCAATAAACAACGAACAGTAATCATTTTAACAGTGAGAGAAAAAGTGTCATGGTAATCTATACCTTCCAGCTATGTGTAACCTTTTGCAACCAAACGAGCTTTTAAACGCTCAATAGTACCATCCGAGTGTCGTTTGATTTTATAAACCCAACGACAACCAATAGGCTTGCTGGTGAGGATGAAGGACCAAGTGATGGTTAGCTTAATTGCATTGCTTGCCAATCAAGATGTAGGCTCAATATCTTGGCGAGCAATGTTGTGGTGAGTAACGATGATAAGAGACAAAATTGCAAAGGGGATATCGTGTACCTTTTTGTGGACCTGATGACAAAGGCGGCAAATGGTTGGGAGATTTTACTTGGTTACAGACATAATCACGTAAAGCCATGGGAGGGTGATGAGGTCTTTGGGAACGGCGTAAAATAGGTTCGGGAGGAGGACTAGAGGGGGTGATAAGGCCGGAGCAGTAAACCGGATAGGGGATGGGAGAAATTGGTTCCGGTGGTAAGGGTTGTTGAACTGGTGGGGAAGGATCAGATATAGAAAGAGGAATCACATGGTCTGAATTTAAGGAAGGGGATGGAATGGACTCATAAGGGAAAATAGTTTCATGAAAAACAACATCACGGCTAGTGAACATTTGGTGGGTGTTAATGTCATAGAGCTTGTAAGCTTTTTGACCAACTGGATAGCCAAGAAAAAGACATTGTTTAGCTCGAGGAGCAAATTTATGGGGGACGTGCACATCAGTAGCATAGGCAAGACACTCAAAAACTCGGATATGAGAATAAGAAAGAAGCTTTCCATAAAGTCGTTCAAAAGGAGTTTGGCGAGAAAGAGCAAATTAATTACATGGCAGACACCAAAAATGTAAAAGCGTGGGCTTGAAAGCTCATGAATCAAGAATATGGCGGTGTCTACAACCCCACGTTGAGGGTATAGACTGAGAATGTTGGTAAGTTGTCCCTTTTGTTTAAAAAAATTCGAAAGAATTCTCCACCATTATCAACCCGAATGTTGGCTATAGATACATGGAATTGTGTTTGGACAAATGAAAAAAAATTGACAAGTAAATGTTGTGTTTCACTTTTGTGATGCATAAAAAATACTCATGTGAATCTAGAATAATCATCCACAATAATCAAAAAATATTTCGCACCAGAAAGAGAGGCAATTTTATAGGGACCCCAAATGTCACAATGAATTAATTCAAAAGGTCTAATAGACGAAATTGAACTAATAGAAAATGGAAGTCGACTTTGTTTTGCAAGTGCACAAACATCACAAGCATTATTAGACTAGAAAGGGAAATTTAACAAATGTTTTGCCATAAAATCCAATCTAGAGGAAGACAAATGCCCCAAACAGCAATGCCACAAAATGGTGGAGGAGGGTGACGATTTGAATCCAGACGCAGATGGCGGAGTGAGTTTACGAGGTTTTTGGCACCGATGCTAACGCAACCAAGTAATAAAGCCCGTCTCATTGTTCACCCAAACCAATTGTCATCCGCGTCGTCAAGTCCTGCAAAATACACCAATAAGGGAAAAAGGTTACTGAACAATTGAGATCTCTGGTAACTTCGGTACATTAAATCCACCTTAATATCCACACCAAGCACATTTTGTAAAGAAGAATTCAAAGGTAAATTTCAAATGGATGTAATCGGAAAGCATGTTCTCCACTTGGCATAGCAACTATGGCAGGTGTTCTTATTTGGTTTGACAAGCAAAGTTGGAGATGAAGTAATGTGCTGCTGCCGAGCACTTTCGATGGCGCAACAATCTTTGTAACAAAACCCGAGGCACCCGGCGGCTGCTTTAGGATTGGTGGATTGTGTTGTCCCTTTACCCTGCATGATAGATAAGATTTGTTGGATTTGTAAATCAGAGAGCCCATTTGTCACCGATGGCACTTCTTGCATTACTGGACTTTCCTTGACATTGTTGGCTGAAGATTGATGGTTATTGCTGCGCTTGAAATGAGTGCTTCCTTGATTAGACTTGTTTAATGCATGTTTAGGGTGGGTGCATTTTTCGTACATGATGGTCACGGTCACAATAAGAGCAATGCAAAGATTTTCGATTAGATGGGTTGGAACGAGAAGAAGAACCTTGTTCACGTTGAGCCGACAGCCTCGATCCCGCTCTTGTACAATGGAAGAGTAAGCCTTGGCAACATTGATGGATTCATCCGCCAAAATCTGCCCTCGACTATAGGACTCCAGTCCCATGAGAAAATTGCATCAATCACAATGCGGTGTCATTATAGGATCCTAGTTCATCCCTAATTTTTTAGCCTTGTGTAATAATAAATATCATCTTGAGCAAGACAAGCAATGTCCCTCTCAATCCCGAAAATACAAGGGGCATTGCTTTGAGAAAAGCGATCCGAAGGTCTTCCCATACCTCTGGTAATTCGCACAGAAGGTCTTGTGTGAGTGAATTGAGAATCCAAGAGAGGATCATATCGTTGCATTTCCATGAAGCTCTGTGGGCAAAGCGGCATTGTGGTGGTCATGAAACCTAACTTGGATTTGAAAGAAATCGTCATGGCTCCCACACCGTGTCGAATAATTATCCCCATTTAAATTAAAACAAGCACCATTCCTGGATGATCAGAATGATGAAGAAAATATGGATTGGCAGCATCAAGCTTGCCTCCATTCGAAGGTTGCTATTCCGTCATGATAATGAGAAACAACAAAAAAAGAAAGGCAAAAAGAAAGAGGGCAAAGAGCTAGGGTATCGTTCCCTGCTCTGATACCATGTAAAGAAGGAAAATAATATTTGCCTTTGAAATTGATTTTATTGAATCAGGAGGCGCAGCTTTATACAAGAGATTTCCAACAATCATGCTAATCTATTCTAGGTAGTCTAAATATAAAAGACAACTGAACAAATATACAACTAATACAATATATTCGTCAATGAATGGTTAGATATCATTGACCTTTCCTTCTCAACACAAATGACTTTTAGTACTTCTAAATTCACCTCGAACGGCTACAGCTAAAACCCCCATCTACTCATACAGAGAGGATTGAAGGCAAATCTTGTAAAAGTTTGCAATTTTTGTTCTTTTCCTAAGCATAACATTATTTGAAACAAATTTAAGAACCCTAAAGTTTTAATAATTTCTTACAATGATATACAATCTCATCATTTTCAATATACTTTAGTCACAGTTAAATTTTATATGAACGTAATATTTTGAAGCATAGTTGAGCCAAATATGTGTATGTGTATGTATGGATGGATGTGTGTGTGTGTGTGTGTGTGTTAACCTTTCCACAATCACATTTTTTCTTCTTTGCTGATATCATTAGGTAGAATTAGTTTTTCTAAATGTACTCACAGAAAAATGTTCTTTTAATTGTTTTTGGGCATTATGCTATTACAAATATTGTTTTTCTATTATTATTCACTAACTAGGCAAATTTGAAATAACATATCAGTAACATTGAAATTTTAACAGATTATAATTTTGTTTACATTTATATATGTATGTGCATAGGCACATGCACACAAATGCACACGTGTATATTACACACCTTTCCCGATAAATATTTTAACATTTTGCTCAAACCTAGTTCAGACTTCAACAATTCTAATAAAATAAACAAAATAAGAAATATTTTTGGTTTTATGAAAACAGGGCAATTGGATTCATCTTTTTGTGAATTTCTTGCTAGGGATTTAGTTTGATTAGAGTTTAAGCATGTCAAAGTTTCCCTTTGTTCTCATTCCTTGTTATGTAACAAATTATTATTTGCCATAGCTCTTTTGTTTCTTTTATTTTTATTTGTATTGTTATTTTTGTTATTGATTTTCCTATTTTACTTTTCAGAGCAACTCCCCATGGTTCGAAATGACACTACGTTGAGCATAATCGACCACTTCAGCAAGGAATGTATGCCTAAATCGTGTCTCCTTCGCCGATCCCAGACTCAGTATCTCGTCACCCGACCCAATTAAAAACTTCACCGTATTGCCCAGCCACTTCTGAAAGTCTGTGCACCTGCTTTCTTCCTATTTTTCTGCCACTGGTGTGGAGAACTAGAAATTTTGAATTTGATGGTACCTGTTTACAATTTTATCACTCGATCACTACCTCATCATCGATGAAATTTTATTGGCTACCACGTTTTCGAGGAATGGACGCCCTAATTGTGCCTCTTTTGTTGGCATCGATATGCAGCTCTGGAAATTTTATATTTGATTGCATCGATTAACACCTTTTAGCTACTACCCATTACTAACAATTTTATATTGCCCTGCAACTTTTGGGAGACGTGTGCTTAAAGTATGATGTTGTTTTGCCAATAACTGTCTCACTGCCCTACACCTATTGCACCCTTACCGACAATGCCGATGGACCCATTAGCTGTGTTGACAATGACAAGGTACTTTTAATTTTAAATTTTTTGACATTATAAATAATTGATTTTTAATAATTATATATATTTTCATTTACTAATAGCCTAATAATTAAGTAAAAGGATGTTTGTTTTTTCACTTGATGACTTAAAGAGATTTGACTTAATTAATTTAGTTAAGTAGACGTATTTGTATTTGTAACTTAATGAGACGTTTTAGATAATTTTTACTTAATAAAATAAGCTAATTTTTTTGGAATAGAGAAATATGAATGAGCTAACTAATTTTCAATCTCAAAAATATCCCTACTATATAAATTATTTTTCATGCCTATTCCAAAACTCACCCATAAATATTTACTCATTAATAATTTTATCTTATATTATGTACTATTATTGAGAAGTTGTGATGAAATTTGAAACTTATGGTACTTTATATATTATGATTCCAAAATCATTATCTATTCAATTGAATATGTTTTTGCTTATATATGTTGAAGTATTATGGTATTTATTTTCTTTGGGATATATATGTACTTTTACAATTGTATATATATTATTTATTTGAGATTCAAATTTAATAAGGATATATATATATTATTTATTTGAGATTCAAATTTAATAAGGATACAAATGTAAAAGTACATTTCAAGTGGAAAAAGATAAATGATTTGATTTTGAACGGGTAAAAAAATATATTATTTTTCTTACTTTTACTTAAAATTAGAAGAATTTAATTTAGATTTGTACAAAAAATAAATGTTTAGCTAAATTGATTTCAAAAACTATATATGTAGAACCATGAACCAGTGCAGCACTGGATTTGGCTCTCCAATATCCACTCTAATCACTTCTTTATGCTAAAACAACAATTATCAAACTAATCTTGATGTATATGATTAAGCCAACCAGGATAAGCAAAATGAATCAATGAGAGATCAATGCAAGGCAAATTTAAAGTGGTTCGGGCATTGATGTGCTTACATCCACTGTGAAAAGATTAACCAAGCTTTCACTGAAAGAGAGTTTACAACATACATATTTACAGAGAAGATGTAACTGAATCAACATCATGACATGTCAAAGTGTGAGACTATATATACAAGAAGAGACTAATCTAGAAAGATCCCCTAGACGCCGGCACATGACCCCTGAGCTTAATAACAAACTCAGCAGCTTCCCGCGCTTGTAGCAACCTTCAACAACCTTTTAAAACTGCCCCTGACCATGTGTCTACGTCTCATTAACCTTGTTTGCCGAAACGCCAACCTTAACTACTGTTTTGGTTAAGATATTCACGTGCTTGGCCACATGTGTTACTAATGCACGCAACTGATATCAAAAGCTTGTCATACAGCCTCCTTGGAGACTCAACCGACATGTCGGTATATCTCTAAGTCTACAACTGACTTGTCATACTCGGTTGAGAGATCAAATTTGCAGTTCATTCTCCAACAATACGTATCTAAAAAAAAACATATTCAATATTATTTTGAGAGAAATAATAAGTACTCTCGATGTCTATATTGTCTCCAACTGAATTATTGACTTGCTCGTGACAAAATTCTATAAATGAGAGAGTGCACAAGCGAGTACTTAATATTTTTGTGTATAGAATCTACCACAAATTCTTCATACAAATTATATTTTACAAACATTTGTGATGTAACAGTATTAGTTCAATCCACATAATCAATACTATTATGCCACTTCAGTGTATATACAAAACAATATGTGCAAAGAGCTTATGATGTTGGTTGATCAAATCTAGACAAATAATTTTTCCTTATGATGTTGGTTGATCAAATCTAGACAAATAATTTTTCCTTATGATGTTGGTTGATCAAATCTAGACAAATAATTTTTCCTTATGATGTTGGTTGATCAAATCTAGACAAATAATTTTTCTATCTATTATAAAATCAATCAAAGCTAGGAACTTTTCTTGATTATGTATACATGCACAAGGTTAGAGAAATACCTTGATTTCTTGTTGAAGATCTGAAGAAGACTACTGCAATCTTTTCCACCACTGTTGTTGGGATCTATAGAATATGGTTGTAGTCTTCTATATCATCCTCATCCGTCTCTACAAGTCTATATAGGAGATCGAAATCCAAGAGCTATATTTTTCATTTTTAACAAAATCTATATGTAAAATCATATTTTCGTTCTAATTTCCTCTCTTTTACATAGGTATTTATTAGAATCAGAGTTTGACAGGAATTTAGCTAGTAGAGGAATTATAGACCCATGGGCTTTCTAGCTCCAACTTAATAGTAAAGGCCTAGTCATATCATGACACATTGAAACTACTAAGTTAACCCAGGCTATTCCACTAAAAGTCCAACATTGCACTCTAGGAAACCATGTAATTAAATAAAACCTAATTAATTAAAACTCTTTTTATTAATTTTCTCCTTGGTCTTAGACCAATAATAATCACTTAATTGACCCTCTATTCGACCTCATAATTAAAGCTAGGCCAAAGACAAATGTCATGCCTCTGTAAGTACATAGTTATCCCTAGGTCAATATTTGTTTTGGTGATTACTTTCAATATATCTATATTTTTAAATTAAATTAAAATAAATATTAATATTCAATAAATAATTAAATAAATAAACTGTGGCAATAAATTTAAATGATCAAGTACCACAAATAACTTGGATAAGCATCATTAGTATAGATTCCATCTTGTAAGTATATGTTCCCATGATCCACGAAATTACACCTAAAAGCTATCGAGGTTTTAACTATTTATATGGATCTCACTCCATCACAACTCAAAAGAAGCAAAAAATGAACGCGAGTTCATTACCCACTCAAGTATAAGGTCAACTAAGCTTATTAAAGGTTATGTAAATTATAATCAACGACATTTGTTAAATTAGATCATAAATTAATATAGTCTAGTTCAATATGCTTATAACATATACATATTAACTATTCTACTCCAAGCCTCCACTTCAGTGATCAAGATAAAATCGTCACAATAGAAGTAGAAAATTATAGCCTTGCGTATGAAATGCCCATTTCATTAATAGTTGTGCATAATATTTTATTTATAAAGAACTTGTGATTTATATCTTCTAATATTGACATCATAAGTCCAATACGTAAATCACGTACTTTATGGATAAGGGTTGATAATGTAGTGCTCAAATAAAGGGTTAAAGCTTATTTACTCTCTATATTTTGAGGTTAATGCCCGTTTAGACCTTGCAATTTTAAAAATATCTCAAAACATCCATGACGTTAAATTATTGACAATCTTGTCGCTACTATTTGTTCCTTTTGGCTTGATTTTCAAATATTACATTCTTACAATATTTTTTTTTGGTAAACAAAAATAGCTAGAAACTATATAAAATAAAATGAAGACAAAAGAATACATTAATTTTTTTGGAAGCTCGTGCATGTCCAAAAAAATAAATATGGTTAGAAAAGTTAAATTACCAATTTTTTTGGACAATAAAAAAAAACTAATATACTTACTCATCAGCAAAGTGTTCAGCAAAAAATAATATATGTTCATTTTGTTTCTATTTTATTTTTTAGGCTTAAATTGGTAATTTAATTTATTTCTTTTATTAATGTCCAAAAAAAGAAACATTATTCTAAGAGGATAATATTGTAAAAGTTAGCCAAAAGGAAAAAGAAATAATGACAGGAATGTTTTGAGGTATTTTTAAAAAATACAAGGACTAAATGAACTTTGACCCTAAAATAAAAAATGAATAAATAAATTTTATGGAATTCAGGAATTTTTGTTTTATCACTTGCTTTTAGGGCACAAAATAACAATAAGTCTAACATATGATTCTAGCATTATTCTTTGTAAAATACCTTTGCATGCCAATACAAACACCAAAAGATTTTAGTGGATGAAATCTGGCTTTTATGAATTATTTTACGTTTTAGAAAACATTGAGGATATATTATTATTATTTAGTACAGACTAGAGCAACATTTTAATTTGTTAAAATATCATATGCACTTCTACAAGATTTTCTCTCTATTGTTGCAAATAATACGACATTACTACCATATAAAATAAGCTAAGCTCAATCAGCAATTTCCGGGATGAAAGTGATTGACTAATTTCTTTTTTTCTTCTTTTTGAACAAAGTGATTTTCATGTCCTTTGACATGATCATTTTTCTAATGAAATTGTAAAAGGAAAGACACAAAGAATTAGTTAGGAGGTCACAAATCTGTATAACTATTCTAAGTTGTTACCTTTTACCATATTTTCTTCATAATTGTTACCTTTTACCATATTTTCTTCATAATTGTTAATGAATTAAAATCTTTAGAGTTTATGGTACCTCACTTAGCAACTTTACACACTCGTCTTTATAGTGGTTAATGAATTAAATTGTTTAGAGTTTAAGGTATCTCATTTAGTAACTTTACAGACTTAGGTAGCGTTTGTTTTGTTTTGTTTTTTTAAATCTAAATGAGTCTAAATTTTTCTAAAGTCTGAATAGATCTGAATATGAAAATCTGAATGACATGTTTGTTTTTCTTTTTATAATATCACAATATAAATGACATCTTGTTTGTTTTTACAATAAAAAATATCTTAAACTTGGTTATTTGACATTTATGTCCTTGTAAATTAAAACAAAAAAAAAGAGGATTAGATTTTGTAGTTTAGGAAATAAGTTATTGTACAGAGACATTTTTGGAATATAATATTTAATTGTCATTCAGATCTTTTCCCATTCAGATAAAAGTCACAAAAATTCATTTTTTCTATTCAGATGTAAATGTCGAATATCAGACATAAGTTCCAAAAAAACAAACAAGCATATTTTAAAAAAGGCGTGAAATTAATAAAATTTCAGATTTAAGACATTTAACAAACAACCTCTTACATTAAATTTTGAAATATATGGTAAGTTAACAACTTATACAGAGAAATTCTTGACCGCATACTAATTAATTCCACGTGCTTTTCCTCTTATAAATACATCAAAAAATGACCATATCAGAGCACAGAAAAATCATTATTAATAAAAGAGAAACCAGCCAATTACATTGATTTTGGATATGGCAGGTAAGAAAACCAAAGGGAGAAAAAAGATTGAGATGAAAAAGAGGATGAAAGATTAATAACATTCTCTAAACGTAGATCAGGGATCTACAAAAAGGCCTGTGAACTTGTGACTCTAACTGGCTCTGAGATTGCCGTTGTTGTGTTCTCACAATCTGGGAAGCCATACACCTTTGGTCACCCCTCCGTCGAGGCTGTTGCAAATCGCTTCCTTGCGATGAACCAGCTGCCTAATGACAACATTCATTCGTTGGTTGTAGGTCACCGCCAGGTGAGAATTAACGAGCTGAATCAGCAGCACAATGAGCTGCGGCGCTAGCTGGATGAGGAGAAGGAACAGGAGAAGATGTTGACGCAGATGAGGAGGGGTAAAGAGACTCAGCCGCGTTGGTGGGAAACCCCAGTTGATGAGCATAACCTGCAGGAGCTGCTTTAAATGGATTCAGTCGTTGATGATCTGCACCAAATTTTTCTGGCCAAGCTCAATGAAAGGGCTGCTACTGCTGCTGCCTCCTCCCCCGCGGCACCTTCCTTGTATTTTCATCATAAATAATATACCTCATTTTCCATTTGGTTTTTCATTTGTCTATAAAATATCTGAGGCTACGGGTCCAAATGATTAACTTGATAATGCTTAGAAACTACCAATCGTAAATTCCGATGATATAATTTGAGAATGCAAGTTATTGGTGTGCCTAAAAATGTGATATGGCTTGGTGAGCATCATTAGCAGCAATATTCAAAGTAATCTGTCAATTTGTACAAGTAATTTACTTGTTCATGCTTGGTGAACTAGATTTATTTTGAAAACCCCAACTTTCCAAATACATCATCGAGCCAGCTATTTAAACTATGTTTATAATCACAAGTAGATAAATGAACCCTCAAGGAACTAGGTAGCTACAAATATATTTAATTTCCTCAATTTGAAATTTGATTAAAAACAAAGATAAAAGATTTTTGTGGGCAATCAAATGATATGAATGTATGTGTACGGTCTCGATGGAGATAAAAATCCTTTTCCATTAAATATTAACACGTACCCCAAGTATTTCTTATCAAACTCCAGTGATCGGAAACAAAGTGAATTCATGGTCAATTGTCCTATGCCCATGAGACGTATGGTTCCACGTAATTGTTTATGCATAGGGTAATAAATATTTTGACCGTAAAATCTTAACAAAAAATTCACAACTATTCAGGTAAAATAGAACTATATAAAAAGAATAAGGTGAACTTCAATTCATTCCCTAGATAGAATGATAATGTTTAATATATTCCGAAAAAGTGTGAAAACCTCAATTTATCCCAATTTTAATTCAAAAGATGGTAGAAAATAGTAGGCGCTTTGATGGGGTGTGTGCAATTGTGTGTCTATATATATATATATAAATTTTTCAATTTAGAATTCTAAGGTGCGAAAAAATCCGAGAAAACTTTAAAACTCTATGGTTTTATAGTGTTAATTTCACAATGCTCTAAAAATGTGTGGTTTTAAAGCTTTCTCAAACTTTTCCACACTTTAACATCCCTGACAAAAAAACTATTATGTGTGTGTGCGACCGCGCTAAATGCGGAAAATTTGATATTTTCACACTTTGATAGAGTAGATTGAAGATCGTCATTTTAAGTAGGTGGTAAATATTCTCTCTCTAGGTAGGGGTAAATTGAAGATATATTTACAAGATTATCGTTATAAAGAATTTAACATAGCAAAATGGAACTGCGATTATGGCACGTTTATTGAACAAGCCTGTGGAGTATGATAGGATGACGTGACGTAATCCTAGCAGTAAGAGAGAAAGAAAAGATGCATAAAGTAGAAATGCCTTAAAATCTTCATTTCAGATTCAGCCTAAGTTGTTTTCGAACATCTACCATTTGTAGGTCTCTCACGTACTCACACAGATAGATAAATTAATTGATGACAACCAAAAGCTTGCAATTTTTTGTTGTTTTGCCCAGCATAATTTCGGAAAGATTTATTAATTGATGACAACCAAAAGCCTTGAAATTTTAATAATTACTGGAGTGAGCGCGAGGCTAATTAGGTAACAAATTAAAAAAATCAAATTTGCTAAAATAATAATCCATATATAGAAATAATTAAGGAGTAAACCCACAATCCAAGTATTAAAATATATGCACTTCCTTATTGGGTGTCTAAAATGGTGGGAATATTTCCAATCTGCAAGTTGGGTATATCCATCCCATTGTAGATAATTAATTTTAAAAAACTCAAATAATAAATACAAATAATTTAATCTTAATAATAATAATAATAATAGTAATATTTTTAATATTTACAATAATTTTAAAATTTTAAATTATTATATTTATGTTAATAATATATTTGTGTTCATTATAGAGATTGTAAATAAATCTTTAGGTTACCTAAATTTTACAATTAACAAAATATATTTAATGTACTAATAATATTAAAATTATTTTATATAATAATTTAAAATGACTTAAATTTTTACACTTATTTAAATGATACATTTCTATTTATTCTGAAATTTACTTTGGTATGGTAAAATATGTCTAACAGGTTGTCAAATATTAAAATATTTTTTTATAATACTGAAAATATATTAAAATGCATATATTATTTCATTTATTTTAATATTATATTCCTAATAAAATATCGGAAATAATTTTTTGGGTTGAGAGAAACATATGGTATAATTTTAAAAAGGGAGTCTTGATGTCACTTGTTGAAAATATAGGGGCTACATTATCATTTTTCTAAACCTTGGGAGTGTAGCCATATTTTTCTTTCAAATTGAGCCCAAAAAATTTTATTACAATCAATTTTTTTCTTCTTAATTTGCTTATTCCATTAGGTACAATTAGTTTTTTCAAGTATGTTTGGAGAAAAATGTTCTTTTAATTGTTTATGGCATTATGCTATCCCAAATATTATTATTCTATTGTTGTTCACTAACTAGGCAAAATTGAGTTAAACTTATCTGTAACATGCTTCAATTAGTGACCATGAAAGCTCGAGTTAGTAATTTTTAAAAGAACATAGTTGTATTTACATTTATGCATATTACACATACAAGCGCGCGCATAAGCACGTGTATTTTACGCGCTTTTCCCAATAAAGATTTGATATTTTCCTTAAACCTGGGTCAAGCTTCAACATTTTTAGTACTAGCAAAATATAAGAATTATTTATTTAGTTTTATTGAAGAGAAGGTGATTGGGTTCATCTTTGTGTGAATTTCTGGGGTTTTTATTGATTAGGTTTTAACATGAAAATTATGATTAAGAATAAAAACAAACAGACACGCTTGCAAATCCAAAAAGCTAGCCAGTGTCAGGCATGTCAAGTTTTCCCTTAATTCTCATTCCTTGTTAACAATTGATATGGTTCTTTTCTATTGTTTATGTTTTTATTTTTGTCATTGATTTTCCTATTTTACTTTTCAGACTCCCCCCCCAAGATTTGAAGATGACACTAATTGAGCGATCGACCACTTTTGCAAGGTATATGAGATTTAATTGTAACCTTTTATGCCCAGTCACTTCCAGAGGCATGTATGCCTACATCTTGCCTCTCTTTATAAGTAAATTTTCATTCATCCTATTCACTGTTTGTCTTTCGTTGGCATGGACTTGTAGTTCACGAAATTTTACATTTGTTGGTATCCATATAACGCTGTTCAGCCACTAAACTTCATTGACAATACTATGTTGACCTACAACTTCTGGGAGAAATGTGTGCCTACATCATGCTGCTATTTTGCCTATAACAATCTCACTGTTTTGTAGATCTATAAATCTCATCGCCAGTCATTGCGCCATTCCCAACAGTACCGACAGAGCCATTAGTTTTGTTGACGATGTCACGGTGCTTTTTTCTTTTTTCAAAATTATATTACATCATTAATAATTGATTTTTAATAATAATATATTATATTATTTACTGATGGCTTAACATCAGTTAAATTGATTTTCAAAAATTATAAGTATTTTAACCCAAAAAAACATGTTCAGTAGTTTTTTAGTTTTTTAAGAGAAAATAGTAAGTGCTTTCGACGTGTAGATTGTCTCGAGTTGAATTCTTAACTCATGCATGTTTGCCATGAAAAAAATTCGATAGCAGAGGGAATACACAAGAGAGCACCTAATATTTTCTCATATGTAGAATTTACCACAAATTCTCTGTACAAGCTATTTAATTTATACAAATATTTGTGGTATAACAGTTAAAGTTGAATGGAAACATCACATGATCCATATACTTGATAATGTTATTCCACTTTAGTTTGTACACAAAATAGTTTATACAAAGAGTTTATGATTCTAGCATTACTTTTAGTAAAATACGGCATATGTGTACATATCAATATGTACGCCATAAGTTTTTGGTGAACGAAATCTTATTTTCATTAGTTTGTTTTATATTTTAGCGGACAATGAGGTTATTAATTAGTACATACTAGAGTAACATTTTGATTTGCAAAAATATTAGATACATTTTTAAAAATTTTCCCTTTTTTGCCGCATATATATGGCGCATTACTACCATATATAATAAGCTCAATGAATTTTTCTTGGCTGCCATTTCCAAAATGAATGTGCTTGCCTAATTTATTTTGTATGAGCAGTACAGTGGTTTTCATGTGCTTTGATGATATGGTAACTTTCTGGTGAATTTATACGAGGAAAGACACAAAGAATTAGTTAGTAAGGTCATGAATTTATCTATTCCTAGTGGATACCTTATCCTATTTTCTTTTTATAATTGTTAATGAATTAAATTCTTTGGGGTTTAAGGTATCTCATTCAGTAATTTTACACCTTGTATTAGATTTTGAAAAACATGGTAAGATAATAAGGTAACAACTTAGTAAGATAAATTCTTGACCTTATACTAATTAATTCTACGCGTCTTTCCTCTTATAAATTCATCCCAAAATGACCATATCGGAGCACGGGAAAATCATTGTTCATAAAAAAGAAACTAGCCAGATATCATTGATTTTGGAAATGGCAGCCAAGAAAACAGAAGGGAGACAAATGATTGAGATGAAAAGGATTGAGAATGAGGATGGTAGGTTGATCACGTTCTCAAAACGTAGATCTGGGATCTACAAGAAGGCCAGTGAGCTTGTGACTCTCACTGGCTCTGAGATTGCCATTCTGGTGTTCTCACAGTCTGGAAAGCCTTTCTCATTCGGCCACCCCTCCATTGAAGCTGTTGCAAACCGCTTCATGGGGCTGAACCAGCCAGCAAATGACAATACTCATCCGCTGGTTGAGGCTCACCGCCAGGTGAGAATTAATGAACTCAATCAGCAGCATAATCAGCTGCTTCGCCAATTGGATGAGGAAAAGGAACGGGAGAAGATGTTGAAACAGATGAGGAGGGGGAAAGAGACGCAGCCGCGTTGGTGGGAAACCCCAGTTAACGAGCTCAACCATCAGGAGCTGCTTCAAATGGATGCCACAATTGATAATCTGCATAAAACTTTTCTTGCCAAACTCAATGAAAAGACCGCTGCAGCCTCTTCCTCTATGGCACCTCCTATGTATTTTCATCATAAATAATATTTCAAATTTGCTTTTGATTTGGTATTTGTCTATAAAAAATCTTTTAAAGCTGCCGGTCCAAACGATAAACTTGAAAAATGAGAATGTAACTTCCTGTTGTGTCCAAAATTGGATATAAAATGCTAAACAAAACTATCAACCGTGAGAAATAGAATTTTCACCATGACGGCAAATGCCTATGATGTAATTTGAGAAAAAAAAATAATAATTGATGTGCCCTGGATATAATGGAGCTTGCTATGTTACGGATTACGTAACATACACACCCAATGGTTGGCAGCCATGTGTCCTGAGGAGAGAGAAAAAACATTGAAATACAAGCAATGGGAGTCGGCAGCCACTGGATCTGTAAGTAACATGATCCGTAAATTAGCCAACTCCGGATGTAATTAATCACGTCATAATCATTAGCAATCATACTCAATTTAATTTGTCGTTCAAAGTAATTATTAAGTGAATAATAGTCATACACAAATTAATTTGTCGTTCAAGTAATTATTAATTGATTCACTTTTTCAACGACATCATCGAGATATTCATAAATCATGATAGAAAGTAAATAAATATATTCCCCAAAAAGAAGTGGGTCGTCTATGAAGTCTATTTAATTTTAAATATATTTGAAATTCCTCCGCTTGAAGGAGAAATGATCAATGGCACCTTCAAATCACACAAGTTTATGCTACAGATATAAAATAAGGAACATATTGAAGAACTTTTTATTCCAAAATTAAATAAGATTTTCTTTTTTTAAAAAAAAAAGTTGAGAAGGGAGAATATGGAAAAAATCATAGAAATTAATGGGCAAAAATTAATGTTCCATGTAATTTAATATTTATATAATCTTCAATCTTTGATCTTTGATCTAATGGTTAAAAATTCGTGTAAAACCTGTGTAATTTTAAGGGTCATTAACCCATCCTTTGTTTGAAATTTGATTAAAAACAAAGGAATGTAGTAGGTAATCAAAATATACACAGGTAAACACCTATACACACACAAGTTAGGGATAGAAATTTCCTCACACGATCAGACAAAACGCACCCATCTTCAGTTTCTCGATGAACCGCCCTCTGTGCAGTCAAGAGCTCAAGTAGCAACATACCAAAACTATAAACATCACACTTCTCATTGCAGTCACCTGTTGCAATGTATTCAGGGGAAGATATTCAAATGTTCCCATCACCCAGCCTCTTATGCGTGTTTCACCATCTGGAATAGATACAGAGCACGAAAAATCAAACAGTTTGGCAACAGATTGTTCTTGGAATAAAATATTCGATGGTTTTACGTTTCTGAAAAAAAAAGGCCTGGAGAAACCAACATGGAGATATGCAATTCCATAAGCTATCTCCATTGCAATCTTTAGCCTCAGTGTCCACGTGACAGGTTCAAAATTGGGTTGACGAGCATGATAAATACGATCAGCAAGAGTTCCCATACTCAACATATTCAAACACCAAAACAGGATTTTCAGTTTCTAGGCAGCATCCAATCAGCCTCATCACATTCTTGTGATTCATTTGTGATGCAAATACAAAGTTATTAAAACAAAATTCAGCTGCATAGTCGGAGTTCACAAATTTCATGATAGAAACAGGATAGTCATGCAGAAAACCCTTGAATAATTCATAGCCCAATCCAGTTGTTATAACTTTCTGTCTGTCATAATTTTTTGTTGCTATCTTGAGCTCGTTTTCACGGAAACAACGAATAGGGTTACGTTTATTATCACAAGATCGAAACAATTTTTCAAGAAAAACTTTGCCATTCCTCAACATAAATGTCTCCTTATCAGCCTTGCCCAGATGCTCGATCTTCCTAAAAAACGAACTCATCTAATACCTATTCAGAAACCAACGAAATGCTTTCACTGAATTGAAATAATATAAAACTAGTATAGTAGTACAACTTTTAAATGATCTAGTAAGTTTTTATTTCTTCATCAGTGACGTTTCATGTTTAATATGAAGTAAAGAGAAAATATTGATTGTATATGTCCTCTGATTCCAGAAATGTAACATTAGAAGCATATAAATGAAAACATGGCGCCGTACACACAGATGTACTTGAAGAAAGTGAAGCAGAGCATTGAAAGATGTACCTTTGAGTGGCCAATTCCAGTGTTCAGATAAAGGAGATATGGCACTTACAAGTTTGGGAAAGAAGCTCCAAATTTGGCATGTGTGTACAAAATCTGAAGCAAGACTTCAAATAACTAAAGTGAAACTTGACATCTTTACAAGTCTTCCCAGTCAACCATATGCAAATTTCCATATCTAATGTTGACATGCAATGTAAAGTAAGCCACAGACATAACATGTGCTAAAGGCTCATCTATTTGTTTCAGATAATTGACAGCGTCTATGTATAAAATGTACTGTTTTATACTTAAATTTTGACTTGAAATTTAAACATATTCTAAATCATTCATCCCATTCAATCAAAAATGCAGAGAGTTGCTAAGTTGGTAACATTAAACTAAAGGAATTTAGTCAATCATGTATCATTGTTAATAAAACAACACGATATTGCAAAAGATATCTTTAGCAGTAGCTTTTAGGATACAGTTACGCAACAGTTGTACGAATTTAGAAATAATATGCATATTAGATCCTTGAGCTAAGCAACAGTGGTAATATCCAACTGATTAAATCTACTTGCATTTGAAACCTAAGCCAGTAATAAATCAAGCGGAGTGATCCTCGATGTGCTATAAGAAAAGAAAAAACCCACAAACAAACAAACATTTGAAATATCAACAATATAAAAAAGGGAAAGACCCATAAACAAAACAGGGATTTCCAATTCTCTCCCTGTGTATTAATTTTAAACACATAGTGAAAGCTAAGTTACAGTTAATCCAGAGAAAATTCAAGGTATTAATTGATACATTTTTCTAAGTCGTTTTGCCACTAGAACCATTGTCGGCCTATTCTCTGCTGATTCAGAGACACATTTAATAGCAAGCTCTATAAAAGCTTCCACTATTCCATCTTTTTTAACCACATGGTCAGCATCCAAGAATCACAGGGTCGACTACTCTTATCAAATCCGTTATGTTCAATTTATTTCTTGCAATTTTTAGCCTATGCTTCAATTTTAAAGACTTAAAATGTGGTTCTGTTATATTCATGAGGGTGATGAATTTCAAATATTTTTACAACACATATGTGATGCAAACATAATGCTATTAAAAGGATATCAGTCTTCGTAGGCTGCAAACTCCATCACTAAAATTGAACGGTCCTCGAGATGACCCTGATTTAATTTAAAAAGATATGGAAGTTGCATTTGGGTAATGTCCCAGCAACTCTAGTTGTTTGTTGCTTTTGTCTCAGTAGCAGTAAATCGACAATTAGGATTACATTTACCATTGCAAGAGGCAATCAATTTTCTTAATAAAAATTCCATCGCTCCTCCTCATATCATATTTGCTTACTCATCCGCCTTTCCACAACACTAGAATGCTTTTTAATACATATAAACCCATTTAAAATATCCAACAAACCCATTAAAAATATGAAGCATATTTACAAACTCTTATTTGAGTTCATAAGTTCACACAATCATAACAAAATAATAATAATATTAACAACAACAATAATAAAGTGGGTAATGAGAAAAAGGATGTACCTTTAACGGGCAGTTCAGCTACTAAGCCAGAGAATGCAAATTTTGAGAAGCGAAAGAGCTCTGCCTCTGCAGTTAGTATGTAACCCTTGAGTTCTCAAATTTGGCAATCCGATAGTAATTTACACCCAAATCCTTGTTGTACAATGAAAATTCAAATATATCAGATATTTTCTAAATAAATCAACTAAGAGTTACTACTGTCACTATCAAAGCTTTAAAGGAGAAACAATAATCATATCAGCACCCCATCCTTTAATTTATTAATTAAGGTTATTTTGGGAACTTCAAATGACTTTTAGTACTTCTAAATTCACCATGAACGGCTACAGCTAAAACCCCCATCTGCTCATGCCGAGAGGATTGAAGGAAAATCTTGTAAAAGTTTGCAAATTTTGTTCTTTTCCTAAGCATTTTATTATTTGAAACAAATTTAAGAACCTTAAAGTTTTAATAATTACAAGAGTAAGTGTGAGACTACTTGGCTAACAACTTAAAAAAATTCTAATAATATTGTAAAAATAACGATCTATATATAGAAGTAATAAAGGAACAAAACCCATTATTGAAGCATTTAAATGTTCGCATTTGCTCATTAGGTGTTAAAATTAAAATCCGGGTATTTTTTTAGTTGGATCTTTGTTTTTGGGAATGAGCTTAAAAACCCAAATAAGTTTTCGAAATGTATCATCTAAGTTCTTAAAAGATAATTATACCCCTATATTTCAAATTCATGATTTAAATTTTATTTTATTTATTCTTTTTCTATAAATTACTAATTTTTACGATGTTAAAAATCAAACGATTTACTAAAAAATTACAACAGATATATGGCTACAAAACTTTCAAATTATTCACATTATTTATTATATTTCAGTAAGCTATTAGTCATTTTTTTCCTCTTTCAGCACAAAATTTCTTACAACGATATACAATCTCATCATTTTCAATATACTTTACTCACAGTTAAATTTTATATGAACGTAATATTATGAAGCATAGTTGAGCCAAATATGTGTATGTGTATGTCTGGATGGATGTGTGTGTGTGTGTGTGTGTGTGTATTAACCTTTTCACAGTCACATTTTTTCTTCTTCGCTGATATCATTGGGTAGAATTAGTTTTTCTAAATGTACTCAGAGAAAAATGTTCTTTTAACTGTTTCTTGGCATTATGTGATTACAAATATTGTTGTTCTATTATTATTCACTAACTAAGCAAATTTGAAATAACTTATCTATAACATTCTTCAATTTAAAATTTTAAAAGATCATAATTTTGTTTACATTTATATATGTATGTGCACAGGCACATGCACACAAATGCATACGTGTATATTACGCACCTTTCCCTATAAATATTTTAACATTTTGCTCAGACCTAGTTCAGACTTCAACAATTCTAATACTAGAAAATAAACAAAATAAAAAATATTTATGGTTTTATGAAAAAGGGCAATTGGATTCATCTTTTTGTGAATTTCTTGCTAGGGATTTAGATTGATTAGAGCTTAAGCATGTCAAAGTTTCCCTTTGTTCTCATTCCTTGTTATGTAACATATTAACATTTGCCATAGTTCTTTTGTTTCTTTTATTTTTATTTGTATTGTTATTTTTGTTATTCATTTTCCTATTCTAATTTTCAGAGCAACTCCCCATGGTTCAAAATGACACTACGTTGAGCATAATGGACCACTTCAGCAAGGAATGTATGCCTAAATCGTGCCTCTTTTGCAGATCCCAGACTCAGTATCTCGTCATCCGACCCAATTAAAAACTTCACCGTATTACCCAATGATATGCTTTTTGAGTTAATGGTCATGTTTGGTCCAACTGAATAAGTCTAAGTTAGTTGAGATATTATCAACTTAGTATCTAGTTGCTGATATGTTGGGATTATTTTGTTTTCAGTCCTGTTTTTTTTTTGGCTTGTATAAATTAGCCATGGTTGAATAATAAAGTCATGAATCATTCAATCAAAGAAATACTTGTGTATATCTTGGAGGGATTGGCTTCCTCGAACTAGCCAACTATCAACGTTCCCAAGTGCAAAGGCAAGATAGGAAGAGACAAGCAGAATAAAAATAGCTTGCCTGTACCAAAGTAGTATCAGAGCCTGGCTATGGATCAAAGAATGGAGTAGATTGAAAAAGGTATTGAGTCACTAATCACTAACCAAAATGAAATCCTCAGCCAAATTAACTTAATGTTTGAAAAGCTGAATGCACGGATAGATCAATTATCAAGTCAAGCAGCTAACGATAAGGCTGAAGATTTTTCGATTCCTTAGTAAGTCCAAAGAGGACATAGCAAGGGCAACGACAACACACCTCAAGCTAGTTCCAGCCACTACTATGCACCAAAACCAGTAAAATTGGACTTTCTAAGATTTGATGGTGGGGTGGATCCAACAAGCTGGCTATGCAGAGCTGAACAGTTTTTTGAAATCCATGAAACTCCTGCTTGAAGAAACGTGTTTTCATTTCTTGAATAAAACATTATACACTGAGAGTTATTTATAGATGCAGAGGCTACATTTTTTCAAAGATTACATATGTGAATACGGAAGGAAATGTGTCAATCCGTTCGGCGCGGATCTTGTCTTTGACAAGTGCAGATTATCCCTTTGACAAGTGCGGATTCTGTCTTTGAAAGCTTCATTCAATGCCGTTTTATTTGATTCTCAACACTTCACATAGATGTCTTGCATACCCAACTTGTCTATGAATTTTGTAAATGCCTTGAAATGGCCTTCGTTAAAATATCCAAGTTGATCTTCGATCGAATTTTTTAGTTCTAAGATTTTTTCATCTAATTTCTCCTTGATGAAAAATCTATCTACCTCGACATGTTTTGTTCGATCGTGTTGAAATGCAATATCTCGTACCTGTTGTCACAATATAATTGTATTGGTTGTTGTGATGGATAGCCCAAATCGTTTAAGATAAAGCTTATCCATAGCCCTTCACATACCCTAAGAGCCATGCCTCGATATTGTAACGACATGTTGTTTCTCTTCCGTGTGACAAGGTTGCCTCACAGGTAAAGTATCCAGAGAGCTCATACTAACCGCGCCGATATAAACTTTTATGTGTCCATTTTTGGAAAATAAGATTCCTTTTCGGATTTGTCTTCGATACCTCGGATCCGCATTTTGCATGTGTTGTTCTCCCAGGATTATGCATGGCACTTACAACACTCAATGCATAAGTAAGATCGGCCTTGTGTGGGACAAGTACATCAATCTTCCAACTTTGATATCTTCCTTTGGGAACTTGGTCTAAGGTAATACAAAACTTACCCTTCTTCTTTATTGGGGTGTCAGGCAAATTGTGTCATTCCGTTTAACTCAATAGATCTAAGGCATATTTCCTTTGAGAGGAAATTCCTCCCTTAGATCGAGAAACCTCAATTCCAAGAAAGTATTTTAAGGCACTTAAATCCTTCATCTCAAACTCTCTCGAAAAGTACTTCGAAGAGCTCCTCTTTCCTCATCGTTACCATATCATCCACATAGACAATAAGGACGGTGTGTTGATTTTACCTTGTCGCTTTTTAATGAATAAGGTATGATCTAATTAATATACCCAAAAAAGAACCATAGCCTTTGTGAATTTCCCGAACCATGCTCTTGGGGATTGCTTTAACCCGTCAATGATTTCTTCAATTTGCATACTTTTCACGACGCTCAGGTCCAGATCCATATAAATTTCTTCAGAGTCTCCATGGAGGAAAGCATTCTTTACATCGAGCCAATCCAAGTTGATTGCTTTAATGATAATAAGATACGAATAGTATTAATTTTTGTTGGTGCAAACGTATCAATATAATCTATCGTAGGTTTGGGTGTAACCCCAGCTACGAGTCTTGCTTTGTATCGTTCAATAGAGCCATCTGCCTTGTACTTTATAGTGTAGATCCATAACCGTTGGAAGATCAACTAGTTCCCATGTTTGATTTTTAAGAGATCTCATTTCATCATTCATAGCCGCTTTCCACTTTGGGTCTTTTAAGGCTTCGCACAACGGAATAGATTGATGGATGATTCACAAATGTGATTTGATTCGACAAGCGATGGTTAGACACAAAATGACTCATAGGGTATTTGACTCTACTAGAGAAGTCGGAGGCTCATATGTGGGTTTAGGGATACCTCTAGTTTTGGGGAAGAATTGATTGGACTTGTGGTAACATCCTCTCGGCAGACGATTGGTTAGGTATTTCTTCATGTGACTCATTCTCGATTGCAGAGATATTGTGCTCCCGAATGTGTCTTCACTTATCTCACCAGAATCATCACCATTTTCTTTTCGATGTTTACTATCTCAATGGAAGATTGACTTTGTGGAAGATATGTAAGAGTATGAATTTCCTCTTCATTATAAAATTTTCCGACAAGTAGTACATGATATCTTCATGAAAATGACATCCATGGTGATGTATATTTTTCTTGATGGTGGATGATAGCATCGGTATCCCTTTTGATGTAAGGCATACCCTACAAACACACAACGTAGTGCTCGAGGAGATAATTTGTCTTGTTGCGGCAAATGAACGAAGGCAACACTGAAACACATGTGGGGTAAATTCGGCACATTTGGCGACATAATTGCATCATTCAGAACCTTGAAAGGAGAAATCCAAGGAGCTTAGAAGGTGTTCGATTGATCAAGTATGCCAAGCCCCCCACACGATAGTGGCATGTGGGCTTGGATTAGTGATGCTCGAACAACTTCTAGTAAATGCTCTGTTTTTCGTTCGACAAGAACGCCATTTTGTTGGGGTGTCCCCACACAAGTGGTTTGATGGGATCCTGTGATTTCGTAAAATTGTTGTGCTCATATACCGCCTCCATTATGTGAACTCGATTTAATCGTCACCATCTTATGAAATCTTTGAAATAAAGAGTTTACCGCCGTTTCGATTTCATCGAGAAAAATCCATGTCATTCGCTACAATCATCAATAAATGTAACAAACCAACGAGCACCTCCAATTGAAACTTTAGAATACATCAGAATGTACTACCATAAAAGGAACTGGATTTTTATTTAAGGACAATGGAAAAGTAGTTCGATGACTTTTTGAAAGTTCACAAACATCACATTTAAAGTTACAAACATCAAATTTTAGAAACAAATTAGGAAATAATTTTTTTAAGTAACCAAATGACACATGCCCTAAACGTTTATGCCATAACCAAATTTCCCGATTTTGGAACTATACTAGTGCGGGGCTCAACTTTCCACTGTTTGTTGATGACATCTCCAAGTAGTACAAGTTGTCTCGTCTAATACCATAACCAATCGTTTGCTTCGTTTGGATGTCCTTAAACACACAATAATCAGGCCAAAAAATTACAACACATGATAAGTAATTGGTTAATTGAGACACATATAAAAGATTATAATCTAAAGATGGAACAATTAACACATAGTCTAAATTTAATTCATCTGTGAGTCGTAAAGATCCTTTGGCGAGGTTGTGGTTCCATTTCGGGAAATGTGTTTTTGTAAAGATGGTTTCAATTGAGAAACTTGTCGAGAATCAAAAGTCATATGATCGGTTCTTAATCAATTATCCAAGTACTATTAATAATGTAAGAGTTTTAAGGGCCTTACGATTTTTTGCGATGCTTTTAGAAGATGTAGTGGATGTGGATTCACCATCATCCATGCTTGGTGTTCTTCTTTCGAGTATACCACCAGTCAGGATATCCAATGATTTCAAAACATTGTTCTTTCGTATGACCCTTCTTTCTACAATGAGTGCAATGGAGTGATGACTTGTCAACAAGCTTTCTTTGAAATTATTTGTCGTCTTTATAGCAAACGTTTAATCGACCTTCTTGTTTAGTTTGCTTTGGTACATCTTCTCTTCGAGAGATAACATTCTTCTAAGTCTCTGATAATATCTTTTCGTAGAATTTCTCTACGAACTTGATCAAATTCTTCATCTAGCCCAACAAGAAAAATGTGCACTCTCAATCTTTCAACAGACCTTCTATATATTACAACATCTTCTAGATCCTTCATGACCACTTTATCTCGGTGATCAAGTTCTCGAAATATTTCGATCAATTCTCCGTAGAATTTAGAGAGTGGTTGTCCATTTTGCTTGGTAGAGAATGCCTTCTGGTTCAGAGTGAAAACTTGTAATTCATCGCTTCCATCATAGAAGGCTTTTGATAATGCATCCCAGATTTCGTAGGAATTCGTAAATATCGCTTCATGATCTCCGGAGACATGGATATGAGTAACCATCTTTTTACTTTTTGGTTCTCACTATACCATTTCTCATATTCCTTTGAAGATTCATCAGATGACTTTGTGCTGCTACGAATATATGAGAGTTTTTCTCTCAAAGCCGAAGATGCATCTCCATTATTTGTGACCAAACATCGTAGTTTGTCTCTGAGGATAATTCCGCACCATTAAATACTCCATCGATTGAGCTTGAATGACAACGAGCATATTAGGAGTTTTCTCATTTTTTTCTTTTTTTTCTTTTGGTTTTTTTAATGAACAAGGAAAAAAATAACCTTTTAATCACAAAACAGTCGCTTGCCTGATAAACGCGACATGTCGGTTCGGATGGAAAATAAACGACATGTCGGTTAAAGCACGATGAGACTAAACGCATCTGTCGTTTTGTCTCTGACGACATGTAGGTTGTTAATAGAATAAACAAGAAAGCGACAAGTCGCTTTTAATACTTCTTTTTAGGAGATAAGCGACATGTCGGTTGTAGTCTTCTGCGGAGCGCGTGAGAGCACGTGAATGATGACAGAGGCGCGTGGTTGGTGGAGGGTGGCGCGTGCGGGATGTGTTTAAAAGAGGTTTGCTTCAGCGAAAAAAAAGTTGATGGTATTCTTGGTTTTTGAGGAACATACTCCTGGAAAATTGATGGGATTGTTGATAAATTTGTAAACTCAAGTTTTTTACGTATGGGTGGCTTCTTTATTGATCGGCATGGATATATGTAATGGTAGGAATGGGTTTAAGGAAGAAAAATGGTGGGAAAAATGATTGTGGGGGGAATTTGGTTTCCTCTGTTTTTGTTACAAATAGAGCAGTGAAACGTGAAGAAACTTGAGCATATTCATGGCTCTGATACCATGAAGAAACGTGTTTTCATTTCTTGAATAAAACATTATACACTGAGAGTTATTTATAGATGCAGAGGCTATATTTTTTCAAAGATTACATATGTGAATACGGAAGGAAATGTGTCAATCCGTTCGGCGCGGATCTTGTCTTTGACAAGTACAGATTATCCCTTTGACAAGTGCGGATTCTGTCTTTGAAAGCTTCATTCAATGCCGTTTTATTTGATTCTCAACACTGCTACTGATCGAGTTTCTTTAGCCTCATTTCACTTGGAGGGCGATGCACAATTATGGTACCAACTACTGAAACAAGAAGCAGTTTACATATCTTGGAATGAATTTAAAGAAGGGCTTCACTCAAGGTATAGTCCTAACAAATTTCTTGATTTTTTTTGGAGAGCTAACCAAATTGCAGCAAATTGGAAGTGTAGAGGAATATCAAAGTAAATTTGAGAAACTCTTAGCTAAAGTCGGGCATCTACCTCAAGCACGCCAAGTGAGCTGTTTTATTAGCGGTTTGTGTGAATCAATTCGTACCGATGTACAAGCCAATCGATCAGATAGCTTGACTTCAGCTATTGGGTTTGCTTGGTCATATGAAGCAAGAGAAATCTCTAGACGCAAATCCTCCATTGCTGCAAAAGGGAGTTCTTAATCTCGTAGTGTGGCACCCCCAAGCTTGCCTCGTGTGCCAATAAAAAAGATGACAATTGAAGAGTTGAACGAGCGAAAAAAGAAAGGGTTGTGCTTCAAATGCAATGAAAAATTCAGCCCTAGCCATGGCAGCAAAAGGTTGTTCCTAATTCAAGCAAACTTTGATGATAGCGATAAAGATATCGAGATGGAGATTGAAGTGTTGGGAAAATATGCTCTTTAAAAGCATGTGTGTTTATTTAATTGTAATAAACATTTTTTCTGATTAATAAAATTAATGAGGTATTTTATTCAAATATCTTAATTGCATTAATATTTATATTAAAGTCCATTTAATCATACTATATGTATTTATGTGATCACCATGTGGATTCATAGAAGACATAAATACAAGTTATCTTATGATTAAATAAATTTAGCTCGCATTTGATAAATAAAGTTGGACACTTTATTTAGGTATAGACTGTAATGAATTCATTGAATGATTTGTCTTAATCATGTATGAATTTATTGATGACACATTGAGATTTAATTAACCTTGAAATGATCTGGGTCATTATTAAATCTCATAGACATTGATTTTACTGTAATCTTAATCTTGAGTTAGTTATGATTTCATGATTGTAATTGTTATTCCATTTAAGTTACCAATGGGCACGACACACAATTGTGGCAAGATTACCCGATATCTTGGTGGGAGCATTTATGAGTATTGGAGTTATAGATTAACAATATAGAATTTGTACAACACATCTCTTGATGAGTTTTCGGCACTCGATCATAGAATTCTCTGGCCAGAGTGTGTCAACATATTTAGTATGTTGAAAATGATCATTAGAGAATATCAGTAAGTATCAAGGAATAAGATGTAATTAAATCAATTAGACAATTGAGATATCGATTTAATTAATGATGTGGTACAAAGGATTGTGCAGTAAAGAAATCAATGTGGCTTGGGACAAATTATTATTCGAGCATACAATTATGGAAGTCAATTCCAATCATTTAGTGGAGTAGATTTAGAATTAAATAATTAGGCTAATTTAATTACAGGCCTAATTGTTAAAGCTGAAATTCTAGTTATGCAACCCAAGAGGGGGGGTGAATTGAGATTCTAAAAATTATTCAATTCTAAAACAAAATCTCATGCAAATCTAAAACAAATTTAAAGCAATAACAATTAAATCAATCACAATATAAAAAGATAAGGTAAGAGAGATTCAAACACGAAGATTTTTATGTGGTTCGGCCAACCTTGCCCCTCCAAGTCATCACTCCAAGTTGAGGAATTCAAACTTACACTTGACTGGTGTCAATGAACCTTTATAACAAGAGATTATCCCCAATCTCTACAATCACTCAAATTAAAAGATTACAAATTATTTTTCTCTCACACAATATTTAAGATTACAAATCAATGCCCAATGTGTGAATAGATGGGTTAAAGTGTTTAAAGCTCTATAAAGATTGTATTCTCGAATATAAGCTCAATGGTCGTGTGATCTATCTTGTTTGAATTTGAATGAGCTTATTGCGGAGATAAAAAATCTATGCCGTTATGATCGGTTGTTGCAATCAAAGTTTTTAAATAAATAAGGGCACAGATTAAATTCTAGAGACACCTACAAAACAAATTTGGTTTAACCAGTTCACTAAGCGGTTACGGAAATTGCTGGAAATGGAATAGTGCTTTTTGTTATTTTGTAATCATCATTTTAAAAATACTTTTCAAATAGCCAATCAACTTTCTGAATAAACGGTTCTACAATTATTTTTTAAATTTACAATTTGACTCCAAAACTTTATAAAAATATATTATGGCCCAAAATGTTATGAAAGTTTACAAATATGTCCAATTTCAGAATTTCTAAATAATGCTTTGTTAATTTCAAAACTTTCTGAAATTATGATATAGCTCAAAATGCTATGACACTTTTCAAATAAGTCCTCCAAAATTTCAAACAATACTTGTTGATTTCAAAGTTTTCAAAACTCTTTCAATTAAATCATAAACTTGAAAAACAAAAAATTTCATAAAATCATTTTTCCATTAAATATAAAACCTTTATAATGTAAAAATAATGATTTATTTAAAATTTATAAAAATAATAATTTGAGCTTAAAAGATTAATCATTCTTAATCTTATTTGTTATCATCAAAATCAACATTATGAAAACATAAATGTTAACAATCTCTCCCTTTTTTATGATGACAAACATTTCATATATTTAAAGAATAATTCCACAAGTTGCTACCCCTAAATATAATCTTCTCTTACAATTTTCCTAAATTAACAAATTTAAATACATGTATTCTTCTCCCCCTCATCATCAAAAAGAAAATTTAGTGGAAATGAAATAGAGTAGCAAATTTGTTACCCATGTTGTCCGAGTAGAAATTGGGATAGATACTCCCCCTAACAACAAGCATCACCTCAAATACAAGTTTAGTAATATTACTCCCAAATTATTATAAATTATGATACACACCATGTAATCAAATCATCATCATATCTAAGTAATTGAGCATTCCTCTCTCTTCTTTTCTGTGAAAAGCGTACCAGAATGAAAGCTGGCTTTCTCTATCACCCACTAGTTGGGTGTTCTCTACAATTTTATTTCTGCAACGCATTTAATTTCGGTGGTTAGAAATTTGGTGAGTAGATTTATTCATAGAATCATAGCAACTAATGGATGCTGAGGAATTATTACGCAAGTGTCAGGCGAGTGTTTCAAAAGCAGAGGAGACCGACATAGTAACATTCATGGGACGGATGAAGATAAAGGGAGAGGAGGGCAAATTGTTTAGTCGGCAAAGTGCTAACAAAGTATAAACCCGAGGGTTGAGCGCCAATGCAAATGGCTTGGAGATCCGAGGTTAAAATAGAAAGTAAAAATATTTTCGTATGAAGAAGAAAAGAAAAGAGTGCTCATGGGAGGGCATTTCGTTGATAGTTTGGCCAACAGGATTGGAGACATCAAAATCAATCTGCACATGCCACATTTTGGGTTCAGCATACCAATAATGTGTATGAACAAGGAGGCCATCCAAAAGATTGGAGAAAAAATTGGTATCGTCAAGGAAGTGGAGACAGCTGGGATTGTTTTTGTTCTTCAGAGCAGGATATCCATTGATATTTCACCTCTAAAAGATTGTATTCCTACCCAATCCAAAATCCAATGCCAATTTTGTATGAGAAACTTCAGGATTTTTGCTTTTGCTAGAGAATGCTTGCGATACAAAGGACAACAAAAGGAGGACTTGCCGTTATGGTGGTTGGATGCGTTACATGATAAAGCGTAGTAGGGAGAAAGGCAATCGAGAGCAATCCAATCTCAACAAAAATGTGCAAGTTCCAACCAGCCCAAGCTTAAACAACCCGATTGATCAAGACGGGTTAAAATTGAAAAATTCGGATCGAGAAATAACGATGGAGCGAATTCAGGATACAAGAAACCTGATCTCTGACACAACGCATTTAATGTTGACCTCTTCAGAGAGTCGAAAAACCAGTATGGAGTCTGAAGCGTGTGGTGGTAAGTGTGATAGCCACTATAGCGAAAGTACAAAGGCGGGAGAAAAGATTTTGAAGGAGAGCGAAAATCAGTGGATAAAATAGGATGGGAAATACCAAAAGATAAAAGGCGAGGCAGAGATGTGGAAGAAATGGATACCAAGACCCCGAAGCCCAAGTGAGAAAATGGAAGCTTAAGGCAAGAATTCCAGCAAAAGGAGCGAAGAATCATGGGTTAATAGGAGCAAAAAGACTTGATGACCATCATGTTCTACCAAAACAATCACATCGGGGAAAACGACACGCTTCATTTATTAGCTCAAACTTTTCAACGCGAGAATGAGATATCGGATGAAGGGTACTATGCCTAAATCAATTTCCAGTAAACTCTTAAGTTGGAACGTTCGAGTCTGGGAAGCCTCGCCAGCTCTCAAAAATTCTTCAAAACCAAGATGTTGGCTAGGCTTGGAATTCGAGTAGATTTTAACCGAGAATTGTTTACTTAGATACGCGGGGAGGTCTAGCTTTGCTTTGGAGGCGGTGTTAATGTTAGCATTATACATCATATAGATGCATTAGTGAGTAGTGAAAGTGGTTTGAGGTGGAGATGCGGATCTGACCATCAGCATAATACTTGGACCTTCAAAAGGTTAATATTTTCCTATCCTTTTGTGCGGATTTCAATGAGATAATGCATATGCATGAGAAAACAATGAGAGAACTCGAATAGGGTTTAGGGACAGTCAAGCTGGGGTGTAAGGGATATCCTCGTGGTCTAACAAAAGATACGGAGATCATTTTATTGAGGAGAGATTAGACTGCTGTAGTAAAGGGGGATTAATTTTCAAGAATCGCACAAATCTAGTAAACCGCCCAATCATTCTGATTTCCAAATTTGAGAGACGCGGGCAAATCACTCCCCGAGATGAGGATATGTGGAGCTCCCCCAAGAAAGAGAGTATAGTCCCGGTGAAGAGTGGAGCTAGAGCTTGGGAAGCATTTTCGAATAGCAAATCTTCCTGGCCCAAAAATCTTTGGAGCAAGAATTTAATGGTAGGCAAAAAAATAAGAAAGGTGATGCACGAGCGTGCAGATGCTATGAGAGGAATTAATGCAAATTAAGAGATTGGAAAGTCGATTAACTATGCTAGTTAATGAGGAGATTTTAAATAAAGGAGCTAAGAACAACGCAAAAGAAGAACAAGGTGTGAGAATGACCATTTGGTTGAAGGAAAGGGATGAAATAGATGAGGAGATTTGAAAAAGCTTTCAACTACTTCCGACCAAATCCAAGCATGGCACAGTTACCCAGGGGAGATGAATGTTCAAAAGCCGTTCAAGAATTGGCCCTTGCCAACATGTGTCCCACCGGGCGTATCTTCATTGGAAATTTGTCCGTAATGGAGTGATCTCAACGTGCCTTAATGTCCTTAATGAGCAAGGTAACCCATCTACACTCAATCACACCTTTATAGCTTTGATTCCAAAAATTGCAAATCCTAGGAAAGTGAGTGATTATAGACCTATCAGCTGTTGAGTGTTAGAAAATGTATATTTATAAAGGAGAAAATCATCATTTTACATTTCAAGTCTTACTAACAACCTTTACTTTTATGTATTTAAGTTTCTTGCAATTTAATTATGTGTGTTTGATTTTAATTAAGTATTTTATGTATTTTAGAATATTATAGTCATTTCATAAAGGAGAGATCATACGGAAGGACATCACTTTTAGAACTCGGAGGAGATAAAAGGAAAAATAACATTTATTCAATGTGGCGTTTAGACGTGGCATTGACCGATGACGTGGCATTGGAGGTGTCATGATCTGTTGGACTAAAATTCTTATTGGACGGTATCGAAAAGCTGCTCAGGCCCAAGCCAAACTCAGTTATCATAGCGTCAATTACGGCCAAACCGCAAGTGCTGGGGCGGACCTGTCAATCTTACCATGATCTATCCAGTGGAAGGAATTGGATATTTTTGTCCATTTTGACTCCATTTTGTAATTCCTTCTCCATCTTGTATTTTCTTCGTATTTTAATAAATTTCCATTTGCCTGGTGGCTAATTTTCTTTCAAGCTGAAAGTCTCAACGTGTGTCATGTTTAATTTGGTAAATTTACTTTCTCCCCCTCTAGTTTTTGTGGATGTTTTGGGACGAAATAATACTAATCTTGTCTTTTTATGTACGATAAGCATAATATTGATTAGGCGTTATTCATGATTTAATTCTTTATGATGATGGCATACTGGCAGTACGCAAATTTTAATAGAATTTTCTTCAATTTATTATAAATTCCAATTTTAGAATTTATTATTTTAATTTAAGTTTTAGCATATTCTAAATCATTTCCACCATAATTCCAACCACCCATTTACAAAATTAATTCTACATATAATTAAAATCCACCCGTACCATGATCTATAAATTTACCTACTAAGTTTTTTGGAAGTAATTCATAGAATTAATTGTGAATAATTCCATTTAATTGTTTTCTTGTATGCTTTAAAAAAAAAAAAAAGTGAATCTACATTTAAAGGTTAGTATTTCTTTTCTTTCTGATTCCGTTTAATTTTTTAAGTTATTTTCTTCTTTGTAATTTTTGTTTATCTTAATTTAATTTTCTTTATTAAGTTTTAATTTAATTTTTAGTTAATTTCACGTATTTGTTTTTTGAATTTTTATAGAAAGGTTTTAATGCCTAGGTTAGTATCGTAATTTCTCCTCTTCTTTGTTTTTATTTGTTTTGTTCCCATCTTTATTTTTATTTTATTTATTTTGCATACCAGCCGTCCGTATTAATAATTTAAATTCCTTTTCTTGAATTTTAGACTTGACAGTAAAAGTAAAATGGATTTACAAGCACAGAGGCCATTTAAGGATTATTTGAAATTGAGCATGATACCGAATGCTAACCAAAACCTAGCAAATTGTCTCCACATCGTGTACAAAAATGAGTATAATCATTTGAATGATTTTCATGCTGTATTCAAACATTTAAATAGAGAATTTTTCTGATGATGATGTTAAACTTAGATTATTCCCATTTTCTTTCAAAGGATAGAACTTAATACCGGTATTTCATCACGAACAAATGGTAACTAAATTTTTAAATAAATATTTCCCAGCAAATGCTATTCTGCAGTCGAAATCGCCCGAGAGATATTTCGAGCAATTTCAATGGGAGCGATTCAATGGACTACTCTTGTAGTGTCCACATCGCAAACGGCACCAATGCCAATACTTTTGGATTATTGCAATGTACAAGAATGGCTAATGGCAACAAGTGGAGGAGAGTTAATGTCAATGCATCAAATTTGGGAGTTTTTCCCCAATCGATCACTGACTACTAGAAGAATTAAAGGAGTGAATGAGGTTCAAATTCAAGTCAAATCAAGGGGTCTTGCTACGACAAATAGCATCGTTATCGTGACCATGACTGCCAATTAATGCCATAGGTGTAATGAGAAAGCCATCTAATTACAACCCATACTCCAACACATATAACCTGGAGACCACCCGATTTCATGGTCTCAGGGCGACACAACAAATTCCTCAAGCCTGCTCCATTTAGACCAAAACAACCCCCGGGAGGATGCATTGAATTTCAAGAATGTTACTCACGATTGAACAACACCATTGATGGACTACGAGTTGCGTGCCCAATCTTGAGAAGATGGTGGGACAACATTCCTGGTGACCGTGAAAGGCAAGTTTCCAAGTCAACCCCAAGTACATGAAGCAAGTACCCGCCTTGCGAAAAGGAAAAAGAAATGCCAAAGTGGAGATGCGGTGACCAAAGAAAATCAAATTATACCGTGAATGTTGAGGACTCACCCACCGGAGGAGAGAAGAAACCAATCCACGAGAATACATTCCCTAAAGCTCCATTTCCCTGAGGTTAGCTAAAGGCAAGAAGGAAAATTCGGGTGAGATTCTCGAAATCTTCAAGCATCCCTTTACTTGATGCTATTAAACAAGTTCCATCTTATGCCAAGTTTCTTAAAGACACTAAAAAGAGAAATATGCATGTTCAAAAGAAGGCATTTTTAATAAAATTAGTTCTGATACTCCAACATAAAATTCCTTTAAAATGCAAAGGCTCCCATCTCAACAGTAGCATAGAAACCACACAATTGAGAATGCTTTGTTGGATTTAGGAGCTAGTGTAAATTTGTTGCCTTATTAAACTTGAGAGAATTACACACAGGTGTACATTGCTAAAATACCTGCAATCGCATTGTGGCGTGCTTATCAGAGTAGACAAGTTTTATTTTCCGATTTCATTGTAATTGACACTCAACCAATACGCACATCCTTATTCTGTGCATGTAGATATGCTGTTCTCTAACATGACTATGGAAATATCTTCAACATTGCCAAACAACCTCACCGTATGATGGAATTGTTGATGTGGATTTAATTGAAACAATAGTTGATAATAATTTTATTTCAAACCTTAGTGATGATCCTTTACAAACATGTTTAACTCACTTTGGTTTGGATTTTGATATTGCAGAGGTCAATGCCTTACTGGACCATCCATGGACACTAATAAATGGAAGTCAAGAGTTGAACAACTAGCATGTAAACTCACCCCATCATCCGGATTGCCCAACACATTGGAATATGCATTTTGGGAAGAAAGTACTAGTAATCATCTCATGAATAACAAAAAGGTAAGTTGTTGGATGTTTTAAAAGAACATAAAGGAGCATTAGGATGGACCATAGTAGACATAAAGGTATAAAAACCTAGCAGTTGCATGCATTCATTCACATGAAAATGCTAAATCTACCCCAAAAATGCAACCAAATCCTAATATGACAGTTTGTTAGAAAAGTCCTTAATATTAGATGTGTATCATTGCGATAGTTCATGTCTTTTTATTAATTGTTGAGTAATCCCAACTGAAGGGATGGCGTGTATGCATTGATTATAGAAAGTTGACACACGTAAAGACCATTTTCCTTTACCATTTATTGATCAAATGCTTGATAGATTAGTTTTATTGCTTTCAGATGGCTACTCGATATACATGAGAAACTACTTTCACTTGCCCTTTCTGCACTTTTATAGAATGCCATTTGGATTATGTAATGCACCCGCTACATTCCAACGATGCATGTTGAGCATTTTCGATATGGTTGAGGCGATTAAGTCTTTATGGATGATTTTGGACTCGTTTGATCAATGTTTACATCATCTAACGCTAGTAGATCGACAGAAAGCTTAATCTTAAATTGGGAGAAGTGCCATTTTATGGTAAAACAAGGTATTGTTCTCGGTCACATCATTTCGAGCAAAGGTATTGAGGTTGACAAAGCCAAGGTGGATCTCATTTCTAATCTTCCTCCACCACCCAAGCTCAACTTTCCTATAGACGTTTCATTAAAGATTTTAGCAAAGTTTCTAGACCGCATGCAATTTACTTGCTAAGGATGCACCTTTGTCTTTAATGATTCATGTCTTATGGCGTTTGAAAAATTAAATCATCCAACCTGGGGGAACGAGTTGATCGAATTAAAAGTGTTATTTATTATGCTAGTATGACATTGAATGATGCAAACTATTCAACTAACAAAAAAGAAATGCTACAGTAGGGTGGTGTTTGCATTGGAAAAATTTCGATCATATCTCATTGGTTGTAAAATAATTGTTCTGACCAGATCATCTAAATATCTTCTCACAAAGAAAGATGCAAAAGCTAGACTAATTCGTTGGGTGTTACTACAGAATTTGACTTGGAATTCAAAGATAAGTACAAAAATGTTGTGTGACCATCTCTCCTCGCTCTTACATTTTGACACAACAGCCATTACCATTGAATGAGTCATTTCATGAACAATTAATGAGTGTGGAAGTATTACCTGGTATATATAGTTAATTATCTTTATAAAACAAAGCAAAGATAATAAATTCTTTTAAATAAAGAATTTCTTTTAGGGATGAAGTATTTAATAGTCAGTGAAACCTTTCATTCAAGCCTGAACAAGGCTTGTGGAGGCCATTTGAAGCAAAAGTTTTACAATGTGGTTTTTACAAACTATATTTCGAGATGCTTACACGCTTAACCCCGTGATAGGTGTCAACGAAGCATTACACGAAGGAACATGATGCCACTAAATCCAATTTTGGTGGTTGAGATTTTCACGATCGACTTTATGGGACCTTTTCCTGGCCATCAATACATATTGGACTATGTATCAAAAGCAGATGCGTCACGAACCAATGATCACAAGGTGGTAATAGGATTTTTAAAAGCAATATTGTTTCACGCTTTAGATTCCTCGAAAGTAATCGGTGAAAGAAGCTCTTGACAAAGTATTCAATCACACACAAAGTGGCGACCATCAAGCTGGCCACAAGATCTCCAATTGAGAAATAAAGCACATATTAGTAGGCTGCAGGATAAGATTGGTCATTAAGACTCACGATGATGCATTATGGGCATATAGGAAGATTGGGATGTCACCCTAGTGTATGGAAAAGCTTGCCATCTGAACATCGGGGCCATCAAGAAATTCAACTTTGACATGCAAAAAGAAGATTTTGGCGGAAGAAAGCAAACGAAAATTTTATGCCAAGATTTACAAGCAACGGATGAAAGTCTTTCATGACAAGCAAATTATGAGAAAATCGTTCCATTAAAAGTGCTTTTATTCAATTCTCGCGCATTCTATCTGTATTGTTTTTTAAGGATCCAAAGAAATCTGTCACGTTTAAAGTTAATGGTCAAAGATTAAAGCCATATCTAGAGTACCAACCACGTGGAATGACATATCAAAATAAATTTGAGTGAATTGTTGATTTGATTTTTCTCTTTCTTTATATTATTCTTCTACTAATTGAAATTATTTTTGCATTAGTGTGTTTGTTTAACTATTAAGTTTTCTCTTATCATTGTTAATCATGAGTCTCATATTCTCACGAACATTCTTAAACCACTTCAACGTGTCAAAACTCATCTCAAAAGTTTTTTGTAAAACACATAGTATTTGGGCTCTACAATGAGTTAGTTGTTGAGGCTTTAGAAAGCCAACTCGCAGACATTGAGAGAAGTGTTTACTTACAGCTTCTCTACTAGAAATTCAATAAGAGGACGATTTTAATTTTCTTTGTTTGTTTTAATTTGTTTTGTTTGTATGCTTTAGTTTGTTAAAAGTGGCGGATAACCAATCAAGTGATTGTGTACGAAATGAGATTCCTGATTCCCTTCACTTCGCTACGATCTATAAAGCTGGTAACGCATGCGATTACTCATGAGGAATAACATCATTACATTTAATCGAGGCGGTTACCTCCAAAATTTGCATACATGCCTTGTGGTAAAGGAAATTATGCAAGAAAACGACCTTGGTCAAGAATTTTCGTTGCATAAGTGTGCGAATGAGTCGCGAGAAACCCATGTTCTTTAGGAATGGTGTCGATAATGGAAGATAAGACGGCTTGAATAAGGAGTCATTGGATGATATTCTTCGCTTGAAACGCATCAGGTGGATATGTGCACTTCTCATTATTAAAGAGCATGCACGATATAGTCTCGAATCGACTATAAACGCATAAGAAAATCTGGATAGATATCCTCGACCCATGAGGCGCGGACGTAAAACAGAGGGAAGATGTGAGCCACGCAAATATCCTTTTACTTTATTGTTATTTTATTTCACTATTGTCTTATTGTTTGCATTATTGTCTTTAATAATTTTATTGCTTTCTTGCTTTTTGACTGTTTCGACTTCTGGCAGCCACCCATATTACCTCATACACAATCATGACCCACTATCACCAAGACTCTTAAATGTGATATCTTTTGTCAAGCACTCACAAATTATTTTTAGAGAAGTATCGCAATGACAATTCAAGAACATTTGTGTGCTTTACCCAGGCAAACATAAAGAGTTCGGCGATCCAAGGAAAATTACACTTGGTGTATGGAGGAGGTAAACCGGGGCTATCAAAAATGGTCTCGCATTTATAAGTCAAGTGTTAGGCATCATCCCAAGAGTTCTAAAACCATTGTGACTCATCAGGAGAAGAGTTAGTCTCGAGGTATGCAAGAAATGCTTAATCACATGCTTTTATTTTCCTTCCGCAGATCTTGCAACACTCAGAGGCACTTATCACACTAGCATCTTTACATCCACGAGAAACCCATCGGTTTGTTAAATGTCAATAACTTTTATGATGGCTTTATCGCATTTCTTAACCATGCAATAAAAACTACTTTATTCCTTCCCATGCGCTTTTATTTGTGCTGAGCTACTTGATATGTTACAAGCTTATAAACGGACTCAGCTGGAGCGTCCAAATAATGATAGTGTGGCAAATTAGATTTAACTCTTCACCGTAAATATTTTCTTGTGTTGCACCACCGGGTGATGTGCTTAAACTCTACTTCTTTCCTTTAAAACATTGAGGACAATGTTTTAGAATAGTGAAACTCAAGCTAAGTTTTTACTAATTTTTGTTGTAGAAACTAAACTTTTTGTGTTGAAGATGGAAATTTGAATATTTCAGTTACGCATCTTCATTGTTTGAAAAAAACAATAAAAAAAAAAAATTATTGTATTAAGTTTTGATGTTCATTTTTCTTCTTCTTTTTATTTTCTCCTCTATAAATATACATTTTCCAACTTTTGAAAGATGGTGAATATGGAGTGTAGTGCCTTTAGAACGCATCTTGCTTAAAAATCATTTTCTTTTCTATCATTTTAAGTGTAACTTTTCTAATTAGTTTTTCTACATCATTTTCACATTTCCGCATTCATATTTTCTTTTCTTGTTTAGAATAGGTTGGGGTAGAATGTTATAAATTTGTGTGATTTGTTTTAACATTGGATGACATGATTAATTTCAAATTTTAGTATTTGTATTATCTTTGGTCTTAAGTGATGTTACATTATACTCTACATGTTGATGTCAGACAAATATGAGTTGAAGGAGATGAACATGTCATAAATAAAAAGTGAGGCTTTCAATTTTTCTTGAGGTTGCGGAACCCTTTGCATACCATTATGATCTCTGATTTCTTTCAGTTAACCCTTTAAAAAAAGTAAAAAGAAAAAAAAGAAAAATGTGTGTTGTTACATTGGGAGGCCCATCTAACTAGTAGATATGGATGATTATTTAGAAGCGCAAAAGACGATGGAAATGCCATCTTTGATCAGAGCCATCCAGCCTTTCTATTAAATATCCATAGTTAACCATTTTGAGCCTTTAAAAAAAAAACTTTTAACTTTGTCAACTTATCATCTTTCGACTCGATACACCGATATCTTATAAGTTCCATCACCTATTTATGTTTGAGAAAAATATAAATAATTATTTTGTTCAACAAGGTGAAAAAAAAAAAAAAAAACAAGAGTTGTTGTTTCAAAAGAATAAAAATAACTATAATAGAAATCCACCCGAAAAAAAAAAAAAAATTTCTCCGCATTTTTCTCAAACATACACTTTGTTTTCCTTATTTGTTAGTATTATATCCTTACATCCTAATAAAAGTCCTTCCGATTTGTGAGCTATAATCCAAGTAAAAACTAGTTATATGGACTAAAAAGATGTAGTGGTACAAATAAAGAAAAAAAAATAAATTGACTTGCATTTTGATTTGACTTGAGATCGTATTATTTCTCATATTTCTTTCATCTTGGTGAGGCATGTGATATCATATTATTTTCTCTCTCGAATTACCATTCATTGACTATTTTTGTTGGGTTTTTAATTTTTTTGAGAGTGTCACTACTTCCAGAATTTGGGGTTTGACATGTCATTCTTGAAAGTAGCTATAACAAAATCCATGTGGATGGTTGATGTGGGTGTGATGTTGCTTTAGAGATAATGCTTATACTTTTATTTGATTACTATCATTAATTCGATTGAATAAACACGAATGCTTAAATAAAAAAAATCATTTTGAATTTTATTTTCGCTTCATTTGCTAGCAATAAGGGGGGAGTGCTTAGAGGTGTTGAGTGATGTATATTTATAAAGGAGAAAATCATCATTTTACATTTCAAGTCTTACTTTACTTTTATGTATTTAAGTTTCTTGCAATTTAATTATGTGTGTTTGATTTTAATTAAGTATTTTATGTATTTTAGGGGTATTATAGTCATTGAATAAAGGAGAGATCATACGGAAAAGCGGACATCACTTTTGAACTTATCATTGGGATAAAAGGAAAATTATATACGATTTGTCATGCGTACGCTCATTGCGTCACATCGATCGTGGCATTGTGGCATTGGACATGATGTTGGCGCTCTTATCGAAAAATCTCGTATGGTGGGCGAGTGGGCGAGCGATATGCATACACAGGATTATTGTCAACGAGCGTTCTTGTCAAATGTCATTTTTTCAATGATCAGCCACCACAATTGGATATCTTTGAATCCATTTTACTCCATTTAATTTCTCCATCTTGTATTTTCTTCGTATTTTAATAAATTTCCATTTAGTTCAACGCAAGGGGTTGAAGGTGAAGTCTCAACATGTGTCATGGGCTTAATTTGGTAAATTTACTTTCTCTTCCACTCTAGTTTTTATGTGGATGTTTTGACTTTCGACAAATAATACTAATCTTGTCTACTCACCATATTATTATTTACAATATGATGATTCCCGCCGTCCTCATGATTTAATTTGGCATTAATACGGATTATTTAGCCCATGATGCATGTTGATACGGATCCAGTAATTTAATAGAATTTTCTCAATTTATTCTCTTGCAATTCCAATTTTAAAATTTATTCTCGCCATTTTAATTTAAGTATTAGCATATTATAAATCATTTCCACCAAAATTCAAACCACCCATTTACAAAATAAATTCTACATATAAATAAAATCCACATCAACGTGGGATCGACACTCGTCACCATTGATCTATACTACAATAGATTCTTTACATTAAAAAATTTGCACAACATTGTTATTTATAGAGTTGTAGCCAAGGCCATTGCAAATAGTGATCCTTTCCCAAATCATCTCCTATGCAAAGTGCATTCATCCCCAATAGGCTCATTACCGACAATGTTATTATTGGTTATGAATGCCTTCATAAAATTAGGCATAGCAAAGGGAAGAAGAACGGACTTGTGGCTTTAAAATTGGATATAAGTAAGGCTTATGATAGAGTTGAGTGGCCTTTTTTGGAACAAACTATGCTAAAGATGGGGTTTCCTAGTAATTGGGTAGCTTTAATAATGAGATGTGTTATTTCCACTTCATTCTCGGTGCTTATTAATGGTGTGCCAAAAGGAATGATCCCGAAAGAGGCTTGCTCCGGTATATCCCCACTCCTTTTGCAGCAGAGGCCCTTTGAGTGAAGTTTCAATTACGCACTTGGCCGCTACGATAGCTTGGTATTCTCTCGCATCGTCAATGCGCATTTAAAAGATATATTTGATAAATATCTATTTTTTAATTTCTAGAAATCCTCACCGCAAAAATTGACAATACAACGGGTATCTTTAATCTAAATGTAGTCTCATTTGAGACAAATACCTCTTTACCATCAATGATTGGGAGAAAGAATATGGGGTTCTTTAACGATCAAAGTGAACAAGATTGAGATATAAAATGTTGTCTAGTGGGGAAGGAAGCGATCACAATCCGATGGGAGGCTTTCGTATGATATTATGAGCTATAGCGAAGTTGGGGCTCGAAAGGGATATGGAATCCATTGGAAATGGGAGAAGCAAATGATTAGAGAGTTTTCTTGCTTCAATCAATGCAGTTCTTAAAGCAAGATATTTCAGATTTTTTTTATGTGCAAAGGCGAGCCAATGCCTCGTATATCGGAGAAGCATCATGTGGGGTGATTATGAAGGGTATGAGATGGCGGATAAGTAATGGCAGGTAGCAATTTTCTCCCAAGACTTGAAACCTATCTTCCTCCATCTTTGCCCGTAAGCTTTAATTAAGCGCCGATAATCAATGGGATGAAATAAAGCGTTCAATGGATGCAAGAGATCCTCAAGATTCCCTACCTGAGAAAGAAGAAGATGAAGTGCTTTGGCATTATGACAAAAGAGGAACTACAAGAGTGGGTATCGCATTGAGATCAAAATTTCCTCCACTAGGCTTCCCACACTGGAGTGCCCTCTAGACACCCGGAGTTGCTGAGAAGCTTAAAATTTTCATGTGGAGGGCCTCTCTGCCCATCGGCGGAAAATCTGTGGAAAAGGAAGGTACTGGAGGAGCCAACTTGTAAGCGATGCAATCTACGTGTTGAGTCTATCATCCATGCTCTCTTGGAGTGTAAGGCAGCGAGAAAAATTTGGCTCCAATCCCCTTTGACAAATAATTCTTTCGACATTTTCAATTTGCAAAATATGGCTAAATTTGAGGAAATCGGGAATTAATGGTAGCTCTGGCTGCTAGGAACAAATATATCTTCGATGGCGGTGGACATTAATCCTATTATATCTAAAGCGAGTCTGTCACTTTTCGAGAGTTAGGGAAGCTCAAGCTCACATCTCTATCTCCACCATGGATCCCCCCCTCCGGGAATGTTTTTGTGTCAATGTGGATGCTAATTCAAAGAGGAGTGGGTGTGATTAGAGACTCTAATGGAAAGATAGTTCTGGAGTGTAAATCAAAACCTCCTAAAAGAGCTAGGGGAGCGGCCGGCCTTTGGCTGGAGAAAATGGCGGATGTATCCTCTTTGATTATTGATTGTTTAGAGGTGGTCCAACGAACAACACCAAGAGCGTCGCAAGAAAATTTTTGGACAATCCAAAACCAGATGAAGAACTTCCAGAAAGTGGTTGTAAATCACATTCCAAGACATTGTAATGCTTGTGCCCATTACCTTGCTAAGATAGCTTTGGGGAAAATCTCTCCCTGTATGTGGCTGGGAAATATTCCAGCTGATTTGTATGGTATTATCAAGGTGTTGTGATTAATGAAAGGTTTACTTTCTTTTCAAAAAAAAAAAATCATCATCATATCTCAAATCATCACCATAATCACATATTAAACATCAAAACAATATTCAAAAGTCCATATTATTCTCCTCTTTTTTATAACATCAAAATGACATATTATTTTGTCTCCCCCTTTGGACAACAAAAAAGTTCAAAATACATATTATCCAAAATCATATTATATGCTCCCCCTAAATATATGGCCAATTTAAAATTTTAACCAAAATGATTTTAACAACAAAAAATCATATTTATCTTCCCCTTCGTCATAAAAAAGAAAAGATAGATAGATGCAATCGAAACAAGATCATAAAAAATAATTCGATGAAGATATTACTCATTTTGTGTGAGCAAAAATTTCGACAGAGTCTCTCCTTAAAAATGAACAAATCCTCAAATTCACAATATGGTTAAAAACACTTCCATATAAGTTTAAACAATTATAACAAACCAACAACTCCTTCAATTCATCAAGCAGCGCACATATAATCATCAATCATCAAAATCATCAAGAAATCAAATCATCCCAAGTTTATGCCGAATTTTTTAAAATTGCTCTTCGCAAAGAGGTTTGATTTCTTTACCAAATTGGCATGCATATTATCAACTATCCAAGCTCCATAATTACCAATCACATTTTATAAATCAAGACAACTAAACTCATCAAAGATCTAATGTGACATTTCAATATAACTTAAAACATCTTATATGCTTAAAATTCTCGAAGTATATGTATTTTTTCCCTTTTCAATATCATTTAAAACAAGTAAGACATATTCAACAATACATCGATAAAGTACAAAAAATGCATTCATTCACTAATCATAGATTGCATAAGATCAAAACTTCATCAAATACAATGTAATCATCAATGCACATTCTTTATCATCAAAACTTAAGAAAAGCATAAGTACATAATGACAATATATAGATCATCAAAATCAACATAACTATTAAGAAAAGCCATCATTATAAGTAAAGAACAAGTGATCAAATTCATAAGTGCAATAAGTCATTTGTACGAATTTTATAAATGATATAACACAATTAATGGCATATGAATTCACACATACATAAGAGATGGACAATGATGATAGTCAATTAAGAATATGAAATCAAAGACCATACAATCATCAAAATCAAACAAATCTATCATGATGAGTTGACAAGCTATCATCATAAATATATAACCATGCATCATGATAAAGCACTCAATGTTAAACACAATGATAATTCCATCATACAAGCATACTTTCGCAAATTCATTTATCATGATTCATTCAACAAAATTAATATGGCAAGAATTGTTACCAAAACAATTAAATCATCTTGCCTCATCTTTTTCTCCTAGATCATACTCAAGTGATTATCCTCACAAGTTTTCATCAAGGAACTTCTCCACCATTCCTTGATTGTGGTACCTACAAAGAAAATATTCAAGTTGTGCATTTTGGTACCCAAATACTCTTGGGTCCTTGAGTGTTAGATTTGGTTCCTTTTGCAACCCAAATACACTTGACTCCATAATATACATTTCTCTTAATTGGACATCGAAAACTCATATGACCATTTCCATTACAATAATGACAAACAATCTTATGATCACTTGTGGAGGTAGCCTTTACAAAATAATTTTTATAATATTTTTGTTTCAAGTTAGGCTTATAACCAAGTCCTCCTTTCTCAAGCACACATTTTTTAGTGTTTAGTAATTTTTCTAAGTTCTTTTGACCACTTGTGAATTTTAACACAATTTCGTTGAGCTCGTTACTCTTTTTCTTAAGCACTTCATTTTCTTTCATCAACTCATCAACATGTGATTTTTCATGCTCATATGAAATAAATTGTTTACCTTTAAATGATGCAATTCTATCATGCAACATTTTATTATCTAACTCTAGTCCTTTAATCTTTTCATTTAATGAATCATTGCATTTTTGCAAAGCATCCTTTTCATTTTTTAAGTCATTTACATATGATTCTAGATGCTCATGTGAAGTGCTAGGTTTCTCATTTGATAATGCAACTCTATCATACAATGTTTTATTCTCTAATTCTAGGCATGTAATCTTTGCACTTAGAGATTCATTTTCATTTGTGAGCTTTACCATTTTCTTTTTAAGACATGCATTCTTTTTACCAATTTTTATCCAATTATCATGCAATTCTTTAAAAGCATCATATAATTCATCATAAGTAAACAGAGCATTTACCTCATCTCCACCCAGATTTGTCATTTCTTGATGCTCTTCATCATCACTTGTTTCCTCATCGCTATCATCCCATGTGACTACCATTGCTTTCTTCTTGAGCTTGTTGAGAAGAGGGCATTGACTCATAATATTTTATTACTTCCTTTCCTTTCGCTTCTTGAGGTCTTTAAATTTTCTTCGGGATTTCTTAAAAGTTTTAACCTGCCATATCCATCTCCTCCTCATTTTCCTCATCACTCTCCGAGGCTTTGAGAGCAATGCTTTTCTTCTCATCTCTTTGTTCTGACTGGTCTTCTTATAAGAAATAAGAGAACCAATTAAATCATCAATAGGTAAGATATTCAAATCTTTAGCTTCCTCAATGGCGGTCCTTTTTCTCCATTCCTTAGTAACGACCTAATGATTTTTTTTAACTTTCTTGCTTATTTGAAAAGGTCTTTCCTAGGGCTCAGAGTGTTCACTATGTCCGAATCTAGTATACATAGAATACACACTCTCATTTTGTTCTATTTGGAACAATTCATATTTAGTGTACTACTAATTTTAAACTCTTTCACTTGATTCGTGCCTTCATAAACAACTTCAAGTTTGTGCCAAATTTCATTAGCACTTTCACAACCAAAACTCTTTCTTATCAAGTGCACAAAACAAGGCATTCATGGCTTTGGAATTTAGAGAAGCTTTTCTCTTTTCCAATTCATTCAATTCCCGTGAAGGTTTTGGAATATCTTCCCCAACTTCATTTTTAGTCAAAGGCATAAATGGACCATTACAAACAATTTCCCAAATTTCATAATCTAAAGCTTGTAAATAAACTATCATCCTAGTTTTCCAATATGGGTAGTCATTACCGTCAAAGAACGGTGGTCTAATTGTGGATTGTCCTTTCCTAAAGGTTGAGTCATTATGGGTTGCCATGGATCTTTAACTCTAGACGGTTAAGTCTACACAAGAGCACCTAGCATGGATACCAAATGAAATTCTAGTTATGCAACCCAAGAGGGGGGGAATTGGGATTCTAAAAATTATTCAATTTTAAAACAAAATATCATGCAAATCTAAAACGAATTTAAAGCAATAACAATTAAATCAATCACAATATAAAAAGATAAGGGAAGACAGATTCAAACACGAAGATTTTTACGTGGTTCGGCCAACCTTGCCTACGTCCACGCCTCCAAGCTTTCCGGACTTAAGGATTTCACTAAGCAAGCCTCCAAGGCTTCAAATGCTTACACTTGACTTCCAAGGTGTCAATGATCCTTTACAATAAGAGATTATCCCCAATCTCTTAACCCAAGTGTATCCCAACACTTACAATCACTCAAAGTAAAAGATTACAAACTATTTTTCTCTCACACAATATTTAAGATTACAAATCAATGCCCAATGTGTGAATAGATGAAGCAAGAATGTGTTTAAAGCTCTATGAAGATTGTATTCTCGAATATAAGCTCAATGGTCGTGTTGTAATCTATCTTGTTTGAATTTAAATGAGCTTATTTATAACTGGAGCTAAAAAACTAGCCATTATCGAAAAAGATGGTTGTAGATTAACCATTTAAATAGTTATCGTTGTAAATTTCAAATAAACGGTTTGCCGCTTTACCCATTTTTAAATTCCAGACAAAACAAATTTGGTTTAACCATTCTTACTAAACGTGTTCGTTAGTTATAAAGAAAAATAATCGCTTTTATTTTTAACCTATTTCATTGATCATCATTTTAACAATGCTGCCGAACATACGGAAATTATTTATTCTTTAGAAATTATTTTCTAAATTTATAGTTTGACCCTAAAACTTTATAAAACTATATTATGGCCCAAAACGTTATGAAAGTTTACAAATAGGTCCAATTTCAGAATTTCTAAATAATGCTTTGTTAATCTCAAAAAATTTTTAAATTATGATATAGCCCAAAATGCTATGACACTTTTCAAATAAGTCCTCCAAAATTTCAAGCAATACTTGTTGATTTCAAAGTTTTCAAAACTCTTTCAATTAAATCATAAACTTGAAAAACAACCAATTTCATAAAATCATTTTTTCATTAAATATAAAACCTTTATAATGTAAAAATAATGATTTATTTAAAATGTATAAAAATAATAATCTGAGCTTAAAAGATTAATCATTCTTAATTTTGTTTGTTATCATCAAAATCAACATTATGAAAACATAAATGTTAACAATAGCCACTATTGTATATTTCCAAATGATTCCTGGGTTAGCTCATTTAATTGACTGCACCACTACTAGATTAATAAGTAAGATAACTAGCTATTTGGGTCAAAAGCCTAAATATATCATTTAAGGCTCCCGTTTAATTAAATGTTATTTTTCACAAGGTGGGTTAGGAAACGCAATTAACGTGAGTTTTGATTTTCATTATTTGGAGCCTAGAGTTTTCAGGTGATATAAAAGGCTTATTTTCTCTAAAAGAAAAGAGAAAGAGCCACTGAGAGAGAGAAATTTTTCTCTGTCTTGAGAGAAAAATTTTTCGTGTTTGTAGTGATAAAGTGCTAGTGCACAAACCTAAGATCATTGGTGAAAGTTCGTGATCTAACAAGCGTGGTGGTGACGGATCGTGATAGGCTGCAAAAAAAAAACAACTCGATTTAGATTATAAATTCTTATATATTATATGAGAGCGGTCCTTAAAATATTTTATAAAAATTTTTAAAAAAAAAACTGATCTTTCCCCAACATGAAGGAGATGTGGTTGTTGAACAAACTGAGACAACACTTGAAATTTCCTTCCATGCCATGGTTGGAACTCAAACTCCCGAAACGATGCGAGTTATAGGAAGGCTGGTACAAAAGGTGGTGACAATACTTATTGACTCTAGAAGTACCCACAATTTTTTCTGACAAGAGCTAGCCGAAAAGGTGGGGCTGCAACTGATACCAATCAAGCAGCTCAATGTGATGGTACCCATTAGCTGTGTTGACTATGACAAGGTACTTTTAATTTTAAATTTTTTTTACATTATAAATAATTGATTTTTAATAATTATATATATTTTCATTTACTAATAGCCTAATAATTAATTAAAAGGATGTTTGTTTTAATGACTTAAAGAGACTTGACTTACTTAATTTAGTTAAGTACAGTTATTTGTATCTGTAACTTAATGGGACTTTTTAGATAATTTTTACTTAATAAAATTAGCTAATTTTTTTGGAATAGAGAAATATGAATGAGCTAACTAATTTTCAATCTAAAAAATATCCCTATTTATAAATTATTTTTCATGCCTATTCCAAAACTCACACATAAATATTTACTCACTGATAATCTTATCTTATATTATGTAATATTATTGAGAAGTTGTGATAAAATCTGAAACTTGTGGTACTTTATATATTATGATTCCAAAATCATTATCTATTCAATTGAATATGTTTTTACTTATATATGTTAAAATATTATGGTATTTATTTTCTTCAGGATATATATATATATATCTGTGTGTGTGTGTGTGTGTGTTTGCTTATTTTCTTTATTTGATATTCAAATTTAATAAGGATACAAATGTAAAAGTATATGTTTTTAGTTTTTTAAGTGGAAAAGACAAACAATTCAATACCTATTTTCAGAAACATGGACCAAAAAAAAAAACAAACATGTTAGTGAAATTTTGACATTTAGTCTACTTAGAATTCCAAGCAATTTAAGTCTATTCAGATTTCAGACAAAAAAATAAATACAACTAAATTGATTTTAAAAATTATACATGTAGAACCAAGAACCAGTGCAGCACTGGATTTGGCTCTCCAAGATCCACTATAATCACTTCTTGATGTTAAAACAACAATCAATCAAAATAATCTTGATGTTTATGATTAAGCTAACCAAGATAAGCAAAATGAATCAACGTGAGATCAACAACAGAACAACAACGCAAGGCAAATTTCAAGTGGTTCAACCACTAATATGGTTACATCCACTATGAAAAGATGAACCAACCTTTCACTGAATGAGAGTTTACAAGATACAAATTTACAGAGAAGATATAACTAAATCAACATCATGACATGTCAAAGTATGTGACTATGGGTGCGTTTGGGATTGAGGTTGGGCAACTATATAAAGTGTTCATATTTGAGTTTTTTTCCTTGTATAATGGAAAATCTATTATATCTTTAATAATTTTATCAAAATTATTATTTAAAATTTACATTTACTACATATTACTAACTTTTGTTTCATAGTTACAGCTTTTTTTCCACAGCAGCTGTAGCTTAAAAGATACAAAATCTCAATCTCAAACGCACCTTATATATAAAAGACGAGACTAATCTAGAAAGATCCCCCAGACGTCGGCATATGACCCCTGAGCTTAAAAATAAACTCAGCTACTTCCCGCGCTTATAACAACCTTCAACAGCCTTTTAAAATTGCCCCTGACCATGTGTCTATGTCTCATTAACCTTATTTGCTGAAATGCCAACCTTAGCTGCCGTTTTGGTTAAGATGTTCATGTGCTTGGCCACATGTGTTACTAATGCACGCAGTTGATATCAAAAGTGTCATGCACCGCTTGAAGGAAAAAAAAAAAGCCAAGCGTGGCAAAAAGCCTGCCGTACATCGGTGGCCATGTATATATAAATTGAAATAATTGAAAGCAGCTCTCATTTGTGCTTCCATCGTTAAAGTGAAAGCAAAATCGAGAGAAGAAAAGAAGAAAAAAAAGAAGAAAAAAAAGAAAAGCGAAAGAGGGGGAAGAAAAAAAAATAAAATTGGATAGTTAGATTAAAATCCAGCAAACCAGTGGGTAATAGATTTATGAAATTTTAGTAGTTATGTTACAGTTTGCATGATAGGTATAAGTTTGTATATCGGGCCTCTTCTTGTATATTCTAGGAAAAATCCACGAATTGGAGACCCACAACAACTGAGTGAACACCGTCTATTATTACTATTATGTATTATGTGCAGCATTTATGTTTGATATTATGATTTAATACCATGTTATGATTACATGTATGCATATTATATGTTTGATTGAGTCATAAGATGTGATTGCAAGTCACCATATATGTACCCTTCTCCATAGACTATGTGCTTGCGTATTGAGAGTTAGGTTACTCTACCCGTGCAAGATAGTTTAATTACGCCAGGTATTGAGAGGTTTTTCCCCTACTCTACTCGTGCAATGATGATCCCGACGAGTATTGAGAGTTATTTGCCATGGGTACTATTTGGTGTAGTTTGTGATGTATATATGTATGAATTCCATGTTTGCTGATGCATGATATTCAATGTGGAGTTATGTTACATAATTATGCATAAGCACTAGTACACTATTTTTATTATTATTATTATTATTACATCCACTCACTGAGTCGCAAGCTCACTATTTTCTTATTTACCCCTTTCCTCCCAGGATTTCGCAGGATTTCGTACAGATTAGTTCTAGTTAATTAAGGTTGGTCCACGAGACGTATTGCTGCATGTCTTGCATTTTGAGCACGTTTATGTTGCTTATGTTTTATATGTAAATATACTTGTAATGTCAGTATGTACAATGAGACATGATCTATGCAAGTTTTGAATTCATATATGGTTTCAGAAAAGTTACAAAGGTTGTTATGTGTTTATAAGAAAAGGCCATATTATATACATATTTTCATGAATTAAATTTTTGCCACAAAATTTAGTTATTAATCCGCATGATTTGCCTTAAATCCGACATGTAGGTCGGAGCGGGTCGTGTCAAAAAGCCTGTCATATAGCCTCCTTGAAGGCTTCAACCAACATGTCGCTATATCTCTAAGTCTACAACCAACTTGTAATACTCAGTTGAGAGATCATATTTGCATTTCATTCTCCAACAATACATATCTAAAAAAAACAAAAGAAAAAACATATTCAAAATTATTTTGAGAGAAAATAATAAGTACTCTCGATGCGTATATTGTCTCCAATTGAATTCTTGACTCATATTACTCATGACAAAATTCTATAAATGAGAGAGAGCACGTAATATTTTTCTGTGTATAGAATCTGCCATGAATTCTTCATACAAATTATATTTTACAAACATTTGTGATACAATATTAGTTTAATCCACATAATCAATACTATTATGCCACTTCAGTGTATATACAAAATAATATGTGCAAAGAGCTTATGATGTTGGTTGATCAAATCTAGAAAAATATTTTTTGTCTATTATAAAATCAATCAAAGCTAGGAACTTTTCTTGATTATGTATACATGCACAAGGTTAGAGAAATACCTTGATTTCCTGTTGAAGATCTGAAAAAGACGACTGTAATCTTTTCCAATGTCGTTGTCGGGATCTATAGAATATGGTTGTAGTCTTCTCTATTATCCTCAACCGTCTCAACAAGTCGATATAGGAGATGGAAATCCTAAAGCTATATTTTTCTTTTTTAAGAAAATCTATACGTTAAATCATATTTTCGTTCTAATTTCCTCTCCTTTACATCGATATTTATTAGAATCGGAGTTTGACAGGAATTTAGCTAGTAAAGGAATTGCAGACCCATGGGCTTTTTAGCTCCAACTTAACAGTCAAGGCCTAGTCATCTCATGACACACTGAAACTACTAAGTCAACCCAGGCTATTCCACTAAAACCCCAACGTTGCACTCTAGTAAACCATGTAATTAAATAAAAACCTAATTAATTAAAACTCCTTTTAATTAAGAGTAATGATATAGCCACAAACCCTTGTACAAATTTATTTTGTACAAATTGATGTGGCATAATAGGATTGGTTGAATTAAATATCACTTTGCCCACATGATTGGTTTTTATTATTTTATATTTTCATTCAACCAATGAATTAATGTCACGTCAGTTTGTACAAGAGTTTGTGGCTGTATCATTACTCTTTAATTAATTTTTTCCTTAATCTTAGACCAATAATAACCACTTAATTGACCCTCTATCTAACGCTCATAATTAAAGCTAGGCCGATGACAAATGTCATGCCTCTGTAATTATATAATCCTTAGGTCACTATTTGTTCTAGTGATTATCTTCAATATATCTATATTTGTAAATTAAATTAAAATAAATATTATTATTCAATAAATAATTAATTGAATAAACTGTGGCAACAAATTTAAATGATCAAGTATCACAAATAACTTGGGTAAGCATCATTAGTATAGATTCCATCTTGTAAGTATATGTTCCCACGATCCACGAAATTACGTCTCCAAGCTATTGAGGCTTTAACTGTTTATATGGATCTCACTCCATCACAACTCAAAAAAAGCAATAAATGAATGCGAGTTCATTACCTACTCAAGTATAAGATCAATTAAGCTTATTAAAGCTTATGTAAATTATAATCAACGATATTTGTTAAATTAGATCATAAATTAGTATAGTCTAGTTCAATATGCATATAACACATACATATTAACCATTCTACTCTAAGTCTCCCCTTCATTGATCAAGATAAAATCATCACAATAGAAGTAGAAAGTTACAGCCTTGTGTATGAAATGCCCATTTCATTAATAGTTGTGCATAATATTTTATTTATAAAGAACTTGTGATTTATATCTTCTAATATTGACATCATATGTCCAATAATCATATACTTTATGAGTAAGGGTTGATAATGTAGTGCTCAAATAAAGGGTAAAATCTTGTTTAGTCTCTATATTTTGAGGTTAATGCCCGTTTAGTTCTTGTAGTTTTAAAAATATCTCAAAACATTCATGGCGTTAAATTATTGACAATCATGCCATTACTATTTGCTTCTTTTGGCTTGGTTTTAAAATATTACGTTCTTACAATAATGTTTCTTTTTGTAATATATATAGCTAGAAACTACATAAAATAAAATAAAGACAAAAGAATATATATTAATTTTTGTGGAAGCTCATGTATGTCAAAAAAAAAAATATTGTAAGAAAATTTAAACTACCAATATTTTTGGACAATAATACAAAAACTAATATATTTACTCATCAACAAAGTGTTCAGCAACAAATAATATATGTTCTTTTTTATTCTATTTTATTTTTAGGCTTAAATTGATAATTTAATTTATTTCTTTTTATTAATGTCCAAAAAAAGGAAACATTATTTTAAGAGGATAATATTGTAAAAGTAAGTCAAAAGGAAAAAAAAAGTAATGACAGGAATGTTTTGAGATATTTTTAAAATATAGGGACTAAACGAGCTTTTACCCTAAAATAAATAATGAATAAATAAATCTTATGGAATTCAGGAATTGTTGTTTTATCGCTTGCTTTTAGGGCACAAAACAACAAGTCTAACATATGATTCCAACATTATTCTTTGTAAAGTACCTATGCATGCCAATACACACACCAAAAGATTTTGGTGGATGAAATCTGACTTTCATGAATTATTTTACATTTTAGAAAACATTGAGGATATATAATTAGTATTTAGTACAGACTAGAGCAACATTTTAATTTGTTAAAATATCAGATGCACTTCTACAAGAGTTTCCCTCAATTGCTGCAAATAACACGGCATTACTACCATATATAATAAGCTCAATCAGCAATTTCCGGGATCAAAGTGATTGATTAAATTATTTTTTCTTTTTTTTGAACAAAGTGGTTTTCATGTCCTTTGACATGGTCATTTTTCTGAAGAAATTGTAAAAGGAAAGACACAACGAATTAGTTAGGAGGTCACAAATCTGTACAACTATTCTAAGTTGTTACCTTACCATTTTTTCTTCATAATTGTTAATGAATTAAAATCTTTAGAGTTTATGGTATCTTACTGAGCAACTTTACACACTCGTCTTTATAGTGAATAATGAATTAAATTGTTTAGAGTTTATCGTACCTCATTTAGTAACTTTATAGACTTATATTAAATTTTAAATGTATGGTAAGTTAACAACTTATACAGAGAAATTCTTGACCTTATACTAATTAATTCCACGTGCTTTTCCTCTTATAAATTCATCAAAAAATGACCATATCAGAGCACAGAAAAATCATTATTAATAAAAGAGAAACCAGCCAATTACATTGATTTTGGAAATGGCAGGTAAGAAAACCAAAGGGAGACAAAAGATTCAGATGATAAAGATCGAGAATGATGATTACAGATTAATAACATTCTCTAAACGTAGATCAGGGATGTACAAAAAGGCCAGTGAACTTGTGACTCTAACTGGCTCTGAGATTGCCATTGTTGTGTTCTCACAATCTGAGAAGCCATACACCTTTGGTCACCCCTCCGTCAAGGCTGTTGCAAATCGCTTCCTTGGGATGAACCAGCTGCCCAACATTCATTCACTGGTTGTAGGTCACCGCCAGGTGAGAATTAACGAGCTGAATCAGCAGCACAATGAGCTGCGGCGCCAGCTGGATGAGGAGAAGGAACAGGAGAAGATGTTGACGCAGATGAGGAGGGGTAAAGAGACTCAGCCGCGTTGGTGGGAAACCCCTGTTGATGAGCATAATCTGCAGGAGCTGCTTCAAATGGATTCAGCCGTTGATGATCTGCACCAAATTTTTCTGGCCAAGCTCAATGAAAGGGCTGCTGCTGCTGCTGCCTCTTCCCCCGTGGCACCTTCCTTGTATTTTCATCATAAATAATATACCTCATTTTCCATTTGCATTTGTCTATAAAATATCTGAGGCTGCGGGTCCAAATGATTAACTGGATAATGCTTAGAAACTACCAATCGTAAATGCCTATGATATAATTTGAGAATGCAAGTTATTGTTGTGCCTAAAAGTGTGATATGGCTTGGTGAGCATCATTAGGAGCAATATTCAAAGTAATCTGTCAATTTGTCCAAGTAATTTACTCGTTCATGCTTGGTGAACTAGATTTACTTTCAAAACCCCAACTTTCCAAATACATCATCGAGCCAGCTATTTAAACTATGTTTATAATCACAAGTAGATAAATAAACCCTCAAGGAAGTAGGTAGCCAAAATATATTTAATTTCCTCAATTTGAAATTTGATTAAAAACAAAGATAAACGATTTTGGTGGGCAATCAAATGATATGAATGCATATGTAAGGTTTCGATAGAGATAAAAATCCTTTTCCATTAAATATTAACCCCTACCCCAAGTATTTCTTATCGAACTCGGGTGATCGGGTACAAAGTGAATTCATGGCCAATTGTAATACGCCCATGAGACGTATGGTTCCACATAATTGTTTGTGACATAGAGTAATAAATATTTTGAACGTAAAATCTTAACAAAAAAATTCACAACTATTCACGTAAAATAGAACTATATAAAAAGAATTAGTTGAACTTCAATTCATTCCTTATATAGAATGACAATCTTTAATATATTCTGAAAAAGTGTGAAAACCTCTATTTACCCTAATTGTAATTCAAAAGATGATAGAAAATAGGGGGCGCTTTGATTGGGTGTGTGTGTGTGTCTATATATATATATATATAAATTTTTCAATCTAGAATTCTAAAGTGTGAGAAAGTCCAAGAAAGTTTTAAAACCCTGCAATTTTATAGTGTTAATTTCACAATATTTTAAAACTATGCAGTTTTAAAATGTTCCTGGACTTTTCTACAATTTAAGATCCATGACCAAAAAACTACTATGTGTCTCTGTGTGTGTGTGTGGTAAATACAGATAAATTGATATTTTCACACTTTTATAGAGTAGATTGAAGATCGTCATTTTAAGTAGGTGGTAAATTAAATATTCTCCCTCTAGGTAGGGGTAAATTGAAGATATATTTACAAGATTATCGATCTAAAGAATTTAACATAGCAAAATGGAACTACGATTATGGCACGTTTATTGAACAAGCATGTGGAGTATGATAGGATGACGTGATCGTAGTCCTAGCAGCAAGAGAGAGAAAGAAAAGATGCATAAAATATAAATGCCTTAAAATCTTCATTTCAGAATCAGCCTAAGTTGTTTTCGTACATCTACCATTTGAAGGTCTATCACGTACTCATATAGATAGATAAATTAATTGATGACAACCAAAAGCCTTGAAATTTTAATAATTACTGGAGTGAGTGTGAGGCTAATTAGGTAACAAATTAAAAAAAATTCAAATATCGGTAAAATAATAATCCATATATAGAAATAATTAAGGAGTAAACCCATTATTCAAGTATTAAAATATATGCACTTCCTTATTGGGTGTTTAAAATGGTGGGGATGTTGCCAATCTGCAATTTGGGTATATCGGTCCCATTTTAGATAATTAATTTTAAAAAACTCAAATAATAAATATAAATAATTTAATCTTAATAATAATAATGTAATATTTTTAATATTTACAATAATTTTAAAATTTTAAATTATTATATTTATTTTAATAATATATTTTTGTTCATTATAGAGATTGTAAATAAATCTTTGGGTTACATAAATTTTACAATTAACAAAATATATTTAATGTATTCATAATATTAAAATTATTTTATATAATAATTTTAAATGACTAAAATTTTTATACACTTATTTTAATGATACATTTCTATTTATTCTGAAATTTACTTTAGTATGGTAAAATATGTCTAACAAATTGTCAAATATTAAAATATTTTTTATAATATTGAAAATATATTAAAATGCATATATTATTTCATTTATTTTAATATTATAATTCTAGTAAAATATCCGAAATAATTTTTTTGTTTGAGAGAAACAAATGGTATAATATTCAAAAGGGAGTTTTGATGTCACTTGTTGAAAATATAGGGGGCTACATTATCATTTTTCTAAACCTTAGGGGTGTAGCCATATTTTTCTTACAAATTGAGCCAAAAAAAGCTTTATTAGAATCGCTTTTTTTTTCTTCTTAATTTGCTTATTCCATTTTGTAGAATAAGTTTTTTCAAGTATGTTTGGAGAAAAATGTTCTTTTAATTGTTTCTGGCATTATGCTATCCCAAATATTGTTGTTCTATTGTTGTTTGCTAACTAGGCAAATTTGAGTTAACTTATCTGTAACATACTTCAATTAGTAACCATGAGAGCTCTAGTTAGTAATTTTTAAAAGAACATAGTTGTATTTACATTTATGCATATTACATATACAAGTGCGCACATAAGCACGTGTATTTTACGTGCTTTTCCCTATAAAGATTTAACATTTTCCTTAAACTCGGGTCAAGCTTCAACATTTTTAGTACTAGCAAAATATAAGAATTATTTATTATTTTTATTGAAGAGAAGGTGATTGGGTTCATCTTTGTGTGAATGTCTGGGGATTTTGATTGATTAGGTTTTAACATGAAAATTATGATTAAGAATCAAAACAAACAGACACGCATGCAAATCCAAAAAGCTAGCCAGTGTCAAGCAAGTCAAGTTTTCCCTTAATTCTCATTCCTTGTTAACATTTGATATGGTTCTTTTGTAGTAGTTATATTTTTATTTTTTTCATTGATTTTCCTATTTTACTTTTCAGACTTACTCACCACGATTTGAAGATGACATTACATTGAGCGATCGACTACTTTTGCAAGGTATGTGAGACTTAATTGTGTCTCTTTTGCCAATCACAGTCTCAATATCTCGTCATCCAATCTACCACATTGCTGACTTCATTATATTGCCCACTCACTTTTGGAGGCATGTACGCCTACATCGACATCTTTCCTATGTCTTCATTATATTGCCAATCACAGTTACATTATACTGGCCAACCACTTTAAGGACGCATTCACGCCCTCACTGTGCCTCTTTGGTTGGCATCGATTTGTAGTTCTCGACATTTTAGATTTGATGGTATCCATTACAACGCTGTTCAGCCACTAAGCTTCATTGACAATATTATGTTGACCTACAACTTCTGGGAGAAATGTGTGCCTGCATCATGATGCTATTTTGCCAATAACAATCTCACTGTTTTGTAGATCTCTAAATCTCATCGCCAGTCATTGCGCCATTCCCAACAATACCAACAGAGCCATTAGCTGTGGTGACGATGTCACGGTGCTTTTTTTTTTCAAAATTATATTACATCATTAATAATTGATTTTAATAATAATATATTTTATCATTTACTGATGGCTTAATATCAGTTAAATTGAGTTTTAAAAATTATGAGTATTTAAACCAAAAAAAAAAACATACTTCAGTAGTTTCTTTCGACGTGTAGATTGTCTCTAGTTGAATTCTTAACTCATGCATGTTTCCCATGAAAAAAAATCAATAGCAGAGGGAATACACAAGAGAGCACCTAATATTTTCTCATATGTAGAATTTACAACAAATTCTTTGTACAAGCTATTTTATACAAATATTTGTGGTATAACAGTTAAAGGTGATTGGAAATATCCCATGATCCATATACTTACTAATGTTATATTCCACTTCACTTTGTAGACAAAATAGTTTATACAAAGAGTTTATGATTCTAGCATTACTTTTAGTAAAATACGGCATATGCGTACATATCAATATGTACGACATAAGTTTTTGGTGAATGAAATCTTTATTTTCATCAGTTTGTTTTATATTTTAATTGACAATGAGGTTATTAATTAGTGCAGACTAGAGTGACATTTTGATTTGCAAAAATATTAGATACATTTTTAAAAATTTTCCCTTTTTTGTCGCACATATATGGCGCACTACTACCATATATAATAAGCTCAATAAATTTTTGTTGGCTGCCATTTCCAAAATGAATGTGCTTGCCTAATTTATGTTTTATGAGCAGTACAGTGGTTTTCATGTGCTTTGATGATATGGTAACTTTCTGGTGAATTTATAGGAGGAAAGACACAAAGAATTAGTTAGTAAGGTCATGAATTTATCTATTCCTAGTTGTTAATTACCTCATCCTATTTTCTTTTTATAATTGTTAATGAATTAAATTCTTCGGGGTTTAAGGTATCTCATTTAGTAACTTTACTCCTTGAATTAGATTTTGAAAAACATGGTAAGATAATAAGGTAACAACTTAGTAAGATAAATTCTTGACCTTATACTAACTAATTCTACACGTCTTTCCTCTTATAAATTCATCAAAAAATGACCATACCGGAGCCCAGGAAAATCATTGTTCATAAAAAAGAAACTAGCCAGATATCATTGATTTTGGAAATGGCAGACAAGAAAACCAAAGGGAGACAAAAGATTGAGATGAAAAAGATTGAGAGTGAGGATGGTAGGCTGATCACGTTCTCAAAACGTAGATCTGGGATCTACAAGAAGGCCAGTGAGCTTGTGACTCTCACGGGCTCTGAGATTGCCATTCTTGTGTTCTCACAGTCTGGAAAGCCTTTCTCATTTGGCCACCCCTCCATTGAAGCTGTTGCAAACCGCTTCGTGGGGTTGAACCAGCCAGCAAATGACAACACTCATCCGCTGGTTGAGGCTCACCGCCAGGTGAGAATTAATGAACTCAATCAGCAGCACAATGAGCTGCTTCGCCAATTGGAAGAGGAAAAGGAACGGGAGAAGGTGTTGAAGCAGATGAGGAGGGGGAAAGAGACTCAGCCGCGTTGGTGGGAAACTTCAGTTGATGAGCTCAACCATCAGGAGCTGCTTCAAATGGATGCAACAATTGATAATCTGCATAAAACTTTTCTTGCCAAACTCAATGAAAAGACTGCTGCTGCCTCTTCCTCTATGGCACCTCCTATGTATTTTCATCATAAATAATATTTCATATTTTCCTTTTGATTTGGTATTTGTCTATAAAAATCTGATGAAGCTGCAGGTCCAAATGATAAACTTGAAAAATGAGAAGGCAACTTACTGTTGTGTCCAAAATTGGATATAAAATGCTAAACAAAACTATCAACCGTGAGAAATAGAATTTTCCCCACGACGGCAAATGCCTATGACATAATTTGAGAAAAAAACTTAATTGATGTTCCCTGGATATAATTGATCTGGTCAGAATCATTAGCAATCATACTCAAGTTAATTTGTTGTTCAAAGTAATTATTAAATGAATAGTAGTTATACTCAAATTAATCTGTCATTCAAGTAATTATTAATTTATTCGCTTTTTCAACGACATCATTGAGATATTTATAAATCATGAGAGAAAGTAAATAAATATATTCCCGGAAAAAAAATGGGCCGCATAGGAAGTCTATTTAATTTTAAATATATTTGAAATTCCTCCACTTGAAGGAGAAAGGATCAATGGCACATTCAAATCACACGAGTTTATGCTACAGATATAACATAAGGAGCATATTGAAGAAATTTTTATTCCAAAGTTAAATAGGATTTTCTTTTTTAAAAGAGAGAGAGAGAGAGAACAAGAACAAATAAGAAAATGGAGAGGTGAGATGAAGGAAAAAGAACAGTTAAAAAAAAAGTTGAGAAGAGAGAATATGGAAAAAAAATCATGGAAATTAATGCGCAAAACTTAATGTTCCATGTCATTTAATACTTATATAATCTTCAATCTTTGATCTAATGGTTTAAAATTCGTGTAAAAACCTGTGCAATTTAAGGGTTCATTAATCCATCCTTTGTTTGAAATTTGATTAAAAACAAAGCCAAGGAATTTAGTGGGTAATCAAAATATACACAGGTAAACACCTATCTACACACACAAGTTAGGGATAGAAATTAATGAAAAATACCTACTAAACATTAATCCTTGTCTCAAAATTTTACTTGAACTCAGCAGATTGGATTGAAAGTGAATTCACATCCAATCGAACTCGGCCTATGGAAATTTTTGTTACACATAATTGTTTGTGAAACAAAGGAATAGTTCTTTTGAAATTAAAATCTTAACACAAAATTCACAACCATTCAAGTAAAGTAGAATTATGAAGAAATTAAAAAAGTGAAGTTAAATTAAATTTATCTCGGAGTACCAATTATGGTATAGTTATTCAGCATGCCATATGAAGTATGATAGAATGACATGATCGTAGCAACAAGAGAGATAAAGAACAGATGAAGAAACTAGGAATATATGCTTCATAAAATTACATTTCAGAACGATGCATTAGCCTAAGTTGTTTTGCCACATCTACCATTGTAGGTCTATCATCTGCTGATACGGAGAGACAATTGAAGGCCAGCCTTGTGAAAGCTTTCAATTGTTGCTCTTTTGCTGAGCATAATCTTTCTCCAACAATTTCGGGATCCACTATCTCAGTGAACCTACTCTTCTTAATATATTTCCTCACACGATCAGACAAAAACCACTCATCTTCAGTTTCTCGATCAACCGCTCTCTGTCCAGTCAAGAGCTCAAGTAGCAACATACCAAAACTATAAACATCACACTTCTCATTGCAATCACCTGTTGCAATGTATTCAGGAGGAAGATATCCAAATGTTCCCATCACCCTGCCTCTTATGCGTGTTTCACCCTCTGGAATAGATTCAGAGCACGAAAAATCAAACAGTTTGGCAACAGATTGTTCTTGGAATAAAATATTTGATGGTTTTACGTTTCTGAAAACAATTGGCCTGGAGAAACCAACATGGAGATATGCAATTCCGTAAGCTATCTCCATTGCAATCTTTAACCTCAGTGTCCATGTGACAGGTTCAAAATTGGGTTGACAAGGATGATAAATACGATCAGCAAGAGTTCCATACTCAACATATTCAAACACCAAAACAGGATTTTCAGTTTCTAGGCAGCATCCAATCAGCCTCATCACATTCTTGTGATTCATTTGTGATGCAAATACAATGTTATTAAAACAATATTCAGCTGCATAGTCGGAGTTTACAAATTTCATGATAGAAACAGGATGGTCATGCAGAAAACCCTTGAATAATTCATAGCCCAATCCAGTTGTTATAACTTTCTGTCTGTCATAATTTTTTGTTGATATCTTGAGCTCGTTTTCACGGAAACAACCAATAGGGTTACGTTTATTATCACAAGATTTGATCAATTTTTCAAGAAAAACTTTGCCATTCCTCAACATAAATGTCTCCTTATAAGCCTTGCCCAGATGCTTGATCTTCCTAAAAAACGAACTCATCTAATACCTATTCAGAAACCAATGAAATGCTTTCACTGAATTGAAATAAGATAAAACTAGTATAGTAGTACAACTTTTAAATGTTCTAGTAAGTTTTCAGGAAAAAGAAATATTTTCATCAGTGACGTTTCATGTTTAATATGAAGTAAAGCGAAAATATTGATTGTATATTTCATCTGATTCCAGAAATGTAACATTAGAAGCATATAAATGACAACATAGCGCCGTACACACAGATGTACTTGAAGAAAATGAAGCAGAGCATTGAAAGATGTACCTTTGAGTGGCCAATTCCAGTGTTCAGATAAAGGAGATATGGCACTTACAAGTCTGGGAAAGAAGCTCCAGATTTGGCATGTGTGTATAAAATCTGAAGCAAGACTTCAAATAACAAAGTGAAACTTGATATCTTTGCAAGTCTTCCCAGTCAACCATATGCAAATTTCCATATCTAATGTTGACATGCAATGTAAAGTAAGCCACAGACATAACATGTGCTAAAGGCTCATTTATTTGTTTCAGATAATTGACTGTGTGCATGTATAAAATGTACTGTTTTATACCTAAATTTGACTTGAAATTTAAACATATTCTAAATCATTCATCTCATTCAATCAAAAAGTGCAGAGAGTTACTAAGTTCGTAGGTAACACTAAACTAAAGGAATTTAGTCAATCATGTATCATTGTTAATAAAAGAATACGATATTGCAAAAGATATCTTTTGCAGTAGCTTTTAAGATAGAGTTACGCAACAGTTATACGAATTTAGAAATAATATGCATATTAGCTCTCTAAGCTAAGCAACAGTGGTAATATCCAACTGATTAAATCTACTTGCATTTGAAACCTAAGCCAGTAATAAATCAAGCAGAGTGATCTTTGATGTGCTATAAGAAAAGAAAAAACCCACAGCAACCAAACATTTGAAATATCAACAAGATACAAAAGAGAAAGACCCATAAACAAAATAGGAATTTCCAGTTCTCCCCCTGTGTATTAATTTTAAACACATAGTGAAAGTTAAATTATAGTTAATCCAGAGAAATTTTAAGGTATTAATTGATACATTTTTGCCACATGAACCATTGTTGGCCTATTCTCTGCTGATTCAGAGACACAGTTAATAGCAGGCTCTATAAAAGCTTCCACTATTCCATCTTTTTTTACCACATGGTCTGTCTCCAAGAATCACAGGGTCGGCTACTCTTATCAAATCCGTTATGTTCAATATATTTCTTGCAATTTTTAGCCTATGCTTCAATTTTAAAGACTTAAAATGTGGTTCTGTTATATTCATGAGGGTGATGAATTTCAAGTATTTTTACGACACATTTGTGATGCAAACATAATGCTATTAAAAGGATATTGGTCTTCGTAGACTGCTAACTTCATCACTAAAATTGGACGGTCCTCGAGAAAACCTTGGTACAATTTAAAGAGATATGGAAGTTGTATTTGTGTAACGTCCCAGCAACTCTATTTGTTTGTGGCTTTCATGAGCTCAGTAGCAGTAAATCGGCAATTAGAATTACATTTACCATTGCAAAAGGCAATCAATTTTCTTAATAAAAGTTCCATCGTTCCTCCTCATATCATATTAATTTGCTTACTCATCCGCCTTTCAACAACACTAGAATGCTTTTTAATGCATATAAACCCATTTAAAATATCCAACAAACACATAAAATTTAACTATTGGACATGAAGCATATTTAGCAACTGTTATTTGAGTTCATAAGTTGACAAAATCAAAACATAATAATAATAAAGTGGGTAATGAGAAAAAAGATGTACCTGTGACGGGCAGTTCAGCTACTCAGCAAGAGAATGCAAATTTTGAGAAGCGAAAGAGCTCTGCTGGTGAGCTCTGAGTTAGGTAGTATATAGTATTGACTATATTTATTTAATATTAATAATAATAAATAGTTTATTATAAGAGAATATTAATGCACTAAATAATATTATATTATTATTTTATATAATAATAAATTTAATATAATTATATTAAATAAAATAAGGTTTCATTTTGTATTAAAATTAATAATTTATTATTCATAATTAAGAATATTAATAATTATAATAAATTTACAAATATAATAAAATAAATATTATTCCAAATGACCCTTCTCCGTTTGTTACTATTAATTTACATCAAACCCTTGTGAAAGATGAGTTCTTGAAATATATCAGATATTTTCTGAATAAATCTACTACTGTCACTATCAAAGCTTTAGAGGAGAAACAATAATCATATCAGCACCACATCCTTTTGTTAATTAAGGTTATTTTGGTAACTCAAATGACTTTGAACGGCTACAACTAAAACCCCCACTTTCGATTTTGGGAGGGTTTTAGCATTATCCACTCCAACATGGCTACCGTTCAACATCACTCGCCCCTTATCAAACTCACCCACTCGCCCGATTCAACTCACTCCAACTCACTCAAACCGTCCCTGAAAATCCACTGCAACGCCAAACGCAAGCCCAAGCCCGACCCCAGCTCACCCTTCAAGGGCAGAAGATCGGGGTTCGTTGACTACGACAAAGGCCAACACGAGGTCTCCACCCAAGTCAGCGGACTCAGAAAATCCGACATACCAAGACGGCACCGTTTAGTGGTGGAGGGCAACAGGTTCCAAAAGGACTGGTCCGTTTCTGAGGTTGTTGAAAGAGTTTTGGAGCTCAAACACTATGAAGATGTTGAGGGTGTCTTGAACAGGTGGGTGGGCCGGTTCGCTAGAAAAAACTTCCCTTTCTTAATAAAGGTAAATTTTTTTTTAATTGTGTGTTGAATTATTTAACTGCCCATTTCTAATTTCAATTTTTTTCATGTTGTGGTTACATTTTTGCTTGTAATAGGAAATAACACAAAGAGGTGCCATTAATCATAGCAATCAAGTTTTCAATTGGATGAAAAATCAGAAGAATTATTGTGCGCGGAGTGATATCTACAATATGATGATCAGGTTGCATGCTAGACATAATCAAATAGACAAGGCCCGTGGACTTTTTTTCGAGATGCAAAAGTGGAGGTAAAGCTTGTTAATTTTTCTCATCTTTTTAGAATTGGAACATGGGATAATTTAATTAGTCTGTTGATTCCATTTTTATGATTTTCCTGCTAGGTGCAAGCCGGATGCTGAAACTTACAATGCTCTTATCAGTGCACATGGTAGAGCTGGTCAGTGGCGTTGGGCTATGAATATCTTTGATGATATGCTGCGTGCAGCTGTGTGAGCTTCCTTCCTTTTCTTTTCATGTTGAACGTGGTATTTTGAAAATATTTAGAACATCACTTGATGCCTCTGTTGTATTAACTAATTATTATAAACATTATCGTGGCTGTTGTCATGAATATTTTTTCTGTACGCCATATTGTTCACATTGTTCTTTTTCCAATAGGTAGCTGGGAAATTATTCTTGCTTGAATCTTAATGAGGATTGTGCTGATTCTCAATTTTGTGTGGAATAAGAAGAAATATGTTCATGATTGCCACAAACATTTTGATGGAGATTGTAACGAGTTCCTAGGAAACTATTCTCCTTACAAATTATTTTATCTTGTCTATATATTTACTTGGGACTCTACGTGGAACTTAAAATGCCCTTCTTTCTTGATATCTTGGCTTTTGTTGGATAGTACTTGGTCCTGGAGCACATTGAACTTCATATACCTTACAAGCAATCAGAATCTATGTGGATGACTGCTGTATGTTAATTGACTAAAAAACCAGATTTGAAATGCAATATGATATCACCTCACCTTGTATTTGGTTCCAACATATGTATTGATTTCATCTCCAACTATATCCATTGACATTTCATGTTTTAATCCATTGGTTGTTTTAGCTTTCATCTTTTACATTATCACCTAATGTCATGCTGTTTTTTAGATAATATTTATCCCTTAAGTAAACTATTTGGAGATAATTTCTCATGATAATGTCATTGCCTTAGCTTTATGCGTACTTTTTTTTTTTGAAGTTAAATCTTAGGTTGATTTTTTTTCTTCTTTATTATAATTTATGTGCAGGTCGCTCCTAGTCGATCAACCTATAATAACTTGATTAATGCTTGTGGATCTACTGGAAATTGGAGAGAAGCTCTGAAAGTTTGCAAGAAAATGACAGAAAATGGAGTTGGCCCTGATCTGGTGACTCACAATATTGTGTTGTCTGCATATAAGAATGGGGCCCAGTATTCAAAAGCTTTATCTTACTTTGAACTAATGAAAGGGACAAATATTCGTCCTGACACAACCACCCATAATATTGTGATCTATTGCCTAGTAAAGCTCGGACAGTATGACAAAGCTATTGACTTGTTCCATTCCATGAGGGAGAAGAGATCGGAATGCCTGCCAGACATTGTTACATTCACTAGCATCATTCATTTGTATTCTGTGAATGGGCAGATTGAAAATTGTAAGGGTGTCTTCAATACAATGCTTGCAGAAGGATTAAAACCCAACATCGTTTCATATAACGCCCTAATGGCTGCATATGCGTTGCATGGAATGAGTAAAGAAGCATTATCTGTTTTTAATGAGATAAAGAAAAATGGTTTATGCCCGGATATTGTATCTTATACATCTTTACTGAATGCTTATGGAAGATCACAACAACCTGTAAAGGCCAGGGAAGTATTCAACATGATGAGAATAAACAACCTGAAGCCAAATCTCGTTAGTTACAGTGCACTGATTGATGCATATGGATCTAATGGGTTGCTAGCGGAAGCAGTGGAAGTCTTCCGTGAAATGGAGCAAGATGGTATTGAGCCTAACATTGTGTCAATATGCACCCTCTTGGCTGCCTGTGGCCGCTGTGGTCGAAAAGTAAATATTGATGCTGTACTTTTAGCAGCTGAGATGCGAGACATAAAATTAAACACAGTTGCTTATAATTCGGCTATTGGAAGCTATATGAATGTGGGGGAATATGAGAAGGCTATAGCTTTGTACAAGTGTATGAAAAAAAGAAAGGTTATGCCTGATTCTGTTACCTATACTGTCTTGATAAGTAGTTGCTGTAGGTTGTCAAGATACAGTGAGGCCCTTGGGTTTCTTGATGAGATGATGGATCTGAAAATTCCTTTGACCAACCAGGTGTACTCATCTGTGATCTCTGCCTACAGCAAACAGGTATGTCTTTTGCCAATATATGGTTTTTACTTCTCCATGTGTAACTTAAGGAAATATGATAAATCTGATTTTCTTTTTCACGTCTCATTTTGTTTCCCATCCTCTTTATTTTCAACGCTAGGGTCTAATTGCTGAAGCAGAATCCATGTTCAACATGATGAAAATGTCTGGCTGTTCTCCTGACATTATTACATATACTGCAATGCTACATGCTTACAACACTGCAGGTACATGGGCATATTATTAAACATCTGATTTCATCAGTTGGTGACTCTAATAACTTGAAACTTCTGAACTGAACTGCTAGAATTCTTTCTTGTTTCAAATTTCTTATCTCAGAGGATTGGGAAAAGGCATGTGCACTATTTCTTGAAATGGAGACAAATAATATTGAACCAGATTCTATTGCATGTTCAGCACTGATGAGAGCTTTCAATAAAGGAGGCCAACCATCCAAGGTTCTTCTTGTTGCGGAGTTTATGAGAGAAAAAGATATCACCTTTTCTGATTCTATTTTCTTTGAAATGGTATTAGCTTGTAGCCTGTAAGTTCCATCTTTCTGATCTATATTTGTCTACGTGTTTTGTGTAGGCTAGTTAAGCATTCTGCTGTTTTATGCTGTTTCTTCTTATTTGAAATTTTCTATTTACTGAGTCTTAATATTCTTCTTTATACTGGATTGACCTATTCATTTTAGTAAAGAAATGGTGACCTGCTGTAAGCTAATACAGATATTCCTTATCATAGATATTCCTTATCAGAGTTCTTCCTTAGCATATCCTTAATATTTTTGGACATTTTTTTCTTTTGGAGGATACTTATAAAGCTTTAAATACTCTACTATGCTACCTGAGCTTATGCCATAGTTGATCACGAAGTTTAAAAAACAAAAAGATTGTGACTAGTGAGAGCTGATAGAGTACCACCGTTAATGCTTGTATGTTGATGACGTTCTATCTTTACTTCTTTTTTTAATTTTTCTTTAGTTTATGTTACCTTCTTTTTGTAGATAAATATAATTTCTTTTGGAATAATTTATGTTTTTCTTCATGTGTATATCCCTTTCAATTTGCTGTGATGAGCATGCTTGTGATGATAGATCTTCTGTTGTTGATACCGTGTATTGGATACTAACATCTGAACTTTGTTGAAGGTTGCGAGATTGGAAGACAACAATTGACCTGATCAAACAGATGGAACCATCATTCCATGTAGTTTCAATAGGACTTCTGAATCAACTTCTGCATCTGCTCGGCAAAAGTGGGAGAATTGAATCTATGATGAAGGTACTTGATAACTATTTCACACACACATAGATGTTAGGATCGTTTGACTTCAAGAGCTGGCATAAATTTTTCACACAAATTCTGAGCCATTGATTTCATTGAACTCAATGGTACAGAGGATTTATGAGTTGACAATATTAAACTCTAATTATTTGACTTTGAATTTCACCTTTAGATTGCATGAGATTAATCCTAATACAAACACACACATGCACACATGCACTGAAACTCATATCATTGTCTTTTATTTTCTAACCTTTATGTACGTTGTACTATTCTCTTTTGAAACACACAGTTGTTCTTCAAGATAGTATCATCAGGTGCTGAAGCCAACTTCAATACTTATTCCATTTTGTTGAAAAATCTTTTGGCTGCTGGAAATTGGAGAAAGTATATAGAGGTATTATTTTGTTAGTTTTCTTAAGTTTATTTCAAATTTGTTGTTTAATGCAGCTTTGTTTCTTTTGAAGTTATGCCATCAATATTATACCACATGTCAATTTGTTACACAATTGGCAAGGTGGTGAAACACTGGAAAGCATTTAACTAAAGATCAATCTTTTAAAATTTTATGCACTTCTTAATGGATTGGAAGTCAATATTGTGTGCACAGTTATGTATTGATTGGTAATTCATTCTAGGGTTCAATTAAATGGTCCTTGAGGATGTTAAATCATTCTAGGATTCCGTAAAGCAAGAAGGAAATGACCGTGTTTTAGTTGTTGCTGCTTTAATATTCACAATTAAATTGTGAACAATGGAAGTACCATGGTCTAGTGTATTTAATATGACTGTTATGTTTGTGGAGACTAGTATGTAATATTTGTTATATTGTTTAATAAAATAATTAATGATTACTTAATTAAGGGGCATTAGAAATTTAAGCAAATCCAAATGCAGGTCCTGCAGTGGATGGAGGATGCTGGAATTCAACCTTCTTATGGAATGTTTCGTGATATAGTTTCTTTTGCACAAACAAGGGGCGGAGCTGAATATGCAGCTATTATTCAAGAAAGAATAGGTAAGCTTATTTTATTTCTGACAAGAAAATCAAAAATTTGTTTCATTCTTTCTGTGTTTCTCCAACTCATGCGAGACCTTTTCCCCATCACCATGTCCAGTGCTAAAGCACCCTACTCGTGATGAATTTTGTTTTTCTTTGCTTCTGCAACTGTTAAGGGTATTGAATTTAGAGAGCCAGACTGTACAAAAAATTTAAAAAAGGATTATATTTGAGGGAAGGTTGTATGATTTGCATTACAGTAATTCCTTTCAGTTCACACGCCATCCTAAGTCAATGAATGGTAGGAAACATGTCCTGCTGTAGTTTCTACCCTCGATTGGAGCCTGTATAATGGTTTTACCCCATTTCATGTATGCAGAGATGAATTTGTTCAAAATCGCAGAAACCAAAGCTGCAGCTGGTTTAAAAGCATCAGCGACTTGCATTAACTTTCTCATGCATTATGGGTTTTATTCTGCCTCAGTATCATGTACTCTGTACAAATATAGTTCGTGAATTCATTTAAAAGATCACCGAAACATTACATTTCTTGAAAACTCATCTGCTCTTGAAATTCTGCAGAATCTTTGAGAATGAAATCTGGGGATCCAAGTTTTGACCAACAATCCACGAGTTCCTCTTCTTCCATCGTCGCAGTTGATAGCTAGACCAGAAGTGTAAGGACACTCCTTATTACAGCAATCTCCAGTCCTGAGAATTGGAGGGAATAAAAGTTGGAGCTCGACAATCCCTAAGCATTATATTAATTCAAAGTAATTTTTTTCCTGAATTTTTGAACTTGTATTTTGTACAGCAATAACAGAATTCATAAGGGACAATACAAAGTGTTACTTTTACATAAAAATTTGTATCAATGTCTTTCAATCATCACGTACGTGGCCAGTAAATTCCACTTCATACGGCACTTTTCTGTTTTCTCGCCGCCACAACACCCCCTCCAAAAAAAAAGAAAAAATGTCATTTTTGGTAAAAGCAGGCCCGTTAAATGTGCCTTTTGCAGTAAAAAGGAGTTGGGTGAATAATGAGCTGGACCAGCTAAATTGAATCCAACATAATTATCCTTGGATTCCGTAGATCCTTAAAGAGAATTAAAATGTCAATTTAAAGCCATTGCTTATCCAAGGTCCTATATTTTAACCAATAATTATATTGATAAAGAATTAGTTGGTTCAATTAATAAAATTTTTAATACAATCAATATTAAAAAAATTTGAAAAGAAAAAATATTATATTTTTAAGTTTACACTATTCGGAGTGATTTTCCTTATCAAGATGCAGTAGTATATGCTGAAGAAAATGAAAAAAAAAAAGGAAATTAATATTTAGAATAATTTCCTCGTAAATGGTAAATTTCTGTGATTTAGTGTAATGTAATTTTTCTAGGAAAGCAATTTATTTTTAAATTAAAATTTATTTTACATATTGTTAAAATGAATGCATTAAAAATATGACACCTAGCACTGGCCAAAGAACAAAGAATAAGCAGGTGTCCTTGCCTGGCCCGCCACTGATATGAACATGACTTGCAAAATTTTCAAACCCTATCGAATGACAAAAAGACCCTCAACCCTATCCTAGCCGTTATAACCGTTTAGCGCTTTAACCTTCAGAAATTCACAATCCCTAATCTCGTCATTCAAAACAACACCCGAGGATATTTTCGTAAACGTACCTTCACACTCCGTCACTGTAGTTTTTGCTTGGCAGTCAGCACTTGGAAATCAAAATTAAATGAAAACAACACAAAACAAGAACTCAAGTTTAACACGTCCTCGCTCTCCTCACTCTCACTCGCTTGTTACAGTGTTCATGTGTGATTTTCTCTCTCCTAGGGTTAGGGTTTCTCTGGGTAGAATTGTATTGGATGATGGCGTCTTCTTCATCGGATCCTGGGTTGAAACACGAAGTGGGTAGTAGCAGTGGCTGTGGTGGCGGTGGTGAAAGTTCAGAGGCAGTGATAGCAAATGATCAGCTGTTACTTTACAGAGGATTAAAGAAAGCAAAGAAAGAGAGAGGCTGCACTGCTAAAGAACGCATCAGTAGGATGCCTCCTTGTACTGCTGGTAAACGCAGCTCCATTTATCGTGGAGTCACCAGGTCGGTTTTTAACATTCACTTGCTCTTTATATATGTCATTTTTTGGAATTATACATGTATGTTTAGAGGTAAGTGATTGCTTTGATGGGCTGGTGTATTTTTTGCTTTGTTTTGTGAAAGAGGTGTTTAATTGATGGGGGTTGTTGTGAAATTGGAACAGATATGCTTTGTTCGATTATATGGTTGGCAAGTTCATGAATTCGAAGACTTGGGTTCTTTGGTGGAGTTCATGAACGCTTTGTATGATAGAAGTGAACTGATTAGTTAGATGGGTTGTCTTATATGGAAAGGCTAATTTTGTTGGCTGTTCATGATTTCGTCCGGTGTTATGTTTGATATAAACCTGATTGACTCAGAAGCCTGTTTGTGTAATGTTGACTGGTTTTATAAGTGTTCATTACGGTGGTTGCAGAATTAAAGGAACCTGCACAAGGATGTCGAATGATTACTTATGAGATTAGCAAAAGCAGCGTGATTTTAAGCTTTTAAATAGGAAAAAAATGTAGAAACAAAGGATAAAAGGATAAAGACTTGAGAGAACTACTCAGTGCCAACTGTATTAGGTCAGCTATGTTGTCTGCCAAATCTTGTTTGTGGATGATAAGGATGTTTGTGTCTGATTAATTTGGATCCCCTTTTCATCTCTGTTAGTCTTCAGCTGTTAGTTTTCTTTGATAAGAAACATCTGGCCATGTCATGGCAATTAAGCTGTGTGTTATTGTCTTACTTTCATTACACTAAGTACATATGTTAGACATTGCTTATCTTCTTCAACTGCTGTTGATGTTAAAATTTGTAATCCTTTGAGACATTGAATAATGCTCTGGTTTCCATATTCATAAACATCAGACATAGATGGACTGGGCGTTATGAAGCTCACCTTTGGGATAAAAGTACATGGAATCAGAATCAGAATAAGAAGGGAAAGCAAGGTTCTTTCTCTTGCTCCATGCGCATTTGTTATAATATATTCCACTCGTTAATCTAACAGGTTTATCCTTTAAACTGATTCTGCTTTTTCCTCTTTAATTTGCATGGAATGCTTGGTGAATAATCACTACGACAGTGTACTTGGGTAAGTCATGGCTTGATATACTTATATTTTGAACTTTCTAATGCCTTTAGTATTCTATGCCAGGATATCAACTAATATATATTTACAGGAGCATATGACGATGAAGAGGCTGCGGCGAGAGCATATGATCTTGCTGCCTTAAAGTATTGGGGCCCTGGGACACTAATCAATTTTCCAGTGAGAGAACTATTCTTTGAACCTCTTCACTTTGCAGGAAAATAGGCAATCGTTATATCCGATATCTTCGCCCCTTGGCAAAACAAATGCATAATAGTTGTTTTTTCTTTTTTACTTTATTTTTGTATAGTTGATGGCATGAGAATTTCTTCTTTATTTCTTTTTAAATACCATCATTTATCAATAATGATTAACCGGTGGATTTTTACGAATATGGCGTTTTGGATTTCCTTCCTATCCAAAGAATATATAAGCCGGCTTAAATTCAACATATGGAAAAGGGATTTTTCTTATAACAATTAGCTGCCTTAAAAGGTAAAAAAAAAAAAAGGCGTGTTTGTTTTTTCATGGTATTTAAGGAAATAATTTATATTGCACTATGGAACTCCCATGTCCACCAATTCATGTTTGATTGTTTCTTGAAGGTTACTGATTATACAAGAGATCTTGAAGAGATGCAGAATGTCTCAAGAGAGGACTACCTTGCTTCTCTTCGAAGGTATGTACATGGTTTGAAATGTGTATGCATGGTCTGGACTATGTGCCCTGGTAGTAAAATTACACTGTTGCTTATACTAGATGTCCGTTGCAGAAAAAGCAGCGGTTTCTCGAGAGGAATCTCCAAATATCGTGGACTCTCCAGGTATCTTAGTAGCACAAATTAGACTTTTATTTGCCTAAGTTATACTAAGAATTACATAAAGTATTTCTCCATGTAGTGACTAAAGATGTTAATCTGAGCTTCTGTTCTGTTTTGGCTATTACAAAATAGTCGATGGGACTCCTCACTTGCTCGTATGGCTGGTTCAGAATACTTCAATAATGCACATTATGGTAAGCTCTGGTTATAGAACTTCGACTTCTAATCAAGATTGTTAAGTTATAAAATAAAATCCTCGTTGGTTAGATACTAGCTAGCCAAATTAATGGTTTAGCCTTTCCTTGTTCAAGTTTTTCCAGTTACTGACATTTGATGGTTCTATCTCACTTACAGGTGCAGCTGATGATCCATCAACAGAAAGTGAATATTTAGGTGGCTTTTGCATTGACAGAAAAATTGATCTAACAAGCTACATCAAGTGGTGGGGGCCGAACAAAACTCGTCAAGCAGATTCTGCCAAGAAATCATTGGAAGAGGGAAAACATGCTTATGCCGAAGACATCAGTAGTGAACTCAAGAAATCAGAATGGGAGATCCGACCTACTGAACCATACCAGATGCCCCGTTTAGGTGTGTCTCCTGGTGGAAAGAAGCATAAAGGGTCTGCTGTATCAGCTTTGAGCATCCTGTCAAAATCAACTGCCTACAAGAACTTCCAAGAGAAAGCATTGAAAAAGCAAGACAGCAACACTGATAATGATGAAAATGAGAACAAAAATATTGTTAACAAAATGGACTATGGTAAGGCTGTTGAGAAATCAACGGGTCATGATGGTAGGAGTGAGAGACTTGGAGCTGCACTTGGAATGACTGGGGGATTGTCTCTTCAGCGAAATGCTTTCCCATTAGCTCCTTTCTTGTCTGCACCACTTCTGACCAACTATAACACCATTGATCCCTTGGTAGACCCCATCCTGTGGTCATCTCTAGTTCCTGCTCTTCCTACTGGGCTACCTCGTAACTCAGAGGTTGGTATACTCACCATTAAATCATTACTTTCCTTCCAAGAAATATTTTAAGAGGTACTGCTGAACAATATAACTTATTAATTACATAATTGCTTTGTAATATTTTCCTGCACAATCTATTTTTTTAAAATTTCTAAAAACCGGAATAATTTAAAACATTCCTGAATCAGTATGGAGAGGCCTTTTGGTGTAGAAATTAGAGAAGCGCTGTTAGATAACAATTTTCAATTAACTTCCCAGTGAAACTATAGCATTTTGTTCAACGCTTTTACCAGAGCAATATCATCGTAGGATCTCAAGCAAGCATCTTTTTAATAGATAAGAACCAAATGCTTTGTTTCTATGCAGCAGGGACAGTAACTGAAAATGTACCTCGGTTATCTGAAACAATTATCCTATTTCGCCATGAGTCTTGTGTGTTTATCAGTGGTGACGTACTGAAAAATCTCATTCCTAATTCTAGTTTCTTCACAACACTTATGAAAAAAAATTAAATATTGCAATGCAGGTTACGAAGACTGAGAGCAGTTCAACATATACTTTCTTTCGGCCAGAGGAGTGAATTGATGGTGTACTTCCTTGTGTCCTATAATTTGGTGGAAAGGCATAACTCCTGTCTGGGAGGTTTTGGCACTCAACAGCAACAATATGTAGCAAAAGAAGGCAAAAAGTGATTGAACAGCCCGTGCTTTATTTGGAATGAAACCTAATTTTGCTGGCTTGGCTGTCATGGGGGCTTCAGAGACTAGTGCGGAGAACACATTAATCTGTAAATTTGTAAGCTATTATGTTGTATTTGAGATTTTTAAACATAATTGTCAACAGCCGGTGCATGAGTTTCGTTAATGTATCAAAAGGTTGGGTGAGTGCCTGAGTGGTTTTTCGTTTGAACTTAAAATACTTGCTGTTTCTTTTTCGTTAATATTCTGTGTAGAGAAATGACAAGATATTACCCGGAAACACTTTGTGCAGATGTTTTTCTTTATTTCATGTTTAAACATTGTATGCAAATAATAATAAAAATTATAAGATTTTCCTATTGTGCTTTACAGCAATAATAATAGAATTGTTGTGGACTCTTAGATTTAAATATTGTAATCCCTACCATGATTTTAATTTGATGGTAAATAATTAATGAATCAATAATAAGCATTAGATAATATTTAGGCTACACATAAATTTAGGTTTATAGATAGATTTTTATTTTTAGTTAATTGATAAATATTTTCTAAATAACTAATGTAAATATACATATAAGATCGAATCCTTAGTAATTAATAAAAGAGTTCATAGACCCAATGAATTTGAAGTAACATTCCTTACTATAATATCCTTTAATCTCGACTCTTTTTTGTTTTTGACTTTTTTGTCGTTGTCTTGTGTTGCCTTTCTTTATGCGTATCCCATTTTCCATCCTCTCTTGAATAGATATGAATTAATTTAAATTTTAAATAGATTTAATATGTAAATTTGATAGGATTCAGAAAAAAGACCCAGGCCGAATCGGCCTAGGCCCGCGGCCTTGAAACCCAACCCATACATGGGCCCAAAAACACAAAACCTGTGCAAATTAAACCTGAATAAGGGCCTAGGGCTTTTAAATTTATAAATAAAAATAAATTAAATTTAAATAAAAAATTAAAATATTAAATTAATTTTTTTATTAGTATTTGTGATTTAGTATATTGTGTTACTAATATTTTGTGTATTAGACGATTGTTTATTTAGCATTTAAGTTGTTTGTTTCTTTCCACTTAAAAAGTATAAAAAAAAATACTTTTACATTTGTGCCCTTACAAATTTTAAATGTCAAATGAATAATAAATATTTCAAGGAACATAAATAAGATAGTATTTTATCATAACAGAAATCATGTTCAAATGAATATTACCCTTTAATATTCTAAATTAGAGAATGTTAAATAATTTTGTTGTAGTTTATAATGTATTATATGAAAAATATTCAAAACATTTGTAAAGATAATTAAAGATAAGTTGAAAATATATAAAAAAACAAAAAAATAATAATAATCTAGTGCTATATTATCAATTATCAAAAGTTATAGAGATGAATAATAATGCTAATTAGTAAGTTTAACTAAGTAATTATGAAAATATTTATTTAGATAGGGTTATTTTTGGTTAATATTTGTTTCTAGATTTTTGGACAATATTTTTTTCCATATGTCATTTAAATTTTTTAGATTTTTCAAGTGAGTACAACCCCTTAATATTCTAAATTGAAGAATGTAAATTACTTTTATTATAGTTTATAATGTATTATGTGAAAAATATTCAAAAAAATAGTAAAGATAAATAATGTTAATTTGAAAAATATAAAAAGATAAAAAAAATAATAATCTACTAATATGTTATCAATTATCATAAGTTATGGAGATGAATAATAATCTACTACTATAAATAACAGCTTCTCAAACGTGCCTTTCACACGCGTTCATAAGCAAAGCCAGAATGGCAATGAAATCGTGTCGTTTTGATCCAAATGTGATGTGATGGTCGGCTATCACATGTTAGGCACGTGACTTACTTAAAAGGCTTTGGATGACATTCTCGATAATATCGGTTTGGCTTTAAAGATCTTAGGACAACATGACATATAGAAAAAATGTCAGACATTGACTGGTTGGTCAGTTGGATTTGAGTTCTTATTCAGCACAAACCCTAAACCCCACTGAGTGTCACCTTCACCGCCAGTGGCGGTTAGTTGTTGGTGCTTAAATTTTACACACCAAACTTCAACGACTACTTTTCACGGATAAACTTAATTATGACGCAACAAAATAATCAATTTCCTAAACACTAAATTCAAATTAGAGACATCGTCCAACGACTATTTATTTTCCCCGCATGCATCAAATGTATGTAATTTATTCATTAAAATCATGATATCAATCATTTATTTAATAAATTATAAATATAAATCAATTATAGATTTTTTTTAAGTTAAGAATTAAATGAATTTAAAAAATTCAATTTCAAATTATTTGTGTCGGCCCAGCCCACCAAAGCAACGCCTTTGCGTGCTCGTGCTCGTGTCGTGCTGTGCCTACTATGTGTTTTGCGTCATGTTGTGCCATGCCTAAATATTTTTGCTTAGGGCCAGTCTGGCACACGTGCCGTGCCCATTCGTGATGTGCCCACACGTGCCATGCCATGGGCTATGTCGTGCCATGCCTGAGAACAAAAACCCAATAAGTTTTTTTTTTTAATTTTTTAAGAGCGCATGCTAAGCTGTTGGCATACTTTTTTTAAGTCTATGTACTTTTTCTTAGGTCTATGATGTTAGCCTATAGGACTATAAATGTTGATTTTGATGATAACAAACCACGTGTTCTAGATAAACAAAGATTTACACATTGTGCTTTTATAACAAGAAAATGATTTTTTATGAAATTAGTTGTTTTTCAAGATGTGGACTAAAATGAAAGAGTTTTGCCATCTTTGATTTTAATAAATATTGTTTTGAATTTCGGATTTGGACTTATTTGAAAATATTTAAATATTTTGAGTCATTCAATAATTTCACATATTTTGGGCTGTATCATAATTTCATCAAGTTTTGTGATTAATAAAGTATTATTTAAAAATTCTGAAATTGAACTCATTTATAAAATTTTCATAACGTTTTGGGCCATAATACAATTATATAAAATTTTAGGATAAAACTATAATTTTAGAAAATATTTCACTGTAACAGTCACTGTAGCAAGCGGCTAACTGGATTTAACAAGCAGTAGACTGAATTTTGGGCAGTAGCTTACTGGAATGAAGGCGGCTATCCGAATTTCAAAAACGACATACCGGATATTCTAAAATTCAAATATTTACTGTAACGGTAACATAAAAGCGGCTAACGAATTCCGAAAATGGCAAACTGGTTATCATCAGAAAACACATAACCGCTAGTTTTTTTGCTCAAACTATATAAACTCAAATCCAATTCATTTTCAAGCCCTCTTGCAAGAAAAAACAAAAAGCACACAACATATATTGAGCTCTCATTTTCGCAAATCATTACACATTGAATCATTTTTGTTCTTTAACTTGTATGTCTACTCTTTAAGAGAGTTTTTGTTGTAATTTTCATTTCCTCATCAAATTTGTAAGTGTTTAAGTGTGTAAGACACTTGAGTGAAGGGATTGGAAGATAATCTCTTTGTTGTAAATGTTCATTAACACCTTGAAAGTCAATTATAAGAATTTGAAGCCTTGGAAGGCTTGGATAGTGAAATCTTCAAGCTTCGCTTGCTTGGAGGCATAGACGTAGGCGGGGATTGTCGAACTACGTAAAAATCCTTGTGTTTGTTTTCTCTTCCCTTACTCATTTATTATTGTGCTTTTATTGAATTTATTATTTTCGAATTTATTAATTAGATTGGATTGTTGTGTGGTTTGGTTAGGATAAGTTTTAAAATACCAATTCACCCCCCTCTTAGGTTGCATAACTTGTATTTCATATACCTTTATGCAAATTTAATAGAATAAAAAATTCAAAACTCAAGTCCATATTTAATAATAATAAACTAATAATAATAATAAAATATAATATTAATTACTAAATTTGACCTTATAATATTAGAATTTTTTTAATACTTAACAACAATAATAATAATAATTTTTTTCTTATAGGTTAATTTAATTGCTAACTTGAACTTATATAGAGTCATAAATCATAATTCACAATAATAGTAATGCATATTTATAAAATCATGATATTGATAATTTTATTCATTAAAATCATGATATCAATTATTTATTTAATAAATTATAAATATAAATCAATTATAGATTTTTTAAACTAAGAATTAAATGAATTTAAAATTTTAATTTCAAATTATTTGTCAAATTATAAAATTTTAAATTTACTTTCATTAAAAAAAATAAAACGTGCTTATTGCGGGTTTTTTTTTATCGTGTCATGCTTAGCCCATCTCTGATCATGTCGTGCTTTTAAGGCCCACGTGCCTAAAATTCTAAGCTCGGCACGGCCCATGTACGTGTCATGCCGTGCCGCGTGCCCTATCGAAACATGCTCGTGTCGTGTCATGTCACGTGCCCCACCGAAACGTGCTCGTGTCGTGTCATGCCATGTGCCGTTCGGCCGACTGGCCATCTCTAACTATATATATAATTGCCCCAACATAACATACACCGCCTTCATACACACAACACAATCGCAACACTACTTGATTGGCAAGCAACCGAGAGAGTTTTCAAGTCCTACGTTTTTCAGTTCTTAAATTCTTCTCTCATTCATCAACCAAAACCTACCCACCAATAATCTTCTTAACTCATCTGATTCAATCTCGATTTCTGATTTCGTCGATCACTTTTTGTTTCCCAGAACACTAACACAATGCCTCCTCATGTTAGATTAAGATTTTATTCAACGGAACATGAACTGTTGGAGTTCTATCTCCTTTACCATTAGAGAAATTATGACAGATCGTGATCTGGGAGCCTAGAGTAATTTCGATTGTTCATCTGCTCAGATTGTTAAGGTATGATTGTCTAGATTACAAATTCTTATGTATTATATGAGATCGATCCTGAAAGTTTTTTTGAGAAAAACTTATTTTTAACTAACAATTGGTATCAGAGCCATCTTATATTAATATATAAGAATTTCATATGAAATCAATCTTGATATTTGTTAATTAGAGTGGCACGATTTATTTAGATATATATTATTTGTTTAATATATGAATAAAGCATGTTTCTAGTTCGTCTTAATTCATGGTTAGATTTTATGTTGTATTTTTTTTTTGGATCTGTAACAAAAGGGGTGGTCTTTTTATCACCATGTTTCCCTCTTGATTTAGTTTACTGTTATAGAAATTTTATAAGCCAAAATTGGCTTAGGAAATTTGTAAATCATTGCAGAATAATCACGGATCGATAGATCGAAGGAATCGAAGGCCGAAAATTTCAGCGGCAACCACCAACCCACCTCAACCAGCGCATGCGCAACAAGCAGCAAGCAGTTGCAGCGGCAAATAACGTGGCTAGCAAACACGAGTGAGGGATGGTTGCATGCGAAAGCTACTGGCGGAAGGCGTTATAAGTCATTTGGGAGCTTTTCGATGAGGTGGTGGTGGTTTAATCGGCGTCGGAGATGGGTGAACAGCGGTTGGGCTTTGTGATGATAATGGCTGGGGAAGAAAGGAAAGAAAAATATGGATTTTATGGTTTTATAGTTTTTATCATTGAGGTCCCTATAGTTCCGTAGTTTTTCTTTTAGGCATAAAAGTTTCATGTTTATGCATTTAAGTTTAAAAACAGTTTTGGGCTTAATGAATCCTAGTTTTAGGTCTAATTGAAATTGGGTTTAATGGAGTAAAATGCATAGATAAAATTTAACACATTAAATTTATTTTTGGTCCAAAAGTTTTATTTTAAAAAAATAGATTTTATTTATTTTCTTTCAAAATTAAAATTGAACCAATCATGAATTTAAAAGTCCAATTTCCCCTAGTCCTTTAACAAAGACAAGGCTATGGAAGATGGACATTGACAAGAAGCCCAATGAAGATTAGGCTTAGGGTTAATGTATTTTTTTGTTTTAGGAAAGCCATGAATTAAGATTATTTAATTATTTTTCAATATGTTATGTTTTAGATGATAACATGCCATGATAACATGTCATATAGAATAGGTAGTGCCACTTTATGCATAATGATACATGTCATTCATTAATTATAAATCTCATTATATTGTTTGAAATTTGCATATGCTTAATAATATTGGATATCATCTAGATAATATTATAGGAAGCATGCAATTAATAATATATAATTAATTTATGTTTTAAAAAAGAAAAACCAATTTTAAAAATATTGAGTGGGAGAGGGAAAATTCAAGATAATTTTTCCCATGAGCTCTATTGTTAGTTCAATAATAAAATTATATATATACCTCGACTTCATGATACGGTGATACTCCTTTCGGAGGGTATATATATTAAATATTTTATGTGATGAATTTCTTCAAAGATAAAATTGAAATATTTTTCAATCGATTGTTCACCCCAACGGTGACTATTGATATGAAAAGTACATAAATTAAAATAATCGTTATACACTCAACTAAAATTTATTATTAACCTTTCTAACGAAGTTCTGTTAACAAATTTATGTCCAAAAGGATAACAATAATTATTTATCATGTCTCTACATGAAAGTAAATAATTCAATAGATAAGTGGGTCTAGTAAGTGTAGACATGACTTCCCCAATGGATAGCTTGTCAAAGCGGTACTAGATTATCGTTACAATAAATTAAAACGCATTTATGGTTTTTTGCATTTTTATCATTTATCGTAAATATTATATCAAATTATTTATGCATGGATGTTTTATTTTTCAAAAAATGTCTTCCCTGAGCCTACTTACTATTATTCTAAATAAAAACAAACTCACTAGCGAGAACTATATAGATTGGAAAAGAAATTTATTCATTGTCCTGACTACTGAAAATTATAAATATATCTTAACCCAACCATGCCCTCCAGTTCCAGCGGAAGATGCTCATAGAAATCAAAGGAGTCTTTATGAGAAATGGCAAAAGGCCAATGAAATGGCAAAATGCTACATTTTAGCCTCGATTTCTAATATTCTGCAGACCAAACATCAGAACTTAGAGATTGCCATTAGAATAATGGATAGTCTCCAAGAGATATTCGGCCACGAGACAAGCAGCGCTGAAAGGTATTATGAACAGTAAAATGGGGAAGAGCTCAAGAGTTCGTGATCATGTTCTCAAAATGATGGACTATTTGAATGAGGCTGAGATTCAGGAAGCACAAATCGATGATAACTCAAAGATTGACATGGTGCTAGAATCTCTGTCAGAAACATTCAAGGAGTTTAAGGTCAATTATAACATGAACAAAAGAAACATGATCTTAACTGAATTGATAAACGAACTATATTATGCTGAAGAGATCTATCATGATGAGAAATCTCTGGGAAGCATAAATATTGCTGAAAAATGTTCTTCTTCTGGACCTAAACCGAAAGGCAAAGGTAAGAAGAAAGCTGAGAAAAAAAGATTGTCTACCAAGCAAGATGGCAAGTCGAAAGGCAAATACTTCAAATGTGGACAGAAAGGTCACTGGAAAAAGGATTGTCCTAAGATTGTGAAATCAGGTATGAGAAATCTTTTTGTAATTGAGACTTATTTAGTTTAGAATCCTGTTGACACTTGGGTGTTAGATTTAAGAGCAACTAATTATATTTATAATTCACTTTATTGGTTTCAGGAAACCAGGAAACTAAGTGAAGGAAGGGTCAAGCTGCAGTTAGGAATAAGACAGTTTGTGTCAGTAGTGAAGACTGGATCTATTTTATTATCTTTTAATAACGAGAATTTAGTTTTGAATAATTGTCTTTATGTTCCAGAAATTAAGAGGAATTTAATTTCAGTAGCTTGTTTGTCAAAATAAGGGTACATTGTAAATTTTGGATCCTCTGTTTATATTTTTTATAATAAGAGACTTATTTGTTCTAGTACATTGGAAGATAATTTATACCATTTAAGTCCAATGATCCATTTTATGCATGACACAGTGATCAATAATGATGAGCATACACATTTATCTAAGAAAATAAATATTTCTTCCAACCAATGTTACAACTGGCATTTACGCTTAGGTCATATAAATCAAAATAGGATACAGAGAAATATCAATATGAACTCTTGGGTCCATTAGAAAATGAATTATTGTCACTCTATGAATCTTATTTAGAAGGAAAAATGACCAAAAGGTCATTCTCGGCCAAAGGAGTGCGTGCAACAGTACCACTTGAATTGGTACATACAGATGTATATGGACCAATCAATGTACAAGCTCGAGGAGGTTATGAGTATTTCATCACTTTCACTAATGATTACATGAGATACAGTTATGTTTATCTGATGCGTCATAAGTCTGAAGCTCTTGAGAACTTCAAAGAGTATAGGGCTGAGAGCGAAAAATAATTAGATAAGAACATAAAGAAACTTTGATCTGATCGATGTGGTGAATTTCTTTCAGGAGATTTCAAAGAGTATCTAGTTGAAAATGAGATTATATCTCAGTTAACTGTCCCAGGGATATCACAACAAAATAGGATAGTTGAAAGGAGAAATAGAACTCTTTTGGATATGGTGAGATCTATGCTTAGTTATTCTTCATTACCAATCTCTTTTTGGGGACTAGCACTAGAAACTGCAGTTTACCTCTTGAACTTAGTTTCATCTAAATCAGTGCCTAAAACCTTAATAGAATTATGGTCAGGTCGCAAATTAAGTTTACGACATATCCGTATTTGGGGATCACCAGCACATGTGCTAAAACCAAAGGTAGAAAAAATGGATTCACTATATGGGGGCCACCTCTTGAGGGCTCAAGTGCCGCCAAATGTCACATATAGTGCAAAGTGCCACGTATAAGTTATTACATATGAAAAGTTAATTTGAATGTTTTGGCTCACTATCCATAGTTATTCATTCGTATTATATCGATATATGACTATCTATTCAGGGTATTTGAAGAGAAAATCATTTCGCATCAATACGATTAAATTTCAATAATCCCGGAGGTCACACAGTAAGTACAGGACATGTGTGACATGATCTAAATATCTGATTTTCATGGATCCAAAAAATGTTATACGATTTGCTTTCATAATTGATTATTATTTTGATATTCTGAATTACCATGAATTTATATCATCTTATTGAAATATGTTATTTTATGAAACTTATGAATTATAACACATGTTTTAAATAAAAGAAGACTTGCAATATTTTTTGTATCGATAGGGCTAGTGTGTTAGGAATGGTTTTAATTATTGTTGATAACCAGCAATCACCCGTTATTTCACTTTATTTGTTGCTTTTTGAGAGGTGTGCTTAGCATTGGAGTTAGAGATTTCGTTTCTTGTTTTGCTAGTTGAATAAGAGGAGGGATAAACTCATATTTCTATTGTGAACTTGTAATTTGAGAGTTTTAAGACTTTTGTTATATTTATGTCTTGGAGAGAGATTGATTAGTATTAAACATATAAATTTGTGGATTTTATTGAATAAAATTTGAGGTATTTCGGTTTGAGATTTTTGGCATAAGGATTTGAATTTATAAGTAACTTCCTTCTTCACGTGCTCCGCACGTGTTAGATTTGGGGTGTTAGATTTGGGGTGTTACATTTCACTTCCCCCGAGGAAGACTATATAAATAACTTCAAACCTAAGAGTAAGGTAATACTTGAAGAACTGTCAAGTAATCAGGTTGATACTCAGCTTTCAACACCTGTTATAGAATAGGAAGAACAACAACAACCAGCTGATCAACACAGGATTATCCTTAAACAACCATCACTTTTAGAACCTCGTCATAGTGGGAGGATAACTAGGTTACCTGTGAAATACATGTTAGTGAGAGAAACCTATACGGCTATCTCAGATGAACATGTACAAGATCCCACTAGCTACAACGAAACTCTAATAGAAAGAGATGTTAAATTTAAAAAAAAGGCCATGAATCAAGAAATGGAATCTATGTATTCCAATAAAGTCTGAGAACTTGTAGAGGCACCAAATGGAGGAAAATGTTTAGGGTGCAAGTGGATCTACAAGAGAAAAAGAGGAGTAGAAGAAAGAGTGGAAACATTTAAAGGAAGATTAATACCCAAATGGTTTACTCAGAAAGAGGGAATCGATTATGAGGAAACCTTTTCTCCAGTTGCTATGCTTAAATCCATCAAGATTCTACTCTCCATTGCTGCAGTGCTAGATTATGAAATTTGGCAAATGGATGTCAAGATTGTCGTTCTTAACGGGCATCTTGAAGAAGACATCTACATGCAACAACTAGATGGATTCATACAAAAAGACCAAGAACACATGGTATGTAAGTTGCAGAGATCCATTTATGGATTCAAGCAAGCATCCCTGTCATGCAATATCAGATTTGATCAAGCGATTAAATCGTTTGGATTCATTCAGAATATTGATGAACTATGTGCGTACAAGAAAATTCAGGAAAAATGTGTAGCCTTCCTAGTTCTTTATATAAATGATATTCTCCTAATTGGAAATGATATAGGAGTATTGACTACAATAAAGAGTTGGTTAGCAAAATAATTTAATATAAAAGACCTAGGAGAGGCAAGTTATATTCTTAGTATCAAATTACTACGAGACCGGAAGAATAAAACTTTAGCCTTGTCTCAAGCAGTCTATATCGACAAGATATTGAGTAGATTTAGCATGGAAAATTTCAAGTCTGGTTTGTTACCATTCAGACATGGAATTACATTCTCTAAGGATCAATTCCCTAAAACATCTGAAGAGATAGATAAAATGAGACGAATTCCCTATGCAAAAGCTGTGGGAAGTCTCACGTATGTCATGCTTTGCACTAGGCCAGACATCTGTTTTGCGGTAGAGATGGTTAGCATATATCAATCTAATTATGGAGCTGAACACTGGACTGTAGTCAAGCATATAATGAAGTATCTGAAAAAAACTAAAAATTATATATTTATGTATTCTGGTGATGAACTCATTCCAATTGGTTATACTGATTCTGAATTTATGTCAGATACGGATTCTAGAAAATCAACTTCCGGCTATGTGTTTACATTAGGAAGTGGAGCTAATAGTTGGAGGAGTGTGAAACAATCTTGTATCACAGACTCCACAACTGAAATTGAATATATGGCTGCATCTGAAGTTACAAAAGAAGCTATATGGCTCCGCAAGTTCCTACAAGATGTTGAAGTGGTACTTGCTATAACTGCACCCCTTAAACTATTTTGTGATAATAGTGCTGCAGTAGCTCAATCTAAGGAACCATAAGAAACAAAAACATATTGAGAGGAAATATCATCTTATAAAAGATATACTATCGATATAGTGCAGAGAGGTGATGTGGAGGTTACTCACATTGCGTCACAGCAAAACTTGGCAGATCCTTTTACTAAGGCCATACCTGGGAAACCTTTTAACTTGCACTGAGAATCCATGGGCATGTGTGAGATGCCAAATATGCTTTGAGAGCTTGTGGAAAATTGTTAGGAAAATATTATCTTTAAAAGCATATGTGTTTATTTAATTGTAATAAATAATTTTTTTGATTAATAAGATACATTAGGTATTTTATTCAAGTATCTTAATTGCATTAATATTTTGAGTAAAGTCTATTTAATCATACTATATGTATTTATGTGATCACCATGTGGATTCACAGAAGATATAAATACAAGTTATCTTATTATTAAATAAATTAAGTTCGCAGTTGATAAATAAAGTTGGGCACTTTATTTAGGTATATATTGTAATAAATTCATTGAATGATTGGTCTTAATCATGTATGAAGTTATTGATGTAGTACGACTACATTGAACATGATCACATATGAGATTTAATTAACTTTGCAATAACTGTCAGACTTATTAAATCTCATAGGCATTGATTTTACTGTAATCTTAATCTTGAGTTAGTTATGATTTCATGATTGTAATTGTTATTCAATTTGAGTTACCAATGGACACGACACACACTTATAGTCAAGATTATTCGGTATCTTGGTGGGAGCAATTATGAGTATTGGAGTTATAGATTAACAATATAGAATTTGTACAACACATCTCTTGATGGGTTTTCAGCACTTGATCATAGAATTCTCTGGATAGAGTGTGTCAACATATTTAGTATGTTGAAAATGATCATTAAAGAAAACCAGTAAGTATCAATGAATAAGATGTAATTAAATTGATCGAACAGTTGAGATATCGATTTAATTAACGATGTGGTACAAAGGATTATGCAGTAAAGAAATTAATGTGGCATGGGTTGAATTATTATTCGAAAACACTATCCCACATAGCATACAATTATGAAGGTCAATTCTAATTTTTTAGTGGAGTAAATTTGTAATTAAATAATCGGACTAGTTTAATTACATGCCTAATTATTATAGCCACTATTGTATGTACTCATATGATCTCCGGGTTAGCTCATTTAATTGACTGCACTGCTACTAGATTAATAAGAAAGATAATTAGGTATTTGGGTTAAAAGCCTAAATATATTATTTAGGGGAGGCTCCATTTAATATGCTTTTGTATAAGGGGACTTGTGTTATTTTTCAAGATGGGACCCTATAACACAAGAACAAATAACGCGACTTTTAGTTTTATTATTTTTTAATTTAAATCAAATGTGATTTAATAGAATTAAAAATTAATAAATATGGAGTCTAGGGTTTCCACCAAATAGAGATATAAAAGGGCTTATTTTCTCTAAAAAAAATAGAGAGCCACATTATACAGATAAAAAAAAAATCTCTCTAATTTTGAGAGGAATATTTTCTCTTGCTAGTTGCTTTTTGTGGTGATAAAGGCGCCCACACGTTAAGTGCAGATCAAATCTGAATCATAACCTGGAAGATTATTTGGGGACTAATCGTGATCTAACGAGCGTGGTGGTGATGGATCGTGATCTAATCAACGTGGTGGTGACGTATAATAATCTAACAGGTGTGGTAGTGACGGATTGTGGTTTGGGAACCTAGAGTAATTTCGATTGTTCATCTTATTGGATTGTTAAGGTATGATTTTCTACATTATGAATTTTTATGTATTATATGAGATCGATCCTAAAAGTTTTTTTTTTATTTAGAAAAACTGATTTTTTAACCAATAGGTTAATAGAGAGACTGAGCTCGATGAGGTTACAAAGAAGGCTAAATGATCACATACCACAAACCAGAGAGGTAATGTTATAAATTGCATGTTGAAATAAAAACAAGAGAGTAAATTCTAGGGGATATTGCAAGTTTAATTTGAAGAGATGAATAAGTATCAACAGCATCAGCATAGCTCTGAGTAAGCTGGTGATGGTGTTGGGATTTGTTGTTAATAACACAAACCAATTAGCTGTTCCTGCTAAATGCTTCTGCTCGTCCAACCCACTAAATCCAGGCTGCAGTAGTCGAAGCGACGGTCGGCTCCATACGGGAAGGAAAAGAAGGTATGGGAGGGAATCGATAACTCAAACCGTAAATCCTGACCATTCATTGTAGCATGCCCACCTGTCAGAGATATAGAGTTCAGATCATGATAGGTTTTGAGCCTTCTTAAGCATGCTTCCAAGAACAAGTCACTGAATTTAGAGAGTAAATGATAAATAACCAATCTTAGCTCACCCAAAACATTATGGTAATAATACTTGGCCAATCAAAGAAGCGCGTACGTTCTTGAATTGAATCCTACTGTGACAAGGAATTGTGCATTAGTTTATGATTCTGTTTCCTTGCCTTGTTTGGTTACATTATAGCTCACAATTTCCTTTTTCTTTTGAGATTCGACTTAGCACTACTAGTAGTATAAATTGTTATGCCCCTTGAAGCCTAGCTTATTTGACAATCTCAAAGAAAGATTCAAACAAAATCTACTGAGAGAATAATTCCCTGCAGAGGTACCTTGAGAATCCACTCATATCGGCAACAACGGATTTGAATGGAACTGAAGTTGAACAAGTCTCTGTTGAGTATGTTCCAGAAAGAGTAGATTTAGATGATGGTCTTGATGGCGAATTCAGAGAGGAGTTTAAAAAGATTTTCGAGAAATTTAGTTTTCAATACCCTCTTGGTTCTCTCGAGTCTGCCAGCAAGATGAAGAAGGAGGCCGACTTATCTGATTCAGAAGATGAAGAGCAGCAGGACAATCGACAAAAAGAGAAAGGCCTTTCAAAGAAGAGGAAAAAGCATGGACGAAGGATGAAGATTGCTGAAGTGAAACGGTACTGCTCGAGGCCTGATGTTGTTGAAGTGTGGGATGCAACTGCAGCAGACCCCAAGTTGCTGGTTTTTCTGAAGGCATACCGAAATACTGTTCCTGTGCCAAGGCATTGGTGTCAGAAGAGAAAATTCTTGCAGGGTAAGCGGGGAATTGGAAAGCAGCCATTTCAACTACCAGATTTCATTGCTGCGACAGGAATTGAGAAAGTTAGACAAGCTTGCAATGAGAAAGAGGATAGTAAGAAGCTTACAAAAGCAAAGTGAACGCATGCAGCCAAGGATGAAGAAAATGGATATAGACTATCCGGCTCTCTATGATGCATTTTTCAAATACCAGACAAAGCCAAAGTTGACAACTCATGGTGATCTGTACTATGAAGGGAAGGAATTTGAGGTAAAGCAGCTAATGGAGATGAAGCCATGCACCTTATCATATGAGTTAAGAGAAGCTCTTGGTATCCCGGATGTGGCTTCTCCACTGTACCTAAGAAATATGCAGAGATATGGTGCCCCACCTTCCTACCCCAATCTCAAGATCCCTGGTTTCAATGCTCCCATTCCACAGGAAGCAGACAAGCCTCATGTTGTTGACACGGAGCCAGTTGATAAGACAAGGCATTGGGGTGATTTGGAGGAAGCAGAAGATCAAATTGAAGAAGAAGGATTGGAAGATGGCATTGAATCAGTTGAATCGGTGGATACACCACCAAGTATTCTTACTGGCATTGAAACACCTGCTGTCGTTGACCTTCGTAAGCAGCAGAGGAAGGAACCTGAGAGGACTTTATACCAAGTTCTTGAAGAAAAAGAGGAGAGAATTGCTCCTCGGACTTTACTTGTAACAACACACGTATGCGATCAACACTGGCACACAAAACAAGACAAGAGTTAAAAGGGTTGATCTGCTTAAAGGCCAGCAAACAGATAGAGTGGATGCCATTTTACAGCCGGAAGAGCTTGAAGTTATGGATAACGTGCTGCCCGCAAAATACGAGGAAGCAAAACAGGAGGAGAAGTTGCACAGTCAACGCCAGGACTTCAGTGACATGGTTGCTGAGAATGAGAAGAAGAGAAAGCGTCAGATGCAGGAGAAGGAAGGAAAATCGAAGAAGAATTTAAAATTTTAAGATTCCGGACAACACTAACTTTATAACATGTAGAAAAGACTTCATTTAATCTCTTCTGGGGAAATAATCTGTCAATTAACTGCAAGTGTATAAATCCTGAAAACTGTAATCAACAAATCTAGCAACCATATCAAGCTAACCACCAGGCAAAATTACTTCCTACTCTATAAGTAATAGACATGAAATTAAAGCACGAAAGACTCAAGGCATGCTGTTCGTAAGTTGTAAACTGGATTGGTCTAGAGTTTGTAAGATTCAAGTGCTTAATCGAGTAATGTAATTACAAGCACTGCACTAGAGGAATGGGCATTCTCATCTCACTCTTGCTATCTGCTTTATCATCAGGATTTTATGAAAGCAATACTTTGATTGCAAGTCTATGTTATGTAAAAAATTTGTTTCATTTCCAATTGTAATATATTCCCATTGTCTAACATTTTTCAAATGAAGTTATGGCTTCTGAAAGAGCTATTTCTTATTTGTTCTTTTGCAAGAATTGTTTAATAAGGTCATGTTCCAAAAACTATTTTATGCTTTGCATATATATATCTAAATTGATTAAATTGAAAAGCAGGGAAGATGAAAGTAAGTGCCACTGTGATTGTAAAATGATTTTGAAGATTATCCCCGAAAGTAGAAAATTTTGGCTGGATGAGTTAAAAGTTATTCAATTCACCCGTTGGCCATAATTTTTTTTCGAATTATAGCAATGTAAAATATTGCAAATGATTCATCAATCTGAGTTAAAAAGGGGCAGGCCGCAGTCTGCACAAATAGCTTCACAAATATTAGTGATCGCTTGACTGGAGATACAACTTGAGGGTGAGATCTGGGAAAAATTGCTAGAATAATTTGAAAGCCTATGCAAGTACCGACAGTAGGATTAATCACATAGTACTCTGCTACTACTTAGTCCATCAGTTGTAACTATTCTGCGCATCAAACAATTCTACTGTCAAATTCACGTAAGATCTTCTGAAGTGACCATTCAAAGCCAGTTAATATAGTTAGAAGCGGTTATGACATGGCACTGATGAGGTGGCAAGGGGTGTCCAGTTAGTTATAAGTTCGTTAGCTTCTTAGTCAAGTTGCAGGCTGATATAAATGAAGTTGACGGGGGCCGATTATTTGTTAAATTTGTGCCTTCGTTTGTGAGAGATTAGAGAAAGTATTCAGCTCATCACATATAAATATGGACACTTCTGAGAAACATGGGCAGAAGTGGAACTGTGATTGTAACATGATTTTGTTTCAACATGAAGATTGAAGATCATCCATGGCAGGAGGAGATTCTGGTTTGAAGACTCATGCTATTCACATACCTTTTGGTTGCATTTTCCAGAATTTAAAATTTTTTTTAACTTCTATCTTTGAAGGCAACCACAATTTATATTCCGATTTTTTTTTCTTTTTTAGTGATATTCAACTGGACAGCTAGTAATGGGTAACACAACATCCTAGGTATGAATCGTTCTAATAAAATTTGAATAACCTAGAACAAAGATTTAGTGTGCACTGTGCAATTGCTTGGTTCAAACTTAAACTAGACTCAAGTAATTTGTGGTTCAGCCACAGGGACGACCAATGTTGAACATATTGATTGAATCATGCATGAGGCATAAAAGTTTCGATTCGTTGGCAAGACACAAGGCTGCTGCGCAGGAATGAGGGCATAATAGAATCACCTCAAAACTAAGATAAACACATCACAAAAAATTTACACCAACTGCAGAAGTTTATGTACATTAGCTAACTTCAGAAGTGTTGAGAAACAACTGAAATAATCATAAAATTATGCCTGATCGAAAAATACAACCATGAAAACACAAACTATAGATGATGATGATAGTAATAATAACCATTCGTAAAAGCCCAAATCATTAATTTCAATTCCAACAAATAATCAATCACGAAAGCAACATTTTATTTCACAGTAGATGAATTTCCCATCTTTGTAGCAATAAATGAACTTACAAAAACAATTGTGTGTATAAGTTACAAAATTTTAGGATGCACAGAAAACAGTCTATGCCATCCACCTCCTAATTTCTCACTTCGTCTTATTTCTCAAGGTCCAAGAATAATTGTACTCAGGGTAATCAAATCAGTGAAGGGTAATGCAGAGAAAGGGGTAGGGAAAAAAAATGCCACAGGCCTTGTTTACAACAATTACTCCTAAACAGAAAATTGTACAAATTACAGCTGACGAGCACCAGTGAGGTGACTAATTTCTCCAGCAGTGCCAAAAATATTGAACATCCTTCCTCAAATTGTCCACATATTGAAAATCTATCCAGGAGACATATTCTCCATTTCTCGTGTATTCCAAGGACCAGGTAAAAGGGATTTGGTTTTTGGGTAAAGGCAAGCATCCAAATCATATCCAACAGACTTCATTCTGCAAAGAAGATGATAGGCATGAACTTTTTTATTATCTTTAGAAAAAAGAAGAGACCTAAGCAGATAGTTGCAAACCCGTGGCCTCAGGATGAAACCATTCTTCAGTGTGTAAAGGAAAACATCCATCGCCAGGTCTAGATACCCTCGTTTGCAGAGACCATGTATCAACTTAACACAGCTTGGGGGGGTGACGATGGCCTTGCACTCTACTAGAATAGAAAAAATATTTAAAGCTTCTTTTACTTGCCCATCCTGACACAGTCCAATGAGCCAAATGGTATAAGGCGCTAATTGAAAATCATTCAGCTTAAAATCCATTTCCAATAAGCCTTGGATTGCAATTTCCACTTCTCCCTTCTGAAGGAATTCCTCAATTGATTTCATTGATTCATCATCCCGGCCAGAAATGTCCCTCAGATACTGCAACCAAAGACTAAAAGCTAATGAGAACTTCCTCCTCCGACATGACCACGTCATAAGTGACTTGTAAACTGCTGGGCTAGGTGTACAACCATTCTGCGGCATTTGCCCAAAGATTCTAAAGGCGTCCTCTTCTCTGTCAACTCTCTGAAGACCATTAATCAGTGTTCCATAAGTTACAGAATCAGGGCGGAGCCCCTTGAGTTGTAGCTCCTTGAAAAGCTTGAGAGCACCATTAATGTTGCCAACCTTACAGAAACCATTAATCAAACTATTGTAAGTGATGATGTCTGGCAAATTTCCACTTTCAGCAAGTTGCATGAGAATCTTGTAGGCCTTATGAATCAACCCCGCGGTACAATATTGCTCCACCATAGTTTGTAAACTAGCCTTATCATGAACCCGATTACCACCCTGAGAAAGCCGAAGAAATAGCGTAGGATTTTTCCCTATCTCCATCTTATAAAACAAAAGGTTAGCTTTCTCAAGCTCACCAGCCTTACAAAGTCCATCAATAAGAGCATTGAACGTACCAACAGAAGGAAAACACCCAGCCTTTTCCATTTTATTGAAAAGTTTTTGTGCATCATCAACCATTCCATTCCGGCACATACCACAAATAAGAATGGTGAAAGTGTGAGTATTTGGAAGGCTATCACGCTTCCAAATCTCGACTTGAAGGGAGCGTGCCTGATCCAAAAGACCCAGATCACAAAACCCTTTAATCAAAGCATTGTAACAATATGTATCTGGGACTATTCCTCTCTCCCTCATGTCACTCAACAACTTCATAGCATCCTTAACCTTACCAGCCTCTGATAACCCACGTATCATTACACCATATAAAACAACATCAGGCTCGATCTTCTCCTCAAACATTTTCCTATACCACGCATAAGCTTCATCATATCTCTTAGCTCTAAACAGCCCATCAATCAAACAACTATAACTCCCTAATCGAGGAACAAAACCATCCTTCTCAAAAGACCTCAAAAGCGCCAAAGCTTCATCAACTCTTCGTAACTTACAAAACCCATTAAGCAATGCATTATAAGCCACAAAATCAGGACTACAACCACTATCTTTCATCTTTAAAAACAATCTATATGCCTCATCAGCTCTGTTGATTTGGCATAAACCTGAAATAACAATTGTATAAGTAAACTTATTAGGCAAAATGCCTCTCTGCGTCATCTCATCGAGCATCTTAATGGCAACCTCAGTCTTGCCACTCTTCGATAACCCATTAATCAAAAGAGAAAATGTCACTATATTAGGTAAGCAATTCAACTTTACCATCTCATAATAAACAGCCAAAGCTAACAAAAACAATTGTTTACGAAACGCAATATTCAAAACCGCATTGTAAATATAGACATCAGGCTGACAATCAAATTCCTTCATCTTACCAAAACTCTCCAAAGCTTTCTCACAGTCACCCACTTTGTAATATCCCGAAATGAGAACAAAAAATACATCTGACACAACAGAAACATTACCAGACTTCAACTCATCGAGGGTTTGCCAATACAAATCAAACCCATTTGGTTTCAGAAGCATGCGGATGACTGCACTGTTAGAGGCAAAGCTACGCAGACGCTTGCGCTTCGCTGCCCAGATGAAAAAACGGAAACCCACCTGAGGGTTTTTTGTTTTCATGATAACAGAGGTGACGGTGGTCTTGGAGAGGAAGGGAAGCAGCGGTTCCAAGGCCGGTTCGATGGGGGTTACAGTGTCCAGGATGGTGAGCACTTCATTGAGAGTACTTGATTCTGCTGAAGAGGGCGAGTGGAGATAGTGGAATGGTGGTGATAGTTTTGGGGAGAATTGATGAGCGGAGGAGATTGGGCGCAGAAGAAGTGAAGGGAGTTTCATGGCAGATTTGCAAAGAAGGGTGATAATATTCTCATTGTTTACTTTTTGTTTTACTTTTTTCCAGGGATTAGGTTTCAGAATTTTTTTTTTTTTTTGGGATAAGGGTTTTAAATGGGTTTTAGATCTTGCATGCAGAACGAGAAGAAGAAGACGAAACGACTCTCAGGTTTTGCTGTTTGGTTGACGAGAAAATTTGAGTTGAGCCATTAACATTAAGAGAAAATTTGTTGACTGATTTTGCTTTTTTTTTTTTAATTGTTTTATAAATTTGCTTTTACTTATTTTATTATGAGGAAATATAAGTTTAGTTATTATATTTTAATTTAAATATTTATTTTATTCTTATATTTTTTAAAAAAAATTAACATTTTTATATTCTTATCTTTATTTTTTTAAAAATAATTTTTAATTTTAATTAATTTATCTCTAAAAATATTATTTAACAAATTAACTCATAATTATTTATTAATAAATTAATCAATAAATAATTGTTGGAAATTTTGATATTTTCTGTATCTATACAATAATCTTATTAATAATTACTTATAAATAATTAATATCAGGTAATTTAAAAAGTTAAAAATCTTTATGATAATTTTTTATATTTGTTTTATAAAAAAATTAATTTAACAAATTCATGTAAAAAATAAAAATATTATATAAAATTTAAATAAATTTTTATGTTATTTTTAAGATTAATTTAATAAATTATTATTTTTCTGCTTTTGTTTAATATTCAGACCACTTCTAACGCCCGAAAGTAAAGAAAACAGTTTGTTATTCTTTTTCCATTTTTAATAGGAAAAAAGAATAAACAGAAATTCTCTAGGTTTATCCTTTTATCTCAAGTTCGTGACTCGCCCCCAGCTATGTCCAGTTTTATGAGAAGGAATATAAGGGCAATATTGTCATTTCGTTCCTTTTGCAAAGTAGAGATTCTTCCAGTAGTCTGATTTTCAAAAGCTTTTAATGAGTTTAGGATAAAATTCAAAATATTTAAGTTGTATTTAGCTTGGCTCTAATTTATGATAATTGAAAATCAAATTGCAATGCATATGGTTACAAACTAAAATTCCATGTTCAATTCGGTTTTGTTTTAATAAAACCATTCTGGTTTAATTAATGAAACTGATGGATTTGTTTTTTATTTTTTTTACTTAGTTCGATTTGATTTGTAATTTCCATAATATTAAAAATTTTAAAAATCACTTTTTTAATATATGAATCATAGATAGATGTGAGTATGATAGGACGGACTTTGAAAATTTTATATTTAAATTTAGATTCAGGTTTAACAATAGTGACAAATAAAAAAAATAAGATAAACAGTTAACTATTAACAAAAAAATCAAATGAGATCAAAGCAAAACAACTTTGTGAATAAAATCAAACTAAACTAAAAGTTGATTTAGTTCAACTTGGTTTACAAATTCAATTTTAATTTGATTTTAAGTCTACCAAACTGAACCCAAAATTGTCCACCCCATGCACCTCGAGGAGCATACTTTTTTATATGTATAATCTGTATGCCTTATCTATTGTAGTTCTTGAAACTAAATTTTGCAAAAGCTCAATCCAAAAATAAACCTTAGTTTCATTATTTATAAGTTAAAAATAGTCTAAAATAAACCACAAAAAATAGACATTTGTTACAATATTCAAAATTCTAAATAGTATAAAATCGGAAAAATATTATTAGATAAATTCTTTTTCTTCTAAATAGTATAAAATTGGACTAAAAGTCGCGGCATTATAGCAAAAGCGTATTAATAATAAAGGGGGAAAAAAATACAAATTGAGCTAATAATTGAAAGCAAACTTATCCAGCGCCCTGAGATGAGTTATGGCACTTTGACAAAAGTGGAAGAATTTTTCATTGAAACACAACTATATATATAGTATCTGTCTAATGTGGTTGCTGGCATTTTTTAAAATGCTAATTTAGGATTTCACACAAAAATGTGAAATGTCAAATGCTTTTGCACTATTGAAAAATGATTTTTCAATAGGTTGCAATGGTGTAAAAGCATTTGACATCGTTGTAAAATCTCAAATTCGTAATTTAAGAAATATGAGTGTTCTCATTTAAGAATTAACACACACACACACATATAAAGAGTCATTCTCTCATGCAGACGTCCTTATTTTTTTTTTCATGTGAACATACTATTAAGCAATATAATTTAATAGAGTCATTATCTCATTTTACTATTAAACCAATGTGGTTTAATAGAGTAAATATTTAGTTAACAAAAAAGCTCAAGCCCAACCAAATCAAACTGAATTTGTAAACTAAATCAAAATTCTATTTGATTCACTTTAGGTTATAAAATTTTGTTCAAGTTTAGTTTCAATTCTCCTAAACCAATTCTAAAATGTCCATTCCATGGGATCTTCCTCTTTTTTTATTTGGACCAAGATCTGAAGTTTAGTTGAACTTGTGCTGAACACCGAATCAACTGTTAGCAATAAATTAGATCCCACATGAAACAATTGATGACCGTTGATCTGATTCTTAGCAAAAATTCAGGCGATGAGCAGATCCATTTCCTTTTCGTTTCTAATTTCTATGTCGTATCTATTGTAGTTCTTGAAATAAACTTTCTAAAAGCTCAATCCGAAAATAAACCTGTTTCATTATTGAGCAGATATAAGCGGACTACTAAATTCTAAATAGAGCAAAATTATGAAAATGTTGTCATAAGAGAGGCAGTCTTATAACGTGGGCTCACCAATAGCACGCCGCAATGAATCGGCGTACTGTGATAAGATAATTTCAGTGCCAAATAAAAGAAGTATTGGATGTATTTACAACAGCCTCCATGGGCTTACCCACACCACATTGAATTTTATTACTAAGTTGACCAACAATCTTAGCCCACAAATCCGTGACCTTCCAAAGCCAACCCATTGAAAAATTAGTATTTAATTTTCTAAATTCTCTAAATTCAATGTTTTCTTATTTATTGACATGGGAAAACCTAGCAAGCCTCAGGGTTAGTTTAAATGTACACATAAACCTTTTAAGTTTAAAAATGGTCACGCATATTTTTTTTTTTCCTAAAAACAATTATACTCATATGGAATGAAGTGGGGTGTACATATATATGTGTATGTGTATCTATCTATATATTTATCTCTGTGTGTGACTATTTTTTAAAATAAAATGTGGAAACATGTACATTTTCAAGCAAATTTCGGGAGTTTCGGTGGTGTTTTTTTTTTTCCTATTAACATGTGTTTTTAAGGACATAAGTTACTTGTAAAGCATTAAATTAAATACTTCTAGAGGCTTAGTAAGATGATTTTCAAGCAAATTTATGGTCAATTTGATAATGGTGTATATTTTAAAATAACTAATAGTGGCTGGTTTCTAGAAATAATCGATTATGAAGAGAATTATTTAAAGGTCTAGTTAAATTTATTTCTAAAAGTACTGTAAATTTTAAAAATAGTTAAATGTGTTTGATAAATCTTACAGTTAAATTATTATAAACATATAAATGATTGAATTTGACATAATGTTGAATAAATTTTATTTATACATCTATAAACTGGTATTAAATTTTTTTTATTGTATGCACATGGCACACGCACATATACATACACATATACATATATGTATATGTATATATGAATATATATAATAGGTGGTAACTAAATAAATATTTTATATTATTACTTTTATTTTTTGTTTGTTAATCTCAATATAATTAGTAATAAGAATAACATCTTTAAAGTTAATGATTTTATTTCCTGATTAATAAGGTTATTTTTAGATTTTAATAACTCATATAAAGATATGTATGAAATTATATTAAGTATAAACTTTATTTTTAAAATTAGATTTTCAATAGCTAGTCCTTCCCAACTTTTCATAATCTGCAGTAGGATGAGATAATTTTGTCAAAAAATAATTTTTAAAAAATTTATCAAACACTAAAATTTAGTTTTAACTTTTTAAAAATTACTTTTAAATGTTTCAAAAATATTTCCAAATAAATCTTTATTTAACTAATCACTTAAATGAAAGGCTACAAAATAAATTTACACTTTACCTCTCCTTATATTGTTTTTCCACAATTACATTAAGACTCGGTCGGTCACAAAATGTTAAGAGCCCGACCATATGCCATATACATTATTAAATATCACGAGCAAATTGCCAAAGCATCGACAAATTAATATTCTGATGCCTTGGTGATAATCTTTGTCAGCAAACAATTAATGCGGATCATATTCCACTTTCTATTGACCATTCGTTACAATTCCTAATTTAGACCTCTCTCTCTCACTCTCTTTAACGCATGAGAAAAAGTCTCAACCTCTCTCTCGGTGACTTATGGTAAAATTCCACGAACAAAATAATTTAACCTTATTTTTAATAAATTAAAGAAATATTATCATTTTACCGATTAATATTTTCTAACATATTACTTTTACCATAAAAATTTCTGATAATTACATTTGTCCACTTAATATTTTATTTTTTTTTATTATTTTACTACTAAACTGTTAACTCAATTAATAAGTTCATTATGTTACAAGAGTATTTTAAGAGTTTCAATATATTCAGCATTTTTAAATTTCACAAGGTATTATATTTATAATTTTAGCAATTAATTATTTTAGATATATAAAATAATTAATTGGTAAAAATATTATTTCTTGTATATAGTTAATTTTCTACTTCTTTAATTTACATTGTTAAATTACACTTACATAGTTTAGGAGTAAAATAGAGTTTTAAGATAATTTCTATTAAAAGTTATTAACTTTAATAGTTTGATGGTAAAAGGGTAAAAACTAAAATATCAAGTAGAAAAAAATAATTATCAGAAAACTTTGGTGATAAAATAATATGTGAGAAAATATTAGGTGGCAAAATAATAATACCCCTAAATTAAATTAATTTTGAATATGTATGAAATCATCAATTAAAGCTCCTATATTCTTCTCTCCCAAATAATGAACCAAAAATTCATATATTGTCATTTTAGAATCAAAATATGTGTTGACGATAATAGTTTTAGGGATTTTCAATAATATCCTAACTTAGCACACTTGCAAGCTTCTAAAGTAGAATTATAGCATTATAAGAGCTTGTTTGGGATTGCTTTTGAGAGATTCAAAAGTGATTTTGAAAAGTTAAAATTAATTTTGGTGTTTGGTACATTTTTTTAAAAATTACTTTTACCAAAATCATTCATCTTGTAATAGATTTTGAAAAATAGGAAAAGGAGTGGCTTTTCAAAATCTGATTTTGAAAATTACTTTTATACTTAATACAATTCCATATATATTCTCATATATATTATAAAAATCTAAAATTATCCTTATCAATTAGGAAATAAAATCATTAACTTTAAAGATATTATTATTATTATTATTATTATTATTATTTTGAGATAATAAAAAATATTATTATTTAATATTTATTTTAGTAATCAATTATTATATATTATACAATAAAAATATTTTATATAATGTTTATAAATGTGTAAATAAATTTTAGTTAACATTATGTTTACAACAGCTTAATAGTAAGATTTATTAAACACATACGGCTACTTTTAAAACTCATAATTGAAATATAAGTGTGCAACCCAAGAGGGGGGGTGAATTGATATTTTAAAATTTATCCTAGCAAATCCACATAACAAGCAATCTAACGTCTTTATAAAATTGAAAGCAATAAGTTCAATAAAAGTACAATAACAAATGAGTAAGGGAGAAGAGAAACAAACACACGAATTTTCACGTGGCCCAACCTTAAGCAAATCCTCGTCCCCACGCCTCCAAGCGATCCAAGGAGGATTTACTTCATCCGAACCTTTCCAAAGTTTCAACCGTTTATAATTGACTCTGCCAGGCTATCATGAGTGACCTTTACAATAGCAGATTATCTCTCAATCTCTTCACTCAAGTATCTCACACACTCAAACACTTACAATTAAGATGAAGAAATGAAAGTTACAACAAAACTCACTCAAAGAGTAGATATTCAAAAATGAAGAACAAGAGATGATTCAATATCTTTTGTGATTTGCGAAATCGGAAAGTTTCAAGATATCGCGTGCTTTTTGTTTATGCTTGCTTGAGGGCTTGAAAATGAATTGGATTTGAGTTTTTATAGTTTGGGCTCAAAAACTAGCCGTTATGCACATTTTGGTCATAACCGACTTGCCGTTTAGGAATTCGGTAAGCCGCTTTTATGTTACCATTAAGGCAAAAATTTAAATTTTAGAATATCCGTCGTTTACTGCATATCCGTCATATCCGATTTTGAAATAGGATTGCTTGCACTGAAAATCCGGATAATAAGCTGTTATGCTCATACTACCCGAATCCGATTGCCGCCACTTTACCATATCCGGTTTTCTGAATGCTACAGTGAAATATTTTCTAATTTTATAATTTGACCTCAAAACTTTATAAAATTATATTATGGCCCAAAACGTTATGTAAGTTTTCAAATATGTCTAATTTCAGAATTTCTAAATAATGCTTTGTCAATCTAAAAACTTTCTGAAATTATGATTTCACCCAAACTAGGTGAAATTATAGAATGACCCAAAAATATTTAAATAGTTTCAAATAGGTCCAAATATGAAATTTTAAAACAATATCAAAGGTTTTAAAATACTTTCATTTTAGTCCAAAATACTTTAATTCCATAACATCGTTTTCTTAAAAAGCACAATTCATAAATCTTTGTTTAATTAATACATGTGGTTTGTTATCATCAAAATCAATATCTATAGCCATATAGGCTAACAATAATACTTTAAAAATAATTTTTACCAAACGTTTAATTAATTCTTTTCACATGTGATTATTTCTACAGCACAACTAAGAACAATTATTATAAAAGTTACAATATTATCAAATAAGCCCTTACAAACAGCAACTTTTAAACCTAAATGATAAATACTTGTGGGGTGTTGCAAAAAATTTTGTTCATTAGATGTCACAAGTTCTGATTAAAATGAAAAATGATTTTAAGGTGTAATAAACAATAAATATCTTCTTCTTATATGTTCAAATGATGATTCGACATGATTAAATAATACAAATCTTTCTAAAATATAAGAGTATTTAACTTAATTTTGAAGTGTCTTTAAGGGCATTTTCATAATTTATTTCTTTGAGGAAAAAATTATGTAAATAATGTGATTTAAATTAATATGGAATTAAATAAATACATCAAAAATTTAATATGAAATTTATAATTTCATTCTCTTTAGGAGTCTACTCGAGTAGACTTCAAACAACTTCGTTTAAAGTGTGTTTGAAATTCAAGTTGGATAAAGCTTTCCCAAAAAAAGTTACAAAGACTTGTAAAGATTTAATAAATATTAACCGTAGGCAGAAGATATCTTTGAAATAATTTTTCACTGCACGATTTTACTTAAAAATTTATTATATCTTTAATAATTTTATCAAAATTATTATTTAAAATTTATATTTATTAAAAATTATTAACTTTTATTTTATTGTTATAATTTTTTTTTACAACAATTATAATTTAAAAATTAAAATATCTTAATTCCAAATAGATCCTTAATTGATCATGGGAATTGGAATACAAGAGACAGGTGTTAAACATTCATGGGATTCAACAGCGATAACATTGTAAATAATTTTTACGGCAAAGTTAAAAAGTCTTTGGAATCTGTATTTTATGCGGTGCAGGGGAGCGCAGGCAGACGATACTTGCGATTCTTGTGGGCCACGGCAGTGGACCCACAAAGAACTTTCGTGGATTAAACGGAAACTGAAACCGTCGACGTTACAACTTGCTCTTGCGTCTTCAATTATTTCCGACAAACGGCATCCCATCTTTGATGTTTTAACTTTAACTAACTATTATTACAATAATAATTAAAAAAAAAAAAAGAAAAACACTTAAACCAACTCTTAAGCAAGGCGGCTGAAACTGAACTCTCCTTTAATCTTTACTCTTCATTGAGAAAAAAGACCCTTTTCTTAATGATTAAAAATATTCGTTCGTAAAGGGAAGGTTAGGGACACAAACACAACTCATCTCTTGTTCTTTCTATTATGCGTCATTCACACGACACGATATTGAAAAAATATCTCTCAATTTATCGTCTCTCCTTGTCTAATTATTTTTTAATCATTTATTTCTCTGTCTTAGTTTTTTTCTTTTTCAAAAGAACGAAATGGTTTTCAATTTGAAAGATATAAATTTTTTTTAAAAAAAATTTGTTCTGCCGTTTGCTTGTTATTGACTAATTGATCTACTTTCCGATTCGTCCAAGTGTGATGTGAACTAAGCCTCGTATAATATTGACTAGTTGATTTTTCTTTTAATTTTAGAGTCCAATTATCAAGGCCGTCATTGTCTTCCTTATAGTAATTAATTATCAAAGCCGTCACCGACGTGAAATTGATTTCTCCCAAGTCTAATATTTATGTCACGTGTAAATTCAGCGCATTTTGAAACGAACGAGGGAGGCATACGTTTGATGCTTTGTCTCAAGTTTACTTGTGGATGATTTTATCCAATCAAATAATGAAGTATAAAACATAATTGTCGACCATAGACAGTTGGAAAAAATAATCCATTGCCTGATTCTTCCATTATCTGACCCCACCAAAATAGATTAGTTGGTCCCACATTTGCAGGCCCTACCAGTGTCTGCTCGCCATGTATGAAAACGACTAACGTGCACCTAAACCCATAATAGAATTTACGTTACGTCAAGATTCAAGAATAATAATTATACATTGCTTTCTCCGAAGTGGGACAATGACTCTGATGAGTAGGCAACATTCCGATTAATATTTCTATATATGAACAGATTACAATTAGGAGGTGTTTGGTGCCCCTTATTACATATCCCATGTTCCGGGCACCAAGTTGAAGCACCCTAATGCTATAGTTGCCGCATTAACTTCTCTTTTTTTCTTTAATACTAATAAATAAATATAATTTCTGAATATAATATAATATTTTATTTTTACATTATAATTACTAATATAAATTAATAAATTAAAAATTTATTCTTCAATAATATTATATTATATTTTAATTTTTATTATATTAAAAATTAATTAAATAATTTATTATTTAATTATATTATAATAATTAATATAAAAAATTGATTAATCTTTCATAAGTTAATATAACTAATAATAAATATTTAAGTATGAAAAACAATTGAATAATAATTGAAAATTAACAGTTTAAATAATTACTGGATAATTTAGCACAATTAATTTTGTTAGTGAATATGTTACAATAATTAATAACTTTGTTATTTTGTAATTATCTTTTGGTATATATAAACTTTTACTCTATCATCCTAAGATGATTTTTGAACAAATCTTGTAGATTTTAACTATTTATTTATGTTGTTATGTCATTTAGAGATTATTTGATTAAATTGTTTGTTTCGATATTTATTTCACAGGTTATATATTTAGAAAATACTGAAAAATAAATTTTATATTTTCAAAAATTTAAGGATATAAGCTTTGATCTTTATGAAAGATTATGATTCTTTTAACATTTTTATTAAAAAGTTAAATTTCTAAAATTTAAGACTTTTATATTTAATTTTTTAAGTACTAATCAATATTATTTTCTAAATATATAATTTAAATTAATCACAAAAAAATTAATACAGCACAGTATAGAACAAAATATTACATAATATTATTATAATACAGTGCTAATATAATACAACATAATACGATACACTTGTATTAAAATAATGCAATACAATATAATACAATACAATATGTCAAATGCACACTTAAAAATTTAATGGAGACGGGTTCCAATGGACAGTGGTTTTTCATTTTTTAAGTGCTAATTTTTTAGATATTTGTATCCATCAATTATTAGACAAAATCTTAATAATACTAAATCTATTAAATACCAATTAGGGTATGGGTATTTAACAGGTTTTTCATATAATTCTCGCAACTTACTTCCTCAAAATTTATTATATAAATTTATACATCATTATAATGTCCAATTAAATACATACAGAAAAAATATATTACTAACTCTACCAAATAAATTTGAATATTCTTAAAGAATTAATATTTTTACTTCTTATGGTTTTGTTTCTTAAAATTAATTTTTTAAAAAAAATTTTAACTTAAATAATTATTTTATAATAATGTGTACTTTTATATTAATTGCATTACAACATTGTGAAAGCATGTTAGCTAAATTGGTATAATTGATTAAATCGAAAATAATTTTTAGGTGTAAATATAAACATAATAAATCTATTTTTATACTAAAAAAATTCGGGTTTGGAAACTAAGTAGATAATGAAACATTTTACCAACCCATAATTGTTAATTAAACAGAAGATTAATTCCTACACTTTTACATATTTGCACCAGCTAAAACAATAAAAATTAAATCCGTTTGTCGCGGATATCCATTCAGATTGGATATCCATAGACAAAATTGACATCCTTAATTGCAATCCATAATTAATTTAATTTTCGTGCTTTGTTGGTTGCTTTCCAACAAATTTATCATTTGCTTTGAGTTTCCTGAAAAAATGATATCACAATATAGCATCCTATTGGATGACAATAAAATATGATATTTAAAAAAATTATTTACAGAATTGTTTTGAGATTTATGCTTAAGAAAACACACATGCGCACCGACACACATGTACAGCTCTCTCATACAAATGCCTAGATGAAAAAAAGTCTGCGGACATTCAATTTGAGAGGTGAGATTCAATTGCCACAAGTTAAAATGCTTTTTGCCTTTGTATAGAAAACTTTTATCCTTCGCCATCATAAATAATGACAATAGAGCTTATATAGAATTTGTTCTAATAGAGCTTAATTTAAGTGGAGCTTTTACAAAAAGTATTTTAGTTGTTTATTCATTGATGAGAACTTTATTAAATATTGTAAAATTATTTTAATAAACAAGTTTTTTAAATTGCTTGTACTGTGCAGATAAAATAAGATGTTGATTAAAAAAGTAACTTAGTGTTTAATAAACTATATTATTGCAGTTGCTATGAGTTTGAAAACTAGTGTATATGCGTTTAGTAAATTATATTACGAAAGTGCTATTTTATTATATAATGACCAAAATAGACATGAGTTTTAATTACTTTTTATTTTTAGAGTATATTTAATAAATTATTTAGACATCTTTTTTTGTTAAATATGTAAAATTACATGAAAAAAACTCAATTAAAAAAATCTAAAGAACTTCAACATCTGACAAAATAAATACCATGGATTTTTCTTTTGAAAATAGATTGCCAACGGATTTGAAACAATTAATTAATAAAAATATAAATATACATAGATTAAGCTTTAAAAGGTATAGTTATGAAATTAGAACATGAACTTACTAGATCAAAACTGGAGAGAACGTACGTGATTATGGCAGTAACTAAATTATGGCGGTAATATGATATCTAATTATTTATATATTAGGGTTTATGAATAAGTAAAATACAATTGTCTTTTTATTAAAATATAAGGTTATAATAGGAATTTAAAAAAAAAGTGGTACCTTATTGAATAAGCTATTTTTAAAAAAATACTGATAAAAGGGAGAAAACTATAAAATAAAATGTTTTTACAAAATTTACTAAACATTATTTTCATTAAAAAGTTATGAAATAAGCTACTTATCAAATTTCAACCAGAACCCCAAACTAGCCCTTAGTAGAGATAGAATAATTTAATCCCAAAGCTTTACTTGAAATACAACCAAACAATATAAGAAATTTTAAAAAGAGCTTACAAAAGCAGTTAAGTATTTTTAACCATTAAATAAATTATTTGGAATTACAACATTGCATAATATTCGGGAATTATTCCTCATTAAGTAACATAATTCTTTGTTTGGAATGAGATTTCATTGCATTAAATTTTGAATTAATGTAGGATTTCAACATTAAAACCCCATACTCTCACTAAGGTTTATGCCGCGTAGTAGTAGATTTATTTTTTATTATACTAATTTTCCTCTAATCACTGTCTTTCTTTATTTTTATTGATTATTAAATTAAGGATATCTGGTTAATTGAAGCCACATCCGACCGCCGTTAGGACCGTCACTGGCCATTCATTTTTATATTCGATGAAATTCATTGTGGTGTCCGGAATCTTTGTCGCCAAATCTACGTATAAGTATTACTATCAATGGAGCTTTATTCCACCATAGATCTACTGTTAAGTTTTGAATCCTGAAACTTTGATTGTTGATTTACGATGGATGGATGCTCCATTGCTAGAAATACATGCACCATTGGTAGCTCTAGCGATGGGGACTCCAATAGTGCCTAAAATAATACTAACGGATATTGGAATTTGATTGCCAGCAGCTATTCATGGTGGTTGGCGATGGACGTGCTAGTAATTTTATTTTTATTTAAAACTTAAATAAAAAATTAATAAAAATAAAATATATAGAACGTTAAATTATTAATAAATTTAAAAAATTATTTTAATATAAATAGAAAACTAAAATATTTTTATAACTAATGCTGCATACTACACTAATTACGATATTATATTATAACTTATCGCAATACAGGGTTCTGCTATCTTGCAATAGTTGCAAGGTGTCACAATTTTTGTCTTATGTGACCTTAAATTTCATTTAACACTTACTTTCTTTCTTATTTATATTTTATTTATAAGTTTATGTGCTTTAACTAGTGGTCTTTTAAAATGTAATTTTATTTTATTTAATATTTTTTTACATTTAGTTATAAATTTATGTGCTTTGGCTGGTGACTTTTTAAAATATAATTTTATTTTATTTAAAATTATTTATCTTTTTAAAAAGAATAAATATAATAATAAGCTTATGACTAAATAATATTAAATTAAATCAAATAAATAATATTAAAAATTTATTTTAAATAAAATAAATAAAATTAAAAATGATATTATTTTTAAGACACTATTTTTTTAATATTATTTAGTTTTTTAAAGAATAAATATAATTATAAGCATATGAATAAATAAAAATAATATTAATTTTTTAACACTTATTACTGATTATTTTATTTTATTTAACATTATTTAGTTTTATGAAAGAATAAATATAATAATAAGCCTATGGCTAAATAATATTAAAAGTGATATCTATTTTTAAGGCTCACTACTGATTATTTTATTTTATTTAATATTATTTATTTTTTAAAAGAATAAACATAACAATAAGCTTATGATTAAATAATATTAAATAAAACAAAAGTAAAAATATTAAAAATAATATTTATTTTTAAGGCTCCCTACTGATTATTTTATTTTATTATATGTTATTTAGTTTTTTGAAAGAATAAATATAATAATAAGCATATGAATAAATAATATTAAATAAAATAGAATAAATAATATTACATAATATTTATTTTTAATAAAATAAATAATATTAAAAATTTATTCTTTTAAATAAAATATACAATATTAAAAATAAATTTATTTTTTAATACTCACTACTAATTAAACAATATAAATTGGAAACAATCTGGACTTATATGTTAAAAATTTCAACTCTTTAACTTGTTTATAGTTTTAATAAACACCAGGAAGTGTAATGTTAATATTCAAATTGACAAATCTCTGCCTTTGAAACTACCATTTCACTAAATCCAACGGTAAAGAACTGAGATCAAGAAAAGACAAAATATAATGGTACTTTGCAACTATTGCAAGATAATTGAGTTCTGCAATACATATTATGTAAGGCAAATGCTAAGTTACAATTATTGTAACTTATACCTTTTATGTAAACCATACAAATTACGGGTCTTATAATTTTGTGTGATTCACATGAGAGGTGTAAGTTACAATCATTGTAACTTAGAGGCTCCTATTATATAATACAAATATATTTTATATGAAATATAATTAATACAATATACCCTACTATAAATTAATGGGCTAATGTTAAGTTACATGCATGTTACTTATAATCCTCTTATATAAATAGTAAATACTGTGAGCTCACTTATTATTCATATAAGAGAGTTATATATTATATCCATGTAACTTAGGAGACCCCAATTCAGTGTGCCTTAAGTTAGTACAAGCTACAACCTACAAGCAGTCAAACGCAAGCATATGCTTGGCTGCTGTCAAGCAGCAGGCGGCTATTCAATATTCCATTCAAATTCAACAAGAAGATTCAAAAAATCGTTAATTTCTTCTCGCGAGTATTAGCGTGAGGCTCCTATGCGCAATACCTTTCGCGATAAACGGATTGTGACGTGTGGGCCCGCACTGAAACTTATGCGCGCAATGGATATTTACTTTTTTCTTTTTCCATTTTTTCTTAAATTAATGACCTTTTGAATTAAAGAAAAATATATATTAAAAAAATTGTACAGTGGTCACCTTTTCCATTTTCCAAATGTCGCGACTTAACCGAAGCTCCGTCGTTTTGCTTTTGCCACCTCCTCTTACTTTCTGTCCTCCTCAACCTTTCTTCTTCTTCCTTAACACACGTTCTCCCTTTCTCTACAACCAACACTACTAAAAATTTTGCTCTTTCTTATTCTAAACCTAGGGTTTCTGTTGTAAGAAGCCGAAGATGGGAACTGCTAAGAGGCATTTAAAAGCTATGCTTCGAAAGAATTGGCTGCTCAAAGTTCGTCATCCTTTTGTTACTGCTGCTGAGGTCTCTCTCTCTCTCTCTCTCTCTCTCTCTCTCTATGCCTTAGCAATTTGACTTCTTGATGATTTTCTGTTTTTGCCTTTGTTTGAATTTTTGACTTCGATCGTTGACTGTCATAAACTGTTGTATTATTGCTTGTTGTGTTGAATTTTTATTTAAATTTGTGGTTTTGTGTTTGTTATTGGTACTAATTTCAGATTTTCTTTTTCTATGTTTTCTTGGCTAACGTATGACTGATCAAAAGAGATAAATGCCAAAGTGGATTAAATGTGAGAAGTAATATTTTTGTTATTTTGGCAGATTTTGCTTCCTACGGTTGTAATGTTGTTGTTGATAGCGGTAAGGACACGGGTTGATACGCGAATTCACCCTGCTCAACCGTAAGTCTTCAGCGACCTCAGCTCTGTTTCCATAATAGTCTTCTGTTTTGCTTTTTGCAGTCTTCAGCGACCTGTTTTATTTGCAATCCGGATATAAGTCTTTGTTTCTGTAAAATTTAATACCTAAAAGTTTAGGGATATTCCTTTAGTGGAGATTTTTCAATTAATATATATTATCCATGATTTTGTAAATATTGATTTTTGTTGAGCCATATTGGGGCTTGTAAAAAGGACGATCCTTCTGTTAATAAATAGAATGGGTCACTCCACTGAATCGGAAGTGCTTTGGGTTGGATACCTGCATCCTTGATCCCAATAGGAGCTATCAAAATCAGCCATGGTAGGTAGACTGTGATGGCCTCGGTGTTTCAGGGAAAGGGCTGGGGTGATGGACTGAGTCCTTAACGGATAGAAGGTTCAGTGTGGCCACACGCCAGCAGAGGTTTTGCCTAGGGGAGAGATTGTTGAGTCGTATCACATTCCCCAATATAGGCGTGATCAATGCATTTACAAATAGGATGAGTCATTCCACCCAATAGTTTAGTCTTTTAGATTAGATACCCTCATCCTAGTCCCAACAATTTTCTCAGGTTAATGTTGGCAGAGAAATATAATTTGATTAGTTGAAATTGGAGGTTGTCTTCAAAAATATTGAAGATGATATTGAAATTCTATTGAATTCCTGTTCGAAACACGAATGATGTGCTACCCAACACACTGTTAATCACATAACTGATGGGCATTTAGCTTCATGGTTTGAGAGAAATGATGCCATGATGGTTTTGTTGAACTGATCTAGGTACATAAGGAAAGACATGTTTGTCGAAATAGGCAAAGGCGTATCCCCCAATTTTGTACAAGCTTTGGAATTAATGCTGGCAAAGGGAGAGTATTTGGCTTTTGCTCCAGATACGGAAGAAACGAGGACTATGATTAACTTAATGTCGATTAAATTTCCCAAATTGAAGGTACCGTTGTTATTATTATCTCTCATTTTCAGAGTTCTGTAATTTTTGATATTTCATTTCATGTGTACGCTAGATTATTGTGTATTCGCATGTATTTTATGTATGCCTGTATATGCATGTCTTTTTCATTTATCAATCTGTATTAATTTTTGGTTCTAATGCTGAGTGTATTTTTAACGGATTGATTTTTCTAGTACCTGTCAATATCTGCAGTTCGTTGGACTTAAATTTGGATGAAGCAAAGCTGTTAAAAGTCATAATGATGATTAAAGTTAATAAATTATTTATTCTCTTGTTGCACTACTTTCTTCTTCTTCTTCTTCTTCTTTTTGATTTTGGCGGTTTCTTCTTCCTTTTGATTTTTGTTCTTTCATTGTCTTTTGAATACATTTTTTGAAACCATATAGGTAGATGCACGATGTTAGGAAATTCAAGATTGCAAATTTTAGTATCTTGATATAGTCACGGTGAAAGAGGACCATGCCAATGTTATTAGTTGGGTTGTGCGTAAGATTTTTGTCTTTGTTTTCCTTTTTTCTTTTTGCTTATTGCAATACTCATGGAGAGAGCTAGGAGATCTTTTATCCACCTTGATTGATCTAATAATCACTTATATGTTGTTTTCACATACCCTTGGAAATTTGTGGGTGTAGATCAATAATCTTAAATGTGACTTATCTACCAAAGAGGTATTACATCTGTATATTGTTAACAGAATGACCAGGACTCTGCTCGAGTGTTGATTGGTTGGGTGGGATAGGTTCGATCTTATCTTTGAATGTCACCAACTAGAACAGTGGGAAAAAAGGACAAGAAGAATGGCAACCTAGCTTTATTTTTGCCTTTCCTCCTGCAAGCCGTTGACTCTGTGGTCTCAATTTTTAGATATATAAGTAAATTATGGGTGTTAAACAATTTTTTTTTCATAATTTAACTGATATATACAAGCAATGTGCCATTATGAATTCCTTTATTCCAGCTAATTGAATTTCGATGTCGTATGTGCAGCTAGTCAGCAGAATTTACAAAGATGAGCTTGAGTTGGAAACCTACATGAGATCAGATCTCTATGGTACTTGCAGTCAAGTCAAGTAAGTTATATCTGTTTTATTTTGGTGCCATGCTGGTCTGTAAATGAACCATTCTTACGATATTAATTATTAGATCAAGCAATTTTCAAATGGATAATTATACTTATTTATTACTATTCTTTTTTTTTTTTGGTTGCTTTTTATGTGACCACCCTTTAATATTCCAAAATTAAGCCAGGAGCTCAAAGTTTTTAACTACTACCTGACCTTTAAAATTAAATGATACTTTTTTCAATTTCAGCTTCTTTTCCTGCTGTGATATGTCATGCTTGCCAAATTCAAAGATGTTTGTTTTTGGCTGTATTTCATATGTTTAATGTTGCAGTTAGAGATCTAATTTTATACTTAGTTGGATATATTAGTTCTCCATGTTTATTTTCATTCCTTTTTTTTCCTTTTATTTGATTTTTCTGGATTTGCGTTTGTTTGCCTACATTGGATGCATTCTATTCTATGCATAACTATTTCTCTCTAATACAAAGAAAATGATTTTCTTATAAATTACCTTTAAATTATTGATCTTATTAGTTATACATGTAACTGTCTATGTTTACTGTAAGTCATCTTTTTTATGCTTGGCCATGGCACTGGAGAACTCATGGACTTGGTTTTTTTTTTTTTCCTTCCTGTTGTCTTTGTTTAGGGATTGTTTGAATCCAAAAATTAAAGGAGCAGTGGTTTTTCATGATCAAGGTCCTGAGCTATTTGATTATAGCATACGCCTCAACCACACGTGGGCATTCTCTGGGTTTCCTGATGTTAAAACTATTATGGATACAAACGGCCCTTATCTCAATGACCTAGAATTGGGTGTTAATATAATACCAACAATGCAATACAGCTTCAGTGGATTTTTGACTGTATGACAGCTTAAACCTCTCTCCACTATAGTTATCATTTTATTTTGTCTTCGATCCAGTCTTTTAGATTGTATAGTTAGAAGTATTTGTTCTGCTATTGGCATATCGCTGCTATGACTGATGCAGTATTTAAGTGGTTTTGTGACAGCTATTGCAATTTTTGCCCAATTGCTGATTTTTCAGTATTAAGTCCACACATTGTCTATCTCATATTTTTGATTCTTAACAAATTATTTCTATTCCCTATTAGAAAAGGTGTGATTATTTACCCAGTCTAAGCTTTTATATTATAAAGCAGTTATTTACTTCTTGTGTATAAAGTATTTGGACGAAATTAAATTATCTATAGCTACTGTTTACTTGATCAACTGTCTTGTTGAAGCTATAGGAGAGAAGGTATTATCTCATAGAGGTTTGCAGTACAACTCGTAAGCATTTAGGCAATAGTGACTACTTCCAAAATCAACAAGATATAAAAGCAAACAAAATAAATAAATAGTAGTTCAGAATGAATTCTGTAATTAAGGAATAGGTAATGCTTTTTGGCAACCTTCATTGTTTGGATCTCATGATTGTAGCCTAGTTTAAAGACTTGTAATCAAATAGCTGTGCATCTCTTAACCTCTTTTGAAGTTTTCTGAGTGTAAACTGGTCATCTTGGGAGTGTAACTTCGTGGGTTAAAGAGAGCAAATGGTTTTTCCTCAACTCATATATCGCCATTTCAGTTTCAAATGGGATAGGGTTGGTCATATGGTCGTGTTAATGACATAATATGTCTCTCTATCTTGCTCTTTTTCTGGGTTTATGTTTTGTGAACTTTTTTCTCATCTTTGTTACTTGGTTGGCATACTGATTTTTTTTTTTTTTGGGTTTTTTTATAAGAATGTTGGCATACTGAATTCAAAATCTTTTTATTAATTTTTGCATATTCTATTTTCTGCTTCACATTCTGATTTTATATTTCTCATCTCCCAGAAAGACTGAAATCATAGCCACTGCCATTGACAATTTGTGAACAATATGTTATTGTGGTTACCGATGCTCTCTCTTTTGCAGCTTCAGCAGGTGTTAGATTCGTTCATAATTTTTGCAGCCCAGCAAACTGGAGCTAATGTTGCAACTGAAAACGTAGAAATTCCACCATCAAACTTGTCTGGCACACATTTGTCCCTCAAGCAGCCATGGACCCTGTATAGCCCTTCTAATATACGAATGGTTCCCTTTCCAACTCGTGAATACACTGATGATGAGTTCCAGTCTATTATCAAGAGGGTCATGGGAGTACTGTATGTCTTGCTAAAATAATATGTCATTCTGCTATCCTCTCATATTCTATATATTATGGTTTTTTCAAGTTGAATTTAAATAAGGCAAGTTGTGCATTCATATTTTATTATTAATTTAGGCATCTGGGATGAGCAGGTATTTGCTAGGTTTTCTCTATCCAATTTCTCGCTTGATCAGCTATTCTGTGTTTGAGAAGGTATGGTGACATATTGACATAGAAGTTATGATGGATCTAGGTGTTCTGTTGTTTCTGCTAGCGCTTCTCTTTTATTGACTGTTTCTTGATTGAGAGAATACTTTCCTGACTCCAGACTTGTTTGTTGCTTTCTTCTTCTACTGCAGGAACAAAAGATAAGAGAAGGTCTGTACATGATGGGCTTGAAAGATGGCATATTTCATCTCTCTTGGTTTATTACATATGCTGCACAGGCAAGTTTCTATTTTTCCTTTTCGTTAAATCCTCATTATTGAATTCCTTCTTTGCATCTGTTGGGATTTTCTGACAATAAATGCTTTACTCCCCTTTTGAACCTCTCGACCAATTCAATCTTTTAATCTCTTTTAGATTAAAATCTGTAATTATTGTTGTCATGGTCTACTGCTCACATAGTTGGAGATGATTACCTTCAAGTTATAGACAGCATCTAATTAATTATTATTTAATTATAATTAAATCATAGATTATCTTCTTTTTTTCTGTCTCGTTACTTGCTGATTTTTGTCTCTTCTATTCTTTTTCTCTAATATCATTTCTCTTTTCTCACCCTATTTTATTTCTCTTTTCTGTACTCGTGCTTTTTTGTTCATGATGTCCCAAATCATTGTGCCTATCTTTATTTTTTTAGTTATTTGGTTCTATGCATAGTTTCCAAAGTTGAAGAGTTATTATTTCTACTTTGGTGACTAGTGTATTTGAGCTGCCTTTCTGGATCAAATCAGTTGTATGCAGTTGGTTAAAAACTCCATGCATAGATTGGTCCGTTGACGATTTATTTCCTATGTGGCTTTCAAGTTTAGTACCATCACAAGTTACAAAATACTCATCATATATTTTCTTAAATCTGAGTTCTAATTTTCTTGTGATTAATTCTTTTGCAGTTTGCAGTTTCGTCTGGGATCATTACAGCTTGTACCATGGACAGCCTTTTCAAGTATAGTGATAAGACAGTGGTGTTTACTTATTTCTTTTCTTTTGGACTCAGTGCAATTACGCTCTCTTTTTTTATCTCTACATTTTTCGCACGAGCAAAAACAGCTGTGGCAGTTGGAACCCTCTCTTTTCTTGGGGCGTTCTTTCCGTATTATACTGTGAATGATGAGGCTGTACCTATGTGAGAACTCATGCTATGAACTATTTTGTTGGGACTGTCTTTACTGAAGAAAATTTTTTGAGCTGGACGTCTTTTGTTGCAAACACTTACATCCTATTCCATTTGCATTTTCTGCTTATAGGGTATTGAAGGTCATTGCTTCTCTTCTTTCTCCTACGGCGTTTGCTCTAGGATCTGTCAACTTTGCAGATTACGAGCGTGCTCATGTTGGACTTCGTTGGAGCAACATGTGGCGGGTATATTCCATCTTTGGAGATTTACCTGTCTTTAATTGTTATAAGCCTCCCTTTTTCTTTGTCCTTCTTGTTTCCCAATTTTATAGACTGTGATCACTGTAGGCATCATCTGGAGTGAATTTTTTGGTCTGCCTCTTAATGATGTTGCTTGACACTCTGCTATATGGTGTGATTGGTCTTTACCTGGATAAGGTATATTTTTAGAGTCCTTTCTCTTCTCTTTTAAAGTTGGTGAAAATTGTGTTGGTATTTATGCTATTATTTGGTAAAATTACATTCATGTGTAATGTCGGTTGTTCCATACATTGATCTCCCTGCAGAGAGATAATTGTTCAATTGTTACAAGAAATTTCAAGGATTTCTATTTGATAATTCACAACAGTTAAAAGTTTTTATTTTGTGGACTACTTAATACACAGATTAAATGTAATGATTTACGGTGCTTTATGTTGATCAGATTAAAAAAATATTTCTCTCTCTCATGTCAGTTATTTCAATTAAAATAATCCCTCAAAATAATGATTATAAGAGTAGAATCAAAACAGAAAAATTTATCCTTAGTATTTTAAAAGCCTACAAATTCTAGAGAAGATAAAGAATAGTGGTGTTTCGCATCCTTGCCATCTTCGTGGTATTACTTTTATGATCTAGAGACATAGAGTTCAAGGATAAAAATGTATAGGACATCTATTCTATAATACTTAAGTCATAATTGCTTTGTTGATGATCCTCGAATTCCACTAGTTGAAGAAATCAAGTTTTGCTAGGTGTTGTTGAGTCATTTACTTTATTGTAGTTCATTTTTGACAACTTTCCTAGGTTTTGTAAATGCTAAATGTCTTTTGACTGCTTTTATATGGTATCTTATATGAAACTTTTCCGTGTATGTTCATCCATTTAGGTTCTTCCTAAAGAAAATGGAGTCCGCTATCAATGGAATTTCATATTCCAGAATTGTTTCCGGAGAAAGAAAAGTGTTATTAAACATCATGTATCCAGTGCAGAAGTTAAAATTAATAAGAAGCTATCCAAAGAAAAGGAGTGTGCTTTTGCATTAGATGCTTGTGAACCTGTTGTGGAGGCAATAAGCTTGGACATGAAGCAGCAAGAAGTTGATGGAAGGTATGCTATTTAACTAGAGGCACTGCTACTGATTCATTTATGTTGGTTATTCCTTCTAATTTTATATTTGCCTCGCAGATGTATTCAAATTAGGAAACTGCATAAGGTATATGCCACTAAAAGGGGGAATTGCTGTGCAGTTAACTCACTACAGCTAACCTTGTATGAAAATCAGATTCTTGCACTTCTTGGTGAGTTGCATCCGTCCCCCTTTTCTTTTCTCTTCACGGTTGTTTGTACTGTGTAGTTGGTCTTTATTATATTTTTGCTCCAAAGCTTGATCCTGGATTGCTAGATGTTGCACATATATCTGTGGTTGATTTGGTTTTAGTCACTTTGTCTGTGGTTGTATACTGATACAGGGGCTGTAATAGTTTTTAACTTAATTCAGGTAGCTTGCTCTTTGTTTAGTGTCTGATTTTTTAAGTGTGTAACAATGTAAATGTTTGTTTTCCAAGTTATAATTTGATCAGGATCACATGCAGTGTGGAAGTTTGTTTCGCTAGTCATCTTGTTATAGGAACGAAAGTTTTCGATTCTTTCATCCTTAATCTGGCATATCACCTCCTGCATTTTAGTGTTGTAGACTTCGACAAATGTGTTTTTCTTTATGGGTTTTTATTTTTATATTTTTTTATCGACAGTACATTGTTTTGCTGCTAGTTATTTTTCTTTAATTCTTCTCGCATGATGTTTTCACCATGTAAATTGCAGCAAATTTCTTCACTCTTAGAGCTCTCTTTGACCTGTACATAGAGGCTGGAGCAGTAATTTCTAAATAAACCAGCTTAGAACTTGACTTCTTTTTTAAAATAGTTAACAATGTTGTAGCTGACATAACCTTCCTTTTGCTTTTGTCATTGAATCAAAGTATCTAATGTTTATGAGCAAGCATATCCCCAATAATAATCTACCCATGAATATAGCTTTTCAAAATCTTACCTAATGATACAATCAGACTGTGATGAAATGTTGAAACTTGTTTCAAAGGATTGGAAATAAATTCAAAAGTTGGACATCATTTTTGTTACCCTAGGAGCTTCTGGAATTGAATAAGGTCGTTTGTACATTACACTTCCACACGTTATTTTTTTAAGGGAAGCTTTAAACAGTTTATTGCACTTTTAAATTTTGCTGTTTTTTATAATGTGTTGCAGAACCATTTTATGCTTTCCTCTAACCTCTTACAGTTTTGCTTATTGTTGAGTTGGGCCTTCATATTGGCCCTTCAATATCGAAGCTTAATGTGATTGAAATAAAGTAGTCTGAAAATAATATATTAAAGAGGATAGAATTAATTATTTTTGACTGTGCATGTCTGGCCCCACGCCTTGCCCCTAAAATATCAAAGAAGGAACAAGATATGGCATTTTGCAAGATAATTTGTTCTGGTGTATTGATTTCATGTCATTATCTTGAAGGACACAATGGAGCCGGTAAAAGTACAACAATATCCATGCTTGTTGGCCTTATTCCTCCAACAACAGGGGATGCTTTGGTCTTTGGAAAGAATATCACTGCAGACATGGTAATTGATTTATTTTTCCACCTTTTAGACGGTTCAATTTTGTATAAGGTGGAAAATACGCGTCCATGGAACACATATTTTCCAGTGAAACAATTAGATTTTCTTTTCTTTGTCTCTAGTTGGTCCTATCCTAATGAAAACACTGATATTTGTGCAAAGATGCTTTAGTTAATTACTTATTTTCACTTCAGATTGTTAAAGGTTAGTGTTTATTTTGGATTTGCTTGGCTTATGTACTATTAGCAAATCTGCTTTTATTTGTGTTACTGGTCAATGCTTTGTTTTGGTTGGTTTTTTTAAATAATTTTATTTGTAATTTCCCCTCCACTTTGTTTTGGGGGAATTCTAATGGGTGATCTATATGTTATGTTCTGTAGGATGAGATACGGAAAGGACTAGGGGTGTGCCCTCAATATGATATTCTTTTTCCTGAGCTAACAGTAAGTAAGAATCATGTTTTATTTTTCAAAGGCATGGAAAATTAATTGTGTATAGTTCATACTTTCTAGAATTTTGTGGTGAACGTGTCTGAAATTTACTTCTTTTTTGTAATTGGACAAACTGTAAAGTCAAACTATAAATTTTATCATTTGCGTGGAGCTGGTTAAACAATAAGATTCTGTTTTTGAAGGGCAACTTGACCTATGCTTATTTTTTGCGACTCATCTTCTACCATGTTTTTGCTTTTCGTATTGCTTAGTGCTTATGTCTCATGTACTAGAAAATGTGCTTCACAGTCTGGTATTTATTTCGTGGATTCATGCTTTTCACATTTCAAACCCTCGTCTCTTAGATTCATGTTCTTGTTCTGCATAACTGATTAGATAATATTATATTATTTTGCATTTGTTTTTTGCTCATTAGTGTACTTTTCCTTTTTTGCCTTAATAAGAAACGAATTTATAATATGAAAAGTAATTTTGAAAGAGTGGCCCTGAAGTCAACATAATAAAGATTACAAGGGAAGGACAAAAACAAAACCAGAAACATAATATGACTGCAGGTTATCAATTTTGATGAATTAAAATCCAATAGAAGCCAACGCCAGAGAGATCCAAGAAAATGCTCTTTGTCCGAGAGGAAATCAATCTTCCTCACTTGGCATCTTCAAAAAATTTCTATTCCTCTCCAACCAATCACCTTAAAACTTGCTGTTCTATAAAACTCTTGCTTTATTACCCCTCCGAAGGAACAAAAAGAATCTCCAAACATTGAAGAAGAACTCCAGAATCACCTGGAAATTTCCAGCTGCCGAAAAACACAGTTTTAATGCTGTACTGCAGTAAGGGAACAAGTGATTAATATTCTCAGCATTCAGCTTATGGCACTCCCATGCACGGATGAAGAGGCTTTTGGCTTTAAAACCATATCACAAGTATTAGCCCTATGAATTGATGCCAATCAAGCAAGAATTAGAACCCTTGCTAGGCACCATACATGCCCAAATAATTCTTTCTTGCTACTTTGCAGTTCTTGCAGAGCTAATGAATACTTTATTAGTCAAATTTTGACAACAGACTTCATGGCTACTGCCATCATTGTTCTTGTTGTATTCAATTCAGTCGTGTCATAACTATTAAATTAAATACAAATCTGTCCTCTATTATGTACTAACTTGAAAAATTACAACTAGAACTGTCTCAATCTGATTGATTCTAAGAAACAGAGAAGAGAGCAGACATGCAATAAAGGATTTTCAATGGTGAGGTGTCAACAGACTGATATTTACTTTTGCTTAATGGTGTATATAATTGTTCTGATCTTTATAATTTATATATGATAGCTTTGTATTTCAATCATATGCCTCACTTGGTTTCTTTCTTGGATCTAATTATTTTCTGCTCTTCTGAGGATTATAATTGCTGACCTAAAATATTTAATTGATATTGTTGTCCATAAAATTATTAAATGTAATCCTTCTGCAGTAAGTTTAGATTTCATCTTGATTCCCATTTTCATTTTCTTTGTTCTTTAGAAATATAATCTCCAAGTATACGTCTTCATCTTTTTTTTTTTTTCCAACTTTCCATTCTGATTGAATGAAATTGTTCTTTTGTTGATGTCTAGATATATTTTTGATGCTAAATATAGATATTGTGATGGTTTGAAAAACCACAGTTGACCTTTGTTGGGTTCTCTCTATCCAGGTGAGAGAACATCTGGAGATGTTTGCAGTTTTGAAAGGTGTTAAAGAAGATCTTTTGGAGAGTGTTGTTGCTGAGATGGTTGATGAAGTAAGTTTTCATATGAGAAATGAAGTCTTATAATATACATATGTCTTCCTTCAGTCTATCACATTTGTTAGTTGTTAAGCCTGCGAACATTTTCTACGTTAGCCATCTCCAATGCTAAACGATGAACTGTGAACACTGCTGGAGCTACGTAGGTCCCAAAGGGACCCTGCCCTTCTAGAATTTCAATGCATGAAACACCAGTAGTATTCTACTGATTGCATTTCCACCAAACAGAGGACATTTTGAGCATCAATTTTCTAAGAATCGTCTGTGAAATTTAATTTTGTATCAATAGATGACTAGCAATACGATAGAATATTTAGAGAAAAACATATTAGTAGCCTTGAAATGATTATATTTATAACTTTTAATTGGTGATTTAGGGTTCATGGAATTTCTCAAATTTATTGATTCAACATAATTACACTGAACATATAATACACTCTGTAGGAAACCAGAAACGGAAAGAATAGTAACACTAGCCCAGAAAACCGCCTACAAATATGCCTTGGAAATCCCTATTTACAGTATGAGAATTCCACTTAATTTAGGCTTGAACAAGTTATGCTAGCTTGCTTACTGTGTTTGAACGAATGTATTGCAAGCCCCTTAGTCAATATGTCAGCCAGTTGGTTTCTTATAGAAATGTAAGGAGTGAACTACTGTCCTTTTCCTCTTTGATGAAGTGACAATCCACCTCTTCATGTTTGGATTGTATTGAACTGGATTGTGAGCTGTGCTGATGGCTGATTGTTATCACGGTAAAGTCTCATTGGCCCTTGCCACCAGATCCTAAGGTTAGCGAGTATGATTTTTACTGAAGGAGTTCACACATTCGAAGTACTATGGAACAAATTACTAATGTTTTTCAGAGGACTTATACAATCTTGAGGTGTCAAGTCAACCTTGATCTTGTCTGCCTCATGTCATCTGATATTCTGAGTTGATTTTAAAATTATATTTGTTAATTTTCTTGAGACAATGTGTGCAACATCGACACTGGTATTACTTCTTAATTTCCCTATACCTGCTTTTGAATTTTTCTACATACTCGTGTTTGATTTTCTAACATTTAAGTTGGCATATTAATTAGCAGGTTTTCATTCTTTAACTGCTATCTGCTCCTAAAATGCTCAGGTGGGTTTGGCTGATAAAGTCAACATTGTTGTGAGGGCTCTTTCTGGTGGCATGAAGAGGAAATTGTCTCTTGGAATTGCACTGATAGGAGACAGTAAGGTGGTGCAATTTTTTAAGGAAGATTTTTTTCCCCTTTTTTTCAGTCTGAATGTATTATTTTTAGTTTTACTTTTTATTTTTTGCAGGTTGTTATTCTTGATGAACCTACTAGTGGAATGGACCCATACTCGATGCGACTGACCTGGCAGTTAATTAAAAAAATTAAAAAAGGAAGGATTATATTACTAACTACACACTCAATGGATGAAGCTGAAGAACTCGGAGATCGGATAGCTATCATGGCTAATGGTTCATTGAAATGCTGTGGAAGGTCAATTTCTTTAATCTAATATCGGATTCCCTCCTTTTAAATTTCTCTGTCTCATTGAGATGTTGACCTTGGAAGAGCTGAAAAATCTGTGATGATCATTTTTCAACAGTTCCCTTTTCCTGAAGCATCAGTATGGGGTCGGTTATACTCTTACTTTGGTGAAGGTTTGCTCTTATTACTGTTTATTCATCCGTGCATATTCTTGAGTAGTCATAGTTTGTCAAACGTTCGAGCATTACATGCTATTGCATGGCCTTATTGTATTCTTCCTTTTCAGTCTGCACCTGACGCTTCTGCAGCTGCTGATATTGTTTATCGTCATATTCCATCAGCACTGTGTGTGAGTGAGGTATGGATTCATCTTATATTGGGGTTTTACCTGCATAAGTATCCCATCAATGTAGTAGTGTTCTCTGCAGTCATCAATGTTTCAGCATCTCTGGTATAACTGCAACATTTCCAATGAGCATCTTTGCTAGAATTGGCTGATATTTTTATTAATTAGGATAGTTAATTTAGGAATTTTTGTAATCTGAAAATTTTGGGTAGTTTGATGCATTCTTGTATTAAGTTTATTGGGTATTTCATTTTTTAAATGTTCACATGCTACGTCACACCTCCTAGAACTTTATCTATGAAAGTATGTTGATTCAAGTGAGAAATTCAGTGGAAGAGTTGGGTTATTAACTAATTTAATTTTAGTCTGTTTTGCCTTAATACTTCATGTTCGCCAAGATTGCAGGAAAAAGAAAATAGGTTTTTCATTTTCACAAAGAGACTGAATACAGTAGCTATATATATAGGAAAAAACAATATTGAAAGACCACTTATATCCTTCCTAAAATAAGTCTAACACTTCTCTTCAAGTTGGAGCATAGATATTCTTAATGCCCAACTTGGAATGAAGATGTAGGAAAGTTCCCTTGTACTCAGCTTTGGTGAAGATATCGTTAGCTTGATCTTCAGAATCAATTATCCAAGGAGTAGAATTGGAGATAGATAAAAAAAAACATTTAGAGTGCCTGATTGTGCTATGGTGGCTGTTGCAGGCTTTTTACCTGGAGTAGAAGAGCTAGGCTCTAAAGATGATGGCACTTGGGTATTTTGAGTACTACTAGGAGAATTCTCCCTTGATTATGATGGCTTCGATTTGCCCATCCTGGCTTACCAAACTTATCCCAACTTTTTTCATAGGGATGATTGGTTCATTAGAATGAGCATAGTAAAATCATCCTCCTCCCTGCCTCTACGATGACCTCGACCTCATCCAGTTGTTTGTCCTTGCCCATGTCCATCAAAATTGTGAGTAGAGGCAATCGCTTGAGACTCCTTCATGTTGGGTAACTCTTTCTCAGTCAAAATACCATTTTTCAAACTCCCATATGCAGGTTTCAGACTAGATAGAGAACAAACAACTAATTGTTCTTCACGTTATCTTTCAAGAATTGCAACTTGTGTAGTGAGAGGATGATAAGAAGTAAGCTCTACCCATAAACGTTATGGACCACCATAAAGTTTGCTTAACGACTTATCTCCTTGTGAACATGAGAAAAAAGCTTCATACAACTCATCAATTCTAGAACTATTCTTCGACTGGCCAAACCGTTCCCTAGGACAATCCCATAACTCTCTGTCGTCTGAACCCACATAGAGGTAGCAGCAACTAAAGGTTCCATACTATTCCGTAACGAAGTAGTCACCGTAGTATCCTCCTGTAACCATTTATGGTGATCTTTAGAATCCTTTGCTGGAGGCTTATCAGTCAAGTAATTCTCTTTTCCTTGAGCAGTCAAATACTTTACTACTCCTCTTGAGCAAAACAAAAATTTTGAATTGACCGCTGTAATGGAAATTCCAATATGAGGAGGAGCCACAGATGGGGCAGCCATGACAATAAAGTATCTACTGTTTGATATGTTGATTTGGGTGGTGGTAGAGGTTCAAGGGTTTGGCAGAGTTCTTTGGATAATGGTGGCTAAACTATTTTCCTTTTTTTTAAAAAATATCTTTTTCCCTCACGGCTTTGATGTCGTGTTAGACAGGATCACAGGAAAAATAAAATAGGTTTTTCATTTACACAAAGAGGCTGAATACAATAGCTATATGCATAGGGAAACACAATATTAAAAGACTACCTATATCCTGCTAATATATCTCTCAACACTTCACACAATATGTTAAACTCTAAAAGTCACCCTTGATAAAAGTTAAAGAAGTGATGAAATAGAAGGAATATTCTGTTTGTCAAAGAGATTGGTTTGGCATAAACATCTATTGTGGTTTCACTACCTTAATTCTGTATGAATGTTTGCCATTGAAGAGGTAGTACTGTTATTAGACGTGAAGAATGCTAAAACTTGAATGATATTTTTGTTAACTGCCTTTCCAGGTTGGAACTGAGATTACCTTCAAGTTGCCTCTGGCATCATCATCGTCCTTTGAGAGTATGTTTAGAGAAATAGAAAGTTGCATAAGAAAATCAGTTTCAAAGGTGGAAGCAGATGCTACTGAAGATACAGATTATCTTGGCATTGAAAGTTTTGGTATATCTGTCACAACTCTGGAGGAGGTATTCCTAAGAGTTGCAGGATGCAACCTGGATGAATCTGAATGTATTAGCCAGCGAAATAATCTTGTCACACTTGACTATGTTTCTGCTGAATCTGATGATCAAGCTCCCAAAAGAATTTCCAACTCTAAATTATTTGGAAATTATAAATGGGTTTTTGGATTTATTGTTACTGTTGTACAGAGAGCCTGTACTTTGATTGTTGCTGCTGTTCTCGGTTTCCTGAACTTCTTAATTAAGAAGTGCTGTACCTGTTGTATCATTTCAAGATCAATGTTTTGGCAACATTGTAAAGCATTATTTATAAAGAGGGCAGTATCCGCTCGAAGGGACCGCAAAACAATAGTGTTCCAGCTTTTAATTCCTGCCATCTTCTTGCTTGTTGGTCTTCTGTTTCTAAAGCTTAAGCCACATCCTGATATGCTGTCTGTGACCTTTACAACTTCAAATTTTAATCCTCTTTTAAGTGGTGGCGGTGGCGGTGGTCCAATTCCTTTTGATCTTTCCTGGCCAATTGCAAATGAGGTTTGTTAGTCTCTGTTCGAATATTTTTTTATGTTCAAATTAATTTGATTTGATGTATGATGTTATATTTTCAGAAATTCTAGAACTTTCTGCTCTCAAATTTCATTTTGATGACATGTGACTGCTTTGTTTCTCCCCTTATAAGAAACTGTTGGTTCTATAGGTCTCAAAGTACATCAAAGGGGGGTGGATTCAAAGATTTAAACAGAGTTCATATAGATTCCCTAATGCAGAAAAGGCTTTAGCGGATGCAGTTGATGCAGCAGGGCCAACTTTGGGGCCAGTTCTACTCTCCATGAGCGAATATTTGATGTCGAGCTTCAATGAGTCCTATCAGTCAAGGTGCATTGACCCAAGTTCCGAAATACTTAAATGTTTTTTTGAACTCCCAATACTTGTTTTGTTTTGTGAAATATCAGGATTGTTCATGGATATGCAACCCAATGTGGATTGGACTTAGCATTTGGAATGAGCCTTTTCATGTGGCTCCTCTCTATAATTTGAAGAAACTGAATCATGAACGTTTCCCTTAGAAAACAAAAGGAAATTATAGTGTGATTTCATAGATAATATTCGATGCTTATTAGCTGCATGTAGTATGTGAATGGTGCAAATATTGAGAAAAACATATTTTCTTTAAAAGAATAATATATATCTACAGTTGCTTTCTAATATAAAGTACAATCACTTGTTGAGGTGGTTTTGTGGAGTTTTGTTCTGAAGTATCAACTTGATTTTTCTTTTTATTATGCTTCTGAGTGACTTCTAATAAAAGCCTCTAAAATATCATGATGAGACTATGGCACTTACTCATTTTAATGTACATTTCCAGGTATGGTGCAATTGTGATGGATGATCAGAATGATGATGGGAGTTTGGGGTTTACTGTACTACATAACAGCTCCTGTCAGCATGCTGGTCCAACTTTTATCAATGTCATGAACACAGCAATTCTTAGGCTTGCTACTGGGAATAGAAATATGACAATTAGGACACGCAACCACCCTCTGCCCACGACACAAAGCCAGCAGTTACAACGTCATGTATGCTTTCTGATCTTTGGTGTATCTTACTGTTTTACATTGAAGTAGATCCTGCTCGAAGCTAAAGAAAAAGCAAATGGCTTAACTTTTATGCTGAGATTTAATTTTATAGTTTTTTGGCTTCTTCTCAATAGGGAAGATTTTAATTTTTCAACACCTTTTTTAATCGTTTCATCTTTATTTCCTCAGTATATAAATATTTATTTTGTGAATATTCATAATCTTTTAGGATCTGGATGCCTTCTCCGTTTCAATTATTATCAGTATTGCGTTCTCGTTTATTCCTGCCTCATTTGCTGTTGCCATTGTAAAGGTAAATCCTTGTACACTTTGCAGTAATACTCTTATATGATTTTTGGTACACAAGTTGTTATTTCTTCTCTTAAAGGGTAACATAAGTGATGATTGAGAGGAGATGAAGTTTCTAATTTTTTATTTATTATTATAATTTGTCAACACTTTATTGAAGAGTTGTGATTCATAGTCAAAAAAAAAAAAAAATCTGTTTTACGTAATTTATTTATTTTATTCAACTTTTTGTGTGTGTAAATAAGCTCTAAAATTCCAATTGAAAACTTCCCTTATTTGTCATTGTTTATCCATCAGTACCTATTGTTAGAGAAAGAAAATCTTTGTTCTCTATGTCTCGTTAGTTTTTGTCCATAACAACATTATCAAACAAGAACCTATGATGTTGTACTTGGCAGTTTATTCCCACTTGTTTGGATCTTCTTTGTCTACGGAATCATGAACATCATCTTCTTGACCCGACCAGTCAAAAAAGCATGCAAATAATTTTGTATGATGATAAAAAGAGAACACTTATCAAGGGACCATTGGGATGATTGCACAATCTTCACAATCTTTTTAATCCTTTCCCAAAACTAGTTACATAAGTTGGCACCATACGGCATGAATTATCTGATCACATGATTGTGCCTCATTTTATTCTGCTTTTCTTTCCTGCAAGAAGCTCCATCTCCAGTTGATCACCTTTTCCCCCATCTTCCCATAAGTTGTGTGCAGTATGTGGACGTGTCTTTACTCTTAAGATGACTTATTCAATTTTGAGCCACCAACTTATTCTCTGGTTTTCATATTGACTTATTAGGTTTTCCTTACACAGAGCTTAAATAATTATTGTTGCTCCTCAACATGGTATCTCTGTGAATTGGACCAAGATATCTTGTGGATATCAATCATCTATTTTATTAAATAATTTATCATTTGTTATGCTTATTTATATTATTATGTGTATGGTTGTTGGGTGATCACGTTTCTTACACCATTACATGTTAGGAGACATATTATTGTTAAAATTCTACTGTATTGTAAAGTCCTTGCATATAGATATAATCTTTTTTTTAAAGCATAACAACATAACTGGTAATTAAATCTCCTTCTCACCTGTCTGAGTGAGTTCGAACCCCTACCTCTTGTATCAACCCAAAAGAGTTCACCAACTAAACTAGCTTGGCAACCAAGTTCCTGCATGTAAATGTAAGCTTTTAGGTTTAGTGATAACTTGACACCTAATAAGTGCCATTAGTCCTCTTGCTAACATCATTAAACTATTTTTTGGTGAAGAGTACAATTCATTTTTCCATTTTTTAAAATTTTTTTCCTTTATTGTGGTCAATAAAATCCTTGGAAAGAGGATTCAGCATTTTATATTGTGTGTGTTTCCAAATTTTCTTCTGTTTTCCAAATGCATTGTGTCGTCTTATCTGTTGCAGGAGCGTGAAGTGAAAGCTAAGCAGCAGCAATTGATTAGTGGGGTAATGTTTTTCATCATGTCAACAATTTGCTCCTTAAAATTTTCTATAACTAATATTTGTATAATTATAAATTCATCATTATGTCTATTGTTCAGGTTTCTGTACTTTCATATTGGACTTCTACGTACATATGGGACTTCATCAGCTTCTTATTTCCTTCAAGTTGTGCAATAATTCTCTTCTACATCTTTGGTATGTTGTAGACTTTACTACCTCTATAATTGTCCAGGTATTGGGTGTCATTTTCAATTTCAGGTCAAATGTCTTTGTCTTACATTGTAAATATAATTGATAGTTCTATCCCAAATGCTCAATTATATGCCCTGTTCAGATGTTAGTTGACCATCTGGTGTTGGTTTTCTGAAGTGCTCAGAATACTGTAAATTTTTATTGTTACACCAAGGATCTTCCTTGCTTACTTTTGTCACCGATGAATGATTTGACATACGAATGTCAATAATGTTAAATTGTCCCCTTTTGTATCTTTTGCAGTACATGTGCTTACTTTAGAAGTAGTAATGTCTCATCCTGTTATTTTAAAATTGACGCTTGCTATATATATGTTGATCTTATTACTAACATTTGCTAGGTCTCTGAGTCATTAGAGATGAAAACTGTAGGCGTGATTGTGGCAGGGAAAAGCCATTTTTTGCATTTGTAGTCGTCCCTAGTAATACTAATGTAAAACAACGTGTCTGTTTTATAGTACAATTTACTTCTTTTTAAATATTTTTCTTTTTCTTTTTCTTTTTTAATGTTCTAGTAGTTTTTATTGTAATCAAGGTAATTTGGCTCTGTAGGTCTTGATCAGTTTGTTGGAAGGGATTGTTTGTTGCCAACAGTCCTCATTTTCTTGGGGTATGGATTGGCAATCGCATCATCAACATATTGCCTTACTTTCTTCTTTTCTGACCACACAATGGCTCAGGTTGGAAGGCATCCCTTCTTTTTTAAGATTTAGGTTTCCAAGACATCATTGTTACAATCTCATTAATTTTATTTTAACTTTCTTATGTACTTGCAGAATGCGGTTCTTTTGGTCCATTTCTTCACTGGACTCATTCTGATGGTTATCTCATTTATTATGGGGCTTTTAGAGACAACAAGAAGTGCAAATTCTCTTCTCAAGGTTGGATTCCATAACCTTTTCAAATGTTTGTGGGTTGTTGGGCTTGGGTATTTTTGTCTTGTGTCTTTATGGACTTCTTGTCTCTCCTCTGTGTAGATTTCCTACATCCAATATACTTATTTTATTTCCGAGTTGAAAAAAAGAAAAAAAAGAAAACACAATGTAGTGACATTGTCAATGATGGCCATAATTTTAAGCATATATGGGATTGAGAAGATATATTCGTCAACTTAGTATTTTCATGCTCTCATGCCTCAATAAACGAATAAGCAATCTTAGTATTTTCATGCTCTCATGCATCAGTTTCTTCTCAATAATTGTGCTTTTGACTTTCGCACACTGAGTTTGCTTCAAAACATTGCATTTGTAACTGCTGTGACTTTGTTGAGGCTGAAAATAGTGAGATAAGAGGGAGTAGTGAAAGGAGTGGCTTAGGTTGCAAATTTTGAAGGTTTCTATTTTATTTTTTTTTTATTTTTTTTATGCTGGTTTTTATGTGTGCTTGGCCTGTGTATCAAGTGACTCTTTTTAAATTTAGAACTTCAAAGTAAATGATTCGAATACCCTAATAAAAGGATGCATTCTGGCTTCTATATTAGCAACAGTTTTTATGCGGGATTGTTTAATTTGCCTTAGTTTTTGAATTTTGTCCTGCTAATTTTCTCAGACAAATGAAACCACTTTTAACGCGTTTCTTTCTTAACATGTGAACGTGTTTGCTTCCCGAAATGTTCTGGTATCAAAGAATTTCATAAAGACATTTAATATAATCTTCTCTTTGTTTATTTATTTTTTTAAGTTATCTTGCACTCCATCTCTTACCAGCCCAAATTTAACATATCCTCTTGGACCTGAGCCGTTAACTTCTTGCTTCCATTTCAAGAGGCCAAAAACTGGCCTGTTTGTTGGGAATACATATTTAATTTCCTCTGCCTACTATTTACTTTGCATATTATCATGGCAGCTGTTAATCACTTGAGAACTACTCATATCTTCTAGGTAACTGTCATTAAATAGTTGTGTATATTGCAACTGTCCATGCTGATGATGAAGAATTTGTCTTCATTCTCCAGAATTTCTTCAGATTATCACCAGGGTTTTGCTTTGCTGACGGGCTTGCTTCACTGGCTCTTCTACGGCAAGGGATGAAAGATAAAACTAGTGATGGGGTTTTTGATTGGAATGTTACTTCTGCCTCCATTTGTTACCTTGGATGTGAGGTGAATTCTACAATTCAAGCCCTCTATATGTAAATCATGTCCTACTGTGCTTGTCTAATTATTATATCTTCACTGTAGTCCCTATGTTGTTGATGGTACTGAGTGTTTTTGATCCAAATTTTAGTCCCTACTTGTGTGATGCCAATGACGATTTGGCTAAGTAGTAATTGGTGCAAGTGATGTCCTAAAATGAATTATCTCCTGTATCTTTAATTGTTAGCGGAGGGATTTTTCAGCTTACCTCAATATTTTTGTTTTCTTTAAATATGGAGACTAAAACTATAAATTCATTGCTGATACATTCTTTCCTAATAAATTAAGAGGGAAAAAACAAATTGTAGGTTAGAAAACGTTATGAAATCATTGTCCATTCAATGGGTGCATCTTATGCATTCCCTGTTTGAAGTAATTCCTTCTTTGCAGATTAGGTACTACTAAGATGTTTATAATCTCTTAAAAGTGATTATATGTGCCCCTACACCTGATTTCTGAACCGAGATCAAATGGGGAGCCCACTGGATTTTGAGTTATGGCCCATTGTTAAACCACTATTTTTCTCATAAATCTGAATGTCTGACATGTTTTGTACCTTTCTATGGCTTCACCTTTTTATTTACTACAATAAAAATCATTGCTAAAAAATGGTCGTGATGGAGGTTTGTCATGGTGACGTGTGATTATTTTATAAATATTACATTTTTGGCAAATTGTGTACCCAAATAAAATTGGTTGCTGTCAGCCATTTGCTTTTTTTTTTTATCTCTCAACACCCCACACCCCTTCCCCCCGGGGCCAAAGTACAGCACATACGGTTACTAATCTCCTCCCCATCCATGTGTGCGGAGTTTAAACCCCAAACCTGTTGTATCAACCCAATTGTTTTACCAACTAAGCCAGTTGGCGCCAACAATTGATTGGGTGTTCTGTTTATCAGGGTAAATTCTTGGGTGTTCTGTTTATCAGGGTATATTCACTTAAATTTTAGGGCCTGATTCAATTTTCTTACCTGTGACAGAGTATTTGCTACTTTCTCTTAACACTTGGACTTGAGCTCTTGCCTTCTCACAAATGGACTCTAATGACAATTACGGAGTGGTGGAAAGGAACTAGACATCACCTGTGTAATACTCCTTCGAGTTACTTGGAACCCCTTCTGCAATCTTCCTCAGAAAGTGATACTCTGGATCTCAATGAAGATGTAGATGTACAGGTTGAAAGAAATAGGGTACTTACTGGCTCCATGGATAATGCCATCATCTACTTGCGTAATCTAAGAAAGGTATTTCCAATATATGCTTCCTCTAGTTAACTGCCGCAATCTGTCATTATTTAGCAGCATTATCTGTCACCTTTTTCAGGTTTATCCTGGGGGAAAGCGTTCTGATGCAAAAGTTGCTGTACATTCGTTGACTTTCTCAGTTCAAGCAGGAGAGTGCTTTGGGTTCTTGGGAACAAATGGAGCTGGGAAAACTACTACTTTGTCTATGATATCTGGTATATTTCCAATATTCACAGAGATAAAATATTGTATATGTGAAACATTTTATATGCATTCTTTTGAAAAACAAAAACATATAATAATGGTTTATGCTCAGGAAAGATAGTTCATCACTTGATTTTTGCATTTCTGAATTTACCGGAGGTTTTCACTTCATGAGGATTGGTCACTTTTCTGTAAGGATTTATTATTCTAATTTCTAGTGGTTGTGCATTTGCTAATCATTACCCTTCACCAGGGGTCATCATGAGAAATTGATAATGTTTGAGATGTTAGAAATTTTTTGCATTTTGAATCATTAGACTTGGAATAAATATCATTTATGTGCTTTTATGTTAAGACTGATCAGTTCCTAAATTCTGATTTATTGACTGAGATTTTGGAAGATTTTATTCCTCTTTCTGAATTGTGTATTTTTCCAATACAGGAGAAGAATATCCAACTGATGGGACTGCTTTTATTTTTGGCAAAGATATACGTTCAGATCCCAAGGCTGCCCGTCGGCTTGTATGTTTTGCTTCAACTATTTTCTGTTCTTTTTATAGTTGAGTGTACTATATTTATTAAAAAGGTGTGCTCCTAATCTTTCTGACTTGTTTCTTATACTAATCATTGACAGATTGGGTATTGCCCCCAATTTGATGCTTTATTGGAATATTTGACTGTACAAGAGCATCTTGAGCTTTATGCTAGGATAAAAGGAGTCGCAGAATACAGGATGGATGATGTATGTATATATTTTAAAGTCTATAATCACTATTCTTCATCATTCTCCTGCATAGTGGTAGTTCAAAACCGACAGAAAGTTAGGTTAAATTTGCAAGGGTTTATTTGGGTGCTGTTGAAGTTTTGTTCTCTGTAGTTCAGATTTGAATGTGTAGGTGACCTATTCATTGCTACTCAAAAACAGGCATTGGGATCTTCTAACAAACACACTGCATTTAGTCAGATGCAATCTACTGCCATGCATGAAATATTTCTTAATCATGCTGAGAACCATATTATGGAACCCCATGTTGGCAGGTTGTTATGGAAAAGTTAGTTGAGTTTGACTTGTTAAAGCATGCCAAAAAACCATCATTTACCCTGAGCGGGGGTAACAAGCGTAAATTATCGGTTGCAATTGCAATGATTGGAGATCCTCCAATTGTTATTCTTGATGAGCCATCCACAGGTATGTATATTTTTCATTACTTGTTGACATATTGAATCTTTTTAGAAGGGTTATACGGATTGCTAAACTGCAATCTCTTGAGGTTATTTGGTATCAGAGAGGACCCTTTTCTGGCATAGAATTTCCAAAAAATTGCATAAAGATAAGCTATGAAAGATATACCTTGTATGGTTTGCATTTGACTCTGGTGTATGCTTTCGTTTTTGGATGGCCATCCACTTTTCTGGTGATATATTTTTGAGAATTTCACATCTTATATTACTAGTAATACAGATCCACCAATGTTGCTACCACCTTTACCACTTTAAGGCTCAAGTAAGACAAAAAGAAGATAATAAATGGAGCACATACCCACTACTTATGGAAGCCTCTTTGTATATGTTGAGTAACCAGTTATCAATTAATCTTAGGAAAGGGCCCAAGATTGGTATTTGAAGTGTGTAACATTTTACTTTACATACAAGATCATATTTTGGTTAGGAGTCTCGTCACATTCACTAGGTTCTTGGCTGTGAAGCTCAAAATGTTGATTCTAACAGAATATTTTCATCGAGAATTATGTAACTACCAGTGTTAAAGGAAACGATGATGAACACGTTTATTCTTTTCTTATTGAACATTATTGGTTTTCCATGATTTCAATAGGCGGACCAGCTACTTATTATTTATTATTTCAGGCATGGATCCAATTGCTAAACGATTCATGTGGGAAGTGATATCTCGTTTATCAACTAGACAAGGGAAGACAGCAGTTATCCTTACAACCCACAGCATGAATGAAGCTCAAGCATTATGCACCAGAATTGGAATAATGGTATGAATTGACTTTTCACCCTACAAGCCTGTCGGTCAATACTTTCCTCAGCGACCATTGTCTAAGATGCATTATCTATCCTGTTAGGTTGGCGGCCAGCTTAGATGTATTGGAAGTCCCCAGCATTTAAAAACACGGTTTGGGAATTTTCTTGAGCTAGAGGTATTTTCTGCATCAAAATATTTTTTTGGATAAGTATACATGAATTATCAATGATGAAATTCTACTTTTATACAGATACATGATTTACAAGTTTTTGAGCCTAATCATATTCAATTGTATTATCCATGTCCTTAGGTTAAACCTACTGAGGTTAGCTCGGTAGATTTGGAAGACCTTTGCCAGATTATTCAAGAAAGAGTATTAGACATTCCTTCTCAGCGAAGGAGCTTGTTAGATGACCTTGAAGTTTGCATTGGTGGTATTGACTCCATTTCATCAGAAAATGCAACGGCGGCAGAAATTAGCTTGTCACAGGAAATGTTACTTATAGTTGGGCGCTGGCTTGGCAATGAAGAAAGAATAAAAACACTTATAAGTTCCTCCTCTTCTCCTGATAGAATATTTGGGGAACAATTGTCTGAACAGTTGGTTCGAGATGGTACGGACGGTTCTTGTACATTACGATTTGTTTCCTCATTTATTTTTATATTTTCAGGTTTGATTTTGTCAGTCATTCAAAAATCGAACTGGTGATTTATAGAAGTTCATTGGGACAAAAAATAATTCCTATTCTTATCTGCCCTCAACATCAAGTTATGGAAGTGACTTTCATGACAACGGTTTTATTAATATGATATTTCATTATTTTAGTGAATATAAGTATATGTTAGTGTTCCTTGTTTTCCAAGCATTTTTTGATTAAATATAAGTTGAGTGTAAAAAGATGATAAGATTTTTGGATTTTATCTATGTTCCTAGTTTCCACTATCATTTGCAGTATACCATAGTAGTTTCGGACATCAGCCAACTACTTTCCTGGACTACTTGTTAGCCATATTTCACATAATTGTTTTGTCAAGTTTTCTTTGTTTGTATGTTAAAGATACATACGTATACATATATATATATATATATATATAGGGTCTGGCACTTTTCCTTTTTCTCCTTTGGTACAGTGATTTATTCTGGCCTTTTTGTGTGCGCCTTTGTCTCTGCATTGATGGTGGTATTGAAGAATATTTTGCTACTGTTACTAAATTTTTAATTTTACTATTCCTGACAATGCATTTGGATAATTGCTTTTGTGTAGGAGGTATACAATTGCCGATATTCTCCGAGTGGTGGTTGGCCAAAGAAAAGTTTGCGGTGATTGATTCTTTCATTTTATCTTCATTTCCTGGCTCAACATTTCAGGGGTGCAACGGGTTGAGTGTCAAATATCAGGTGAAGTCAGTAATCTCTCTCTGGGTTATTTAGGAAGATTCTCCTGATGATATATGACATTAGCTTCAATGACGAATCAGATTCAATATGGCCCATTTTGGTGTTCTAGCAGAGAGAAAAGTTGAAAAACTGAAAATCTAGCATCTTATAATCCATGTTCTTATTGTTTATTATATTCCTGTCCATATTAGTTATTAAGGGAAACTTATTTCACTTGATTTAGAGGACAACAGTGGTACTTGGTGGTGTTGGATGAAATCAAGGCCATACTGTTAAGGATGCAGCCTGTAAGCAACTAGATTGCTAGCGTGTTTATGGTGAATATTGGTAGGCGTGTTTATATGCTGTAAACAGTCAGAAGTCTGTATTACTGTAGACCCTTTTCTACTTCATTTCAATCGTGGAAGTGGATTGTCTGTTAAGGGTCTGATGCTGGTGGGTGTAGATTTGGGTTTCAATGTCAGAGAATACACAGCCTCAGCCCTGAAAGTAATAATTTATCCAATTAGGCCTTCCCATCCTTAAAAGACAAAATATAGAGATCTGTGAAATTTTAACTGCTAGAGGAGCAGGGCTTTACTCTTAGCATTCTGGAGCCATGATATTGGTTAGAAGTTAGGAAACTTTAAATTTGGCCCCATCTATTGTTGCAATTTTTAAGGATTCGCTTTGACTTAAAAGATGCACTGACATGAAAACTGAAAGATTGTGCTTGATAAAATTAGTTTTACTGGCTATATCACTGGTTTTATTTTTCTATCTGATTCGAAGTTTTGTTGACGTAAGTTAAATCTTACAACACAAATTTTTGCTGCCAAATTTGTGTTTGGAATTTTTGTGTAATTGGTTAGTTGTCTCGTGCAAGAAAGTTGCTTTTTATAGTCCAAATTGTAATTGGTTAATGCTAAAGACCTTTTTACTGCAGCTACCATTCTCGGAAGGTCTCTCAGTTGCCGACGTCTTTGGGCTCTTAGAACAGAACAGGTGAGAAGACAACTAGGACGGCTTTGATTATACAATTTTTTTTTTTAATTTGATTTATCAGGCTGACGGATATCTTGAAAAATCTGTCAGAAATCGACTGGGAATTGCAGAATACAGCATCAGCCAATCAACGTTGGAAACCATATTTAATCATTTTGCAGCTAACTCATGAAAATTTGTCCGCTTTTTTTTTTCCATACCTCAAATTTTCCTGATCCTCGTTTATTTGTGAGGGATCCGGTGATGATGAAATATGTGTCCACAGAAAACAAAATAGTCTTCAAAACGATTTGTAAATATCAAAAAATAAGCAGGCAATGTATAAATATTCAATTTTTTAAGTACTTGTATCATTCAGACCAGATGTTGTATCTTGTATTTTGATTGATAAAGCGATGAGCCATTGATATAGATCGTTAGCAGAAATGCTTCATTCATTAAAGCTGAGGCAAAACAAAAGTGTACAGATTGTAACAAGTTTCTTGTCCCAGTACAAAAAGTTGAAACTAGGTTGTTGACAGACAGCAACCCCTTTTGCTTATTAAGGCTGTTCGAGGGGAAGATGTTGAAAGACCTCCAGTTTGGCTTATGAGATAATACGAGAGCTGATGAATGCAGGTTTAAACCAACTATAGCAAGCATAGTATATACTGTATGCAGCAGAAGCACACTTCTAAAATATTATCAAACAATGTGATTCACATTCTAAATTAAAACTTTCGGTGGGCAACGATTCAAGAAGCGAAATAAACCCAGCCCATTTCCCAGATTTTGGAAACAAAACTTCCCACTAAGTTTGCCGCTATTTTATCCGAAACCAAACAGATAATTTGAAAAAGAAAAAAGTTGTAAACTATCAAAATCTTGATAAAAGGAGTTACAATTTTGCAATTCATTTTATTTATTTATTCATTAAACTTTGAACTTTGAAAAAAATAAAATAAAATGAAATAAGATGAGCGGAGCACGAGTAAGGTTCACGTGGATTCAACGGAAATTTTTTTTTTTTTGTTTGAACCACGAGTTGGTTCTGAGTGGACCCTAATTATGGGAAGCACTTTTAAGCTTATACAATAACTCAGACTAATTCCCGCTCGCAGCAAGTCGGCTCGTAAGGGATAAAATGCTGGCCAAAGTGGTGACTCCATACGAGAGCTGGGCTTGAACCTTAACCTCTCTTAAGGAGTGAGAATGCTGAACCACTCACACCAACCAACTTTGGTTAGATTCAATGGATTATGTGAACGTGAAATCGCTCTTGGTAATATGTCTTTGATGTTGCCACGTGGTATAAAAACTGAGCCAACAACAATCATTGGCGTGCTTAAACGACACTAATTCTTAAATCTTAATATTGGCCGATTTAGGATGGCGATTTTTAAATTGACCTGTCAATCCAACATCAAACTTCCAAACATGATATAATTTATTTGGTTTCAATCTTTGCATAGTTTAGGTGCGTTTGACACACCATATTACATGGGATTGTATTATCTAATGCAATGCAATCTCCTGTTTGGTAAATCTTCTTGTTTACTTTATATTTTATTAATACACTATAATATGAATAATGCCGCATTAAACAAGTAATGCTTCGCTTTTTACACTAGTTCTTTTTTTTTAAACTTCTTTTAAGTAAAATAATAAAAATATATAATATTAAATAAAATTGAAAACTTAAATATGTTGTTGCCAGTGTTGATGAACTATCGTTGACAGTTTAGTGTTGGCCGGCTACTAGTGGCTATTGCATAACATTGTATTTTACACTAGAATTTGATACCATTAGAATCCTTATTGTGGGGCTATGCAATAGTACAATTATTATCAACCAAAAAAAAAAAAAATCTATTTGCTGTATGGTTATGGTAAAAATTTTGAAAACCGAAGCTTTGACCATTAATCTATGGCGATGAAAATTTCTTTATAGGTAATAGTTGCTCCATTATAAGGATTCTATTGGGACCAATATATTGTTCAAATGACATTAAAATATGGCGTCCGGCAGTAGCTTGTGGTGCTAACGGTAAAAAATATTTATTTTAATTATATGTATTTAATTATTGAATATAAATAAAAATAAATGTCAATGAGTCTTAAATGATTAATTTACCAAAAATATTAAAATAAAGAATATTATATTATTTAATATAGTCCATATTACACCAAGTTGAGTATTACATTACAATTTAATACAATATAATGCAATGCAACAAAATACAATGTGTCAAACATACTGTTAAAAAATAAAAATATATAGGTAGTTAAAATTTTAATCATACATTATTGTAAATACTCGGAAGGTAGAAGTTTATGAGAATATGAGTATTTCAATGATGAAAATTGACAAAAATGCAAAGAACGTAATCAACTATCTCACTTATCATAGTCAAACTTTATGTTTAGTTTATGAGATTTTATGTTGACTTTTACTTTCAACTTTTAAAAGTTTGTCACTCCTTTTTCTTTTAGGAGAAACTTATATTTATTTGATTGTACGATTTGTCTCAAGTTTGGAAGGTCATGTTTGATATTGAGATGCCGTAGTTTTTAAGTTATAGTTGATGTGGAAAAAAAAAACTGTAATTATAAAATAAAAATTAATGATACATAATGAATATGACTTTTAAGTAATAATTTTTACAAAAACAATAAATATATTTTAAATTTTTTACTATATAATTATGAGATTAAATCAATTGAATTTTTAAGTCACAGTACAGCGTTTAGAAAATGAAAATGGGAATGCATTGTTGGATATTCAATTACAGGTACTCACTATTGAAAAAATTGAGCAAGAAACCAACTGCTCCAACCTTGACTTGCCAACAACTTTGACTGTAGTTATCCTCATGTCAAAAACAAGATTTTGATTTATAGTTGTGCCTACAATTTCAAACATCCATTATATCCACATCATACAGGGAGTTCTCACCCTTCCACGTTTTTAAATGTATTTGAAGGGACATGTTAAATCAATGTTCTACAATCTAAAATACCATTCTGATTCTACGGATTCTCATAGTCCGTGTATATCTACGACTTTTGACGTTAATTCAAGAATATTGCAATTATTATTATTCTTATTTTTCCTCTTCAGCCGACATTAGGGTTACATTTGTCCAACATATTTACCCACGTTGATTGAAAAAAAATATATTTTATGAACTTTTAATTTTTCTTTTCAACTGTTGTGATAAAATATCTTCTTCTTCTTCTTCTTCTTCTTCTTTTTTTTTTTGGCGGCTATATCTAACCTATTCAATGCTCAGTTTAATTTTTGAGGGGATAATATCGTATGAAAATCTTTTTCAATCAATTTTATTATGACATCCATGCACTTAATAACAGAAATCAAACTCTATTTAGGTTTTTATATAATAGGCTAAAATCCACTCTAAGGACCCTCCAAAACTTTTTTCCTCTTCATCAACAGAATGATAGGAATGATATGAAAATCCTTCTCAATTTAACCTGTTATGACTTGCAGCTTTGATGGAGATTGATCTTATGCGACGGACATATGGCAATGATCATAAACCTATTATGACCTGCACTTATAACAGAGCTAAAACCCCACTTTAAGGACCCTCCAAACCCTTTTTTTCCTTCAAAATGATAGGAATCGTATGAAAATTCTTCTCAATCCTATTCTAACATGCAGCTTTCATAGGAATTGACTTTATGCGATGCAAGTTTGGCAATGATCAAGGCATTCATTATGCATATATAGCAAAGAAAGATCTTAGTCATCAGTTATGTACATGTAGCAAAGATCTTTTATAATAAATTAAGCCGTCAAACGATTCGAAATGAGTAGAAGATCTTTAGTTAAATGTACCAATATTCTTTATTTTTGTCAGCATTCATAGTAGTTACACAGACCAAAACTAGCTAGTCTGAACATATTTTTATTCACATTATCGTTAGATTGTGGTGTAATATTTCAAATTAAAAAATGAAAATCAACGAGCCAGCTAGCTGCTTGTGATTTTACAGAGACAGACAAAACAAACTCATTAGATTATGCATTAATGAAATGCGTATGGCTCTCCCTGAATGTCAATTTGATGGGAGAACACATGCATATACTAATAATATTGCACCCTTTGTTTTTGTTTTACGTAGAAACTTGGGTTTATAAATTAACTAGATACCTGGACGGCAACATAAAAGCAAAAACAAATAAACTTAAAGCATGTAATTAAAAGGGCTTCTGCCCAACTTTAATTATCAACCTTAATAATAGATTTTAAAGAGTACATCAATAACTTCAATATTTCTATCTCTACTAAGCTGCTTCCTTATTCACTCAACTTAAGTTAAACAGACTTTTTTTTTTTTTGAATGCTTAACTTCTTGTAATTCATTGTAAAAGGTCAAACTAACTGAGCTATCTTTTAAAAAAAGATATACATACATTATGTATTGATAAGCTACTTAATTACTTCAATCAAGTACTATCAAGCCTATCCATAGTGTTACCCTAGTTGTAGAGTATCATTATTTGCATGATTGAGATAGTAAAATGTTAGCACTTTGACTGATAATCTCAGCTCTCTTTCTCTTTCTCTTCCTTTCCCTCTCTCCCTCATCAACTTCAAATCTAACTCCAAACAACTTCACTATTAATGGGCCCCTTTGGTTATTATTAATCTCATGACCATCATCATCTTCATCATCATCATCATTATCCATATTTGCGTACTTAGCCACTAAATCAAGCAACTCCTTGCACTTCCTTTTCATGCTTACAAGCTCCGAACTTAAGTTCCCATTCTCCTTCTTCAAACGCTTATTCTCATCCCTTAGGGTGTTGTACTCCGACAACGATGACGTCGACGACGACGACCTTTGATCTTCATCATGAGATTCTTGTTGCGTTGCTGCTTGCTGCCTGTTTGCCCATGCTTTTCTTCGACGTATCTTGCATAAAAGATCTTTCTCCCCTTTTCTAAACATTTGGTTGCAAAATTCCCACCTGCTTGTTGCTACTTTTCGAAATCCCTGCATTCATATTACATCCATCTATTTAATAACAAATAAATCTCAATATGAATGTTGTAAATCAAATATTATTCATTTAACAATTTACAATCTAGCTAGGCATTAGCCAATCAAATTTCTCTTCACCCTGCGCCTCATCGACTGGTTTTTAAATAGTTATCATTTTGCTGCTCATCCGAATTCGTAGAGGAGGTAGAGACTAAAAAAAACTGATCTAAATTTTGTTTACGGTAAACAAAAAAGAATTTGAATAAATAAAGGATCCTACATGTATGCTAAGTAATCTGACAAAAGCCTGTGTATGTATAGCTGCTTGCTTTTAACCTTAATTTGAGTGGTATTTTTTGAAGGACAAACAAGAATCTTTTGATCAATTAAGTTAACATGTATTTATGACCAACACTTATTATATAATCAACTATTACAAACCCACCAAAAAAAAAAAAAAATTGCTAGTGAAGGAACTAAAGTTAGGTTAAGATAGGACCCATACATCTTTTATATCTACTGGCAAAAATTTAAAATAAATAAATAAAAGAAGAAAATGGAATTGAGAAAATGATATTTTGTAAACGTACGTAAGTATTGAGCTGGCGAACAAAGCTTGAGAAGTTGCTGTGCTTGAAGAGTGTCGGCAGTAGATCCCGGGCAAACTCGGCCGGCTGCCAGACAACGAAGCCGGTGCCGTCGCCGTTCCACGAGATGACGTTATCGGTGGCCGGATCCTCTATTAGCATGTAAGTCTTCAACAGAAATGGTGGGGGTGTTGATTTTCTGGCATATTCCAGTAGGCCCTTATTGTCATCACAGCAGCTGCTTATTGTAATATTATTTGTAGCCTCCATATTTCAAATATCGCAAACAATTAAAAAGACCAAAAAAAAAAAAAAGAGGGGAAATATTGAAGAGGGAAATTAGCTAAAAGAGAAGAAGATTAATCTAAAGATGAAGAAGGATATTGGAGAAGATGAGAATTGCAGTTAAGAACTCCCAGCCCCAACAATAGAAACCCAATACGACTCCACGAGGGCAATTCATGAGAATTCAATTGCAATGCTATTTAATTGCTAAAGACTTCGTTTATCTTTTTTTTCTCTTTTTGAAACGTATCTTTTAAGCTTACATCTTCTTTAATATATATACGTCTGTCTGTCTGTCTGTCTGTCTATATATATATAGCAGCACAAGCATGCATATTCATTATAATTACTACGATAAATACGTTTTTAATCCTTATAGTTTCAATCAATTATTTAGTTAGTCCTTATAGTTTTTAAAAATTTTCTTAAAAAAATTATTGTAGTTATTTTTTTATACACTGGCTCTTACTTTTCAATGCTAAAATAATATTTTTAGTTAATAAAACTTAAAATTCAACAAACATTTAGCTATGCAATATGTAACATGTGAAAAGAAACAGATGTATAAAGTGGACCTTTTAAAGTAATTTTTAAAAAAAATATGAACCAATTGTGTAATTAGTTCAAACTTTATAAACTGAAAGAATATTTAATCTTATAATTGTTACCATAATGAATAATAAAGGATCCATTATTTTAAATAAAACAAAGCATAAGCTAAAAATAGAAAAAAAAATACCCCAATGCAGTATATTTTTTTATAGTATATTGAAACTTATATTCTTCTACCTTTAGATTTATTCTTTATAATATTAAATAAAAATTTCTTATTAAATAATAACTCGTGTGTGTGTCTGTATATATATATATATATATAAACTTTGTGAAGTTTGCAGATATTATATGTTGAATTTTTTGTACCAAGCGCGTTGGCCCACGTATAGATAGGGAACAAAAATTGTCCATCTTGTGATCAAATGATATTAATAGTTTTTCCTTCACTTCTTTGAATGGCTTGCTCTGTAGATAGTTGGTTTTGACCCGTAAATGATTGCAATAGCCAATAGATGTAATTTTCTGTCAATTCAGTACGTATGGCTTCTTATGAGTTTCAAATGATCTTATCACACACGATGATTTTCCCACTGGTTAATTAATGTTATTGAAATATTTGTTTTTATCTCTTATAAAAAAAGTGCAGCCAATCACTAACCAATTCAAATTAAGGAATAAAAATGACACAATTAATGAAAAACATAAATTCTCTTTTGATCTAACCCATGCGGATATAAATTTGACAACAATTGCTTGAATTAAAAAAAAAACAATAAACAAAAACAGCCTATATTTAATGATTAATAATCATATGTAATTTTTTCCTTTTTTTGATATTGATATTATGCATACACACTCTTATTAAATATATTTTTAATTAAAAATTAAGACCCAGATAGATATCGTGATCCCAAACATTATTCTTTGAGTGAATAAAAAAAATTTACCCCGACATGTTTCTCACAATGAGACTTAAATCATTTTTTATTTGAAAAAAGAAATAATTTACCACTAAACTATTAGGTCATGATTCTTCTGTTAATTATATTCAAACTTAAATCAAGAAAAATGTAGAACAAAACAACGACCCCTCTCCAAAACAACTTTGATTGTCCAGACGAAGCTAGTTTAGATTGATTACCGAGCATTGATGATGTGATTAATTAATTAATTAATGGGGATTATCTTGTTGTAACCTATCTAATTAAACTAATATGAGTTTAATTCCTTTAGGTAGGCTAGTACTTTTCACATTATTCATGCTTCTTTTTGTTGTTTCGATCTAACGTGCAAATTCTTCTATCCAATTCTTTCTTCTTCTGTAATGATCAAATTGCTTTGGAGTTTTCCAAAGGCGAGACAAATGGCTTTTTGACATTTTTGTGTCCATGCGTTGTTTTCGTGCCTAAATTATTATTTTCTAATTTCAATGCCTGCTTACTAACTAAGCAATTGTGCGACACGCTCCAATAAATAAATAAATAAATAAACTATAAATTAAATTCCTTTCTTGGACCCGTTAAAAGTGGGCAAAATTTTAATGGGTCAACACAAATTAAGAGTAATTACACTAGCTGCATTCAACACTGTGAAAAGGAAAACGGTTGATTGTATTTAATTTTATATAATGACATCTTTGACTGATTCACAACATAAAAAAATATTTCTAAATGTATCTCGTGGGTGATTTTTTGTTTTTAATAAATCTCGATCAGATAAAAATATTACTGAATGAAAAAAAATAATAATAACAACGTCTGATAAGAAGACATAATGAGCCTACTTCTCACCAACAATTCTTTAAATTTGAAAAATAATGACTTACATATTAGAAGATAGAGAGGAATATCATTGAATTTAAGGTTAAAAAAATAAGGGTAAAAGCTCGTTTAGTCCTTATATTTTGAAGTTAGTGTCCGTTTAGTCTCTATATTTTTTAAAATATCTCAAATCATCCCTACCATTAAATTATTGACACTCTTGTCATTATCTTTTGTTCCTTTTAACTTATTTTTACAATATTACCCTATTATAATATTTTTTTAGACATTATTAAAAGAAAAAAAAAATAAATTACTGTTTAAAACCAAAAAATAAAATAAATATATTAATTTTTGTGGAACACTCTCTTGAGTTAAAATATTAATTTTTCTAAAAAAATTGATAATGTAATTTTTTACCATATTAATTTTTTAGACATATGTGAGCTTCCACAAAAATTAATATATATATTTTTGTTTTTATTTTATTTTTGAGTTTAATTTGATAATCTATTTTTTATTAATATCCAAAAAAGAAACATTATTGTAAGAGTGTAATATTGTAAAAATAAGTTAAAAAGAATAAAAATAATAATGGCATGAGTGTCAATATTTAGCAGCATGGACGTTTTGAAGTGTTTTTAAAAATATAGGGACTAAATGGACATTAACCTCATAATATAAGGACTAAATAAGCGTTTACCCAAAAAATAATGTCATAACTGTTAACTCATCAAGACCACTGTTAAAAAATTTAAAGTTGAAAATTTTTCATTTTTTTCTGTGGAATCAAATATTGGCATCTTCACAAATATTTATAAATTCTTAATGATAACCAATAAAACCAAAAAAAAAATGTGGATAGATTTTGGTGAATCTATAATTGAGTGTATCTTATGATCACTTGTGCCAGAAGCTTTTCTCAATCTTTTCAAGATTAGGTTATTATAATTATTATTAGTTTTGTGGGGTTAGTGAAAGCAAATATATTACTATATTTTATTTCAATAAACAATGTAAACTAATACCTAAAAATAGACCTCTCCTATGAGAAATTTTATTTTGGCGACAATCTAAATTTGAATTAAAAAGATAATGAGTTAAAAAATTTGTAAAATTAAAAAAAAAATTGAAAGTGTAAAAACTAAGATGATGTCAATGGTTGCCACTCGGCTTTTATCCAAGTAGTTAAGGTTGTTGTCCTTTAAATATGAGGGTAGCAGTTTGAATCCCTATAAATATATTATGAGAGTAATTTCTTCTTTAATTATAATATATAATTAAGTAAAGACAGCCTTACGTAATTAAAAAGAAAAAATGATGTTAATGGTTCAAAGTCACCATCAACAGGTCAAATAAAATATCGGTCATGGAATTAATTAATTAATGAGACTTGGGAGTTAAATACTAAATATGCCCTTGTTTGTAAATAGAGCGTACAACTCACGCGCTTTGCAAATGGGTGAAAGGACAGGATTGATTACACGGGGGACATAAAGAAATTCATGGCACTTGGACATGAAAAAATTTAGAAGGTTCTCAATCTGGTTGGGCGGCAGAGCTTTCTTGACTTGATTTTTCTTTCTTTCTTTTTTTTTTTTTTTTAAAAAAAAAAATAAATTCTCTTTTTCGTTCGTAAGTTTCAATTTAATGAATTAATTTAATATTTGTGGGCTGATTTTTGTCACCATGCTGAGGCAATCTTACCGATAGTAACGCTGTGTTTCCATTTGCTTGTGACTTGACTCAGTGGTAAGTTTGAAGTGCATCATAACTTCGAGTCTCCATAGTTCGAGCCTCTGTAGAGTATTTGAACAATTTTTTTTTTTTTTATAAAAAAATTATCATTGTATTATCTTTTTTTATTTTATATATATTTAATTACTATAAAATTCTAACATGTTCTCTGTATTATATGTTTTTATTTAAATTTGTATCAATTAGCCACTTTTATACTAATACCGTTAAATAATTTAAATGAAATGATAATTTTATTCCTAAATAAATTAAAAGATCATTTTATCTTGTAAAAGTTTTGAAAATAAAAGAATTATAATTATAAAAATACCTCTACATATAATAAAGAAATAAATCCAAAAATTAGAATTTTATTTTTAATAAAAATTATTTTAATAAAAAATTATATTATAAAAATAATTACAAAATTTTGGAATTTAATAAAAATCCCCTAAATTATTAAAATTTTGGGATTTATTTTTTAATAAATAAATTCAGTTACTTTAATATAATTTTGCAAAATTATAATTTTTTATAAATAAATTCCATTATTTTTTATTATAATTTTAAAAATTATAAATTTTTAATGAAAATAATTATTAAAATTTTGCAAAATCTGAATTTAATAAAAATCAACTGAGCACCTCTATTTTGGATTTTTTTTTTTAAATTTAGGGGTATTTTTATAATTATAATTTTTTTTATTTTTCAAACTTTTATAAGATAAAATGGTATTTTAATTTATTTAGGGGTAAAATTATCATTTCGTTTAAATTATTTAACGGTGTTAGTGCAAAAGTGACTAATTGATACAAATTTAAAAAGAAATGTGGTGTAGAGAACAAGTTAGAATTTTATGGTGGTTAGATGAATATAAGGTAAAAGAAAGGTGGTGCAATAATAATTTTCCTTTTTTATAAGTGCATGTGAGAATAGATATTCACATTTTCTTAATGATTTTGATTTTTAAATTATACTCGAGATATTTTTGTGTTATACATCAATAGTCTACTAATTGAGATTTCAAATAGACTTGAAATTATTATATAGTGACAAGTTGCTCCTAATTAACTATTAATACATGATTCTTTGGATGTGTTTAGTATATTGTATTGTATTGTATTATATTAGTTGTATTGCATTGTGGTGCATTTTTTAATAAATAATAAATAATAAAATAATTAACATACTTTTTACTTATTTAAAGTAAATAAAGTATATTATTGATTTATTAAATATTTAAGTTTATTAATATTTCATAATATTATTAAAATTAATTTTCATTTACATATAAATTAATATTTAATAAATTTAAACTTATAAGTTATTAAATAATAGAAGCAAAGTGATTAAAAAAATGTGAATTGTATTTTTATGCAATACAATTTAAACTCTACCCTTACATAAGATTATTTTATGCTTCTTTTATTGTTATTACATAATAATAACCGAACTCAAACAGATCTTTTTAAATCGGTTCGGTTTTTTGGCCTATTAAGTTTTGGGTTTTCAAATTTTTTTCATGGGAATTAACCACGAACGCTATAATTTTTTCAACAATTAATTCATCCTAATTTCATTACAAATATTAACAATAAATACAAAGTATTCAAAACTCATTTTATCACTAATATCTTACTAACTACTAATAAGGTATTCACTACTCACAAAATATGAAATATTAAGATTTCAAAATACATAACCAAACTCCAATACTCCATCTACATAAACATAATGTTGTAAAGTTAAATAAAAATAACAACAGTGATTCGGTTCTTCGGTTCGATTTTTCGGTTCATTTGAGTGAACTGAATACCGAATCGGTATTTCGGTTTTTTTTTATAAATAATATATTTTGGTTTTTTAAAAAAAATAAAACCATACCGAATTAGAACCAAACCATCGGTTCTGTTCGATTTTTTAAAAAATACGGTTTTTTTGCCCAGTCCTATCTATGACTTGAAAATTCAAGTCTTTTGAAAGGTGCATAGTCATTTTCTCTCTTTTTTTTGTAAGTTTTATCCAACTCTTTATAAATCCTAGGAACAACAGTTTTTGGCCAAGTGTTTGCTTCATTTATTCTCTTTGTAAATATCTTCATAAATCTGTGATTAGTATTAAAAATTATCTAATTATCAAGCGATAATAATATTATTTTGTGCTTATGTTATAATTTATATTTGTGTTTATGCAATATATTAGGAATTATTAATTATGTTTTAAATATATCTAATTTTGTGTGTTTATTAGGTAAAATATTAATTTCACGTAATTCGAGGCTCCAAACAGATAAACGGAGGTCAAATTTGGATTCCGGAGGTCTGAAAACCTTAAGATCATTCAAGATCGACTTAAAATTAGGCTTGTGTAAAAAGAGTTGACTTTTGTCGAAAGCGATTGGATGATGAAATAACCTGATAAATATGAGTGCATGGAATAGCGGCAATTTTGACTAAATCTCAACCGTTCATGATTCAATGGTAGCGGCGTGGTTGGTGAAGCAAGTTGTAGGATCCGAATCTTTGTATTTGGGTCAACCCGATCCACCCATTAACCCGTCAAATCTCAACCGTTGTTTGGGCAAATCGGACGAGTCAAACGATGCCACGTGTGATGTTGACTTTTGAAGTTTGACCAGCCATTGGATCTTGATCTAAAGGTTGTGAGGAGCACATGCATGAAGCTTATGATGTACCGCAACACACTGGATTATGAATTTATTTTTCTATAAATAGAGCCTCATTTTATATTTTTAATCATCTTTCTACAACTCTCTTCTTTTCAAATTCTCTCCATCTCCCTATAATCTTGATTTTCAGGTGTGTTTTTAATATTTTGTATAATTATTTTTATAAATAGAATTAGTTTTATTTTCAATTTTAGTTGTTTTTATTACTTTTAATTTTAAGTAATTCAATTTTAATATTTCTTTTTTATTTCAATTATGCTCAACTAAATAATATTAGTTAGGGGAAGGTGAAACTCTTAGGAAATAAATATGATTTAATCAAATTTTATTTTTAATTTATAAATTAAATTATTTTTTATTTAATTTTATACATATTTTATATTTTGAAATTTTGATTTATTATAGACAAATAAATGAATTTGGCACAATAAATTCTTAATATTTTAATATAAGGTATGGTAAAATGGTATTTTGACTTATTGTAGACAAATTAAATTTTGGCACAATAAATACTTAATCCATCATAAAATTAAAGGGAAAATAATAATAATTTATATAATTAATCTTTTGGGCAATAAATCTAAAAAAAAAGGTAAAAAGATTTTATTAAGTTTTATTTACTACTAAGAGTGGATCCACAACCTTAACTAGTTCAATTTCATAGTTTCATTTAAATTAAGTTGTTTATATTCAAGTTTAAATTTCAATTTTTAGTTAAAATAAAATAAAGTAATTAAATCTTTTCTGTGGATCACCGCTTTATGTCTGATAAGACACTCTTATACTTGGGAGTTAAAAATTACTTTTAAATTGTGTCAGGTTTTTGGTATCGTTGCCAGAGAAAAGTTTTTATTTTTCTTTATTTTTCCGTTTTTGATTTTTCTCTTTGTGTAAATTTTCGTTTGTCCCCTTTTCTTTTTCTTAAATGCTCTTTTGTCCCTGTATCTTTCATAATTCTCGTTTCACCCCAACAATTCTAGTTTCTAGCTCAATCTTCTCATAATTACGTTCTGACCCCAACATCTTTTAGCCGTTTCACTTTCATCCCAAATGGCTCAATTCTAGACTTTTAAAAATTACGGTGTGACCATAAAATTATAAATAATTTGCAATAAGATCCCTAGACGAAATTTCTCACGAAAATCAAGACTTGGACTTATCTTGGACTTATTTGGACACAATTTGGACTTAATTTGGAACAAACTAACTCTTAACTTATTAACTACTAACTACTAACTCCTAACTTTTATTTATTTTTTTATTTCAGTTATTTAATTTTTTTTTATATTTTATTTCGCATTTATTTATTTATTTTTGCTTTATTTTTTTAATTCGTGGGTTCAACCACCAGTTTTTTTTCTTTTAATTTTAGTTATTTTATTATTTTGCATTTATTTTTATTTTTTTGTTTTATTGGTGGGTTCAACCACCATTTTTTTCTTTTTCTTTCTTTCGCATTTATTTTATACTTAATTTTATTGTTAGTTGGTGGGTTCAACCACCAAAATTGTTATTTAATTTTCTTTTGTACACTTATATTATTTGCATATTTTTTTAATTTTTAATTAGTCTTTTTAATTTTGTTATTAATTTGTGTGAATATTATCTTTGTGACATAACCATTGCATGAGATGTTGGTCTCGAACTTCAAGTAACAGGTTTATTCGTAGATCTCAATCTCCTCCACCAATTATGGATGAGAATCAAGATGAAAATATTTTGGGCTAACATAATCCTCAAATTGATCAGGGAGACAACCATTCTCAATATGGGCATGATCATAATCAACCAAGAACTTTGAGAGACTACATGAATCCAACCACAACCGGAGCACCGTTGTGTATAGTATTTCCTCCAGAAGCATCTTGATTCAACTTTAAACCAGGTATTATCCAACTTTTACCAACATTTCATGGTTTAGAATCTGAGAATCCGTACTTGCATCTAAGAGATTTTAAGGAAGTTTGTAATACATACACAGCCTAAAATTGTAGCATCTAAGAGATTTTGAGGAAGTTTGGATCTAAGGCTTTGTAGCCAAGTTTTAACTTTATCTTTTAATAAAAAAGAAAAAAGCTTTTACCTAATTATGTTCATGCTACAATTTTGGTCTGTGTATGTATTACAAACTTCCTCAAAATCTCTTAGATATAAGTACGGATTCTCGGATTCTAAACCATGAAATGTTGGTAAAAGTTGAATAATACATGGTTTAAAGTTGAATCGAGACGCTTCTGGAGGAAATACTATACATGACGGTGCTCCGGTTCTAGTTGGATTCATGTAGTCTCTCAGAGTTCTTGGTTAATTCTGATCATGCTCATGTTGAGAATGGTTGTCTCCCTGATCAATTTGAGGATTAAGTTCGTCCAAAATGTTTTCGTCTTGATTCTCATCCACGATTGGTGGAGGAGATTGAGATCTACGAATTAACCTGCAACTTAAAGTTCGAGACCAACGTCTCATGCAATGGTTATGTCACAAAGATAATATTCACACAAATTAATAACAAAATTAAAAAGACTAATTAAAAATTGAAAAAAAATGCAAATAATATAAGTGTACAAAATAAAATTAAATAACAATTTTGGTGGTTGAACCCACCAACTAACAATAAAATTAAGTATAAAATAAATGCGAAAGAAAGAAAAGGAAAAAAAATGGTGGTTGAACCCACCAATAAAACAAAAAACAAAAATAAATGCAAAATAATAAAATAACTAAAATTAAAAGAAAAAAATTGGTGGTTGAACCCACCAATTAAAAAAATAAAGAAATAAATAAATAAATGCGAAATAAAATAAATACAAAAAATTAAATAACTGAAATAAAAAAATAAATAAAAGTTAGGAGTTAGTAGTTAGTAGTTAATAAGTTAAGAGTTAGTAGTTAGAGTTAATTTGTTCCAAATTAAGTCTAAATTGTGTCCAAATAAGTCCAAGATAAGTCCAAGTCTTGATTATTGTGAGAAATTTCGTCTAGGAATCTTATTGAAAATTATTTATAATTTTATGGTCACACCGTAATTTTTAAAAGTTTAGAATTGAGCCATTTGGGATGAAAGTGAAATGGATAAAAGATATTGGGGTTAGAACATAATTACGAGAAGATTGAGCTAGAAACGAGAATTGTTGGGGTGAAACGAGAATTATGAAAGATACAGGGACAAAAGAGCATTTAAGAAAAAGAAAAGGGAGCAAACAAAAATTTACACAAAGAGAAAAATCAAAAACGGAAAAATAAAGAAAAATAAAAACTTTTCCCCGGCAACGGTACCAAAAACTTGACACAACTTAAAAGTAATTTTTAACTCTCAAGTATAAGAGTGTCTTGTTGTATTATAACTCGGTGAGTCCGATGTCGATCCACAGAGAAAAGATTTAATTACTTTATTTTATTTTAACTAAAAATTGAAATTTAAACTTGAATATAAACAACTTAATTTAAATGAAACTATGAAATTGAACTAGTTAGGGTTGTGGATCCACTCTTAGTAGTAAATAAAACTTAATAAAATCTTTTTGCCTTTTTTTTTATAGATTTATTGCCCAAAAGATTAATTATATAAATTATTATTATTTTCCCTTTAATTTTATGATGGATTAAGTATTTATTGTGCCAAAATTTAATTTGTCTACAATAAGTCAAAATACCATTTTACCATACCTTATATTAAGATATTAAGAATTTATTGTGCCAAATTCATTTTTTTGTCTACAATAAATCAAAATTTCAAAATATAAAATATGTATAAAATTAAATACAAAATAATTTAAATTATAAAATTAAAAATAAAATTTGATTAAATCATATTTATTTACTAAGAGTTTCACCTTCCCCTAACTAATATTGTTTAGTTGAGCATAATTGAAATAAAAAAGAAATATTAAAATTGAAAATAAAACTAATTCTATTTATAAAAATAATTAGACAAAATATTAAAAACACACTTGAAAATCAATGTTATAGGGAGATGGAGAGAATTTGAGAAGAAGAGAGTTGTAGAAAGATGATTAAAAACATAAAATGAGGCTCTATTTATAGAAAAATAAATTCATAATCCAGTGTGTTGCGGTTCATCATAAGCTTCATGCATGTGCTCCTCACAACCTTTAGATCAAGATCCAATGGCTGGTCAAACTTCAAAAGTCAACATCACACGTGGCATCGTTTGACTCGTCCGATTTGCCCAAACAACGGTTGAGATTTGACGGGTTAATGGGTGGATCGGGTTGATCCAAATACAAAGATTCGGATCCTACAACTTGCTTCACCAACCATTGCCACGTGGCACAATTATGGCCATTGAATCATGAACGGTTGAGATTTAGTCAAAATTGCCAGCTATTCCATGCACTCATATCTATTGTAAGCTTATTTCATCATCCAATCAGTGCTCGGTCAATAGGAAAAGTCAACTCTTTTTACACAAGCCTAATTTTAAGTCGATCTTGAATGATCTTAAGGTTTTCAGACCTCCGGAATCCAAATTTGACCTCCGTTTATCTGTTTGGAGCCTCGAATTACGTGAAATTAATATTTTACCTAATAAACACACAAAATACACAAAATTAGATATATTTAAAACATAATTAATAATTCCTAATATATTGCATAAACACAAATATAAATTATAACATAAGCACAAAATAATATTATTATCGCTTGATAATTAGACAATTTTTAATACTAATCAATCTGCACCTAATCTCCTCAAGCATTAGCAACAAATGCATGTCCTTATAAGGCAAAATCAACTGTTGAAGCACTCGGGTGCATTCCTGTCTGTTCTCTTTACTTTGCAGTTTCTATGAAATGCATGCATAAACCAAGTGCACCCTTACAGTTCTCTTTCTAGCCAATTATAAGCTTCTATATTTTCTTCTTTGTTCAATGCCATTGCCTCATCAAAATCTTGCCTCTTACTACTCATAGTTGTCCGCCAAAAAAGATTCTACAACTTGGCACCGGTATGGTCCTTGACAAAGTTAGCATACACATGCTTACTTCATGCCCTATAATAGATAGAAGGCCATGTGTTTGGGATTGCATTCAATAGCCCATTTTGCCTATCGTTAATGAATGTGACATGCCTTCCATCATCTAAATAGTTGTGTAAAAGTTCAAGAAACCAGGTCCATGTTTCAGTATTCTTAATCTTCCACACACACAATGCCAATGAGACAATCCCTTTATTAGTATCTGCAACAACAGCAGCCAATAGTAATCCCTCATATTTTCCCTTCAAGTGGCAACCATCGATTCCAATGAAGGATTTGCAACTATGAAGGAAAGCATTTCTTTGTGCAGGAAATGCAACAAAGAATCTCTGAAATAAACATTTCCTAGGATAACTGACTACATCACATAGTACCTTGCAAATGGCTCTTAGATCTACCTGATGAATGGCTGACGCATATTGAAATAGTTTCTCGCAACCTTTAGAATGATCACCATACACCAAAACCTTTGCTTCTTCTTTAGCCCTATACATTGTTAGCTTCTTAATTTCAATATAAAATTTTCATGCATATAAGTCCTGAGGAGAGATATCTTCACATTAGGATCAATAACAATATGTCCTTTTATCATTTCAACAATCCATGTAGAAGTCACCTTCATAGATTTCTTAATAAGCCTGCACTCATCCTTTTTGTGGCATCTCCGCAACCAAAAATCATTTCTGTCATTTAGCCTTGCACCATTAACAAACTATGGACAACCAAACTCTTTACAAGTTGAATAATATCTCTCTGGTTCGCTTTATTTTATATTAATATTAAACCATTTCTTAGCCAGCACCTCATGCAATGCTTCGCTAAAATGACCCACATCCCTGAACACATCACCCACTTTGAGTCTATGTAACTCATCAACATTTATTAGGATGTTTAATGTAACCTTGATGCCCTTGCAAGGATGGTTGATGACTGACCTAATCGAATTTTTGTGCAGGCATTAAAGATGCTTACATAAAGATGAGATCCTTTTGTTGTGTGTTTATCTTGTAGGGTAATTTTCAAGGACCTCCCCTGAGATTTGACGTATTAACTGACACAACTTAAAAGTAAATTTTAACTCCCAAGTATAAGAGTGTCTTGTTGTATTATAACTCGGTGAGTCCGAGGTCGATCCACAGAGAAAAGATTTAATTAGTTTATTTTACTTTATCTAAAAATTAAAATTAAAACTTAAATATAAACAACTTAATTTAAATGAAACTATGGAATTGAACTAGTTAGGGTTATGGATCCACTCTTAGAAATAAATAAAACTTAATAAATTCTTTTTACCAATTTTTTTTAGATTTGTTACCCAAAAGATTAATTTTACAAATTATTATTATTTTCCCTTTAATTTTATGATGGATTAAGTATTTATTGTGCCAAAATTTAATTTGTCTACAATAAGTCAAAATACCATTTCACTATGCCTTATATTAAGATCTTAAGAATTTATTGTGCCAAATTCATTTGTTTGTCTACAATAAATCAAAATTACAAAATATAAAACATGTATAAAATTAAATAGAAAATAATTTAATTTATAAAATTAAAAATAGAATTTGATTAAATCATATTTATTTCCTAAGAGTTTCACCTTCCCCTAACTAATATTATTTAGTTAAACATAATTAAAATAAAAAGAAGTAGTAGAATTGAATTACTTATAATTAAAAGAAATAAAAACAACTAAAATTGGAAATAAAACTAATTTTATTAATGAAAATAATTATACAAAATATTAAAAACACACCTGGAAATTAAGATTACAAAGAGATGGAGAGAATTTGAGAAGAAGAGAGTTGTAGAGATATTTTTAAAACATAAAAATGAGGCCCTATTTATAGAAAAATAAATTCATAATCTAGTGCTTTGCGGTCCATCATAGGTTTCATGCATGTGCTCCTCACAACCCTTAGATCAAGATCCAATGGCTGGTCAAACTTCAAAAGTCAACATCACACATGGCATCATTTGACTCGTTCGATTTACCCAAAGAACGGTTGAGATTTGGCGGGTTAATGGGTGGATCGGGTCGACCCGAATACAAAGATTCAGATCCTCCAACTTGCTTCACCTACCATTGCCACGTGGCACAATCATGGCCATTGAATCATGAACGGTTGTGATTTGGTCAAGATTGCCAGCTATCCCATGCACTCATATCTATTGTAAGCTCATTTCATCATCCAATCAGTGCTCGGTCAACAGGAAAAGTCAATTTTTTTTACACAAGCCCAATTTTAAGCTGATCTTGACTGATCTTAAGGTTTTCGGACCTCAGGAATCCAAATTTGACCTCTGTTTATCTGTTTGGAGCCTCGAAATACGTTAAATTAATATTTTTCCTAATAAACACATAAAAATACACAAAATTAAATATATTTAAAACATAATTAATAATTCATAATATATTACATAAACACAAATATAAATTATAACATAAGCATAAAATAACATATTATCGCTTGATAATTAAACAAATTTTAATACTAATCACACCCCCCAACCAGCTTATTGCTAGCCCTCTAGCAATTAAAGCGTTATATTAAATTAAGATTTATAAAATTCACATGCAAGTTAATAATTGTTCATCTATCCTCTAAATTACCAAATAAATGAACTCTCCCAAGTTCCTTTACCACATTGATGTTCACTCATTATCCAGAATATCATCAAACATTCTTTTGTGCTCAAGTAATTAACACAATACTTATGGGGCTTCATTAAAAGAAAAACAACATTTTCGTTTCAAAATTCATTAGAAATTATATCTTTAAGCAATAGATTATTCACACATATTTTTATTTATTTTTTTAAATATTACATTTCTAACCCGTGTAGCGAGCTTTAGGTCAGTGACTCCCAAACCGGGGCCTTTGGAGGACTAGGTGTTGAAGCACCCCTACGGACTTAATTACTCGGGTTTCTAATAAACAAACAATATATCTATTACCCATGTAGCGAGCTTTAGGCCAGTGACTCTCAGACCAGTTGACCTTAGGGCACTAGGTGTTGAAACACCCCTACGGACTTAATTACTCGGGTTCTAGATATAGAAAAATTAAAAATAATTTTTTCTTTTTTTTGTTTTTTTTTTTGGAAATATACACTTTCTACTACCTTAGATACTATTCCTAATAAATCAAAAGAACTAAATGCTGTAAAATTTTAACTTACAACCCACTAGTATGTGTCATAGTGTGTGTGTGAAGAATAATTCAATAATACCTGTTAAATGAGTAAACAATTAAATAACTTAATAACCAAGTGGAGAGTTCACAAATTTGAGTAATTCAAAGAAAAGGGAACAAAAACAACTTACTATGAATCTCAAAATCAAAATATAATACAACAAGACTATTAGGATGCGTCTCAAAAGTCGTGACTCTTTACACAGCCATCCTAGACAAAAACAAAAATGTTTTTTTTTTTTGGTTTTTTTTAACAAAGAAAAGAAAAGAGAAAAGAGAAAAATAACACACATATTGAAAACATACGTCAATTATCCCCACCCCACAACCTAATCTAAACATTATCTTAACATTTTATAATTTTACAGATATGCAAAAAAAAAAAAAATAAAAGAGAATAATAAAAGAAGAAGAAGAGGAGATCTCACCTGAACTTGATGCAGAAGCTTAAAAGCAGATAACAAAGATGAAGAAAAAGTCAATTTTTTTATTTTTTAACAACACCCTTAAGATTAAGAAGATGCGTTTCTAGAGAGACTACATTCTCTATATCCTGCCATCTTCGACTCAAATTTGTCCTAAGTTAGTCTTTACAGAAAAAAGAAAAATTACATTCTTGATACCACACATTTTTTTTTTTTTTGTAAACACATCACCAGGACTAAGACATTCCACAATTATCAACTATTCCCTCCCCCCAACCTGAAAAAGACATTGTCCTCAATGTTTTAAAAGGAAAGAGAAAGAGTTTAGAAGACAGCACATGAACACTACAACAACAAATATTTATAGACGGAGAGTTAAATCTAAATCGCACTTTTTATTACTGCTACTGTTACCGCTACCATCATCAGTCGACCAATTCAGTGCAAAAGTCTTTGGATCTGGCTCTGGTGTATAAGCTTGTAAAAGATCAAGTAACTCATTAGCAGTAGAAGCACAGATAAAGAGTTTTTTTACAGAATATGGAACAAAATGATTCTTTATTGCATGGTTAATAAAAGTTAGCAAGCCGTCATAAAAATTATTAACATTTAACAAACCGATGGGTTTTTGATGAATGCTCAAGTGGGCCCAAGATGCAAATGTAATCAGTGCCTCAAAAGTTGCAAGATCTCCTGGTAAGAAAACAAAAGCATCAGCATGATTCATCATTTCAGATATTCTCTCTTGCATACTTGATACCACTAATTCTTCTCCAATTGGTGGGCCAGACATGCACACTAGCGGTTTCATGGGTTTTGGGATAATGCCGAGTACTTGGCTTCCTCTGGTAAAAATAGCTTCTGAGACAAGTCTTGATAACCCTCGTTCACCTCCTCCATATACAAGATGCAATTTCCTCTCTGCTATGACACGACCAAGATCTACAGCTGCCTGAACGAACTCTTTGTACTTTCCATAGTGAAACCCAGAAAGCACACAAATATTTTTGAATTGTTTACTCGAAGATGCTGCCATTGGACTAATTTTTCAAAAACAAGTTGTGAGTGTTTGAAAAACGAGCTCATATTTAAAGATCTTGGTGACATAAATAATGAGAAACAGCTGTAAATGGGTTTGGCATATTTGTCAAATGACGAGTAAAGCTCGTGGCTCAATAATTCAAAAACAAACAGTAAAAACAAAGTAATGATTAGAAAAAGCAAATAGTAAAAGAAACCAAATATTTATTAAATACAAAATCACATCGCTAAATGCAATAATGCAAATGATAAAATAACAGTAAAGTAAAATAACAGTGAAGTGAAAGGATATTTACTGGTAGTTGTGATTGTGGCTCACATCTTCCTCTGGTTTTACGTCCAAGCGGCTTGACGCCTCTCATGGGTGAGATCGCTTCCCATCCAGTTTTCTTATAAACCGGCAAACAGGGTCTTTTTTAGTCAGATTCCCAAGACTAAACTGTGCACTTTGCTTTTGGAATAGTATCCACAAATTGTAAATCTCACGTTGCACAAATCCGCTTCGATGCGTCTCAAGAGATCGTAAGATATCATCCAACGATTCTTTACTCATTTCATCTTTAACGAATTTAATTTTATCTTCACGAGTATCAGAAATCATTCCTAAAGATTTACAATCTGGTCGTTTGCAACCAAGTCTTACACAGTTATGACATTTGGAGCCAAGTCGTTTAGCTCTCCTTTTCTTAGCAAACGTACTTTTACCAAAACCAGGCATGTAAGAAACAAATGGATCAGAAAACTCACCTGCCAATCGGACCTTTGCTTCAATTAACCAACGAATGTCAAAAGGAATGCCATTGATCATTAACAAACCCAGTCGTTCACAACGAGCTTTGTAAATTTTCCTGAGGGCATTCTGAGGGAGAGAGGGAAAATGCTTATGGAGTTTATGTTGTATTTCTTCCATGTTTGATTTTGGGGTTTCAGTTATTGTGGGAAACTGAAGATACCGACTTAAGAAGTCACGGAGTACCGTTATCCACCATTTATACGGGAAAATAAATCAAAACACACCAAAATCAAATCTGCAAAATCAAATCAAGCGTGAAAGCGAGCAAAAAGAAACACACAATATAAAAGGAAAATGAACTTACATTCGTCCTCTCATTGAGTTAACCTCAAGCTCCATTTGAAATTCATATATGCCACTCTCTACTGTTCTGAGTTGTCCCTCTAGATCCTCAACATAAGACACGAATTCTGGTGGTTGCAGATCCCAAAGTGGATGTGATTTACAGCTTTGTATCAGGCCTCTTAAGTGAAATTTTATACGCTGAAATCTTTTAAGATGTGTGAACAGGTATTTTCTCATTGAGGTGCTCATGATGTAAAATGAAAATTGATGAGAGAATGTACAACTGTCAAACAAACACGCTCACACAAGAAAAACAATGTTAAAAAAAAAACTATGTACAATGCATCAATCTAGAAAAAGAAAAAAAATCAAACAATGAAACGGTAAAATAATAGTAAAACAAAACAAAAAAAATAAAATAAATCATTAAAGACTTAATCAAGAACTGGTGGGTCACCCAAATTAATTTCGGTGTCCTCGTCACGTGGGTGATGTTCCAGATATGGTTTTAATCTTTGACCATTAACTTTAAATGTGACACCGCATTCTTTTAGGATTCTCAATTTCTATTGCCCCATATGAATATACATTTTTACAACAAATGGGCCACTCCATTTTGACTTTAACTTTCCGAAATAATCAAGACGAGAATTATAAAGCAACACTTTTTGACCAATCTCAAATGTTTTTCGAAAAATTCTTTTATCATGAAATGCTTTTGTTCTTGCCTTAATAATTCTTGAATTTTCATATGCATCATTCCTTAATTCCTCAAGTTCATTTAATTGCAATTTTCGCACGTTACCAGCATCATTCAAATTTGAATTAAAAACTTTAATAGCGCAAAGTGATTTATGTTCAAGTTCAACAGGTAAATGACAAGGTTTACCATAAACTAACCGATAGGGTGACATTCCTAATGACGTTTTAAATGCAGTACGGTAAGCCCAAAGTGCATCATTAAGTCTAAGAGACCAATCTTTTCGGTTTGGGTTAACCATTTTTTCCAAAATTTGTTTTATCTCCCTATTTGCTAATTCAACTTGACCATTTGTTTGAGGATGATAAGGGGTAGCAATTTTATGTGTAATTCCATATTTCTTCATTAAAGACTCAAATGACTTATTACAAAAGTGCTTACCTCCATCACTGATAATGGCTCGAGGGATTCCAAATCGACTTAAAATGTTTTCTTTTAAAAATTTAACCACAGTTTTACTATCATTATTTCGACAAGAAATTGCTTCAATCCATTTTGAGACATAATCAACTGCAACTAATATATACACAGATCCAAAAGAGGACAGAAATAGACCCATGAAATCAATTCCCCAACAGTCAAATATTTCAATTTCAAGTATGGGATTTAAGGGCATCATGTTTTTTTTTGTAATTGATCCCAATTTTTGACATTTTTCACAACTTTTGCAGAATTCATATGTGTCTTTAAACATGGTAGGCCAATAAAATCCACACTGTAAAATTTTAGCAGTAGTTTTTCTTGAAGAAAAGTGACCACCACATGCTTCAGAATGACAAAAATTAATGACACTACTTACCTCATTATCGGGGAATACATCAATAAGAAAAATTTGATCTGGGCAATATTTGAATAAATAAGGGTCATCCCAATAAAATTTCTTTACTTCACAAAAATTTCTTCTTCTCTTGAGCATTCCATTGCAAAGGCATTTTCCTTGTAATAAGAAAATTAACAATATTAGCATACCATGGCATTGAAGTAACAGAAAATAAAAATTCATCGTGGGGAAAGAATCATTTATGGGTGTTATATCATTGCGATTTGATGTGAGTCTTGATAGATGATCGAACAACATTTTCAAGACCCTTTTTATCTTTGATGGTAAGGTCAAATTCTTGAAGTAACAAAATCCAACGAATTAGTCTCGGTTTGGCATCTGTTTACTCATCAAATATCTCACAATAGCGAGCGTAGCGATGAAACACAATGATTTAGAGCCAAGCAAATATGAACGGAATTTGTTTAATGCAAATACCACAGCACGTAATTCTTTTTCAGTTGTAGAATAATTCATTTGAGCACTATCCAAAGTCTTACTCGCATAATAAATCACAAAAGGCTTACCATCCCTTCTTTGTCCTAAAACAAAGACCAACAAAGAAAAACTCACTTGCATCACACATTAATTCAAATGGCAAAGACCAATCAGGAGATTGCATAATAGGTGCAGATGTTAAAAGACAAATTATTTTTTCAAAAGATTTTTGGCCATCATCATTCCATTCAAACGGTGCATCTTTTAATAAGAGGTTATAAAGTGGTTTAGATATGGAACTGAAGTTTTTTATAAACCTCCTATAAAATCCTGCATGTCCTAAAAATGATCGCACATCTCTAACTATTTTTGGTTGTGGCAATTTAGATATGACTTCGATCTTTGCTTTGTCAACTTCAATTCATTTAATAGAAACAACATGACCCAAAACAATTCCAGAAGTAACCATGTAGTGACATTTTTTCCAATTCAACACGAGTTCTTTTTCAACACATCTTTTTAAAACTTTCTCCAAATTATCAAGGCAATCATCAAAAGAATTCTCAAACACAGTCAAATCATCCATAAAGACCTCCAAACAATGTTCAACCATATCACAAAAAATGCTTAACATACATCTTTGAAATGTTGCAGGAGCATTACAAAGCCCGAATGGCATTCTTTTAAATGCAAATGTTCCAAAAGGACATGTGAATGTGGTCTTTTCTTGGTCCTCAAGTGCTATAGGAATTTGATAATAACCTGAATATCCATCTAAAAACAAAGTAGGGATGTCCCCGGCTACTCTTTCTAAGATTTGGTCAAGGAATGGTAATGGAAAATGATCTTTTCTAGTGGCTTCATTTAATTTTCTATAATCAATGCACATGCGCCAACTAGATGTAATTCGTGTTGGAATTAATTCATCTTTTTCATTTTTAACAACAGTGATTCCAGATTTTTTAGGCACTACTTGTATAGGACTTACCCACTTACTATCAGAAATACGGTAGATAATTCCCACATCAAACAATTTAAGGACTTCTGTTTTGACCACCTCTTTCATGTGTGGGTTTAATCTTCTTTGAGGTCGTTGACATGTTTTAGCATTTTCTTCCAGATTAATTCTATGTGTGCAGATTAAGGGATTAATGCCTTTAATATCATTTAAATTCCATCCTATTGCATTTTTATGCTTTTTAAGAACAGTAAGTAACTTACCTTCTTGGTCGCTTGTTAATGTAGACGAAATCACAACAGGATAAGTTTGTTCTTCTCCAAGAAAAGCATACTTCAATCCTTCAGGCAAAGGTTTCAATTCCATTTTAGGTGCTTCTTGTTGTTCTGTCTTTTCAATACTTCCAAGCTCCTCAAATTTTGGCTCGTCATCATAATTTTGTGAAGTCTGCACAGAATCAAGCAACGAATTTATATTAGAAATATCAAATTCAAGTTGCTTATTTGACTCAATTGAATTAACTAAACAAACATTTGAGAGTTTAGAAAAATCCCCTTTCTGAAAATTTTCCTCAATACAAGATTTAAACAATTCCTTTTGTTCATCAGTATCATCTTCATTCTCATTTTCTTCATTAGGTTGTCTGCACATGTTGAAAACATTCAATTCCAAAGTCATATTCCCAAAAGATAAATTTATTAAACCATTCCTACAATTAATCAAAGCATTAGCAGTTGCTAAAAATGGTCGACCTAAAATTACAGGAATTGGTTTGTAATTATTCACAACAAGTTCAGTTTCCAAGACAATAAAATCCACAGGATAAATGAATTTATCAACTTGTACTAAAACATCTTCCACTATTCCTTTTGGTACTTTAACTGATCTATCGGCAAGCAAAAGTGTAGTTGAAGTTGATTTTAACTCACCAAGATTAAGTTGAAGATAAACTGAATATAGAAGCAAATTAACACTAGCACCAAGATCTAGTAAAGCATGCTCAATTCTGTGGTTACCAATAATACAAGAAATGGTAGGACAACCAGGATCTTTATATTTCAACTTATTATTAGTAGACAAAATTGTACTTACCTGTTCGGCCATGAAAGCACTCTTTCTTACCTTCAATTTCCTCTTAACAGTGCACAAGTCTTTTAAAAATTTGGCATATGAAGGAACCTGCTTGATTGCATCTAATAGAGGAATGTTAACTTTCACTTGCTTAAAGATTTCATAAATTTCAGAAGAGTGGTTTGATTTCTTTAGTTTATTCAATGCATGCGGAAATGATGGTTCAGGTGGAACACTAGTTATTTCTTCGCTAGGTGTATGTTCATTTAGTCCTTCTTTACCCTTTGAATTTTCATCATTTTCATAAGGTTCAGGCATAGGTCTATCAACAACCTTACCACTACAAAGAGTTATAACTGACTTGACTTGGTCTGTGGGTAGATTTTGTTGAATTTTAGGATTTGGTTGTGGTTGGGAGGGTGGTAAATTTTCCTTTTCTTGAATGGTGAGTGCAGAAGCAATTTTAGCAAGAGTATCTTTCAAATCAGAAAAAGTTTGTGCATTTTGATTGTTAATAACATCTTGCTTTCTGATGAATGAATGCATTGTGTCTTCCAAATTTTTCCAGGGTGGTGGAACATATGGTGCATAAGGCTGAGGATTTTGAAAATTTTGTGGAGGTGGTGCTTGTGAAGATTGTGCATTATTGTTATTCCTCCAACTGAAATTTGGATGATTTCTCCAACCAGGATTATAAGTCTGTGAATATGGGTTTGGTTTATTGAAAGTGTTAATCACATTAGCTTGATCATTTAGACATTCTTTAAGTGCAGGCAAAGTGGGACACTCTTGAGTGAAATGATCATTCGAATTACATATGTTACATGCAATTTCTTGAACAGATTTTACTTGATCACTCTTTTTATGCTCCAAAGCTTCAACTTTCCTAACTAGGGATGCAAATTTTGCTTGTAAATCATGATCTTCCCTAAGGTTATGGATTCCTCCACTAGATGGAGATGATTGTTGCTTATTTGTCAATTCAAAATTTCCAACAGTATCCCAATGTTGTGCATTTTCAGCTAATTGGTCAAGGTAATCTAGTGCATCTTCAGGATTTTTATCCCTAAATTCACCATTACACATCATTTCAACAATCTGTCTACTTTGGGGTATTAAGCCCTCGTAGAAATAAGTGACCAATCGCCAAGTTTCAAAACCATGATGTGGGCATATGTTAAGCAACTCTTTAAACCTATCCCAACATTGGTATAATGTTTCTCCATTTTTTTGAGTGAAAGAAGTGATTTGCCTTTTAAAAGAATTTGTTCTATGAGGTGGAAAGAACTTTTTCAAAAACTGTTCTTGCATATTATTCCAAGTTCTTACTGATCCAGATCTAAGGTTTTATAGCCAAGTTTTAGCTTTATCTTTTAATGAAAAAGGAAAAAGCTTTAATCTAATTATGTTCATGCTACAATTTTGATCCGTGTATGTATTACAAACTTCCTCAAAATCTCTTAGATGCAAGTACGGATTCTCATATTCTAAACCATGAAATGTTGATAAAAGTTGGATAATACCTGGTTTAAAGTTGAATCGAGATGCTTCTGGAGGAAATACTATACACGACGGTGCTCCGGTTCTGGTTGGATTCATGTAGTCTCTCAGAGTCCTTGGTTGATTCTGATCATGCCCATGTTGAGATTGGTTGTCTCCTTGATCAATTTGAGGATTAGGTTCGCCCAAAACGTTTTCGCCTTGATTCTCATCCATGATTGGTGGTGGAGATTGGGATCTACGAATTAACCTGCCACTTGAAGATCGAGACCAACGTCTCATGCAATGGTTATGTTATAAAGATAATATTTACACAAATTGATAACAAAATAAAATAAAATAAAATAAATAAGCAAATAATATAAGTGTACAAAAGAAAATTAAATAACAATTTTAGTGGTTGAACCCACCAATTAACAATAAATTAAGTATAAAATAAATGCAAAAGAAAGAAAAAGAAAAAAATGGTGGTTGAACCCACCAATAAAGTAAATAAATAAATAAATAAATGCAAAATAAAAAAAAGGTGGTTGAACCCACCAATTAAAAAAAATACAAAATTAAATAAATACTGAAAATTAAATAACTGAAAATAAAAGTTAAGAGTTAGCAGTTAGTTTGGTGGTTAAACCCACCAATAAAGCAAAAATAAATAAATAAATGCGAAATTAAATAAATGCAGAAAATTAAATAACTGAAATTAAAAAAAGTTAGGAGTTAGCAGTTAGTAAGTTAAGAGTTAGTAATTAGAGTTAGTAGTTAAAGTTAGTTTTGTCCAAATTCAGTCCAAAATATGTCCAAATATGTCCAAATTCAGTCCAAAGTATGTCCAAATATGGCCAAGTCTTGATTATTTTGAGAAATTTCGTCTAGGGATTTTATTACAAATTATTTTTAATTTTATGGTCAAACTGTAATTTTTAAAAGTTTAGAATAGCAATTTGGGATGAAAGTGAAACGACGGAAAGATGTTGGGGTCAGAATGTAATTACCAGAAGATTGGCTAGAAACGGAAAGTGTTGGGGTGAAACGAGAAATATGAAAGATATGGGGACACAAGAAAATTTAAGAAAAGGAAAAGGGGGCAAACGAAATTTTACATATAAGAGAAAATAAAAACAGAAAAACAAACCAAATAAAAAAACTTTTCCCCAGCAACGGCGCCAAAAACTTGACACAACTTAAAAGTAAATTTTAACTCCCAAGTATAAGAGTGTCTTGTTGTATTATAACTCGGTGAGTCTGAGGTCGATCCACAGAGAAAAGATTTAATTAGTTTATTTTACTTTATCTAAAAATTAAAATTAAAACTTAAATATAAACAACTTAATTTAAATGAAACTATGGAATTGAACTAGTTAGGGTTATGGATCCACTATTAGAAATAAATAAAACTTAATAAATTCTTTTTACCAATTTTTTTTAGATTTGTTACCCAAAAGATTAATTTTACAAATTATTATTATTTTCCCTTTAATTTTATGATGGATTAAGTATTTATTGTGCCAAAATTTAATTTGTCTACAATAAGTCAAAATACCATTTCACCATGCCTTATATTAAGATCTTAAGAATTTATTGTGCCAAATTCATTTGTTTGTCTACAATAAATCAAAATTACAAAATATAAAACATGTATAAAATTAAATAGAAAATAATTTAATTTATAAAATTAAAAATAGAATTTGATTAAATCATATTTATTTCCTAAGAGTTTCACCTTCCCCTAACTAATATTATTTAGTTAAACATAATTAAAATAAAAAGAAGTAGTAGAATTGAATTACTTATAATTAAAAGAAATAAAAACAACTAAAATTGGAAATAAAACTAATTTTATTAATGAAAATAATTATACAAAATATTAAAAACACACCTGGAAATCAAGATTACAAAGAGATGGAGAGAATTTGAGAAGAAGAGAGTTGTAGAGATATTTTTAAAACATAAAAATGAGGCCCTATTTATAGAAAAATAAATTCATAATCTAGTGCTTTGCGGTCCATCATAGGCTTCATGCATGTGCTCCTCACAACCCTTAGATCAAGATCCAATGGCTGGTCAAACTTCAAAAGTCAACATCACACATGGCATCATTTGACTCGTCCGATTTACCCAAAGAACGGTTGAGATTTGGCGGATTAATGGGTGGATCGGGTCGACCCGAATACAAAGATTCGGATCCTCCAACTTGCTTCACCTACCATTGCCACGTGGCACAATCATGGCCATTGAATCATGAACGGTTGTGATTTGGTCAAGATTGCCAGCTATCCCATGCACTCATATCTATTGTAAGCTCATTTCATCATCCAATCAGTGCTCGGTCAATAGGAAAAGTCAATTTTTTTTACACAAGCCCAATTTTAAGCCGATCTTGACTGATCTTAAGGTTTTCGGACCTCCGGAATCCAAATTTGACATCTGTTTATCTGTTTGGAGCCTCGAAATACGTGAAATTAATATTTTTCCTAATAAACACATAAAAATACACAAAATTAAATATATTTAAAACATAATTAATAATTCATAATATATTACATAAACACAAATATAAATTATAACATAAGCATAAAATAACATATTATCGCTTGATAATTAAACAAATTTTAATACTAATCATTAACACTTACATAGAATGTATTGATGTAATTACATATACCTCCCCTACCGTTAGTTATTAGTTAAGTTGACCGTTAGTGAAATGTATAAATTACTAAAATACCCTTCCCGCTAAAACAATAAATTATTAAGGAAAACTTTGAGAACCCATGAGCAATAAGATTAGTTGGAATCACAAAATATTTAAAAAACTAAAATACCCCTGATATAAAGTAATTGACATTGAATATTAAAAAAAATTCCTAAAACACATTTATTTCATATAAGAGAATTTCAAAATAACAAATCAAAATTCATTAAAGAACCAACAAGGCAATTTTGAAATCATATTTCATTTTCATTTTCTAAAATAATGAACATGCCCATCACTTAGATCAAATCCCAATTTCAAGTACATTCAAACAAACCCTAAAAACCCACCCAAAACGAAAATAATAAAAATAAAAATAAAAATAAAAACATCTTTGTCTAGTAAAATTAAAAGCCTAAACGACTAACTAAGCAAATTCCAAAACATCTAAATCCATCAATCGATGCAACAAACTTCATTCAAGAAGTAAACTTAGTAACAGCCTTGGTACCCTCAGAAACAGTGTGCTTAGCTAGCTCACCAGGAAGCACAAGTCTCCCAACGGTCTGAATTTCCCAAGATGTAATCGTCGGCTTCTTCTTGTACCTTGCAAACTCCTGAAAAATATCGTGCCTTGCTCGAGATTCCAATATCAGGATGGACTTGCTTTAGAACTTTGAAGATGTAGATCTTGTACGTTTTGATGCTTTTTTTGGCACACTTCTTCTCCTTGTCGCTAGAGTCGCTTTCTTCGGAAGTTTCTTCCTGGCCTTTGGCTTTTTCTCCATTGCGCCTTCGTGGAAGACTTGAGCCAACACCAAAATGTAAAGCTAAAAATTTTTCTAATCTTGATTTCTTCACAACTTCAGAAAAAAGATGAAAACGGTGCTACGTTTTTGCTTGTTTGAGCGAGAAAGGTAAGTGGGTGTTTTATTTGGTGGATATTTTAGTTTTCTTTTGTCCACTAGTCATTGCCAAGCTTTGGTTTTTGTCCACTAGTCATTGTCAAGCTTTGGTTAATAGGGTGTAGCAGTCAAAATTTCTCACATATCTCGAGCTTCATTTTAAATTATTTTAAAATTTAAATATGTTTTTACATATTTACCATTTGTACTAACATTATACGTATTTTTATACTAACAGTAGGGGAGGTGTCTATAATTACATTAATACATTTTATCTAAGTGTTAATACGCCAAATCTCAAGGGAGGTCCCTGAAAATTACCCTTATCTTATATTTGTTAACCAAAGTTCTTAGGAATCTATGATATTCTTTTGACATGTGTTTCAAATGAAACAATAAGACATCTTGAAATGCTTTGAATTAAGTCTCAAGTACAAGGAGACATGGAAAATGCCAAATACATATTGAAATTTTCAATATTAATTGTGGTTCATTATTAAATAACTTTTAATATTTTATATTTCTATTAAGTATAATATTATTATTTATTTCTAATATATAGATTTTTTTTCTATTAATTATTAGATAATTATATTACCCTTAATAGAATTCTATTAAATTGATTTGAATTATCTAACGTAAGATGTATATGATGGTTTTATTAGCAATTTAGTGTCATTCTGTTAAAAATATGATATTACAATGCTTAATATGAGTGTTTTTATTGCATGAAAGATACTAAGTGTTGATACCAAAATTTAGATCGTACAACCATGAAGCTTTGGTTGATATTCACGATTCATATTATCTTGAGGAAATCCATTAAAATACATAGAAAGATTTATTACAACTAAAATTACGCATTACATTCATAATATAAATGTTTTACTAAGAGAAACACATAATAAAAGAGAGCAAAGAAAGAGATGATTGAAGTGTTCACCAGATGTCAAGTCCGCCTTAGAATCAAGTGATAATGCTTACAAAATAAACACGGTCAGAGTCGCCAGTGGACGTTTTGATGCTCAAGTAAGAAAAATGAGAGAACATATGAGAGAGAAATTTGGCAAGGAAAAAGAGAGAAAATTGTTCATCTATTTACCTTTAACTTCTCCTCTATTCATAATGAGCAGAGAGCAGAGAGTCTTACTCATTTAGTACATACATTATGTAGGTATTAGTCTCATCTTCCTCGTACATGCGTCATCTCAACATTAAATGTTTGACTACTTAGATGACTATGTAGACTTGCTCCTTAGTGGCACATTGACTTGTCACTTTATTCTCGTTCCAAGACCTCGACCTCACACCACCTAACATTGCACTCTATCGCTAAATATTGACTTTAGATCTAGCAAATTGCATCTAGCTTTGGGAGTAATATTGATAAGCAATTAATGTAGGACGTGATTGATGTTATCTTATCAAAATGTTCGCTTAGTCACATGTCGAGATGACATCTCACATTTGTAATGATGAAGTGATTTCAAGATGATACCATTTTGGCAACGAGGCAACATCAATAAGGCGAGTTGCCCTTAATATGTGGTGTTGATACGACACTTTCATGGCAATGAGGCAGCTTTGATAAAGCATATTGTTCCTAATGAGTGGTGTCAAGGTGACACCTTTGTGGCAGGCGAGGCAGGTTGGTCCTCACGTGTGGTGTTGAGAATGGTACTTTTGTGGTAATGAAATGACGACAATAACGCAAGTCGCTCTTCACGTGTGGATGGTGTGAAGGCGACAACCTTTGCGATAACAAGGCAGTGCCAATAAAGTATATATGTTCCTAAGGCAGCGGTGTTGAGATAGCATTGTTGGCACCAAAATGACACCTCAATTAATAGCCTGTTTGGGAGTGTGGTGAGGTAGCTGGATTGCCAAAGCCCAGCTACTAAGATGTTTTGTATCACTTATAGCTAGGTTTTGACAGCTTAGCAAATTTTTTTACCCAATTTCTACTCTACAATTGTAGTTTTTACTTTACAGCAGCTGCATCTTAAAAGCTACAGTACCTCACTTCCAAACACACCCTAAGTATTGCACAACGTTCCTCTTTCTTGACATTGATATGATCACATTATATTATCTACTTGGTAAATTAACAAGGAATCACATTTATTTATCGTCACTTTGATATGTTTTGTTGAATGCATGGCACGTAAACATTTATTATAGTTGCCACATTTTTTATTTTTTCTTAATCCATTTATTATAGTTGCTATATGTTTGTCGTCAATAGATAATTTGTAGTTTAACATATTTAATGTAATAATAGAGATTTTTCAATACGAACTACAAAGTAAAAAATTAAAGACTAACAAAAATTGATTGATCAGTCATGAATCAATTTAAATATATTATATGAATCAATTAGCCCCATTTTACACCGAGGGGCTAATTTTAATTTTAAAATTTATATAAATTTTATTTTTAAAAATGTTTGCAATTTTTAATTGATATTTTCAGTTTGTAATCTTTTGAATTTTTTTATTTTTCCAAACTCAGTGTAAGAAAAACATAATAGATTTTTTTTTCTAGTTTAAATTGATGACTAAATTAAAAAATTAAAGAATTTTAGATTAATTATTAGAACATATATAAATAAAAATGATTGGGAATTAAACCTTAGTAAAACCCTAGCAAATTTTTTTAAGGCAAATTTTAAAAAGAAAAACCGAACTCACCCAAAATGACTATTTTGAGTGTGTATTTATCATAGTTTTGTTGGGGTTTAGTTCCCATATCGATGCTTAGTGTATAAATTGCACAATACGATATATGAAATACTACAAGGAATGAAACCTAATTATTATTAAATCAAAATATTTGATGAATTTAGTTTATTTAAAATCCATCATTTTAACAACCAAAATTTTGTTTATATTTTTTTAAAACTAATTATTTGAGAGAGAGTAGCTTATTATCCCTACTCGAGCGGCTAACGATAACTGTGTCGCGCGTGTGCCACAGTGACATATGAAACAAACAAAGAAAGTAACAAACAAGCAAACTGATAAACAATTTTTTTTTTTATAAACAAAAAAAAAGATAAACAATTGAAAAAAAATAAAATAAAGCAAAGGCCGCATTTAAACTGCTGAAGCCTGAATGAAAGGCTGGCTGGAAGCAGAAAGCTTATAATAATAATAATAAAAATAAAAAATTGTATGGTCTCAAACCAAATGGCTGCGTCTACGAAGATAGGCATAGGAACCGGAATCGGGACCGGGACCGCCCCGACTCATCACCACCGAGTCGCCATGTCCACTCTCTCTCCACTTCATCCTCCTCTCTCTCACTCTAACTCTAACTCTATCTTCCTCTTCAACTCTACCTTATCCACTCGCCACCGCTCTCTCCGAGTCAACTCAACGAGTGGTCCTCATCATCTTCCCGCCCTCCGAGTCAGAGCTGCTTCCTCCGTGGACGTGCTTTCCTCTGCAGGTCACTCCCAGTTCCTTATTCCGCCTTCTCTTTGCTTATCTGAGTAATGTAGTTTTGTCGATGTAAAACAACTATAGTGTAATCATCAAGTTAGTTTAATTGTTAAATATTGTTTATTTATTTATTTTGTTGAGTAATGTGTTAGGTTTCGTAGAAGCAGAAATTTCTTTGTAATGCGCAAGATTTGATAACAAATTTTTAGTCAAGTTAAAGTGCTCCTGTTTCAATGGTTCTTATATGGCAGTTCATGAATACTTCATAGAGTAGGATATACTGTTTAAGGTATTACTATGCAAATTGAAAAATCTGCATATACTAGGGATTGTACTTTGCGTCACTTGAAAGTCATTGCAGGCATGTTATGGCTTGTATGTGGTTAACAAGTGGTTTTTCTGGTTTCTGATTGAAGATTTTGCTTGCCTGGTTGTATACCGGATCACTGGTTATAAGAATTACCTCGTTACGGAAAATCTGTTAATTGTTGAAATTTCTAGTTCAATAAACTGTCTCTGATGATATTTGCACCCCAATCTCAATTGTGTTAACCATATCGGTTGTGCTGTATATCCCATTTTCCTTTTTTGGGACTCAAACATTGATCAAATCATACAATGGGGGTTACAAGCTTATGTAATTGTACTATCTACAATATGATGAAGATAATTCCATATTCAAGAAGTATGAGATATGGCAAATATCTTAATTCAGTATAAGGACTTAAAAACCACAAGAAATACCAATGCCCACCTTTTTGGGCCTTTGCAGGTTTGATACCTTCGTTCTTTTCATTTTGTTATGATAATTGAACAAATTCAGTTAGTGGCCACTTGATGATGAGTTCTTTTATCTTACAGCATCTGTCCTTTTATTTTGCACATAATGTCAACTTAGTTGCCTAGTTCTAACTATGTGTTCTTAAGTCTCTGTTCCTCTTGCCTTTAGCTAGGTTGGAATTTCAATTGTCTCTTTCTTCAGAAAGGATTGAACAATTGAATTGATTTCTGTTTGATTTTATTTGCTTCTTCATGGTGCAGGTGTGAGGACTAGAATTAGTTTTCCTTATACTTTTAGGATTATTCCATTCTTGCTAATTGTAATAACTTTGAAGCTATATGGATCGTTGAAAATGTGCTTATCTATCTTGTTTTACTTCTTGCAGAAAAAAGTGTTGAGAATGTAGTAATTATAGGCTCAGGTCCTGCTGGATATACTGCAGCAATATATGCAGCTCGTGCCAACTTGAAGCCTGTAGTGTTCGAAGGATATCAAGCAGGTGGTGTTCCCGGTGGGCAATTGATGACTACCACTGAAGTGGAGAACTTTCCAGGTTTTCCAGATGGAATAACTGGTCCAGATTTGATGGACAGGTACTGAAAAACTGAACGATTTGCTTACTCTGCCATTTTTTGTGAATGTAAATTATATTTGTATCTGACAATATGCTACCGGTGATTGTTGAATAGCATGATGACATTTTTTTTTTCCACCTGTAGGATGCGGCGTCAAGCTGAACGTTGGGGTGCAGAACTTCATCAAGAAGATGTTGAGTTTATTGATGTCAAGAGCAATCCTTTTACTGTGAAGAGTGGAGAACGTAAGGTGATATACTGTTTTGCAGCACATTGTTATAAAGGTGTTGAAGTGTTTGTATCAAAATGATATAAAGAGATTGTATATACATTTGTTCATAAATAACCAAAGCTTCCAAGACTCCAAAGTTGAACTGAACACTTAGTGATAGTTTGGACACTCCATCATTGATTGGTCTATAAATGAAATTGGACCCCAGGGACAACTATCATTTGAGTTAAATGCTATATTGCTTTATATTACAGAAAAGATTCTCAATTTTTTTAATTCATTATGTCTTACTGTATGTTTGTTTCACTTAGAAATTAAGATATGACAAGCAAAACTTGTGCCTTAATCTTCCTCTATATGGTTACACATATTCTGTGGTCATAATCTCTGTGTGTGTGACACAAGTTGCAAGTCACATTACCATTCTATTCTGGTTGCATATGATATTCATTGTCCGTAGATCTATTCTTTTAAAACTTTCTTGTTGGTTATAGGCTCTTAAAATTTCTTTCTGATGCTTAACTTCAGGTTAAGTGCCACAGCATTGTTTTTGCTACAGGAGCAACTGCAAAAAGGCTCAATTTACCTCGTGAAGATGAGTTTTGGAGTAGAGGAATCAGTGCTTGTGCAATATGTGATGGAGCATCTCCCCTGTTTAAAGGGCAAGTTCTTGCCGTGGTTGGAGGAGGTGATACAGCTACAGAGGAAGCAATATACTTAACGAAATATGCTCGTCACGTTCATTTACTTGTTCGTAGGGAACAGCTAAGGGCATCCAGAGCAATGCAAGATAGGTGAGAATGGGTGAAACCTCAACCTTGTCTCATATTTTTTCATGTTCTTTGGAAGTTGTTATGGCTTATTCTTTATGCTATGGTTGTTTGGCCTCACTGTATATTACTCATATATGTATGTAGAAATTGAATTTTCGACAGGAGTATTTATGCATTTATGTCTAATCTGATTTCTTTTTCCCCTTTCTTATGGTTTTCTTTCATTCCTAATAGATTTTTTAGTGGATGATTTTTTCTGGTGCTTTCTTTTCAATGTATATTAATATAGATAAAGAGGTATTTTTGCAAGCATGTTGATGATATAGGGGTGGTAGAAATCCCCACGGGGATGGGGCCCTAAGGCAATTTCCTCATTCGGGGAGGGTTCAGTGACAAATATTTACCCAAATTCTTATTCGGGGAAGGGATTGGGACAATTTAATCCCCATCCCCTCCTCGTTTCTATTTTTAACTTTTATTTTATTTCTTCAAAAAATTTTAGAAAATACAATTAACATTTAAATTATAACAATATGGATGTAAATAGCAAATATCATAATATTTATAAAATAATATAAATAACAATTAATATAAGCACTTGAAGATTGACAAAAATAATTTTGTTGATGATTTATACATGTGACTTTTATGGATGTGTTCAACTTTGAAAAAGCTCTGCTTTTACTTAATTTCATAGACTATCTTGTAATTTTGATGACTTTGACTTAGTTTGATGGAAATGATTTTCATTACTTTAGTTTGTTTTGATGTTTTGTGTTGGTAATATGGTTTTATACTTTTATTTTAATATGGTCATAAGTTCGGAAAATAAGAGTATCAGGGACGGGGTCGGGTACGGGGATGTCGATCCTCTTCCTTCCTCTCCCCATTGCCATCCCTAGATATATTAGGTTGTTTTAAAATAAATGATATTTTTAAACACTCAAAAAGAATATTTGTTGTGGGATCAGAAGTTCCATTATAATTTTTTGTTGCAAGCATTATCCATTTTATTAGGTAAAGATTCTATGGGTTATCTGATGTATCTGTTGTAATATGGCCTGCATATAACATTATAGTTTTATGCCCGTCATAGTTGGTTATAGGAGTATAAGGGGAGCATATTCTTTTTTTTATTAGCATATTTTATATGATCTTTCTGCCAAGTTGTGGTTGAATTTTTACTAATTGTGACTCCAAAGTGCTTCAGTGATCCTTTTCTGTGATAGCAGCTTATGGTTTCACAATACTGGGCTACTAGGTGGATTGCTTATCTAACAGTTGAAGCGTCATGTTGTTTTTCATATATTTTTTCATTGATTACTCTTGTTATGGCATTTCTTGTTGCTTTATGGTGTGTAAATTCTCCTTTTTGTTTCTAGTTGGCTGCCTTGACGATGAATTATGTACTAATGAAAATTTTCTATGTTGAGTTTTCAACTCCCTGAATGTTTGTTTAACAGGTTGGTTATCGCGAATGTTTCAGAGTGTTCAACAACCCAAATATCACTGTGCACTTCAATACGGAGACAGTTGACGTTGTCAGCAATACAAAAGGCCAAATGTCCGGCATTTTACTTAGAAAAGTTGACACTGGTGAGGAATCTGTGCTAGAGGCAAAAGGCTTATTTTATGGTATAGGTCATTCACCGAATAGCCAGTTGCTGCAAGGCCAAGTTGAACTTGACAGCTCAGGTTATGTGATTGTTGAGGAGGGTACTGCAAAAACTTCTGTTGAAGGTGTATTTGCAGCTGGAGATGTGCAGGTACTCCGGTCAAAGCCTTTAAATTTGAAATCTCATTCAGTTTTCATCAAGGGCTTGTCAAGATTAATTATCTGTTCCAACTATCCTTCTCAGGACTGCAGTCCTGTCATCGACATGATTGTAGTAGTGGTCATAATTGATAAAGTGGTAGTTAGAATTATCGGTTGTTAGAATCAAGTAACGATAGTCTCTCGAAGAATTACTTGTTTGCTAATCGCTCGAGGAAATTCTTTAAACTGATTTGGGAAAGTATCTCTTAATGCTTGGTTGGAAGTGTGATGCTTTTAAAAATTGTAGAAGTTGTCATTTTTGTTTTAGAATTTGACAAGCAATGTGGAAAAAATTTACACATTTAGATCATTATGAGCTACTTGCATCAAATTTAAATTGTATGTGAGCCAATAGAGTTGCTATGCTTGACTAGAAGTTTGTTATGCTTTAAGTTCTTACTAATTTTTCTTTTCCAGGATAAAAGTTTTGCATAATTTTTAATTTGGTTGGATTGGTTAGATTACTTCAACCATTGTAGAGATGAATGTTTCTCCAATCAATATGTTGTATCTTTCTTGGTATAGATTTGATTTTCTGCATATGTCCAATATGAGATGAATTTATGCAGTAAACTTTGAGGTATATGTTTCAATGCATACATAAACCGTTCGAAGCTGTTGACCAAAATCAATTAGGGGAGGGGTGTCTTTCTTTTAATGTTCAATTTCATATATGAGACATTATAACGTGTGAATTCTTTTGAGGTTCAGTGAAGAATTGGTTGTTTGCCACCTGGTTCCTTCTACAGTTTGCCACCTGGTTGTTTTGGACCGTCCAATAATTAGGTTCCTGTTTACTGAATAGGACCACGAGTGGAGACAAGCAGTAACTGCTGCTGGATCAGGATGCATTGCTGCTTTGTCAGTGGAGAGATACCTTGTGAACAATAATCTCCTTATTGAGTTTCATCAGGTAATTATCTTCCTAATACTATTCAGCTTAATTTATTCTACTTGTTTCTTGTTATATATTAACTTCACAATGCATGATATGATTTTGCTTTTATGAAGTTATAGATGAACTCCTTTGGAAACTTGCTGCTTTTTCACATTGATGATCTGGTTGCACAAAATTTATTTGACAATTTATTGCATGTATGATGACAAAAACCAATGATAGTGCATATACATAATGCGGACATAATTCTTGATATAATATTATAACTAAAAATTTTCCTGGGAAGCTTTTCTCACTTTTTTTAACTGCAAATTGCTTACAAAACAATATCATATACTTTCTTGATCCTAATGCTTCGGTAACCTTAGATAAGTCTTTTGCTGCATAATAGATGCAGGAATATCTGGTGAGCTAAGCTTTTTGCATTTTACTTTTGCGCTCTATGGGAAGGTTCCTTACACGAATCAAAAAGAAAAATAATTTTCTGTATCAGCTGGACTGAGTAATTTTGGTTAATTTGATTTCTCTGGCTATGAACTTGTTCCTGAAGTTTGAAATGTAAAACCACAAATATTGATAATTAAGAAAGGCTTTCAATTTTGGCTTCCTGTATGGTCATATCTACTTTTGGGGTATCGATTCATGGATTTTATGTTATTTAATAGGTATATTAAATTTTCTGGGTCTGTAACATAGTATAAAACTTAATCATTTCCATCTTCTTTCATTTGCAGCCTCAAGCTGAAGAGCCTAAGAAGGACCTTACAGATAGAGATGTTCAAGAAGGGTTTGACATCACATGTACAAAGCACAAGGGCCAGGTACTTGTTCATTTCTCTCAATATGCTACCTTTAACAGGATGGACAATTCAATGTTTCTTCACCTCTTATGGAGCGTCGTCTTTCTAATTTTAGGATTTAATGAAGCATTTCAGTTCAAAGCTTATGCCTGTACTTATCTTTCGTTTTCCTTTTCCTCAGTATGCTCTACGAAAGTTGTACCATGAAAGTCCAAGGCTTATATGTGTACTATATACTTCACCAACTTGTGGTCCCTGCAGGACTTTAAAGCCAATACTTGGCAAGGTATGTGAGGACAGTCATTACACCTATCTTTGTAAATGACTAATCAGTAATTTGCTAAACTTTTGCTGCTTTCACAAATGGCAGGTGATAGATGAATTTGATGAGAATGTACATTTTGTTGAAATCGATATAGAGGAAGATCCAGAAATAGCAGAAGCTGCTGGAATTATGGGTACACCATGTGTGCAGTTTTTCAAGAACAAGGAGATGATCAGGTCGGCTAAATTTTGATCTTTCATTCATGTTTCTTTTCCTCTTTGCAAGCATATTATAATAATTTTTTATTTGCTCCCAAGATTGTGTGCACCCCACCCTTCCCCACCCCAAATTAAATGATTCTCCTTGGATTTAAAGCCTTGACTTTTGTTTCCACAGCAAGAGACCAACCAATAGCTAGTCTATCCTTTGGAGATAACATTTTTGACATAAGAAGAGCGTGTGAACCTTTTACTTGAGTATCACTTTGTTGGCTTGGACTCAATTCAGGCAATAGTTAGCATAATCATTTCTTTTCAAGTTTCAAGAATCTTTTCTTTATGCTAAACTTGATTATAGGGTATTGACGGTATCATCATCTCAGTCATCTCTTTACTCATGAGGAATATGTAATGAAACAATATGAGTATTTCACCCCTACTTTTGTGCATGGTAACTAGTCCAACCATTCCATTTTGGTTTATGCAGGACTGTACCAGGAGTCAAAATGAAGAAAGAGTACAGAGAATTCATTGAAGCAAATAAATGAGTATTTTACGGACCTGTTTGGCTAATGCTGTCATTTTATTATTCAATTTTGTTCCTTGCAAACTGATTGCTGAATAATGCTTCAATTCTTACAATGATTTCTTGTATTGATTTGTTACATGTAGATTATACCTGCAGAGTTACCAATGAATTGTTATCGATTTTCGATTCTCCAATCTTGTATTTTTGTCAACCTGTAAATTTGGAGATCAGCGTTGGAATTTGGTTCACATTTTGAGTATGTTATCCTGACTGAAGTAAGAAATTTACTTGCATTTCTAATTAAAATCCCTTGTAGTGTGGAACTTTTCGGCTAACTTGTAAATTTGAAGCAATGAGAACATATTTCATCTTTGATTCTTTTGTACAGTCTGCGTCACTGCAGAATCTTATTGCCTTATGTTGAATTCAAGGAACAAAAATAATCATCATATCTGATTTTATACATTATGATTAGAAAAATAGTTGCCATGAGTTAGCTATCATCTTTGCGGACCTTTCTAGTAGTGTACTTACATCTTTCGTTTCTAAACTTAAATTTGGACAAATACATCTCCCAGTAACTGTCATACCATTTGAGATCTTAACTTTGTGTCTTATTATTAATAACTTGACTTGACTTAATCTGATTTCTCTGCACAGGTAATTATCTTGTACAAAAAGATGCCTGTTTGTTGGCCTAGATGTTACAAACACACACAACTTTTCAGAGGATCATAACTGAATCTGTTAACAAAATCAAGTAAAAATTCTTCTCATTATGTCATGCATAAGAATACACTATTGATCATTCAAAAACATCATTTATAAATAATCTCTTGATAACATTTTATTTATGGCACAACAGAGATATTGTTGACATCATCTTTTTGAGGTGTTTGTCGGAAAATACTTCTGGCGAAAAGTCTGTGTAATAGCTTTGATGCTTTGTCTTTATATTTCAATGTGGCAAATAAGACAAACTTGTAGCATGTCAGTATGCAGAAGAGAGCAGCCAAATCCCACCATTTGCAGTAATTCAGCTGAACCCCGAAAAGTTTCAGTAGAATATCCTCACCCTTAGCTTTGGGTCACCAGGAACCGCTGGATCAAACTCGAGCCCTATCATGTCATTCTTGAACTGGCCCTATGTCACAAAGTCAGTAGATATCCTACATTATAGGCTAAATAAGAAGCCAAATTAGGTCGTGTTGAGACTTATAACTTACAACTGTCATGAGAAAAAAAATTGTGACTTAAACATAAAAGTTATTAATGCATTGTAAATATAACATTTAAATAAAAATAATATAGATATTATCGATTTTTCATCATACAAGTGTTAGATTAAAATCAACCTAGTTTTCAAAATTATAGAGTGTTTAATATTTTATTGTCGTAATTTTTAAGATGTAATTGTCCAACCACACTACTAGATAAGGCCTTATGTGGATCATTTGAAATTAGTCTAGTCAACAATGCTCTGATAGTTAAAATAAATGCCTACAGCATGCACATTGATTTATAAGCCTTTAAGCCTACAAGTATGTTCAGATCATGTAATTGAAGAAAATGCCCATAGATTATACCTCTACTGCCCATGCAGCAAAAGTGACGTAGGACATTGGATACCGCCAGAAGAACTTAGGAAGATCAGAAACAGCTCTAAAAACTGGAGAAGCCATCATCATAAGTACCTACATGATGGATGATAGCATCTATCAAGCAAATATATGTGCCTAATATGACTAGGGAGATTTGAGTTTTTTGCTTACTATTAGAGCAGTTCCAACTCCTATTCCCATCAAAACGTTAGGTGCCAACAATGCCCCAACCATCATGCAAGTCTCCACGATTGAAATGCAGCAGAAAAGACTGAGACAGAAATGGCAGTAGTGGGAAAATCCTGGATGAAATTGCACCATATAGTACAATATTGTTCCTGAAGAAATGGACAATATCACCAAGAAAGGGAACGATGAGAGGAAGTTTGACAGCACAAACACGGCCTCTCGATAATGGCAGCTGATTCTTTCACGGTATGAAGCCTGCATTTCCCACGAGGAAATTACAGCAGAAAGTTTAGCTAGAGAGATCAAATGATCTTTCGAAACTAAGGATTAATTTCCTTTACCTTGTGTTCTTCAATGAAAGATGGTAACCCTCCTACTGACAAGCAAATCAAGAAACCATAAATGAACGCTACGCATTTTGGCCTCCCGTAGATTGCAGGGTTGGATAATCCGACATTGAGATACAGAATGCCAACAGTTATTGACACTAGAACGTAGAAGACTATCCTTAACCAGTAGTATCCCATATCTCTTAACATGTTTAGGAACGAGCGATGACTCAATGTTCAGAGCTGCTTCCACCAGCTTGCCCTGTCCTTGCTCAGTACAGTCTCCTCTTGTTCCTGAAACATTCAGTCGTAAATGGTATTATTGATATTCTTAGATAATAGAAAATAAAAATATCATACATAGTACATTATGTGCAAGCTCTCGAACTCTTTTTCTTATATTCATTGAAATTTCAGAATTCCTGTATTCCTCCACAAGCTTTGCTTTGATCTCTTCTGTAGACAAATACATTTGGGAATTTGATGACATTGGAATCTCCTGTAGCCAAGCAAGAAACAAACACAAACAATAAAACGTAATACAGATTCTGAAATTGATTTCAATCGCAATCTCGTTTTCTGTACATACAGTTGGTGCTTGAGATTTCAGTGAGCTTCCAGCAACCTTGTCAAAATCAGAATTAATACATCGAAGGAAATGGTCCGAAGGCTTTCTTTTTGATGGACAGGGAAACCCAGCTTCCGCAAAGAACTGCATGGCAATTCTTTAAATCAGAGTTCATTAAGTTAAGAACATTCAGTCAATTATATATATATATATATATATATATATATATATATATATATATATATATATATATATATATTCGATTATGACTTACCTTAACAGCCATTTTTGCATCTCCGAAATAGATTGTTTCTCCATTTGAGAGGAGGAACAAATCATCAAACAAATCAAAAAGTTGGCTGCTCGGCTGGTGAATAGAGCAGACAACAATCCTTCCATCAAGTGCTATACATTTTAGAACTTGAATCACAAAGAAAGCTGAAGCACTATCAAGGCCACTAGTGGGTTCATCAAGTAATAAGACAGTGGGTTGTGTTAAAATCTCAATGCTAATGCTAAGCCTTTTCTTCTCCCCAGTGCTGATACCTCTCAAATGCCAGTTTCCTATCTTGGTTTCAGCACAATCTTGGAGATCCATTTTGATGATTGTTTCCTCTACCATGTCATTTATCTCATTATTGGTCATTTTAGTTGGAAACCTCAAGTGAGCTGAGTAAGTAAGCGTTTCTCTTACAGAGAGTGTCCCCAAGAAATACTCGTCTTGAGCGACGTAACACTGAAAAAAAAAATGATTATGTGAAATGAAAAATCAAAGTAGACTACATCTAATATGTATTTTCAAATTGGAAAATAAATAAAAATAAATAGGTCGTCTGATATATCTTCTTCTTCTTCTTCTTCTGTTTTAAATACTGTACATTATATGGTACACTATAAAGCTACAAATAATTGTATCGAAAGTCCAGGAAACCAGTCTATCTGAAAATATTCAATCTTGATGTATGATAGCTAAAGTCAAATTGAAAATATCAAATCCCAAAATGGAGGAAATATTTGTCTCATAACACATAGGAAAATTCAACTGATATCAAATATTGAGAAACTAAGAAGCTCAATCTTGAGCGATAGGCTAGGCAATTAGCTAGTTGGTAAAAGCTCTTCCTTCCATCCTGAGGGAATGAATTGGAGCACCTCTATTGGGGACTCATCTAGAGGTGATCCCAAGATTTTTATGAAGCGTAAAAATGATTTCATCATTTTTGTACTCCAATAATAGAGTAGGTGAAATACTAAAAATACTTCTGAGACTAAAATATATCACAAGTCTGATTGCGAAGGAAATAAACTACAAAAAGGTTATTACTCTATATACAAAGGGGGCGCCATATGGTGTGCAGCCCTTATGGACTTCAAAAATAAATTTAAATTACTTTTGTTTAAGTAATTCATTTATGAAATATCCTAAAAGCCCCTTCTGATTTCATGTAATTTTAGTATACGAAAGTTATCTCCCCTTAGTTCCTTCCTTCACTCATTTCTTCTCTAAAAAAATCGGGATTTAGGATTTATGTATTAAAATAATTTCCCTTATCTTCCTCTTATTTGTTAATTTCATTATCAAATTTAAGAAAATTAATGAGAGTTTCTTTCGTTTATCTTTCTTTTATTTATAAAAGAATTTATTTCCATGATTGACTCCATCAACAAACTACATCTACAAGCTTGAACGAATTACGAGATTTATTTTTTATTTTTATTTTTTCAAAAATTATACTTCAACTATTCATTTACAAGAAATCTCTACTGCAAAAAAGATACATAAAATGATTCACTATAGTAATTTGTATCCCATACCAAAAGAAAAAAAATGTTGTAAAAGAATATAATATCTATTTTTTTTAAAGACTGACCCAAGGAATAAAATAAGAATGAATAAAATTCAATTCTTTTTTTTTAAAAAAAAATCAATCAATACATATAGAAACTAAGGTGGCATTTATTTTTAAAATTTGAATAAGGCATGACCATTAGTCGAATTAGATAATGTCAATGGAATAATATGTTTATTTTTTTGTCTGAATCTCGGAAAATAAGTATTAAGTTATTTGTTTTTTTCAACTGAAAAGGCTGAAAATATGTACTTTTATATTTGTATCCTTATTAAATTTGAATGTCAAATAAATAATATATTAAATACCACAATATTTTAACATTTATAAGTAAAACTATATTCAAGTGAATACATAATTATTTTAGAATTTTAATATATAAAATATCATAAATTTCAAATTTTATCGTATATAATATAAGAAAGAAAAAACAGACATATTTTTATATGGGGTAAATGTCTATGGGTGAGTTTTGGGATAGACATGAAAAATAAATTATAAAACATGGATATTTTTTACATTAGTAAGTAATTGACTTAATTCAAATTCTCCATTAAGTAAAAAGCCAAAAAAATTGGCTTATTTTATTAAGTCAAAATTATCTAAAAAGTCTCATTAAGTTATAAAAACAAACACATCTAATTAACTTAATTAATTAAGTTAAGTCACTTTAAGTCATTAAGTTAAAAAACAAACGCCACCTAAGTGGGCTCGCAATTCATTAAGCACTCAATTGAGAGAATTATGAAAGAAAAGAATCATAAAGTTTCTCATTGGTAAAAATATTGAATTAAATCATAATATGCAATTGGAATTGAACAAGAGATGATTATTTTGTTGAATCAGATTCTTTAATTTCAGGAAGAAAAAAAATTCAAGCATTTAATTTGGTGTTTTTTTTAAATTAAAATTGGAGGATGAAGAGTGAGAGAGGCTTAGATGAGAGAAAGAAATTGAGGTTGAGATGAATAAATAACAATGTATAAAGAAAGATGAGATGTTAGTAAATTTAATGAAAATACCAATAATAACGTTACGAATAAATGTATTTAATTAGAACGACTTGTTTGAAACTTTATCAAAATTTTAGACGGGCGGTACTACCTTAACGTATGACTAAGTATCGCTATTAATATTAGCAAGTATTATAGAATTTAAATTATATCATGTGTTGAATGAAATTTAAAAATTTCAATACTTGTTTTTTTTTAAAAAAAATTAAATCTTGGTGTGGTATAACTTAACCCCTCTTATATTGAATTCCTGATAGTGCCACTGTCTATGTACATATATTGTGATCATTCTACAGCTTCCAATGCTAATGACAATGTCGTAATATATTGACATATTTTCCTTTAAACCATACTCTGCCTCTCTTTATATTCTGCTGTTCTGTCAGAAGCATAAAAACATTCTTCATCAGTCAACTCCCACGGTGCTAACGGTGGTGGTATAGGAGGGGCATTTGATGGTTCATCAGGGGTGGGACTGTCCATGAGTGTCTTGAGTGATTTGTGTGGGGGTTGATTGGTGATAAGATGCCAGTTTGTTGTTCAAGTTGACTGTTATTTTGGCAATAATGGTGGTACTTCATCAAAAGTTAAAAAGTCCATCTCTAACCTAATAGATCCAATATTTCTCCTTGTAGGGTTTGGTTTAAAATTTTTAGGCATTCAATCTAAAATATTATTATATTGAGTAGATTAAACCTCAATTTTTTGGTCTCATACACATGAGTTATTCCACCATCACATTCTAAAGTGGCTACTAAGGTTGTAGCTATCAGGATTTGACTCTGATACCACTTGTTGGAAAAGGACATAATCTAAGATTTTTAGATATCTAACTTAAAATACTAACCCTACTTATAAATCCAAATAACTCATTTTTACTAATTAATATGAGACATAACTCAAAACTCCCCAAACCATGGCCAAAAAGTTGAGCCAATCCATCATGAAATGGAAAATTCCATGAGTTCTCTATCACTATGTGAATGTGAAGAAACATCTTTTTATTTTCTTTATTATTTTTCCCCTTCTAATCGCAATGTTAAAAATGTATCAATCAAATTTGATTTATTTTTTTAATTTGACAATTTTACCTTTAATTAATTTGGATAATTCAAATAAGTGAGGGAATAAAAAAAATTAACAATTGTACACATTGAAAACTTCACCTTAATATTTATATAAATAATTGTTACTTAATTATTATTTTATTTCAATTTATATGTTTTCTATGCATTTCCAACAGTAAATTCTGATTAAGGAATGAACATTTAAAATGTTTTCTTATTTAACTTTGAAAATTGAATAATTAAAGTAATATTTTTAATAAAAAATTAGTTTCTGTTAGTATTTAAATAGTTTCCCTTATAGAAAATATGTTTTACATGATTAATAATTATACAATAAATTAGAATAATAGTGAAAAATAATTTTATTAATTATTAATAATTTCCTTATTTAAATAATTCATAATGATTTATGTCATTTATTTAAGTTATACAATTTTATCGGGTTAAAACTGTTAATTACTTGAGCAAAAAATTAGGAGAGAGGGATGTCATGGCAAAATCTGGATCCGTATTATATTTTAAGATTCGGATCCGCATTTGAATAAAAAAAAAAATGCAGATCCGGATGTAGATAATATACGTACGGATTGTTGATGGATTTTTTGGATGTCCAGATCCGCATAATAAATTCAAATAATAATTTAAAATTCAACAAATTTACCTAAAAAAAACCAAATAAAGTCCAATCATAATTCAACTATCAATAATTCAACACCTAGAATAATATACAACAACACCATAAATCCACAAACAGAAAATACACCATCAATCCAAAAATAAAAATACTGCAATATAAGTCAAGCATAAAAAATAATATAATCCAAGTCTAACACCACCACAAATCCACAAATAAAAACATCATAAATCCATATAGATTCCATTTAAAACCATCACAAATAAAGACACCACCACAAATCCACATAGGTTTGATTTTTTCATTTATCTTACATATTTTTTAATTTACTTTTGACTTAACAAATGAATTAATTAAAAATAAACGGATTTGGATATCTTTTTTTTTTTATGCACTTGCATCTGGATTCGGATCTGGATCCGTACGGATCTTCAATTTTAATATCCAGATCTGTATTTTTTAACGTGCGAATCTGGATCTTCTAAATCTTTGCAGATCCGAGCTAGACCTGAATTTTTTCACCATCTCTAGATGTGTTGAGACATTTTATAACTTATGTGGATTGTAATAGGGTATTAAAGCTAAGCTATAGGGATGTAAAGGGCATTTATCATGATTTAAACTTTAACATATCATGCTTCCAATGATTCTTTTGTCCTTATTTTTACTATTATTTATGTTAACTTTTAATTGTTGGGATGAAATGATTAACAAAAAATTAAGTAGAGATGTAAGTTGTAAAAAAAAAAAAAGTTTATGAAGTATAAACTATTATTATTCCTTCATAATAAATTAAAGCAATATTAATACTCGAGCCCCTAAAATTTTTCATTTTCTTTAGGAGAAAGAATACATATACCAGGAATGTTTGGATAAATGGTCACGCAAATACCCATATTTTCAATAATGGACATCAATATCTCTTTTTTTTTTTATCATAACGCCCTCCGAATCTATAAATTCTAAAAAATTAAGCCCATTATTTTTTAATAAATAGAAATATAACAATAAAATGATAAATGTAATAATATATACATTTTAAAATAATTTTAATATTTAAAAAATATTTTAATATTTTGCAATCTATTAGACATATTTTATTATATTAAAGTAATTTTTAATAATAATAAATAAATAATATTAAAATAAATAAATCTAAGTTTAAATTTGAATTATTTTGAATATTATATAAAAAATAATTTTAATATTATTAATAGTGAGATATTTTGTTAATCATAAAATCCATTTAACCCAACGATTTATCTAAAATCTTTATAATAAATATAAATATATTACTAAAATGAATATAATAATTTGAAATTTAATATTATTTTAAATATTTAAAATACTTAAATATTATTAATCTACTAGATAAATTATTTATATTACATTTGTATTAATTAAAAAAACTTTTAAATTTAATTTTCTAATTTACTGCATTCAAACAATATTATGATAAAATATAAAAAATCTTAACATCTCCTTTTTAAAAATTTAGGGATTAATATGATTATTTTCTTAAATTTTGAGGATGTATTTGTTTAGAAAATAAGTCTCTAACTACCTTCAATTTGACATAAATATCCCAATCTAGACATTATGATGGTCCATATCTGAGACTTGTCCTCTTCTTATATGTAGTTGTTACGGTGGGTCAGATCTTTTAATTTTTTTGGACCAAGGTGTTTAGGGCTATGTTTAGTAGGCCCTCGAGCTATAAATACTTTAATTACGTAGACATTAAAATCCCAATTATGTACGAATTTAATAATTAATAATATACATACATTTAGCACATGTTGAAAAGAAAACAATAGTTGACGAGTTTATAAATTTTTTTTATAATGAAATTGTAAAATAAATAATAGTAATCGATAATGATAAAAATGTCATTTTGAAGAAGAATCATAAATTAATAGGTCATTTCATAATGATTCTTCCACCTATCAGACGAGCTTTGAGGATACTACTGCCTTTCCCGGAGTTCCACCTCGTAGTCTTGATAGCTCCCTATGAATATTATGTATGGATCAATTCAAAAGAATTGTAAGGGACTCTTTGTTTTGTTGGATTATTGAAGTGGACTACTCAGTCCACGACAAAAAGGAGGACGAAGAGAAGAAGAAATCAGGATGCTTGATTTAATTTTATCAAGCGCTTTTATATTTTTAAGTATAGCCATCAATATTATTACATCTAAGCTAAATTTTTGACAATAATAATAGCATAAAAGAAAAGGGAGTAGTAATAATGGTGTTAGAACTTACTAGATGATCAGAAATTCAGAGGGCTTTCCCTCTATGGCACTTTTCATTTTCCTTTTTTTTTTAAATAAATTAATACTTACAATATCTCTCCTGTTTGCGCCTCCCTTCTTCCGATTGAGTTGAACACTCCCAGTCATGATAACATTTTTGGAGAGTCTTCCTGTTAGATATATATATATATATATATAAAAAGAACAACACAGGAACAGTAACAACATTAATTACTTAAATTAAAGTATTAAATTTTAATCTGCATGTGTATTTAACTTGTTTTAAACAGAGCTGGTATATGTGTGTGTGTGTTTAATAATATGTAATAATATATAAAATGTGCATATAAGATACCAGCCAAAGCATCGAGAAAGGTTGATTTTCCAGAACCAGAAGGACCCATAATGGCCATAATTCGATCAGGCTGTGCGTAACCACTCAGGCCATTTATCAACTTCTTTTTTGCACCATTTCTCAAGTTTTTTGCTTCAACTTTTACCTCTTCCCACACCAAATGCGCAAGTACTGCTGGTGTGTTATCATTTTCTCTGTCGCCAGAGTAAGCATGCCGGTGTCGGATACTCTCAGTAGTATGATTAGTCTCCATATTCAGTTTGCAAGAAATCAATCTTCTTATAAGGGCACAGCTCAGCTGAACCACATTTATGTCATGATAATGAGAGTGTGTGATATATGTATGACGGTACCACCTCTCATAATAATTTCTTTTTATTAAAAAAAAAAAGGAGTGGGTAAAATTTAAATTAAATTTTTATTCGTAACCGAATTCAATGGCTATCCAAAATAAAATTATGCTTAGTATTTTTTTTAAGAATTTCTATTTTGTATATGAGAATATGCTTTGAGTTTACTATTTTTTATTTGTAACCTTGAAGTACACAAGTAACACAACTCTATTTAAAGCCTGATGATATTCAATAAATATATATATAATGAGTACTATTTTGGTGATTGTAAGAGTGTATCTGGGAAGAATTGATTTCTCTCGAAATGCCAATAATATCTTTCGAAAGGTCTAAATTTTCTCAATTTAACTTATTTATGCCAACATTCTTTGTTTTGTTTAACTTCTAATTATTGACAACTTAAGTTTGTAATAGACTGAAGCTATAGACACCCCTTAGTTATAATACTTTAATTGTAAAATAAAGATTAGGATCTTGTATGATCTAATATTCTGATTAGGAAAGGATCCTACTCTCTAAAAACACTCCTTTTTTTTTTTTCCTTTTTTAAATAAACACTCCTAATCAATGAGTATTTATTCATTTTCTATAGTTTTCTCTCTCTTAAAATCCAACTTCTTTGTCTCCTATTTCTTTTCCTTTAAGGCCTGCTACTTACTCTTCTCAGAAACAATCTTTTGATTATAAATTTTTGAATGTCAATTACTGATTTAAATTAAACATGTTTTAAATACAATTTTAAATTAGTTTCAAGTATAGAAATAATTAATCCCAAAGAAATATAGAAGGGGAAAAAATAAAGATTATTCCAGATTTGTTCAAGACAATTTAATAGGCGAGGGGTCATATAACTCAAATAAAGAACAAGAAGAAATCAGAGAAAGAGGAATGAATGATATATCTAATTTCTAATTGGATTTGAATTCAATGTTGACTTGAACTTTATGCTCAAATTTTTATAATATTGTGATTCATAATTAAATCTTATGAGTGATGTTAGAATTATAAATTTTTATACAAACTGAAGTGACATAAATACAAAGAGATTGCCAACTTCCACCCTAATAACTAATCCCTCTATTATTTTCATAATATCCAAAAATTCTCCTGAGAACAAAATTTTAATGGAAAGGAGGGGTAAATAGGTCATTTGTCTGATAATGTATACTGGGAGTATAAAACATATATTTATTATAAAAAAATGTACAAGATAATAAAAAGTACAATAAAGTATCTTATTATTAATTTTTTATTCACACTGAAATAAATATTTCTTATCTTTAGTACTTCAATTTTTTATTTTAATTTTCACTTATATGATTTATTTAATTTATAACAAATATGAATAAAAGCGTATTTAAAAATAAGGATAATATTGTAAAATTATGTGCTTGTAGGTTATTGGTTATTGTAAAAACAGTAAGAGGTTAGTGGTATATATCGATTTCAATAACAATTTTCCTAAACACATTGGTTGGATGAAAATACAAAATAACAAAAAAGAAATCTTGTTGGCTAAGAGCTACTTCATCTAGGGGGTGGCAAAATGGATAACCGAATCGAATTGTAAACGAATTTGGTCAAAATTCTATTGATTTGGATTTGATTCGTTTATTAAACTAATTGAAATCTTAGGATTCGGATTCGATTCATTTATTAAATCTTCGGTTCGATTTGTTTAATTCGTTTAGTAGAATTAATAAACAAATCGAATCCGGATCGAATCCAATCCGGATTCGTTTATTATTCGTTTATCCTATTACGAATCCATAACGAATCAAATCAAATTAGGATTCGTTTACAATTCGGTTAGAAAAATATAATTAATAAACAAAATTAAGCAAAACAAAATATAAAAAAGCCACAAATTTAATATCTTACAACAAAATACAAATAACCAAACCATATTCTAAGATTAAATATACAGTCATCCAAATACCAAATTACAAATCCTTAATAATACAAATAACCTTCAAATTTTAAAAAAAATTTAAAGACAAAAAAGTAATTTAATTAAATAATAATAAATGAATTTTAAACAAATCGACATGTATTTGATTCGTTTATGACCCGTTTATTAAATGAATCATAAACGAATAAACGAATCAATATCTTTAAACCCGGATTCAATTTGTTTAATTAGAGAATTGAATCGAATTCACCCATTTATTAAACGAATCAATTTTTTCAAACCCAAACACATTTAATTCGCATCGAATCGAATCAAATAAACAAATACTGACCATATTGCCACCCCTAACTTCATCCAACCAATATATTTTTGCCACGTCAATTTATACAAAATAAATTTGTTCAAGAGTTTATAATTCCATCATTATTAAAATATTATACACTACTATAAATGAATGCGTGCAAAATATAACAAAATGTTTATATTTGGATCCAAAATTTAAATGCATGCATGGTAAAATATTTCAAAATGTACATCTCTGAATCCAAAGTAAAGAATTCTCTTACTTTAATAAAGTAATAGATAAGTTAAAAAACGAAAAAAAGAACACACATTCTAATGTAAATATAGATAATTAAAATCTATATTTGTTAAAGGAACTCTCTCTCTCTCTATATATATAAAATTATTTTCTAGTAAAGCCATCCTCACTTTAAAGTATACTACTAACAGATGAAAAAAATATAAATTTCAATAAAAATAACTGGAGTAAATTCTGTGGAGGGGAAAAATTCACAAATATTATAGATTTCCTAACATTAACGATATAAATGAAATAAGCAACCTTTTGAGCTAGCAAAGCAGAAATCGCTAACCTCTAACCACCAACAGCTACTTATCGCTATTTATTAACTTAATGTACGAAGTTGGTTCCTAATTAATTGTACGAATGCAAGTTTGAAGAGCCTATGGACCCCTTACATTTAATAATCATATTATATATGGAAAGAACAAAATCCACGTTGTTTTGGTTTTCTTCTTGAAATGGTGTGGATTTAAGAAACGCAGCAGTCAGAAAGAGTTAAGAAGTTTAATACAAAAAGGTTGTATTTATTATTTTTAGAAAAATTATCACTGTATCACTTTTTTTTTGTATTATATTCATTTAATCACAAAAAAATTCTAACATGTTCTCTGCACTACTTTTTTTTTTTTAAATTTGTATCAGCTAGCCACTTTTTAACTAACACCGTTAAATAATTTAAATAAAATAACAATTTTACTCCTAAATAAATTAAAAGACCATTTTATTTTACAAAAACTTTGAAAAAAAGAAAATTATAATTATAAAAATATCCCTAAGTTTAATAAAAAAATCCCAAAATTAGAATTTTTATTTTTAATAAAAATCTAAATAAAAATTATAATTATAAAAATAATTACAAAATTTTGGGATTTAATAAAAATCTCCTAAATTATTAAAATTTTGGGATTTATTTTTTAATAAATAAATTCAGTTATTTTAATAAAATTTTACAAAATTATAATTTTTAATAAATAAATTCAGTCATTTTTATTAAAATTTTGTAAAATTATAATTTTTTTTAATAAAAATAATTATTAAAATTTTGTAAAATCTAAATTAAATAAGAATCAGCTGAGCACCTTTGTTTGAGATTTATTTTTTTTATTAAATTTAAGGGTATTTTTATAATTATAATTTTCTTATTTTTAAAGTTTTTGTAAAATAAAATAGTCTTTTAATTTATTTAAGGATAAAATTATTATTTCATACTTTATCTTTAATCGATAAAAATTTAAATTATTGTTCTTATAATCATACTTGACTTTAAAAATAATGATTTACTATTAGACTACAAGCCCAAGTGGCTACAATGTAGTAGACATTGAAAATAAATCAAGATGCATATTTGTTGAGTGCAAATTCATGATATTCCTACTGCATGGCTAATGATTTTACCTATAAAAGCTGTGGAGCTAGCAGAAGGAACAGCTCTTGCTGCTGACGTCAACAAATGCAGCAGCTTCGCCGACGAAGTGGTACAGACAGTGCATTTAATTTCATTAAACATTAAAATCTATTAGAGCAAAAAACAAGGCCTTCTTGCTTATGGCATTCGTTGATAGAATAGATATCATAATCAGCCAACAAGAAAATTTAAATGCATTAAAAGCTGATGTAATGGTTAACCAGTTTTGACTTTTGAGAATGAATTAGATAATCAAGTCACAAATGAATTGAAAGTACACCAAAAGCTTATGTCCTGGGGATGGCGATTGATAGTGTCCAAAAATCCGAATCTATTAGAGCAAAAGTTGGTCTTCTTTACCGTCTGACGGTGTGGAAATAGATAACCAGCTTACAAAAGAATTTGATGACATTCAAAGCTTGTGTAATCGTCAACATTAGTGTCAACACATCTTGTTCCACAACATATAGCAAAAGTGGGGCCGCCCATCTTTTTAAGGACAAAATTGAAGCCCAAATTGAAAGGCAAGTCTTGATATAAGAATCCAATACTATAAGGACAAGGTAAATGAAAGGCAAGTCTTGATGGAAGCCCAATTAAGCGGTTGAAGTCAAGGGCTTGAATATAAGAATCCAATACTATAAGCCCAATTAGATGTTATTTCATGATTACTTCGATTTTTTCGGGACGAAGAGATCGCTTTCGTGTTAATGGAATCTTAAGAAAGTAGTAAACATAATTAAAGTTGAGCGAGGCTAGCTAAGTAAGGTCTACTAAGTTAGATCAATAAGGTGATGGTAAGAGTAAGAAGGTGTCTAAAATTGTATAAGATTTCAATAAATTATAATATTTTTATTACTTAGTAAGTTGTGTAATGTCTAGGCATGATCCCTTGAATGTAGGCTTATGATCCGAACTACTTAAAAATTCTTTGTGTGCTTTACTTTTTGCAATTTATTGTTTCTAACATGTTGATTGATTTAGGGTGAATGAATAATAACATGAATAATGCTATAAACAGTAATGATGAACAGTAAATATAAAAAGTGACTAACAAACAGTATCATGTGAATGGTAAATAATATTGCATTAATACTAATATGTGCGTATCAAAGAAGCAATAATTTTCTAGTATTTGAATTTGGTTAATTAAAAGGACCCAATTGGTATTTCAATAATTCAATTTTGATTCTTGATTGTAAATTTTATCTGGATCATTATGGAGATCATGGTTTATTAGTTGATAATTATAATAATGATTTTATCTTGACCATAGCTGAAGTTTGCCATTTTATCCAGACCACGGTTGAAGTTTGCCTCTGAAGAGAACATTTCATTTTGACCATAGGTGATGGTCATGGTTTAGGATTTCGGTAATTGGCTTATAGCCGATAAATTTGTAAAACTTATGTCCCCTACTTATCCAATAAATAATGTCGTTTATCAGAGTAAATAAAATACGGGTGTGACGGCCTTTCATTATTTTAACAACACCCGGTTTGCATTAAAATTATGTTTAAGAACAAATTTAATTCTAAATAAAACAATTGATTTTTTAAGTGGTACATCATTACAAAATTGGCCTTTCGTGAAGAAGCGACATAAATGTTTGTGACACAAAATTGACATAAATTTTATCAATCCTGGCAGAGATGAAGCATGCTTAAGGTTAGAAGGTGTTAGGACACTTGCAAAGTTTGAAAAAAAATTCGGAATTTTAAAGAAAATATTAAAAAAATTTAGGTATAAAAAATTTAATTGGCCCCTACACAATCTTGATTTACAACTTATATATTGGATAAAAGTGACTCAAAAAAGAGCGAAATTCTCCTATTATTTGACAAAACTATTCGAAATCTCTTCATATTCTTAAATATGTCTAAACTCCCCCGAGTGTCAGTTTTTTTTACTAATATTATCATTTTACCTTTGGTGATATTAGAAATATGAATACCTTTACTTATTTAATTAATTGAGTTTTTTTAATCATAATTAATTAAAAAATTAAATGTAAAATTTAGTATGTGTGTGTAGGTCCGGCTATGGCGGCTTTGCGACACTATACCCCTAGTTGTTGTCTTTTGTGAGATGATTATTCGCAAATTACAGTTAACTCCTTAATTTCATTTACATTTTTCACTCTAGTACATTGAAAAATTGCAGTTAGCTTTGCTACTCTGACCTGAAAAATTACTCTTTAAAGTTCAAACCCATTTTCATCTAAAATTTTATATTCCTAAACTATCCTTGTATAACAAATATTTTTATGGCTTGAAATACTCTTATCCTTTAATTTTTAGTTATCACCCACTAAAATTAATTCATCATGTACAAAATATAATTCTCTAAAATTAAAAAAAATTCTAAAACAATCTATTTTATAATGGCTGTTTGGGAGGTGAGAAAAATGAAGGAAAGTGGGGGAAAATGATAGAGAGGAGAGACAAAAAGAGAGAGAAGAAAAGAGTAACAATTAAAAATTAAAATAATGTTAGTGAGTACTGTCTCATGGGATATGCAAATGAAATTGTGCTTAGAAATTATGGCTTCAAATTCCTCATACCTAGAAGCGGCTAAAAAGTTGATGGTTGAAGTAGACAATAAAAAGATTAATCACCATCAAATTCTTCAACCATCAACTTTGAGCAATTTATTTATAATAATGACAATAAAACTAGCAGTGATTATAGCCAATTTTTTTTTTTAACTTATAACGGTTAGAACCAAAAGGAGAAATAAATTTTGGAGATTGATTGTGATGGTGATTAATCTTTTTCTACCTTAATTCTTTTTTTTTTTTTGATTACATGAGACTATTGCTCAAATTACAACTCATATTACATGAGAATATAACTGATATTTACAAATCAGACTATAACTGGGACCAACATACATCAATGCTTGTGGAATATCGGCATTTTTAACCCTCTCAAATATTCGAGATGTCTACTTTGAGGCACAGAGCTTTTAGCGCAGTGACTTCACTTAAATTTAATTGAGTGAGGAAATACCCCCACACGTGAATCATTGTGGGGGGTTCGCTGAAGTTGGAGAGCTCTTGCTCTCACCACTCGGCCAAAGGCCGAGTGGCTTTTCTACCTTAATTCTAATAAGGGCATAATTAATTTTTTTATGATCAAAGTGGTCAATGGTTAAATAAATAAAAAATCTAGTGGATGAGGATGAACTAATTAATTTTCAAAATATTGAACATAGAGTAACACATGCCAATTTATTTAGTATACAGTCAAATTTATCCTATGTAAAATAGTGATTATTAAATAATACATAGATCTATTATATATTAAAATGCAAATTTTAAAATAAGTTAATAAAAAGTCAAACTAAGTAATGGATTTAAGTGTAAAAATTTAAAACAATCCGGGGGTATGTGTCCAAAGTTTGAACTTTGTCATTTTATAATGTGCAAGCAAACAATAGGGATTATAGAGTTAATAACCTATTAAATCCATTTAAGTCATTAAGCTACTTGATGTTAAATCTAATGGTTCATGATAGCTGATATGAAAAGGACAAAAACTGGGGGTATAGTGTCACAATTCACAAAGGTATCATTGCCGGACCCCATATAAATGTATGTATGTATGTATGTGTGTGTGTGTAAACATAAACACTTTTTTTGGAGAATAATAAGATGAAAAATTACATATATACTATTTCATTGTTAAAACGTACTATTTTATATTTTCAAATGCCCTCAACTTATTAGTCTAAAAAGATACTACACACACACACACATAGAGATAGATATTAACTTTGCATTTAACTTTTCAATAAATTTTGAAATTTTTTCGGAATTAATTAAAAAAAATTTCAATTGATTATGATTAAAAATATTATTCAAGTAATTAGATAGTTAAAGATGTTTATATTCCTTACATCAAACAACTACTAAGGGTAAAAATTTAAATGTGTTTTAAATTATTAAGGAGTTTGGATTTATTTTATCAAACATAATTGGTTTTCATTCTTTTTCCCCCAAAAATGACGTTTTGTATTTCCCATTGACTGAAAGCAAAGTCACGTGTTATGTTAAGGAATAAATAAATAAATAAAAGCAAAGTCACGTGTTATGTCAGTTTTCCAAATTCTTTGTGTAATTTAATATAGTATCAAAATTGGTTTTCGAAGGATTAGAATTTATATCATCATAGTATCAATATCTTCTGTTTCTTTTCCACGTGCTAGTAATTATAAATTGGAATTTAATTTTTATTTAATAGTTTAGATTCCCCCCCCCCTCTCTCTAAATAAAAAAATGAAATTCTTGAAAATTAAAGCCTTCTTTAATTTTTCATTTTTGGGAAATGGCAAAAGTAGTTCTTTTTTTTTTAATTACACTGCAAGTTTGATGAAGTCTGTCTTCTCACTATCTATTTGATATTTAACTCCGAATCATGCTTAAAGAGTTTTTTTTTTTTCTAAAATAAGGAAAAATTTTTACATAGTAAATGACTTAGGCTCTGTTTGAGATTGAGCTTTGATAGTTATAATTTAAAAGTCACAATATTAAAATATGTAGTAAATATTACTTTGTACCTTAGAAACTAAATTAATTTAATTTTATATTTTTTTAATTAAAAATTTATTATATCTTTTATAAGTTTTGTCAAAATTATAATTTAAAAATTATATTTATTATATACTATTAATTTTTATTTTATACTTATAATTTTTTTCTACACCAACTACAACTTAAAGTTATAGTAATACCATGAGCTTAATAAAGTGATAACAAATTTTGTTTTTTTTAAAAAAAAAGGAGTAATAGATTCTTTAACGTAGCCAATTGATCTTTCTAAGATACCCCATTTCTTGAAGTTGGTTTTTGTTGGGAACAAAAGAAAGGAAATTACATTTATGGTTGTCGAAAGTTATGGAGTAATAATAATTTAATAAATAAGAATATACGAATTGATTGACGAATCAATTATGATTCTTTATTCCCAAACCATCGCTTGTGCCTACCACGCATCTGGTATATGCAAGGGGTAATTTGTTGGAACTCTTTAAGGTTTAGTGTATTAATATTTAAATAAAAAATATTAATGTAATTACGGATATTTTTTTTATTATTAATATAAAAATACGTATAACGTCAGTCGTCAGTGTTGAAGAATAAATGTGTAAAAATATATTTAAAATTAAAAAAATCATAATAAAAAAGTTAAATTTACATCGAAGTGTGAGAATATATTAATATTTTAACATGACTCAATTACTAGAATCAAAAAGTTAAACTTGCGTTCAAGTCTGAGAATAAATTAATATTTTAACATTACTTAGTTACCCAGCTCAATTGTTTAACCATTGGACAAAAGTAAATTTAAATTTTCATCCAACCGGATTGATATGCTCCTCGTTTCTGATACTAAACCCACAAGGCCACAACACAACCATTTTTAATTGTTTGCTCTGGAGAAAGCATCGAAGAAGCTGGTGCAAAGATCAACACTTCGCAAGCAATTGTGCCTTGAGTGATGAACGAGATGAGCTCTGCAATGGCCCAAGGCTCCCACGAAGCAAGTTTCGCCGTCGATCAACGTTAGCCACGACTGAGATTGGAGCGAATAAGAGGTCAATCTTCAAATCACAGCTTGCATTTGAAGATTCAGTGATTTAAAACATATTGCCGATGCTTTTTTTTTTTTTTTTTCTGTGACTGTGTTAATTATATATGAAAATGGGTTTGTTGAATTTCATGAATATGCTACAGCAAGTTGTTCTTTGAGTAATACCTTCTGATTTCTTGAGTTTTGAAACAATCATAATTTATAATGTTAGAAAGTTATGGTTTTTATATTACCAAAAAAAAGTGGGTTTTATCACTTGTATGAATCTATTGCTTGTTAAACTAATTGACTTGTTATGTCTTTGATTTAATGAGAAAAGGATGATTTTTTGTTTGATTTAATGCAAAAGCTGAAATGGATGTGTGATTTTGCTTATATTAGGGAGCATTTGCTACCGTGTTTGTTATGTTGGGGCAAATGGGGTTTTCTTGCTGTTGAGAGCAGATTATGTAATGTTGCTATTTAGAGTAAATTCAAATCTTGTTGTAACAGAAATTTTTTTTTTTTTTTTATGGCTTTTAATGAAGTACTAATCCATTATGTAATTATCTACATGTAAGATAGGGGAGAGAGATCAGGCTATAAAAAAGATGTGCTGCTGCTAGCTCAGGACAATGTTCATGGAAATGGTAAGTATTCCATTGTTTGTTTTAAATTCACTTAATAAATTCATTTACTTAGTTTATAAGTTTGTTTTCCTCATGATGTATTTACAAAGCATGTGTTACATTTTAACTTGTTTATTTTAATCAAGAAGGACAACTTACTCAAGAGTGACTAGTAGCAAGTTAATGCATCCAGCAGCATTGAAAACATCAAGTTGTAATTATGGAGTGAAGACAGTAGAAGCCACGCCATTCTTATCTAACAATATATTTTTGAGGGATCAGATGATACATAACCTTTAAGTGTAAGCATAGGAATGATGAAGATGTTGTATCATCTTTTTGTCACTTATAGCCATAGATGTGGGTTTGAATATTTTTGTATACTTTGTTGTTGTGTGATACTTAAGAACTCACACGCTTGAACAGGCTAAGTATGCCTTCTGTTTGTTCTAATCATAGCAAATTGATACAATAGTTGCTGCTCCTCTAGATATTGGCTACTACTGATTTGTACAGGTTGATGGAATTCATCCGTTGATGACATTTGATACTCTTATTGCTGCTGGAATGCTTATAAATTTATAAATTGCCTTATAATGAGGTGTCTTATTTTATTATGCATTTCGTGATTGATATGAGTTTGCTTTATTATGGTTTTTGTTGCTTTTGTTGTTGGAATGAATATTCTGTGTCAGTTAAGGAGTAGTTTGAGTAGAGGCTTGTGCTTTTATTGTGCTTGCTGTTGGGTATTATTTGCTTGTGCGATATTTGCCTGTCGTGCTTGCTACTGTACATTATTTGCTCATATGCTTGCTTGTTATTCAACATGTTGTCAGTATGATTTTATTTTTGTTTGACATAATAAGTTGTTAGAGTAAGCACATTTATATGATAGCAGACTTTATGATCATGGGCTAGCACAAATAGTTAGTGCAGAAATTCAGAAATAGATTTAGGGTGCGCTTGGGATTGAGGTTGGGTAGCACTAAAATGTTTGGTAAACACTAGCTGTTGTAGCTTATAAGTTATGTTGATATGATTTTTCACTTGTATAATCAAAAAATTATTATATATTTAATAATTTTGTCAAAATTATTATTTAAAATTTATATTTACTACATATTATTAACTTTATTTGATAGTTATAATTTTTTTTTTCACTATAACTGTAGCTTAAAAAGTATAACACCTCAATCTCAAACAGGACCTTAAGAAATAAAGTAGCATAGTATTAGAAACTTAAAAACCTCATTGATATCATAAGCCACAAGCTAAATTTTGCTTCATTTTTTTAGAGCTCAGAATCTGTGGCTTTCAGGCAGTGTTTGAGATTGATTTTGTTGATGAGTTGAATGGGTGGTGAGTTTTGAAAAGGATGTTAAGATTTTTTAAGAAGAAGAAGAACGAAGTGTGCCATGTGATTTGTTGAGTTTGCCAAATGCTCCATTTATAAGTGTTGCTGCTAAAAATATTACCATTTATTTACAAGGATAATATTGTTATTTCATTTTTTATTACCATACAATGTCAATTTTTTTACTCCATATTTTGTGATTTTGGCGGGATTTTTATTATCCAACAGTTCATCTTTATTTAATCATTAAATATTTGAAGGCAAGGGTATTATGGAAATTTCGACAATCCACTAACTGTCAAGATAACGGAATATTAATGATAGGAGAGGTTTTTGTAATTACATCAATATATTATATCTGAATGTTAATATGCTAAACCTCATGAAAGATCCCTAAAAATTAGCCTTTATGCAAGTTTCCCTCCGACGTGATATGCAACCGACATGTGTGCAATTATGATTGTAAAGTAACTGGTTATTCCGGTTGAAATCACATTATTTTTTGTTTTGTCTTCTGGTGTTCCAAGTCATTTACTCTCTTTCACAAGTTTTGCAATTAGTCTCTCATTCTCTCAAGTGCTACTTATTAATGTTTTAATGTTCCAGGTAATTTATTCTATGTCACAACTCACAAGTACTGTAATTGGTTTCTTGATGTCTCAACTATTAAATATTAAGTCACAAATTTATTAAGGAATATTTGTACTTTTAACACAGTTAACTCAAAATTAATATGTCACTAGGAAATAGAACCGCACTTCGTGCGGTTTTAAAAAAAAAATTTAGTATTATTTTTTTATTACTTTATACTTGATAAAACTGATAAAAAATATGAATTGATTTTTTTTTTAAAGATGAAACAGCCTTATAAAACTAATGTTATTTATGAAAGTTAATTATTTTTTGTTAACTTTAAAAATATATATTAATGTATATAGTTAAGTGTACACAACCTTTTCATAAATAAACATTATGTTCAAACTAATCAACTCTCCATTCTTCTTGGTATTAACAGTCTCCTACATTTTACAAAGTCTAACCCTTATCATCCAACTATTTTTGTCATTGTTTAACTCATGAAGAAAAGAATACTCCATGAAGCACACAATACAAAAAATTTAAATAAGTCAAAAAATAAACACAAGAACATTTCTAAAGAGGATGTTGGTTAAGTAATAAAAAAAAACCCAAACATAACAAATCTTAAATACTTAATATTTATATAGTTTGAAGAAGCCAAAAGACACTAAATAAAAGGTTGCATAATTAAATATGAAATTATGACAGTAAAATTAGGTTCTAGTGGTATTGGTGAGAGAAGATGAAAGAACATTCCTTCCTATATTAATTAGTTGATGTATTTTAAACCACTAAAGTTTAGTTGTTGGCTTAATAAAATAAATGAATGTTTCAAAACTATAATTAATTTATTATTAATGGTTACATATTATTGAATTTAAATAGAAAGAAGAAGAGACATGTAATCTTTTATAATCTACTAATTATTTTCTATTTTTAATATTTTGTAATGTAATTATTTTTTAATCTCAACCAATATATTAGATTATAGAGAATATAAAAAGATGAGAAATAATAATGCCACAAATCTTAACTACTTAATATTTATAGAGTTTGAAGAAGCCAAAAGTCACTAAACAAAAGGTTGCAAATTAAATATGAGATTATAGCATTAAAATTAGACCCTAATGGCATTATTGAGGGAAGATGAAGGAACATTCCTTCCTATATTAATTAATTGATATATTTAAGCCACTAAAGTTTAATTGTTGGCATAATAAAATAAATTAATGTTTGAAAACTTATAATTAATTATTATTAATGGTTACATATTATTGAATTTAAATAGAAAGAGGAAGAGACATATAATCTTTTATAATCTAATAATTATTTTTTATTTTTAATATTTTGTAATGTAATTATTTTTTTAATATCAACCAATTTATTAGATAATAGAGAATACAAGAAGATGAGAAATAGTGATGCCACATCACTTCCTCTAGTCCCAACTTTATATATATATATAGATAGATAGATATAGATTTTTAATATTTTGTAATGTAATTATCTTTTAATCTCAACCAATATATTAGATAATAGAGAATATAAAAAGATGAGAAATAATGATGTCACAAATCTTAAATATTTAATGTTTATGGAGTTTGAAGAAGCCAAAAGACACTAAATAAAAGGTTGCATAATTAAATATGAAATTATGACATTAAAATTAGGTCCTAGTGGTAGTAGTGAGGGAAGATGAAAGAACCTTCATTCTTATATTAATTAGTTGATGTATTTTAAACCACTAAAGTTTAGTTGTTGGCTTAATAAAATAAATGAATGTTTCAAAACTATAATTAATTTATTATTAATGGTTACATATTGTTGAATTTAAATAGAAAGAAGAAGAGACATGTAATCTTTTATAATCTACTAATTATTTTCTATTTTTAATATTTTGTAATGTTATTATTTTTTAATCTCAACCAATATATTAGATTATAGAGAATATAAAAAGATGAGAAATAATAATGCCACAAATCTTAACTACTTAATATTTATAGAGTTTGAAGAAGCCAAAAGGCACTAAACAAAAGGTTGCATAATTAAATATGAGATTATAGCATTAAAATTAGACCCTAATGACATTATTGAGGGAAGATGAAGGAACATTCCTTCCTATATTAATTAATTAATATATTTAAGCCACTAAAGTTTAATTGTTGGCATAATAAAATAAATTAATGTTTAAAGACTTATAATTAATTATTATTAATGGTTACATATTATTGAATTTAGATAGAAAGAGGAAGAGACATATAATCTTTTATAATCTAATAATTATTTTTTATTTTTAATATTTTGTAATGTAATTATTTTTTTAATATCAACCAATTTATTAGATAATAGAGAATACAAAAAGATGAGAAATAATGATGCCACAAATCTTAAATATTTAATGTTTATGGAGTTTGAAGAAGCCAAAATGCACTAAACAAAAGATTGAATAATTAAATATGGGATTATGACATTAAAATTAGGCTCTAATGGCATTGTTAAGGGAAGATGAAGGAACCTTCTTTCATATATTAATATTAATTAATTGATGATTTTAAGCCATTAAAATCTAATTGTTGGCATAATAAAATAAATGAATGTTTCAAGACTTATAATTAATTATTATTAATGGTTACATATTGTTGAATTTAAATAGAAAGAGGAAAAGACATGTAATCATTTATAATCTAAAAATTATTTTCTATTTTAATATTTTGTAATGTAATTATTTTTTAATTTCAACCAATTTATTAGATAATAGAGAATATGAGATGATGAGAAATGGTGATGCCACATCACCTTCTCAAGTCCCAACTTTATATATATATATAGATAAGATGATTTTCTCAAATGTATTGTTAGTTGGAAATAACTAAGATAATATTGTAAAGACAATTAGGATTACATGCAATGTTCCAATTGTTAAATTATTTAATGATTAAATTTATAACTTTGCTTTCATATTTTCTAAGTATTATATTCACAATTTTTTTTCTGAAATTTAAATAGACCTGAAATAATTAAAATTCTGAATAGAGTTGAATGTCCAAATCTGAATATTTTTTTTTTGTCTGAATAACTATAAATAAATATTAAGTTATTTATTTTTTAACTTTAAAAATCTAAAAACTAGCATTTTTACATTTGTGCCCTTATAAATTATAAATATTAAAACATAAATAAAATAATATATTATCATAACTTAAAGCATGTTCAATAGAATACAACCCTTTAATACTCTTAATTAGCATATGTTGACCGATTTGATTGTAGTTTATGATGTTTTATATCAAAATATTCATAAAAAAAATTATGAAGATAAATAATGCCAATTTGAAGAAAATAAAAAGATAAAACTAATAATAGTCTAGAACTATATTATCACAAGTTATAGAAATGGGTAATAATGTTAATTATTAAATTTTATTTGGGTAAAGATGAAAATTAATTAATTAGATATGGATACTTTGGGGGAATATTTTTTAATGATATTAACAAAAAAATTGGCTTGATAACTTAATGATATAATGATGAGAAATTTTCGTTAAGTTGAAAAAACAAATGAGCTTAATGACTTAATCAATTGAAAGTCAATTAAGTCATTAAGTCAATAAAACAAGCAGACCTTTACACTAATATAATCCTAATTCCAATTAATTTTTTCTGAGTGATTTTTTTTCAAGGGATGGCAGTTAAATTGAAATCAACAGAGAAAAAAATTTGGATCATGTGAAGCATAAGATTGTAGAGCGAGATCTAGATGCTAGATGCTTTGAATTGGGATCATGATACACATTGAAGAAAATCAAAGTGGTGTTAATGAAGATGCCTTAAAGGTGGATGGATTGAACATATATATAAGTACATGGGAGTCCCTATGTTACAATTAATGTAACATACACAAGCCACAAGAACCACACAAATTATGGGACCCACATACTTGTGTGGTTCTTGTGGCTTGTGTATGTTACATTAATTGTAACATAGCAAAATCCGTAGTACATATCTGTGTATGTGTACATAATTTATATATATGTATGTATGTAACTGGATGGATGCTAAACTTAAGAAATAAAAAATAAAAAAAAATCTTTTTGGCTAATTTAACTACTATTTCTATCATTAAATGGAAGACCTATGAATTTAGATTAGGAGAGACTTGTTTCAATTTAGTAATACATGATAATCTTGCGTAAATGATCAAATACATTTAGAAAATAAATAAATGTGGGTGTTAAGGTTCGATCAAAGGTTCCCATTGCTCTAAAACTAGATGAGACTCTTGAGTGGGGAAGAAACTAAGCACTATCCAAAGATCTAATAATTTATTAATATGTTTTAAATTATAAGACCTCCTCTTTATAGACTCAAAATCATTAAGGGAAAAGTAATGAAAAATAAAATGTTGGCTTGATGATTTTAGATTAGGAGAGACTTGGTTCAATCTAGTAATATAAGGCAATCTTACAAAAGTGATCAAATAAATTTTAAAAATAATAAATGTGGTTGTTGAGATTCGATCCAAGGTCTCCATTATTATTGTATTATAGCCATCTTGTGTTTATTTTAAATATGGTCACATTTATTTTAATATCTCTTTTAGAAGAAGCTTGAAGTATGCTTAAAAAGAAAATTGATGGGCTCGAACAGAATTGGGTTAGACCTATTTAGAAGACCTTAAGAAAAAAAAAGCACTACCTAAAAAATGTATATCACAAATGTTGTGTATTCAGTGAATCAAATCAAAAGGATAAAACGGCAGTGCTAACTTGCGTTTTGTGATGCTCGGTAACCTCAGCGAAACGACGCACAAAAACTGCGTTTAAATAAGTAAATGTATTGCTTGTTGCAACGACATGAAGCCTTGCCGTTTTGGAGTTAATGAAGCACAAGCTGAGCACGTGCAATCTAAAGGTTGTTAAAGAACCGTTATTGCACATGGTCCTCACGTGTGTTTCTGGAAAAGCCTCTTGAGTGGTTTATAAGCTGACATACGCAGCTGGAAACAGAGAGAGTGTTGAGAGACTGAGAGCATTGTAACGAGAGAAAGAAAGCTTGCAGTAACTCAGGGTTTTCTTGTTCTTATTGAGTGCTTGTTGATCTCTGTAATCAAGACTTGAGCCATATCAATAAAGCTGATAAGTTTGTTCCCCCGTGGATGTAAGTCAATGCAGATTGACTGAACCACGTTAGCTAGCTGTGTTCTGTGATTTCTTGTTTTCAGTTCGTTTCTTTGTTTGTTTCTAAACTCAATCTTAGTCTTAGTTAATTGATAATTAATTCATTAGCTTTCTGGTTGTCTTTGTGAGGCATCTTGTTGATTCTATTCCAAGATCCTTGGGGGAGTATTTTGTAAAGCTTCTGTTATCAGCTTATCAGAATCTTCAACAAATTCTAAAAGGCAATTTCCCAAATTTTTCATAATTCGTATCGAGATGACAACTATGAATGAGTTGGTGGTCCTACATGAGACTCGGGACAATGACGATGATGGTAACAACATTAGAATTGAAATTTTTGCGCAAAGAACTATGCAGGTAATTTTGGCCTCGAAAAAATGAAAAACTGAAATTTTTTCTTACTGGTTAAGACGGTACATTACTTACCTAAATGTTAATTTTAGTGTTTGTAAATGAATATTATTAAATAAATAATATAAGTATATAATAAATATTATTTTAAGTACAATGATAATATTAAAATTAAAATAATATTAAAATGACGTATACATTAATTTAATTAGTCAATGGTTGTAATTGTGATTGAACTGAAATTGTAACTTTAATTATCATTAGAATTAACAATGGAATCAGACTTGTAATTATAATTGTAATGGTAATGACAATCAAAATTGTTGATGGATATGAAATTGAACTTATAATTGGAATTAGAATTGCAATTGTAATTGAAATTGACATTGTAATGGTAATTGTAACTGAGATGAAGTTGTCATAGGAATTGTAATTATAATTCTAATATGAATTAAGGATAGTAAATATTTAGAATTATCCATAATATCCGCATTCATCCATATCTAATTTTAGCAGCTCTATATGGATATGGATAATTATAGATATTTGTGGATATTTAACTTCTTTTTCAAATTAAAAAAATATACAAGATATTAATAAGTTAGTAACATAATTAATAATGTATTTTTCATTCTAAAATTTTATTTATTTATATTTTTAAACTCATTAATGTTAAAAGCTAATTAAATTTATATTTTATAAAACAATAACAAATTAACATCGCCGAGGTTATTGTTCTGTTACGATTCTACCACAGTTGTGCCGTCGGCCATCACAAACAAAAATCAAGGTGGTAAAATAATCTGACACCCTTTAATTTATTGGGTAGGGCCCATGCTCACCTCCTCTCCCTTTGCCCGCTTCTTCTTTTTCAATCGAGTTCTGCTATCTAGCCATAAGGAAGAAAGAAGGACGACAAAAACGGTAGCATGTGCTGCCGTTTCATGCATCCTTCTCACTCTTCCCCATGGCCCGTAAATACATTAAAATAATGATTAAAAATGGCGCAAAAATAGTGTTTGAGCTCAATGAAATAAACAATGGCCGACTAATGATTAAAAATGGAGGCATTTGCTCGACGACACTCAACTCTACTCTACTCATGCAGTTGTTCCACAATTGAAAAAAAATAATGTGGCCATTTCCTTTTCCCAGGAGCCAGAACTCCAGTTTCGATAGCAAAAAAAAAATAAATAAATAAAATAAAACCAGCAGCTTGCTATTTGAAAGGTGAGAAATATGCATTCGATGTCGACGGGATTGGCATTTGGTTCTGACGACCACCACGCCAACATAGGCAGCTTTGCAGTTGATACATACAAGTGGCACAAATTGGCCATTGACCATTGAGAATGCATGGAATGGAAATTGTTCAGGTTTCTTTGCAATTGTGGAATAAGTATTTGGACTCCATTTGAGATAACAAAAAGCAGATTGCAACTTTGGATTAACAGAATTAATTTGTCTACAACACTGACAATAAGACACTCAGATCTTTTTCCATCCTCATCAGTTCTCTCCCTAATTGCTACAACTTGCACTACGACTTGATGAATGAATACAAATCTGCTGATCCAAGACTGTCCTGTAACTATCCATATCATTAGCAGGGCATCTACTAGACATGTCCAGAAAATCTTCTTTAACTACATATTAAAACCTATTTAACTATTAGAACCACATTAACAGCAGCATTGTTGACTGTAAGGTTGTGGCTTTTGTTCCATTTGTTTTAATAAGAGATCGTTGAAAATGCCCGATTTTGTGGTGACGGTCAGAGGAGAAGATACGGTCAGAGGAAAATATAATGTTTAGGTGAAAGAGAGATAGTGAGGCTGCGAGGGTGAGGGAGTAATAGAGACCTCTGAGACCTCTCACTGTTGTTGTGTGGTGAGGGAAAACAAAGTTGAGACCGACCTTGCGTTGAGACAGGAGAGAGAAATGGAGAATGTTGGGAGAGAGAGATCGAGAACCTTGCTGCCTGGTGAGGGAGACGCGTGAGATTTTTGCTGGATTTTTGTGTGCGTGTGTGTAGTGTTTGCATGTATGAACATGTGGCTTTTATACGGAAAGTTTTGTGCTCTCCTTTGTGTGAATGCCATTTTCCTTTTTTAAGTATTATTTTATTATTTTAAATGCCAAATTATAGAGTGAGAAGGACGCGTGAAACGGCAACATGAACCGTTGTTTCTGTCGTCCTTCTCACTTCTTTTCGTTCGTTTAACATTTTTCTTTTCAATTACCAAACCACTGATTTACATTAAATTTGTATCGAATGTTCTGAAATTCTTTTATAATTAATTAATTATTTATTCATCCTAATCTATTGCTGCATTTGTAGTTGTGGCCTTGTTTGGAACAATAATTAATATAAATATGTTAACTTAAAAGGTTTCTTGTTCAATTTGAGATGACAATATTCATAATACAAAGAGATTGGATGAAAATAATTGTATGAGTCAAAACAAATCACTTTAGGAGCTTATTACCTTACATTATTATGTAAGTTACATAATTTTTTTATAATCGTTTGATAAAAATTCAACAGTCGTAGATATATAAGGTAATAAAATCATGTTATTTCCACAACCGTTGGATTTTCATCAAACGGTTGTGGAAGAATTATGTACCTTACATTATGTAAGGTAACTAAAGCCATCACTTCATTATCCTACTATGTAATCAAACTGTCAACTTACATTATTAAAAAAAAAAAAGTTTATACAAGAATTTATAGATATATTATTATACTATTGTAGAAACAATGGTAAATAATCTCCATACTTTCCTTTTCTTTTATTTATTTCTTGATGTTGATTTATAGAATTTGTTGATATGTGAGTCTCAAATTTGGGTTTATGGCTAGAGCTGGAAAGGTTGAGTATGACATGTCATTTGCTAAGTTCTGAGAGTTGTATGACATTTGCCTACTGTCAGTAAATTGAATAAGTAATTGTTACATATGTCAGCTGTATTTTACAACTGTGAGTTGACTATTGTTGTAGATGTCAGCTGTATTTTACAGCTATGTGTTGACTTAAATACTATATTTTAAGAGATATAATCCCTAATTTTCAGGGACACTAATTTGCAATATCCTATCTGCTTTTACCATTTTGTTTCTAGGGTATAATGTATATAAATAGTTATTCTTCTCTATTGTATAAGATGAGAAAATGGAGATTAAAATAACTGAAGAAATTTGATTTTTTCACATGGTATCAAGTAGCTCTTTTGAATTGAGCCTCTGAATTTTTCTCCTCTTCCATTCTAAAGTCTTAAGCCTTCCAATGGAGAAGACAACAAACCCTACACAAGAATCTGAGATTTTCTCCAGTTCTGTAACAAGGCAGGACATTTCTTTGGTCTCCTTAGGTATCGAAAACCCCTTTTTACAAATAACTCTGCACAAGTTAAATAGCAGAAACGTTTTGCAATGGTCTCAATCCGTCACCCTATTTCTTCATGGCAAAGGCCGATTAGGGTATATTACAGGGGAAACCAAAGCCCCTGATGTCTTAGATCCTAATTATCCGCAGTGGGATGCTGAAAATTCAATGATGCAAGCTTGGTTGATCAACTCGATGGACGTGGATATTGGTAGGACTTATCTCTTCCTATCATCTGCGAAGGAGCTTTGAGAAGCTGTAACAGAAACCTACTCTGACCTTGGGAATGCGGCTTAGCTGTTTGAATTCAAGTCACAATTATGTCACCAGAAGCAAGGGAGTCTTTCAGTGACTCAATATTTCAATTCTCTAAACAATATATGGCAGGAATTCGACCTTTACTATGAATCGCAGTGGCATTGCTTCGAGGATACTATCAAATATAAGAGGATGTTGGATAAAGAATGTGTCTTTGATTTCTTTTATGGACTCAACAAAGAACTTGATGAAGTTCGTGGCAGAATATTGGGAAAGAATCCTCTACCCTCCATCCGAGAAGCTTTTGCTGAAGTGAGCTGAGGTGAGGCGTGAAGAAAGTCGAAAGAGAGTCATGATGGGACTGGCAAATGAACCCGAGACAGAGAGATCAACACTGGTGATTAAAAGGAAAGATCAGTTAGCCGACCAGAAGGGACAAAAACAGAAAGAACGTCTCTACTGTGACTATCACCACAGAAAATGACATACTCGAGACTTATGCTGGAGGCATCATGGAAAACCAGCAGATTGGAAACCAAAACGTCAGCAAGAAGCAAAGAGAATGGTGACACAGAAAACTAATCAATTTGCCCTCACAAAAGATCAATTTGAGATATTGCAATAGCTTCTCATATAAAATCAGCAATAAAAAAGAAATGACTTGACCTCCTTTAGTTGTAATGTAGTCCATACAAGTAACCCATCAACCCTTAGCATCCAATCCTTTGAAAAAGGTCATTGGATTGTTGATTCAGGGGCCTAAGACTATATAACATGGTCTTCTCAATTTTTCTCTAATTACACTCCATGTCCAGGTAATTATAAAAGTGAGGATTGCTGATGGATCATTATCTACTGTTACTGGAAAAGGAATAGTAAAACTATTAGATTGTTTGTAATCTTAAATGTAATCTTTTTTCAGTTAATAAACTTACCAAGGACACAAATTTTGTAGCTAAATTTTGTGGTTCTAAACGTCTATTTCAAGATCCAATCTTGGGGAGGATGACTGGGAATATGAAGGAATATGAGGGGCTGTATTATCTAGAAAATAAAAGACCCGTGAAAAGACATGCTCAGGTCTCTCAATGTGAATTTGTTTCTTCTGAAATAATGTTGTGTACTATAGGTTAGGCCACCCTAGCTTTCCATATCTAAAAACCTTGTTTCCTTCCTTATTTAAAAATAAATATTTGAGTTTATTATATTGTGATTTTTGTCAAATGGCTAAACAAACACGTGTTCCATTTCCTGCCCGTACTTATAAATCATCCCAACCTTTCTCTTTGATTCATAGTGATGTTTGTGGTTGCTCAAGGGTTAACAACCTGTCAAAAGAAAAATGGTTCATTACATTTATAGATGACCACTGTAGGACTACTTAGGTGTACCTTTTGAAGGAAAACCCTAAAGCTGGACAAACTTTTAAATAGTTCCATGCCATGGTAAAAACTCAGTTTCAAATTGACATTTGTGTACTCTGTACAGATAATGCAACTAAGTATTTCAATTCTATTTTAGAGAATTACCTATCACAATAAGGAATTGCTTATTAAAATTCTTATTCCCGAACACCACAATAAAATGGGGTTGCGGAATATAAAAACAGACACCTTTTAGAGGTTGCTATAACTCAATCTGCCAAGTACCTCCTCCCTTAGTCCAGACATTCATCCTAACCTACCTAACACCATAGAACTTAATCAACCAATAGTGTCACCAAGGAATGAATGAATAGAAGCCAATTCACATTTGAAGGAACCTGTAGGTGAGTTTCATGTCTATTCACGAAGGAAAAATAAAACTCAAGAGGTACAACCACTTATAAACCAAGTAGAACCAAGATATGAACTAAAGGTAGATCAAAATCCACCTACTAAATATGCTGAGAACGAAGCACAAAAGTCCACAAATTTGCCTATTGCAATAAAGAAATGAGTAAGAAATTGCACCAAACATCCTATCTACAAGTTTTTGTCACATGCAAATCTATCTAAGGAGTATATGAATTTTGTGGCTAATTTATCTAATACCATTGTTCTAAGAAACATCCATTAAGCCCTTGAGTCAAATGAGTGAAAGAAAGTTGTTCAAGAAGAAATGACAGCCTTAATAAAGAATAACATATGGAAGCGTATACCAAAACCTAAAGACAAGAGGACTGTGGGGTACAAGTGATTATTTACAGTCAAATATAAAGCTAATTGAAGTGTGGACAGCTACAAAGCAAGACTCGTGGCGAAGGGTTTCACACAAACCTATGAGGTGGACTACCTAGAGACTTTTGCCCTAGTGGCAAAACTTAATACTGTAAGGATCCTTCTCTCTCTTGCTGGAAATTTAGATTAGCCTTTCAACCAGCTTGATATCAAGAATGCCTTCTTGAATGGAGAATTGGAAGAGGAAGTTTACATGGATATGCCGTCTGGTTTTGAAGAAAAAGGACTTGCTGGAAGAGTTTGTCGGTTAAAAAGGTCTCTCTATGGCCTTATGCAGTCCCCTAGGGCCTGGTTCGATCGATTTGGAAAAGTCTTGAAAAATTATGGTTATTCTCAACGGCAAGCTGATCACACTATGTTCCACAAACAGTCTAAAGAAGGGAAGTTAGCTATTTTGATCGTGTATGTTGACAATATTATACTAACAGGAGATAACAAAGAAGAGTTAGAAGGATTAAAGGCAAAATTAGCTTGTGAGTTTAAAATCAAGAATCTTGGACCACTATGTTATTTTTTGGGACTGGAGGTAGTTAGAACAGCTAAAGGTATTCTAGTTACACAATGAAAATACACCTTAGATATGCTAAAGGATACTAGTATGATTGACTGTAAACCTAATGTCACACTAGTTGAACCAAATTGCAAGTTGGGTCTTGAAGAAAATAGTGCACTCGTTGAGAGGGGGAGATATCAAAGACTAGTAGGGAGATTAATTTATCTTTCCCACACTAGACTTGATATTGCTTTTGCGATTATCTTAGTGAACTAGTTTATGCACTCTCCAAGAGAAGCTCACTTAGTGACAGTAAACCGGATACTTCAATACCTGAAGTCAACACGGGAAAGGGACTTTAATTTGATAAGGGAGAAAAAAGGAATATAGAAGCTTTTGTTGATGTAGATTGGGCTAGAAACGTCATGGATAGGAAGTCTACAACATGTTATTATACTAAGGAGTGGGGAAACCTTGTAACTTGGATAAGCAAGAAGCAAATTGTAGTGGCACGAAGCAGTGCAGAAGTAGAGTTTCGAGCACTAACACATGTGGTATGTGAGCTTATGTGGATAGAACGTGTTCTTAAAGAACTGAAATTAATAAAAAACAGTCCTATGCAACTTTACTGTGACAATAAGGCAGCAATTAATATTGCTTATAATCTTGTCCATCATGACAGGACAAAATATGTGGAGGTAGACCGACATTTTATCAAAGAGAAATTAGAAACTGGAGTTATCTATTTGGTGTATATATGTTGATAAAAGGAATACCTGGACACAAGTTTGAAGAGTTTGTATGTAAGATGGGCATGAAGAACATCTATGCTCTAGCTTGAGGGGGAGTGTTGCAGATGTCAGCTGTATTTTACAGCTGTGTGTTGACTATTGTTGTAGATGTCAGCTGTATTTTACAGTTATGTGTTGACTTAAATATTAGATTTTAGGAAATATAATCCCTAATTTTCAGGGATACTGATTTGCAATATCCTAACTATTTTTACCAGTTTATTCCTAGGGTGTAATGTATAGAAATATGTATTCTTCTCTATTGTATAAGATGAGAAAATAGAGATTAAAAAAACTAAAGAAATTTGAATTTTTCACAGTAATACAAGTGGTTTAACACATGCATCACTTACTCTAGATGACATGATCATTTGCCATTTTAATTCGAATGGCTGTTCAGCCTATTAGTTTGAGCGAGAGTTTTTGGGTTCTTTGGCTAACAAACTCATAAACTAGTGGTTGATCTTTGATAGAACTTTCTAGGCTGATATCTCTGTATATAAAGAGGGTCTTGTAATTTGTTAACAATCTTCTTTTTCAGTTACATTCTTTCATCAGTTATGTATTCTAAAAACTAAAAAATAGTGAAATCTTGCTTCTCTTTTCACAGTGGATATAGGCTCAGTTTGTCCAAACCACTTAAATTCTCTTTACATTGTATCTTTGATTCTTATTTTGCTATCTGAGGCTAATTTTTGTTGTTTTGGTGATACACAAATAAGAAACACTTTGATAAAGCTTTCAGTTCTTGCAAAGTTTTGAGATCTAAAAGCATTGAGATTTTGTCTTAGAGAAGATTAAGTCAGCATCTTGCTGGTTTAATCACAAAAAACTGGTATGAGAGCTATTCTCTTAAGCTTTTGATTTTCAAAAATGTCAATGCCATAGCTTGTAGTAGATAAGTTTATAGGGGTATAATGGCTTTCATCTTTGGAGGCGCAAGATGAGCCTCCAAAGATACGAGCAATTCTAATTTCAAAAAATCTAATATTGAATTTTTTAATATATTTTATTAATGTAAGTTTTTAAAATTCATTTATTTCTTAATTTAAAAAATATTCTAATTGCATTATGTTTATAATTTATTAAATAAATAGATGATATCATGATTTTAATAAATAAAATTATAAATATCATAATTTTATAAAATGTATATATTAATTTTATTATGGATTATGATCTATGACTCTATGCAAGTTCAAGTTAACAATGAAGTTAATCTTTGAGAAAAAATTATAGTTGTTGTTGTTATTAAGTATTAAAAAAAATTAATACAGTAAGGTTTAACTTAGTAGTTAGTATTACGTATTCTTACTATTGTTAGTTTATTATTATTGAATACGGACTTGAGTTTTGAACTTTTGATTCTATTAAATTTGACTAAAAGCACATGAACTCATTGAATTTGACTAAGGGCACATGAATTCAAAAAGAGTAATAGGATTGAAAAAAGCATGCCAACAACTTGGATTGCATTCTTGAAAAAATAAAAGAAGAAAGCTTGTCGTGCTTTTTTCATTGGCATGGCACGACACAACATGCACGTGTCATACCGAGTTTAAGAAAAAAAAACTAGGTACGGCATGACACAAAGTACATGGTGGGCACTAATATGAACCTAGTTAAGAACTGACGCGACCATAATCAATTTAGTTCCCAAGATCGAATCTAAATCAGGAATGGAATGAAACCTCAACCCAATGCTTATTGAAAGCACGAACCTTGGTATGTGAAGATGCCACAATCAGCTATGGATGGTCTGATTGATAAATTAAGAGTTTGAACGCCATGGAAATCTGATAAGTTCAAAGAGTTCGTAAAGAACCAAAGAGAATTAACTCTCTCACCAATTGCATAAAAAAAATTCTTACATGTTTATTGGATACGAGTACTTTATATAGGATTGGTTACAAGAATTTTTGTAAATAAATCCTAACCCAAAAATCAAATCAGAATTTGAATCTTCCCTAACATGAAAGAATCTAAATCAAATCAGAATCCTAATCTAAGTAAATAGGAAAGAATTTAAACCAAATCATAATCATAATCTAAGTAAATAGGAAAGAATTTAAATCAAATCAGAATCCTAATTGGCTTAAATGCCTTACATCAATTAAATGGAAACTAGGCGATTAAAATAAAAATAATTGATTTGTTTCCTTAATAGCCTCCTCAAGAAACTGAAAAGTATCTGAAAAAGGAAAATAATATATTTTCCTGCCATAATGTGCAAACCAACTCCCTATTTCATGGAAGTGATTATTTGGAAACTTCAAGAGCCTGAATCATGCATTTATCATGTGCGATTCCTTCAATTGGCCTCCATGAATTTGATTGAGCCTAAATTGCTTGAATCAATCCATTAATCGCTTATTTAAATTTCTTTACTCGAGCTCTTGTAACGGGTTCGACAGAAACTTGAATAGGATTTGAATATGCCTCATCCCACTTGCTTGTGATAGTTTTACCCTTAATCTCATCAGGCACGGCACGACACAAGTATGAGCACGCATGAACCTTTCTTTGGTGCCCATGAGAGAAAAATCGTAGACTTCTTATCCTAAATCATATCAAAACATCCTACTGCAAAGTGGTCTTCTACAAAAGGAAAAAAAAAAGTAGTTGTCATTTCGTATAAATTGTAAATTAAAGGTGGTGCAGAGCTATTATCTTAAATTTTTGGGGGTCTAGCTACCTTATAACGGTGATAAGTAATCCCCTTATTTTATCTCTTAGAAAAGCTATCGTTGGATTAAAACTCTTGTAATCTAACGGTTAAAATATAATAGGTTAGATGGAAGAGGTTAAGTGCAACCGGCTTTTCTGGTAGCAATACTTTTTGGTCTCCGATCCACTAACGTCCATTAAAAACAAAAAGAAAAAAAATTGTATTTTGTTCATGTGTAACTGAGAAATTCTGTGGCTAGCTCCCAATTACCATCAACCATGTTCTTGAAATCGCGTGCTCTCACCCTTATTGTTTCACGTTCAATCACAACCTTTTCCCTTTCTGTTTGTTTATTTTTTTCCTTGGATTTGTTCTTCAGTAGCTCGTTGAGCTTGCCCCACAAATGCCTTATTGATGACTCTTCTCCAATTTTTTCAAGCTCTTCGTTTTTCGGTCTGTGATAGTCATTTTCAGCTTGTATCAACTTCTTGTCCATTTTACAAACATGTCTGTAACAAATATAATTAAGCGAACCCAAAACATAAAATGCTACATGGCTGCATCCTCTTTCTTGCCAATTCATCCTCGTAACGAGCCATCTTGATTTTGTTTGTTTGTTATACTGACCTAAATTTATTTGCTCGTCACAAATTACCATTTGCCTCTCCTTACCATAAACAAGAAAAAATTTCGTTAACCAGAATGTTTCAACTATGTTCCAGAGGCAACATAATCAATAATTACAAGCATAAACCAATTATCTTATGTAAAGATCAATTATTTTAACCTCCAAATTAAAAGACTAATTTACAAAAGGCTATGGAAGGCAATTAATACACGAAGGAAATTGTTCCAGAAATTAAATGTGAATACTACTTCAGAAAGTATAAAAAAATGCCATTAAATTTATTTCTTCAAATTCACACAACCTTTATGCTCGAAAGGACGTCTATAATGCTAAGGCGCGCTGCCGAAAATCAAATGTTAATCCTAAACTTCCCCAACTCTAACATGTTAAACAACTTCAATGCAAGAAATTTAATTTATGAGCCTAATCGATAAACAATCCCACTTGTACAACCAAGACATGTTAAACACTACATATATAAAACTTTGCCAAAAATATCCGATAGGCATCCAATTGAAATGAACAATTTGCCTAAGCTTGAAAGCAGAAACAAACCGCTGGTTCATACATCTCCAATATTATATTCTTCTAACAGACCGCTTTGGAACAAGCAAATTATTCTTTAAGAACCTCAAAGACGAATAATAAAGCCAGTTCAAAAGTAAGCATCTTTCATTTTTGGCTTGAACCTCCATAGCCTTATATTCAACGGCCTTTGCACATAGTTCTGCTTGTTATGCCTCCCCTTGCTTCTTCATAAATTCAAATGCCTATCACAACATGGGTGTGTGTAAATCACCAAAATAAAGCAAAAAAATCCCATGTATAAGGATTTAAATTTAATAATACAAAAAATCAACTGAAATTCGATTACTTCTTCACATTGAGATGATCTCCCTCAAAAGCTTGGCACCTCGCCTAAGGGCTCCAGGTCGAAGCGGCAAGAGAGGGTTGCCTTGGGATTATCATTCCTTAGCCTTGCACGGTAGAGCGAAGCGGACTCATCTCAATTGCCGCTGCAAATCACTAAGGCTATTTCGATGGTTGAGATTGGCTAGATTGAGAAGATGTGGCAAAGGAGAAGCGGAGATGTTCAAAGGGCCCAAAAAGCGGTGTTGGATTGGGAACTAGTAGAAGCGAGGTCGTCTTATAGTGATGATGTTAGCCATTTTTTTCTTTCTTTTTCTTTTCGCCAAGACTTGGAGTTCTTTACCTTTCAGCAGTAAATAAATTGATCTTCTTCAAGACATTATTTGATAACATTACATGTGAATTTTAGTCCAACAGAAATTGGTATGGATCCAAAGAGTTGTTTGCAACGTACAATTGCATGTAACGAGTTCTTGCATTCAAGAACGTCTTATCTGTTTCTAACTGGTTACTTGTAATTGCGTACCACACAATTGTTAAATTTTTTGTCACCGGCTTCTAACTTGTTTATCAAGTTACTCTCCATTTTCTATATGTATGTTTTCCAACCGTTAGATATTATCCAATGGGTGGTTCGTTAAAGACAAAATTAGGGGATAACGTATCACGGATGCAAAGTAGCCGGCTCCATTTTTGGTGGCTAATTATATTTTTGACATCTAATAGATGGTTTGCAAGATAAATTCCTAAAAAGATTTTAATGGTATAGTCTTTAATTATTATATTTATGTTTTAGTATTATTGATTTACTGTATTTCTTAACCATTAATTGTGCAGTTGCCATAAGCTGAATTTCGACAATTCCTCTTCTTTTAGCTCATTCTGATGCAATTTAAAATTATCATTCAGGTCAATATATTGAGAAGGGTGAGACTATTTACAATACAAAAAATATTCTGCACATTTTTATTTTAATAAATTATTCTATTACAAAAATACACATCATATGAATTACTAATAAGGACTCTTTCTTATAAATTAACATTATATAATTACTCTAAATACTCATATAGCACACTCACTGTTCAATATATAATTCTTTTGGCATAAGCCCTAAAAATTTTATTTCCAATCTCTTAAACAATATTTAGTTAAAGTAGGAGCTAGGAGCAAATGAATACTTTTAATATATTTTGAATATATTTTTACTTTTCATTTTTTAAAATATTTTTTACAGTCTTCTCCTTCTTCTTTGTGTTATTTTCTTCTTTCTTTCTTTCCTTCTTTTCTTTTTTTTTTCCCTTGTTGGGCCAAATAACCATTTTTTTCCAATTGTTGGGTTAAAAATTTGGGGTTTAAAAACCAATGCTGGACATATTATTTAATAAACAAAAGCTAATAAATAAAACTTATGTTAAAAAATTTCTTTAGAACATACTTTGATTCCATTGCTTTGTATTCTAAATTATTATTAATTCATTTTGGATGTGCTAAATAGTTTGATTGGTGTTTTGAGTAAATTAATTTAGCAAGTTTCAGTAAGGTCCTTTTTGGTATTTTAAAGTGTGAAGAAAATAAAACTTAATCTTTTTAAATTTAGCACATGAGTATCCAAGGTGATAGATTATTTAGACTAAGTTTTAGAGTGCAAATAGCCTGTCTTACTGAGAACAAGCTTCATAATTCAAAAATATTAAACTGATAATCATTGTAGTGCCGTGCAATGATGAACTTTTAAGACAATGTTTCTAATAAATGGAGTTATAAAATTGGGAACGGTTGAAAATTGGAATAGGACTAATATGTTCCAAATTGAAACTATTTATGCGATAAAGGAATTTACTAACACCAAAGGATCTTATTGATATTTTGGACATAAAAGAGCTACCAATTTAATCCGAACCCGGCCCAAACCTAGATGAACCCAGGGAATAGCTAGGCTGGCTTCAACCCATTCTGGAGCAAATTTATTTGGAATTCAGATGCAATTTAATGAACCCAGACGTATCCCGGCCCGAGTCTGGGTTTTTGTAAGCCCATAGATACAGAATCTAGACCCGGAAGCTTTATTTTAATATTAGTTTTTTTAGATTATATAATACAAGGATCCCCCTAAGTTACAATTTTTGTAACTTACAGCCTGCGATTTGACTAACTAGCCAATAAAAATCTGCCACATGGATAAAAAAGAAAGAAAGCATAACTGGTTGAAACGGTTGCAGACCGGGTTGACTGAAAAAGTCAAGCCAAATGATTGACTGTTGCAGCCGGTTGCAATCGATTAAACGACTTCGTTTCACAATTGAATCCCTCACCTCTTAAAATAAAAAAAACATTGACAAGGTTATCTCCTCCAACCAGATCCCATCCGTGGAAAAGTCCACCACCAAGAGAAGCCGAAGCTGCATCTCCTCCAACGACCATCCTACTCAAAATCCACCATCGAATTTTCTACAAACTAGGCTTCAATTAATGCAAATGGACTTGCAAATCAAAGTGGCGCAAGCTGTTCACTTCTTGAATGACAAGACCGAATCATGTAACCGGGTGGCAGCAAATTAGTGGCTCATTTAGTTTCGACAAACCAACGTTGCTTGGGAGGTCGCAACCTCTATCCTCTCCTCCGATCTCCAGTTGTTGCTAGCCAATTTCAAAGTCGAGTTCTTGGCTACTCAAATTCTTAAGAGAAAGATAAATTTCTAGGGTTTTAATTCTAGTTTTATGATAAATTGCTGAGCATAATTTGATTTTCTTGCATTTTTTAATCAATCAATTACCGATACATGTAATTTACTGGAAATTTGCAATTCTCTGCAGGCAGCTGATCAACAACAGTAATGGCCTCTTTAATTTCTATATTCATTCTTCCTTAATTTACTCATGGTTTGGAGATCTATAGAATTGGTTAATTAGATCAAATCCCATCTCTTATTTCGTCAAACATTTACCAAATTTCTATTCTCCTCCACAATCCCTAAATCATTCCCTCTCCATTTCTTAGTGATTTTTGCCTTCTCAAACGATGATGAAAGGTGAAACCTTTTGGTCGGTTGCCCATCAGTTATTCCTAACCAATTCAGCCGGTTTCCATTTTGTTATTACTGCTGCATAAATTAAACGTCAACCGTTGGATTGAAATTGAAGATATTTAATGGTTGATATTAATCAGAATGTAAGATACATTAAACGCAACTTAGGGATTGCCATAATACAAATAGAAAAATACAAAAAAGGCCCAAGTGCCCTGGTTGCATTCATAGCTACAGCTGCCAAAGCCAAACATTTCCTCTCTCAATCTCTTTTCAGCTCTTTTCTTCATCAAATTAAATCATCGTCGTCATCGCTTCACTATCTTTGCGGTTGTGTTCATCTCATCATCAGCCATCATTTCTTCTTCTTTGTCACAACCAGTAACAAGTTGTGATACGAGTTGAACTGCACCTTCGCTAATTATGATCGTGTCTGTGTTTAATGTTCATCATCACTAGCTGCTATCGCGACCAGTAACCAGCCCCGATACAGGTTGAACTAGCTCGCCTTCGCCGTTCGTGTTGCTTCGTGGGATGTTAATTCCTTGAAGTTCGCTTTGAAACTTTAAGTTTTAGAATTTAGATTGCGTATTTGTATTTGATTTTTTTAGAACCTAGATTTGTATTTATATTTGATTTAGATTTATTCTTTTTTTTTTAAAAAAGAAACTTTAAACAGGTCGATTACAAAAACAATCTTTTGATTTCATTCTCTGAACTTTACAAGCAATTTGGGTTTAAAACTTGCAATCTGGGAATCTGAATTTTTCTGGGTTGAACCGAACCGAATTTGCATTGGAAAAAAACCTGGTTCATAATTGGGTCTAGTACAACAAATTGGCATCTGGGTTTGGAATCGAGAAGGCCAAACCTAGACCCAGACCTAGATTTTGGCATCCCTACACAAGGCATTTATTACTCATGGCTCAATCTTCTTACTCTTCTTGTTCTTCACTCACCACTTGATCCCTAAACCATATCACCTTTAAGGGTATTTATAGTAAGTGAAAGCAAAATAAAAGCCACACAACTGAAAAATTAAAAAGAAAATTACCTCATTCTAAACTTACCATTAATTTCTTAATGATCACCAAATTTTACAACTACCACCACCAATTATTCAAGATATTTGACCAAAGATAATTGTAGATAAATTGAGAAAATATTCTCTTTTGTTGGATTTATTATTTAGGCTCATGAAATTGGTGTTGGCCTTTAAGTAAGAACAATTCTCAAAACCCAATAATCTAAATACAATTAGATCCCCTCTAGAATAGTTAAGAAAACGCTCTCTCAAAATTCTAGGTAAAAGCTCACTATTGAAATGCTCTCAATTTCAGAATTTGGGATGCTTTTAGCTCTCTTAAATGAAGCTCTATTGATTATTGGAATGCAGCAGGAGTGGGAGCTGTGATTAGAGACTCTAATGGAAAGATAGTTGCGGCTGGGGTAAATCAGAACCTCCTAAAGGGGTCACTAGGCTTGGGCAGGGCGGTGCTGGGGCCTTGGTGGCTAGAAAGGCGGATGTATCCTCTTTGATTATTGAGTCTTGTTAGAGAAGCTCATTGTGCGAGCAAAGTAAGGAGCGCACAAGCTAAGGAAAACCCGAGCAATTTGGTGACGTCCGATGAATGTAAGCGGAATGACGCCACCAAGTAGTTAACCGTGTGATTACTCTGTATATCGAGCTGTGGTTATGCATGTGTTGATACTACTGAATTAGTTAGTCATTAGCTTTAGTAATCCTTGAGCTTTGAGTATAAATAAGTTGTAATCATAACATTTCTCTCTAAGAAAAAATAAATACAAGAAATCCGAAAGTTCTCTGGATATTTTCTGAGATATTTTCTCAGCAACCAAACAATATTTTCTCTCAATTTCTTACATGGTATCAGAGCCAATATGGCTAGTTCCAGCAACACAACAACACTTTCAAATTCAACAAATGCAAATCAACCTTCACAGATCTCATTCTCATTTAGTAATCCAATAAAGCTAGATCGATCTAATTTTCTAATATGGAGAAAACAAGTTCTTACATCAATCAGAGGAAATCGGCTTGAAGATTTCATATCTGAAAATCAGATCATACCAGAGCAACATATCATTCAAACAACAGCTGATGGATCAGTGCAGAAAGTAGATAATCCAGCATACATAAATTGGAGAGCTCAGGATCAAATACTACTTGGCTGGCTGTTATCATCAGTTAATGAAGGTATTCTCAGTTCTATTCTTAATTGTGACAATTCACGAGATGCTTGGAGATCTATTGAGAAACAATTTGGAGCTCGTGATCAATAATGCAACTTCGTTATGAATTGAATGTACTTAGAAAGGAATCCATGTCTGTTGAAGAATATTGCTTAAAAGTCAAAATATTAGCTGATAAACTTGCCTGTGCTGGTAGTCCTATGTCAGAAAGGGATCTGTTAATGCAAGTTCTAAATGGATTAGGGACTGGTTATCTAGATCTTGCATCTATTATCACAGCTAATAAGATGTCTTATGATGATGCTTATACCTTACTGTTAACACATGAGGCACGATTAGAACAAAGTCAGACCAATCAGAATACTAAAGTCATGTTCAATGCTAACTATGGAATGATGAATTCCAATTATTCTCAAGTCAGAGGGAATAATAGAAGAGGAGGTTTTGGTTATAGAGGATATCGTGGAAAAATTCATAATGGAAACAGAAATGCTGGAAGAGGAATGATGTTTAATACATATCCTAGAGGTTTTAATAACAGTGGTCATAATTTTGGAAGAGGCAACTCTATGCCAATGCAGCTTCACAAAGTCTTATCACATCCTAAGCCTCATGGTCAAGGTTTTGTGTCAGCTGGAACTGAATCAGATGATAACATTCCTGTTTGTCAGATATGTCATAAGTCAGGGCACACAGCTGATGCTTGTTGGCACATATATATTGAGAATTATGTGCCACAGTCAAGGCATTTTGGCAGAGGAAGAGGACCTAAGTCAGCTTATATGACTACATTTGACTCACATGCTGAGCTTGCACCATATTTTGATGATTCTTATGCTATGAACTGCTCAAATTATCAGTCTTACAATCTGGATCCAGTGACATATTCTTCTATGCCTCATTGTTCATCTGAAATGTCTTCTGCACCTGGAGCTACTAGAGCTGCTTATCTTGCAAATTTTGAAGGGTCTGCTGATGAATGGTGGTATCTTGATAGTGGAGCAACTCATCACTTAACCAACAACATGGCTAATATGCAGGTCAGAGAGGAATTCAATGGTTCTGATCAGCTTATCATTGGAAATGGACAAGGTTTGCCCATAACTCATGTTGGTGATGCCAAATTTGTTTTTAAACCTTCATTTACTCAACACAAACACCCACACATAGTACTGAAAGATATTCTTCTTGTCCCTTCAATTACCAAAAATTTATTGAGTATTTCTAAACTCACATCTGATAACCATTTGTCTGTTGAATTTCTTGGAAATATTTGTTATGTGAAGGATGCTCTGAAGGGGGAAGTTCTGCTGCAGGGTATTGCTGAAAGAGGATTATACAGGCTGTTATTCAAACAATACTCATTCTCTAAATCATCTTTTCTATCTCAGATCAGTTCAAATAAGCCAATGTCAATGCTGTCATGTTTTCATTTTAATTCTATAACTGATGTTAATAATGCAGATTGTAGCCATTCAAAATCTTGTTATTCATCTACTGCATTATCTTGTACAACATCAGTGAATAAGATTGCTTTGTTTCATAATAGATTTGGTCATCCCAATCAATATATCTTAAAGCATGTTCTCAAAAACATCAAGTCTGCAAATTTTTCTGATAATCAAATAACACAAGCACTGCAATACATCTGTGAAGCTTGTCAAATGGGCAAAGGCCATAAGCTTCATTTCCCTTCATCCACAACCAAAACAACTAAGTTTTTAGAACTGATACATACAGATCTCGGGGTCCTTCACCTGTTTACACTAGAGATGGATATCACTATTATATCAGTTTTGTGGATGATTTTAGTAGGTTTACCTGGATCTACCCTCTAAAGTTTAAGTCTGAAGCTCTAAGAGTCTTTAAGCTTTTCAAAACACAGGTTGAAAATCAGTTTCAAACCACCATTAAGCAGTTACAATCTGATTGGGGGGGTGAGTACAGACCTTTCACTGAGTTCTTAAATCAGTGTGGTATCATTTTTAGACACTCCTGCCCATACACTCATCATCAAAATGGATTGGTTGAAAGAAAACATAGGCATATTGTTGAAATGGGACTTACACTGCTAGCTCAATCTAAATTACCCTTTAAATTTTGGTGGGAAGCATTTCATACAGCTGTGTACATCATAAATAGATTGCCTTCTGTTGTTCTCAAACTTTTGTCTCCCTATGAGAAACTTTTTAAACACCAACCCAACTATGATATGCTTAAGTGTTTTGGTTGTGCATGCTATCCTTACTTGAGGGATTATAACCAACACAAATTTGACTATCATTCCAGCAAATGTATCTTTCTAGGATATAGTTCATTACACAAAGGTTACAAGTGCTTACATCCTTCAGGTCATTTTTACATAGCAAGACATGTCATATTTGATGAACTCACTTTTCCTTACTCTACTGATTCTAGCTTTCATCGTTTCACTGAGTCATCATTATCATCTCTTTCTTCTACTTCCTTTTCTCCTCAGCAAATATATCATCTTTCCACTTTGCCTGTTGTTCAATCATTTACTGAAAACAGCACTGGTTATTCCTTGTCTGCAAACCCTGACAGCAACAACTCAACTCACTCAGAAAATCCTGCACAAACAACAAATGATCAAAATTCACAGCAAGTAAGTTCTCAAACTCATCTACCTGTTAATACACAACATTTCTTATCTGCCTCTGCTTCTGATAATACAACATCATTAACTCATACTGTTGACTTACCTCAAATACAATCCAACATTCATCCTATGACCACCAGAAGCAAATTTGGCATTTTTAAACCAAAAGTGTATGCAGCCATTCTCACTCACAAAGAACCAGATTCAGTACAAGAAGCTTTGAGTGATTCCAGATGGGTGAAGGCTATGCAAGATGAGTATGATGCCTTAGTTCACAATAATACTTGGTCCCTGGTTCCTAAAGAGACTGATCAACAGATTGTGGATAATAAGTGGGTGTATAGGATTAAATACAACACTGATGGGAGTGTAGCCAAATACAAAGCTAGGCTTGTTGCCAAAGGTTTTCAACAAATTGCAGGGGTAAACTACTTTGAAACTTTTAGTCCAGTTATTAAACCAGCAACTGTCAGAGTGGTATTAAGCTTAGCAGTGATGAACAAATGGAAAATTAGACAAGTTGATGTCAATAATGCATTTCTCAATGGGGATTTGACAGAAGAAGTTTATATGTCTCAGCCAACAGGTTTTATTGACAACACAAAGCCTGGTTATGTGTGTAAATTGCACAAGTCTCTTTATGGACTTAAACAAGCTCCTCGAGCTTGGTATGATAAACTTAAGAACTGCTTGCTGCAGTGGGGATTCACTAATACTACTTCTGATACATCTCTGTTTTTTAAAAGGAGTCATACTTCCATGATTCTTGTGTTGATATATGTGGATGATATCTTGGTTACAGGTCCTAGCAGCGCTGAATTAGAACATTTTATTGCAACACTAAGCTCAACTTTTGCCTTAAAAGATCTTGGCATTTTATCTTATTTTCTTGGGGTAGAAGTCTTATATGATGAAGATTGCATATTTCTGTCTCAGAGGAAATATATCAGAGATTTGTTAGCTAAGGTTGATATGATTAATTGTAAGGGCATTGATACTCCTTTAAGCACTGGTCTGAAGTTACAGAAGTCTGTTCAAGGACAGCTTGGTCATTATCTTGAAGATCCTACATACTATAGAAGCATTGTTGGAAGCATGCAGTATCTGGTTTTAACAAGACCTAAGATTGCTTTTGCAGTTAACAAACTCAGTCAGTATGTATCTGATCCTACACTACAGCATCTCATGGCATGTAAAAGGGTTTTAAGATATCTAAAGGCCACTCAGGACTATGGTTTAAAGTTCATCAAAGAAGGCAATATGGAGCTTACTGGATTTACAGATGCTGATTGGGCATGTGATTTAGATGACAGGAAATCAGTGAGTGCATATTGTATCTACCTAGGTAATAATCTTATCTCATGGTCTTCTAAAAAGCAAGGAGTAATAGCTAGGTCAAGTGCCGAGAGTGAGTATAGGGCATTGGCATCAGCTAGTGTAGAATTAACTTGGTTGCAGTCCTTGTTTGCTGAAGTTGGAGTATGCTGCACAGCTAAACCTATTATTTGGTGTGATAACATTAGTGCAGCTGAATTGGCCAAGAACCCAGTTTACCATTCTAGAACGAAACACATTGAGATTGACATACACTTTATTCGCAACAAGGTTCTTAATAAGGAGCTCAGCATTCAATATATAGCAAGTGCAGATCAAGTTGCAGACATAATGACTAAACCTCTTTCCTTCATACAGTTTAATTACTTGAGGGCCAAACTCAATGTTCACTCTTGTCCTTTGAGTTTGAGGTCATTAGAGAAGCTCATTGTGCAAAAGAGGAAGTGTTCTTCGCACAAGTTAAGGAAAGGCCAGTGGTGACGCAGGATGAATGTAAGCGGAATGGACGCCACCTCACCTTAAGTAGTTAACGATGCAGTGTGACTACTCTGTATATCGAGCTGTGGTTATGCATGTGTTGATACTACTGAATTAGTTAGTCATTAGCTTTAGTAATCCTTGAGCTTTGAGTATAAATAAGTTGTAATCATAACATTTCTCTCTAAGAAAAAATAAATACAAGAAATCCGAAAGTTCTCTGGATATTTTCTGAGATATTTTCTCAGCAACCAAACAATATTTTCTCTCAATTTCTTACAAGTCTGATTGTTTAGAGGTGGTCCAGCTAGTGAACAACACCAAGGGCAGCAGATCAGAAATTTTTTGGACAATTCTAGCAATCCAAAACCAGATGAAGATCTTCGAGAAAGTGGTTGTAAATCACATTCCAAGACATTGTAATGCTTGTGCCCATTACCTTGCTAAGATAGCTTTGGGGAAAATCTCTCCCTGTATGTGGCTGGGAAATATTCCAGCTGATTTGTATGGTATTATCAAGGTGTTGTGATTAATGAAAGGTTTACTTTCTTTTCAAAAAAAAAAAAAACTGAAGCTCTATTCATTTCAAAAAAAATGAAGCTCTATTTATAGCCCGTTGGTAGCTTGGAGCTTGATCCTGTTTATAGACAGTTAATAAATGAAAGAAATCGAAGCTAATTAATTACAATAATACAAGACTACAGAGAATAGCATACGTGTTATTCATTTTTCTTCTTCTCTACTTGATTTGATCTAATGGACCCTATTCGCTGTACTTTACAAATGACCGTTCATTCTCGTAGCTTATGCAATCCCTCATTCTCATCTTCAATTCACCCAGAGAGTTCCATATATATAATGTTGTTGAGTCACCATTTTCCTTGGTGAGTCGGTTTCCATATAAAAAAGAAATAAATTTTTGAAATTTACAGCACATGAGACGTCATGCCCTACCTACAACCACTTTCTGTTCATTTCTTGACTGTCAAATTCTTGAAATTGGACGAAACACGTCCGACATACAACTCCGATGAATGGTATTTATCTTCTGCCTTTTCAGAAAGATTCGATTATATAATCAAGTAAAAGAACAATAGAAAGAATTAGATTATTAATAAGGTTAAAAAACAATCACAGATTGTTATTTGCTTAACTAAATGAACTTATTATTATTTATTTTTTCCATCGATTCTCATGAAAGTCTATACTTAAGTGGAGCATGTTATTGGATTGCATTTGGTGATTTTGATGGGACTAGCTATTTGTTTTTTCCTTTTGTTTGACATGTGTGATGTCTTCCGAAATATCGATTGCCAAATTTCGCCAGTAGTACAGGGTGAAAGAATATTTGAATCTTAGGGGTTTAAATGAAACTCTTGGCTTTGCTAGCGCGAAGTTATTTATCAAATTATTAACTTATACATAAAGGCCATTAATTAGTGTTTCATCTTAAAGTGCAATCTTGTTCAAAATTTTTTAAGTTTATTCTTTGAGTTTTATTGGTATTTTAAAATACAAAGTCTTCAAGGCATAGCTACTATATCCTCTCCTTCTATCTCATATTTTCTTCATTAATTTTTCTTTTCGAAACTATTGTACCTAGAGTGCAACCTTACAACAATATCATTATATCCCGGAGCTCAATCCATTTTATTTATATCGTTTTTGCATCGAGAAATCTTTCTAGAAGAGCAGAAATTTGTTTTAAGGACTAATTCGAACATGCCTTGACAAATTTACGATTGTTGCTAAATGAACAGTTGATCAATAGTATTAAGGGTAAAAGCCCATTTAGTCCTCGTATTTTAAGATTAGTACTAGTTTAGTCCCTCTATTTTTAAAAATACCTCAAAACACCCTTGACGTCACCTCCGTTACTATTAATTCTAGATTCATGAGGGTAAAAATGTATTTTTCTTGTTAAAATTTAAAATTAAAAAAAATTATTACGATAACCTTGATTCATAATAGTAAAATCGAATTTTCACACTTATATTCTTCAAAATCCTAGCTTTAAGAACTTAAATGACTTGCATTTTTAAAGCTCTTAACAAATTTTCTCGCTATAAATTTTTTCTATTGGAAGTGTAGTCTTGCGATAGATGTCAAAACTGTCAAAAGAAATTGGCTTGCTCGATACGTGTTATATTGGTCTTATTTATTTATTTATTAATCTTCCATGTGTATTTCAGTGAAAAGAAATCATTATTTGTTTTCATTTGAATGGGTATTTCTTCACAAAACTAAAATTCCATATGCCAAAAGTTTAAAGTTTTTTTTTCTTAATTTTTTTTGACCTTTTTTAACCCCTTCATGGTTGTTTCGTAGCTTAATATTAGTAGTGGAATGGATTTGTAATTGAAAAGAAATTATTTTAACTTCACTTGATTGAGTATTTTTTGGAAAAAAAAATCATAATCATACAAAGTTTTATAATGTCGATTTTGTATTTTATGAATTCATATGTAATAGTTTTAAGTTTCTAATTTTTTTTCTTCATCTTTGTGTTGCCAGATTCAAAATGAGTCAAATCAGCATTTCAGTTCGATTTTTAGGCAAAGATGTGGAGGATGCTTATGATCTTGATTGCTTGAGTCTTGTATCCCTTATCAACGATGTCTTGAATAATGTCTTTGGACGGCACAAGCATTATGATGAGAACTTTAAGCTTATTGGCATTATCCCGTGGTCCAATGAAGGGATTGAATTGAACAATGATAAAGACTTCCAAAATTTGAGGTATTTTTAATAGCTTTTTTTTTTTAATTTTAAATTTTGACAAGAAAAATACATTTTCACCCTCATGAATTTAGAATTAACAGTAACGGAAGGGACGTCAAGAGTGATTTGAGACATTTTTATAAATAAAAGGACTAAGTAGGCACTAATATTAAAATATAGGGACTAAATGAGATTTTACCCATAGTATTAATAAACAATGAAGTGAACAGTACCAAAAACTATTATTCATGTTTTGAACTTTTAATAAACAATATGAATTCATATTTCCAACATATACATCATCATTACCTTACTTGCATGTTGTTGCTGCCGATCACTTGCACCATCGAACGTGCCTCGTGAATCATTTTATTTGTACCGAGCCCTATCTAAATTAAATTTCTAAATCAGCCACTACGTCAGATAGTTTAGCAATCAGATGACCTATTGTTTAGATATGGTGAATCAATCTGAGAGTTCTACTGTTTGTAATGCTATTGTTTTTGCTTTGAACTGCAAGTTTAATAGGGTGATTATGCATTTAGCCATCCTCATTGTACTATTAATATCGAATTGACGAAAGAATGCCATAATTGTCACCCTGTGTGGCTGTTTCTTGTAACTACAAAAAGGTTCCCAAATCAAATTCCACATCAAAACAATCTTAAAAAATTAAATTAAACAACTGTTAGCTTTACTTTTTGCACTTTATCCCATTCTTTTCCATTTTCTTGCACAATTACAAACAAAGCCTCAACGGCCAGCATCCTCAAAAATAGTCCGTATCTTCAGGGGGGAAAAAAAGTCACATTGTAAGGTACCTAAAATCAATTGATTCTATATATTTACGGAACCTACTGGTGTGTCCATGAAAATTCCTAATTTTTTCATTATTAAATGTCCAATATCTTCGCTTGACACGGTTGATGTGGTAGGTACACACCTCTTCTGACTTCCATAAGAAGGATGAAAATTATATAATTGATCACCCACGTGAAATGGTTTCATGTTCATATTGTCTTTAAGCCAAGAGTCCATGTTTACCGCCTATGATATTGATAATTAAATAAAAGCCATATATATCTCTTACTATATTTATATATATGAGAAAGAGAACATAGTACACGACGTCTACTACTGTATGTATCCCTCAGCTCGAATAAAAAAATTGTGACCAATGCCAATTGATTTTTCTGACTAATCCAACAAGCATACATGCCACTACCAGCTGCAAAGGCTATGTGGCAAGTGGATTTTTGGAAGCAAATTAGGAGAATTCCAGCCGAAATCATCCTGAAGAAAGAAACTTCATAATATGAAATGAACCAAGAATTTTGGCCATTGACTTACTGCCGTTTCCGTGGAAATGCAAGAGTAATGCTTAACAGAGATGCAGGTTCGATTTGTGGCAAGAAACTCTTCAATATCCTTTTTAATAATTTCATACCATGGCAAAACTGAAATTAATATAAAAGCTGATGAGATCACATCACCACTCTATAAAAAAATGATTGACCCAAGGCAGATTACACACCAAAATGGTGAGACGGCCCAAAGCAAACAATATAGCAATTCACCAAAGCAAATAATTTAATACAACGGCAAAATAGAAATTAATATAAAAACTGATGAGATAAATATCACCACTCTATACAAAAATATGACTCAATGCAGATAATATTACACGAAAATGGTGAGACAGCCAAAGGTAAAAAATATAGTGATAGACCAAAATAAAAGTCCAAGGCAAATAATACATCAAAGTTATAAGATTAATTAATGCTCTAATGTAAACGATTTTATAAGAGAGATTTAGATAAATAATTTCATAAAAAAAAATAAAATTTTATTAATTAAAGATTTTCAAGCATATTACATAACCACCCAATTTATAACCGAGTAAATCTACTAGACAATGTACACTCAAACATAGAAGTAAAATTATACCTAAATACAAATGGAAAGACTCTAATAACATACTACTCTAAATCCAGTCAACAAAAATTAAAATTACTTGCTCAAATAAACAAACTCTAAAATAGCTGTCCTAGATAAAGCGCCAATTATTCAGGATATTATTACCCAAGATAATTCTGGATAAATTGAGAGAATATTCTCTTTTGTTTGGTTTATTATTTAGGTTCATGAAATTGGGGTTGGGCTTTGAACGGGAATAATTCTCAAAACTCCATAACCTAAATACACCCAATATAATACCCTCTAGAATAGTTAAGAAAACACTCTCAAAATTCTCTGCAAAAGCTCACTTGTACATGCTCTCAATTTTCAGAACTTGGGATACCTTTAACTCTCTTGAATGAAGCTTTGTTTATAGCCCATTGGTGGCTTAGAACTTGTATCTTGTTTATCTTGTTAAGAAATTGAAACTGAATTCAAGAACACAAATCCACAGAGAGTAGCATACGTGTTATTCATTTTCTTCTACTCTGAAGAAAAGAAAAGCCGTAAAATAAACAGTAGCCGCAAAATGAACAGTAGCCGCAAGATGAACAGTAACCGCAAGATGAACAGTAACCGCAAGATGAACAGTAGTCACTGGTGGCTATAAATAGAGGAGTGCTCCTCCTTATTTTTTGCATCCCAAATCCCAAAGATGGAATCCAAGTTTTGGTGAGAAATTAAGAGGGAGAAATATTCTTAAGCATGTAGTTATATTGAAGGAGCATTTGGCTCCTCAATATGGGTATTATGGGTTTGCTTTGTTAAGGGATATTTCTCAAGATTATGTATTTGGGGCTTGGGTGAGAGAAAATTTATGAGAGTGTGGTTGTAATAATTTTCCACATAGTGAATATTTTTTTCTCTGGTTGTCTGGTGACAACGGCCGTGGTTTTTCTCCGGATTTGGAGTTTTCCACGTAAATCTTGTGTTGTCTGATTGGTGTATTCTCCATTTAATTGTCTTATTAATTTGTTGCTTGATAAATTGCTTGGAGTGATCTTGGGAGGAAGTTCAATTTCCTAACAGTGGTATCAGAGCCATTGATTGAAGTTTTGGTGTCGGGGTACTATTCACGTATACGGTACTGTTCACGTGAAGCAGTGGGAGCCAATCCAAATAATCTGTGGTGAAGAGAATAGGAAGCAAATATGTCAGCAGCTGGTGTTTTTCAAACTTGGTTGAAGTTTGATGTTGTTGAAAAATTAATGGGAGAATGATTTTATTGGCTTGTGGAGAATTCAAGTCAAAGGTGTATTCAATCTGGTATGCACAAAGATTTGAAGGTGTGGATAATTTTGGCACCTCAAGAAAATTGTCAAGAAGGTGGAGTGGGCTCGGCAAATTACTCCAAAATCAGTAAAGGAGACACTGATATTCTCGCAGATGGTGAGTTTCCTTTTGATAGGAGACTGTGTTAGTTCTTTTGGCATGTAGATCTCCAAGTTGCCATGAAAGAGAACATGTTATGATCAGCGGGGTCCACAAGTTTGCACGCGGGCATTGGCTTGGTATAAATGCAAGGTGTGTGGTGGAAAAGTTATGTCATGGCTGAAGAATTCTCAGGAGAACCAAGCATGAGAATTGCACCATAATTTTCAGCGAATATGTTCGACATGTGCCGGAAAAAAAAAAAATTCTTAGAATTGGTAATTAATTCTAAGTGGTATACTCTTTATGGTGGAGTATGATAATTCTCTATGTTGAGAATTATGACTAAAGGTGAAGACAACAAGGGTGGTGTGGAGATTGATTGATTATCAATCAAATCTCCAAGTGGGAGAATGAAGAAAAGAAAAGCCGTAAAATAAACAGTAGCCGCAAAATGAACAGTAGCCGCAAGATGAACAGTAGCCGCAAGATGAACAGTAACCGCAAGATGAACAGTAGTCACTGGTGGCTATAAATAGAGGAGTGCTCCTCCTTATTTTTTGCATCCCAAATCCCAAAGATGGAATCCAAGTTTTGGTGAGAAATTAAGAGGGAGAAATATTCTTAAGCATGTAGTTATATTGAAGGAGCATTTGGCTCCTCAATATAGGTATTATGGGTTTGCTTTGTTAAGGGATATTTCTCAAGATTATGTATTTGGGGCTTGGGTGAGAGAAAATTATTTCTGAGAGTGGTTGTAATAATTTTCCACATAGTGAATATTTTTTCTCTGGTTGTCTTGTGACAACGGCCGTGGTTTTTCTCCGGATTTGGAGTTTTCCACGTAAATCTTGTGTTGTCTGATTGGTGTATTCTCCATTTAATTGTCTTATTAATTTGTTGCTTGATAAATTGCTTGGAGTGATCTTGGGAGGAAGTTCAATTTCCTAACATACTCTACTTGATTTGATCCAACGGACCATATTCACTGTACTTTACAAATGACCGTTCATTCTTGTAGCTTATGCAATCCCTCATTCTCATCTTCAATTCACCTAGAGAGTTCCGTATATATAATGTCGTTGACTTACCATTTCCTTGATGAGTAGCTTCCATGTCAAAAAGATATAAATTTTTGAAATTTAAAGCACATGAGACGTCATGGCCGGCCTACAACAACTTTTTGTTAATTTCTTAACTATCAAATTACTGAAATTGAACAAAACACGTCCTACATACAATTCCAATAAATGGGATTTATCTTCTACCTTTTCACAAAGATTCGAAAATATAATCAAGTAAAAGAACAATAGTAAGAATTAGATTTTTAGTAAGGTTAAAGAACAATCAAAGATTGCTATTTGCTTAACTAAATGAACTCTTTTTTTTTTCTGTTAATTCTAATGAAAGTCAATATATAATGGAGCATGTTATTGGATTGCATTTGGTGATTTTGATGGGACTAGCTATGTTTTTTTTTTTTTTTTACCTTTTGTTTGACATCTGTAATGATGTCTTCCGAAATATTGATTGCCAAATTTCTCGTATTGGTGAAAGAATATTTGAATCTTAGGGGTCTAAATGAATCTCTTGGCTTTGCTAATGCAAAGTTATTTATCAGATAATTAACGTAAACGTAGCCAATAAACGAAAAAAATTAGTAGTTGATTATCGTAACTAAATTGGTTTACATAAAAATGAAATCCCACTCAATGAGTCCGTTAATGCAGGAAATAAAAACCTAAATAAATAAATCAAGATTTAATGTGAATTTTGTTCTGGGACATGACTATTATGCAAAATCGGCATGTCCACACTTAGAATGAAGAAAATACTTTTGAACACTGTAAACCCATGAAAAAGTGCATTGACCCTGTATGTTGGTTTTGTTTAAAAATTATTGGCCAAGAAACAATGACTCGTACATAGCTAAGGAATGAGAAAAAACTACATTAAGAATCACAACCACCATAAAGTTCTTAGATTTATTACCAACGATATATAAAAGAAGATAAGGAAAAAATTTATTTTAAGTGCATTTGGATGTGAATAATTCAATTTTCGTCCATAAACCATTTAATCCAATTCAAGTCTTAAAAGGCCATTAATTAGTGTTTCATCTTAAAGTACAATCTTGATAAGTTTATTGTTGGAGTTTTGTTAGTATTTCAAAATCCAAAGGGTTCAAGGCACAGCCAGTTCCATCCCATATTTTCTTCATTAAATTTTCTTTTGCTGTTCTAAATTGTTGTGCTTGGAGTGCAACCTCTCAACATCGTCATTGCTGTCAAGATTGGATGTCTTGATATTCAAAGTATGAATATCAAAATCAAACTTCTAGATATTCAAACTTTGAATATCAAATTCAAAATTCTAGATATTCAAAGTTTGAATATCAAACTTTGAATTTTGAAATTTTGAATAATAATAAATAATTAAAAAAATACGTGAATAGTAGCCAAGATTTTGGCTATAAATAGAGGGACTCATTCCCTCATTTGCTTATTCCATTAACAGAGAGCAATTTAGTATTTTGAGAGAGTTTAGAGAGCTTGAAATTATAAGCTCTTGTTATTAGTGTTCTGAGAGTTTGGGTGTATTGGGGTTTTGGGAAGTGAGCTAAAATACTACAATACTTGTAACTCCTTTTCACTAGTAAAATATTTCCTTCTGTCTTCACCCGTGGACGTAGGCTAAAAGCCGAACCACGTAATTTCTAGTGTCCTTTTTTGTGCTCGTTCTTTATTTTCTTCCAATTTCAACTTAGCTGCGTGTCTGCTTTACCCACAAATTTCCTAACAGTGGTATCAGAGCTATTGGTTGTATTTTTTGGAGTCGGTCTTCACGTAAAGACTACGATTCACGTATACGGTGCTATTCACAAGAAACGGTGGGAGCGATCCAAGAATTTGGCGGTGCAAAGCAGGGAATAGTGGTGTGAGTAAAACAATTGTGTGGTTTTATACATATTTAGGAAAGTTCTGTCACAAAGGCGATAAGAGCTTAAGGAGTCTGAGTTTTAAGTGGGACCATTGTGACCCCTCCAGTCTTTCCTGGGAACTTTCCTGGTGTGCATTCTCACACATACTCACAACTATTCAAGGTGGTTGATGGGTGTCGAAGCCAACAAAAATAAATTCCTACTCTAAATAAATTGTGTATAGTGATTGAGTAGGGTCGTGTCCACAGAGATCGGTAATTATTCAAATCCTTTTAAAATGCAAAACATAAAATGGGGGTTTTGTTGACAATAATAAAAATCAAATTAAAATAATAAGAATACAAATTAAAGTTGTAATTCAAATTGGAGAAAGCTCTGGTTGAAGGAATTAACTCAGCTTGATTCGACTACTGATCATTGATTCAAATATAGATTATTATTACTCATGAATAGACCGGTTATAGCTCTAATAGCCAATCTCTCCTTAACTAGTCGATAACCAAGGTACGACCGTTGGTTATTTCCCTAATCAATAGACAACCCTAGATACGATCATAGGATTTAATCAATTGACAGCCTGAAAAACTAGAGAGACCCAAATCCTAATCAACACATATGATGATTCATTTAAATTAGATTGTTTATTCTCACAACACAACTCTCTGCTATGTTATTTGTCACAAACATTAAATTCTTCATACGATAAATCCTTTAATTGACAATAGATTAAGTTGATAATTAAATAGTGGCCAATTACCTAATTAACAAACATAATCATAAAACTAATTCAGAGAATAAACAAATACCCAAAAAGTAATAAAACAATTAAAGCATAAGAAAGATCTCACAGTAGTGATGAATCAAAGCTTCATTAACCTTCAACCAGAAATATAGGTTTAGTTCTTCATAGAGAGAAGAGAAAAATTAGATCTAGGGTTTTTTTTTTTCTCCAATCCAAATCCCCCCCTCTTTTTCACAATAGATCTCTCCTTAAATACTCTCTCTCTCTTCTCTTTTAGAGTTCTATTTAAAATAAAATACTAATATCTTAAATATTAAATTCGTAATTACAAAAATAGCCAAAAATACAAAACACGTTAAACTAAAAACTGCAGGTCCGCAGTTGACAGCACGCGCCCACGCCTTATCAATAAAATTCTTCTGCCGCTCATAATTTCTCCAAGAGAACAATCATCCTTAAAAATCATCTTGTAGCTCAATTTTATCACCAATCAATAGAATTGCACCTACAAAAGTAAAACACAAGTAAATCATTATTATTAAGTGCAAAACATCAATATTAAGGGAAGTAAACAATGCAAAACTAGTGCATAAATTGCACTCTAACAGTGGTATACTAGCTTGTGTGCAGTATTTATCAACAAAATGGCGGCAAAGTATTAAATTGAGAAATTTAACGGAAATAATTTTTCGTTGTGGAAAATGAAGATGAAAGCTGTATTGAGGAAAAATAATTGCTTGGCAGCAATTCGAGAAAGGCCCATGGAGATAACTGATGATAAGTGGAACGAGATAGATGGCAACACCATTTCTGATCTACACTTGGCACTTGCAGACGAAGTATTATCTAGTGTGGCAGAGAAAAATACAGTGAAGGAAATATGGGATACTCTCACAAAATTGTAGGAGGCCAAGTCACTACATAACAAAATCTTCTTGAAGAGAAAACTCTATACTCTTCGAATGGCGGAATCTACAATGGTGACCGACCACATCAACACCTTGAAGACTCTATTTTCACAACTCACAACGTTGGGTCATAATATAGAGGAAAATGAACGTGCAGAGCTTCTACTTCAAAGTCTACCAGATTCGTATGATCAACTCATCATCAACCTGACGAACAACAATCCAGTGGACAGTCTAGTTTTCGACGATGTTGCAGCCTCCGTATTAAATGAGGAGAGCAGGCGGAAAAATAAGGAAAACAGACAAGCAAGTTCGCAGCAAGCGGAGGCGCTATCGGTGACGAGAGGGAGATCAACAGAACGTGGCCCCAGTGGGAGTCAAAGTCATGGTATATCAAAATCCAGAAGTAAGAAGAATGTTAAATGCTACAACTGTAGTAAGAAAGGGCACGTCAAGAAAGAGTGTTGGAGTAACCAGAAGAGAAAAGAGGACAAAGAAACTGAGTCATCAAATGCTCAGGGTTGTGTACCAAGTACCTCAAATGATGGCGAAATTCTCTACAGGCAACTATCGATGTGACTGGGAGCTACGGCACATGGCCTCTCGGAGAGAATGGTTCCACACATATGAACCTATTTCAGGAGGATATATATATATGGGAGATGATCATACCTTGGAGATCGCTGGTATTGGTACTATCAAAATAAAAATGTTTGAAGGTACAATTCGCACAATTGGGGAGGTACGACAAGTCAACGGCCTGAAGAAAAATCTATTATCTTTGGGACAATTGGATAGTCATGGGTACAAAACTCATGTGGAGAATGGAATTATGAAGATTGTTAAAGGAGCGCTTGTATTGATGAAGGCAGAAAAGATCGGTGCTAATCTATTCATGCTTAAGGGAGAAACACTACAGGAGGTTGATGCGTGTGTCGTGTCAAATGGAGAAGAATCAACGATGATGTGGCATCTCAAACTTAGCCACATGTCAGAACAAGGTTTGAAGATTCTCTCTGAGCGAAAATTGCTTCCGGGGCTCAAATCGGTAAGTTTACCATTTTGCGAGCATTATGTTACAAGTAAGCAGCATAGATTAAAATTCAGTAGATCTATTGTTAGAAGTAAATGCATTATAGACTTGATTCATTCTGATGTTTGGGAATCACCGGATATATCCATGAGAGGTGCAAAGTACATGGTGACTTTCATTGATGATTATTCCAGAAGATGTTGGGTGTATCCAATTAAGAAAAAGTCAGATGTATTTCTAGTGTTTAAAGAATATAAAGCGCGGGTGGAACTTGAATCTGGTAAAAAGATCAAGTGCTTGAGGACAGATAATGGTGGAGAGTATACAAATGGCGAGTTTCTTACTTTCTGTAAGCAAGAAGGTATTCAAAGGCAGTTCATGGTGGCATACACTCCTAAACAAAATGGAGTGGCAGAGCGGATGAATAGAACTCTTACAGAACAGATAAGAGCTATGTTGAGGACTGCTGGTCTACCCAATTTATTCTGGGCAGAAGCAGCCAAAATTGCTTGTTATATAGTAAATCGGTCGCCATCTACAGCTATTGGGCTAAAGACAGCGATGGAGATGTGGACTGGAAAGCCAGCTGATTATTCCTACCTACATGCATTTGGATGTCTTGTGTACGTGATGTACAATGCCCAAGAAAGAACAAAGCTGAATGCAAAATCTAGAAAATGTAGTTTCTTGGGGTATGCTAATGGAGTAAAGGGGTATCGTCTGTGGGACCCCATGTTGAGTGTTAGAAAATGCATATTTATAAAGGAGAAAACCGTTATTTTACATTTCAAGTTTTACTAACAACCCTTACTTTTATGTATTTAACCTTCTTGTGATTTAATTACACGTGTTTTATTTTAATTAAGTATTTTATGTATTTTAGGGGTATTTTAGTCATTTCACAATAAAGTAGAGATCAGACGGCAAAACGGATATCACTTTTGAACTCAGGACGGTCGAAAACCTTAGGAGGAGTATAAAAGGAAAAATGGCACTATTCACATGTACGGTACTATTCACGTGCACGGTACAGTATACGTTACTGTTCACGACACTGTTCACATAGATGGATGATGACGTGGCATTGACCGATGATGTGGCATTGACTGATGAGGTGTCACGATCCTGTTGGGCTAAAATTCTTATGTACTATTGATGGTGACGTGGCAGCATATTAATAGACGAAAAATCTCGCGTATGGTACATGCATCACACAGGATTATTTTCAATCAAACCGTGTTACTGTTCATCCAGGTCACACCGTGTTATTGTTCATCCGCATGGTCAAACCGCGTACTGTTGACTGATGACGTGGCGCAATCCTGAGCGTCCAAACTGTTTTTAATCCGATGGCCATGATTTACTCCATGTATCTATAAAAAAGGGGCCTCCCCCCCCTAATTTGATATCTCTGAATCCATTTTTGGGATCCATTTTATGTAATTCCTTCTCCATCTTATATTTTCTACGTATTTTAATAAATTCTCATTTTATCCCTAATTCAATTATGAGTGGCTAATTTTCTTTCAAGCTTGGGTTGAAGGTGAAGTCTCAACATGTGTCATGGGCTTTATTTGGTAAATTTACTTTCTCTTCCCCTCTAATTTTTGTGGATGTTTTGACTTCTCGTCGACAAATAATACTAATCTTGTCTAGTATCGCCTTGGTTACACCGGCTCTCTAGTACAAAGTTATTATTATTTGGCACGATAAGCCCTTAGCACCATATTGATTAAAACGTGGTTCATAAGGTGTGGATTTCTCCCTCATAATTTAATTGGCATTAATACGGATTATTTAGCCCATGATGCATGTTGATACGGATCCAGATACCCAAGTACGTCATTTCAATAGAATTCTCTTCAATTTATTTTCGCCATTTCAATTCTAATTTTAGAATTTATTCTCGCCATTTTAATTTAAGTTTTAGCATATTCCAAATTATTTCCACCACAAATCCAATCACCCATTTACAAAATTAATTCTACACACAATTAAAATCCACCTCCTCGTGGGATCGACACTCGTCACCATTAGTCTATACTACAATCGATTCGTGCGCTAGCGAGTACATTAAAATTTGCACAACACCCCACTGCCTACAAGATCGTCATCAGCAGAGATATTATTTTTGTTGAAGATCAACTGCAAAGGAAAGATGAGAATGATAGCACTGCAAAAGAAAAGTCAGAGACTGTGCCGGTATATGTCGAAAATATTCCAGAAGATTTAGATTCTTCTAAAGCAGCACCAGAGCGAGGAACAAGAACCAGTCGAGTCTGAGGCTCCAGAAGTTCGTCGGTCAACTCGTGAGAGACGACCGCCGGCGTGGCACTCAGAGTATGTCACAGAGATCAATGTTGCGTACTTTCTTCTAACAGAGGATGGAGAGCCATCAACTTTCCATGAAGCTTTAGAAAGCTCAGATGTTACTTTGTGGATGACATCAATGCAGGAAGAAATAGAAGCTCTACACAAGAACAAGACATGGGAACTTGTACCACTACCACGTGGAAGAAAAGCCATTGGAAACAAATGGGTCTACAAGATCAAACGTGATGGTAATGACCAAGTGGAGCGGTATCGTGCGAGATTGGTGGTGAAATGATATGCTTAGAAAGAAGGTATTGACTTCAACGAGATATTTTCTCCAGTGGTTCGACTCACAACAGTCAGAGTAGTCTTGGCGATGTGTGCTACATTTGACTTACATCTTGAGCAGTTGGATGTGAAAACTGCATTTCTTCATGGAGAACTTGAAGAAGAAATATATATGCTCCAACCAGAAGGTTTTGCAGAAACAGGAAAGGAGAACTTGGTTTGCAGGTTGAACAAATCTCTATACGGTCTCAAACAGGCGCCGAGGTGTTGGTATAAGAGATTTGATTCCTTTATCATGAGCCTTGGATACAACAGACTCAGTTCAGACCATTGTGCATACTACAAGAGGTTTGAAGATAATGATTTCATCATTTTGTTGTTGTATATGGATGACATGTTAGTAGCAGGTCCCAACAAAGATCGAGTCCAAGAATTGAAGGCACAGTTGGCTAAGGAGTTTGAAATGAAGGACTTAGGACCAGCAAACAAGATTCTAGGGATGCAAATTCACCGAGACAGAAATAACAGGAAGATTTGGCTTTCTCAGAAGAACTACTTGAAGAAAATCTTGTGGCGCTTCAACATGCAAGATTGTAAGTCCATTTCTACCCCACTTCCTGTTAATTCCAAATTATCCTCAAGTATGTGTCCTAGCAATGAAGCGGAGAGGAAGGAGATGTCTCGAGTACCGTATGCATCAGCAGTGGGAAGTTTGATGTTCGCTATGATATGTACTAGACCAGACATTGCACAAGCAATGGGAGTAGTCAGTAGATACATGGCGAATTCTGGTGAAGAGTATTGGATAGCTGTGAAGAGGATTCTGAGATACATCAAAGGAACCTCAGATGTTGAATTATATTATGGAGGATCAGAATTTACTGTCAAGGGCTATGTGGATTCAGATTTTGCAGGAGATCTTGATAAAAGGAAATCCACTACTGGCTATGTGTTTACACTTGCGGGAGCAGCTGTAAGCTGGGTTTCGAAACTGCAGACCGTTGTGGCTTTATCTACAATAGAAGCAGAGTACATGGCAGCTACACAAGCTTGTAAGGAAGCTATTTGGATACAAAGGTTATTGGAGGACCTCGGGCACAAACAAGAGAAAATTTCTGTGTTTTTTGACAGTCAGAGTGCTTTGCACATTGCAAGGAATCCAGCCTTTCATTCCAGGACAAAGCACATAGGAGGTCAGTATCACTTCGTTCGAGAAGTAGTAGAAGACGAAAATACGGATTTACAGAAAATCCATACGAAGGAGAACCTAGCAGATGTTTTGACCAAGCCGATAAATGCTGACAAGTTTATCTGGAGTATATCCTCTTATGGCCTAGCAGAAACGTAGGCAACATGACAATGGCGAAGCAGAAAGGATGGTGTGGAGATTGATTGATTCTCAATCTAATCTCCAAGTGGGAGAATGTCAAGATTGGGTGTCTTGATATTCAAAGTATGAATATCAAAATCAAACTTCTAGATATTCAAACTTTGAATATCAAATTCAAAATTCTAGATATTCAAAGTTTGAATATCAAACTTTGAATTTTGAAATTTTGAATAATAATAAATAATTAAAAAAATATGTGAATAGTAGCCAAGATTTTGGCTATAAATAGAGGGACTCATTCCCTCATTTGCTTATTCCATTAAGAGAGAGCAATTTAGTATTTTGAGAGAGTTTAGAGAGCTTGAAATTATAAGCTCTTATTATTAGTGTTCTGAGAGTTTGGGTGTATTGGGGTTTTGGGAAGTGAGCTAAAATACTACAATGCTTGTAACTCCTTTTCACTAGTAAAATATTTCCTTCTGTCTTCGCCCGTGGACGTAGGATAAAAGCCGAACCACGTAATTTCTGGTGTCCTTTTTTGTGCTCGTTCTTTATTTTCTTCCAATTTCAACTTAGCTGTGTGTCTGCTTTACCCACCAATTTCTTAACAATTGCATCCTGGAAGTCAATCTGCTTTATTTTTATCATTTTAATTTGCATGGGAAAATCTGTCTAGAATAACGGAAATTGATCTTGAGGACACTTTACAGATGCCTTGATGAATTTACAATTGCTGCTAAGTGAATAGTGCCATGAATGGTATTTGATGAATAGAATCAGTAAGCAGTAATGCGAACAGTATCAACAGCCGCTATTCATGTTTTGAACTTTCAAAATGCAATATTGATTCATAATTTCATATTTCCTACGTTTACATCATCATTGCCTTACTTGATGCTTGCCGCTGTCAATCACTCGCGCTATCGAACATGCCACCGTAAATCATTGTATTTGTACTAAGCCCTCTCTAAATTAAATTTTTGAATCAGCCGCTGCATCAGATAATTTAGTAATCAGATGACCTATCGTTTAGATATAGTGAATCAATCTGAGAGTTCTACTGTTTGTAATGCTATTGTTTTCGTTTTGGACTGCAAGATTAATAGGGTGATTGTGCATTTAACCATCCTCATTCGTACTTGGTACTACTAATATCTAATTGACGAAAGAATGCCATAATTGTTACCCTATGTGGCTGTTTCTTATTACTACAAAAAAGTCCCCAAATCCAATTCCACATCAAAACAAATAAACAATCTTAAAAAATTAAATTAAACAACTGTTAGCTTTACTTTTTACGCTTTAGCCGATCATTTTCCATTTTCTTGCACAATTACAAACAAAGCCTCAACAGCCAGTATCCTAAAGAAAATCTTCATGTTCAAAAAAAAAAAAAAGTCGCATTGTAAGGTACCTAGAACTAATAGATTCTGTATATTAGCCGAACCTACTGGTGTGTCCATGAAAATTCTTAATTTCTTCACAATTAAATGTCCAATATCTTCGCTTGATATGGTTGATGTGGTAGGTACACACCTCTTCTTACTTCCATAGGAAGTATAAAGAGGAAAGTTATATAATTGATCACCCACGCGAAATGGTTTCATGCTCATATTGTCTTTAGGCCAAGAGTCCAGGTTTACCGCCTATGATATTGAGAATTATGTTGAAAAGTCAAAGAATGGCTTGCAAATTTCAAAAGACAAAGTTGGTGGGCTTGCCAATTTCAAAAGGCAAAGTTGGTGGCACGATTTTGTTGAAGTTGCATGGAAGAAAAATGTGATGGTTTTCTAGAAACTAATTGATTTTTTCCAAAATATTGATTTTGTTGCCCACGAAATTGATTTTCCATTTTAAATTCAATTTGTCAATTTGGCAAGTTGTAGCCAAATTGAAAGTGGTAGGTGAGCTACGATTCCTATAAATAGAAGGGCAATTGTCCATTTGTAAGGCATCCCAATTTAAGAGAAGTAGAGAGCAATTGCAAGTGAGTTCTTTGAGAGAATTTGAGAGAGGTTCTACTTGAGTGCTCTCGTGAAGTTCTATTTGGGTGTATTGGGGTTATGGGTTTTTGTGAGTTTTTCCCATTTTTGTAAAGTCACATTATTAGTAAAATTATCTTCCAGTCTTTGCTCGAGGATGTAGGCATTACGCCGAACCACGTAAATTATTGTGTTCTATTTTCTTTGCATTTGTTTATCACCACATTTATATTTCTTCAGAAGTCGCAGTATTAATAATTACTCAACCCGCGTTTCTGCAACAAATTATATGAAAGCAATATATATCTCTTACTATATTTTATATATATGAGAAAGACAACATATGTCTTGTTTGGAATTGAGGTGCTGTGACTTAAAAACTATAGTTGTTATGGAAAAAAAAAAGTAACTATCAAACAAAAATTAATAATATATAGTAAATATAAATTTTAAATAATAATTATGACAAATTATTAAAAAAATAAAAAATATTTATTATACAAATAAAAAATCATATTAATATAGCTTAAAAGGTACAGCAGCTAGTGTTTACCAAACACTTTAGTGCTGTAGCTTAAAAGTTACAACTACCCAACCTCAATCACAAAAGCGCACCCATAGTATATGACGTATGTATCCCTCAGCTCGAATAAAAATTTGAATAAAAAAATTTGTGACCAATGCCAATTGAATTTTCTGACTAATCCAACAAGCATACAAGCCACTACCAGCAGCAAAGGCAATGGGGCAAGCACCAACCCTATCAGCAGTGGATTTTTGGAAGCAAATTAGGAGAATTCCAGGCGAAATAATCCTGAAGAAATTAAGAAACTCCATAATATGAAATGAACCATGAGTTTAGGTCATTCACTTACTGCCTTTTTCCGCGAAAGTGCATGAGTAATGCTTAACAGAGATGCAGGTTCAATTTGTGGCAAGAAACTCTTCGATATCCATTTTTCATAATTTCATACAATGGCAAAACAGAAATTAATATAAAAGCTGATGAGATCACATCTCCACTCTATGCAAAAATGAATGACCCAGGGCAGATTATGCAACAAAATGGTGAGGCGGCCCAAGGGAAATAATATAGTAATTCACCAAAACAAGTAATTTCATACACCGGCAAAATAGAAATTAATATAAAAACTGATGAGATAATATAACCACTCTATACAAAAAATGAATGACTCAAGGCAGATAATATTACTTGAAAATAGTGAGACAGCCCAAGGTAAGTAATATAGTGATAGACCAAAATAAGAAGTCCAAGACAAATAATACATCATAGTAATGAGATTAATTGATGCTTTAATGCAAATGATTTTATAAGAGAGACTTAGGTAAATCATATTACGAAAGAAAATAAAATAAGAATTTTGTTAATTAGAGGTTTTCAAACATATTATATAAGAGAGACTTAGGTAAATCATATTACGAAAGAAAATAAAATAAGAATTTTGTTAATTAGAGGTTTTCAAACATATTATGTAACCACGTGATTTGTAATTGAGTAAATCTACTAGGCAATGTACACTCAAACATAAAAATAGAATTCTACCTAAATATAAATAAAAAGACTAATAACATACTACTCTAATTCTAGCCAACCACAATTAAAATTACTTGTTCAAATAATCAAACTCTAAAATAGTTGTTTGAGCGATATCACTATTGTAATTTTCTAGTGAGCGCATCCTCACTTAAAAAGAGAATAGAAAGTCCTTTAATTCTCTTTGCGCTCTCTCTCTCTCTGATGATGAGATATCAATATAGAATAGAAAGATACGTGTGATTTGGGAACCATAACCACTTATATAGACATCATTTTCTTATTGTCACTGGATATTTCTAATTATGTCCATCATAGAATTAAAATATTATTGAATCTTTACACATTAAAGTTCACACCCTATTAGACACATTAAAGTCCATAACACCGAAAACCTAAATAGTTCATTTTTAATTGTGCTTAGTCTTATATGACAGTCTACAATATATAAATTTTTCAAATATAAACCCAGTATTGAATTAAGGATCTAACAATATTAGATTAAAAAATCTAACAGCAATATCACTACTGTAATTTTCTAGTGAGGGCATCCTTACTTTAACAAAATGAGGATGCCCTCACTTGAAAAGAACTATATATACACTCATACGTGGGAGTCAAGCAACAATCACAGATAATTTCCTACGTATGTCATCAATGGCCGCTGTAACTTAGTATATATCAAACTTAATTAGGTCTTGCACCATTTCAAATTCTACTATATGTATCGCTTGGATTCTCAAGATATTGGCCTAATTTATTTACACTGAAAAATCGGGAAAAGAGAAATAATTCTTAAATATGTTCTGAGTAAAAGGTAAGTGGCAGACATTATGACAAAGGCATTGGGACATGAGCTATTTGAATTCCATACAAATAAATTAAGGTGGTGTTTGGTTGGGAGGAGAGAATAGAGGAGAGGAAAGTAATTTAAATTCTCTTTTCATTTTCATTGTTTGGTTTGACAAAATATATAATAATTTAATTTCCATTAAAATTTAATATCCATCATAATGTAGAATTTGAATTCCACACCAAGTAGTGAAGAATTTAAATTCCTCTTATGTTAGAAACTAAAGTTTCTAAAATTACCTTTCAACTTTTTAATTTGTTTAATATCATTAATAATTATTATTTATAATTTTATTTTATTGATTTAATATCATAAATGGATCACCGCCGGAAAGTCACCGGATGTTGCCGGAAATTCACCAGAATCCCATCAGACTTCGCCGGAATCCTGCCAGACTTCGCCGAAAAGATGCCGGACGTTCGCCGAAAAGTAGCCGGACCTTCACCGCCGGCCATCGGACTGCCATTTTATTTTTTTATATATATTTTATTACTAGTATAAATAATTAAATATTTGAGGTAAATTGTAAATTAGTCTAAAGAAAAAAATTATAATTCATTTGCTTATTAAATTTTATATCAAACCAAACAACAAAATATAATTTCACTACTTTTCTCCATTCCTTTCTTTTCTCTTCCTCTCTATTCCACTCTTTTCCTCTCCTCCCTTTTTTACAAACCAAACATGACCTAAGAGTTTGCTAAGAAAACTGAGATTGAGCGGGGGTGTTAGAACAAAGTAAATCAAGCACGACAGACAAGCCCAGCAGACATGAGAAGGTGACTTGTGACTCAGCTACCACTCAAGAATACTCAAGTGGAGACAAGTGTAGGGAAGACCAAGTGTAGTGCAGACAATGACTATATGATTGCCAAATAAAATAATACATCAAGGCTTTAAAATAATGTAAACGATAGTATATATCCATGTCCCTACACTTCACATCAGTATCCCTCAGCTTGAATTGTGTTGAAAAGAGAAAATGAAGTTTTTGTTTCTGAGGAAAATTATTTTCAGAGAAAAGATCACTTTATTTCTTATTGATTTTTCTTAACCTTTACAATTGAATCAACTCAACTTATATACACGCACAAGATTACAGCTTAAGCTAATTACATTCAGTTATATGTTGCGTAAATTAGTAAGTGTACTAGTCAGCACAAGTAATATAATGAAGAGTAGAGTATCGTCCCACAGAGATTGTATATCCTATTAGTTACTGAAATTATTCCAACCCTAATTTATTTGAACAATCGAATAAGCGAATTTAGATTAAAATAAAATAAAATAAAATAATTAAAAATTAAACAAAGATGCAGACAGTAATAGAAAATTACCAAGAGATTAAAACACTAGGACATTCGATTTCACCATAACCAATCCAATTTAATCCTCCATCTATGCTATTAAAGTTTATTACCCATGTTGACAGTGAATTTTCCTAATCTATTCAATATCCTCTCTCGAGTAATATCAAAAATATCTCCACATATCAACCCACTATATTTCTATGTGAATTTAAATATGCAAACATTCATTAAGTTCTATGGAAATTCTTAGATAAAACTGCACGAATCACGTTGGCACATCTCTGTCTTTCGTTCAATTCATGGCATCCATTACACAGAGCAAAAATACATAAATCTCCTCTCGGTCTCATTATGTATCCTCAAATCATTCAAATGTTGGCCAGATATTTAAAAGCATTAAGGACAATAATGAACACTCAATCATGGAATAATTAATTAAAAATAACATAGATTTATGGAATTAAATCTTCATAGTTAGGCTACATCGTAGCCCTAGTAAAATAAATTAGTTCATGGGAATATAAAGAGAATCCATTAATTTAATTAAGAACATTCAAGCAAGATAATAGAGAAGATGAAGAGAAAAACTTAAGAATTAATGCGTCTTCCTCCTGCTGCAGATTATTCCTGCTGCTCTCAGTTTTGCTCCAAACTTGCGGCTGCTGCCCTTCTCTTTATTTTCTCTTGGCTGCTATTATCCTTGTGCGGCTGCCTTTTGTATCCCCTTTCCTTCCGCTTGGCTTTGCCCTTTTATAATATTGTGACTTCTTCCAAATCCTTAAATGAAAAGGATTTCCAAACAAAACAAATCCAGCCCACCTTTCAAGCCCATCCACGTATTTCATTCCTAATCCAATCATAATTAAAAGCAAAAGCCTCTCCACGTGTTGCATGCCATATTCTCTTTGTAAATGAATTCTTCAATGCTTCCTCCACGTGCTGCATGCATGCTTAATGATTAATTAAATTAAATCCTTTGCGATTTGTTCCAATTAATTCTCTTTAATCCCATATTGTACCTAAAATAATAAAATATAAAAATTAAAATAAAATTAACATAATAAAACATAAAATTAAGTTATGGAAGCATTAAAATAATAGATAAATTTTGAGCACATCATTATACACACATACGAAATGACTGATAACAAGCTTAACCATCTTGTGTTGATCTGGCAACTTGCTTAACTAACTCTGATGAGCTGGCATTGTTGAAATGTTTGACTGACTGAGACTGAAGCTTCTTCTCCTTCTTACTCCTACTCTCTGTGAGCTCAGCATATTGGACTTCCTTAACATGTTTGCATAATTAACTACACAAGAAAAGGCTTGAGTCATTTCAATTCATAAATTTAAAATTTCTAGGAAGTGCAAGCAGCAGCTTGTTACTGAATCGATTTATCTCCTAATTAGATAAAATTATTTATTTTATGGACCCATGCTAACACGTTTCGACGTGCAGTTTAGCCATGGCCGTTAATCTTAAATAACTATTATTTTATGGAACCATGCTAACACGTTTTGACGTGCAGTTTAGCCATGGCCGTTAATCTTAAATAACTATTATTTTACGGACCCATGCTAACACGTTTCGACGTGCAGTTTAGCCATGGCCATTAATCTTAAATAATTATTACATGTTTTGCTACGTCACAATCACCCACACCTCGGCAACATCGGCTTCTTGAGTCTATATATATCAGATCAAACCAGAAATAAGAACACGCTCAAGCTCTACTTATTTTTGAGTTTTGATTACGCTTCACCTGGAGATCTTTTCTGATTTGAACAATATGGAAACTCCTTTTCCTTGCGCAGGTTTTTTTAGCGAATTTCAGCTGAATAGATATCATTTACAATTCATATATTAATATAAGCACTTATGAATCCATTTTCTAATGTTAAACTTTCAGGTAAGAATGAATGGTTGGAGGGTACTCCAGTACCTGTCTATGGTATTGCTGACGATAAGGACGGGACAATTGATAATCTTGATCTTATTGTTGTCCCTCAATATGGAAGAAATCCCGACCACACTGGTTAATAAGCGCACGCACGCACGCAATATTACTCTTTTCTATTATGGTTAATAAAAGGATGGGTATTGTTATTACCTGTCAATTAATTGTGTGAGGGTCAGTTTAGTTCAGTTCAACCAGTAAAATCTCTTGATATACAAGAGATTATATTTCTTAGTGTCCACCGTCCATGTACTTCGTCTTTCTTAATAATTAAATAAAATAATTATATGTGAATGCGTTCTTTACGTTAATATGTTGTTTATGTTGGTTTGTCAATAAAAAAAATCGTGTGGTACTGTCCAAATCAGTTTGATTAATTATACTCTTTCTTTTTGAATAGTTTTGTAAAAAATACCATATATCAGTTAGCTAATTGTTGTAGCTTGCAGGTGAACCGAGATCTTTATAATTAATTACGAATATTTAAGATTTTAAATGCAAGTCCTAACAAATAACGACATTCCAAACTTATTATATACCATTAATTTCTTAGCAATCACCAAATTTTAAAACTGCCACAGCGCCAATTATTCATGATATTTTTAGCAAAGATAATTCTAGATAAATGGAGAGAATATTCTTTTTTGTTTGGCTTATTATTTTGGCTCATGAATTGGGGTTGGGCTTTGAATGGGAACAATTCTCAAAATCCGATATAAATCCCTCTAGAATAGTTAAGAAAACATTCTCTGAAAAATCTCTGTAAAAGCTCAATTGTACATGCTCTCAATTTTCAGAACTTGGGGTAACTTTAACTCTCTTGAATGAAGCTCTGTTTATAGCCCATTGGTGGCTTAGAGCCTGTTTCTTGTTTATAGACGGTTAACAGATGAAAGAAATTGAAACTGATTGTAGCATAAGTGTAATTCATTTTCTTCTACTCTACTTGATTTGATCTAATGGATCCTATTCGCTGTACTTTACAAATGACCGTTCATTCTTGTAGCTTATGCAATCCCTCGTTCTCATCTTCAATTCACCTAAAGAGTTCCATATATATAATATTGTCGAGTCACCATTGCCTCGCTGAGTAGTTTCCATGTCAAAAAGATATAAATTTTTGAAATTTAAAGCACATGAGACGTCATGCCCTACCTACAACAATTTTCTGTTCATTTCTTAACTGTCAAATTACTAACATTGAACAAAACACGTCCTACAAAACAATTCCAATAAATGGGATTTATCTTCTACCTTTTCAGAAAGATTCGACAATACAATCATGTAAAGTAAGAATTAGATTTTTAGTAATGTTAAAGAACAATCAAAGGTTGCTATTTGCTTAACTAAATGTACTTTTTTTTTTCCTGCTAATTCTCATGAAAGTCAATACATAATGGAGCATGTTATTTGATTGCATTTGGTGATTTTAATGGGACTGGCTATTTTTTTAACTTTTGTTTGACACGTGTGATGATGTCTTCCGAAATATCGATTGCCAAATTTCTCCAGTAGTACTAGTGAAAGAATATTTGAATCTTAGGGGTTTAAATGAATCTCTTGGCTTTGCTAATGCAAAGTTATTTATCAGTTAATTAACGTAAACGTAGCCAATTAACGGAAAAAAAATTAGTAGTTGATTATCGTAACTAAATTGGTTTACATAAAAATGAAATCCTACACAATGAATTCGTTAATGCAGGAAAAAAACCTGAATAAATGAATAAAATTTTAATGTGACTTTTGTTCTGGGATATGACTATTATGCAAAATTGGCATGTCACACTTAGAATGAAGAAAATACTTTTGAACAATCTAAACTCATGAAAAAATGCATTTACAATATTATAAACGGGTGTATGCCCCCCACTTGTGAATTTTTCATTTATCCCTATATGTTGGTTTTGTTACAAAATTATTGGCCAATGATTCTAAATACTACAAATGATACAGTAACGAAAATGACACACTGCCAACAATGACACAGTAATGAAAATGACACATTGCTAATAATGACACGTACACAGCTAACGATTAAAAAAAACTACATTAAGAATCACAACCACATAAAGTTATTAGATTTATTACCAACAATATATAAAAGGAGATAGGGAAAATATTTATTTAAGTGCATTTGGATGTCAATAATTCAATTTTCGTACATAAACTATTTAACCCAATTCAAGTCTTGAAAGGCCATTAATTAGTGTTTCATCTTAAATTGCAATCTTGATCAAATTATTTAAGCTTATTCTTGGAGTTTTATTGGTATTTCAAAATACAAAATCTTCAAGGCACAACCATTGTAACCTATCTTTCTATCTTATATTTTTTTCATTAATTTTTCTTTTGTTATTCTAAACTGTTGTGCTTGGAGTGCAAGCTTACAATAATGTCATTATATCTTGGGGATCAATTCGTTTTATTTATTTATTTTTTTATATCAAGAAATCTTTCAAGAGAAGCAGAAATTAATCTTAAGGACAGTTCGAACACACATTGACAGATTTACGATTGTTGTTGAGTGAACAGTAAGATCAATAGTATTAGTAAATAGTGAAGTGAACAGTACCAACAGCTACTATTCATATGGGTAATTTTTAAAAACCTCCCCCGGTTTGAGGCATGCAAAGTAGATGGTGAAAATCATTTTATTTGTAAAAGACCCCCTACCGTCAGTTAAAATTTCTATTGATTAACTGTTGATTTTGAAAAGATAATATTATCCCCAATAATAGTTTATAGACTGACACAACTAAAGAACAAAGGCTTAAACTTATGATGCGTAAACCACTGACTTTATTTTTTTGACATTTTCGCCCTTTACAATTCCAAATATTTACAATTTCATAAGTAATTAAAACAATTATTTTCACCATGATCAAGTTATTGATATTTCCTTAAAATCTTAAAAAAATTAAATTACAAACTTAAAAATATATATATAATTGTTTTGCAATATGACCATTGTTTTGCACATTAATTTAAGGCTCACAAGCGGCACACATACAACAAACAATTTGCATTTCTTCTTCCCCTCTACTCTTAAGGCTGTGTTTACTTGCCGGAGTGGGAGTGAGGAGTGTGGATTCCTCCCACTCCAGCGTTTACTTCCTTAAAATAGCCATGGATTGGGAGTCCCACTCCGTGGGCTCCACTCATTTTTGGAGTGGGGAGTGGGAGTGGGAATCCACTCCCACCTCTCCCTTTTTTACCCTTTCACTTTTAATTTAATTTAATTTAATTTAATATTTTATAATTAATAAAATAAAATAAATAATATTTATTTGAATAATAATATTATATTTAACTAAATAATAATATGTATTGATTCTAAGTTAAAATTATTTTAAAATAATAATATTATATTAATAGAGAATTAATAAATATAATATTATTATATTTATTTTAAAAATAATAGTACTATATTTATTTAATATTAATAATAATAAATAGTTTATTCTAAGAAAATATTAATTTTGTACTAAATAATATTATATTATTATTTTATATAATAATAAATTTAATATAATTATATTAAATAAAATAAGGTTTCATTTTATATTAAAATTAAAATTAATAATTTATTGTTCATAATTAAGAATATTAATAATTATAATAAATTTACAAATATAATAAAATAAATATTATTCATTAAATATATTTTTTATTAGTTTTATAGTTAAAAACTATAATTCTTTAAATAAGGATAAAATTGTAATTTGAAATTATTTACTCCCAATCCAAGACAAAGTAAACACATAAATATGATTCTGATCTCTATTCTATGCTTCCATTCCAGTGTAAGTAAACAACCTTCTCCCACTCCCACTCCACACTCCCAATCCTAGGATTTCCACTCCTTAGGATTCCCAATCCAATCCAAAAAGTAAACGCTACCTTAATGGATTCTAGAAGCTAAAATAACACAAGCAACTTTTACTGCCCATCCCCATCATTACCCATTCAAAATGCATCATGACCATTTTTAAACAAGCTCCATAAACACGAACAAATTTTGAATAGACCTACACATGAATTAGTGAGATGTCAAATGTAAAAAAATTTAAGAAATACAAACTTTTACTATCAATCCCCGTTAATACCCATTCAAAATGTATCGTAACCGTTTTTCGGCAAGCGCGTTACACAAAATAACAGCGAATTTACTGAGAAATAGCAGAAAATTTAATAGAAAAACAGTAGCATATTTTTTTATAAATTTTAAGATTTGTAATTTTATTTTTTTAATATTTTAAGGAAATATCAATAACTTGATCATGGTGAAAATAATTGTTTTAATTACTTATGAAATTGTAAATATTTGGAATAGTAAAGGGTGAAAATGTCAAAAAAATAAAGTCAGTGGTTCGCGCATCATAAGTTTCAGCCCTTGTACTTTAGTTGTGTTGGTCTATCAACTATTATTGGGGGTAATATTATCTTTTCAAAGTCAACAATTAGTCAATGGAAATTTTAACTAACGGTAGAGGGTCTTTTACAAATAAAATGATTTTCACTATCTACTTGCAATAGCCTCAAACCTCAGGGGAGGTTTTTAAAAATTACCCCTATTCATATTGTGTACTTTCAAAAAATAAGATGAATTCATATTTCCAACATATACATCATCATTGCCTCACTTGTCTGTTGTTGTTGTTGATCACTCGCACCATCGAACGCGCTATTGTGAATCATAGTATTTGTACCAAGCCCCCTCTAAATTAAAATTTTGAATCAGTCATTGCGTCAAATAATTTAGTAATCAGATGACTTGTTGTTTAGACAGAGTGAATCAATTTGATAGTTATACTATTTGTAATGCTATTGCTTTTACTTTTGCTTTTTTGGACTGTAAGATTAATAGGGTGATTAGGCATTTAACCATCCTCATTCGTACACGGTACTATTGATATCCAATTTATGAAAGAATGCCCTCATTGTTACCCTGTGTGGCTGTTTCTTGTAACTACAAAAAAGTTCCCATATCAAATTCCACATTAAAACACTCTTAAAAAATTAAATTTAGCAGCTGTTAGCTTTATTTTTTGCGCTTTAGCCCACCCTTTTCCATTTTCTTGCAAAAATACAAACAAAGCCTCAACAGCCAGTATCCTAAAAAATAGTCCTTATCTTCAGGGGAAAAAAAATCACATTGTAAGGTACCTAGAATCAGTTGATTCTATATATTTACGGAACCTACTGGTGTATCCATGAAAATTCCTAATTTTTTCATTATTAAATGTCCAATATCTTTGCTTGATACGATTGATGTCGCAGGCAGAACCAGCGCCACTTGAGAGCTAGGGGCTGAAGGCCCCCCTAGAATTTAAAAAAAAATTAAATTTATCTTGTTTTTTAGTGAATTTACAATAAAGTCCTTGAAATTTTGTTCGAAATAACTAAAAGACCAATATTTAAAACAACGATTAAAAATTTAAAAAAAAAACTCAAAATCAAATCCCTAGCAATCACCATCGATCCTTTGCCAAAGAAAAACTCCATCGGCTACCATCAGTGATCAGCATGTCGTCTATCTCTGTCAAACTCTCATGCCATCACACCTCTTTGCTTTCATGCCATAAATGCTACAACTTGCAGCTCGCACTCGGAGCCCTGCACCACCGCATGGTCTGCATCTTTGCATTTTTTCAGGTACTACTGTCATACCTTTGCAGCTTTTAGATTAATTATTAAGAATTGATTAAATTATTTTGATAATTAAACATCTTTGTCACTTTATAATTTAATATTATAATTCTTGAATTTGTTTATACTTTTTCAATAGAATAATTGTGGCATGTTTCTTGATAAAGAGGCGATGCTTCTTGATAAAGTGGCAATGCTTTTAACTTTACTGATTATAAATAATAGAATAACAATGCCATTCGTGATGGCGTGATGCTATGATGGATTAGTAAATTAGTGGTTGAGGATTTAATCGGGTAGTTAGTTTATTAAATTAATATTTTGTATTTTTGTATTTGTTTTTACATTTTGACATGGGAATTGTTTTCAGTTTCTCTTTAAATTCTCATAATTAATTCTCTTTTCAATTTAGTTACAATGTTAGTTAATGTTGTTGGTGCTTCAACAAAACGTCGTGATATTCTTCAAGAGAAACATGCTCAAGCGGTTATTAAAGCACTTGATGATGGTGAACTTTCAAGTGGACGAGGTTTAAATCAAGAGGTTACTTTAAAGAGATATGTTGATACACGTTGGGGCTCACATTATGGTACGTTATTGAGTATAATCACCATGTTTCCATCTATTATTAACATGCTTGAGATTATTTCAAATGAGGGAAATTCTAAACAAAGATTTCAATCTACAATGTTATTAAAGTCAATGCAATCATTTGATTTTGTGTTTAGCCTGCTGTTAATGAAAAATATTCTTGGATTTGCACATGAGTTATCACAAGCATTACAAAAAAAGAATCAAGACATTGTGAATGCTATGAAATTAATTGAAGTGTATAAGAGAAACTTCCAAAAAAATGAGAGAAAATGGATGGGACTCTTTATTTGGTGAAACTTTTTCTTATTGTGTAAAGCATGATATTGATGTTCCGAATATGGATGATTTGTTTCGAACTCAAGGAAGATCACAACGCAAGGCTCAAAAGATTACAAATTTGCATTGTTTTCGTGTTGAATTATTTTATGCAATTTTGGACATGCAACTTAAAGAATTAAGCATTGTTTCAATATGACGAATACTGACCATTTGCAGCTTTTGATAAATAGAAACTACTTCACCTTGCTGAGTTTTATCCAAATGATTTTTCTCTAATGGATCTTGTGGCACTTGAAACTCAATTTGATGTTTATATAATGGATGTCAGTTCTAACAACAAATTTTCAGGATTGAAATGGATTGGTGAGCTAACAAGAAAATTGGTTGAGACTAAAAAGGATCAATTATATTAATTAGTTTATTTATTGGTGACATTAGCATTGATTTTACCAATTGCCGCAGCTACAGTAGAAAGGGCATTTTCGGCTATGAATTTTGTGAAAAACCATCTGCAAAATCGGATGAGAGATCAATGGTTGAATGATAGCCTTGTTGTAATCATAAAAAAAGATATATTTTGTAGTCTTGACAATGAGGTTATTCTTCAACGTTTTCAACATACGAAACCTCATCGAAGACAATTATAAGTGTGTTGAATTAAATATTTTAATGAAATTTTATTTTGGTATATGTTATTTATTGATTACTTTCTTGAATTAAACTATTATGTGAACTTAGCTCCCACTAAAAATAATTTCTGGCACCGCCACTGGTCGCAGGTACACTCTCTTCTGACTTCTATAAGAAGTAAAACAAATGAAAGTTATTAATTGATCACCCACGTGAAATGGTTTCATGTTCATATTGTCTTTCAGCCAAGAGTCCATGTGTACCGCCTATGATATTGAGAATTATATAAAAGCCATATATATCTCTTACTATAGTTATATATATGGGAAAGAGAACATAGTACACGACGTCTACTACTGTATGTATCCCTCAGCTCGAATAAAATATTTGTGACCAATGCCAATTGATTTTTCTGACTAATCCAACAAGCATACAACCACTACCAGCTGCAAAGGCAAAATGGCAAGCACCAAGCCTATCAGTAGTGGATTTTTGGACGCAAATTATGAGAATTCCAGCCGAAATCATCCTGAAGAAAGAAACTCCATAATATGAAATGAAGCATGAATTTAGGCCATTCACTTACTGCCTATTCCGCGAAAATGCAAGAGTAATGCTTACCAGAGATGCAGGTTCAATTTGTGGCAAGAAACTCTTCAATATCCTTTTTTCAGAATTTCATGCAATGGCAAAACAGAAATTAATATAAAAGGTGATGAGATCGTATCTCCACTCTATACAAAAATGAATGACCCAAGGCAGATTATGCAACAAAATGGTGAGGCGGCCCAAGGCAAATAATAAAGTAATTCACCAAAATAAGTAATTTCATACAACGGAAAAATAGAAATTAATATAAAAACTGATGAGATAATTTCACCACTCAATACAAAAATGAATGACTCAAGGCAGATAATATTACACGCGAATAGTGAGACAGCCCAAGGTAATTAATATAGTGATAGACCAAAGAAGTCCAAGACAAATAATACCCCAAAGTAATGAGATTATTTACGCTTTAATGCAAATGATTTCATAAGAGGGACTTAGGTAAATCGTATTACGAAAGAAAATAGATAAGAATTTTATTAATTAAAGGTTTTCAAACATATTATGTAACCACCCAATTTGTGATTGAGTAAATCTACTAGGCAATGTGTCACGAAAAGGCTTCCAGAAGTAGCATATTTTGAAGATCTAGAAGCTGTATAAGCTGCCTAAATTGAAGTCCAAGGAGGTGCCACCCAAGGAAAGAAAAATAGAATTTGGAAGCAGCAAATGTTGAAGGGTTCGGCACAGCCGAAGTAGAAAGAAGAAAGAAGAAGATAGAAGAATGAAGAAATCAAAGGCGGTTACAAAATAATAATAATAATATTTTAATAGCCAATTTTGGCTATATAAAGGGAGCTCTCCATTTGGTTTTAGGCATCCAATTTTGGTGAGAGAAAAAGCAGAGATGTTGAGTGATTTTAAGAGGTTAAAATTATAAAGCCCTTGTGAGTATATTGAGTGAGAGAGTTTTGGGTAGTGAGACAAAATATTAAAATACTTGTAAATTTCCTTCCAATTTCATTTGAGCAGTGGCTTTGTTTCACCCATCAATTTCCTAACAGTGGTATCCGAGTTACTTCTTGTATTTTTTTTGGGAGTCGGGGTACTGTTCACATAAAAGTATTGTTCACGTATACGACATTATTCACATATATTATTACTATTCACATATGCTGTTACTATTCACATATGCTATTGCTTTTGCTTTGGACTGCAAGATTAATAGGGTGATTTTGCATTTAGCCATCCTCATTGTACTATTAATATCGAATTGACGAAAGAATGCCATAATTGTCACCCTGTGTACCTGTTTCTTGTAACTACAAAAAGGTTCCCAAATCAAATTCCACGTCAAAACAATCTTAAAAAATTAAATTAAACAACTGTTAGCTTTGCGTTTTGCACTTTAGCCCATTCTTTTCCATTTTCTTGCACAATTACAAACAAAGCCTCAACGGCCAGCATCCTCAAAAATAGTCCGTATCTTCAGGGGGAAAAAAAAAAGTCACATTTTAAGGTACCTAGAATCAACTGATTCTATATATTTACGGAACCTACTGGTGTGTCCATGAAAATTCCTAATTTTTTCATTATTAAATGTTCAATATCTTCGCTTGACACGGTTGATGTGGTAGGTACACACCTCTTCTGACTTCCATAAGAAGGATGAAAGTTATATAATTGATCACCCACGTGAAATGGTTACATGTTCATATTGTCTTTAAGCCAAGAGTCCATGTTTACCGCCTATGATATTGATAATTAAATAAAAGCCATATATATCTCTTACTATATTTATATATATGAGAAAGAGAACATAGTACACGACGTCTACTACTGTATGTATCCCTCAGCTCGAATAAAAAAATTGTGACCAATGCCAATTGATTTTTCTGACTAATCCAACAAGCATACATGCCACTACCAGCTGCAAAGGCTATGTGGCAAGTGGATTTTTGGAAGCAAATTAGGAGAATTCCAGCCGAAATCATCCTGAAGAAAGAAACTTCATAATATGAAATGAACCAAGAATTTTGGCCATTGACTTACTGCCTTTTCCGTGGAAATGCAAGAGTAATGCTTAACAGAGATGCAGGTTCGATTTGTGGCAAGAAACTCTTCAATATACTTTTTAATTTCATACCATGGCAAAACTGAAATTAATATAAAAGCTGATGAGATCACATCACCACTCTATAAAAAAATGATTGACCCAAGGCAGATTACACACCAAAATGGTGAGACGGCCCAAGGCAAACAATATAGCAATTCACCAAAGCAAATAATTTAATACAACGGCAAAATAGAAATTAATATAAAAACTGATGAGATAAATATCACCACTCTATGCAAAAATATGACTCAATGCAGATAATATTACACGAAAATGGTGAGACAGCCAAAGGTAAAAAATATAGTGATAGACCAAAATAAAAGTCCAAGGCAAATAATACATCAAAGTTATAAGATTAATTAATGCTCTAACGTAAACGATTTTATAAGAGAGATTTAGATAAATAATTTCATAAAAAAAAATAAAATTTTATTAATTAAAGATTTTCAAGCATATTACATAACCACCCAATTTATAACCGAGTAAATCTACTAGACAATGTACACTCAAACATAGAAGTAAAATTATACCTAAATACAAATGGAAAGACTCTAATAACATACTACTCTAAATCCAGTCAACAAAAATTAAAATTACTTGCTCAAATAATCAAACTCTAAAATAGCTGTCCTGGATATACCACTATTGTAATTCTCTAATAAGGGTAAAAGTGAGGATGTTAGGGATGTCAGTAAAAAATAAAAACACAGATTTCAATTTACTAATAGATAAAAAAATATAATTTTTAGTGTATTGAAATATGCGTTTTTTATAATTTAATAACATCCTTTAGAAAAGAACTATATATATATATGGGGGAATCAAGCAACAATTACAGAAAATTATCTACGTATGTCATCGATGGCCCCTGTAACTTAGTATATATCAACGTTGATTAGGTATGGTACCATTTTAAAGACTCTACTACTGTATGTATCCCTCAGCTCGAACTATATGTATAATTAACCAAACATAAAAAGGCGTCAGTAGTTTCAATTCATAAATTTAAAACTTTTAGAAAGTGCATGCGGCGGCGGGTTACCGAATCGATTTCTGTTCTAATTAGTTCCAATTATTTGTTTTGTGGACCGATGCTCCCACGTGTCGCAGGTGGAATTTAATTAACTATTAGATGTTTTGCTAGGTCACAATTGCCCACACGTTGGCAACGTTGGCTTCTTGAATCTATATGTATCAGATCAAAGCAGAAATAAGAACATAGAAACTCCTCCTTGCGCAGGTTTTAAGCCAATTTCAACTGAATAGATATCATTTACAATTCATATTTTAATATATGCATTTATGAATTCATTTTCTAATATTAAACTTTCATGTAAGAGTGAACGGTGAGAGAGTACTCCAGTACCCGTATATGGTATTGCTGATGATATGAAAGTGACAGTTGACAATTTTAATCTTATTGTTGTCTCTCAATATAGAAGAAATCCCGACCACACTGGTTAATAAATACATACTTACCCACAGTGTTACTTTTTTATATTATGGTTAATAAAAGGATGGGTATTGTTATTATCTATCAACTAATCATGCGAGTGTCAGTTTGGTTCAGTTTAATCTCTAAAATCTCTTGATAAATAAGAGATTATTTTTTTTTAGTGTCCAATGTCCATGTACTTCGTCTTTCTTAATAATTAAATAAAACTATTATATGTGGATGCGTTATTTACGTTAATATGTTATTTAGGTTGGTTTGTCAATAAAAATAAAATCGTGTGGTATTGTCCAAATCAATTTCATTGATTATATTATCTTTCTTTTTGCATAGTTTTGTCAAAAAGACCATATATTTGTTGGCTAATTGTTGTAGCTTGCATGTGAACCAAGATCTTTGTTAGGAAATTGGTGGGTGAAGCAGACACGGAGCTAAAGTAAAATTGGTAGAAAAATAAAGAACAAGCACAAAAAAAAATACCAGAAATTACGTGGTTTGGCTTTTAGCCTACTGTGCCTTCAATTCTTGGATTCGATCTTTGTTGGGGCCTGCTACCAACATGTCATCCACATACAACAGCAAAATAATGAAATAATTATCTTCAAACCTCTTGTAATATGCATAATGATCTGAACTGAGTCTGTTGTATCCAAGGCTCATAATGAAGGAATCAAATCTCTTATACCAACACCTCAGCCCTTGTTTGAGACCGTATAGAGATTTGTTTAACAAAACAGTTCTCCTTTCTGTTCGCAAAACCTTATAAGGGTTTGGAGCATATATATTTCTTCTTCAAGTTCTCTATGAAGAAATGCAGTTTTCACATCCAACTGCTCAAGATGTAAATCAAATGTAGCACACATCACCAAGACTACTCTGACTGTTGTGAGTCGAACCACCGAAGAAAATATCTCATTGAAGTCAATACCTTCTTTCTGAGCATATCTTTTCACCACCAATCTCACACGATACCGCTCCACTTGGTCATTACCATCACGTTTGATCTTGTAGACCCATTTGTTTTCAATGGCTTTTCTACCACGTGGTAGTGGTACAAGTTCTCATGTATTGTTCTTGTGTAGAGCTTCAATTTCTTCCTGCATTGCTGTCATCTACAAAGCAACATCTGAGCTGTTTAAAGTTTCATGAAAAGTTGAAGGCTCTCCATCCTCTGTTAGAAGACAGTACGCAACATTGATTTTTGTGACATACTCCGAGTGCCACATTGGCGGTCGCCTCTCACGAGTTGACCGACGAAGTTCCGGAGCCTCAAACTCGACTGGTTCTTGTTCTTCGTGCTCTGGTGCTGCTTCCAAAGAATCTAAATCTTCTGGATTATTTTCTACATATACCGGTATAGTATCTGACTTTTCTTTTACTCTGTTATCATCCTCATCTCTCATTTGCAGTTGATCTTCTATAAAGATAACATCTCTACTGATGACGATCCTTGTGGGCAGTGGGGTCCCACAGACGATACCCCTTTACTCCATCAGCATACCCCAAGAAGGTACATCTTCTAGATTTTGGATCCAGCTTTGTTTTTTCTTGGGCATTGTACATCACGTACACAGGACATCCAAATGCATGTAGGTAGGAATAATCAGCTGGCTTTCCAGTCCACATCTCCATCGCTGCCTTTAGCCAAATAACTGTAAATGGCGATCGATTTACTATATAACAGGCAGTTTTGGCTGCTTCTGCCCAGAATGAATTTGGTAGACCAGCAGTCCTTAACATAGCTCTTATTCTTTCTGTAAGTGTTCATCCGCTCCGCCACTCTGTTTTGTTGAGGAGTGTATGCCACCGTGAACTGCCTCTGAATACCTTCTTGCTTACAGAAAGCAAGAAACTCGCCGTCTGTATACTCTCCACCATTATCTGTCCTCAAGCACTTGATCTTTTTATCAGATTCAAGTTCCACCTGCGCTTTGTACTATTTAAACACTAAAAATACATCTGACTTTTTCTTAATTGGATACACCCAACATCTCCTGAAATAATCATCAATGAAAGTCAACATGTACTTTGCACCTCCCATGGATATATCCGGCGATTCCCAAACATCAGAATGAATTAAGTCTAAAATGCATTTACGTCTAGCAATAAATCTACTGAATTTTAATCTATGTTGCTTACTTATAACACAATACTTGCAAAATGGTACACTTATAGATTTGAGCCCCGGAAGCAATTTTTGCTCAGAGAGAATCTTCAAACCTTGTTCTGACATGTGGCCAAGTTTGAGATGCCACATCATCGTTGACTCTTCTCCATTTGACGTGACACATCATCGGCCTCTTGTAGTGTTTCTCCTTTAAGCATGAATAGATTAGCACTGATCTTTTCTGCCTTCATCAGTACAAGCGCTCCTTTAACAATCTTCATAATTCCATTCTCCACATGAGTTTTATACCCATGACTATCCATTTGTCCTAAAGACAATAGATTTTTTTTAGGCCATTGACATATCGTACCTCCCTAATTGTGTGAATTGTACCATCAAACATTTTTATTTTGATAGTACCAATACTAGCGATCTCCAAGGCATGATCATCTCCCATATATATAGATCCTCCTGAAATAGGTTCGTATGTGTGGAAACATTCTCTTCTAGAGGTCATGTGCCAAGTAGCTCCTGAGTCTATAAGCCAGACATAAGAAAGTCGTTTTCTGCCTTTTGAAACAGTTGTTGCTTCGCTGTAGAGAATTTCGTCATCATCTGAGGTACTTGCTACACACCCCTGAGCATTTGATGACTCAGGTTCTTTACCCTCTCTTCTCTTCTGGTTACTCCCACACTCCTTTTTGACGTGCCTTTTCTTACCACAGTTGTAGCATTTAACATTCTTCTTACTTTTGAATTTTGATCTACCATGATTTTGACTCCCACTAGGGCCATGTTCCGCTGATCTCCCTCTCGTCAACGATAGCGCCTCCGCTTGCTGCGAACTTGCTTGCTTGTTTTCCTTATTTTTTCATCTGCTCTCCTCATTTAATACGAAGGCTGCAACATCGTCGAAAACTAAATTGTCCGCTGGATTATTGTTCGTCAGGTTGATGATGAGTTGATCATACGAATCTGGTAGACTTTGAAGTAGAAGTTCTGCACGTCTATTCTCCTCTATATTATGACCCAATGTTGTGAGTTGTGAAAATAGAGTCTTCAAGGTGTTGATGTGATCGGTCACCATTGTAGATTTCGCCATTCGAAGAGTATAGAGTTTTCTCTTCAAGAAGATTTTGTTGTATAGTGACTTGGCCTCGTACAATTTTGTGAGAGTATCCCATATTTTCTTCGCTGTATTTTTCTCTGCCACATTGGATAATACTCCATCTGCAAGTGCCAAGTGTAGATCAGAAATGGTGTTGCCATCTATCTCGTTCCACTTGTCATCAGTTATCTCCATGGGCCTTTCTCTAATTACTGCCAAGCAATTATTTTTCCTCAATACAGCTTTCATCTTCATTTTCCACAACGAAAAATTATTTCCGTTAAACTTCTCAATTTCATACTTTGCCGCCATTTTGTTGATAAATACCGCACACAAGCTAGTGTACCAACTTGAATAGTTGTGAGTATGTGTGAGAATGCACACCAGAAAAGTTCCCAGGAAAGACTAGAGGGGTCACAATGGTCCCACTTAAAATCCAGACTCCTTAAGTTCTTATCGCCTTTGTGACAGAACTTTCCTAGACATATACAAAAACCACACAGTTGTTTTCTTGGATCGCTCCCACCGTTTCACATGAATAGTACCGTATACGTGAACAATATCGTATACGTGAACAGTACCGTATACGTGAACAGTACCGTATATGTGAATAGTGCCGTATACGTGAACAATACCTGACTAAAAAAAAAATACGACCAATAGCTCTGATACCACTGTTAGGAATTTGGTGGGTGAAGCAGACACGCAGCTAAAGTAAAATTAGCAAAAAAAATAAAGAACAAGCACAAAAGAAAATACTACGTAAATTACGCAGTGATTCACTTTTAAGCTTACCACGCGAAGCAGAAAAAGAAATATTATACTAGTGAAAAGGAGTTACAAGTATTGTAGTATTTTAGCTCACTACCCAAAATCTCAATACGCCCAAACTCTCAAATCACTAAGCACACAAAGTTCTTTGCTCTTGCAAGAATCACTTCTCACAACTCTCAACTCTCTCTACAAAATTGGATACTAAAATGAGGGTGGGAAGCCCTCTTTATATAGCCAAAATTTTGGCTCTTTTTTTTTTTTTTTTTTTTAACAAGTCAACACGGCACCACCAACAATGGTGGGCCGTGTTGAATGGCATGGCACCGGCCATCTAGATGGCCGGTGCCAGCCATGACTTTTAACAATCTTTATAATTAATTATAAATATTTAAGATTTTAAATGCAGGTCCTAACAAGTAACGACATCCTAAATTTATTGTCATTAATTTCTTAAATATCACCAAATTTTAAAACTGCCCCAGCGCCAATTATTCAGGATATTATTACCCAAGATAATTCTGGATAAATTGAGAGAATATTCTCTTTTGTTTGGTTTATTATTTAGGTTCATGAAATTGGGGTTGGGCTTTGAACGGGAATAATTCTCAAAACTCCATAACCTAAATACACCCAATATAATACCCGCTAGAATAGTTAAGAAAACACTCTCAAAATTCTCTGCAAAAGCTCACTTGTACATGCTCTCAATTTTCAGAACTTGGGATACCTTTAACTCTCTTGAATGAAGCTTTGTTTATAGCCCATTGGTGGCTTAGAACTTGTATCTTGTTTATCTTGTTAAGAAATTGAAACTGATTGCAAGAACACAAATCCACAGAGAGTAGCATACGTGTTATTCATTTTCTTCTACTCTACTTGATTTGATCCAACGGACCATATTCACTGTACTTAACAAATGACCGTTCATTCTTGTAGCTTATGCAATCCCTCATTCTCATCTTCAATTCACCTAGAGAGTTCCGTATATATAATGTCGTTGACTTACCATTTCCTTGATGAGTAGCTTCCATGTCAAAAAGATATAAATTTTTGAAATTTAAAGCACATGAGACCTCATGGCCGACCTACAACAACTTTTTGTTAATTTCTTAACTATCAAATTACTGAAATTGAACAAAACACGTCCTACATACAATTCCAATAAATGGGATTTATCTTCTACCTTTTCACAAAGATTCGAAAATATAATCAAGTAAAAGAACAATAGTAAGAATTAGATTTTTAGTAAGGTTAAAGAACAATCAAAGATTGCTATTTGCTTAACTAAATGAACTCTTTTTTTTTTCTGTTAATTCTAATGAAAGTCAATATATAATGGAGCATGTTATTGGATTGCATTTGGTGATTTTGATGGGACTAGCTATGTTTTTTTTTTTTTTTTACCTTTTGTTTGACATCTGTAATGATGTCTTCCGAAATATTGATTGCCAAATTTCTCGTATTGGTGAAAGAATATTTGAATCTTAGGGGTCTAAATGAATCTCTTGGCTTTGCTAATGCAAAGTTATTTATCAGATAATTAACGTAAACGTAGCCAATAAACGAAAAATTAGTAGTTGATTATCGTAACTAAATTGGTTTACATAAAAATGAAATCCCACTCAATGAGTCCGTTAATGCAGGAAATAAAAACCTAAATAAATAAATCAAGATTTAATGTGAATTTTGTTCTGGGACATGACTATTATGCAAAATCGGCATGTCCACACTTAGAATGAAGAAAATACTTTTGAACACTGTAAACCCATGAAAAAGTGCATTGACCCTGTATGTTGGTTTTGTTTAAAAATTATTGGCCAAGAAACAATGACTCGTACATAGCTAAGGAATGAGAAAAAACTACATTAAGAACCATAAAGTTCTTAGATTTATTACCAACAATATATAAAAGAAGATAAGGAAAAAATTTATTTTAAGTGCATTTGGATGTGAATAATTCAATTTTCGTCCATAAACCATTTAATCCAATTCAAATCTTAAAAGGCCATTAATTAGTGTTTCATCTTAAAGTACAATCTTGATAAGTTTATTGTTGGAGTTTTGTTAGTATTTCAAAATACAAAGCGTTCAAGGCACAGCCAGTTCCATCCCATATTTTCTTCATTAAATTTTCTTTTGCTGTTCTAAATTGTTGTGCTTGTAGTTCAACCTCACAACAGCATCATTGCATCCTGGAAGTCAATCTGCTTTATTTATATCATTTTAATTTGCATGGGAAAATCTCTAGAATAACGGAAATTGATCTTGAGGACACTTTACGGATGCCTTGATGAATTTACAATTGCTGCTAAGTGAATAGTGCCATGAATGGTATTCGATGAATAGTATCAGTAAGCAGTAATGCGAACAGTATCAACAGCTGCTATTCATGTTTTGAACTTTCAAAATGCAATATTGATTCATAATTTCATATTTCCTACATTTACATCATCATTGCCTTACTTGATGCTTGCCGCCGTCAATCACTAGCGCTATCGAACACGCCACCGTAAATCATTGTATTTGTACTAAGCCCTCTCTAAATTAAATTTTTGAATCAGCCACTGCATCAGATAATTTAGTAATCAGATGACCTATCGTTTAGATATAGTGAATCAATCTGAGAGTTCTACTGTTTGTAATGCTATTGTTTTCGTTTTGGATTGCAAGATTAATAGGGTGATTGTGCATTTAACCATCCTCATTCGTGCTCGGTACTACTAATATCTAATTGACGAAAGAATGCCATAATTGTTACCCTGTGTGGCTGTTTCTTATTACTACAAAAAAAGTCCCCAAATCCAATTCCACATTAAAACAAATAAACAATCTTAAAAAATTAAATTAAACAACCGTTAGCTTTACTTTTTACGCTTTAGCTGATCCTTTTCCATTTTCTTGCACAATTACAAACAAAGCCTCAACGGCCAGTATCCTTAAAAAAATCTGTATCTTCAAAAAAAAAAAAAGTCGCATTGTAAGGTACCTAGAATTAATAGATTCCGTATATTAGCCGAACCTAATGGCGTGTCCATGAAAATTCTTAATTTCTTCACAATTAAATGTCCAATATCTTCGCTTGATATGGTTGATGTGGTACGTACACACCTCTTCTTACTTCCATAGGAAGTACAACAAATGAAAGTTATATAATTGATCACCCACGCGAAATGGTTTCATGCTCATATTGTCTTTAGGCCAAGAGTCCATGTTTACCGCCTATGATATTGAGAATTATATGAAAGCAATATATATCTCTTACTATATTTTATATATATGAGAAAGATAACATAGGTCCTGTTTGGGATTGAGGTGCTATAACTTAAAAACTATAGTTGTTATGCAACAAAATGGTGAGGCGGCCCAAGGGAAATAATATAGTAATTCACCAAAACAAGTAATTTCATACAGCGGCAAAATAGAAATTAATATAAAAACTGATGAGATAATATAACCACTCTATACAAAAAATGAATGACTCAAGGCAGATAATATTACGCGAAAATAGTGAGACAGCCCAAGGTAAGTAATATAGTGATAGACCAAAATAAGAAGTCCAAGACAAATAATACATCATAGTAATGAGATTAATTGATGCTTTAATGCAAATGATTTTATAAGAGAGACTTAGGTAAATCATATTACGAAAGAAAATAAAATAAGAATTTTGTTAATTAGAGGTTTTCAAACATATTATGTAACCACGTGATTTGTAATTCAGTAAATCTACTAGGCAATGTACACTCAAACATAGAAATAGAATTCTACCTAAATATAAATAGAAAGACTAATAACATACCACTCTAATTCTAGCCAACTAGAATTACAATTACGTGTTCAAATAATCAAACTCTGAACTGTATGCATACTTAACCACACATAAAAGGCGTGAGTAATTTCAATTCATAAATTTAAAATTTCTAGAAGGTGCAAGCAGCAGCTTGTTACTGAATCGATTTCTCTCCTAATTAGATAGAATTATTTATTTTATGGACCCATGCTAACACATTTCGACGTGCAGTTTAGTCATGGCCGTTAATCTTAAATAACTATTATTTTATGGAACCATGTTAACATGCACGTTTCGACGTGCAGTTTAGCCATGGCCGTTAATCTTAAATAATTATTACATGTTTTGCTACGTCACAATCACCCACACCTCGGCAACGTCGACTTCTTGAATCTATATATATCAGATCAAACCAGAAATAAGAACACGCTCAAGCTCTACTTATTTTTGAGTTTTGATTACGCTTCACCTGGAGATCTTTTCTGATTTGAAGAATATGGAAACTCCTTTTCCTTGCGCAGGTTTTTTAGCCAATTTCAGCTCAATAGATATCATTTACAATTCATATAGTAATATAAGCATTTACGAATCCATTTTCTAATGTTAAACTTTCAGGTAAGAATGAATGGTTGGAGGGTACTCCAGTACTTCTACTTGGTATTGCTGATGATAAGGACGGGACAATTGATAATCTTGATCTTATTGCTGTCCCTCAATATGGAAGAAATCCCGACCACACTGGTTAGTAAGCGCAGCGCACGCACGTAATATTACTCTTTTCTATTATGGTTAATAAAAGGATGGGTATTGTTATTACCTGTCAATTAATTGTGTGAGGGTCAGTTTAGTTCAGTTCAACGTCTAAAATCTCTTGATCTACAAGAGATTATATTTCTTAGTGTCCACCGTCCATGTACTTCGTCTTTCTTAATAATTAAATAAAATAATTATATGTGAATGCGTTATTTACGTTAATATGTTGTTTATGTGGGTTTGTCAATAAAACAAAAAAATCGTGTGGTACTGTCCAAATCAGTTTGATTAATTATACTCTTTCTTTTTGAATAGTTTTGTAAAAAATACCATATATCAGTTAGCTAATTGTTGTAGCTTGCAGGTGAACCGAGATCTTTATAATTAATTACGAATATTTAAGATTTTAAATGCAGGTCCTAACAAATAACGACATTCTAAACTTATTACCATTAATTTCTTAGCAATCACCAAATTTTAAAACTTCCACAGCGCCAATTATTCATGATATTTTTAGCAAAGATAATTCTAGATAAATGGAGAGAATATTCTCTTTTGTTTGGTTTATTATTTAGGCTCATGAATTGGGGTTGGGCTTTGAATGGGAACAATTCTCAAAATCCGATATAAATCCCTCTAGAATAGTTAAGAAAACATTCTCTGAAAAATCTCTGTAAAAGCTCACTTGTACATGCTCTCAATTTTGAGAACTTGGGATACCTTTAACTCTCTTGAATGAAGCTCTGTTTATAGCCCATTGATGACTTAGAGCTTGTATCTTGTTTATAGACGGTTAACAGATGAAAGAAATTGAAACAGATTGTAGCATAAGTGTAATTCATTTTCTTCTACTCGATTTGATCTAATGGACCCTATTCGCTGTACTTAACAAATGACCGTTCATTCTTGTAGCTTATGCACTCCCTCGTTCTCATCTTCGATACACCTAAAGAGTTCCATATATATAATATTGTTGAGTCACCATTGCCTTGCTGAGTAGTTTCCATGTCAAAAAGATATAAATTTTTGAAATTTAAAGCACATGAGACGTCATGCCCTACCTACAACAATTTTCTGTTCATTTCTTAACTGTCAAATTACTAACATTGAACAAAACACGTCCTACAAACAATTCCAATAAATGGGATTTATCTTCTACCTTTCAGAAAGATTCGACAATACAATCAAGTAAAGTAAGAATTAGATTTTTAGTAATGTTAAAGAACAATCAAAGGTTGCTATTTGCTTAACTAAATGTACTTTTTTTTTCCTGCTAATTCTCATGAAAGTCAATACATAATGGAGCATGTTATTTGATTGAATTTGGTGATTATAATGGGACTGGCTCTTATTTTAACTTTTGTTTGACACGTGTGATGATGTCTTCCGAAATATCGATTGCCAAATTTCTCCAGTAGTACTAGTGAAAGAATATTTGAATCTTAGGGGTTTAAATGAATCTCTTGGCTTTGCTAATGCAAAGTTATTTATCAGTTAATTAACGTAAACGTAGCCAATTAACGGAAAAAAAATTAGTAGTTGATTATCGTAACTAAATTGGTTTACATAAAAATGAAATCCTACACAATGAATTCGTTAATGCAGGAAAAAAACCTGAATAAATGAATAAAATTTTAGTGTGACTTTTGTTCTGGGATATGACTATTATGCAAAATTGGCATGTCACACTTAGAATGAAGAAAATACTTTTGAACAATCTAAACTCATGAAAAATGCATTTACAATATTATAAACGGGTGTATGCCCCCACTTGTGAATTTTCATTTATCCCTATATGTTGGTTTTGTTACAAAATTATTGGCCAATGATTCTAAATACTACAAATGACACAAGAATTAAAAATGACACACCCAACAATGACACAAGTAATGAAAATGACACATTGCTAATAATGACACGTACACAACTAACGATTAAAAAAAACTACATTAAGAATCACAACCACATAAAGTTATTAGATTTATTACCAACAATATATAAAAGGAGATAGGGAAAATATTTATTTAAGTGCATTTGGATGTCAATAATTCAATTTTCGTACATAAACTATTTAACCCAATTCAAGTCTTGAAAGGCCATTAATTAGTGTTTCATCTTAAATTGCAATCTTGATCAAATTATTTAAGCTTATTCTTGGAGTTTTATTGGTATTTCAAAATACAAAATCTTCAAGGCACAACCATTGTAACCTATCTTTCTATCTTATATTTTTTTCATTAATTTTTCTTTTGTTATTCTAAATTGTTGTGCCTGGAGTGCAAGCTTACAATAATGTCATTATATCTTGGGGATCAATTCGTTTTATTTATTTATTTTTTTATATCAAGAAATCTTTCAAGAGAAGCAGAAATTAATCTTAAGGACAGTTCGAACACACATTGACAGATTTACGATTGTTGTTGAGTGAACAGTAAGATCAATAGTATTAGTAAATAGTGAAGTGAACAGTACCAACAGCTACTATTCATATGGGTAATTTTTAAAAACCTCCCTGGAGGTTTGAGGCTGTTGCAAGTAGATGGTGAAAATCATTTTATTTGTAAAAGACCCCCTACCGTTAGTTAAAATTTCCATTGACTAACTGTTGACTTTGAAAAGACAATATTATCCCCAATAATAGTTTATAGACTGACACAACTAAAGAACAAAGGCTTAAACTTATGATGCGTAAACCACTGACTTTATTTTTTTGACATTTTCGCCCTTTACAATTCCAAATATTTACAATTTCATAAGTAATTAAAACAATTATTTTCACCATGATCAAGTTATAGATATTTCCTTAAAATCTTAAAAAAATTAAATTACAAACTTAATATATATATATATATATATAATATTTTTGCACATTAATTTAAGGCTCACAAGCGGCACACATACAACAAACAATTTGCATTTCTTCTTACTCTTAATGGATTCTAGAAGCTCAAATAACACAAGCACACAAAATTCTTGTTAAAAGTCATGGCACAATCTAGATGGCGGTGCCATATATTCAACACAGCCCGCCATTGTTGGTGGTGCCGTGTTGACTTGTTAAAAAAAAAAAAAGAGCCAAAATTTTGTCTATATAAAGAGGGCTTCCCACCCTCATTTTAGTATCCAATTCCATCGAGAGAGAGAAGCATTGCTTTCCTTTAGTGTTGAGAATATTAAGAGTTTAATAAACTCTTGAGTGATTAGTGTTTTGAGAGTTTGGGTGTATTGGGATTTTGGGAAGTGAGCTAAAATACTCAATACTTGTAACTCCTTTTCACTAGTAAAATATTTTCTTCTGTTTTCGCCCGTGGACGTAGGCTAAAAGCCGAACCACGTAATTTCTGGTATTCTCTTTTGTGCTTATTCTTTTATTTCTTCCAATTTTATTTTAGCTGCGGTCTTGCTTTACCCACCAATTTTCTAACTGTGGTATCAGAGCTATTGGTTGTATTTTTTGGAGTTAGGAACTGTTCATGTATACAGAACCATTCACGTATACGGTACTATTCACGTATACGGTACTATTCACGTATACGGTACTTTTCACGTGAAACGGTGGGAGCAATCCAAGAATTTTACGGTGCAAAGTAGGAAATAGTGGTGTGAGTAAAACAACTGTGTGGTTTTTGTACATGTCTAAGAAAGTTCTATCACAAAGGCGATAAGAACTTAAGGAGTCTGTGTTTTAAGTGGGACTATTGTGACCCCTCCAGTCTTTCCTGGGAACTTTCCTGGTGTGCATTTTCACACATACTCACAACTATTCAAGGTGGTACGCTAGCTTGTGTGTGGTATTTATCAATAAAATGGCGGCAAAGTATGAAATTGAGAAGTTTAACGGAAATAATTTTTCGTTGTGAAAAATGAAGATGAAAGCTGTATTGAGGAAAAATAATTGCTTGTCAATTGGAGAAAGGTCTATGTAGAGAACTGATGACAAGTGGACGTAGATAGTTGGCTACGCCATTTCTGATCTACACTTAGCACTTGCAGACGGAGTATTATCCAGAGTGACAGTGAAAAATACAGCGAAGGAAATATGGGATACTCTCACAAAATTGTACGAGGTCAAGTCACGCACAACAAAATCTTCTTGAAAAGAAAACTCTATACTCTTCGAATGGCGGAATCTACAACGGTGACCGATCACATCAACACCTTGAAGACTCTCTTTGAGCGAAAATTGTTAAAGGAGCACTTGTATTGATGAAGGCAGAAAAGATCAGTGCTAATCTATTCATACTTAAAGGAGAAACACTACAGGAGGCTGATGAGTGTGTCGCATCAAATGGAGAAGAGTCAATGATGATGTGGCATCTCAAACTTGGTCACATGTCAGAACAAGGTTTGAAGATTCTCTTTGAGTGAAAATTGCTTCCAGGGCTCAAATCGGTAAGTTTACCATTTTGCGAGCATTGTGTTATAAGTAAGCAGTATAGATTAAAATTCAGTAGATCTATTGTTAGAAGTAAATGCATTCTAGACTTGATTCATTCTGATGTTTGGGAATCATCGGATATATCCATGGGAGGTGTAAAGTACATGGTGACTTTCATTGATGATTATTCCAGAAGATGTTGGGTGTATCCAACTATGAAAAAGTCAGATGTATTTCATGTGTTTAAAGAATACAAAACGCGGGTGAAACTTGAATCTGGTAAAAAGATCAAATGCTTGAGACGGATAATGGTGGAGAATATACAGACGGAGAGTTTCTTGCTTTCTGTAAGCAAGAAGGTATTTAGAGGCAGTTCACGGTGGCATACACTGCTCAACAAAACGGAGAAGCGGAGCGGATGAACAGAACTCGAACAGAAAGAATAAGAGCTATGTTGAGGACTGCTGGTCTACCCAATTCATTCTGGGCAGAAGAAGCCAAAACTGCCTGTTATATAGTAAATTGATGCCATCTACAGCTATTGGGCTGAAGACAACGATGGAGATATGGACTGGAAAGCCAGCTGATTATTCCTACCTACATGCATTTGGATGTCCTGTGTACGTGATGTACAATGCCCAAGAAAGAACAAAGCTGGATGTAAAATCTAGAAGATGTATCTTCTTGGGATATGCTGATGGAGTAAAGGGGTATCGTCTGTGGGACCCCACTGCCCACAAAATCGTCATCAGCAGAGATGTTATTTTTGTAGAAGATCAACTGCAAATGAAAGATGGAGGTGATGGCACTGTAAAAGAAAAGTCAGAGATTGTGCCAGTATATGTCGAAAATAATCCAGAAGATTCAGATTCTTCACGAGGAACAAGAACCAGTCGAGTCCGAGGCTCCAGAAGTTCGTCGGTCAACTCATGAGAGACGGCCACCAACGTGGCACTCGAAGTATGTCATAGAGATCAACGTTGCATACTGTCTTCTAACAGAGGATGGAGAGCCATCAACTTTCCATGAAGCTTTAGAAAACTCAGATGTTAATTTGTGGATGACAGCAATGCAAGAAAAAATTGAAGCTTTACACAAGAACAAAACATGGGAACTTGTACCACTACCACACGGAAGAAAAGCCATTGGAAACAAATGGGTCTACAAGATCAAACGTGATGGTAATGACCAAGTGGAGAGGTATCGTGCAAGATTGGTGGTGAAATGATATGCTCAGAAAGAAGGTATTGACTTCAACGAGATATTTTTGCCGGTGGTTCGACTCACAACAGTCAGAATAGTCTTGGCAATGTGTGCTACATTTGATCTACATTTAGAGCAGTTAGATGTGAAAACTGCATTTCTTCATGGAGAACTTAAAGAAGAAATATATATGCTCCAACCAGAAGGTTTTGCAGAAACAGGAAAGGAGAACTTGGTTTGCAGGTTGAATAAATCTTTATACAGTCTCAAACAGGCGCCGAGGTGTTGGTATAAGAGATTTGATTCCTTTATTATAAGCCTTGGATACAACAGACTCAGTTCAGACCATTGTGCATATTACAAGAGGTTTGAAGATAATGATTTCATCATTTTACTGTTGTACGTAGATGACATGTTGGTAGTAGGCCCCAACAAAGTTCGAGTCCAAGAATTAAAGGTACAGTTGGCTAGAGAGTTTGAAATGAAGGACTTGGGACCAGCAAACAAGATTCTAGGGATGCAAATTCACCGAGACAGAAATAAAAGGAATATTTGGCTTTCTCAGAAGAACTACTTGAAGAAAATCTTGCGACGCTTCAACATGCAAGATTGTAAGTGAATTTCTACCTCACTTCCTGTTAATTTCAAATTATCCTCAAGTATGTGTCTTAGCAATGAAGTGAAGAGGAATGAGATGTCTCGAGTACCGTGTGCATCAGCAGTGGGAAGTTTGATGTTCGCTATAATATGTACAAGACCGGACATTGCACAAGCAGTGGGAGCAGTAAGTCGATACATGGCGAATCCTGGTGAAGAGCATTGGATAGTTGTGAAGAGGATTCTGAGATACATCAGAGGAACCTCAGATGTTGCATTATCTTATGGGGGATCAAAGTTTACTGTTAGGGGTTATGTGGATTCAGATTTTGCAGGAGATCTTGATAAAAGAAAATCCACTATTGGTTATGTGTTTACACTTGCGGGAGCAGCTGTAAGCTGGGTTTCGAAACTGTAAATTGTTGTGGCTTTATCTACAACAAAAGCAGAATACATGGCAGCTACACAAGCTTGCAAGGAAGCTATTTGGATACAAAGGTTATTGGAGGAGCTCGGGCACAAACAACAGAAAATTTCTGTGTTTTGTGACAGTCAGAGTGCCTTGCACATTGCAAGGAATCCAGCCTTTCATTCTAGGACAAAGCACATAGGAGTTCAGTATCACTTCGTTCGTGAAGTAGTGGAAGATGGAAGTGTGGATTTGCAGAAAATCCATACCAAAGAGAACCTAGCAGATGTTTTGACCAAGCTGATCAATACTGACAAGTTTGTCTGGAGTAAATCCTCTTGTGGCCTAGCAGCAATGTAGGCAACATAACTGCGGCGAAGCAGAAAGCATGGTGTGGAGATTGATTGATTCTCAATCTAATCTCCAAGTGAGAGAATGTTAAAAGTCATGGCTGGCACCGGCCATCTAGATGGCTGGTGCCATGCCATTCAACACGGCCCGCCATTGTTGGTGGTGCCGTGTTGACTTATTCAAAAAAAAAAAAGAGCCAAAATTTTGGCTATATAAAGAGGGCTTCCCACCCTCATTTTAGTATCCAATGACAATTGAGAGAGAGAAGCATTGCTTTCCTTTAGTGTTGAGAATATTAAGAGTTTAATAAACTCTTGAGTGATTAGTGTTTTGAGAGTTTGGGTGTATTGGGATTTTGGGAAGTGAGCTAAAATGTTACAATACTTGTAACTCCTTTTCACTAGTAAAATATTTCCTTCTGTTTTCGCCCGTGGACGTAAGCTAAAAGCCGAACCACGTAATTTCTAGTATTCTCTTTTCTGCTTATTCTTTATTTCTTCCAATTTTATTTTAGCTGCGGTCCTGCTTCACCCACCAATTTTCTAACACCTCTTTGCTTTCATGCCATAAATGCTACAACTTGCAGCTCGCACTCGGAGCCCTACACCACTGCATGGTCTGCATCTTTGCATTTTTTCAGGTACTACTGTCATACCTTTGCAGCTTTTAGATTAATTATTAAGAATTGATTAAATTATTTTGATAATTAAACATCTTTGTCACTTTATAATTTAATATTATAATTCTTGAATTTGTTTATACTTTTTGAATAGAATAATTGTGGCATGCTTCTTGATAAAGTGGCAATGCTTTTAACTTTACTGATTATAAATAATAGAATAACAATGCCATTGGTGATGGCGTGATGCTATGATGGATTAGTAACTTAGTGGTTGAGGATTTAATCGGGTAGTTAGTTTATTAAATTAATATTTATATTTTTGTATTTGTTTTTATATTTTGACATGGGAATTGTTTTCAGTTTCTCTTTAAATTCTCATAATTAATTCTCTTTTCAATTTAGTTACAATGTTAGTTTATATTGTTGGTGCTTCAACAAAACGTCGTGATGTCAATGTTGTTGGTGCTTCAACAAAATGTCGTGATATTCTTCAAGAGAAACATGCTCAGCGATTATTAAAGCACCTGATGATGGTGAACTTTCAAGTGGACGAGGTTTAAATCAAGAGGTTACTTTAAAGAGATATGTTGATACACGTTGGGGCTCACATTATGATACATTATTGAGTATAATCACCATGTTTCCATCTATTATTAACATGCTTGAGATTATTTCAAATGAGGGAAATTCTAAACAAATATTTCAAGCTACAATGTTATTGAAGTCAATGCAATCATTTGATTTTGTGTTTAGTCTGATGTTAATGAAAAATATTCTTGGATTTGCACATGAGTTATCACAAGCATTACAAAAAAAGGATCAAGACAGTGTGAATGCTATGAAATTAATTGAAGTGTATAAGAGAAACTTCCAAAAAAATGAGAGAAAATGGATGGGACTCTTTATTTGGTGAAACTTTTTCTTATTGTGTAAAGCATGATATTGATGTTCCGAATATGGATGATTTGTTTCTAACTCAAGGAAGATCACAACGCAAGGCTCAAAAGATTACAAATTTGCATTGTTTTCGTGTTGAATTATTTTATGCAATTTTGGACATGCAACTTAAAGAATTAAGCATTGTTTCAATAAGACGAATACTGACTCATTTGCAGCTTTTGATAAATAGAAACTACACCTTGCTGAGTTTTATCCAAATGATTTTTCTCTAATGGATCTTGTGGCACTTGAAACTCAATTTGATGTTTATATTATGGATGTCAGTTCTAACAACAAATTTTCAGGATTGAAATGGATTGGTGAGCTAGCAAGAAAATTGGTTGAGACTAAAAAGGATCAATTATATTCATTAGTTTATTTATTGTTGACATTAGCATTGATTTTACCAATTGCCGCAGTTACAGTAGAAAGGGCATTTTCGGCTATGAATTTTGTGAACAACCGTCTGCAAAATCGGATGAGAGATCAATGGTTGAATGATAGCCTTGTTGTATTCATAACAAAAGATATATTTTGTAGTCTTAACAATGCGGTTATTCTTCAACGTTTTCAACATATGAAACCTCGTCGAAGACAATTATAAGTGTGTTGAATTAAATATTTTAATGAAATTTTATTTTGGTATATGTTATTTATTGATTACTTTCTTGAATTAAACTATTATGTGAACTTAACTCCTGCGAAAAATAATTTCTGGCACCGCCACTGGTCGCAGGTACACTCTCTTCTGACTTCTATAAGAAGTAAAACAAATGAAAGTTATTAATTGATCACCCACGTGAAATGGTTTCATGTTCATATTGTCTTTCAGCCAAGAGTCCATGTTTACCGCCTATGATATTGAGAAATATATAAAAGCCATATATATCTCTTACTATAGTTATATATATGGGAAAGAGAGCATAGTACACGACGTCTACTACTGTATGTATCCCTCAGCTCGAATAAAATATTTGTGACCAATGCTAATTGATTTTTCTGACTAATCCAACAAGCATACAACCACTACCAGCTGCAAAGGCAAAATGACAAGCACCAAGCCCATCAGTAGTGGATTTTTGGACGCAAATTATGAGAATTCCAGCCGAAATCATCCTGAAGAAAGAAACTCCATAATATGAAATGAAGCATGAATTTAGGCCATTCACTTACTGCCTTTTCCGCGAAAATGCACATAATAAAGTAATTCACCAAAATAAGTAATTTCATACAACGGAAAAATAGAAATTAATATAAAAACTGATGAGATAATATCACCACTCAATACAAAAATGAATGACTCAAGGCAGATAATATTACACGAGAATAGTGAGACAGCCCAAGGTAATTAATATAGTGATAGACCAAAGAAGTCCAAGACAAATAATACCCCAAAGTAATGAGATTATTTACGCTCTAATGCAAATGATTTCATAAGAGAGACTTAGGTAAATCGTATTACGAAAGAAAATAGATAAGAATTTTATTAATTAAAGGTTTTCAAACATATTATGTAACCACCCAATTTGTGATTGAGTAAATCTACTAGGCAATGTGTCACGAAAAGGCTTCCAGAAGTAGCATATTTTGAAGATCTAGAAGCTGTATAAGCTGCCTAAATTGAAGTCCAAGGAGGTGCCACCCAGGGAAAGAAAAATAGAATTTGGAAGCAGCAAATGTTGAAGGGTTCGGCACAGCCGAAGTAGAAAGAAGAAAGAAGAAGATAGAAGAATGAAGAAATCAAAGGCGGTTACAAAATAATAATAATAATATTTTAATAGCCAATTTTGGCTATATAAAGGGAGCTCTCCATTTGGTTTTAGGCATCCAATTTTGGTGAGAGAAAAAGCAGAGATCTTGAGTGATTTTAAGAGGTTAAAATTATAAAGCTCTTGTGAGTATATTGAGTGAGAGGGTTTTGGGTAGTGAGATCCTGTTTATAGACAGTTAATAAATGAAAGAAATCGAAGCTAATTAATTATAATAATACAAGACTACAGAGAATAGCATACGTGTTATTCATTTTTCTTCTTCTCTACTTGATTTGATCTAATGGACCCTATTCGCTGTACTTTACAAATGACCGTTCATTCTCGTAGCTTATGCAATCCCTCATTCTCATCTTCTATTCACCCAGAGAGTTCCATATATATAATGTTGTTGAGTCACCATTTTCCTTGGTGAGTCGGTTTCCATATAAAAAAGAAATAAATTTTTGAAATTTACAGCACATGAGACGTCATGCCCTACCTACAACCACTTTCTGTTCATTTCTTGACTGTCAAATTATTGAAATTGGACGAAACACGTCCGACATACAACTCCGATGAATGGTATTTATCTTCTGCCTTTTCAGAAAGATTCGATTATATAATCAAGTAAAAGAACAATAGAAAGAATTAGATTATTAATAAGGTTAAAAAACAATCACAGATTGTTATTTGCTTAACTAAATGAACTTATTATTATTTATTTTTTCCATCGATTCTCATGAAAGTCTATACTTAAGTGGAGCATGTTATTGGATTGCATTTGGTGATTTTGATGGGACTAGCTATTTGTTTTTTCCTTTTGTTTGACATGTGTGATGTCTTCCGAAATATCGATTGCCAAATTTCGCCAGTAGTACAGGGTGAAAGAATATTTGAATCTTAGGGGTTTAAATGAAACTCTTGGCTTTGCTAGCGCGAAGTTATTTATCAAATTATTAACTTATACATAAAGGCCATTAATTAGTGTTTCATCTTAAAGTGCAATCTTGTTCAAAATTTTTTAAGTTTATTCTTTGAGTTTTATTGGTATTTTAAAATACAAAGTCTTCAAGGCATAGCTACTATATCCTCTCCTTCTATCTCATATTTTCTTCATTAATTTTTCTTTTCGAAACTATTGTACCTAGAGTGCAACCTTACAACAATATCATTATATCCCGGAGCTCAATCCATTTTATTTATATCGTTTTTGCATCGAGAAATCTTTCTAGAAGAGCAGAAATTTGTTTTAAGGACTAATTCGAACATGCCTTGACAAATTTACGATTGTTGCTAAATGAACAGTTGATCAATAGTATTAAGGGTAAAAGCCCATTTAGTCCTCGTATTTTAAGATTAGTACTAGTTTAGTCCCTCTATTTTTAAAAATACCTCAAAACACCCTTGACGTCACCTCCGTTACTATTAATTCTAGATTCATGAGGGTAAAAATGTATTTTTCTTGTTAAAATTTAAAATTAAAAAAAATTATTACGATAACCTTGATTCATAATAGTAAAATCGAATTTTCACACTTATATTCTTCAAAATCCTAGCTTTAAGAACTTAAATGACTTGCATTTTTAAAGCTCTTAACAAATTTTCTCGCTATAAATTTTTTCTATTGGAAGTGTAGTCTTGCGATAGATGTCAAAACTGTCAGCTAAAGAAATTGGCTTGCTCTGATACGTGTTATATTGGTCTTATTTATTTATTTATTAATCTTCCATGTGTATTTCAGTGAAAAGAAATCATTATTTGTTTTCATTTGAATGGGTATTTCTTCACAAAACTAAAATTCCATATGCCAAAAGTTTAAAGTTTTTTTTTCTTAATTTTTTTTGACCTTTTTTAACCCCTTCATGGTTGTTTCGTAGCTTAATATTAGTAGTGGAATGGATTTGTAATTGAAAAGAAATTATTTTAACTTCACTTGATTGAGTATTTTTTGGAAAAAAAAATCATAATCATACAAAGTTTTATAATGTCGATTTTGTATTTTATGAATTCATATGTAATAGTTTTAAGTTTCTAATTTTTTTTCTTCATCTTTGTGTTGCCAGATTCAAAATGAGTCAAATCAGCATTTCAGTTCGATTTTTAGGCAAAGATGTGGAGGATGCTTATGATCTTGATTGCTTGAGTCTTGTATCCCTTATCAACGATGTCTTGAATAATGTCTTTGGACGGCACAAGCATTATGATGAGAACTTTAAGCTTATTGGCATTATCCCGTGGTCCAATGAAGGGATTGAATTGAACAATGATAAAGACTTCCAAAATTTGAGGTATTTTTAATAGCTTTTTTTTTAATTTTAAATTTTGACAAGAAAAATACATTTTCACCCTCATGAATTTAGAATTAACAGTAACGGAAGGGACGTCAAGAGTGATTTGAGACATTTTTAAAAATAAAAGGACTAAGTAGGCACTAATATTAAAATATAGGGACTAAATGAGATTTTACCCATAGTATTAATAAACAATGAAGTGAACAGTACCAAAAACTATTATTCATGTTTTGAACTTTTAATAAACAATATGAATTCATATTTCCAACATATACATCATCATTACCTTACTTGCATGTTGTTGCTGCCGATCACTTGCACCATCGAACGTGCCTCGTGAATCATTTTATTTGTACCAAGCCCTATCTAAATTAAATTTCTAAATCAGCCACTACGTCAGATAGTTTAGCAATCAGATGACCTATTGTTTAGATATGGTGAATCAATCTGAGAGTTCTACTGTTTGTAATGCTATTGTTTTTGCTTTGAACTGCAAGTTTAATAGGGTGATTATGCATTTAGCCATCCTCATTGTACTATTAATATCGAATTGACGAAAGAATGCCATAATTGTCACCCTGTGTGGCTGTTTCTTGTAACTACAAAAAGGTTCCCAAATCAAATTCCACATCAAAACAATCTTAAAAAATTAAATTAAACAACTGTTAGCTTTACTTTTTGCACTTTATCCCATTCTTTTCCATTTTCTTGCACAATTACAAACAAAGCCTCAACGGCCAGCATCCTCAAAAATAGTCCGTATCTTCAGGGGGGAAAAAAAGTCACATTGTAAGGTACCTAAAATCAATTGATTCTATATATTTACGGAACCTACTGGTGTGTCCATGAAAATTCCTAATTTTTTCATTATTAAATGTCCAATATCTTCGCTTGACACGGTTGATGTGGTAGGTACACACCTCTTCTGACTTCCATAAGAAGGATGAAAATTATATAATTGATCACCCACGTGAAATGGTTTCATGTTCATATTGTCTTTAAGCCAAGAGTCCATGTTTACCGCCTATGATATTGATAATTAAATAAAAGCCATATATATCTCTTACTATATTTATATATATGAGAAAGAGAACATAGTACACGACGTCTACTACTGTATGTATCCCTCAGCTCGAATAAAAAAATTGTGACCAATGCCAATTGATTTTTCTGACTAATCCAACAAGCATACATGCCACTACCAGCTGCAAAGGCTATGTGGCAAGTGGATTTTTGGAAGCAAATTAGGAGAATTCCAGCCGAAATCATCCTGAAGAAAGAAACTTCATAATATGAAATGAACCAAGAATTTTGGCCATTGACTTACTGCCTTTTCCGTGGAAATGCAAGAGTAATGCTTAACAGAGATGCAGGTTCGATTTGTGGCAAGAAACTCTTCAATATACTTTTTAATAATTTCATACCATGGCAAAACTGAAATTAATATAAAAGCTGATGAGATCACATCACCACTCTATAAAAAAATGATTGACCCAAGGCAGATTACACACCAAAATGGTGAGACGGCCCAAGGCAAACAATATAGCAATTCACCAAAGCAAATAATTTAATACAACGGCAAAATAGAAATTAATATAAAAACTGATGAGATAAATATCACCACTCTATGCAAAAATATGACTCAATGCAGATAATATTACACGAAAATGGTGAGACAGCCAAAGGTAAAAAATATAGTGATAGACCAAAATAAAAGACCAAGGCAAATAATACATCAAAGTTATAAGATTAATTAATGCTCTAATGTAAACGATTTTATAAGAGAGATTTAGATAAATAATTTCATAAAAAAAAATAAAAATTTTATTAATTAAAGATTTTCAAGCATATTACATAACCACCCAATTTATAACCGAGTAAATCTACTAGACAATGTACACTCAAACATAGAAGTAAAATTATACCTAAATACAAATGGAAATACTCTAATAACATACTACTCTAAATCCAGTCAACAAAAATTAAAATTACTTGCTCAAATAAACAAACTCTAAAATAGCTGTCCTAGATAAACTGCCCCAGCGCCAATTATTCAGGATATTATTACCCAAGATAATTCTGGATAAATTGAGAGAATATTCTCTTTTGTTTGGTTTATTATTTAGGTTCATGAAATTGGGGTTGGGCTTTGAACGGGAATAATTCTCAAAACTCCATAACCTAAATACACCCAATATAATACCCGCTAGAATAGTTAAGAAAACACTCTCAAAATTCTCTGCAAAAGCTCACTTGTACATGCTCTCAATTTTCAGAACTTGGGATACCTTTAACTCTCTTGAATGAAGCTTTGTTTATAGCCCATTGGTGGCTTAGAACTTGTATCTTGTTTATCTTGTTAAGAAATTGAAACTGATTGCAAGAACACAAATCCACAGAGAGTAGCATACGTGTTATTCATTTTCTTCTACTCTACTTGATTTGATCCAACGGACCATATTCACTGTACTTTACAAATGACCGTTCATTCTTGTAGCTTATGCAATCCCTCATTCTCATCTTCAATTCACCTAGAGAGTTCCGTATATATAATGTCGTTGACTTACCATTTCCTTGATGAGTAGCTTCCATGTCAAAAAGATATAAATTTTTGAAATTTAAAGCACATGAGACGTCATGGCCGACCTACAACAACTTTTTGTTAATTTCTTAACTATCAAATTACTGAAATTGAACAAAACACGTCCTACATACAATTCCAATAAATGGGATTTATCTTCTACCTTTTCACAAAGATTCGAAAATATAATCAAGTAAAAGAACAATAGTAAGAATTAGATTTTTAGTAAGGTTAAAGAACAATCAAAGATTGCTATTTGCTTAACTAAATGAACTCTTTTTTTTTTCTGTTAATTCTAATGAAAGTCAATATATAATGGAGCATGTTATTGGATTGCATTTGGTGATTTTGATGGGACTAGCTATGTTTTTTTTTTTTTTTTTACCTTTTGTTTGACATCTGTAATGATGTCTTCCGAAATATTGATTGCCAAATTTCTCGTATTGGTGAAAGAATATTTGAATCTTAGGGGTCTAAATGAATCTCTTGGCTTTGCTAATGCAAAGTTATTTATCAGATAATTAACGTAAACGTAGCCAATAAACGAAAAAAATTAGTAGTTGATTATCGTAACTAAATTGGTTTACATAAAAATGAAATCCCACTCAATGAGTCCGTTAATGCAGGAAATAAAAACCTAAATAAATAAATCAAGATTTAATGTGAATTTTGTTCTGGGACATGACTATTATGCAAAATCGGCATGTCCACACTTAGAATGAAGAAAATACTTTTGAACACTGTAAACCCATGAAAAAGTGCATTGACCCTGTATGTTGGTTTTGTTTAAAAATTATTGGCCAAGAAACAATGACTCGTACATAGCTAAGGAATGAGAAAAAACTACATTAAGAACCATTAAGTTCTTAGATTTATTACCAACAATATATAAAAGAAGATAAGGAAAAAATTTATTTTAAGTGCATTTGGATGTGAATAATTCAATTTTCGTCCATAAACCATTTAATCCAATTCAAATCTTAAAAGGCCATTAATTAGTGTTTCATCTTAAAGTACAATCTTGATAAGTTTATTGTTGGAGTTTTGTTAGTATTTCAAAATACAAAGCGTTCAAGGCACAGCCAGTTCCATCCCATATTTTCTTCATTAAATTTTCTTTTGCTGTTCTAAATTGTTGTGCTTGGAGTGCAACCTCACAACAGCATCATTGCATCCTGGAAGTCAATCTGCTTTATTTATATCATTTTAATTTGCATGGGAAAATCTCTCTAGAATAACGGAAATTGATCTTGAGGACACTTTACGGATGCCTTGATGAATTTACAATTGCTGCTAAGTGAATAGTGCCATGAATGGTATTCGATGAATAGTATCAGTAAGCAGTAATGCGAACAGTATCAACAGCTGCTATTCATGTTTTGAACTTTCAAAATGCAATATTGATTCATAATTTCATATTTCCTACATTTACATCATCATTGCCTTACTTGATGCTTGCCGCCGTCAATCACTCGCGCTATCGAACACGCCACCGTAAATCATTGTATTTGTACTAAGCCCTCTCTAAATTAAATTTTTGAATCAGCCACTGCATCAGATAATTTAGTAATCAGATGACCTATCGTTTAGATATAGTGAATCAATCTGAGAGTTCTACTGTTTGTAATGCTATTGTTTTCGTTTTGGATTGCAAGATTAATAGGGTGATTGTGCATTTAACCATCCTCATTCGTGCTCGGTACTACTAATATCTAATTGACGAAAGAATGCCATAATTGTTACCCTGTGTGGCTGTTTCTTATTACTACAAAAAAAGTCCCCAAATCCAATTCCACATTAAAACAAATAAACAATCTTAAAAAATTAAATTAAACAACCGTTAGCTTTACTTTTTACGCTTTAGCTGATCCTTTTCCATTTTCTTGCACAATTACAAACAAAGCCTCAACGGCCAGTATCCTTAAAAAAATCTGTATCTTCAAAAAAAAAAAAGTCGCATTGTAAGGTACCTAGAATTAATAGATTCCGTATATTAGCCGAACCTAATGGCGTGTCCATGAAAATTCTTAATTTCTTCACAATTAAATGTCCAATATCTTCGCTTGATATGGTTGATGTGGTAGGTACACACCTCTTCTTACTTCCATAGGAAGTACAACAAATGAAAGTTATATAATTGATCACCCACGCGAAATGGTTTCGTGCTCATATTGTCTTTAGGCCAAGAGTCCATGTTTACCGCCTATGATATTGAGAATTATATGAAAGCAATATATATCTCTTACTATATTTTATATATATGAGAAAGATAACATAGGTCCTGTTTGGGATTGAGGTACTATAACTTAAAAACTATATTTGTTATGGAAAAAAAAAACAGTAACTATCAAACAAAAGTTAATAATATATAGTAAATATAAATTTTAAATAATAATTATGACAAATTATTAAAGATATAATAAATTTTTCATTATACAAGTGAAAAATCATATTAAAATAGCTTAAAAACTTAGTTCCAAACATTTTATAGGCTTAAAAAATTCAATCTCAATTCCAAAAAGGCACCCATAGTATACGACGTTTACTATTGTATGTATACCTCAGCTCGAATAAAAAATTGAATAAAAAAATTTGTGACCAATGCCAATTGAATTTTCTGACTAATCTAACAAGCATACAAGCCACTACCAGCCGCAAAGGCAATGTGGCAAGCACCAACCCTATCAGCAGTGGATTTTTGGAAGCAAATTAGGAGAATTCCAGGCGAAATCATCCTGAAGAAATTAAGAAACTCCATAATATGAAATGAACCATGAATTTAGGTCATTCACTTACTGTCTTTTCCCCGAAAATGCATGAGTAATGCTTAACAGAGTTGCAGGTTCAATTTGTGGCAAGAAACTCTTCAATATCCACTTTTTCATAATTTCATACAATGGCAAAACAGAAATTAATATAAAAGCTGATGAGATCATATCTCCACTCTATACAAAAATGAATGACCCAGGGCAGATTATGCAACAAAATGGTGAGGCGGCCCAAGGGAAATAATATAGTAATTCACCAAAACAAGTAATTTCGTACAGCGGCAAAATAGAAATTAATATAAAAACTGATGAGATAATATAACCACTCTATACAAAAAATGAATGACTCAAGGCAGATAATATTACGCGAAAATAGTGAGACAGCCCAAGGTAAGTAATATAGTGATAGACCAAAATAAGAAGTCCAAGACAAATAATACATCATAGTAATGAGATTAATTGATGCTTTAATGCAAATGATTTTATAAGAGAGACTTAGGTAAATCATATTACGAAAGAAAATAAAATAAGAATTTTGTTAATTAGAGGTTTTCAAACATATTATGTAACCACGTGATTTGTAATTGAGTAAATCTACTAGGCAATGTACACTCAAACATAGAAATAGAATTCTACCTAAATATAAATAGAAAGACTAATAACATACCACTCTAATTCTAGCCAACTAGAATTACAATTACGTGTTCAAATAATCAAACTCTGAACTGTATGCATACTTAACCACACATAAAAGGCGTGAGTAATTTCAATTCATAAATTTAAAATTTCTAGAAGGTGCAAGCAGCAGCTTGTTACTGAATCGATTTCTCTCCTAATTAGATAGAATTATTTATTTTATGGACCCATGCTAACACATTTCGACGTGCAGTTTAGTCATGGCCGTTAATCTTAAATAACTATTATTTTATGGAACCATGCTAACATGCACGTTTCGACGTGCAGTTTAGCCATGGCCGTTAATCTTAAATAATTATTACATGTTTTGCTACGTCACAATCACCCACACCTCGGCAACGTCGACTTCTTGAATCTATATATATCAGATCAAACCAGAAATAAGAACACGCTCAAGCTCTACTTATTTTTGAGTTTTGATTACGCTTCACCTGGAGATCTTTTCTGATTTGAAGAATATGGAAACTCCTTTTCCTTGCGCAGGTTTTTTAGCCAATTTCAGCTCAATAGATATCATTTACAATTCATATAGTAATATAAGCATTTACGAATCCATTTTCTAATGTTAAACTTTCAGGTAAGAATGAATGGTTGGAGGGTACTCCAGTACTTCTACTTGGTATTGCTGATGATAAGGACGGGACAATTGATAATCTTGATCTTATTGCTGTCCCTCAATATGGAAGAAATCCCGACCACACTGGTTAGTAAGCGCAGCGCACGCACGTAATATTACTCTTTTCTATTATGGTTAATAAAAGGATGGGTATTGTTATTACCTGTCAATTAATTGTGTGAGGGTCAGTTTAGTTCAGTTCAACGTCTAAAATCTCTTGATCTACAAGAGATTATATTTCTTAGTGTCCATCGTCCATGTACTTCGTCTTTCTTAATAATTAAATAAAATAATTATATGTGAATGCGTTATTTACGTTAATATGTTGTTTATGTGGGTTTGTCAATAAACAAAAAAATCGTGTGGTACTGTCCAAATCAGTTTGATTAATTATACTCTTTCTTTTTGAATAGTTTTGTAAAAAATACCATATATCAGTTAGCTAATTGTTGTAGCTTGCAGGTGAACCGAGATCTTTATAATTAATTACGAATATTTAAGATTTTAAATGCAGGTCCTAACAAATAACGACATTCTAAACTTATTACCATTAATTTCTTAGCAATCACCAAATTTTAAAACTTCCACAGCGCCAATTATTCATGATATTTTTAGCAAAGATAATTCTAGATAAATGGAGAGAATATTCTCTTTTGTTTGGTTTATTATTTAGGCTCATGAATTGGGGTTGGGCTTTGAATGGGAACAATTCTCAAAATCCGATATAAATCCCTCTAGAATAGTTAAGAAAACATTCTCTGAAAAATCTCTGTAAAAGCTCACTTGTACATGCTCTCAATTTTCAGAACTTGGGATACCTTTAACTCTCTTGAATGAAGCTCTGTTTATAGCCCATTGGTGACTTAGAGCTTGTATCTTGTTTATAGACGGTTAACAGATGAAAGAAATTGAAACAGATTGTAGCATAAGTGTAATTCATTTTCTTCTACTCGATTTGATCTAATGGACCCTATTCGCTGTACTTAACAAATGACCGTTCATTCTTGTAGCTTATGCACTCCCTCGTTCTCATCTTCGATACACCTAAAGAGTTCCATATATATAATATTGTTGAGTCACCATTGCCTTGCTGAGTAGTTTCCATGTCAAAAAGATATAAATTTTTGAAATTTAAAGCACATGAGACGTCATGCCCTACCTACAACAATTTTCTGTTCATTTCTTAACTGTCAAATTACTAACATTGAACAAAACACGTCCTACAAACAATTCCAATAAATGGGATTTATCTTCTACCTTTTCAGAAAGATTCGACAATACAATCAAGTAAAGTAAGAATTAGATTTTTAGTAATGTTAAAGAACAATCAAAGGTTGCTATTTGCTTAACTAAATGTACTTTTTTTTTCCTGCTAATTCTCATGAAAGTCAATACATAATGGAGCATGTTATTTGATTGCATTTGGTGATTTTAATGGGACTGGCTATTTTTTTAACTTTTGTTTGACACGTGTGATGATGTCTTCCGAAATATCGATTGCCAAATTTCTCCAGTAGTACTAGTGAAAGAATATTTGAATCTTAGGGGTTTAAATGAATCTCTTGGCTTTGCTAATGCAAAGTTATTTATCAGTTAATTAACGTAAACGTAGCCAATTAACGGAAAAAAAATTAGTAGTTGATTATCGTAACTAAATTGGTTTACATAAAAATGAAATCCTACACAATGAATTCGTTAATGCAGGAAAAAAACCTGAATAAATGAATAAAATTTTAGTGTGACTTTTGTTCTGGGATATGACTATTATGCAAAATTGGCATGTCACACTTAGAATGAAGAAAATACTTTTGAACAATCTAAACTCATGAAAAAATGCATTTACAATATTATAAACGGGTGTATGCCCCCCACTTGTGAATTTTTCATTTATCCCTATATGTTGGTTTTGTTACAAAATTATTGGCCAATGATTCTAAATACTACAAATGACACAGTAACGAAAATGACACACTGCCAACAATGACACAGTAATGAAAATGACACATTGCTAATAATGACACGTACACAACTAACGATTAAAAAAAACTACATTAAGAATCACAACCACATAAAGTTATTAGATTTATTACCAACAATATATAAAAGGAGATAGGGAAAATATTTATTTAAGTGCATTTGGATGTCAATAATTCAATTTTCGTACATAAACTATTTAACCCAATTCAAGTCTTGAAAGGCCATTAATTAGTGTTTCATCTTAAATTGCAATCTTGATCAAATTATTTAAGCTTATTCTTGGAGTTTTATTGGTATTTCAAAATACAAAATCTTCAAGGCACAACCATTGTAACCTATCTTTCTATCTTATATTTTTTTCATTAATTTTTCTTTTGTTATTCTAAATTGTTGTGCCTGGAGTGCAAGCTTACAATAATGTCATTATATCTTGGGGATCAATTCGTTTTATTTATTTATTTTTTTATATCAAGAAATCTTTCAAGAGAAGCAGAAATTAATCTTAAGGACAGTTCGAACACACATTGACAGATTTACGATTGTTGTTGAGTGAACAGTAAGATCAATAGTATTAGTAAATAGTGAAGTGAACAGTACCAACAGCTACTATTCATATGGGTAATTTTTAAAAACCTCCCTGGAGGTTTGAGGCTGTTGCAAGTAGATGGTGAAAATCATTTTATTTGTAAAAGACCCCCTACCGTTAGTTAAAATTTCCATTGACTAACTGTTGACTTTGAAAAGACAATATTATCCCCAATAATAGTTTATAGACTGACACAACTAAAGAACAAAGGCTTAAACTTATGATGCGTAAACCACTGACTTTATTTTTTTGACATTTTCGCCCTTTACAATTCCAAATATTTACAATTTCATAAGTAATTAAAACAATTATTTTCACCATGATCAAGTTATAGATATTTCCTTAAAATCTTAAAAAAATTAAATTACAAACTTAATATATATATATATATATATAATATTTTTGCACATTAATTTAAGGCTCACAAGCGGCACACATACAACAAACAATTTGCATTTCTTCTTCCCCTCTACTCTTAATGGATTCTAGAAGCTCAAATAACACAAGCACACAAAATTCTTGTTAAAAGTCATGGCTGGCACCGGCAATCTAGATGGCCGGTGCCATGCCATTCAACACAGCCCGCCATTGTTGGTGGTGCCGTGTTGACTTGTTCAAAAAAAAAAAGAGCCAAAATTTTGTCTATATAAAGAGGGCTTCCCACCCTCATTTTAGTATCCAATTCCATCAAGAGAGAGAAGCATTGCTTTCCTTTAGTATTGAGAATATTAAGGGTTTAATAAACTCTTGAGTGATTAGTGTTTTGAGAGTTTGGGTGTATTGGGATTTTGGGAAGTGAGCTAAAATACTACAATACTTGTAACTCCTTTTCACTAGTAAAATATTTCCTTCTGTTTTCGCCCGTGGACGTAGGCTAAAAGCCGAACCACGTAATTTCTGGTATTCTCTTTTGTGCTTATTCTTTTATTTCTTCCAATTTTATTTTAGCTGCGGTCTTGCTTTACCCACCAATTTTCTAACTGTGGTATCAGAGCTATTGGTTGTATTTTTTGGAGTTAGGAACTGTTCATGTATACGGTACTATTCACGTATACGGTACTATTCACGTATACGGTACTTTTCAAGTGAAACGGTGGGAGCAATCCAAGAATTTTACGGTGCAAAGTAGGAAATAGTGGTGTGAGTAAAACAACTGTGTGGTTTTTGTACATGTCTAAGAAAGTTCTATCACAAAGGCGATAAGAACTTAAGGAGTCTGTGTTTTAAGTGGGACTATTGTGACCCCTCCAGTCTTTCCTGGGAACTTTCCTGGTGTGCATTTTCACACATACTCACAACTATTCAAGGTGGTACGCTAGCTTGTGTGTGGTATTTATCAATAAAATGGCGGCAAAGTATGAAATTGAGAAGTTTAACGGAAATAATTTTTCGTTGTGAAAAATGAAGATGAAAGCTGTATTGAGGAAAAATAATTGCTTGTCAGCAATTGGAGAAAGGTCTATGGAGATAACTGATGACAAGTGGAACGAGATAGATGGCAACGCCATTTCTGATCTACACTTAGCACTTGCAGACGGAGTATTATCCAGTGTGACAGTGAAAAATACAGCGAAGGAAATATGGGATACTCTCACAAAATTGTACGAGGTCAAGTCACGCACAACAAAATCTTCTTGAAAAGAAAACTCTATACTCTTCGAATGGCGGAATCTACAACGGTGACCGATCACATCAACACCTTGAAGACTCTCTTTGAGCGAAAATTGTTAAAGGAGCACTTGTATTGATGAAGGCAGAAAAGATCAGTGCTAATCTATTCATACTTAAAGGAGAAACACTACAGGAGGCTGATGAGTGTGTCGCATCAAATGGAGAAGAGTCAATGATGATGTGGCATCTCAAACTTGGTCACATGTCAGAACAAGGTTTGAAGATTCTCTTTGAGTGAAAATTGCTTCCAGGGCTCAAATCGGTAAGTTTACCATTTTGCGAGCATTGTGTTATAAGTAAGCAGTATAGATTAAAATTCAGTAGATCTATTGTTAGAAGTAAATGCATTCTAGACTTGATTCATTCTGATGTTTGGGAATCATCGGATATATCCATGGGAGGTGTAAAGTACATGGTGACTTTCATTGATGATTATTCCAGAAGATGTTGGGTGTATCCAACTATGAAAAAGTCAGATGTATTTCATGTGTTTAAAGAATACAAAACGCGGGTGAAACTTGAATCTGGTAAAAAGATCAAATGCTTGAGACGGATAATGGTGGAGAATATACAGACGGAGAGTTTCTTGCTTTCTGTAAGCAAGAAGGTATTTAGAGGCAGTTCACGGTGGCATACACTGCTCAACAAAACGGAGAAGCGGAGCGGATGAACAGAACTCGAACAGAAAGAATAAGAGCTATGTTGAGGACTGCTGGTCTACCCAATTCATTCTGGGCAGAAGAAGCCAAAACTGCCTGTTATATAGTAAATTGATGCCATCTACAGCTATTGGGCTGAAGACAACGATGGAGATATGGACTGGAAAGCCAGCTGATTATTCCTACCTACATGCATTTGGATGTCCTGTGTACGTGATGTACAATGCCCAAGAAAGAACAAAGCTGGATGTAAAATCTAGAAGATGTATCTTCTTGGGATATGCTGATGGAGTAAAGGGGTATCGTCTGTGGGACCCCACACAAAATCGTCATCGAGAGATGTTATTTTGTAGAAGATCATGCAAATGAAAGATGGAGGTGATGGCACTGTAAAAGAAAAGTCAGAGATTGTGCCAGTATATGTCGAAAATAATCCAGAAGATTCGATTCTTAAAGCGGCAGAGATCACGAGGAACAAGAACGATCAGTCAGGCTCCGGAAGTTCGTCGGTCGACTCATGAGAGACGGCCACCTGCGTGGCACTTTCAAGTATGTCATGAGATCAGCGTTGCATCTTGTCTTCTAACGAGAGGATGAGAGCCATCAACTTTCCATGAAGCTTTAGAAAACTTCGGATGTTAATTTGTGGATGACAATGCGCAAGAAAAATTGAAGCTTTACACAAGAACAAAACATGGGAACTTGTACCACTACCACACGGAAGAAAAGCCATTGGAAACAAATGGGTCTACAAGATCAAACGTGATGGTAATGACCAAGTGGAGAGGTATCGTGCAAGATTGGTGGTGAAATGATATGCTCAGAAAGAAGGTATTGACTTCAACGAGATATTTTTGCCGGTGGTTCGACTCATGTGATCGAAATAGTCTTGGCAATGTGTGCTACATTTGATCTACATTTAGAGCGATTAGATGTGAGCGCATTTCTTCATGGAGAACTTAAAGAAGAAATATATATGCTCAACCGAAAGGTTTTGCGAAAGCAGAAAGGAGAACTTGGTTTTGCGAGGTTGAATAAATCTTTATACAGTCTCAAACAGGCGCCGAGGTGTTGGTATAAGAGATTTGATTCCTTTATTATAAGCCTTGGATACAACAGACTCAGTTCAGACCATTGTGCATATTACAAGAGGTTTGAAGATAATGATTTCATCATTTTACTGTTGTACGTAGATGACATGTTGGTAGTAGGCCCCAACAAAGTTCGAGTCCAAGAATTAAAGGTACAGTTGGCTAGAGAGTTTGAAATGAAGGACTTGGGACCAGCAAACAAGATTCTAGGGATGCAAATTCACCGAGACAGAAATAAAAGGAATATTTGGCTTTCTCAGAAGAACTACTTGAAGAAAATCTTGCGACGCTTCAACATGCAAGATTGTAAGTGAATTTCTACCTCACTTCCTGTTAATTTCAAATTATCCTCAAGTATGTGTCTTAGCAATGAAGTGAAGAGGAATGAGATGTCTCGAGTACCGTGTGCATCAGCAGTGGGAAGTTTGATGTTCGCTATAATATGTACAAGACCGGACATTGCACAAGCAGTGGGAGCAGTAAGTCGATACATGGCGAATCCTGGTGAAGAGCATTGGATAGTTGTGAAGAGGATTCTGAGATACATCAGAGGAACCTCAGATGTTGCATTATCTTATGGGGGATCAAAGTTTACTGTTAGGGGTTATGTGGATTCAGATTTTGCAGGAGATCTTGATAAAAGAAAATCCACTATTGGTTATGTGTTTACACTTGCGGGAGCTGTAAGCTGGGTTTCGAAACTGTAAATTGTTGTGGCTTTATCTACAACAAAAGCAGAATACATGGCAACTACACAAGCTTGCAAGGAAGCTATTTGGATACAAAGGTTATTGGAGGAGCTCGGGCACAAACAACAGAAAATTTCTGTGTTTTGTGACAGTCAGAGTGCCTTGCACATTGCAAGGAATCCAGCCTTTCATTCTAGGACAAAGCACATAGGAGTTCAGTATCACTTCGTTCGTGAAGTAGTGGAAGATGGAAGTGTGGATTTGCAGAAAATCCATACCAAAGAGAACCTAGCAGATGTTTTGACCAAGCTGATCAATACTGACAAGTTTGTCTGGAGTAAATCCTCTTGTGGCCTAGCAGCAATGTAGGCAACATAACTGCGGCGAAGCAGAAAGCATGGTGTGGAGATTGATTGATTCTCAATCTAATCTCCAAGTGAGAGAATGTTAAAAGTCATGGCTGGCACCGGCCATCTAGATGGCTGGTGCCATGCCATTCAACACGGCCCGCCATTGTTGGTGGTGCCGTGTTGACTTATTCAAAAAAAAAAAAGAGCCAAAATTTTGGCTATATAAAGAGGGCTTCCCACCCTCATTTTAGTATCCAATGACAATTGAGAGAGAGAAGCATTGCTTTCCTTTAGTGTTGAGAATATTAAGAGTTTAATAAACTCTTGAGTGATTAGTGTTTTGAGAGTTTGGGTGTATTGGGATTTTGGGAAGTGAGCTAAAATGTTACAATACTTGTAACTCCTTTTCACTAGTAAAATATTTCCTTCTGTTTTCGCCCGTGGACGTAAGCTAAAAGCCGAACCACGTAATTTCTAGTATTCTCTTTTCTGCTTATTCTTTATTTCTTCCAATTTTATTTTAGCTGCGGTCCTGCTTCACCCACCAATTTTCTAACACCTCTTTGCTTTCATGCCATAAATGCTACAACTTGCAGCTCGCACTCGGAGCCTACACCAGCATAGTGCATCTTTGCATTTTTACTACTTTCATACCTTTGCAGCTTTTAGATTAATTATTAAGAATTGATTAAATTATTTTGATAATTAAACATCTTTGTCACTTTATAATTTAATATTATAATTCTTGAATTTGTTTATACTTTTTGAATAGAATAATTGTGGCATGCTTCTTGATAAAGTGGCAATGCTTTTAACTGATTATAAATAATAGAATAACAATGCCATTGGTGATGGCGTGATGCTATGATGGATTAGTAACTTAGTGGTTGAGGATTTAATCGGGTAGTTAGTTTATTAAATTAATATTTATATTTTTGTATTTGTTTTTATATTTTGACATGGGAATTGTTTTCAGTTTCTCTTTAAATTCTCATAATTAATTCTCTTTTCAATTTAGTTACAATGTTAGTTTATATTGTTGGTGCTTCAACAAAACGTCGTGATGTCAATGTTGTTGGTGCTTCAACAAAATGTCGTGATATTCTTCAAGAGAAACATGCTCAAGCAGTTATTAAAGCACCTGATGATGGTGAACTTTCAAGTGGACGAGGTTTAAATCAAGAGGTTACTTTAAAGAGATATGTTGATACACGTTGGGGCTCACATTATGATACATTATTGAGTATAATCACCATGTTTCCATCTATTATTATCATGCTTGAGATTATTTCAAATGAGGGAAATTCTAAACAAATATTTCAAGCTACAATGTTATTGAAGTCAATGCAATCATTTGATTTTGTGTTTAGTCTGATGTTAATGAAAAATATTCTTGGATTTGCACATGAGTTATCACAAGCATTACAAAAAAAGGATCAAGACAGTGTGAATGCTATGAAATTAATTGAAGTGTATAAGAGAAACTTCCAAAAAAATGAGAGAAAATGGATGGGACTCTTTATTTGGTGAAACTTTTTCTTATTGTGTAAAGCATGATATTGATGTTCCGAATATGGATGATTTGTTTCTAACTCAAGGAAGATCACAACGCAAGGCTCAAAAGATTACAAATTTGCATTGTTTTCGTGTTGAATTATTTTATGCAATTTTGGACATGCAACTTAAAGAATTAAGCATTGTTTCAATAAGACGAATACTGACTCATTTGCAGCTTTTGATAAATAGAAACTACTTCACCTTGCTGAGTTTTATCCAAATGATTTTTCTCTAATGGATCTTGTGGCACTTGAAACTCAATTTGATGTTTATATTATGGATGTCAGTTCTAACAACAAATTTTCAGGATTGAAATGGATTGGTGAGCTAGCAAGAAAATTGGTTGAGACTAAAAAGGATCGATTATATTCATTAGTTTATTTATTGTTGACATTAGCATTGATTTTACCAATTGCCGCAGTTACAGTAGAAAGGGCATTTTCGGCTATGAATTTTCTGAACAACCGTCTGCAAAATCGGATGAGAGATCAATGGTTGAATGATAGCCTTGTTGTATTCATAACAAAAGATATATTTTGTAGTCTTAACAATGCGGTTATTCTTCAACGTTTTCAACATATGAAACCTCGTCGAAGACAATTATAAGTGTGTTGAATTAAATATTTTAATGAAATTTTATTTTGGTATATGTTATTTATTGATTACTTTCTTGAATTAAACTATTATGTGAACTTAACTCCTGCGAAAAATAATTTCTGGCACCGCCACTGGTCGCAGGTACACTCTCTTCTGACTTCTATAAGAAGTAAAACAAATGAAAGTTATTAATTGATCACCCACGTGAAATGGTTTCATGTTCATATTGTCTTTCAGCCAAGAGTCCATGTTTACCGCCTATGATATTGAGAATTATATAAAAGCCATATATATCTCTTACTATAGTTATATATATGGGAAAGAGAGCATAGTACACGACGTCTACTACTGTATGTATCCCTCAGCTCGAATAAAATATTTGTGACCAATGCTAATTGATTTTTCTGACTAATCCAACAAGCATACAACCACTACCAGCTGCAAAGGCAAAATGACAAGCACCAAGCCCATCAGTAGTGGATTTTTGGACGCAAATTATGAGAATTCCAGCCGAAATCATCCTGAAGAAAGAAACTCCATAATATGAAATGAAGCATGAATTTAGGCCATTCACTTACTGCCTTTTCCGCGAAAATGCACATAATAAAGTAATTCACCAAAATAAGTAATTTCATACAACGGAAAAATAGAAATTAATATAAAAACTGATGAGATAATATCACCACTCAATACAAAAATGAATGACTCAAGGCAGATAATATTACGAGAATAGTGAGACAGCCCAAGGTAATTAATATAGTGATAGACCAAAGAAGTCCAAGACAAATAATACCCCAAAGTAATGAGATTATTTACGCTCTAATGCAAATGATTTCATAAGAGAGACTTAGGTAAATCGTATTACGAAAGAAAATAGATAAGAATTTTATTAATTAAAGGTTTTCAAACATATTATGTAACCACCCAATTTGTGATTGAGTAAATCTACTAGGCAATGTGTCACGAAAAGGCTTCCAGAAGTAGCATATTTTGAAGATCTAGAAGCTGTATAAGCTGCCTAAATTGAAGTCAAGGAGGTGCCACCCAGGTAAAGAAAAATAGAATTTGGAAGCAGCAAATGTTGAAGGGTTCGGCACAGCCGAAGTAGAAAGAAGAAAGAAGAAGATAGAAGAATGAAGAAATCAAAGGCGGTTACAAAATAATAATAATAATATTTTAATAGCCAATTTTGGCTATATAAAGGGAGCTCTCCATTTGGTTTTAGGCATCCAATTTTGGTGAGAGAAAAAGCAGAGATCTTGAGTGATTTTAAGAGGTTAAAATTATAAAGCTCTTGTGAGTATATTGAGTGAGAGGGTTTTGGGTAGTGAGATCCTGTTTATAGACAGTTAATAAATGAAAGAAATCGAAGCTAATTAATTATAATAATACAAGACTACAGAGAATAGCATACGTGTTATTCATTTTTCTTCTTCTCTACTTGATTTGATCTAATGGACCCTATTCGCTGTACTTTACAAATGACCGTTCATTCTCGTAGCTTATGCAATCCCTCATTCTCATCTTCTATTCACCCAGAGAGTTCCATATATATAATGTTGTTGAGTCACCATTTTCCTTGGTGAGTCGGTTTCCATATAAAAAAGAAATAAATTTTTGAAATTTACAGCACATGAGACGTCATGCCCTACCTACAACCACTTTCTGTTCATTTCTTGACTGTCAAATTATTGAAATTGGACGAAACACGTCCGACATACAACTCCGATGAATGGTATTTATCTTCTGCCTTTTCAGAAAGATTCGATTATATAATCAAGTAAAAGAACAATAGAAAGAATTAGATTATTAATAAGGTTAAAAAACAATCACAGATTGTTATTTGCTTAACTAAATGAACTTATTATTATTTATTTTTTCCATCGATTCTCATGAAAGTCTATACTTAAGTGGAGCATGTTATTGGATTGCATTTGGTGATTTTGATGGGACTAGCTATTTGTTTTTTCCTTTTGTTTGACATGTGTGATGTCTTCCGAAATATCGATTGCCAAATTTCGCCAGTAGTACAGGGTGAAAGAATATTTGAATCTTAGGGGTTTAAATGAAACTCTTGGCTTTGCTAGCGCGAAGTTATTTATCAAATTATTAACTTATACATAAAGGCCATTAATTAGTGTTTCATCTTAAAGTGCAATCTTGTTCAAAATTTTTTAAGTTTATTCTTTGAGTTTTATTGGTATTTTAAAATACAAAGTCTTCAAGGCATAGCTACTATATCCTCTCCTTCTATCTCATATTTTCTTCATTAATTTTCTTTTCTGAAACTATTGTACCTAGAGTGCAACCTTACAACAATATCATTATATCCCGGAGCTCAATCCATTTTATTTATATCGTTTTTGCATCGAAAATCTTTCTAGAAGAGCAGAAATTTGTTTTAAGGACTAATTCAACATGCCTTGACAAATTTACGATTGTTGCTAAATGAGCAGTTGATCAATAGTATTAAGGGTAAAAGCCCATTTAGTATTTTAAGATTAGTACTTAGTTTAGTCCTCTATTTTTAAAAATACCTCAAAACACCCTTGAGCGTCACCTCCGTTACTATTAATTCTAGATTCATGAGGGTAAAAATGTATTTTTCTTGTTAAAATTTAAAATTAAAAAAATTATTACGATAACCTTGATTCATAATAGTAAAATCAATTTTCACACTTATATTCTTCAAAATCCTAGCTTTAAGAACTTAAATGACTTGCATTTTAAAGCTCTTAACAAATTTTCTCGCTATAAATTTTTTTTTTTCTATTGGAAGTGTAGTCTTGCGATAGATGTCAAAACTAGTCAGCTAAAGAAATTGGCTTGCTCTGATACGTGTTATATTGGTCTTATTTATTTATTTATTAATCTTCCATGTGTATTTCATTGAAAAGAAATCATTATTATTTTTTTCACTTGAATGAGTATTTCTTCACAATACTAAAATTCCATATGCCAAATGTTTATAGTTTTTTTTTCTTAATTTTTTTTGACCTTTTTTAACCCCTTCATGGTTGTTTCGTAGCTTATTAGTATTGGAATGGATCTGTAATTGAAAAGAAATAATTTTAATTTCACTTGATTGAGTATTACTTTAGAAAATATGTATCATAATGATACAAAGTTCTATAATGTCAATTATATATTGTATGAATTCATATGTAATATTTTAAAGTTTCTGATTTTTTTTTTCAATTTTGTGTTCATAGATTCAAATGAATCAAATCAACATTTTAGTTCAATTTTTAGGAAAAGATGTGGAGGATGCTTATGATCTTGATTGCTTGAGTCTTGTATCCCTTATCAACGATGTCTTGAATAATGTCTTTGGACGGCACAAGCATTATGATGAGAACTTTAAGCTTATTGGCATTATCCCGTGGTCCAATGAAGGGATTGAATTGAACAATGATAAAGACTTCCAAAATTTGAGGTATTTTTAATAGCTTTTTTTTTAATTTTAAATTTTGACAAGAAAAATACATTTTCACCCTCATGAATTTAGAATTAACAGTAACGGAAGGGACGTCAAGAGTGATTTGAGACATTTTTAAAAATAAAAGGACTAAGTAGGCACTAATATTAAAATATAGGGACTAAATGAGATTTTACCCATAGTATTAATAAACAATGAAGTGAACAGTACCAAAAACTATTATTCATGTTTTGAACTTTTAATAAACAATATGAATTCATATTTCCAACATATACATCATCATTACCTTACTTGCATGTTGTTGCTGCCGATCACTTGCACCATCGAACGTGCCTCGTGAATCATTTTATTTGTACCAAGCCCTATCTAAATTAAATTTCTAAATCAGCCACTACGTCAGATAGTTTAGCAATCAGATGACCTATTGTTTAGATATGGTGAATCAATCTGAGAGTTCTACTGTTTGTAATGCTATTGTTTTTGCTTTGAACTGCAAGTTTAATAGGGTGATTATGCATTTAGCCATCCTCATTGTACTATTAATATCAATTGACGAAAGAATGCCATAATTGTCACCCTGTGTGGCTGTTTCTTGTAACTACAAAAAGGTTCCCAAATCAAATTCCACATCAAAACAATCTTAAAAAATTAAATTAAACAACTGTTAGCTTTACTTTTTGCACTTTATCCCATTCTTTTCCATTTTCTTGCACAATTACAAACAAAGCCTCAACGGCCAGCATCCTCAAAAATAGTCCGTATCTTCAGGGGGGAAAAAAAGTCACATTGTAAGGTACCTAAAATCAATTGATTCTATATATTTACGGAACCTACTGGTGTGTCCATGAAAATTCTAATTTTTCATTATTAAATGTCCAATATCTTCGCTTGACACGGTTGATGTGGTAGGTACACACCTCTTCTGACTTCCATAAGAAGGATGAAAATTATATAATTGATCACCCACGTGAAATGGTTTCATGTTCATATTGTCTTTAAGCCAAGAGTCCATGTTTACCGCCTATGATATTGATAATTAAATAAAGCCATATATATCTCTTACTATATTTATATATATGAGAAGAGAACATAGTACACGACGTCTACTACTGTATGTATCCCTCAGCTCGAATAAAAAAATTGTGACCAATGCCAATTGATTTTTCTGACTAATCCAACAAGCATACATGCCACTACCAGCTGCAAAGGCTATGTGGCAAGTGGATTTTTGGAAGCAAATTAGGAGAATTCCAGCCGAAATCATCCTGAAGAAAAAACTTCATAATATGAAATGAACCAAGAATTTTGGCCATTGACTTACTGCCTTTTCCGTGGAAATGCAAGAGTAATGCTTAACAGAGATGCAGGTTCGATTTGTGGCAAGAAACTCTTCAATATCCTTTTTAATAATTTCATACCATGGCAAAACTGAAATTAATATAAAAGCTGATGAGATCACATCACCACTCTATAAAAAAATGATTGACCCAAGGCAGATTACACACCAAAATGGTGAGACGGCCCAAGGCAAACAATATAGCAATTCACCAAAGCAAATAATTTAATACAACGGCAAAATAGAAATTAATATAAAAACTGATGAGATAAATATCACCACTCTATGCAAAAATATGACTCAATGCAGATAATATTACACGAAAATGGTGAGACAGCCAAAGGTAAAAATATAGTGATAGACCAAAATAAAAGACCAAGGCAAATAATACATCAAAGTTATAAGATTAATTAATGCTCTAATGTAAACGATTTTATAAGAGAGATTTAGATAAATAATTTCATAAAAAAAAATAAAAATTTTATTAATTAAAGATTTTCAAGCATATTACATAACCACCCAATTTATAACCGAGTAAATCTACTAGACAATGTACACTCAAACATAGAAGTAAAATTATACCTAAATACAAATGGAAATACTCTAATAACATACTACTCTAAATCCAGTCAACAAAAATTAAAATTACTTGCTCAAATAAACAAACTCTAAAATAGCTGTCCTAGATAAACTGCCCCAGCGCCAATTATTCAGGATATTATTACCCAAGATAATTCTGGATAAATTGAGAGAATATTCTCTTTTGTTTGGTTTATTATTTAGGTTCATGAAATTGGGGTTGGGCTTTGAACGGGAATAATTCTCAAAACTCCATAACCTAAATACACCCAATATAATACCCGCTAGAATAGTTAAGAAAACACTCTCAAAACTCTCTGCAAAAGCTCACTTGTACATGCTCTCAATTTTCAGAACTTGGGATACCTTTAACTCTCTTGAATGAAGCTTTGTTTATAGCCCATTGGTGGCTTAGAACTTGTATCTTGTTTATCTTGTTAAGAAATTGAAACTGATTGCAAGAACACAAATCCACAGAGAGTAGCATACGTGTTATTCATTTTCTTCTACTCTACTTGATTTGATCCAACGGACCATATTCACTGTACTTAACAAATGACCGTTCATTCTTGTAGCTTATGCAATCCCTCATTCTCATCTTCAATTCACCTAGAGAGTTCCGTATATATAATGTCGTTGACTTACCATTTCCTTGATGAGTAGCTTCCATGTCAAAAAGATATAAATTTTTGAAATTTAAAGCACATGAGACGTCATGGCCGACCTACAACAACTTTTTGTTAATTTCTTAACTATCAAATTACTGAAATTGAACAAAACACGTCCTACATACAATTCCAATAAATGGGATTTATCTTCTACCTTTTCACAAAGATTCGAAAATATAATCAAGTAAAAGAACAATAGTAAGAATTAGATTTTATTAAGGTTAAAGAACAATCAAAGATTGCTATTTGCTTAACTAAATGAACTCTTTTTTTTTTCTGTTAATTCTAATGAAAGTCAATATATAATGGAGCATGTTATTGGATTGCATTTGGTGATTTTGATGGGACTAGCTATGTTTTTTTTTTTTTTTTTACCTTTTGTTTGACATCTGTAATGATGTCTTCCGAAATATTGATTGCCAAATTTCTCGTATTGGTGAAAGAATATTTGAATCTTAGGGGTCTAAATGAATCTCTTGGCTTTGCTAATGCAAAGTTATTTATCAGATAATTAACGTAAACGTAGCCAATAAACGAAAAAAATTAGTAGTTGATTATCGTAACTAAATTGGTTTACATAAAAATGAAATCCCACTCAATGAGTCCGTTAATGCAGGAAATAAAAACCTAAATAAATAAATCAAGATTTAATGTGAATTTTGTTCTGGGACATGACTATTATGCAAAATCGGCATGTCCACACTTAGAATGAAGAAAATACTTTTGAACACTGTAAACCCATGAAAAAGTGCATTGACCCTGTATGTTGGTTTTGTTTAAAAATTATTGGCCAAGAAACAATGACTCGTACATAGCTAAGGAATGAGAAAAAACTACATTAAGAACCATAAAGTTCTTAGATTTATTACCAACAATATATAAAAGAAGATAAGGAAAAAATTTATTTTAAGTGCATTTGGATGTGAATAATTCAATTTTCGTCCATAAACCATTTAATCCAATTCAAATCTTAAAAGGCCATTAATTAGTGTTTCATCTTAAAGTACAATCTTGATAAGTTTATTGTTGGAGTTTTGTTAGTATTTCAAAAAACAAAGCGTTCAAGGCACAGCCAGTTCCATCCCATATTTTCTTCATTAAATTTTCTTTTGCTGTTCTAAATTGTTGTGCTTGGAGTGCAACCTCACAACAGCATCATTGCATCCTGGAAGTCAATCTGCTTTATTTATATCATTTTAATTTGCATGGGAAAATCTCTCTAGAATAACGGAAATTGATCTTGAGGACACTTTACGGATGCCTTGATGAATTTACAATTGCTGCTAAGTGAATAGTGCCATGAATGGTATTCGATGAATAGTATCAGTAAGCAGTAATGCGAACAGTATCAACAGCTGCTATTCATGTTTTGAACTTTCAAAATGCAATATTGATTCATAATTTCATATTTCCTACATTTACATCATCATTGCCTTACTTGATGCTTGCCGCCGTCAATCACTCGCGCTATCGAACACGCCACCGTAAATCATTGTATTTGTACTAAGCCCTCTCTAAATTAAATTTTTGAATCAGCCACTGCATCAGATAATTTAGTAATCAGATGACCTATCGTTTAGATATAGTGAATCAATCTGAGAGTTCTACTGTTTGTAATGCTATTGTTTTCGTTTTGGATTGCAAGATTAATAGGGTGATTGTGCATTTAACCATCCTCATTCGTGCTCGGTACTACTAATATCTAATTGACGAAAGAATGCCATAATTGTTACCCTGTGTGGCTGTTTCTTATTACTACAAAAAAAGTCCCCAAATCCAATTCCACATTAAAACAAATAAACAATCTTAAAAAATTAAATTAAACAACCGTTAGCTTTACTTTTTACGCTTTAGCTGATCCTTTTCCATTTTCTTGCACAATTACAAACAAAGCCTCAACGGCCAGTATCCTTAAAAAAATCTGTATCTTCAAAAAAAAAAAAAGTCGCATTGTAAGGTACCTAGAATTAATAGATTCCGTATATTAGCCGAACCTAATGGCGTGTCCATGAAAATTCTTAATTTCTTCACAATTAAATGTCCAATATCTTCGCTTGATATGGTTGATGTGGTAGGTACACACCTCTTCTTACTTCCATAGGAAGTACAACAAATGAAAGTTATATAATTGATCACCCACGCGAAATGGTTTCGTGCTCATATTGTCTTTAGGCCAAGAGTCCATGTTTACCGCCTATGATATTGAGAATTATATGAAAGCAATATATATCTCTTACTATATTTTATATATATGAGAAAGATAACATAGGTCCTGTTTGGGATTGAGGTACTATAACTTAAAAACTATATTTGTTATGGAAAAAAAAAACAGTAACTATCAAACAAAAGTTAATAATATATAGTAAATATAAATTTTAAATAATAATTATGACAAATTATTAAAGATATAATAAATTTTTCATTATACAAGTGAAAAATCATATTAAAATAGCTTAAAAGCTACAGCAGTTAGTTTACCAAACATTTTATAGCTGTAGCTTAAAAGTTACAGCTACTCAATCTCAATTCCAAAAAGGCACCCATAGTATACGACGTTTACTATTGTATGTATACCTCAGCTCGAATAAAAAATTGAATAAAAAAATTTGTGACCAATGCCAATTGAATTTTCTGACTAATCTAACAAGCATACAAGCCACTACCAGCCGCAAAGGCAATGTGGCAAGCACCAACCCTATCAGCAGTGGATTTTTGGAAGCAAATTAGGAGAATTCCAGGCGAAATCATCCTGAAGAAATTAAGAAACTCCATAATATGAAATGAACCATGAATTTAGGTCATTCACTTACTGTCTTTTCCCCGAAAATGCATGAGTAATGCTTAACAGAGTTGCAGGTTCAATTTGTGGCAAGAAACTCTTCAATATCCACTTTTTCATAATTTCATACAATGGCAAAACAGAAATTAATATAAAAGCTGATGAGATCATATCTCCACTCTATACAAAAATGAATGACCCAGGGCAGATTATGCAACAAAATGGTGAGGCGGCCCAAGGGAAATAATATAGTAATTCACCAAAACAAGTAATTTCGTACAGCGGCAAAATAGAAATTAATATAAAAACTGATGAGATAATATAACCACTCTATACAAAAAATGAATGACTCAAGGCAGATAATATTACGCGAAAATAGTGAGACAGCCCAAGGTAAGTAATATAGTGATAGACCAAAATAAGAAGTCCAAGACAAATAATACATCATAGTAATGAGATTAATTGATGCTTTAATGCAAATGATTTTATAAGAGAGACTTAGGTAAATCATATTACGAAAGAAAATAAAATAAGAATTTTGTTAATTAGAGGTTTTCAAACATATTATGTAACCACGTGATTTGTAATTGAGTAAATCTACTAGGCAATGTACACTCAAACATAGAAATAGAATTCTACCTAAATATAAATAGAAAGACTAATAACATACCACTCTAATTCTAGCCAACTAGAATTACAATTACGTGTTCAAATAATCAAACTCTGAACTGTATGCATACTTAACCACACATAAAAGGCGTGAGTAATTTCAATTCATAAATTTAAAATTTCTAGAAGGTGCAAGCAGCAGCTTGTTACTGAATCGATTTCTCTCCTAATTAGATAGAATTATTTATTTTATGGACCCATGCTAACACATTTCGACGTGCAGTTTAGTCATGGCCGTTAATCTTAAATAACTATTATTTTATGGAACCATGCTAACATGCACGTTTCGACGTGCAGTTTAGCCATGGCCGTTAATCTTAAATAATTATTACATGTTTTGCTACGTCACAATCACCCACACCTCGGCAACGTCGACTTCTTGAATCTATATATATCAGATCAAACCAGAAATAAGAACACGCTCAAGCTCTACTTATTTTTGAGTTTTGATTACGCTTCACCTGGAGATCTTTTCTGATTTGAAGAATATGGAAACTCCTTTTCCTTGCGCAGGTTTTTTAGCCAATTTCAGCTCAATAGATATCATTTACAATTCATATAGTAATATAAGCATTTACGAATCCATTTTCTAATGTTAAACTTTCAGGTAAGAATGAATGGTTGGAGGGTACTCCAGTACTTCTACTTGGTATTGCTGATGATAAGGACGGGACAATTGATAATCTTGATCTTATTGCTGTCCCTCAATATGGAAGAAATCCCGACCACACTGGTTAGTAAGCGCAGTGCACGCACGTAATATTACTCTTTTCTACTATGGTTAATAAAAGGATGGGTATTGTTATTACCTGTCAATTCATTGTGTGAGGGTCAGTTTAGTTCAGTTCAACGTCTAAAATCTCTTGATCTACAAGAGATTATATTTCTTAGTGTCCATCGTCCATGTACTTCGTCTTTCTTAATAATTAAATAAAATAATTATATGTGAATGCGTTATTTACGTTAATATGTTGTTTATGTGGGTTTGTCAATAAACAAAAAAATCGTGTGGTACTGTCCAAATCAGTTTGATTAATTATACTCTTTCTTTTTGAATAGTTTTGTAAAAAATACCATATATCAGTTAGCTAATTGTTGTAGCTTGCAGGTGAACCGAGATCTTTATAATTAATTACGAATATTTAAGATTTTAAATGCAGGTCCTAACAAATAACGACATTCTAAACTTATTACCATTAATTTCTTAGCAATCACCAAATTTTAAAACTTCCACAGCGCCAATTATTCATGATATTTTTAGCAAAGATAATTCTAGATAAATGGAGAGAATATTCTCTTTTGTTTGGTTTATTATTTAGGCTCATGAATTGGGGTTGGGCTTTGAATGGGAACAATTCTCAAAATCCGATATAAATCCCTCTAGAATAGTTAAGAAAACATTCTCTGAAAAATCTCTGTAAAAGCTCACTTGTACATGCTCTCAATTTTCAGAACTTGGGATACCTTTAACTCTCTTGAATGAAGCTCTGTTTATAGCCCATTGGTGACTTAGAGCTTGTATCTTGTTTATAGACATTAACAGATGAAAGAAATTGAAACAGATTGTAGCATAAGTGTAATTCATTTTCTTCTACTCGATTTGATCTAATGGACCCTATTCGCTGTACTTAACAAATGACCGTTCATTCTTGTAGCTTATGCACTCCCTCGTTCTCATCTTCGATACACCTAAAGAGTTCCATATATATAATATTGTTGAGTCACCATTGCCTTGCTGAGTAGTTTCCATGTCAAAAGATATAATTTTTGAAATTTAAAGCACATGAGACGTCATGCCCTACCTACAACAATTTTCTGTTCATTTCTTAACTGTCAAATTACTAACATTGAACAAAACACGTCCTACAAACAATTCCAATAAATGGGATTTATCTTCTACCTTTTCAGAAAGATTCGACAATACAATCATGTAAAGTAAGAATTAGATTTTTAGTAATGTTAAAGAACAATCAAAGGTTGCTATTTGCTTAACTAAATGTACTTTTTTTTTTCCTGCTAATTCTCATGAAAGTCAATACATAATGGAGCATGTTATTTGATTGCATTTGGTGATTTTAATGGGACTGGCTATTTTTTTAACTTTTGTTTGACACGTGTGATGATGTCTTCCGAAATATCGATTGCCAAATTTCTCCAGTAGTACTAGTGAAAGAATATTTGAATCTTAGGGGTTTAAATGAATCTCTTGGCTTTGCTAATGCAAAGTTATTTATCAGTTAATTAACGTAAACGTAGCCAATTAACGGAAAAAAAATTAGTAGTTGATTATCGTAACTAAATTGGTTTACATAAAAATGAAATCCTACACAATGAATTCGTTAATGCAGGAAAAAAACCTGAATAAATGAATAAAATTTTAGTGTGACTTTTGTTCTGGGATATGACTATTATGCAAAATTGGCATGTCACACTTAGAATGAAGAAAATACTTTTGAACAATCTAAACTCATGAAAAAATGCATTTACAATATTATAAACGGGTGTATGCCCCCCACTTGTGAATTTTTCATTTATCCCTATATGTTGGTTTTGTTACAAAATTATTGGCCAATGATTCTAAATACTACAAATGACACAGTAACGAAAATGACACACTGCCAACAATGACACAGTAATGAAAATGACACATTGCTAATAATGACACGTACACAACTAACGATTAAAAAAAACTACATTAAGAATCACAACCACATAAAGTTATTAGATTTATTACCAACAATATATAAAAGGAGATAGGGAAAATATTTATTTAAGTGCATTTGGATGTCAATAATTCAATTTTCGTACATAAACTATTTAACCCAATTCAAGTCTTGAAAGGCCATTAATTAGTGTTTCATCTTAAATTGCAATCTTGATCAAATTATTTAAGCTTATTCTTGGAGTTTTATTGGTATTTCAAAATACAAAATCTTCAAGGCACAACCATTGTAACCTATCTTTCTATCTTATATTTTTTTCATTAATTTTCTTTTGTTATTCTAAATTGTTGTGCACCGGAGGGTGCAAGCTTACAATAATGTCATTATATCTTGGGATCAATTCGTTTTATTTATTTATTTTTATATCAAGAAATCTTTCAAGAAAGCGAAATTAATCTTAAGGGGCAGTTCGAACACACATTGTGATTTACGATTGTTGTTGAGTGAACAATAAGATCAATAGTATTAGTAAATAGTGAAGTGAAAGTTTCAACTTCACTATTCATATGGGTAATTTTTAAAAACCTCCTGGAGGTTTGAATTTGCAAGTAGATGGTGAAAATCATTTTATTTGTAAAAGACCCCTACCGTTAGTTAAAATTTCCATTGACTAACTTAGTGACTTTGAAAAGACAATATTATCCCCAATAATAGTTTATAGACTGACACAACTAAAGAACAAAGGCTTAAACTTATGATGCGTAAACCACTGACTTTATTTTTTTGACATTTTCGCCCTTTACAATTCCAAATATTTACAATTTCATAAGTAATTAAAACAATTATTTTCACCATGATCAAGTTATAGATATTTCCTTAAAATCTTAAAAAAATTAAATTACAAACTTAATATATATATATATATATAATATTTTTGCACATTAATTTAAGGCTCACAAGCGGCACACATACAACAAACAATTTGCATTTCTTCTTCCCCTCTACTCTTAATGGATTCTAGAAGCTCAAATAACACAAGCACACAAAATTCTTGTTAAAAGTCATGGCTGGCACCGGCAATCTAGATGGCCGGTGCCATGCCATTCAACACAGCCCGCCATTGTTGGTGGTGCCGTGTTGACTTGTTCAAAAAAAAAAAAGAGCCAAAATTTTGTCTATATAAAGAGGGCTTCCCACCCTCATTTTAGTATCCAATTCCATCGAGAGAGAGAAGCATTGCTTTCCTTTAGTGTTGAGAATATTAAGAGTTTAATAAACTCTTGAGTGATTAGTGTTTTGAGAGTTTGGGTGTATTGGGATTTTGGGAAGTGAGCTAAAATACTACAATACTTGTAACTCCTTTTCACTAGTAAAATATTTCCTTCTGTTTTCGCCCGTGGACGTAGGCTAAAAGCCGAACCACGTAATTTCTGGTATTCTCTTTTGTGCTTATTCTTTTATTTCTTCCAATTTTATTTTAGCTGCGGTCTTGCTTTACCCACCAATTTTCTAACTGTGGTATCAGAGCTATTGGTTGTATTTTTTGGAGTCAGGAACTGTTCATGTATACAGAACCATTCACGTATACGGTACTATTCACGTATACGGTACTTTTCACGTGAAACGGTGGGAGCGATCCAAGAATTTTACGGTGCAAAGTAGGAAATAGTGGTGTGAGTAAAACAACTGTGTGGTTTTTGTACATGTCTAAGAAAGTTCTATCACAAAGGCGATAAGAACTTAAGGAGTCTGTGTTTTAAGTGGGACTATTGTGACCCCTCCAGTCTTTCCTGGGAACTTTCCTAGTGTGCATTTTCACACATACTCACAACTATTCAAGGTGGTACGCTAGCTTGTGTGTGGTATTTATCAATAAAATAGCGGCAAAGTATGAAATTGAGAAGTTTAACGGAAATAATTTTTCGTTGTGAAAAATGAAGATGAAAATTGAGGAAAATAATTGCTTGTCGAATTGGAGAAAGGTCTATGGAGATAATCCGATGACAAGTGGAACGAGATGATGGCAACGCCATTTCTGATCTACACTTAGCACTTGCAGACGGAGTATTATCCAGTGTGACAGTGAAAAATACAGCGAAGGAAATATGGGATACTCTCACAAAATTGTACGAGGTCAAGTCACGCACAACAAAATCTTCTTGAAAAGAAAACTCTATACTCTTCGAATGGCGGAATCTACAACGGTGACCGATCACATCAACACCTTGAAGACTCTCTTTGAGCGAAAATTGTTAAAGGAGCACTTGTATTGATGAAGGCAGAAAAGATCAGTGCTAATCTATTCATACTTAAAGGAGAAACACTACAGGAGGCTGATGAGTGTGTCGCATCAAATGGAGAAGAGTCAATGATGATGTGGCATCTCAAACTTGGTCACATGTCAGAACAAGGTTTGAAGATTCTCTTTGAGTGAAAATTGCTTCCAGGGCTCAAATCGGTAAGTTTACCATTTTGCGAGCATTGTGTTATAAGTAAGCAGTATAGATTAAAATTCAGTAGATCTATTGTTAGAAGTAAATGCATTCTAGACTTGATTCATTCTGATGTTTGGGAATCATCGGATATATCCATGGGAGGTGTAAAGTACATGGTGACTTTCATTGATGATTATTCCAGAAGATGTTGGGTGTATCCAACTATGAAAAAGTCAGATGTATTTCATGTGTTTAAAGAATACAAAACGCGGGTGAAACTTGAATCTGGTAAAAAGATCAAATGCTTGAGACGGATAATGGTGGAGAATATACAGACGGAGAGTTTCTTGCTTTCTGTAAGCAAGAAGGTATTCAGAGGCGCGGTTAGGGGCATACACCGGCGTGCGGAGAAGCGGAGCGGATGAGCAGAACTCTTAGGAAAAGAATAAGAGCTATGTTGAGGATTGTCACCCAATTCATTACGGCGAAGAAGCCAAAACTTTGTTATTTGTTATAGTAAATTGATGCCATCTATGATCTTAAGACAACGATGGAGATATGGGGAAAGCAGTGATTATTCCTACCTACATGCATTTGGATGTCCTGTGTACGTGATGTACAATGCCCAAGAAAGAACAAAGCTGGATGTAAAATCTAGAAGATGTATCTTCTTGGGATATGCTGATGGAGTAAAGGGGTATCGTCTGTGGGACCCCACTGCCCACAAAATCGTCATCAGCAGAGATGTTATTTTTGTAGAAGATCAACTGCAAATGAAAGATGGAGGTGATGGCACTGTAAAAGAAAAGTCAGAGATTGTGCCAGTATATGTCGAAAATAATCCAGAAGATTCAGATTCTTCTGAAGCAGCACCAGATCACGAGGAACAAGAACCAGTCGAGTCCGAGGCTCCAGAAGTTCGTCGGTCAACTCATGAGAGACGGCCACCAACGTGGCACTCGAAGTATGTCATAGAGATCAACGTTGCATACTGTCTTCTAACAGAGGATGGAGAGCCATCAACTTTCCATGAAGCTTTAGAAAACTCAGATGTTAATTTGTGGATGACAGCAATGCAAGAAGAAATTGAAGCTTTACACAAGAACAAAACATGGGAACTTGTACTACTACCACACGGAAGAAAAGCCATTGGAAACAAATGGGTCTACAAGATCAAACGTGATGGTAATGACCAAGTGGAGAAGTATCGTGCAAGATTGGTGGTGAAATGATATGCTCAGAAAGAAGGTATTGACTTCAACGAGATATTTTTGCCGGTGGTTCGACTCACAACAGTCAGAATAGTCTTGGCAATGTGTGCTACATTTGATCTACATTTAGAGCAGTTAGATGTGAAAACTGCATTTCTTCATGGAGAACTTAAAGAAGAAATATATATGCTCCAACCAGAAGGTTTTGCGAAATGCAGGGAAAGGAGAACTTGGTTTGCAGGTTGAATAAATCTTTATACAGTCTCAAACAGGCGCCGAGGTGTTGGTATAAGAGATTTGATTCCTTTATTATAAGCCTTGGATACAAATGAGTTGATTCTCGACCATTGTGCATATTACAAGAGGTTTGAAGATAATGATTTCATCATTTTACTGTTGTACGTAGATGACATGTTGGTAGTAGGCCCCAACAAAGATCGAGTCCAAGAATTAAAGGTACAGTTGGCTAGAGAGTTTGAAATGAAGGACTTGGGACCAGCAAACAAGATTCTAGGGATGCAAATTCACCGAGACAGAAATAAAAGGAATATTTGGCTTTCTCAGAAGAACTACTTGAAGAAAATCTTGCGACGCTTCAACATGCAAGATTGTAAGTGAATTTCTACCTCACTTCCTGTTAATTTCAAATTATCCTCAAGTATGTGTCTTAGCAATGAAGTGAAGAGGAATGAGATGTCTCGAAGTGTGTGCATGGGGAAGTTTGATGTTCGCTATAATATGTACAAGACCGGACATTGCACAAGCAGTGGGAGCAGTAAGTCGATACATGGCGAATCCTGGTGAAGAGCATTGGATAGCTGTGAAGAGGATTCTGAGATACATCAGAGGAACCTCAGATGTTGATTTATCTTATGGGGGATCAAAGTTTACTGTTAGGGGTTATGTGGATTCAGATTTTGCAGGAGATCTTGATAAAAGAAAATCCACTATTGGTTATGTGTTTACACTTGCGGGAGCAGCTGTAAGCTGGGTTTCGAAACTGTAAATTGTTGTGGCTTTATCTACAACAAAAGCAGAATACATGGCAGCTACACAAGCTTGCAAGGAAGCTATTTGGATACAAAGGTTATTGGAGGAGCTCGGGCACAAACAACAGAAAATTTCTGTGTTTTGTGACAGTCAGAGTGCCTTGCACATTGCAAGGAATCCAGCCTTTCATTCTAGGACAAAGCACATAGGAGTTCAGTATCACTTCGTTCGTGAAGTAGTGGAAGATGGAAGTGTGGATTTGCAGAAAATCCATACCAAAGAGAACCTAGCAGATGTTTTGACCAAGCTGATCAATACTGACAAGTTTGTCTGGAGTAAATCCTCTTGTGGCCTAGCAGCAATGTAGGCAACATAACTGCGGCGAAGCAGAAAGCATGGTGTGGAGATTGATTGATTCTCAATCTAATCTCCAAGTGAGAGAATGTTAAAAGTCATGGCTGGCACCGGCCATCTAGATGGCTGGTGCCATGCCATTCAACACGGCCCGCCATTGTTGGTGGTGCCGTGTTGACTTATTCAAAAAAAAAAAGAGCCAAAATTTTGGCTATATAAAGAGGGCTTCCCACCCTCATTTTAGTATCCAATGACAATCGAGAGAGAGAAGCATTGCTTTCCTTTAGTGTTGAGAATATTAAGAGTTTAATAAACTCTTGAGTGATTAGTGTTTTGAGAGTTTGGGTGTATTGGGATTTTGGGAAGTGAGCTAAAATGTTACAATACTTGTAACTCCTTTTCACTAGTAAAATATTTCCTTCTGTTTTCGCCCGTGGACGTAAGCTAAAAGCCGAACCACGTAATTTCTAGTATTCTCTTTTCTGCTTATTCTTTATTTCTTCCAATTTTATTTTAGCTGCGGTCCTGCTTCACCCACCAATTTTCTAACACCTCTTTGCTTTCATGCCATAAATGCTACAACTTGCAGCTCGCACTCGGAGCCCTACACCACTGCATGGTCTGCATCTTTGCATTTTTTCAGGTACTACTGTCATACCTTTGCAGCTTTTAGATTAATTATTAAGAATTGATTAAATTATTTTGATAATTAAACATCTTTGTCACTTTATAATTTAATATTATAATTCTTGAATTTGTTTATACTTTTTGAATAGAATAATTGTGGCATGCTTCTTGATAAAGTGGCAATGCTTTTAACTTTACTGATTATAAATAATAGAATAACAATGCCATTGGTGATGGCGTGATGCTATGATGGATTAGTAACTTAGTGGTTGAGGATTTAATCGGGTAGTTAGTTTATTAAATTAATATTTATATTTTTGTATTTGTTTTTATATTTTGACATGGGAATTGTTTTCAGTTTCTCTTTAAATTCTCATAATTAATTCTCTTTTCAATTTAGTTACAATGTTAGTTTATATTGTTGGTGCTTCAACAAAACGTCGTGATGTCAATGTTGTTGGTGCTTCAACAAAATGTCGTGATATTCTTCAAGAGAAACATGCTCAAGCAGTTATTAAAGCACCTGATGATGGTGAACTTTCAAGTGGACGAGGTTTAAATCAAGAGGTTACTTTAAAGAGATATGTTGATACACGTTGGGGCTCACATTATGATACATTATTGAGTATAATCACCATGTTTCCATCTATTATTATCATGCTTGAGATTATTTCAAATGAGGGAAATTCTAAACAAATATTTCAAGCTACAATGTTATTGAAGTCAATGCAATCATTTGATTTTGTGTTTAGTCGATGTTAATGAAAAATTTTGGATTTGCATGAGTTATCACAAGCATTACAAAAAGGATCAAGGCACAGTGTGAATGCTATGAAATTAATTGAAGTGTATAAGAGAAACTTCCAAAAAAATGAGAGAAAATGGATGGGACTCTTTATTTGGTGAAACTTTTCTTATTGTGTAAAGCATGATATTGATGTTCCGAATATGGATGATTTGTTTCTAACTCAAGGAAGATCACAACGCAAGGCTCAAAAGATTACAAATTTGCATTGTTTTCGTGTTGAATTATTTTATGCAATTTTGGACATGCAACTTAAAGAATTAAGCATTGTTTCAATAAGACGAATACTGACTCATTTGCAGCTTTTGATAAATAGAAACTACTTCACCTTGCTGAGTTTTATCCAAATGATTTTTCTCTAATGGATCTTGTGGCACTTGAAACTCAATTTGATGTTTATATTATGGATGTCAGTTCTAACAACAAATTTTCAGGATTGAAATGGATTGGTGAGCTAGCAAGAAAATTGGTTGAGACTAAAAAGGATCGATTATATTCATTAGTTTATTTATTGTTGACATTAGCATTGATTTTACCAATTGCCGCGATTCTGATATGAAAGGGCATTTTCGCTATGAATTTTCTGAACAACCGTCTGCAAAATCGGATGAGAGATCAATGGTTGAATGATAGCCTTGTTGTATTCATAACAAAAGATATATTTTGTAGTCTTAACAATGCGGTTATTCTTCAACGTTTTCAACATATGAAACCTCGTCGAAGACAATTATAAGTGTGTTGAATTAAATATTTTAATGAAATTTTATTTTGGTATATGTTATTTATTGATTACTTTCTTGAATTAAACTATTATGTGAACTTAACTCCTGCGAAAAATAATTTCTGGCACCGCCACTGGTCGCAGGTACACTCTCTTCTGACTTCTATAAGAAGTAAAACAAATGAAAGTTATTAATTGATCACCCACGTGAAATGGTTTCATGTTCATATTGTCTTTCAGCCAAGAGTCCATGTTTACCGCCTATGATATTGAGAATTATATAAAAGCCATATATATCTCTTACTATAGTTATATATATGGGAAAGAGAGCATAGTACACGACGTCTACTACTGTATGTATCCCTCAGCTCGAATAAAATATTTGTGACCAATGCTAATTGATTTTTCTGACTAATCCAACAAGCATACAACCACTACCAGCTGCAAAGGCAAAATGACAAGCACCAAGCCCATCAGTAGTGGATTTTTGGACGCAAATTATGAGAATTCCAGCCGAAATCATCCTGAAGAAAGAAACTCCATAATATGAAATGAAGCATGAATTTAGGCCATTCACTTGCTGCCTTTTCCGCGAAAATGCACATAATAAAGTAATTCACCAAAATAAGTAATTTCATACAACGGAAAAATAGAAATTAATATAAAAACTGATGAGATAATATCACCACTCAATACAAAAATGAATGACTCAAGGCAGATAATATTACACGAGAATAGTGAGACAGCCCAAGGTAATTAATATAGTGATAGACCAAAGAAGTCCAAGACAAATAATACCCCAAAGTAATGAGATTATTTACGCTCTAATGCAAATGATTTCATAAGAGAGACTTAGGTAAATCGTATTACGAAAGAAAATAGATAAGAATTTTATTAATTAAAGGTTTTCAAACATATTATGTAACCACCCAATTTGTGATTGAGTAAATCTACTAGGCAATGTGTCACGAAAAGGCTTCCAGAAGTAGCATATTTTGAAGATCTAGAAGCTGTATAAGCTGCCTAAATTGAAGTCCAAGGAGGTGCCACCCAGGGAAAGAAAAATAGAATTTGGAAGCAGCAAATGTTGAAGGGTTCGCCACAGCCGAAGTAGAAAGAAGAAAGAAGAAGATAGAAGAATGAAGAAATCAAAGGCGGTTACAAAATAATAATAATAATATTTTAATAGTCAATTTTGGCTATATAAAGGGAGCTCTCCATTTGGTTTTAGGCATCCAATTTTGGTGAGAGAAAAAGCAGAGATCTTGAGTGATTTTAAGAGGTTAAAATTATAAAGCTCTTGTGAGTATATTGAGTGAGAGGGTTTTGGGTAGTGAGATCCTATTTATAGACAGTTAATAAATGAAAGAAATCGAAGCTAATTAATTACAATAATACAAGACTACAGAGAATAGCATACGTGTTATTCATTTTTCTTCTTCTCTACTTGATTTGATCTAATGGACCCTATTCGCTGTACTTTACAAATGACCGTTCATTCTCGTAGCTTATGCAATCCCTCATTCTCATCTTCAATTCACCCAGAGAGTTCCATATATATAATGTTGTTGAGTCACCATTTTCCTTGGTGAGTCGGTTTCCATATAAAAAAGAAATAAATTTTTGAAATTTACAGCACATGAGACGTCATGCCCTACCTACAACCACTTTCTGTTCATTTCTTGACTGTCAAATTCTTGAAATTGGACGAAACACGTCCGACATACAACTCCGATGAATGGTATTTATCTTCTGCCTTTTCAGAAAGATTCGATTATATAATCAAGTAAAAGAACAATAGAAAGAATTAGATTATTAATAAGGTTAAAAAACAATCACAGATTGTTATTTGCTTAACTAAATGAACTTATTATTATTTATTTTTTCCATCGATTCTCATGAAAGTCTATACTTAAGTGGAGCATGTTATTGGATTGCATTTGGTGATTTTGATGGGACTAGCTATTTGTTTTTTCCTTTTGTTTGACATGTGTGATGTCTTCCGAAATATCGATTGCCAAATTTCGCCAGTAGTACAGGGTGAAAGAATATTTGAATCTTAGGGGTTTAAATGAAACTCTTGGCTTTGCTAGCGCGAAGTTATTTATCAAATTATTAACTTATACATAAAGGCCATTAATTAGTGTTTCATCTTAAAGTGCAATCTTGTTCAAAATTTTTTAAGTTTATTCTTTGAGTTTTATTGGTATTTTAAAATACAAAGTCTTCAAGGCATAGCTACTATATCCTCTCCTTCTATCTCATATTTTCTTCATTAATTTTTCTTTTCGAAACTATTGTACCTAGAGTGCAACCTTACAACAATATCATTATATCCCGGAGCTCAATCCATTTTATTTATATCGTTTTTGCATCGAGAAATCTTTCTAGAAGAGCAGAAATTTGTTTTAAGGACTAATTCGAACATGCCTTGACAAATTTACGATTGTTGCTAAATGAACAGTTGATCAATAGTATTAAGGGTAAAAGCCCATTTAGTCCTCGTATTTTAAGATTAGTACTAGTTTAGTCCCTCTATTTTTAAAAATACCTCAAAACACCCTTGACGTCACCTCCGTTACTATTAATTCTAGATTCATGAGGGTAAAAATGTATTTTTCTTGTTAAAATTTAAAATTAAAAAAAATTATTACGATAACCTTGATTCATAATAGTAAAATCGAATTTTCACACTTATATTCTTCAAAATCCTAGCTTTAAGAACATAAAAGACTTGAATATTTACAGCTCTGAAAAAATTATCTCGCTATAAAATTTTTCTATTGGAAGTGTAGTCTTGCGATAGATGTCAAAACTGTCAGCTAAAGAAATTGGCTTGCTCTGATACGTGTTATATTGGTCTTATTTATTTATTTATTAATCTTCCATGTGTATTTCAGTGAAAAGAAATCATTATTTGTTTTCATTTGAATGGGTATTTCTTCACAAAACTAAAATTCCATATGCCAAAAGTTTAAAGTTTTTTTTTCTTAATTTTTTTTGACCTTTTTTAACCCCTTCATGGTTGTTTCGTAGCTTAATATTAGTAGTGGAATGGATTTGTAATTGAAAAGAAATTATTTTAACTTCACTTGATTGAGTATTTTTTGGAAAAAAAAATCATAATCATACAAAGTTTTATAATGTCGATTTTGTATTTTATGAATTCATATGTAATAGTTTTAAGTTTCTAATTTTTTTTCTTCATCTTTGTGTTGCCAGATTCAAAATGAGTCAAATCAGCATTTCAGTTCGATTTTTAGGCAAAGATGTGGAGGATGCTTATGATCTTGATTGCTTGAGTCTTGTATCCCTTATCAACGATGTCTTGAATAATGTCTTTGGACGGCACAAGCATTATGATGAGAACTTTAAGCTTATTGGCATTATCCCGTGGTCCAATGAAGGGATTGAATTGAACAATGATAAAGACTTCCAAAATTTGAGGTATTTTTAATAGCTTTTTTTTTAATTTTAAATTTTGACAAGAAAAATACATTTTCACCCTCATGAATTTAGAATTAACAGTAACGGAAGGGACGTCAAGAGTGATTTGAGACATTTTTAAAAATAAAAGGACTAAGTAGGCACTAATATTAAAATATAGGGACTAAATGAGATTTTACCCATAGTATTAATAAACAATGAAGTGAACAGTACCAAAAACTATTATTCATGTTTTGAACTTTTAATAAACAATATGAATTCATATTTCCAACATATACATCATCATTACCTTACTTGCATGTTGTTGCTGCCGATCACTTGCACCATCGAACGTGCCTCGTGAATCATTTTATTTGTACCAAGCCCTATCTAAATTAAATTTCTAAATCAGCCACTACGTCAGATAGTTTAGCAATCAGATGACCTATTGTTTAGATATGGTGAATCAATCTGAGACTTCTACTGTTTGTAATGCTATTGTTTTTGCTTTGAACTGCAAGTTTAATAGGGTGATTATGCATTTAGCCATCCTCATTGTACTATTAATATCGAATTGACGAAAGAATGCCATAATTGTCACCCTGTGTGGCTGTTTCTTGTAACTACAAAAAGGTTCCCAAATCAAATTCCACATCAAAACAATCTTAAAAAATTAAATTAAACAACTGTTAGCTTTACTTTTTGCACTTTATCCCATTCTTTTCCATTTTCTTGCACAATTACAAACAAAGCCTCAACGGCCAGCATCCTCAAAAATAGTCCGTATCTTCAGGGGGGAAAAAAAGTCACATTGTAAGGTACCTAAAATCAATTGATTCTATATATTTACGGAACCTACTGGTGTGTCCATGAAAATTCCTAATTTTTCATTATTAAATGTCAATATCTTCGCTTGACACGGTTGATGTGGTAGGTACACACCTCTTCTGACTTCCATAAGAAGGATGAAAATTATATAATTGATCACCCACGTGAAATGGTTTCATGTTCATATTGTCTTTAAGCCAAGAGTCCATGTTTACCGCCTATGATATTGATAATTAAATAAAAGCCATATATATCTCTTACTATATTTATATATATGAGAAAGAGAACATAGTACACGACGTCTACTACTGTATGTATCCCTCAGCTCGAATAAAAAAATTGTGACCAATGCCAATTGATTTTCTGACTAATCCAACAAGCATACATGCCACTACCAGCTGCAAAGGCTATGTGGCAAGTGGATTTGAAGCAAATTAGAGAATTCCAGCCGAAATCATCCTGAAGAAAGAAACTTCATAATATGAAATGAACCAAGAATTTTGGCCATTGACTTACTGCCTTTCCGTGGAAATGCAAGAGTAATGCTAACAGAGATGCAGGTTCGATTTGTGGCAAGAAACTCTTCAATATCCTTTTTAATAATTTCATACCATGGCAAAACTGAAATTAATATAAAAGCTGATGAGATCACATCACCACTCTATAAAAAAATGATTGACCCAAGGCAGATTACACACCAAAATGGTGAGACGGCCCAAGGCAAACAATATAGCAATTCACCAAAGCAAATAATTTAATACAAAGGCAAAATAGAAATTAATATAAAAACTGATGAGATAAATATCACCACTCTATGCAAAAATATGACTCAATGCATAATATTACGAAAATGGTGAGACAGCCAAAGGTAAAAAATAGAGTGATAGACCAAAATAAACGACCAAGGCAAATACTACATCAAAGTTATAAGATTAATTAATGCTCTAATGTAAACGATTTTATAAGAGATTTAGATAAATAATTTCATAAAAAAAAATAAAAATTTTATTAATTAAAGATTTTCAAGCATATTACATAACCACCCAATTTATAACCGAGTAAATCTACTAGACAATGTACACTCAAACATAGAAGTAAAATTATACCTAAATACAAATGGAAATACTCTAATAACATACTACTCTAAATCCAGTCAACAAAAATTAAAATTACTTGCTCAAATAAACAAACTCTAAAATAGTCTCCTAGATAAAGCGCATGGGCCAATTATTCAGGATATTATTACCCAAGATAATTCTGGATAAATTGAGAGAATATTCTCTTTTGTTTGGTTTATTATTTAGGTTGATGAAATTGGGGTTGGGCTTTGAACGGGAATAATTCTCAAAACTCCATAACCTAAATACACCCAATATAATACCCGCTAGAATAGTTAAGAAAACACTCTCAAAATTCTCTGCAAAAGCTCACTTGTACATGCTCTCAATTTTCAGAACTTGGTGTTGAGAATCAAATAAAACGGCATTGAATGAAGCTTTCAAAGACAGAATCCGCACTTGTCAAAGAGATAATCTACACTTGTCAAAGACAAGATCCGCGCCGAACGGATTGACATACTTCCTTCCGTATTCACATATGTAATCTTTGAAAAAATGTAGCCTCTGCATCTATAAATACCTCTCAGTGTATAATGTTTTATTTTAAGAAATGAAAACACGTTTCTTCATGGTATCAGAGCCATGAATACGCTCAAGTTTCTTCAAGTTCACGCGTTTGTAACAAAAACAGAGGAAACCAAATTCCTCCCGCAACCATTTTTCCCACCATTTTCTTTCTTAAACCCATTCCTACCATTACAGATATCCATGCCGATCAAGAAACAAGCCACCCATACGTAAAAAACGTGAGTTTACAAATTTATCAACAATCCCATCAATTTTCCAAGAGTGTGTTCCTCAAAACCCAAGAATACCATCAAATTTTTCACCTGGGGCTTCCATTAAGGAAACTGTAAAATTGCATTTAAACAGATTTCCACGCGCTCACACGCGCCCCGGCTCGGCCATTCAACCACGCGCTCTGTCATCATTCACGCGCTCTCACGCGCTCCGAGGTTGAAGAAGAAGTCGACGACATGTCGTTTTTATCTCCGGCCGGTGGCAAAACGACGTGTCGTTTTTATTATATTAAAACCGACATGTCGTTTGAAATTAGAGATAAAGAGCGTGGCGTTGTTCTCCGTAAAAGGATTAAAACGACATGTCGCTTATATTCTACCATAACCGACATGTCGGTTTTTCAAGCGATGGCCAAGCGACTTGTCGTTTGTTATCTAAAAGGTTATTTTTTTTCTTCTTTCAATCTAGACGGAAAAAAAAAACAAGAAAAAAGAAAGAAAAAAAAGGGAAAAGAAAAGAAAAGAAAAAAAAAAGAAAAAAATGGAAAACTCCAACTGAATCTCGTCCTGTTGTAATTCAACTGCTCAACTGTGGAGTATTTAATCCGGAATTATCCTCACCGAGACAAACTACGATGTTTGGTCTCAAATAATGGAGATGCATCTTGCAGAAGAGAAAACTCTCATATATTCGTAGGACAAAGCCATCTCGAGGAATCTTCAAATGAATATGAGAAATGGTATAATGAGAACCAAAAGTAAAAAGATGGTTACTCATATCCATGTCTCCGGAGATCATGAAGCGATATTTACGAATTCCTACAGCCTACGAAATCTGGGATGCATTATCAAAAGCATTCTATGATGGAAGCGATGAATTACAAGTTTTCACTCTAAACCAGAAGGCATTCTCTACCAAGCAAAATGGACAACCACTCTCTAAATTCTATGGAGAATTGATCGAAATATTTCGAGAACTTGATCACCGAGATAAAGTGGTCATGAAGGATCCAGAAGATGTTGTAATATACGTGAAGGTCCATGTTGAAAGATCGAGAGTGCACATTTTTCTTATTTAGAAGGCTAGATGATGTATTTGACCAAGTTCGTGGAGATATTCTACGAAAAGAAATTATCCTGCAGAACTTAGAAGAATGTTATTCTCTGATCCGAAGAGAAGATGTACGGCAAAGCAAACTAAACAAGAAGGTCGACTCAGAAACGTCTGCTATGATAGCACGACAACAGCCTCAAAGGAAGTTTGTTGACAAGTCATCACTCCATTGCACTCATTGTAGAAAGAAGGGTCATACGAAAGAACAATGTTTTGAAATCATTGGATATCCTGACTGGTGGGATACTCGAAAGAAGAACACCAAGCATGGATCAAAAGTGCTATCGAAAGATCCACATCCACTACATGATCTTAGAAAAGAATCTTCACAAATCGCAACCTCTCCGTCGAAATTCCAAAAAGGCCCTTAAAACTCTTACACCTGTTATTAATAGTACATGGATAATTGATTCTGGGGCAACTGATCATATGACTTTTGATTCTCAACAAGTTTCTCAATTGAAACCATCTTCACAAAAACATATTTCCACTGCAAATGGAACCACAACCTCAGTTATTGGGGAAGGATCTTTACAACTCACAAATGAATTAAATTTAGACTCTGTGTTAATTGTTCCATCTTTAGATTATAATCTTTTATCTGTGTCTCAATTAACCACTTACTTATCATGTGTTGTAATTTTTTGGCCTGATCATTGTGTGTTTAAGGACATCCAAACGAAGCAAACGATTGGTTATGGTATTAGACGAGGCAACTTGTACTACTTGGAGATGTCATCAACAAACACCGGAAAGCTAAGCCCTGCGCTAGTCGCAGATAGTTTCATAAAAAAGGGAATTCGTAAATCTGGTTATGGCATAGACGCGTTTAGGGCATGTGTCATTTGGTTACTTAAAAATTATTTCTAGTTTGTTTCGAAATTTGATGTTTGTAACTTTAAATGTGATGTTTGTGAACTTTCAAAAAGCCATCGAACTACTTTTCCATTGTCTTTAAATAAAAATCCAGTTCCTTTCATGGTAGTACATTCTGATGTATGGGGGGCCATCTAAAGTTTCTACAATTGGAGGTGCTCGTTGGTTTGTTACATTTATTGATGATTGTGGCAGAATGACATGGATTTTTCTGATGAAATCAAAAGACGAAGTAAACTCTTTATTTCAAAGATTTCATAAGATGGTGACAACTCAATTTCAGACACAAATTCGAGTTCTACATACTGATAATGGAGGCGAGTATATGAGCACAAAGAATTCAACAACGAAATCACAAGGATCTCTGTCCATCAAACCACTTGTGTGGGGACACCCCAACAAAATGGCATTCTTTGAACGAAAAAAGACATTTACTAGAAGTTGTTCGAGCATCACTAATCCAAGCCCACATGCCACTTTCATCTTATTGGGGAGAAGCACTCGCATCCGCATGATACTTGATCAATCGAACACCTTCAAGCTCCTTGGATTCCAGACTCCTTTCCAAGTTAGAATGATGCTTTATTATGTCACCAAATGTGCCGAATCTTACATGTGTTTGGTGTTGCCTTCGCTTCATTTGCCGCAACAAGACAAATTATCTCCTCGAGCACTACGTGTGTGTTTGTAGGGTATGCCTTACATCAAAAGGGATACCGATGCTATCATCCACCATCAAGAAAATATACATCACCATGGATGTCGTTTTCATGAAGATATCATGTACTACTTGTCGAGTCGAATTTCTGGGGAGTATAATGAAGAGGAAATTCATACTCTTACATATCTTCCACTTTGAAGAAAGTCAATCTTCCATTGAGATAGTAAACCTTCAAGATATCTTTTGGAAAAGCAAATGGTGATGATTCTCGGTGAGATAAGTGAAGACACATTTGAGGAGCACAATAACTCGCATACACAGCGTAATTGAGAATGAGTCACATGAAGAAATACCTAACCAATCGTCTGCAGAGGATGTTCCTACCACAAGTCAATTAGAAGAATTCTTCCAGCGTCAAAATAGAGGTATCCTAAACCCACATATGAGGACTTCTCTAGTAGAGTCAAATACCCATGAGTCATTTTGTGTCTAACCATCGCTTGTCGAATCAAATCACATTTGTGAATCAATTATCTGTATCTATTCCTAACATGGTGTGCAAAGGGAAGCTTTAAAAGACCCAAAGTGGAAAGCGGCTATGAATGATGAAATGAGATCTCTTCGTAAAAATCAAACATGGGAACTAGTTGATCTTCCACCGAAAGAAACTAGTGGGTTGTCGATGGATCTACACTATAAAGTACAAAGCGATGGCTCTATTGAGCACGATACAAAGCAAGACTCGTAGCTAAGGGTTACACCCAAACCTACGGGATTGATTATCTTGATACGCTTTGCACCGGTAGCAAAATTAATACTATTCGTATCTTATTATCATTAGCGAAACTTGGATTGGCCTTCACATTCGATGTAAAGAATGCTTTCCTCCATGGAGACTGTTTGAAGAAATTTATATGGACTGCGCCACCGGGATGCAGTGGACGTGAGGCGACTCAATCGTAAAGTATGCAAATTGAAGAAATCATTGTATGGGTTGGAAAGCAATCCCCAAGAGCATGGTTCGGGAAATTCACAAAGGCTATGGTTCGTTTTGGGTATAACCAAAGCAATTCGGTGGATCATACCTTATTCATTAAAAAGCGACAAGGTAAAATCAATGCCGCCCTTATTGTCTATGTGGATGATATGGTAGTTACAGGCAACGACAAGGAAGAAACAGATGCTCTTCAGAAGTACTTGTCAAGAGAGTTTGAGATGAAGGATTTGGGTGCCTTAAAATACTTTCTTGGAATTGAGGTTTCTCGATCTAAGGGAGGAATCTTTCTGTCTCAAAGAAAATATGCCTTAGATCTATTGCACGAAACGGGAATGACAGCTTGTCAGCCTATTGACACCCCAATAGAAGAAGGACTGAAGTTTTGTATTACCTCAGACCAAGTTCCAGTAGACAAAGGAAGATATCAAAGGCTGATTGGAAGATTGATGTACTTGTCCCACACAAGGCCAGATCTTGCTTATGCATTGAGTGTTGTAAGTCAGTTTATGCATAATCCCGGAGAACAACACATGAAAGCGAATGTGCGATCTGAGGTACCTGAAGACAAATCCAGGAAAAGGAATTCTATTTTCCAAAAATGAAGATTACAGCAACATAGAAGTTTATACTGATGCAGATTGGGCCGGGTCAGTTAGTGATAGACGCTCTACTTCAGGATACTTTACCTTTGTGGGAGGCAACCTTGTCACATGGAGAAGCAAGAAACAACATGTCGTTGCCCGTTCGAGCGCTGAAGCAGAATATCGAGGCATGGCCCTTGGGGTATGTGAAGGGTTATGGATAAGTTTTATCTTAAACGATTTGGGCTATCCATCACAACAACCAATACAACTATACTGTGACAACAAAGCTGCACGAGATATTGCTCATAACCCAGTTCAACACGATCGAACAAAACACGTCGAGGTAGATAGATTTTTCATCAAGGAGAAATTAGATGAAAAAATCCTAGAACTGCCGAAAATTCGATCAGAAGATCAACTTGCAGATATTTTAACGAAGGCCATTTCAAGCAGGGCATTTACAAAATTCCTAGACAAGTTGGGTATGCAAGACATCTATGCACCAGCTTGAGGGGGAGTGTTGAGAATCAAATAAAACGGCATTGAATGAAGCTTTCAAAGACAGAATCCGCACTTGTCAAAGAGATAATCTACACTTGTCAAAGACAAGATCCGCGCCGAACGGATTGACATACTTCCTTCCGTATTCACATATGTAATCTTTGAAAAAATGTAGCCTCTGCATCTATAAATACCTCTCAGTGTATAATGTTTTATTTTAAGAAATGAAAACACGTTTCTTCACTTGGGATACCTTTAACTCTCTTGAATGAAGCTTTGTTTATAGCCCATTGGTGGCTTAGAACTTGTATCTTGTTTATCTTGTTAAGAAATTGAAACTGATTGCAAGAACACAAATCCACAGAGAGTAGCATACGTGTTATTCATTTTCTTCTACTCTACTTGATTTGATCCAACGGACCATATTCACTGTACTTTACAAATGACCGTTCATTCTTGTAGCATATGCAATCCCTCATTCTCGTCTTCAATTCACCTAGAGAGTTCCGTATATATAATGTCGTTGACTTACCATTTCCTTGATGAGTAGCTTCCATGTCAAAAAGATATAAATTTTTGAAATTTAAAGCACATGAGACGTCATGGCCGACCTACAACAACTTTTTGTTAATTTCTTAACTATCAAATTACTGAAATTGAACAAAACACGTCCTACATACATACAATTCCAATAAATGGGATTTATCTTCTACCTTTTCACAAAGATTCGAAAATATAATCAAGTAAAAGAACAATAGTAAGAATTAGATTTTTAGTAAGGTTAAAGAACAATCAAAGATTGCTATTTGCTTAACTAAATGAACTCTTTTTTTTTTTTTCTGTTAATTCTAATGAAAGTCAATACATAATGGAGCATGTTATTGGATTGCATTTGGTGATTTTGATGGGCCTGGCTATGTTTTTTTTTTTTTTTTTGACCTTTTGTTTGACATCTGTAATGATGTCTTCCGAAATATTGATTGCCAAATTTCTCGTACTGGTGAAAGAATATTTGAATCTTAGGGGTCTAAATGAATCTCTTGGCTTTGCTAATGCAAAGTTATTTATCAGATAATTAACGTAAACGTAGCCAATAAACGAAAAAAATTAGTAGTTGATTATCGTAACTAAATTGGTTTACATAAAAATGAAATCCCACTCAATGAATCCGTTAATGAAGGAAATAAAAACCTAAATAAATAAATAAAGTTTTAATGTGAATTTTGTTCTGGGACATGACTATTATGCAAAATTGGCATGTCCACACTTAGAATGAAGAAAATACTTTTGAACACTGTAAACCCATGAAAAAGTGCATTGACCCTGTATGTTGGTTTTGTTTAAAAATTATTGGCCAAGAAACAATGACTCGTACATAGCTAAGGAATGAGAAAAAACTACATTAAGAACCATAAAGTTCTTAGATTTATTACCAACAATATATAAAAGAAGATACGGAAAAAATTTATTTTAAGTGCATTTGGATGTGAATAATTCAATTTTCGTCCATAAACCATTTAATCCAATTCAAATCTTAAAAGGCCATTAATTAGTGTTTCATCTTAAAGTACAATCTTGATAAGTTTATTGTTGGAGTTTTGTTAGTATTTCAAAATACAAAGCGTTCAAGGCACAGCCAGTTCCATCCCATATTTTCTTCATTAAATTTTCTTTTGCTGTTCTAAATTGTTGTGCTTGGAGTGCAACCTCACAACAGCATCATTGCATCCTGGAAGTCAATCTGCTTTATTTATATCATTTTAATTTGCATGGGAAAATCTCTCTAGAATAACGGAAATTGATCTTGAGGACACTTTACAGATGCCTTGATGAATTTACAATTGCTGCTAAGTGAATAGTGCCATGAATGGTATTCGATGAATAGTATCAGTAAGCAGTAATGCGAACAGTATCAACAGCTGCTATTCATGTTTTGAACTTTCAAAATGCAATATTGATTCATAATTTCATATTTCCTACATTTACATCATCATTGCCTTACTTGATGCTTGCCGCCGTCAATCACTCGCGCTATCGAACACGCCACCGTAAATCATTGTATTTGTACTAAGCCCTCTCTAAATTAAATTTTTGAATCAGCCACCGCATCAGATAATTTAGTAATCAGATGACCTATCGTTTAGATATAGTGAATCAATCTGAGAGTTCTACTGTTTGTAATGCTATTGTTTTCGTTTTGGATTGCAAGATTAATAGGGTGATTGTGCATTTAACCATCCTCATTCGTGCTCGGTACTACTAATATCTAATTGACGAAAGAATGCCATAATTGTTACCCTGTGTGGCTGTTTCTTATTACTACAAAAAAAGTGCCCAAATCCAATTCCACATTAAAACAAATAAACAATCTTAAAAAATTAAATTAAACAACTGTTAGCTTTACTTTTTACGCTTTAGCCGATCCTTTTCCATTTTCTTGCACAATTACAAACAAAGCCTCAACGGCCAGTATCCTAAAGAAAATCTTTATCTTAAAAAAAAAAAAAAAGTCGCATTGTAAGGTACCTAGAACTAATAGATTCTGTATATTAGCCGAACCTACTGGTGTGTCCATGAAAATTCTTAATTTTTTCACAATTAAATGTCCAATATCTTCGCTTGATATGGTTGATGTGGTAGGTACACACCTCTTCTTACTTCCATAGGAAGTACAACAAATGAAAGTTATATAATTGATCACCCACGCGAAATGGTTTCATGCTCATATTGTCTTTAGGCCAAGAGTCCATGTTTACCGCCTATGATATTGAGAATTATATGAAAGCAATATTTATCTCTTACTACATTTTATATATATCAGAAAGATAACATAGGTCGTGTTTGGGATTGAGGTGCTATAACTTAAAAATTATAGTTGTTATGGAAAAAAAAAAAGTAACTATCAAACAAAAGTTAATAATATCTAGTAAATATAAATTTTAAATAATAATTATGACAAATTATTAAAGATATAATAATTTTTTCATTATACAAGTGAAAAACCATATTAATATAGCTTAAAAGCTACAACAGTTAGTTTACCAAATAATTTATAGCTGTAGCTTAAAAGTTACAGCTACTCAATCTCAATTCCAAAAACGCACCCATAGTATACAACGTTTACTATTGTATGTATACCTCAGCTCGAATAAAAAATTGAATAAAAAAATTTGTGACCAATGCCAATTGAAATTTCTGACTAATCTAACAAGCATACAAGCCACTACCAGCCGCAAAGGCAATGTGGCAAGCACCAACCCTATCAGCAGTGGATTTTTGGAAGCAAATTAGGAGAATTCCAGGCGAAATCATCCTGAAGAAATTAAGAAACTCCATAATATGAAATGAACCATGAATTTAGGTCATTCACTTACTGTCTTTTCCCCGAAAATGCATGAGTAATGCTTAACAGAGTTGCAGGTTCAATTTGTGGCAAGAAACTCTTCAATATCCATTTTTCATAATTTCATACAATGGCAAAACAGAAATTAATATAAAAGCTGATGAGATCATATCTCCACTCTATACAAAAATGAATGACCCAGTGATTATGCAACAAAATGGTGAGGCGGCCCAAGGGAAATAATATAGTAATTCACCAAAACAAGTAATTTCATACAGCGGCAAAATAGAAATTAATATAAAAACTGATGAGATAATATAACCACTCTATACAAAAAATGAATGACTCAAGGCAGATAATATTACGCGAAAATAGTGAGACAGCCCAAGGTAAGTAATATAGTGATAGACCAAAATAAGAAGTCCAAGACAAATAATACATCATAGTAATGAGATTAATTGATGCTTTAATGCAAATGATTTTATAAGAGAGACTTAGGTAAATCATATTACGAAAGAAAATAAAATAAGAATTTTGTTAATTAGAGGTTTTCAAACATATTATGTAACCACATGATTTGTAATTGAGTAAATCTACCAGGCAATGTACACTCAAACATAGAAATAGAATTCTACCTAAATATAAATAGAAAGACTAATAACATACTACTCTAATTCTAGCCAACCAGAATTTTTACTTGTTCAAATAATCAAACTCTAAAATAGTTGTTTTAGCGATATCACTATTGTAATTTTCTAGTGAGCGTATCCTCACTTAAAAAGAGAATAGAAAGTCCTTTAATTCTCTCTGCCCTCTCTCTCTCTCTGATGATGACATGTCAATATAGAATAGAAACATACGTGTGATTTGGGAACTATAACCACTTATATAGACAACATTTTCTTATTGTCACTGGATATTTCTAATTATGTCCATCATAAAATTAAAATATCATTGAATCTCTACACATTAAAGCTCACACCCTATTAGACACATTAAAGTCCATAACACCGAAAACCTAAATAGTTCACTTTTAATTGTACTTAATCTTATATGACAGTCTGCAATATATAAATTTTTCACATATAAACCCAGTATTGGATTAAGGATCCAACAATACTAGATTAAAAAATCCAACAGCGATATCACTACTGTAATTTTCTAGTGAGGGCATCCTCACTTTAACAAAATGAGGATGCCCTCACTCGAAAAGAACTATATATACACACATATGTGGGAGTCTAGCAACAATTATAGATAATTCCCTACGTATGTCATCAGTGGCCTCTGTAACTTAGTATATATCAAACTTGATTAGGTCTTGCACCATTTCAAATTCTACTGTATGTATCGCTTGGATTCTCAAGATATTGGCTTAATTTATTTACACTGAAAAATCGGGAAAAGAGAAATAATTCTTAAATATGTGCTGAGTAAAAGGCAAGTGGCAGACATTATGACAAAGGCATTGGGACATGAGCTATTTGAATTCCATACAAATATGTTAAGGTGGTGTTTGGTTGGGAGGAGAGAATGGAGAAGAGGAAAGTAATTTAAATTCTCTTTTCATTTTCATTGTTTGGTTTGACAAAATATATAAGAATTTAATTTCCATTAAAATTTAATATCCATCATAATGTAGAATTTGAATTCCACACCAAGTAGTGAAGAATTTAAATTTCTCTTATGTTAGAAACTAAAGTTTCTAAAATTACCTTTCAACTTTTTAATTTGTTTAATATCATTAATAATTAGTATTTATAATTTTATTTTATTGATTTAATATCATAAATGGATCACCGCCGGAAAGTCGCCGGACGTTGCCGGAAAGCTGCCAGACTTCGCAAGAATCCCACCGAACTTCGCCGGAATCTTGCCGGACGTTCGTCGAAAAGATGCCAGACGTTCGCCGAAAAGTAGCCGGACCTTCACCGCCGGCCACCGGACCGTCATTTTATTTATATATATATATATATATTATTACTAGTATAAATAATTAAATATTTGAAGTAAATTGTAAATTAGTCTAAAGAAAAAAATTATAATTCATTTCCTTATTAAATTTTATATCAAACCAATCAACAAAATGTGATTTCACTACTACTTTTCTCCATTGCTTTCTTTTCTCTTCCTCTCCATTCCACACTTTTCCTCTTCTCCATTTTTTACAAACCAAACATGACCTAAGAGTATGCTAAGAAAACTGAGATTGAGCCGGGGTGTTAGAACAAAGTAAATCAAGCACGACAGGCAAGCCCAGCAGACATGAGAAGGTGACTCGTGACTCAGCTACCACTCAAGAATACTCAAGTGGAGACAAGTGTAGGGAGGACAAAGTGTAGTGCAGACAATGACTATATGATTGCCAAATAAAATAATACATCAAGGCTGTAAAATAATGTAAACGATAGTATATATCCATGTCCCTACACTTCACATCAGTATCCCTCAGCTTGAACTGTATGCATAATTAACTACACAAGAAAAGGCGTGAGTAATTTCAATTCATAAATTTAAAATTTCTAGGAAGTGCAAGCAGCAGCTTGTTACTGAATCGATTTCTCTCCTAATTGGATAAAATTATTTATTTTATGGACCCATGCTAACACGTTTCGACGTGCAGTTTAGCCATGGCCGTTAATCTTAAATAACTATTATTTTATGGAACCATGCTAACACGTTTCGACGTGCAGTTTAGCCATGGCCGTTAATCTTAAATAACTATTATTTTATGGAACCATGCTAACACGTTTCGACGTGCAGTTTAGCCATGGCCGTTAATCTTAAATAACTATTATTTTATGGAACCATGCTAACACGTTTCGACGTGCAGTTTAGCCATGGCCGTTAATCTTAAATAACTATTATTTTATGGAACCATGCTAACACGTTTCGACGTGCAGTTTAGCCATGGCCGTTAATCTTAAATAACTATTATTTTATGGAACCATGCTAACACGTTTCGACGTGCCGTTTATTCATGGCCGTTAATCTTAAATAACTATTATTTTATGGAACCATGCTAACACGTTTCGACGTGCAGTTTAGCCATGGCCGTTAATCTTAAATAACTATTATATGTTTTGCTACGTCACAATCACCCACACCTCGGCAACATCGGCTTCTTGAATCTATATATATCAGATCAAACCAGAACTAAGAACACGCTCAAGCTCTACTTATTTTTGAGTTTTGATTATGCTTCACCTGGAGATCTTTTCTGATTTGAAGAATATGGAAACTCCTTTTCCTTGCGCAGGTTTTTTAGCCAATTTCAGCTGAATGGATATCATTTACAATTCATATATTAATATAAGCATTTATGAATCCATTTTCTAATGTTAAACTTTCAGGTAAGAATGAATGGTTGGAGGGTACTCCAGTACCTGTATATGGTATTGCTGATGATAAGGACGGGACAGTTGACAATCTTGATCTTATTGCTGTCCCTCAATATGGAAGAAATCCCGACCACACTGGTTAATAAGCGCACGCACGCACGCAATATTACTCTTTTCCATTATGGTCAATAAAAGGATGGGTGCTGTTATTACCTGTCAATTAATTGTGTGAGGGTCAGTTTAGTTCATTTCGACCTCTAAAATCTCTTGATATACAAGAGATTATATTTCTTAGTGTCCACCGTCCATGTACTTCGTCTTTCTTAATAATTAAATAAAACAATTATATGTGAATGCGTTATTTACGTTAATATGTTGTTTATGTTGGTTTGTCAATAAAAAAAAAAATCGTGTGGTATTGTCCAAATCAGTTGGATTAATTATACCCTTTCTTTTTGAATAGTTTTGTAAAAAATACCATATATCAGTTAGCTAATTGTTGTAGCTTGCAGGTGAACCGAGATCTTTATAATTGATTACGAATATTTAAGATTTTAAATGCAGGTCCTAACAAATAACGACATTCTAAACTTATTACCATTAATTTCTTAGGAATCACCAAATTTTAAAACTGCCACAACGCCAATTATTCATGATATTTTTAGCAAAGTAATTCTAGATAAATTGAGAGAATATTCTCTTTTGTTTGGTTTATTATTTAGGCTCATGAATTGGGGTTGGGCTTTGAATGGGAACAATTCTCAAAATCCGATAACCTAAATACACCCAACATAAATCCCTCTAGAATAGTTAAGAAAACATTCTCTGAAAAATCTCTGTAAAAGCTCACTTGTACATGCTCTCAATTTTCAGAACTTGGGATACCTTTAACTCTCTTGAATGAAGCTCTGTTTATAGCCCATTGGTGGCTTAGAGCTTGTATCTTGTTTATAGACGGTTAACAGATGAAAGAAATTGAAACTGATTGTAGCATAAGTGTATTCATTTTCTTCTACTCTACTTGATTTGATCTAATGGACCCTATTCGCTGTACTTTACAAATGACCGTTCATTCTTGTAGCTTATGCAATCCCTCATTCTCATCTTCAATTCACCTAGAGAGCTCTATATATATAATGTTGTTGAGCCACCATTTCCTTTTTTTTTTTTTTGGAAGGGTGAGCCGCCATTTCCTTGCTGAGTAGTTTCCATGTCAAAAAGATATAAATTTTTGAAATTTAAAGCACATGAGACGTCATGCAGATATGCACTACCTACAACAACTTTCTGTTAATTTCTTAACTGTCAAATTACTGATTTTGAACAAAACACGTCCTACATACAATTCCAATAAATGGGATTTATCTTCTACCTTTTCAGAAAGATTCGACAATACAATCAAGTAAAGTAAGAATTAGATTTTTAGTAATGTTAAAGAACAATCAAAGGTTGCTATTTGCTTAACTAAATGAATTTTTTTTTTTTTCCTGCTAATTCTCATGAAAGTCAATACATAATGGAGCATGTTATTGGATTGCATTTGGTGATTTTAATGGGACTGGCTATTTTTTTAACTTTTGTTTGACACGTGTGATGATGTCTTCCGAAATATCGATTGCCAAATTTCTCCAGTAGTACTAGTGAAAGAATATTTGAATCTTAGGGGTTTAAATTAATCTCTTGGCTTTGCTAATGCAAAGTTATTTATCAGTTAATTAACGTAAACGTAGCCAATTAACGGGAAAAAAATTAGTAGTTTATTATCGTAACTAAATTGGTTTACATAAAAATGAAATCCTAGACAATGAATTCGTTAATGCAGGAAAAAAACCTGAATAAATGAATAAAATTTTAATGTGACTTTTGTTCTGGGATATGACTATTATGCAAAATTGGCATGTCCACACTTAGAATGAAGAAAATACTTTTGAACACTGTAAACTCATGAAAAAATGCATTTACAATATTATAAACAGGTGTATGTCCCCCACTTGTGAATTTTTCATTTACCCCTATATGTTGGTCTTGTTACAAAATTATTGGCCAATGATTCTAAATACTACAAATGACACAGTAATGAAAATGACACACTGCCAACAATGACACAGTAATGAAAATGACACATTGCTAATAATGACACGTACACAGCTAACGATTAAAAAAAACTACATTAAGAATCACAACCACATAAAGTTATTAGATTTATTACCAACAATATATAAAAGGAGATAGGGAAAATATTTATTTAAGTGCATTTGGATGTCAATAATTCAATTTTCGTACATAAACTATTTAACCCAATTCAAGTCTTGAAAGGCCATTAATTAGTGTTTCATCTTAAAGTGCAATCTTGATCAAATTATTTAAGCTTATTCTTAGAGTTTTATTGGTATTTCAAAATACAAAATCTTCAAGGCACAACCATTGTAACCTATTCTTCTATCTTATATTTTTTTCATTAATTTTTCTTTTGTTATTCTAAACTATTGTGCTTGGAGTGCAAGCTCACAATAATGTCATTATATCCTGGGGATCAATTCGTTTTATTTATATATTTTTTTTGTATCGGAAAATCTTTCTAGAGAAGCAAAAATTAGTCTTAAGGACAGTTCGAACACACCTTGACAAATTTACGATTGTTGTTGAGTGAACAGTAAGATCAATAGTATTAGTAAATAGTGAAGTAAACAGTACCAACAGCTACTATTCATATTGTGTACTTTCAAAAAACAATATGAATTCATATTTCCAACATATACATCATCATTGCCTCACTTGTCTGTTGCTGTTGTTGATCACTCGTACCATCGAACGCGCTACTGTGAATCACAGTATTTGTACCAAGCCCCCTCTAAATTAAAATTCTAAATTAGTCGTTCCGTCAAATAATTTAGTAATTAGATGACTTGTCGTTTAGACATAGTGAATCAATTTGATAGTTATACTATTTGTAATGCTATTGCTTTTTGTCGACTGTAAGATTAATAGGGTGATTAGGCATTTAACCATCCTCATTCGTACTCGGTACTATTGATATCCAATTTATGAAAGAATGCCCTAATTGTTACCCTGTGTGGCTGTTTCTTGTAACTACAAAAAAGTTCCCAAATCAAATTCCACATTAAAACACTCTTAAAAAATTAAATTTAGCAGCTATTAGCTTTATTTTTTGCGATTTAGTCCACCCTTTTCCATTTTCTTGCAAAAATACAAACAAAGCCTCAACGGCCAGTATCCTAAAAAATAGTCCTTATCTTTAGGGGAAAAAAAAAATCACATTGTAAGGTACCTAGAATCATTTGATTCTATATATTTACGGAACCGACTGGTGTATCCATGAAAATTCCTAATTTTTTCATTATTAAATGTCCAATATCTTTGCTTGATACGATTGATGTTGCAGGCAGAGGAGGCACCACTTGAGAGCTGGGGGCTGAAGGCCCCCCTAGAATTTAAAAAAAAATTAAATTTATCTTTTTTTAGTGAATTTACAATAAAGTCCCTGAATTTTTTTTTGAAATAACTAAAAGACTAATATTTAAGACAACGATTAGAAATATAAAAAAAAACTCAAAATCAAATCCCTAACCACCACCATCGAATCCTTTGCCAAAGAAAAACTCCATCGGCTACCATCAGTGATCAGCCTGTCGTCTATCTCTGTCAAACTCTCATGCCATCACACCTCTTTGCTTTCATGCCATAAATGCTACAACTTGCAGCTGGCACTCGGAGCCCTGCACCACCGCATGGTCTGCATTTTTGCATTTTTTCAGGTACTACCGTCATGCCTTTGCAGCTTTTAGATTAATTATTAAGAATTGATTAAATTATTTTGATAATTAAACATCTTTGTCACTTTATAATTTAATATTATAATTCTTGAATTTGTTTATACTTTTTGAATAGAATAATTGTGGCATGTTTCTTGATAAAGTGGCGATGCTTCTTGATAAAGTGGCAATGCTTTTGACTTTACTGATTATAAATAATAGAATAACAATGCCATTGGTGATGGCGTGATGCTATGATGGATTAGTAACTTAGTGGTTGAGGATTTAATCGGGTAGTTAGTTTATTAAATTAATATTTTGTATTTTTGTATTTGTTTTTACATTTTGACATGGGAATTGTTTTCAGTTTCTCTTTAAATTCTCATAATTAATTCTCTTTTCAATTTAGTTACAATGTTAGTTAATGTTGTTGGTGCTTCAACAAAACATCGTGATGTCAATGTTGTTGGTGCTTCAGCAAAACGTTGTGATATTCTTCAAGAGAAACATGCTCAAGCAGTTATTAAAGCACTTGATGATGGTGAACTTTCAAGTGGACGAGGTTTAAATCAAGAGGTTACTTTAAAGCGATCTGCTGATACACGTTGGGGCTCACATTATGGTACGTTATTGAGTATAATCACCATGTTTCCATCTATTATTTACATGCTTGAGATAATTTCAAATGAGGGAAATTCTGAACAAAGATTTCAAGCTAGAATGTTATTGAAGTCAATGCAATCATTTGATTTTGTGTTTAGCCTGCTGTTAATGAAAAATATTCTTGGATTTGCACATGAGTTATCACAAGCATTACAAAAAAAGGATCAAGACATTGTGAATGCTATGAAATTAATTGAAGTGTATAAGAGAAACTTGCAAAAAAATGAGAGAAAATGGATGGGACTCTTTATTTGGTGAAACTTTTTCTTATTGTGTAAAGCATGATATTGATGTTCCGAATATGGATGATTTGTTTCGAACTCAAGGAAGATCACAACGCAAGGCTCAAAAGATCACAAATTTGCATTGTTTTCGTGTTGAATTATTTTATGCAATTTTGGACATGCAACTTAAAGAATTAAGCAATCGTTCCAATAAGACGAATACTGAGTTGCTTCTGTGTGTGGCATGTCTATGCCCCAATGACTCATTTGCAGCTTTTGATAAATAGAAACTACTTCACCTTGCTGAGTTTTATCCAAATGATTTTTCTCTAATGGATCTTGTGGCACTTGAAACTCAATTTGATGTTTATATTATGGATGTCGATTCTGACAACAAATTTTCAGGATTGAAAGGGATTGGTGAGCTAGCAAGAAAATTGGTTGAGACTAAAAAGGATCAATTATATTCATTAGTTTATTTATTGGTGACATTAGCATTGATTTTACCAGTTGCCGCAGTTACAGTAGAAAGGGCATTTTCGACTATGAATTTTGTGAAAAACCGTCTGCGAAATCGGATGAGAGATCAATGGTTGAATGATAGCCTTGTTGTATTCATAAAAAATGATATATTTTGTAGTCTTGACAATGAAGTTATTCTTCAACGTTTTCAACATATGAAACCTCGTCGAAGACAATTATAAGTGTGTTGAATTAAATATTTTAATGAAATTTTATTTTGATATATGTTATTTATTGATTACTTTCTTGAATTAAACTATTATGTGAACTTAGCCCCCGCTAAAAATAATTTCTGGCACCGCCACTGGTCGCAGGTACACTCTCTTCTGACTTCTATAAGAAGTAAAACAAATGAAAGTTATTAATTGATCACCCACGTGAAATGGTTTCATGTTCATATTGTCTTTCTGCCAAGAGTCCATGTTTACCGCCTATGATATTGAGAATTATATAAAAGCCATATATATCTCTTACTATAGTTATATTTATGGGAAAGAGAACATAGTACACGACGTCTACTACTGTATGTATCCCTCAGCTCGAATAAAAAATTGAATAAAAAATTTGTGACCAATGCCAATTGATTTTTCTGACTAATCCAACAAGCATACAACCACTACCAGCTGCAAAGGCAAAATGGCAAGCACCAAGCCTATCAGTAGTGGATTTTTGGACGCAAATTATGAGAATTCCAGCCGAAATCATCCTGAAGAAAGAAACACCATAATATGAAATGAGCCATGAATTTAGGCCATTCACTTACTGCCTTTTCCGCGAAAATGCAAGAGTAATGCTTACAGAGATGCAGGTTCAATTTGTGGCAAGAAACTCTTCAATATCCTTTTTTCATAATATCATGCAATGGCAAAACAGAAATTAATATAAAAGCTGATGAGATCGTATCTCCATTCTATACAAAAATGAATGACCCAAGGCAGATTATGCAACAAAATGGTGAGGCAGCCCAAGGCAAATAATATAGTAATTCAACAAAATAAGTAATTTCATACAACGGCAAAATAGAAATTAATATAAAAACTGATGAGATAATATCACCACTCAATACAAAAATGAATGACTCAAGGCAGATAATATTACACGAGAATAGTGAGACAGCCCAAGGTAAGTAATATAGTGATAGACCAAAGAAGAAGTCCAAGACAAATAATACCCCAAAGTAATGAGATTATTTACGCTCTAATGCAACTGATTTCATAAGAGAGACTTAGGTAAATCGTATTACGAAAGAAAATAGATAAGAATTTTATTAATTAAAGGTTTTCAAACATATTATGTAACCACCCAATTTGTGATTGAGTAAATCTACTAGGCAATGTGTCACGAAAAGGCTTCAAGAAGTAGCATATTTTGAAGATCTAGAAGCTGTATAAGCTGCCCAAATTGAAGTCCAAGGAGGTGCCGCCCAAGGAAAGAAAAATAGAATTTGGAAGCAGCAAATGTTGAAGGGTTTGGCACCACCGAAGTAGAAAGAAGAAAGAAGAAAGAAGAAAATAGAAGAATGAAGAAATCAAAGGCGGACAAAATAATAATAATTTTTTTAATAGCCAATTTTGGCTATATAAAGGGAGCTCTCCATTTGGTTTTAGGCATCCAATTTTGGTGAGAGAAAAAGCAGAGATCTTGAGTGATTTTAAGAGGTTAAAATTATAAAGCTCTTGTGAGTATATTGAGTGAGAAGGTTTTGGGTAGTGAGACAAAATATTACAATATTTGTAAATTTTCTTCCAATTTCATTTTAGCCGTGACCTTGTTTCACCCATCAATTTCTTAACAGTGGTATCATAACTACTTGTTGTATTTTTTTTGGGAGTCGGGGGTACTGTTCACATAAAAGTACTGTTCACGTATACGGTTATCACATATACAGTTAATATTCACATATACGGTTACTGTTCACGTGAAGCGGTGGGAGTCGATCCTAGCAAAGTTAGCTTTTGGTGAAAAGCGATGGCGGTAAAATACAAAATTGAGAAATTCAACAGAAATAATTTTTCATTGTGGAAAATGAAGATAAAAGTTGTATTGAGGAAATATAATTGCTTGACAGCAATTGGAGAAAAGCCTATAGAGTTAATTGATGACAAGTGGAAAGAGATAGATGGCAACACCATTTCTGATCTATACTTGGCACTTGAGGATGAAGTATTATCCAATGTGGCAGAGAAAAAGACAGCAAAGGAAATATGAGATACTCTCACAAAATTGTACAAGATCAAATCACTGCACAACAAAATCTTCTTAAAAATGAGACTCTATACTCTTCAAATGGCGGAATCTACATCGGTGACCGACCACATCAACACCTTAAAGACTCTATTTTCACAACTTACAACATTGGGTCATAAAATAGAGGAAAATGAACATGCAGAGCTTATACTTCAAAGTCTATCAGATTCATACGATCAACTCATCATCAACCTGACAAACAACAACCCAACGGACAATCTAGTCTTCGATGATGTTGCAGCCTTCGTATTAAATGAGGAGAGTAGGCAAAAAAATAAGGAAGACAAACAAGTAAGTTCGCAGCAAGCAGAAGCACTATCGATGACGAGAGGGAAATCAACAGAATGTGGCCCCAGTAGGAGTCACAATTATGGTAGATCAAAATCAAGATGTAAGAAAAATGTCAAATGCTACAATTGTGGCAAGAAATGGCATTTCAAGAAAGAGTGTTGGAAAAACAAGCAGAGTGGAGACAATAAATCTGAGTCATCAAATGCTCAGGGGTGTATGGCAAGTACCTCAGATGATGGCGAAATTCTCTACAGCGAGGCAACAACTATTTCAGAAGGCAGAAAATGGCTATCTGACGTTTGGCTCATAGACTCAAGAGCTACCTGGCACATGACCTCTCAAAGAGAATGGTTTCACACATATGAACCTATCTCAGGAGGATCTGTATACATGGGAGATGATCATGCCTTGGAGATCGCTGGTATTGGTACTATCAAAATAAAAATGTTTGATGGTATGGTTCGTACAATTGAGGAGGTACGACATGTCAAAGGCCTGAAGAAAAATTTATTGTCTTTGGGACAATATATTGTCATGGGTGTAAAACCCATGTTGAAAGTGGGATTATGAAGATTGTTAAAGGTGCGCTTGTATTGATGAAGGTAGAAAAGATCGATTCTAATCTGTTCGTGCTTGAAAGAGAAACACTATAGGAAACTGATGCGTGTGTTGCGTCAAATGGAGAAGAATCAACGATGATGTGGCACCTCAAACTCGGTTATATGTCAAAACAAGATTTGAAAATTCTCTCTGAGCGAAAATTGCTTCCAGGGCTCAAATCGGTAAACTTACTATGTTGCGAGCATTGTGTTATTAGTCTATTAGAAAAATTTATTTAACCTAGATATTTATTAAAAAATTCTAGAATAAATATAAATACATTATTAAAATAAATATAATCATTTATAGTTTTAAAATTATTTTTATATTAAAAATATTCTAATATTATTAGTCTATTAGAAAAATTAAACTATTTAAATTATATTTTTATTTATTAAAATTTTTAAGGTCAAATTTTTAGTTGCTATTTATAAAGGGTATTATATTAAAAAAAGAGTTTTAGTGTCCCCTATTAAAAACTTGTGGTTTACATTATCATCACCCAAATTTTAAGGGTACATATGTCTTTTTTAAAAAATATTGACAACAATTTACAGATAAATCTATTTAGAAGGACTCATATGAAATTTTTCTCAATTTTTGGCTCACCATATGATATAGATGACATGTCCGCATTATACAAATATAAGGGATGGCCTGTCTTATATGTAGAGAAGATGTGTAGTACAAACACAATGTTAATTCACTGAATAAACATTTAACGCTAAGCTTTTGATTAGTATTGAGGTGCCATAATATTTAAGTCCCATATTGTGGTAAAAGAAGGTATAATTAAAAATAAAAGTTAATAGTATATGATGAACATAATTGTTTTTAATAATAATATGATAAAAATTAAAAAATATTCAATTTTTTTTATCATAAAAGTGTTGAATCAATTCAATTTCAATTTTAAGTGACAGCAGCGCAGCTAATGTTTAACAAATAATTTAGTGCTATAATTTTTAAGTTGCAATTAGCTAAACTTGTACTAAACAATGCGTAACACCATCATATAACAGTGCTTAAAATTCTACTCGCCAATTGAACGAATCGCCCTTCATTAATAAAATTAATATGCACGCAAGAGAATATCCACCCAATTTTCCAAACCGTTCAAATTAGATATCAAACGGCCTGTATAATTCTCCTAATATCCGACTTCTCAGACGTTACTTGATTTCCAAGTAACCGAGTTTCCAAATTTTGCTTTTTTACTCTTCATTCATTCTCTAATCAATTTACACACAAAAATCATCTTAATTCCATCTCAAATACTTTCTGATTTCTTTCCGGCTGACACAAATTCTCCATTCATTCTTCAATCAATTTACCCCCAAAGATCTTCCTCATTCCATTTCTAATTCTTTCAATTATAATCTTATTAAGAGACTATCAATTCTTAACAAAGAGCAAAAATGGTATGCAACTCCGTATAATTTGATTAAATTTCAATGATTTTTTTGGTACTAATCAATGAATTAATTACTTTTCCAAAAAAAAAAAATTGTGATTATTGTTTGTTCAATTACATCTAGTGAGGGGAACGTTTGCTTGCTTTGCAAGACATTGTGCGCCAACTGGAATAACTTTGTATCAGTCCCCAATGGGGGTAAATGATCGACTCTTATCCAGTTCATAAGGCCTTTGATATGTTAATTTTTACATAAAAATGTCAAGACTCTTATCCAGTTCATAAAGCCTTCGATATATATGTTAACTTTTTAGTTTTTACATTAATATGTGAAGTGTGTACCTCAGTATCCAGTACGTAAAGCCTTTAATTTTTTTTTTCCCCTTTAGGCCAAAAATTTGGGTGCTAAAGTTGGATTTGAATTTGGAGAAAACTCTTATCATAGAGACTCATATACGTTGAAGAGTGAAGACTGAAGCAATTAAAGTTTCTCTTAAATTGTTTAAGAAAATAATTGACTTAAAGCCTTAAAGGACAGAATACTTGTTATGAAATCAAGGCCTTTTCTTCTCTTTCGATTCTTTATCAGACTAGCCAATTAACCAATCTAATTAATGGCACAAAGAATTAATGACACTAGATCAAAGAACAAAGAATAAAGACGGCAATGAAACTAAGAAAGCAGAGAAAAAGAACACTGCCATATTACGTGGTTTGCTACAAAAGTATTCACATCCGCGGCTGATATTACCCCTTGGGCTTGAAGTTTTTATTAAGATATTGATTAGAACAATTCTTGAGATCACAAGAACAAATCCCTTCAATGAAGAATTAACAAAATCTATCTCAAAGCTAGTCAAGATCTTTTCTCCGGGTGTTGCACGAGCCAGCATTGCTTTCTTCTATATTTAATTCCAGAAGCTTGTAGGACCGTGTAACAACTTAACTACAAGGGTCCCACACAGCAGCTCATCAAGCCACCTCAGCAACTAACTTCATAGAAAAATTCACAAATCTCCTCTTTATTTATATTATTTTCAAGCTTCACCCAAACTCTGTATCAGCAACACATAGCTTGATTTACAAGCAGTTGAGTGTTAAAAAATACATATTTATAAAGGAGAAAATTGTCATTTTACACTTCAAGTTTTACTAACACCCTTACTTTTATGTATTTCATTTTCTTGTCATTTAATTATGTGTGTTGTATTATAATTAAGTATTTTATGTATTTTAGGGACATTATAGTCATTTCACAATGAACGAGAGATCAGACGGCAAAACGGACATCACTTTTAAACTTAGGATGGTCGAAAACCTTAGGAGGAACATAAAAGGAAAAATAGCACTGTTCACATGTACGGTACTATTTACATGTACGGTACTGTCTACGTTACTGTTCACGACACTGTTCACGTAAACGGATCAATGATGTGGCATTGACCGATGATGTAGCATTGACTGATGAGGTGTCACGATTCTGTTGGACTAAAATTCTTATGCACTGTTGATCGATGACGTGGCAGCATATCAGTAGACCAAAAATCTCGCGTACAGTACATGCATTACACATGATTATTTTCAACCAAACCGCGTCACTGTTCAACCCGGGTCAAACCGTGTTACTGTTCAAACCGCGTGGTCAAACCGCGTACTGTTGACTGATGACGTGGAGCAATCCTGAGCGTCCGAAATATTTTTGATCTGATGGTCATGATTTACTCAATGTATCTATAAAAAGGGGGCTCCCCCCCTAATTTGATAGCTCTGAATCCATTTTTGGACTCCATTTTCTGTAATTCCTTCTCCATCTTGTATTTTCTACGTATTTTAATAAATTTTCATTTTGCCCCTAGTTCAATTATGAGTAGCTAATTTTCTTTCAATTGGGTTGAAGGTGAAGTCTCAACATGTGTCATAGGCTTTATTTGGTAAATTTATTTTCTCTTCCCCTCTAGTTTTTGTGGATGTTTTGACTTCTCGTTGACGAATAATAATAAGCTTGTCTAGATACCGCCCTAGTTTCACCGACTCCCTAGTACAATGTTATTATTATTTGGCACGATAAACCCTTAGCACCATATTGATTAGAGTGTGGTTCATGAGGTGTGGATTCCCCTCTCATGATTTAATTGGTATTAATAAGGAATATTTAGCCCATGGTGCATGTTGATACGGATCCAGATACCCAAGTACGTTAATTTAATAGATTTTCACTTTAATTTATTCTTGCCATCTTAATTTGAATTTTAGGATAATCCAAATCATTTTCACCACAAATCCAACCACCCATTTAGAAAATTAATTCTACACACAATTAAAATACACCTCTTCGTGGGATCGACACTCGTCACCATTGATCTACACTATAATAGATTCGTGCACTTGCGAGTTTAATAAAATTTGCACAACAAGTTTTTGGCGCTGTTGCCGGAGAGGTAAGTTATTTTAATTGATAGAATTAATTTTTGTGTATAATTTCTTTTATTTGTTTTCTTGTATTTTTTTTCTTATTAAAAAAAAAAGTGAATCTGCATTTAGAGGTTAGTATTTCTTTTCTTTTTCTCTTCTTTAAAATTCTGTAATTTAATTTTCAAGTTATTTTTTTTCTTCTTTGTAATTTTTGTTTATCTTACTAATATTTTTTTAGTTAATTTATTTCACGTATTTTTTTGTGTGTATTTTTATAGTAAGGTTATAATAGCGCGATGAGGTTAGTATCGTAATTTCTCATTTTTCTTTATTTTTATTCGTTTTGTTCCCATTTATTTTTTGTTATTTGCATGCATGGTCATAAGTCATTATTACCTAATCTTGAACCTATAGACCTTGAACTAGAAAAAACACTGCGCACACACAAACACGTTAAAAATAAAATGGATTTGCAACCACAGGAGAGGCCATTTAAGGACTATTTCAGTCCTTTAGCTAATTTGCGCACATCATGCATAAGATACCCAAATGTAACTGCTAGGAGTTTTGAACTAAAACCTAGTGTGCTAAATTGTCTCCCAACATTCTATAGCCTAGAAAATGAGGACTGTTAGAGTGCAATTTATGCACTAGTTTTGCATTGTTTACTTCCCTTAATATTGATGTTTTGCACTTAATAATAATGTTTTACTTGTGTTTTACTTTTGTAGGTGCAATTCTATTGATTGATGATAAAATTGAGCTAAAAGATGATGTTTAAGGAGGATTGTTCTCTTGGAGAAATTATGAGCGTCAGAAGAACTTTGTTGATAAGGCGTGGCGCGTCTTTGTCAACTGCTTTTTAGTTTAACGTGTTTTGTATTTTTGGTTATTTTTGTAATTACGAATTTAATATTTCAGATATTAGTATTTTATTTTAAATAGAATTCTAAAAGAGAAGAGAGAGAGAGTATTTAAGGGAGGAATCTATTGTGAAAAAGGGGATTTTTGGATTGGAGAGAAAGAAACCCTAGATCTAATTTTTCTCTTCTCTCTATGAGGAACTAAACCCATTTTTCTGGTTGAAGGATAATGAAGCTTTGATTCATCACTACTGTGAGATCTTTCTTGTGCTTTAATTGTTTTATTGCTTTTTGGGTATTTGTTTATTCTCTGAATTAGTTTCATGATTATGTTTGTTAATTAGGTAATTGGCCACTATTTAATTATCAACTTAATCTATTGTCAATTAAAGGATTCATCGTATGAAGAATTTAATGTTTGTGACAAATAACATAGCAGAGAGTTGTGTTGTGAGAATAAACAATCTAATTTAAATGAATCATCATATGTGTTGATTAGGATTTGGGTCTCTCTGGTTTCTCAGGCTGTCAATTGATTAAATCCTATGATCGTATCTAGGGTTGTCTATTGATTAGGGAAATAACCAACGGTCATTGGTTATCGACTAGTTAAGGAGAGATTGGCTATTGAGGGTCTCGAGCTATAACCGATCTATTCATAAGTAATAATAATAATCTATATTTGAATCAATGATCAGTAGTCGAATCAAGCTGAGTTAATTCCTTCAACCAGAGATTTCTCCAATTTAAATTACAACTTTAATTTGCATTCTTGTTATTTTAATTTGATTTCATTATTGTCAACAAAACCCCCATTTTATGTTTTACGTTTTAAAAGGATTTAAATAATTACCGATCTCTGTGGACACGACCCTGCTCAATCACTATACACAATTTATTTAGAGTAGGAATTTATTTTTGTTGGCTTCGACACCCATCAAGGACCCATATAATCATTTGAATGATTTTCATGCTATTTGTCAAACATTTAGATATGAGAATTTTTCAAATGATGGTGTTAAACTTAGATTATTTTCATTTTCTTTAAAAGATAGAGCTCGTTCATGGCTCAATACATTGCCTGCTAATAGCATTACATCATGGGAACAAATGGTTACAAAATTTTTTATGGCTACTCAGGATATAATCAGATTCTCATAACACCAAAAGATCAAGAGAAAATCACTTTCACTTGCCCTTTTGGCACTTTTGCATATAGGAGGATGCCATTTGGATTATGTAATGCACCTGCTATATTTCAACGATGCATGTTAAGCATTTTTTCTGATATGGTTGAACGATTCCTTGAAGTCTTTATGGATGATTTTTCTGTTTTTGGTGACTCATTTGATCAATGTTTACATCATCTAACACTAGTTCTGCAGAGATGTATCGGAAAGAACTTGATCTTAAATTGAGAGAAGTGTCATTTTATGGTAAAACAAGGTATTATTCTCGGTCACATCATTTCGAGCAAAGGTATTGAGGTTGACAAAGTCAAGGTGGATCTCATTTCTAATCTTTCTCCACCCAAAACAGTCAGAGAAGTAAGATCTTTTCTTGGGCATGCTGGTTTTTATAGACGTTTCATTAAAGATTTTAGCAAAGTTTCTAGACCCTTATGCAATCTACTTGCTAAGGATGTATCTTTTGTCTTTAATGATTCATGTCTTGTGGCATTTGAAAAATTAAAGCGGTTGTTGACATCATCACCCATCATTCAGCCCCCAAACTAGAGCTTACCATTTGAATTCATGTGTGATGCATTTGATTATGCAGTAGGAGCAGTGTTAGGACAAAGAGTTGATTGAATTCCCCATGTTATTTACTATGCTAGTATGACATTGAATGATGCACAGTTGAACTATTCAACTACTGAAAAAGAAATGCTAGCAGTAGTGTTTGCATTAGAAAAATTTTGATCTTATCTCATTGGTTGTAAAATAATTGTATTTACGGATCATGCTGCTCTTAAATATCTTCTCACAAAGAAAGATGCAAAAGCTAAACTAATTCGTTGGGTGTTGTTTTTACAGGAATTCGACTTGGAATTTAAAGATAAGAAAGGCACGGAGAATGTTGTGGCTGACCATCTCTCACGTCTCCATTTTGACACCATTATGGAAACATTACCATTGAATGAGTCATTTCCAGATGAACAATTGATGAGTGTGGAAGTATTACCATGGTATGCTGATATCGTTAATTATCTTGTTACATGTCAACTTCCAGAGCATTGGACCAAGCAAAACAAGGCTAAATTCTTTGCAGAAATAAAGAATTTCTTTTGGGATAACACGTATTTGTTCAAGTATTGTGCAGATCAAATTGTTAGACGATGTGTCCCAGAAAATGAAATTCAGAATATTCTTTCATTCTGCCATGAACAAGCTTGTGGAGGCCATTTCAGTGCTAAGAAAACAGTAACTAAAGTTTTACAATGTGGTTTTTATTGGCCAACTATATTTCGAGATGCTTACACTTTCTGTTCTTCATGTGATAGGTGTCAACGAATGGGGAGCATTACATGAAGGAACATGATGCCACTAAATCCAATTTTAGTGGTTGAGATTTTTTATGTATGAGGTATCGACTTCATGGGACCCTTTCCCCTTTCTTTTGGCCATCAATACATATTGGTTGCTATTGACTACGTATCAAAATAGGTAGAAGCAATTCCATGCAGAACCAATGATCAGAAGGTGGTGATAGGATTTTTGAAAAGCAACATTATTTCGCGCTTTGGATTCCCTCGAGTAATAATCAGTGATGGTGGTGCCCACTTTTGTAATAAAGCATTCAAGGCTCTTTTAATGAAGTATTTAATCACTCACAAAGTGGCAACCCCATATCATCCGCAAACTAGTGGCCAAGTTGAGATCTCCAATCGAGAAATAAAGCACATATTTGAAAAGACGGTGAAGCCGGACAGAAAAGATTGGTCATTAAGACTTGATGATGCATTATGGGCATATAGAATGGCTTTTAAGACTCCAATTGGGATGTCACCCTACAGGCTAGTGTATGGAAAAGCTTGCCACCTACCTGCAGAACTTGAACATCGTGCATATTGGGCCATCAAGAAATTCAACTTTGACATGCAGCAAGCCAGCTCAAAAAGAAGATTACAGCTGGGAGAACTTGAAGAAATTCGCAATAATGCATACGAAAATGCCAAGATTTACAAGCAACGAATGAAAGTCTTCCATGACAAGCAAATTATGAGAAAATCGTTCACTGCAGGTCAAAAAGTACTTTTATTCAATTCTCGCTTGCACCTATTCCCAAGTAAGTTACGCTCTCGATGGTCTGGCCCATTTATTGTTCATATTGTTTTTCCACATAGGGCAATTGAAATTAAGGACCTAAAGAACGGTGTTACGTTTAAAGTTAATGGTCAAAGATTAAAGTCATATCTAGAGTAACAACCACATGGAGAAGACACCGAAATAAATTTGAGTGACCCACTAGATTTGAATTGATTTTTTTTTGCATAAGTGTGTTTGTTTAACCATTAATTTTTTTTCTTATCATTGTTAATCATGAGTACCATACTTAAACCGTTCCTCCTGAACATTCTTAAACCACTTCAACGTGTAAAATCTCATCTCAAAAGGCAGATTTAATTTTGTAAAACACATCGTATTTGGGGTCTGCAACCACCAGAGTTAGTATCCTATGTTGAGGATTTAAAAAGCCAACTTAGAGACATTGAGAGAAGTGTTTACGACATCCAATTGGAGCTTGAGGTAAATTCAATAAGAGGACGATTTTAATTTTCTTTGTGTGTTTTAATTTATTTTTCTGTTTGTGTGCTTTAGTTTGTTACCCCGTTGAAGTGGCGGATAACAGTACTCCGTGACAATCAAGTCGGTTACTTCAATTTTCCTATAATAACTGATATTCTGAGGCGAAGGTATGGACAGAAACGAGATTCTAGCAAAGCTTCACAAGCGATTCCCTTCACTTCCTCATAATGCCCTCCTTACAATCTATAAAGCTCGGTCCGAACGAATGCGATTGCTCATGAGGAATAACATACCTGCTGACATTTGTTGGTTAATCGAGGCTAAAGTACGATTGGTAAGTGAGTTACCTCCAAAATTTATTGCATACATGCCTGGTTGTGGTAAAGAAAATTATGCAAGAAAACGACGAGCTCGAAGAATTTCTGTTGCTTGTCATAAGTGTGCCAAAATGAGTTGCGATAAAAACTCATGTTCTTTAGGAATGGTGTCTGATAATAGGGAAGATAAGATTCAATTTATTAGGGATGACTTGAATAAGGAGTCATTGGATGATATCCTTCTGTCTCTTGAAACGCATCGCAGTGGATATGTGCAAGGAGCGCTTATCCAGTTATGGCCATTATTCCAGAAAGAGCATGCACGATATAGTCTCGGGAATTTAACTATAAACGACCATGTTTGCCAGTTTATAATAAAACTGTATGGGAAGCCTATCCTCGACCCATAGAGGGCGTTCAAGCCATTTCTGGATGTAAAACCAGAGGAAGATGTGAGCCACAGTCGCAACTATCTGTAAATATCCTTTTACTTCACTGTTATTTTATTTCACTGTTATTTTATCTGTTCCATTATTGTCTTTAATAATTTTATTTTATCATTATTTCTTTTTCTTTTTACTGTTTCCTTTTTGACTCGCGACCCATGTGCTTCACGCGTTATTTGACATTGACATGCCACCTCATACACAGTTGTGACCCACTGTCACCAAGATTCTTAAATATAACTTTTTGTTAAGCACTCACAAATTATTTTTGAGAAATATTCCAATGGTAGCTACTCCCAATAGACAATTCAAGAACATTTGTGTGCTTTTTGGATTTAATTATGGCAAACATAAAGAGTTCGTTAAGGTAGCCATAGATCTTGGTCGAAGCATCACAGAGAGAAAATTACACTTGGTGTATGGAGGAGGTAACCGAGGGTTATCAAAATTGGTCTCAGAAGCTGCTTTTGTCAGAGGAAGCCAAGTGTTAGGCATCATCCCAAGAGCTCTAAAACCTTTGGGCAGTTTGTCTGACTCACCGACTGGAGAAGAGTTAGTCGTCTCAGGTATGCAAGAAAGAATAACTGAAATGCTTAATCATGCTGATGCTTTCATTTTCCTTCCAGGAGATCTTGTAACACTAGAGGCACTTATCACACTAGCATCTTGGGCCCATCTGCACATTCACCAGAAACTCATCGGTTTGTTAAATGTCAATAACTTTTATGATGGCTTCATCGCATTTCTTAACCATGCAATAAAAAACTATTTCATTCCTTCCAATGTGAAAAAACTTTTTATTTGTGCTCACACTGCTAATGAGCTACTTGATCTGTTACAAGCTTATAGACCGGAGCCAGACTCCTGGACCTTTGTGTTGGAGCGTCCAAATAATGATGGTAACAGTAGCCGCAGTAAGAAGTACAAATTAGATTTAACTCTCCGCCTGTAAATATTTTCTTCTGTGTTACACCACCCAAGTGATGTCTTCTAAACTCTACTTCTTTCTTTTAAAACATTGAGGACAATGTTTCGTTCTGGTTGGGGGGAGGAAATAGTCGACAATTGTGGAATCTTGGTTAAGTTTTTACCAATTTTTTGTTATAGAAACTAACTGTTGTTAACTTTTTGTGCTGAAGATGGCTGAATATGGAGTGTAGTTACTCTAGAAACGCATCTTCTTCGTTACAAAAAAAAAATTCAGATATTTTATTTTTCTTTATTAATTTTTTTTACAATCATTTTTCTTCTTCTTTCTAATTTCTCCTTTATAAATATACACTTTCCAAATTTTTTTAGTCGAAGATGGCTGAATATGGAGTGTAGTGCCTTTAGAAACGCATCTTCTTATTTAAAAAAAAAATTCTATCATTTTAAGTGTAACTTTTCTAATTAGTTTTTTTGAATCATTTTCACATTTCTGCGTGCATATTTTCCTTTCATGTTTAGAATAGATTGGGGGGTAGAATGTTATTTAAAAAAAAAATGTATGATTTTTTTTAACATTGGATGACATGATTAATTTCAAATTTTAGTATTTGTATTATCTTTGGTCTTAAGTGATGTTACGCTATGTTTGCTACTTTACATGTTGATGTCGGAGACAAATATGAGTTGCTTGAAGGAATAAACATGTCATAATAAGTACCAAGTGAGTTTTTGAGCCTATTATTTTTCTTGGAGAGTAACCCTTTTGCCCATTTTTTATACAACTTAGCAGTTTATTATTTTATACATGATCTCTAGATTTCTTTTGAGTTAACCCTTAAAAAAAAAACAGTTGTTGTAAAATTAAAAAAAAAAAGAGAAAAAAAAGAAGAAAAAAATGTGTGTTGCTACATTTAGAGGCCCATCTAACTAGTAGATATGGAAGATTATTTAGAGCCCTAAAAGATGATGGAAAGGCCATTTTTGATCCGTTTAAGCCTTTCTAACCATCCATTTTATGAAATATCCATAGTTAACCCTTTTGAACCTTAAAAAAAAAAACATTTTATTTGTTAAACTTATCATCTTGACCCACTCCGATTTGGAGTATTACCCAATATCTTACAAGTTCCATCACCTATTTATGTTTGAGAAAAATGTAAATAATTATTTTATTTAGTGAAGTTATGTCAAACAAAAGCAAAAAAAAAAATTGTTAAAAAAAACAATAATAGGTTAAATCCACCTTGCAACTTCAAAATAAAAATATCTATATTTTTCTCACACATACACTTTATTTTCCTTATTTTCCCTCTTTTGTTAGCCATATCCCTAACCTACGTTACATCCTAATAAAAGTCCTTCTTGATTTTAAGAAACTATAGTCTGGAGTAGAAGCTAGTTATATGGGTTAAAAAGATGTAGTGGTGCATAAAAAAATAATAAATAAATAAATACATAAATTGGGTTGACTAGCATTTTTATTTGACTTGAGATCGTATTATTTTTAAGCTGAGTGCATATTTCTTTCTTCTTAGTGCGAACATGTGATATCACTTCTTTATTATTTTCTCTCAATTACCATTCATTGGAGTGACTATTTTTATTGGGTTTAATTTCTTTGTGAGAGTGTCACTACTTCCAGTGAGATTTTGGGGTTTGACATGTCATTCTTGAAAGTAGCTATGACAAAGTCTACTGGGCTTATTCATGTGGATGGTTGATGTGGGTGTCATGTTTCTTTAGACTGGAGATAATGCTTATACTTTTATTTGATTACTATCATTAGTCTGATTGAATAAACATGATTGTTAAAAAAAAAAATCATTTTGGATTTGAATTTTGTTTTCGCTTTATTTTCTAGGGACCAGCAATAAGCTAGTTGGGGGGTGTGTTGAGTGTTAGAAAATGTATATTTATAAAGGAGAAAATCGTCATTTTACACTTCAAGTTTTACTAACACCCTTACTTTTATGTATTTAATTTTCTTGTAATTTAATTAGGTGTGTTGTATTATAATTAATTATTTTATGTATTTTAGGGGCATCATAGTCATTTCACAATGAACGAGAGATCAGACAGCAAAACGGACATCACTTTTGAACTCAGGACGATCGTAAACCTTAGGAGAAGTATAAAAAGAAAAATAGCGTTGTTCACATGTACGGTATTATTCACATGTACGGTATTGTCTACGTTACTGTTCACGACACTGTTCACGTAAACGGATCGATGATGTGGCATTGACCAATGATGTGGCATTGACTGATGAGGTGTCACGATTCTGTTGGACTAAAATTCTTATGCACTATTGATCGATGACGTGGCAGCATATCAGTGGACCAAAAATCTCGCGTACGGTACATGCATTACACAGGATTATTTTCAACCAAACCGCGTCACTGTTCAACCCAGGTCAAACCGCGTCACTGTTCAAACCGCGTATTGTTGACTGATGATGTGGCGCAATCCTGAGCGTCCGAAATATTTTTGATCTGATGGCCATGATTTACTCAATGTATCTATAAAAAGGAGGCTCTCCCCCCCTAATTTGATAGCTCTGAATCCATTTTTGGACTCCATTTTCTGTAATTCCTTCCCATCTTGTATTTTTTACATATTTTAATAAATTTTCATTTTACCCCTAGTTCAATTATGAGTAGCTAATTTTCTTTCAAGCTTGGATTGAAGGTGAAGTCTCAACATGTGTCATGGGCTTTATTTGGTAAATTTATTTTCTCTTCCCCTCTAGGTTTTATAGATGTTTTGACTTCTCGTTGACAAATAATAATAAGCTTGTCTAGATACCGCCCTAGTTTCACCGGCTCCCTAGTACAAGGTTATTATTATTTGGCACGATAAGCCCTTAGCACCATATTGATTAGAGTGTGGTTCATGAGGTGTGGATTCCCCTCTCATGATTTAATTGGTATTAATAAGGAATATTTAGCCCATGGTGCATGTTGATACGGATCCAGATACCCAAGTACGTTAATTTAATAGATTTTTACTTTAATTTATTCTTGCCATCTTAATTTGAATTTTAGGATAATCCAAATCATTTTCACCACAAATCCAACCACCCATTTAGAAAATTAATTATACACACAATTAAAATCCACCTCCTCGTAGGATCGACACTCGTCACCATTGATCTACACTACAATAGATTCGTGCACTTACGAGTTCAATAAAATTTACACAACACAAGCTAACAACCCTAATCAAGTTCAAAGAGCCCATGAACTTGACTACAAGAAAAAGTTTTGTTAGATTATCAGTAGGATTGATTAAGGTTGACTTACTAAGGGAATTTTGATAATATTTACCACACCAGAACCAATTTCTTCTCTGATAAAATGTAGCCTAACATCAATATGCTTTGTTTTTTCATGAAGTCATCAATGAAGGTACTAAAGTACCTAGCTCCACCATGAGATGGAACCTAAATGAACATAATCCAATGTCTGTTTGTTTCACGTCTTCTTCTCTTGAACTTTTGTCTCTAGTGGGGAAATTTGATTATGACCAAATAACTCTTGCTTTCTTAGTTCTTTCAAACCTTTTTCACTTATATGTCCTATCTTCATATGCCAAAGTTTGGTTTTGTCACTACTTACACTAGCATTTATCCCTAGCTGAGGTAATGACCCAACCAGAACACACAAACCATTCCTTCTAATTCCCTTCATAATAACAGCACCCTTATTTATAACCTGTATTTGACTATATTCTACCTTAATGCTACAGCCCAGTTGATCAATCATCCATTGATACATGAGATTTCTTGTAAGGTCTGGCATATATCTCTATAGAAAAGAGAAAAAATATTTGTAATTAGAGAGGATTGTTAGTTGTAAATAAGAATAAGCCAATTGTGTAAATTAGGAAATAACTAGTACAGTTAGATAGCTATTTTTTTTTTCAATTTCCTAATTTTATGTATTCTCCTCTATAAGAGGAATTTGTGTAACATTTTACGATATAGAGAAATTCAGAAAAGTTTTCATGGTATCAGAGCCATCATAATCAACCGATTATATCTGCTTCAACCAATTCTCCAACACAAACCCAAACTCCCAATACTGATACTTATCTAATTCAAATTACCATTATTTTCCTTAATGGTGATAATTATTTAAGGTAGTCTTAATCCGTTTGGCAAGATTTAGATCTGTTCAACGATTATGAATGGAAATCCACAGAAGATGACAAATATTACAACAGTATTGTTGAGGCTTCTCGTATTTACAAGTTTCTTGTAGGAGTCAACGTTGAGTTCGATAAGGTTCGGGGGTGGATCATTGGCAGGAAGCCACTTTCTCTAATTGGCGAGGTGTTTATTGAGGTTCGAAGAGAAGAAAGTCGTAGACATGTAATGCTAGGAAAGAAGACAACTGACGAGCCTACTGAAAGTTCTGCCCTTCTAGTGTATTGGTTGTTTTTAACAAAACAACTAGATTTCAGCATAAAACTGAAGAGAATCTACGGGTATGGTGTGACTATTGCAACAAACCACGTCATACTTGAGAAACATGCTGCAAAATCCAAGAAAAACCAGCAAATTAAAAGAGCAGCAAGTCTGGTGATAAAAATACCTGGTTGATTTCTACTGTAAATGAAGCTGAGACAGGCCCTTTCACCAAGGAGCAAATGGATTACCTTTTGCAGTTACTAAAACCCAATTACTCACCAAGTAGTATTCCTATTGTTTCTCTTGCACAAACAGGTAGCACACCCAATGCTCTTTTCTTCATGTTCTAATTATGCTCTTTGGATTATAAATTCAAGAGCTTCTGATCATATGACCAACCTTTCAAATTTGTTTTGCACTTACTCACCATGTTTTGGTCTTGACAAAATAAGAATTGCATATAGTACTTTGTCACCAATAGTAGGGAAAAGTTTGATTAAATTATCCAAAAAATTAAACCTTAATTCTATTCTTCGTGTTCCCATGTTAGCTTGTAATATTTTAACCATGAGTAAAATAACTAAATATTCTAATTGCCGAGTGATTTTTTGTGATTCTTACTGTGAATTTCAGGACCAAACCTCGAGGAAGAAGATTGGCAGTGCTAAGTTGATTGGTGGCCTTTACTACTTTGATGATGATTTCTCAGGGCCTTAGTAGTGTTAGTTCTAACTCTGTTTATGAACAAATAATGCTTTGGCATTTAAGATTGGGACATTCTAGCTTTCCATATCTTAAACATTTGTTTCCTACTTTATTTAAGGGTTTGGATTTTTCATCATTTTACTGTGAAAGTTGTTGCTTATCTAAGATTCATCGTACTACTTATTTGCCAAAACCTTATATTCCTTCAAAACCATTTTATTTAATACGTAGTGATGTTTGGGGACCTTCAAGAGTTATTACTATTTCAAAGAAAAAATGGCTTGTCACATTTATAGATGATCACACCCGTCTATGTTGGGTTTACTTAATGAGTGAAAAATCTGAAGTTGGAAAAATTTTTAAAGACTTTTACACAATGGTTGAAACTCAATTTCAAAAGAAAATTAGGGTTCTTCACAATGATAATGGAACCGAACACTATAAAGGTATTTTGGAAATTTTTTTGGAAGAAAAATGTATTTATCACCAAGTGTGTAGATATGCCTCAGCAAAATGGGACTGCTGAAAGAAAAAATAAACATTTATTTGAAGTAACACGTGTTATAATGCTTTCGATGAATGTTCCAAAATATCTTTAGGGAGAAGCTATTTTAAAAGCAACTTATTTAATTAATAGGATGCCTATATGTGTTTTAAAATATAGTACACCTCTAGAATGTTTTAAAAAATGCTTTCCCCTATCTAGAATGTACTCAGATTTATCTCTAAAGTTTTTGGCTATACTATCTTTGTTCGTATACCTAATAACACTTAGTACAAACTTGATCCAAGGGCAGGAAAATATGTGTTCATAGGGCATGCCTCCAATAAAAGGGATATGAGTGTTATAATCCCCAAACAAGGAAATTTTATATGAGTATGGATGTCTCGTTTTTTGAATGTTTTTTGAAAAAAAAATCCTACTTTCACAAAAATTCTCTTTAGAAGGAGTATGAGGTAATGGAAGAAAATTTTTGGGATATATCTTCTAACTCTTTACCAAAAATAATTTTGACTACTACAACTCATTCTTCTCATCCTACCATTCCCGACCTTCAAAGTCAGGAACAACGTGATGATAAAAACACTAAGAACAATGAGGGAAGTTCTAGTAATATAATGCCAAACATTATTGTATCTGAAATAGGGGGAGAATCACTACTACTGCCGTATCAAAATGATTCTAACAACTGAGCTTTTGGTTTATACTCCAAGAGAACATCATCAAAAAACTCAAAGGCAGCCAGTTACTCTTGGTAACGATCAATTACAACCCTCGGGGATTGGACCTGCAAATATCACAAGTATTTTCAATCCTAACTCATCTTTAATTCCCATGCTTTTCCCTAGCAAAGAATCATCAGACCTTAATATTTCTGTTGCTATTAGAAAAGGAATACGAAATCTCACTAAGAATCCTAGATATCCCATTGCTCAATATCTTTCTTATGACAAACTTTCGCATACTTATAGGGCATTTACCTAAAAAATCTCACACATTTTTATCCCAAGAAACATTCAGAAAGCTCTTGGTAATCCAAATTGGAAATTGGCAGTGATAGAAGAGATGAATGCTCTTAGGAGAAATGGTACTTGGGAGATAGTTGATTTGCCTAAAGAGAAGAAGACTGTAGGTTGCAAATAGGTCTTTACTATGAAGTGTAAAGCGGATGGTAGCATAGAAATGTATAAGGCAAGATTAGTAGCTAAGGGATTCACTCAAACCTATGAGATTGATTGTCAGGAGACCTTTACTCCGGTAGCCAAGATAAACTCAATTAGAATGCCATTATCTTTGGCTGTAAATCTGAACTAGCCACTACACCAATTGGATGTAAAAAAATGCCTTTTTGAATGGTGATCTTAAGGAAGAGATTGTTATGAGTCTACCACCCAGTTTTGAGAAGAATTTGGGATCAAAGAAAGTAAATAGACTAAAAAAGTTGTTGTATGGCCTCAAGCGTCCCCTAGAGCTTGGTTTGAGAGATTTGGGAAATCTGTAAAGAATTATGGATATTGTCAAAGCCTAGCTGATCATACTATGTTCTATAAACATGGTAGAGAAGGTAGAGTTGCTATTTTAATTGTTTATATGGATGATATAATCATGACATATCATAATAGTGAAGAACTAGAAATATTGAAGAAGAGACTTGCAGCTAACTTTGAGATCAAGGATTTAGGGACATTGAAATACTTTCTTAGAATGGAGTTTTCTAGATCTAAAGAGGTATATTTGTGAATCAACGTAAATATGTCCTTGATTTGCTTAATGAAATGGGCTTGCTAGAGTGTAAACCAGCAGAAACACCTATTGAGCTCAACCTTAAATTATAGCCTCTTAAACCTGAAGAAGTCTTGGACAGAGAACAATACCAGAGACTTGTTGGAATATTGATTTACTTATCGCATACTTGTCTAGATATAGAGTTTGCAGTGAGCATGGTTAGCAAGTTTATGCATTCCCCTGGACAAGAACACTTCAATGCAGTCTATAGAATTCTTAGGTATTTGAAGGGGACTTCTGGATGCGGTTTGTTATTAAAGAATCATAGGCACTTGCAAGTTGAAGCCTATACTGATGCGGATTGGGCTGGAAGTGTTGTTGATAAAAGATCAACTTCTGGCTATTGCACGTTTATTGGTGGCAATCGTTTTACATGGCGAAGTAAGAAGCAGAATGTGGTGGCAAGAAGCAGCATAGAAGCTGAGTTTAGATCAACAACTTTCAGGATTTGTGAGGTGTTATGGATTAAAAGACTCTTAAAAGAATTGAAAGATTCTAATTCACTACCTATGAAAGTGTATTGTGACAATAAAGATGCCATTTCATCAAGGAAAAACTTGAGAAATGGTTAATTTGTATGCCTTACATTCCCACTACTTAGTAAGTTGCGGATGTACTTACTAAAGGGCTTCCTACTTGGCAATTCAACGAGCTAATTGGCAAGCTGGCTATGGAGGATATCTTCAAACCATCTTGAGGGGGAGTGTAGAAAAAGGAAAGAAATATTTGTAGTTAGAGAGGATTGTTAGCTGTAAATAAGAATAAGTCAATGGTGTAAATTATGAAATAGTTAGTACAACTAGATAGCTAATTTATTGTCAGTTTCCCGATTTTATGTGTTCTCCTCTATAAGAGGAATCTGTGTAACCTTTTACGATATAGAGAAATATAGAAAAGTTTTCAATCTCATTGGTTTTAGATCCTTAGTTACCCCACCAAACATCTTGGTACTAATGGTTCTAATTCCAGCAAACTTACAAGAAAGATTGTTTCCAAGCAAGACTTTGCCCCCATCAATGCTTTCAAAGGTCTTGAACAAATCTCTATTTAGGCACATATGAAAAAAAAAAAACATACAGTGTCCAGTATCCACTCACTAGTAAGTTATTTTTCAGTGTAATAAGGACATCTGCTCCTTCTGAATCTCCCTTATCTTCAAATACAATGGCAGCCTTCCCATTTGGTTCCTTTTACATCCTCTTAAGCTTTTTCTTCTCAAAGCAATCCTTAATATAATGTCTTTCTTTATGACATAAGTAGCATTTTTTTTCTTCTTGTTATCAACTTTATCCCTCTTATTATTATTCTTTTTCTCTTTATTGGCTTTCTTCTCTAATCTGAATCTGACAACTATGGCCCTCTCCAAGATTTTAATCCCTTATTTTTGTTCTTTTCTTTAAATCTTTAGATTCCAATGCATTTTTCACATTCTTCAAAGTGAGTGATTGTCTTCCATATAGCAAAGTACCCACAAAATGCTTATATGAATCTAGAAGTGACCTTAGCAAGATAAGAATTTTATCCTCATTTTCAAGAACATGTTAACATTCTTAAGATATCAGCTTGTTGAACTCATCCAAATGATCTTTCATAGTTGTCCCCTCTTTTATTGAAAATATGTAAATCTTCCTCTTCATACAGAGGCTCTTGGCCAAAGATTTCTTCAAGAATAGCTCTTCAAGTTTTGCTCATAGACTAGAAGCAGTCTCTTCTTTTCCCACTTCTCTCAGCACTTCACTTGAAAGATGTAAGATGATGCTGTTGTGATTCTTATTGTTAATGGACCCCATCTCTCCTCCGGAACTTGATGAACCTTCTTCATTCTCTTTCTTATCCTTTGGATATTCATCATCATCAAGAGCACTATCAAGCCCTTCTTGAAATAGAATTGCACGCATTGTGAGACTCCACAAGTAGAAATTATTTTCACCATTGAATTTTTTGAGATCAAATCTGATACTTTGCCATTTGAAGATCAAGAGCAAAGAGCTCCAAGGCTTTGATACCAATTTGTTATGAGTCAAGGCCTTTTCTTCTCTTTCGGCTCTTAATCAGACTAGCCAATTAACCAGTCCAATTAATGGCGCAAAGAATTAATGACACTAGATCAAAGAACAAAGAACAAAGATGACAAAGAAACTAAAAAAGCAAAGAAAAAGAACATTGTAATATTACGTGGTTTGGTACCATAGTACCTATATCCATGGCTGATAATAAGCTTTTATTGAGATATTGATTACTACAATTCTTGAGATCACAGAGAATAAATCCCTTCAATGAAGAAGTAACAAAATCTATCTCAAAGCTAGTCAAGATCTTTTCGTTAGGTGCTGCACCGGCCAGCATTGCTTTCTTTTATATTTAATTCCAAAAACTTGTATGACTGTTGTAACAACTTAACCACTAAGGGTCCCACAAACGCCAGCTCATCAACCCACCTCAGCAACGAACCCTTTTTTTTTTTTTTTGGAGAAATAGCAACGAACTTAATAGAATAGAACTAACCCAATTCACAATACTGATTCATGATTTTAACAAACTCTTGCGACACTGGACAATGGGACTTGTGAAGGACTTGATGAGCTTCTAAAGGCTGCAAGTATTGAACGAAAAACAGTTCTCCATTTTGAGTTTTTACAAGATTAAAAGGTTTGTGCTGAATACACATATAGATAATATGATGGATGGGTTAACATATATCGTCAGAAAATTCTAATCATTCTGTTAGGTTACATCACAGTTACTTCACCGATTAAGAGTGTCAAGATGTGTAAGCTCCAAATTACTTTGCACTTCAAAGTTTTCTCATGTTTCATTTCTTCGGCTCTCTGAAGAAATCCTGAAAGGTTTGCTTTTAAAGACTTCAAAAAACTATTTTTGTAATTAATTTCTTTGTTAAGGTTCAGGGAGGAAGAATAATCAAATGAATCTTAGTTCCCTTTTTTTCTTAAATTGCCAGAAATTCCTCTGGTTATTAAGTCTATGTTAAAGTCCCTTGTGTACTTCAGGTAGTTCAAAGTCAACACTAACCAACAGATTTGCATATTCTTGGCATAATATTCAAAGCAGCTGAACCACATTATGCCGGTATTTATACAATATTTATTTTTCATCTGATTCATTTCTACATTCACGTAGGTTTTATTTATTTATGTATTAATTTATTTATTTATTATTTATAAATGAGGGATGAAGACTAAGTTTAAATCAAAATTTTCAACCGAAGATTTGAACTCGGGAGGGTAGCAAGTATCTTGAAAAATAAAAATACTCAATTAATTGTTATGCAGGTCAAATTAATGAAAAGAAGTAATAAATTTGTTAACAATCACAAGCCCAAGTCAATGTGTCAAAATTACTCTTTCATTGTTAATCATATTAAAGAAAAAAAAAAGTTGACATCTCAGTCCTATCTAGCCAATGAAACCCAATTTTTTGAGACGACCATTGCATCTTCCTTAACCACCCGACATTGTCCCAACCGTCATATTTGGTCGAAAACCAATCTTTATTTCCATACATGAGGCTTCAAGTCGATATCTGCTGTCTGCAATCTGCACTTGCATAAACTTCAATCATAATATTAACAGCTTCAACTGACTTCTATTCTGCAACAATGGCATCTGCAATAGAAGAATTGATACTGGCCGAGAAGAATAATAGTTAACATAGAACTTGAGAATCCACGTGGACTTGTGCAGGTGTGGTTTTCAAGCAGTTTTATTTAATTAGTCACTCAAATTTGAATCAATATATTAGTTCGATCTGAGATCTCTTATTGAATTGCTCATTCAATGAGCATTCTCAATATTATGCCTTGAATAGGACCCATGCTCTTGAGCATGAGATTTTGAGTGTCGCATGTCTACCATTTCAATAGCAAGGCTTCTTGAAAGTGAATTGTATTGCATGAACATGATAGCTATCTAGTGTTCATGAGAGAGGTTAGTGATTAAAAGACTAAAAATAAAAAAGTCACAAATGAGCCGTTGGAAAGCTGACGCATTACTAATCTATTTTATTTTTTTTCTCCCCTTTTTAGAAATCAAAATGGATTAAGATTTCATCAAATTTTTGCAAGAGAAAAACACATAATATACAACTGATATAGGATGAACAGATTCTAAAATTACAAATCATAAATTGTGACTTTATAGAATAATAAGTGCAGAAATAATAATTACTACAATGAAATAATAACATAAAGTAAAACCATAGAATAGAATGCAAATGGAGGCTTATGTGATAGCATAGTTTGTTTAAAAAGCTTTGCTTCCTACTTTGGGTGTCTTAGGATTCGAATGGCATCTGTTTTCAGGATACAATGGTGATGGATAGCTTTGGTGCGGCAATAGGTTATTTCGCAGCGAATTTCAATTGTGTTTAAAACTCTATCAAAATGGATATATGACAAAGAAGGAATTGCAGATCATCTATTCCTACTCTTCAATCTATCTTCACTTGTATTCTCATTATTTTCCACCACTTACACTATCTCGTGTCTCTACAAATGCGGTGGAAGAATATGCCAATTTATAGAATTATATCACGGCATTTTGGTGACAAATTTGATTGCTTTAAGTTTTCTTCAGATGCAATTTAATATCTTATTAAACACACTTTTAACCGTTGGTTTTAATATCCATTAAAAGCGCTGCTTATTAAATCTTTGAATTAAATTCAAAATGTAATCGCTGCCTCATTAATCATATATTAAATTTTGGATTTAATTTTATATCAAAATCTAAATTTAATTGACCATTATAATCTCATAATAAATTCTACATTTAATTAGCAGTTACAAATAATAAATTCTGGAATGGATTGCATAGTTAATTTTGAATTTAACTAGCCATTACAATCTCTGTAACTCTTGTTTTATTTTGAGGATCAATTTCCTATTTAACCAACATCATATTCAGTATACAAATACATCATTTTGGAGTACTCATGGAGGAGATTTCGAATTATTATTGACTTTCTACTCACACTAAGTGTATACCACTCAAAATTATGTTTTTAAATAGCAACTCATTATCCTATTTTTCCAACACTTTTTTTTATAGAATAACAATATAAATGGTTACAAATTATCTCAAATAATGTGACACTTTATGTGTTATTCAAATCATTAGTGTTGTCAAATTATCTCATTAATAAGAGTACAAAAAATGACTAGTACCTAACATAGATTGGGTGTAGAGACCAAAACAATTATACCATAATGAGTCTGAGATGAAAATTTTCATCATGAATAAACATTTCTATAATTAACAATGGTAATTCAAAAAAAAATTAAAATCATTTGTTGATTAGAAATTTAAAATTAACAATTTCAATTCAACAAAAGAAAAAACAAAATTTAATTTAACTTTACCTCCACAACACGTGTGAGTCGTGAAATGTAAACAAAACTGACGTTCCAAAATCAATTTTCAAAAAATTAGTTCCAAAAGCTATATCTTCCAAACCCATAACTAAAACTGCCAAATAACAGCCAGTTGCTGGTGTAGGAAATTAATGATGGCAGAAGAAATTGCAAATCAAGAACTCTAAACAATTTGAACAGATGAACTTGGCTTAAATAGCTTTATAAAGTAACAGAAAAAGAGAAACAATAGCCCAATAATGCACAACCAAAGCATTGTGGTATAAAACCAAAGTTGGTTGGTGTGAGTGGTTCGGCACTCTCACTCCTTAAGAGAGGTTGGCCAGCACTTTACTCCTTACGGACCGACCCGGTTCGACCGAGAATTAGTCTGGGTTGTGGTACGGGATTAAAGGTGCCTCCCACAATTGAGGCCCACTCAAGACCACCTCGTAGTTCAGACAAAAAAAAAATGCATTGTGGTACAAGTAACAAAGAAAATGTCAAACAATGCAACTAACACCCTAAAAGTTAGAGATTTATTCCAGCAAATAATCCTATTGCAGTATTCTTATCATCCAAACAACCTGACAAGCATAGGCTACAGCTGCCACAAATTCAGCCTCAGTGGTTGATAAGGTGACTAGAGGTCATTAATGGGCCGGATGGCACGAGGCACGGCACGGACACGACACGTGTCCGTACAACATGGCAAGGCATGAGTACGTTTCCGTAGAGCACGTGACATGGCATGACACGCACATGGGCTAGGCCGGGCTTAGAATTTTAGGCACGTGGTCCTTAAAACACAACACGCGAAAAAGCACGCAATAACAACGTTTTATTTTTTAATGAAAGTAAACTTAAAATTTTATGATTTTATAAATAACTTGAAATTGAATCTTTTAATTTTTTTTATTAGCTCAAGTTTTATAAATTTATTTAATTATTAGTTTCAAAAAAATTATAATTGATTTATGTTTATAATTTATTAAATAAATAATTGATATCATGATTTTATAAATATGTATTAATATTATTATAAACTATGATATATGACTCTACATAATTCTAAGTTAACAATTAAGTTAACCCTTAAAAAATTATTATTGTTGTTGTTAAGTACTAAAAAATAATTCTAATACCATAGAGTCAAACTTAGTAACTAATATTACATTCTCTTATTATTATTAATTTATTATTATTAAACATGGACTTGAGTTTTGAATTTTTTATTCTATTAAATTTGAATAAAGGCACGTGGATTCAAAAAAGTACATAGGCTTAAAAAAATAAGACAACAACTTAGCATGCGCTCTTAAAAAAAATAAAAAAAGCTTAGTGGGCTATTTTTCCTAGGCACGGCACATGTGGGCACGGTACGAGTGGTGTCGGGTTGGGTCTAAGCAAAAAAAATTAGGCACGGCATGGCACGAGCACGAGCACGTGTGGGCTTCCTTTGATGGGCCTAGGCCGATACGGCATGGCCTGTTGGCCATCTCTAAATGTGACTAGTGGTTGCTTCCTTGACAATCAGGACACAGCTCCAGAATTCATTAAAAAACATATCCTGAGGTGCTTCTCCTATCCTCGATATCCCCGACGTAATCACTGTCAGTGAATGCAAGAAGCTCTTCAGCTCCACCCTTCTTGTAAAGTATCTCATAGTTTATTGTGCCTTTCAAGTACCTAAGAGTCTTTTAGCTACTTACAGACGTAGCTTTATAGGCTTAGACATGTAACGACTAATTAAACTCACAATGAACATCATATCAAGTCTAGTGGTGGTGAGGTACATGAGACTTCCCACTATCTGCTTAAAATAAGTTTCATCAACTTTGATTCCTCCTTCATCACTATGTAATTTAGAACTTGGTACAATAGGGCTACACATAGCATTGCTATTTTCCATACCAAATCGTTTTAAAACATCTGGTGCATGCTTTCTTTGACAAATATATATACCATAAGTATTTTCCAAAACTTATTGCTAAGAAAGAATCTCATACCTCCAAAATCAGACATGTCAAATTCCCTCAACATAGACTCTTTGAATTCACCCATCATGACTTCATCATCACCAGTATATATTAAGTCATCCACATAAACACTTACAATGAGAATCTTACCTCCACTGCTGGTTTTAATGAACATGTTTGTTCACTATGACACCTTTAGGGGGAAACCATGCACACTATACGTTGCTCCTTTGTATTTAGAATCCGCAGTTGACTTTTTCTTAGGCTTCGCCACATGGTCTACAATGCCTTTTCTCAAACTATCAATGTCAAATGAAGAATTCTTTACAAACTGCAGTCAAGTAAAGAACTAATTACACAAATATAGTAGAGTAAGGTGTTCATACCCGACTGCTATTAAGTAAAGTATTCTTCACACAACTGCAGTCGAGTAAAGAATTCATTACATAACTGTTGTCGAGTAAAGAATTCATTACAAGTCGGGTAGAAGTCGGGTAAGAACTCTTTACACGACTACATTGGAGTCTAGAATTCATTACACAACCATAATCGAGTATCCACAAAGTAAATGATTCTTTATCTCCGGAGAAAATGCAAAGTAATGAATTCTAGTTAAATTGTCACCATAACGAAAACCATATCTTTCTAAGAAGTTCCAAGAGCTAGCACATAGTCTAAACTTATAATGTGTATCTAGATCATCAATTTCAGTTTGTAATAAAAATAATACTTCAAATTTATTATCATTGTTGTAATTTATTATCAATTGTCGAGATGATCACACAATATAGAAGCAACAGATATGAGAACTTTTTTGCAACTTAAAAATGTTCCATATACAAGACAACATGGCTTTCTCATAACTAGCATCTATAGGATCAGCATGACTCAAAATATTATTTAACAACAAAAACCAAGCCAATAATACCAACTATCCATTACACGACAACAATCCAATAAAGTATCCTTTACACAATTACAGTCCAGTAAAGTATACATTACACGATTACAGTCTAATAAAGTATCCATCACACCACTACAGTCTAGTAACGTATCCATTACAGGATTACAGTCAAGTAAAGTTTCTATTACACGACTGTAATCATGTACATTCATGTAAAATATCAATTACACGACCATAGTTGAGTATATGAACCATAAATGATTCGTGTAACTATACTAATCATCTACCAATGTACAATTTGCTTTTCCATAAAACAATTATACTCATTCAAATTATTATAGTGAGCCAAGGAGTACTGCATAGAATAAAACTCTCATTATTACTCACCTTAGAATGAGTGAATTCAAAGTTGCCTTGTGCTTAGTGATGATTGAATGCAGATCAAGGTGTAGGTATTCAAAGACAAAAAACACATCTGTCTACTATTCTGTCCAGCAACGTACATCCAAATTATCACAAAAATTCAATTACCAAAACAAAAACTGAAGAAAAAAAATAATAGTTATAATGATAATAATAAAAAAAATCCACAGGTGGGCAACAATACAAACAAATACAACAATATTGCTAGGCTAAAAAGTTTCAGTATGTATAATGGTTCACTAGTTCAGTCAAAATGCATTTATTCACTGCATACACGAGTTTAAGTAACTCATAGTGACATGAAACCGCATACTAGATAACAGTTTACAATTTTAGTTCCAAACAATAAACCACAAATTTCAACATCATTGCAGTTGAAACTGTTGGCCATTTTGTAACCAATCATTACTTTATTCAATTCACTCAATCATATGGTACTAAATCACATGTATTGAAAATTAAAAACAACAAAAACTTGTGTCAAATCAAAGTATTAAATAAGAAAATCATAAAGACAAGACATTTAAAATGCCTGCAGCAATCAAATGGCCTCACAATTCTACACAAACTCTCCATCCATCACTAATCCCCTTGCTTCTTGAGCAATTATTATTGAAAAAATAAATTTATCCATCCATTATTTCCACTTCTAAGTAAATATAATGTCGATAGTCCAAAACCAAATTATCTTGTACAAGTTTCCTAAATGACATCTTTCGGTCGTTGAAAATAAGAAAGGAAATATATGTAATGCAGGTTTTTTTTTTCATTAAAACTGTAACCCATAAGCACAACTCCAATACTTGAGCTTTTGTACCAAATTTTCCAAGTCATTAAAGATAGATTCTAATGTTACTTTTAGAATCACACAAATTATCAGAACATATATTCTGATAGAATCATATTCAACAAGGTGTAACAGTCAAGTTTTGAGTGGTAAATCACCTTTCATTCGCCCAATTTCAATTGAAGGCAGCAAATTTATGGTACTGGAATAAACGGCAACAGAGGCGTGAAGCAACAGCAGCACATCGTCATTGGAGTTAGCCTCATCTAAGAGCCCACCAGAGGGACTGCATCGAGCCTGGTAAACAAGTCTTCACTCTTTTTTGCTTGCTTTGACTGGATTCGATCTTGAGTAAGGTTTGAATTAGGCAAAAATGGGTGTTGTGTACGCTGGTCGTGACTCGTGAGAGAAAATTAAGGGTTGTGTTACGCGACTAGTTGTGAGTGGTTTGGATGATTTAGGTTTTTAATTAGGGCAATTTCATAACTGCACATTACAAAAGGCATATATGCGGAATTTTAGAGTATGGGAGTGTATTTAGATAAATAACGTATTTTTGGGGTATGCCATGGACAAATCCCTGGATGAGTCATATCAAACATGCGACTATACAAGGCTGGCATTGGTAGAGAAGATTGGACATGGAACCTACTATCAGGTTAATCTTAAAAGCTTTTGCAAAATTTCCCGGGACAAATTCAAGAGCCAGGGTTGGCATCTGGGAGATTGGGACATCATGGATACTTTATGACGTGTCTTCAAGGTCCTTTGTACCACTTCAAACTGCTGTCCGATTAATGGTTTAATTTGTTGGTTAGCTTCTACAAATCTTTAACTAAAACTCAAAATCATTGAAAATGTATACGAAACTGGTGAATGTCACCAGGGACTAATGAAACAATTACAACAATGATGAAAGATTTCAACATCATCATGCATATGCATGGTCCTCACCTATATATTAATGATAATATAACTTGACTGGAAAACCGTATGATGTAGTCCATAAATGTAGAGATCAATAAGATCTGAAAATTAATTGTGAAATTTTCGTCGTAGCAATGAAAATTCGATTGTGATGATGAAACTTTGATTCTTGCTATTCATGTGTGTGTATAAACCCTTTTTTTTTCGAGGGGTCTCTTTTGATTCTGCTATTGAGATACAGCCAATGATAATTCCTGAGAGCGGTAAATCAATTGTAAAGCTTCAAAATCTACTACAACCGGAACCAATGGAACAATTAAGCTTCAAAAGCTATTCAATCTTTCATCGTTTTCGGCGGAAAATAGATGTTGAAACTTCCATAGCACAAAAGGATCCAACAAGCTTAGGATTTTTACGTTAAGTTTCTAATTACTCAAAATTATATAATAGCTCGATTTGTAAAAGGGCAATAGCAAGTTGTAGATTTAATTTCAATAAGTTGCTAAAGTAAAATCACAGATTGCTAGCATTTGCTTAACTAGATAGACAGCCGTCTTCTGCTTCTTCTTCTTTTTTCTTTTGTTGTTTTTTAAGAGGTAGAAGGTTGGCTAAACCTCATGATTCTTTTCTTTAATCAAAATTAAATGAAATCGAAAGCTTTCATAATAGTACAATACTAGTCCAGAGTCCACGGACTTGGTTGAATGGTTTTTTATCATAAGTCATCCAAGTTCAAATCTTAAAGAATAAAAAATTGAAATGCAACTCAATTTAGCTTTATATATATGAGTTCTGTCTGAAAGACCAAACAAACTCTCATTTATAAGGTAATTCTCATCTTGGATTAGTCTCTGGAATTATGTTTAATTCGGTTTAAATTATTACTTCACCAGAGCTTGTTATTGGATTCCATTTGGTGATTTTTGGGTCTAACTACTTTATCCTTTTGTTTGACATATATGATGAGGTCTTCCCAAATATATACGATTGCCAAAGTTTTCCAGTAGTGCTTTTGAAGAATATTTGAAACTTAGGGTGTTTTTTTTTTTAAAAATTGAATTCTCAAAGAACGAACCAAGATAGCTTTGTGATATGGGTCATGGATGAAATTGCTATTAATGTAAAATGAAAGAACGACGGGTCCAATTCGACTCTTGAAAGGCCATTTTAGTGTTTTATCTTGAAGTACAGCCATTTTAGTGTTTTATCAAAGTTTAAATTGTTCCGTACTTTGCTCATCCCCCGTTTGTTAATGCAAGGATATTTGTCTCATGCATGCACTTCTCGACAGTAAATGTATTTATCACGTACATATATTTTCACGTGATGATGGAAGAAGTTAAATGTCTTAAAATTGTATTATCTATTTCTTTGTGGACTGAGTATTGATATTATGCTTATAGGGTGCGTTGGGAATTGAGGTTGGACAATTGTAACTTTTAAGCTACAACACTAAATTGTTTGGTAAATATTATCTGCTGTAACTTGAAAGCTATATTAATATGATTTTTTACTTATATAATAGAAAATTTATTATATCTTTAATAATTTTGTCAAAATTATTATTTAAAATTATATTTATTATATATTATTAATTTTTATTTTATAGTCATAGTTTTTTTTCCACAGCAGCTGTAGCTTAAAAACTGCAGTATCTCAATCCCAAACGCACTCATAGCGTGTTTAGTAATCAGTAATCGGAATGGATTAGAATCAAAATGGAAAATGAGAATTAAAATAAATTTTTTGCTTTAATTGTAGGAATCAGAATTAGAATGAACTGTATTACCATTGATATATTTACTTTAAGGTAATTTTTAGGGACCTCCCTTGAAGTTTGGTGTATTGACAGCCTCATAAAAAGTATTCACGTAATTACAAAGAACTCCCCTGACGTTAGTATACCATTTCGTATATTGTTAGTATATGAGGGTAAATTAATGATTTCATAAAAAAATAAAAGAAAAATCAAAACAAAATCCAAAGTTGCATTGATGACCCAAATTTAGGTACTGATAATCGGGTTCAGCTGCCTGCCGCCCACTGGAAGGCAACCATTTCAAGAACTTTGCAAGAGACAATTATCTACAAAAATAAAAAAATAAAACTAATTTTTTCCTTTCATCAGCCGCCACCCACAACCCCTTAATATCATCATCACCGTCCCAATCCTTAGCCACCATCCACAAGCTTTAACAACCACCATGACCGCCATTACAACCACCACTCCTCACAACCCCTAGCCACCGCTACCATCATTGTCAGTTCACCGGCTTTATCTTCCATTGCTGCAGCCTACCAATCATCCACAACACCCAACCACCTTTAGCCGCCGCTTCCTACAAGCAAGCCTCACCACCCACCACCGCATGCACACAAAGCCACACCAACCGCCATACTATTGCGACAGAGGCCACAATGTAGAAAAAAACAACAGAGGAGGGATGTTTTCCTTCTCCGGCTGACTATTCTTTTTTGTCTTTTTTTGTTTTTTAATTATTATATTACTTTTAGTTATTTTTAGTTTTTCTTTTATTTTGTCTATATTTTGGTTGGAAAGCCTTTTACTAGACAAGAGAACACTGCCATCCACCCCATTTGTTGTGGCTTGCCATGGGGTAGCCGTTAGCGGGGATTTGGTTCGCATTTTCTAGCAATGAATGGAAGAACGTATCAAATAATCGGCGCTGACGATCAGACGATGTAAAGAATCTGGGGCTGGGATGGATGATTGGCCTTTTTATTTGTGGCGACAGTTTTGTTGATTTGTCTCAATTTATATTTTACTTTTTTTTGGTGATATTATGTAAATTTCAATAATTTGTTTTCCATGGTTATTGTAGACTTTTTAGTGCTCCAGTGTGGTGTTTACTATTTAGCTCCAAATTGTTACGCTCATTTTTGTAGCCAAGGGAATTTTTGACTTTTTGTCAATCAATTAACAGTTAAGTTAACTGTATACTAACGTCAAGGGAGCTGCCTGTAATTACGTGAATACTTTCTATGAGACTGTCAATACACCAAACCTCAAGGGAGATCTCTAAAAATTACCCGTTTACTTTATGTTGAAATCAGAATTGACAATTACAAGTTACTAAACTGACCTTAGTTTATTATTGTCGGCGTAATAATAACAATAATTGTTTATAATCATAAGTATTAATTATAGTAATAACAACAACAACAACAACAACAACAACAACAACAATAATAATAATAATATTTTGAGGAAGAAGAAAGGATAAAATGAAAATTTTAAAATTTAAATGAGTAATATATAAGAGAATGTGAATCCCATTCTCACCTTCCTCAATTTAGGGATGGCAGAACTATCCGGATCCGCATTATTTTTTAATTAAATTATTTATTAAATTAAAAAATATATATAAGTTAAATGAAAAAACAAAATAGGACTAATTGACAAAAATATAGAAGTTAAATTAAATTAAAAAATATATTGGGATCCGCATTATTTTTTAATTTAATTATTTATTAAATTAAAATTAAATAAAAATATATATAAGTTAAATAAAAAACCATAATAGGATTAATTAAAAAATATAGAAGTTAAATTAAATTAAGAAACATATTGGGAGCCACATTATTGTATGTAGATTTGTGGCCTTTTTATAATTTTATTTGTGAATTGGTGGTAATGCTAGACTTGAATTTATGTTATTCTTGATGTTTGATTTATATTGTGATATTTTTCTTTGTGCCTTTATGGTGTTGTATGTTATTCTAGGTATTAAATTGTTGATGGTTGAATTGTGATTAAATTTTATTTAATATTACTGGGTAAATTGTTGAATTTTAAATTATTAAATTTTAATTTTTGCGGATCCGAATATCCAGAATATCTGCCTGCAATCTATGTGGATATTACTAGCATCCGGATCCGCATTTTTTTTTTTTACAGATCCGTATTTTACCATCCCTCTTCCTCATGGGAATAAAAACTTTAGTAATCATTCCTAATTTTAGATGGAACCCGCCACTTTAATTCTCATTCCACCTCTCATTTAAGTAAATAAAAACATAATTTATTCCTATTCTTTAATTCTTATTTCCATTCCCAATAAATAAACACACCATCAGAGTTTTTTAACACTTGAAACCTAAAATATGACTTGAGACATGCCAAGCAGATTGGAAGCCTTTTATATTAGACTAACTAAAGTTTGCAATGCTCCGCCTTAAATTATTTACTTTAATTGTAAAAATTAAAATTAGAATGAATTGTATTACCATTGATATGTTTACTTTATGTTGAAACTAAAATTGCAATTGATAATTATAAGTTACTAAACTGACCTTAGTTTATTATTGTCAGCGTAATAATAATAATAATTGTTTTTAATCATTATATTAATAATAGTAATTATTATTCCTAATAATAATAATAAATTTATTATTATTATTCGCAGTAGCAATAATAATAAGTATTAATTATTATGATTAATAGCTATAATTAATACTAACAGTAACAATTTACTACTACTACTATTATTATTATTATTATATATTTATTGTTGATCATAATAATAAGAAGAAGAAAGGATAAAATGAAATTTTCAAAATTTAAATGAGAGTAATATATAAGAGAATGTGATTCCCGTTCTCACCTTCCTCATGGGAATGGAAACTTTAGTAATCATCCCTAATTTTAGGTGGAACCCGCCACTTTAATTCCCATTCCACCTCTCATTTAAACAAATAAACACATCATTTATTCATATCCTTTAATTCTTATTTCCATTCCCAATTAGTAAACACACCATCAAAGTTTTTTAACATTGTAAACCTAAAATGTATGACTTAAGACATGCCAAGTAGATTGGAAGCCTTTTATATTAGACTAACTAAAGTTTGCAATGCTCCGCCTCAAAATGATTGATAAATACTAATTACGGTAGTTTAAAAGTTAAGTTGATTTGATCTCACACTAATTTAATAAAAACTAATAATATCTTTATTATTTTCATCAAAATTATTATTTGAAATTATATTTACCACATTGTCAACTTTCATTTCATATATAATTATTGTTGTCTTTTCTCAATTGTTGTTACTTAAAACTACGTCACTTCGGTACCAATCAGAGCCTAACCTTTGTAAAGGATACGAACATTCTATGTATATTATGATTTTGATTGGCGCGAAGTACATTCGATAAAGCAAATGAGTTTCTGTACAATCATGCATATTAAAAGATGTTGGAGGATGATTAAGGTAATCAATTGTGTTAAGCTATCTACCTGAAGTATAGGTTGGAGATTCTTGCATATTTGCCTGTAGACTCAGTTATGTGATCTAAATGCATACAAAAATCATAGTTTTCAATGCAGGGAAAACCCTAAATTGATAAATGCGAACCTAAATAAATAAATGTGAATGTGCTGCCTATATGCCTATGTTATGGGACATGACTAGTATACAAGGCTGGCATTTGATAGAGATTACAGAAGATTGGACTTGGAACCTAGCTATCAGGTTGATCTTAAAATCTTTAGCAAAGGTCCCCAAGACAAATTCAAAAGCCAGAGTTGGCATCTGGGACATCATCAAGAATGAAAGGACCGAGTTTACCAGTCCTAAATAAAGTAAGAAACTTTTTTGATACCATTAACCGAGCCTCTGATGCTTTGTGAGGTATCTTCAAGGCCCTCTGCAGCACTTCAAACTGCTGTTCAATTAAGCTTTCCAAGTCATTCTCATCTTCCACATTACCATCGAATTCGGACAGAGATACATGTAGTGCACGTTGGACTCCTGTCACAAGATCCTGGAAGTGAACAGGTGGTGGAAGGTCAGGAATAACCAAGGATATAAAAATAATTACAAAACAAAAAGAGTGCTCAGGACTACCACACAGCTAGAATTTACATTGTTCACAAATACCAATTCGAAACACAACCCTTCACACAAAATTCTTGAGGGTTCTCTTCATGGTAAATTTTACAATCTCTTTATTGAAGTTGGAGAGGTCTACTCTTCGAAATTAACACTAATCAATACATAAAAAAGAAATATTCAGAAATTGAAAGAAACATATTCTTTGAATTTTCATTCATTAAACATAATTGATAATAATTTTCTAAAATTTCTAAACTCGATTGACAACAGAGAAAGTTAAGATGAATTACAAACAATCTCCAATTTGATGAGTTTTGTCAAGTTTCATGCATTTTCTCTATGGTAATGACCGCATATAACAGACCTGCCTGAAGCCTTACAATGGCTTAGCATGACTCTGTGGTGCTGGATTCCTAGCACGGTCCAATCTACAATCTCCAATGGATAAAATGGGACAATTTTATAAGGGTGATAACTACAAACCTCGTGGTCTATAGTACCACGTTTCTCTTTATTAGATGGTGAAATACCTTGAGGATCACCTTTTTTTATGGTAAAAGACTAATACAGATAATAGAAAAGTGAACAAAAATGACTTTTAGGAAATAAAGGCACAATTCTTACTGACCAAGAAAACATTAGGGAGGATAATTTTCAGCAAAAACAGTTTGTGATGGCTTTGATCATCCCACATTATAGGAGCAGACCTTCATTACCTCTATGTACGTCACATCAGATGCATTAGGCGGTTTCCTCCTCTTTGGGCGAAGATCTTTAAGATTATACTCATGCTTGTTCTCGGTTTCACTCTGACTCACTTCTGTTCTGTTATTCAGGTGCCTCCAGTGAAGGGGAGTGCCTCGGGTATTTAGAACTGCAAGCAAGTATTGAGCAATGCGCTCCTCACCCACAACTGAATCTTTAATAGAACCTGCAAATCCATTATAGTAAACAAATTATTTTACAGGAAAAGCAAGATACAGACAACTAATACGATGTGGCTTGAAAGATGTGCGAGATTGTGCATGTGTGGTGACAAGATTCTCAGATGCCACCACACCAAATCATAACTAGAAACATAGTACGCAAATAAAATAATTTCCAAGAAAAGTTTTAGCAAAAATATGGTGGGTGTGTTTGGTATCGTTCTCAAAATAGTACTTTAAAAAAAATCACATAGGTTTGAATTTGGTTTATCTGAGATTGGAGAGCTTGTTTGATATGCTCTATAAAAATAGTTTTCTAAAACTGAAAACAATAGAAATATGTTCAGTATTTTTATTAAAATGAGTACAATAGCTGTTCTCATGGAAAAGCTAAGTTTGTTTCCCAAAATATAAGTTATAATCCCATCTTTAATGTAAACTTGGAGCGCCCCCCCCCCCCCTCCCCGCCCCAGCCCTACAAGACGCATTTCTGGAAAGTACATACCAAAATTGTTTTCTAAAAGCCTTTATGATTTCAAAATATAAAAATAAAATTATGAAAATGAAGCCCAACAGCCACCAGACAGTTTATTCCAAGTTTAAGGAGACATCCACATGCTATTTTCACAATAGAAACACAACTCTATTCACAACCCATATAAATTGGTGAAAGTATGAGGGACAAATGCCTCAAGTTTTCATAAGATACTTATACAGAGATCATGAAGGTAGCACTTGCTTATGAGTACAAAACATTGGTAGGATAAGAGATCCCAATTGGTCAATCCTATAGATTAAGATATTTAATTATAACAAAATACACCTCCTTAATAGAATCCCAGCAAAAGAAAGTCACGGATCTAATTTGAAATGAAACACCCACAGAAAAACAAAACCTCAACATAAATGAATACAAACATATCGTTTCGTATATTTTCTGCAGCAACTTGCCAAATTACGTTCTCCATTGCAGGGAAAAAAAAGGCATAAATAAAGTCAAAAGCATTTCAATAGTTGCTACAAGGTAGTGAAGTAATATTAATTTCAGCAGAATTGTTAAAAAACTAATACATGCTCTGATATTGATATATACGACAAGTAAACCAGATGGCATTAAAAAGAATATAACAATATGAAAAAAATAAAGAAAAATGTGGTTTTGAAAGAGGTTTCAACCTGAAAGAGCCAGCTTCAACCCTGTTTCGATATCTGGGATACTTGGAACCAATACACCTGGCGTGTCTAGAACATATATGCTAGGCCGATGGGCAATCTGTATTAAATTGAATAAGACAACATTAATACACAAAAATGCAAGATCTTGATCACCAGCATAAAGCCAGAGAGAAATTTTTATTTTTCCCCTTCTTGAAACTAACCAGATTTTTTATTGGCCTTATAATAAGATAGGAAGACTATGGAGAAAGATACATACAAGGAAGGGAAAATAGTTCAAATTCAAATCTAAGAAACAAAGAAAAGAAAATTGTAAGAACTTTGCCCTTTTTAACAGCTACATCTATACCAGAAACATGTCTGACATAAGGAGTCCAGGAGCAACAATCTGATAAAATGTACACAACACTTCTTTTGCTGTTTTTTTTAAATTAAAAAATATATTAAAAAAAGAAAAGAAAAGAAAGAAAACACTCTTTAATTAAAGGCCACATGGAAAGATGTCTACACCAATTCACATAAAAAGCCTCAAAATCTAGCTGCGGATAATAATTATAATATGAAAAATGAAATAAAAATAAAAAGGGGCCATATATACTAGCTTAAACGTTTGACCCAAGTGTTAACTTAACATGATATGAGAGGTAGTTCAAAACAAGTGGTCTAGTGTTTGAATCCATCTCCCTCAATACCACTCTCCCCAAACCCCCACACACCACCCCATTTGGGCTATGTTAGTCAGCAGGTATATAGGCATAAGACAACAAGCCGATCGAAAGTTCAGTTCTCATATACTGGATGCAGCCAGACTCCTACGTAGTTTTGCCCTGGCGCCTCACCCCAAAAACACCAAAAAATTTAAATTGTGTTTCTGTGCCTCTAATTGATTGTTTTTCGTTTAATCAGCATGCCTTGAACATGATGGAATGTGTCAGGGCTTAAGTTTTTGGTTCAAATTGTAATTCCACACCATGGGAAGATGAATGCTGTGACAAAGTTACTACTTCACCAAAGTTACAGCTAGTTCAAAGAGAAATAGGCATGTGTTTGCATGCAAGCATGATAAGAGAAAGAGAGAGGAAAGAAGGAATGGAGAGTGGCGGGATGAGACGGTACAAATAACTTCATGGCATAAAGCCCAAGAAACTCAAAACAAAAAAGAGAGGGAGACCAGACCTTGAATCCTGCAATATCTTGAGTGACACCAGGCAATGGTCCAACCGTAGCTCTCTTAGTTTTCTCCTGCACTATGTAAAACATTCCAAACTGTTATTGCTCAATAGGCATGACTTTCCAGACAAACATACTTATTAACTAAATTGAATTCCAAACACAGACCCATCACAATACGAAGAACATAACATCAAATTGAATTAACAGAAAACTTAATAACATCTTACCAGGAAAACGAGACAATGCAATTTGATGAATTGAGTTGATTAAAGCCGATTTCCCAACATTAGGAACACCCACAACCATTACAAGGAGAGTGGGCTCCCTTGAAATCACTTCCTTTAGTTTCAAGTCCACAAGTTCAAGAAGCTTCATTACATGAACCAGGAAGAAACATTATCAGCAGGCATGAAAGTGAAACAAATAAAGCCGAGAAGCATCGAGTATAAATGCTACCATACTGGCTATTACGTCTCCAACCTCTACTATGCTATGTCTTTACTTATAAAGAAACTTTGCACCATTTAATTAGCACGTGTATCATTAAATTGAAATAAAAACATTTAACAGAAAATCTCTCTATTCCACTCTCCCATAGTATAACGGTCCAAGCCGCTTTTAAAGCTTCAAGTAGCAAGTTATGCTTTTTTCATTTTGGTAGCTTAAACTACCAATAATTTGTAAAGCATAATACTTTAAAATAAAGTGGAATCATATACTAAGATATTAACTAACCTTTTGAACAGAACTCCTACTATGTGCGTTTATCGCAATACAATCTTGCTTGCACGAATCAAAATGACGAACCCATTTCTATAAGAATTTTAAAAAAATATCATATACACATAATCAAGATAATATTCATATTCAATGCAATTGAATCCAAAACATTAAACAAGAAGCAGCAAAGGAGGCTAACTACATTCAAAATGTTGGGATTGGCCAAATCTTTCTTGTTTAAAGCAATGACACGGCGTTTAGCGGAGAGCTGTGGCTGCAGACCAGGGTGGGCAGATGACAGAGGAATCTGTTTATGAAAAAAAACACAACAATGTAAAATAAGAGATTATAAAAAGTAAATAAATAAAATCATATAAAGAATAAAAAGTTGTTGGCCACGGACCCGAGAGTCACGGACTTCGATGACAAGGTCGGAGATCTTGAGGCGGTGTTTGATGGCGCGGGTGGCGGCAGCCATATGGCCGGGGAACCAGTTGATGTTACCGCCACCTTTGGTGAATCCCATTTCTCCTAATCCCAAACCCTTCTTTACTATTCGCTTCAAACCCATCTCTCCTTTCTCACTAACACTAGCAAACAGAGATTACAGAAGCAAATATATGAACTCAACTCAACTCAACTCAACAGCGGTGTTAGCATAGCCCAAAACCTTTGAGGGAAGATATCGAAATTAAAAATTTACCCCCAATTATGAACAATGAGTGCGTTTGCCCCGCACTGTATTTTTGGCACAGTGTGGATTATTTTATATAAAATAATATTATCTTGTACTAATATTAAATTAAATTAATAATACTTAAAATTTATTTAAATTTTAAAATAATTATTTTATACATTAATTTTTATAATATAAAAATGATTTAATAATATACTATTATAAAATAGTATAACATTATATTATTATATTGTTGTTATGATTTTATTATATTGCTTATTTTTATATATTAATTATTAAAATATAGTATAATTTAAAACTACATTGTAAGAATATAATATTATATAATTATCTAATATAATATAACTATTTTTATTGATTAATATTGAATATAATTGCTCAATTTAAGATTATATTTAAATTTAGTATATTAGTAAATAATGAATTATTAAATAAAATGAAAATACTTTTTACATATTTAAAGTAAAATAATGTATTATCATTTACTTATTAAATATTTAAGTTTTTTAATAATTTTATTATTTATATTTAATTTTTTATTTCAATAAAATATAAAACTAATATTTAATAAATTTAAATTTAAATTTATTGTAATATATTGAATAATATAAGAGACAAAATATGAACAATGTTTAATTGCAATACGGTCTAAACAATATTTCCCATAGGTTTATTTCATGTATCTTTCATTGTTCAATCATCTTTTAAATGCAGTGCAATGTAATGAAGATGTTAGTTGCATTTGATATGTAAAATTATTGTCTTTTGAGTGAATAGCTATTTAGTTCTTATATTTTAATTTAAGTATTTTTTTTATTCTTTATATTTTAAAAAATTATATCAAGACACTGTATAGTTGACTATGTTACATTTTTGGGCTTCCTTTTCTTTACTTTTACAATAATGCCCTTGTAACAATATTCTTAATATTAATTAATTTATCTCTAAAAAAGTTAATTAGTACATTAACTAATAAATATCAGTATAAAAGAATTAGTATTTTTTGTATCTGTGCAATAATCTTGCTAACAATTATTTATAAATAAATTAATATCGACTAATTTAAAGTAATGTTTAATATCTTGCAACAAAAAATTAATAATTATTCAACAAAAAATTAATTTACCAAGTTAATCCCAAAAGTAATTTTTTATATTATTTTTAAGGTTAATTTAATAAATTAATATTTTTTTCTTCTCATTAATATCCCAAAAAAATTGTTGAGGCATATTTAAAACTAATGGGTATCTTGAGACATTTTAGTAAACATAAAAATTAAATAGACAATTATCTAAAAATATAGACTAAAGCGGACATTTATCCTTATATTTTCACATTATTTAATGGACTTAATGTCGATCATGGGCAACCAAGATCCGCTTCTTCCAATAATCTAATGATTAATCACATTGACCAAGGAGGAAAAGAATTGAACTAAGATCTCATTATTTGATGTTATAAACCTCCTTAGTAACAGATTTGAAGTTGCAAAACAGGTTTTTGGCTTAATTACTATTATTGATAATAGCAAAGAACTGGAAATAGAAGAAGATTATTCTCACTGTATGCAATTGCATTTGAGTTTTTTCAATAGACATGGCCGCTAGGCCTAATCATGATTCTGGGTTCTTTTGAGTTCTGATGACTGTAAACACTGGGGAGGACACTATTTGTATTTTCTGAACAAAGTGCTTGAACAGAGTTAAAGAAATTGTTACCCTCTGGCATGGCAACTATGCCTCCACAGATTTGGTGCCAAGAATATCCAGTCCTTGTGAAAACTGTCGTTATCCAAATAATCCACGTGATCTTAACAGATAGGCATCCCAACATCGACGACAAACTGGGATTTTCCATAACTTGTGATAATTGTTCGTAAAATCAAGATTCATTTCGTCACCTGCCGCAGAATGAACTCCAGTCAATGACACTTAAAAATGTTTGCTCAACATGTGCAGGTATCATTCCAAGTCAAAGAATGACAAAATAATGCCAGAAACATAAGCATGGAGATGAGTGAATAGATCTGGCCTAAAATATTGTGATATAATCAAGTAATAATGTACAAATATTATGAGTCTTTTGTTTAGAATTTGTGTCAGTCAGAAGCCGAGGACTTTACTTTTGTCTGGGAAATGAAAGTCCTCCCCAAAAATACCTCAGTTAAAAAAAAAAAAGTACAAATATTATATAATCCGTTTCGTCACAAGAACGAAGCAGCTGATATTATTTAAAAGACGAAGCCAATTGTCAAAGAGCACAAAAAAGTAAAATTAAACACCAAGAAAATTACCTCAACTGCAGCAAAAGCTGCACGAACTTGTTCAAAAATTTCATTAACTGTTCCCCACCGCATTGATCTGCAGACAAAACCTTCTGTTATTACGACTGAGTAACACTCAATCAATGTACCGTAAGACCAACTATAGTTGTAAATAAAAAGGAAAAAAAAAAAATCTCTATGAACTCATTCATAAAGGGAAAAGAGAAGCACGGGAAAGGGGGTGGGCAGGAATTAATGCAAATAAGTGAACCCACATCCTTGAATGGAGTATCAAATTTCAGAGTCCGGTTAAATTCCTTTTAACAAATTTGGAAGTTGTCACATCCAACTTCAATATATTGTAATGTAATAAAATTACCGTATGAAGCTTTCCCTGCCTTGAATAGTAATTGATCACAGGAAGATTTAATGCTTTAAACACTTTGAGACGTTTCCTGACTGTGTCTATGTTATAATCAACTGGGCCCTGGAATTATACTGTCATCACTTTTTAATAATGTTTCCAACGCGATTTGACTATATTGATGAGTAAAATAGATAACCATACCTTATTGCGTTCAGCACTCTATTCACCATCTCTTCTTCAGGACAATCAAAGGAAAGAACAATATCTGGTTCTGCTCCAATCTAGGTTAGAAACAAGTTATTTTCATTTCATGCTATTGGTATCTTGGAAGGGAATAAAAATCAAGTGGTCCAATAATGGATTATCAACTGTTTTATTATTATTTTTGGACAAGATTTAATAAGCATCATTGTCCTTGTCAGGATTTACTGCTTTCTCTGTCATGTTTTCTCCTTTCTCTGTCATGGTTTTACCATGACACTCATTGCTCTTGAAAGATCGAACGATATTTAATTACCTTGAATTCATACGCAAGATAAGGACTAGTCAAACTTTTTGGAAAATCACTTAAAACAAATATCTGAAAGAAAATTGCACAAATTTATTTAACCATTTTCATAAACGAGGTATAGAGAAAAAGTCAGGATCCGTTCAAATGCTGCGCGATTCTCCTCACTTCATGGGAAACCATTGATTAGAAATTTATGGTTATCACTTGATTCGATCTCTTTTCGGATGAGGCTGATTGTTACTTCTGAAGGGACAATTTTTCCTTGATAGTGTTGAGAATCATGGTGCTGAAATCACAGTTCCCATCATCAAAGGATGCAATAGTTTTGCAGGTATGTGCCGTTCAACAATTTCAATGTTGAGCATAAGACATTATTACCCATATTCACTGTTAGAAGCTATTTCTCTTCTTAATAAGTCGCCGGCACTTAGATGTGTCAATCCAAAATTCTTAACAATTTTTGTACATTGGGTACCCTTTCCACTGCCAGGACCACCTGAGAGCATGAGAAACAAATTCTATCATGCATAAGCTATCGGAAATTCAACATAAAATTGCATCAGAAGTTCTATCTTTTTTTTTTTTCAGGTGACAACATATGATTAATATTCTTCAAAACTGGTAAGTCGCCAAAACTGATTATTATGATTTCGAAGATGCAAAGAAGCTCGGGGACAAGAAACCAGGGAACATGTTAACCACAATGATACATCCTTGAAGATAATCCCTAGAAGATCTACCGGAGATCAAGGAAAGAGAATTTCGTAACTATGTTTGATTATATGGTATCTTAAGAACATCATACTAATTTTGCATTTCAGCAAGTGTACAAGCATTTATACAGATCCGTTAATGTGTCAGTACTAGTACACAGTTACTACCTAAGACAAAACTTAGGAACAGAACTTTGCCTTTGGGAAATAATCCACCTTTTGCCTGCATCAAAGTATCAGAAAAGATTATCACAATCAAGTTCAACAACTGAGGTTCCTTTAAATACCTTAGCATGCAGGAGCATAGTACTGACCACATCTATGAATGAGAATATAATATGGTAAGATGACCAAATAAACCATTGAAACTAATATCCTGAGGGTTAAAACTGAAGTTTTAAACATTTATCCTGGTTGGAAACCCAATCCACTGTTTGAGACATCCTGAAGAATGCAAAAGAATAAAGACTACAACTCCTACAAACAAATGAGCACAGTTAGGAATAGCGGATTCATCATAAGATGGAGCCCAGCACACACACACATTGTGATGCCATGTTGTTGCTTCATCCATATGCATTATACTCGGACCCATGAAAGACACAAGCAATTTAGATGTCAAAAATCTGAGAATAGACCAAGGTGCCTATAATTCCAAGAAGCAACAGGCTTACATGAGGTTCTATGATGCGAAAAATTTCATACCAGAATAAATAATTTTGGACTCATGGAAACCCACATTTTGTCACTTGCCTCATAAGCTATGCAGCTTAAGGTAGCCAGTAGCAAGCAAAGCTTAATGGTCTATCATGTAGCCAAAGAATTTTCACCTGAAGTACAAATTTAAGAAATTTCAAGCAATTACTATGGACATTAGATACATCTATGTGCGGTTACAGATTCTATGAATTTACTAAGAAATAGCAAAATAAAGTGGACAATTTTTTGATTCAGATACTACAATACATTTAACATCAGCTAAACCTTGACCAGACGTCTTCACATCTAAATTTTTCCCAAATAATTCAATGACAATGATTTCCAATTCTTGAGGCTACAAGCAGTCTGCAATTGAGTAATACAAACGGAATTTCGATTTTGGATAACAAAATAAAGGCAAAAAATTGTAGCAATACAAGAATTAACAAGCCATAACAATTTGCTGCTCCAATCTAGAAATCACAAACAACTTCATGAATCGAATAACAAGCAACTAAATAAGAAGCTGCAGCCAAATTGATCGACTAAGTAAGCAGTCTTGACCAACCATGTTTCAATTTTCATATATGGAATTTTTAATGAGACCTAGAGAAGGTTCAACAACTATGCACAAAGAACGATTGTGCATTGGTATGAGGGAGTTTGGTAAATGTACCTGGTTAAGAGTGGATGATCTTGAGGAAGAGATTAAAGGAGAAAGATGTAAAGCCATGCGCCTCCACATCTTAATCGTTTCCCTCGAGTCGCTCTCTTTGACTCTGACTCAGTTTTTTTACGTTGTTTCTGGTTTCTTTTTTCAGTGACATATTTCATCAAAAATATATCGTTCCATGTATTGTAACGAGCTAATCCTACTGCAAGACACATTAAACTTTTAAATAGGTATTGTTTCTGGGTTCCACTTTTGAAATTTTTTGGGTGTTTGAAAAGAGTGAATATACATACCGCCGTTATGGAGATATTGCGCTATGCCACGTGTCATTCTATGCCATGGGTATCTTACTTACTTTCAAGTTTTTGATCCCTCATGTTTTAGTAAATTAGTTATTCCCCCTTCATGTTTCAAAACTTATCAAAAATCTCCTGCTACTTGGTAAAAATTGTTCGTTTCCCTTTAACAATTTTTTTTTTAAACACTTTAACCTTTTCTATCCTTGGAGGTCGACTAATGTCATGACCTTTTACAAGTAGGCCATCAGTAATAGAAAGTCATACTGCTTGTTTTAAAGGAGAAAATATAGGAAAAGACAAGAAAAAATAGATGGAATAGATTTTTTATTTAGGGAAAATTGCGTGAGAAAGAGAGGGAAAGAAGTGAGAGTAAAAAAAATTATTAATGAAAAGCCATTCATGAATAGGTATTTAGTGATTTTAGGGGGCATTCGGTACACTCATTACATAGGATTGCATTGCATTAGCAATGCAGCCCTATATTTGGAGCACCAAACTGCTGCATTAGGGTGCAATATTATTATAATGCACCATAATGCAGCAATTGGGCGTGGGTTTAGTTTTATTTTTTTTAATAATAATAATAATAACAAATTAATATAATTTTTTAATAATATTATTATATTATATAATATAATATTTTTTTATTTTTACATTATAATTTTGATATAAATTAATAAATTTATTATTTAATAATATTATATTATGTTTTAATTTTTATTATTTTAAATATATAACTAAATAATGTATTATTTAATTAATATATAAAATCATATTAATTAATCTTTAATAAGTTAATATAACTAGTAATAAATACTTAAATAATATAATATTAAATTATTAATTATATTACAATAGTTAAATTAGTTATTTTTAAATAATTTAATATAAATAATAATAAATATTTAAATATGAATAATATTAATTGAAATTTAATAATATAAATAATTACTGGATTATTTAGCTCAATTTATTTTCTTAGTGAATATGTCATAACAATTGTATCACTTTATTATTCTATAATTATCTTATAATATGTATAAGCTTTTATTCTATCATCCTAAGATGATTTTTTGAAATAATCTTTAAGATTTTAACTATTTATTTATGTTGTTAAATTATTTAGAGGTTATTTGATTAAATTATTTGCTTCGATCTTTAATTCACAAGTTATATATTTGGAAAATACTAAAAAATACACTTCAAAAAATTTAAGACTATAAGCTTCGGAAGAATTATGACATTTTAATATATTTTTTTAATAAAAATATTAAATTTCTAAAATTTAAGAATTTTATATTTATTATTTTTTAAGTACTAATAAATATTATTTTCTAAATATATAATTTAAATTAATTACAAAAAAATTAATACAGTACAATACTAAGTATAATATAATTAAAAATTAATACAGTATAGTGTAACATCAAACATTATACGACAATATTATAATACAATGTTAATGTAATAAAACATAATACAATACACCTGCATTCAGATAATGCAATACAAAATAATACAATATAAACGCACCCTTAGAGCATTGCTCTTTATCTAGTAATTACTATTTGTCATATTTATATGCATTAGGGATGATAAAATGTCGAGCTGGGGTCCTGACTCTCAAGTCAGGCCAAAGCATTCCTTTTCTTAGGCTTGGCTTGACTTGATTCGGGTAAGATATTTTTTGGAACTGAGCCTAAAAGCTTGAATTTTATGTTTTACATTTTTTTGATTCATTATATTCCAAATTTACAGTTTATAAATTTTTATTTTTAATAAACTGAGTTTTAAAATTTGGGCTTAAAGTACTTTAAGCTTTAAATATAAGTTATGAATGGGTTAAATAAACATTAAAATATGTATTTTACTTAAAATAAAATAATATTTTATTTTTAATGTATTTATTAGGCTTTTGGGTTGGGCTCAAGCATTTTGGGTGAAGCTTGAGCAAGCAAGCCCGAGCTCGCCCCAAGTGTTAAGAAAATATGCCTAGATCAGGCCAAGTCCTAGCCTAAACACTTGGACTCAGGTTGAGCCGAGCATTTTTGCCATCCCCCAGAATGCTTGTCGTTATAAGCCATTGAAGCACACACATGGTAAAGAGTTAATTGGAAAGGACCAGTGCTCCGGAAGTACCCACAAATTTTTCTATGTATTTTGTATAAGGCTAAAGGGGGCATGATCTCTGCCGAGTTTAAAAAAAAATTTACAGCTTCTAAATAAAATATGAAAAATTATGTGTAAATAGACTAATTTAGCCCTGCAATCTTCATGTATAACTTTTATGTATAGGATAAAAATGTAGTTTTAGCTTTTCCACAATTATTAATGTGAATAAAGTCGAAGTATTAAACTGTTAATAAATAACCAAAAAAAAAAAAAAAAGCAAACAGCCAAGGTGTTAATAAAGCTTGGGGCCTGACTGTTTGTTTTTATAGTTTGTTTCTTTTTTTTTTCTTTTTTTGTAAATTTATCGACACTTGCACTTGATCACTTCTTCCATGACCATTTTGATCTCCTTTCGAGCCAACCTTCCCCTGTATCTCAGCTTTTGATTCCTCCATCTCTTTTTTGATACTCGAGACATCTGAGTTAAGATATTTCTCGAGAACAAAACTTAAAGGGGATTCAAGACCAGGAAGAATCCCTTTATTACACTTCAGTTGATGCTCGTTATTTAGCTGATTAATTATCTCTCTCTAATTAGCTGTAGTTTTATCTTTCTCCAAGAGTATGTTCTCAAAAAGTGAAATCTGTTTCCTTAACTCTTCAACTCTACACAAATCGCTCTCTAGCTCTTTTGACCTTTTTCTTAAGCTTTCTTTCTCGGCCAAGTCCAGCTCTGCTCTTTGTTCAGGGTCTCCATTTCCTTTTGGAACATATTTCACATGCTAGGAATTTTTTACCTCTGTTTCATTAACTTGTCGAGCTGTTTCTTAAATCTACAATGTAGATAATTGGCCTAATAGTTGCACGAATTAATATTGCAACTTCTAATGTCAAACAAGTCATACATTATTTTACCTCTTGCTGCTGCTTTGTTCCCAGGCATCTATAACTGAGAGCTAGTAGAGCTCCTCAGCCTTCTCCTTAATTCACATAGGCTTCAGCATAATGCACTACATGCGGAGTATGCTCAAATCTTTATCTTTTTTCCGTGCTCTCTGCTTCCACAATAGTTTGGCTAGGCTTTATAGTTGCTTCACTGGGAATTGATAAAGTCTGAAAAGCAGTTGCTGTTACATTAAAACAAACAACCATAAGAGATTTCTGCATTGATGATCCTCAGGCTGGTAAAGCTATAACCGGTTCTTCTTATTTGGAACTCCTTCTGATTGTTCTTTCCTTATATCTTTTCAATCGCGCAAGAATTCCTGATGACATTTTTTCTGCTCCATAAAATCAAATAATGATATGATGTTTTAAAACCAAAAACCGACACTAAGAAAATTTATACCTTTCTTTTTTCTCTGAATGACTTGTTTCTGCCTGCCTCGTGCAAAGGAACAAGTCTACGCATCTGCAAACTTTCTAATCTCAGCAGGTCTGTGTATGACTGATGATGTTGCCAAGCTCCTCTGATATGAGATCGATACCGAGCTGTTGTTTTTGGCTGGTCTTCCCACAAAGTTGTATCAGCATACCATAAGTTATTTTCTAAAACTAACTCTCAAAATAAAGAAAAAGACCTTTTATAAGAGTCAACCCGGTTCCCTAAAAATCTATGATACCCCATACTTCAAATTCTATTAATAATGACCCCATTTTCCACAAACTTAGAACTACCAATCTTTGAAATCTTATTTATGGTCGGTAAATCTAGGATCAACAGGCTATACTGACAAATAATACCAACCATCGTGCTTCTTCGAATTACTTTTCATTTTGAAGCATCTCTCTAACTCTTAAAAAGTGGGCTTGGGTAAACCAGCTCTTACCCACAATACATACATGCCACTTAAGATTCTCCGCCCATTTAAAGCTAATTGACAAGGGGCTAGACTTAATGACCACAATATTTTTCTAAACCAAGGTTGTATAGGCAACCTCATCCCACAATAAAAAAAATATTGTGCACATAGCCACTATGCCCTCGAGTGTGTTACTTGGTCTCTCTCCTCTTCTAGGTAAATATGATCCGTACCTCATTTGAGATATTCTATTTTTCTCTCAAGGCCTCAAGGTCGTCCTCTCCAAGAACTGACTCTATCCTGTCCATATCATATTCTATGGGGCTTAGTCCTCACAACAGGTTTAGGAGCTGGTTTCACTTGTCTTTTTTTCTTCATTCTCCTCTTATTGTTATCACTAGGTTCTTCATCCTCCTCGATCGTGGTATCACTAATCTCATCTATGTTAAACATAAACAAGTCAAACTATTTAAATATAGGTCCTTCTTCGTTCTCTTAGAATCTACTTCTGTTTTACTTTATACTATTTTCACACTAGATTCTCTGTCATCATCATCTCTAAAAGCCTGACCCGAGGACTATTAAGGCAGCACATTATGCAGAGCATGAGAAAACAGAGCTTGGGTCAACTCAAGTCAAACTATCAGAAGCTATTAAGCAATGCAACAGTCCAAACTACCAGCTCAACACAGTTAGTTAAAGTTTGTTATGACTCACACAATGTGTACTGAACAAATGATTAGCTAGATTTAATTCTTAGTTAGTTATTGATTAGTCAGTCTAAATATATGTGATGCAATCATCTTTGTTATGGAATGAAAGTTTTGGAAATCAGAAAATTATTTTCTCTGAGATTTTCTCTCAAGCCAAACACTTTGTTTCTCATTTTCTTCATGGTATTAGAGCCATAATCATGGCGAACTCAAATACAACTCATTCAATTCTAAAATTTCTCAATCAAAATCAAGCTTCAAATGTTTCATTCACATTCACTACTCCTGTCAAGCTTGATCGATCCAATTATTTGCTCTGGCGCAAACAAGTTCTCACATCTATAAGAGGCAATCGACTTGAACATTATATTTCTGGAAACTGAGCTATACCAGATCAGTATCTTCCAGATTTAGCTACGACATCAAATGAAATTTCAGAACAAAGAATTGAGAATCCCGCCTACATCAACTGGCGTGCTCAAGATCAGATCCTTCTTGGATGGCTGTTATCTACAATCAGTGAAGGTATTTTAAGTTATGTTCTTGGTTGTGATACTTCGTTTGCTATTTGGACCTCTATTGAAAAACAATTTGGAGTGCAATCTGAGGCTAAAGTGATGCAACTTAGATATGAGATGAATATTTTAAGGAAAGATTCAATGTCCATTGAAGAATACTGTGGAAAAATGAAAATGCCTACTGACAAACTTGCATGTGCTGGTAACTCCATAACTAGAAAGGATTTATTAATGAGAATTTTGAATGGCTTAGGACTTAGTTATTTGGATTTAGCCTCTATTATCACTGCAGACAAAATGGATTATGATGAAGCATATGCATTACTTCTTACACATGATGCCAGATTGGAACAAACTCAGAGTGCTACATATGTGTTCAATGCTAATTACAACATGATGAATGCTAATTACTCTCAGATTAGGGGTAATAGTAAAAGAGGTTCATATGGAGGTGGATATCATGGTGTTAATGGCAATTTTGGTGGTAGGAGACCAAACTTTGGTAGAGGCATGTTCTTTCAACATTATCCTAGAGGTTTTCCTTCAGGAAATGGTAATTTCAATAGTTATGGAAGAGGACAAACAATGCATATTCACATATCAATGCCTGCAAATTCTTCTATGCACACTGGAATTTCTTATGGTACATTACTTGTATGTCAAATTTGTCACAAGTAAGGGCATACAACTAATGCTTATTGGCATAGGTATGGAGATGATTTTGTACCTTTACCAAAACCATTTGGTAGAAGTAGAGTTGCTAAGTCTGCATACCTGACTGCTTTTGAACCACAATTCTCTACCTGTTCATTTGAAGAACCTTATGATATGAATTGTCAACAACCAATGTATTACTCTCCAAACTCCATCTCTCCTTATGCATCAGAAGATTTTACAACACCTGGAGCTGCATATGTTGCTAATTTGAAGGACTAGCTGATGATGGATGGTATCTTGATAGTGGTGCCACTCATCACTTGACCAACAACATAGCTAATATGCATGTCAGAGAAGAGTTCAAAGGATCATATCAGCTCATTATTGGCAATGATCAAGGTTTGGCTATTACTCATATTATTGATGTTTTTCTCTATTATAAATACTCACATTCAAATGCCAAATCTATTCATACACATATAGCACTTAAAGATATCCTACTGGTTCCCTCAATCACTAAAAACTTGCTAAGCATATCGAAACTCACTACTGATAATAACTTGACAGTTGAATTTTCTGGTGATGTTTGTTATGTGAAGGATACACTGAGGGGGCAAGTTCTTCTGCAAGGTCTTACTGAGAAAGGATTATACAAGCTGCTTTTAAAGTCATCTGCACAAACACTTCCTTTTTCTTTTCTATGCCAAATTATTTCTAAGCCTTTGTCAATGTTATTTGTTTGTCATTCCAATTTTAATTGTCAACCTAATGTCTAGAGCAAAGTCTCAGATAATAAGATCTGTTATCATACTATTGTTAACTCATACAATTCAGCAATGGATAAAATTCTTCTTTTACATAAAAGATTTGGCCATCCTAATTTTCATACACTAATGCATTTGCTCAAACAAGTCAAGTCTATTAATATCTCTCACAGTGTAAAACAACAAGCACTTAAAATCATTTGTGAAGAATGTCAAATGGGAAAATCACATAGATTGCATTTTCCTGCTACTGAAACCAAAACAACCAAAATCCTTGAACTAATACATATAAACCTCTGGGGCCCTTCACCTCATCCTTCTAAAGAGGGTTATTCATACTATATCAACTTTGTAGATGACTTTAGTAAGTATACCTGGATTTTTCCTTTAAAACTAAAGTCAGCAGCCTTAGAAGTATTCAAACTCTTTAAACTACAAGTTGAAAAATAATTTGATACCTCTATTAAGATGTTGCAATCTGATTAGGGAGGGGAATATAGACCATTCACAAACTTTTTGAATCAATCTAGAATCCTATTTAGACACTCTTATCCTTACACACATAATCAAAATAGGGTAGCTGAAAGGAAGTATAGGCATATTGTTGAGCTAGAACTCACCTTACTAGCTCAAGCTCACTTACCTTTTAAATTTTGGTGGGATGTCTTTCACACAGCAGTGTATCACATTAATAGATTACCCTCTGCTACTCTTCATTTTGTTACATGCTATGAGAAATTGTTCAATCATAAACCAGATTATAACATGCTTAGATATTTTGGTTGCTGCTGTTATCCCTACTTAAGAGATTATAATAGACATAAATTTGACTATCATTCGAGTAAATGCATTTTTGTTGGGTATAGTCCATCTCACAAAGGGTATAAGTGTCTTCATCCTTCTGGAAAAATCTACATAGCTAGACATGTTATTTTTTATGAGAATACATTTCCTTACTCAAATATTTTCGAGTCACATAAATTCAATTCTTGTTCTCCTGTTCATCTTACTCCTCAACAAGTTTATCACCTCATTACGCTATTTGCAACTCCTTTTTCTCCTGATGGCAGCTTAATTAATCATTACTTTATAAGTTCCAATTGCAGTGATACTGACCACTTAGTTAATCACTTACAATCCCACAGAACAAACTCAACTTCAACCTAGCACACTACACCAGAAGAACCTATACAATCTCACACTTTACCTATTCAACCTACAAATTCTCCATCCACTTCACCTGACAATCAACTAATACTTATTTTATCCAATATACAAACACCAGTAATCATTCAACAACCCTCATCTCAACCAAATACACACCAAATGATTACCCGGAGTAAAGCTGGTATCTTCAAACCCAAGGTATACACAGCAGTTCTTGAGCACAAGGAGCCAAATACAGTTCATGAGGCATTACATGATCCAAAATGGTTTGCAGCTATGAAAGATGAGTCGTTGGTTCGAAGAATATGTGATCAAAAGATAGTTGGCAATAAATGGGTATATAGAGTTAAATACAACACTAATGGCAGCTTAGTTAAATACAAAGCCATATTAGTGGCAAAGGGCTTTCAACAGATTGCAGGGGTGAATTATTTTGAGACCTTTAGTCCTGTTATAAAACCAGCCACTGTCAGAGTTGTGCTAAGTCTTGCAATGATGAATCAATGGTCAATTAGGCAAGTTGATGGCAACAATGCATTTCTTAATGGGTATTTATCAGAGGAAGTTTTTATGGATCAACCTGAGGGCTTTATTAATAATCAAAGACATGATTTTGTGTGCAGACTTCATAAGTCCTTGTATGGTCTTAAACAAGCTCCAAGAGCTTGGTACGACAAACTTAAAGGGTGCTCATTGCAATGGGGATTTGAAAATTCAAAAGCTGACACTTCTCTATTCATAGGTGGAACCACATCATTTATGATAATGGTGCTTATATATATTGATGATATAATGATTACAGGGCAGAATGGTAATGATCTGGAAAAGTTTATTGACAAATTCAATGCTATTTTTACATTGAAAAATCTTGGAAAATTGTCCTATTTTCCAGGCATTGAAGTTCTTTATGACAAAGATTGGGTATATCTTTCCAAGAGAAAGTATATCAGAGACTTGCTTTCAAAGGTTGATATGCTGGATTGCAAGGGCATTGATACTCCTATGAGTACAGGCTTGAAGTTGCAGAAAGAAATTCAGGGAACTCTTGGACAATATATTACAGATCCTACTCATTACAGAAGCATCGGTGGGGGAATGCAATATCTAGTATTAACAAGGCCTAAAATTGCATTTTCTGTTTATAAACTCAGCCAATATATTTATGCTCCTACATTACAACATCTAATGGCATGCACGAGAGTTTTAAGATACTTGAAAACTACACAAGACTATGGGCTTAAGTTCATGAAATATGGAGATATGAAGTTTACTGTATTCACAGATGCAGACTGAGCTTATGATTTAGATGACAAGAAATCTGTTGGTGCCTATTGAATTTACTTAGGTAACAACTTAATCTCTTAGTCCTCAAAGAAACAGTCTGTGGTAACTAGATCCAGTGCAGAAAGTGAGCATAGGTCATTAGCTTCTGCAAGTGCTAAATTGGTTTGGCTACAATCTTTATTTTCTGAGTTAAAGCTTCATTGTATTGAGAAGCCTATTATTGGTGTGATAACCTCAGTGCCACTGAACTAGCAAGAAACCTTATATACCACTCTCGAACAAAGCATATAGAAATAGATATGCATTTCATCTGAAACAAAGTGGTTGCAGGTGAGTTAAACATTCATTATATACCCAGCGAAGAGCAAATTGCTGATATAATGACCAAACATCTCTCATTTACACACTTCAATTATTTGAGAGCAAAGCTCAATGAGCATCTCTGCCCATTGAGTTTGAGGGGGGCTGTTAAGGTAGCACATTATGTAGAGCATGAGAAAACAGAGCTTGGGTCAACTCAAGTCAAACTATCAGAAGTTGTTAAGTAATGCAACAGTCCAAACTACCAACTCAGCACAATTAGTTAAAATTTATTATGACTCACACAATGTGTACCGAACAAATGATTAGCTGGATTTAATTCTTAGTTAGTTATTGATTAGTGAGTATAAATATATGTGATGTAATCATCTTTGTTATGGAATGAAAGTTCTGAAAATCAAAAAATTATTTTCTCTGAGATTTTCTCTCAAGCCAAACACTTTGTTTCTCATTTTCTTTAAGGACTATCTTAATGGATTTTGAGAATCACTTCCTATAGAATTTCTATCATTAGTCGTTTTATGAGTAAGATCTGGTCGCGTTTTCCCAAGCTACACCTAAATTAACACCATTTTAACATCAAATTCTTATTTCTATCGTAAATCTTAAAGATAACGATATATGAGAACATGGGTAAAAGGAAACCAATACTGATACTCACACCACATTAAGCCCCACGCTAAGCCCCGAACGCAGCATTTTTTTAACACTATATATCGTCACTGTTACGCATTGACTTTTCACACGCACTGTTCGCAACACTCGCTCTCTGCCTCTCTCCCTCACAGCTCACTGCCACAAATCTCACCAAGCCACCAATCTTCCCTTCATCCTCACCACGCCCGTCGGCGCTCTCCCCCAAATTCTAACACAAAACGCACAGATCAGCCCCCCTCCAACTAAAGTTGACATGGTTCGTGGACGTGATTGCTTTTTTGCAGTGACATGTCATTGCTTTTCATAAACATAATGAACATTATCTGTGATTGATCCTTGTTACTCCGCATGCTCATTACCTCACTTTAAAAAGTCTAATTTTCTATTTAGTCAACCACATTTATTGCTAGTTTAGAAAGTGCAACCTTAAGATCTTATTTAACATTTTGTATCCTGAATTAATAATTTTAAGTTTATAATATATAGATGCATTCTAATCCAAATCTGATTATGGTCCGTACTGGTGTTGACATGGCTGTATCATGGAGTTTTCCATGCCGTATTAATACTAATATATCTTTTCTTGGGACTCTCTACTACCCCTAAAAGTCAACTGGCTCCTGTAATTTTTTTTTTGGCAGGGGGGGAGTGCCCGTGCGTTTTGTGCTGGATTTAGAAGGGGGGGAGAGAGAGCCACTGACGGAGCGTGGTGAGGATGAACGGGAGATTGGTGGCTTGATGAGATTTGAGTCAGTGAGCTGTGAGGGAGAGAGGGAGAGAGCGTGTGTCGTGAGGTAGAGGTATTGTCAATGATGCTTGCGAAGGATGCGTGTGTGTTGACAAGTCAATGCGTAACAGTGACAGTATATATGATAAAAAAAAGTTACAAAACACTGCGTTCGGGACTTAGCGCGGGACTTAACGTGGTGTGAATGTCATTTTCCAAAGGAAACATATGAGTCAACCTATTCACAATCGATCTTCCATCAGTCTAGTTCTGTTTTTTGTTGTCTATGATTCTTTCGTCCTTTCCTCTTATTTAAAGTTTGAATTGGAATGGGTTTCTGAAAATGGAAGATGAATGATTTTTTCTGCGTTTTATCTTTGGTACCCCATTATAGCTCGTGGAAATTTAAATTGAACAAGCATTTCCTGGTTATTTCCAACAATTTTTCCGTAGCTGTTTGATTATCGGTTGTTGTCTAAGATCTTTACACGTGGCAAATTATGATATAATATGTCAAACCAAAAAGGCTTGTTCATGTCACTTCATATTAATGTGCACATGTCCTAAGCTCACAACCTTTTTGACCTATTCTATATGGCTTCTTCTTTCCGAAATTTTACTCCTAAATAACAAAGCCTTTTTAGATTTTTCCTTTCTGGATTTTCCAACCCAATTTTTCCGAACTTATTTTACCCGATCACATCAATGGTTTATTAGTTTACTTGTCCTCTTATTCCGAACATAGAAAAAAAGTAATTCAGGGGACTAACTATTATACCCTATTTTACCGATCACTTAGGTCGGGTAAGAAATCCCAATACGATTACAATCATGATATTATTATCCGAATAAAACTCTAACTAATCTATATAAGTGTCATTTTCAAAGAAGTTTTTCTATAAAAGGTCACCTCGTTCATGAGGTAAGGTATCCTGGTTCTTGGAAAATCTATAAGAACTCAAAAGCTCTCTCTCATTTTTTCTTTGACTCTTAAGTTATTATTTTGGTAACCCTTAATCTCTTACTTAAGCCATCAGAGGGCCCTCGCTGGTAACAACACCAGTGCGCTTACGATCTCTTTGTTTTGCAGGTAAAGGGCATTGAACTCAAAGCCATAATCTCTCCAAACCGCAGACGCATCAAATCCGATTACATCCACATACGAAAATTTGGCACCAACAATAAACCCCATTTTGTTAAGGATTCCAAGAATGATAAAGATACCTAATTTAGAAAGAAAAAAAACAATACACTTTAGACAATAATCAAACTAATTCAAAGAAAAATATGACAGGAATCTCCGAAAACCTCGGAGCAGCAAAAAACCCTAATTTCACAAGGGATTTTCCACCGCCATTGCAGGCGACTCGCTCAACAAAAAAGGCTCGGATGCGGGAAGAAGGAACAGATGAGGATAATCCACCCCAGTTACTTATAAGGAGACGCTAGTTGGACCTTCACAGTTTAAGGAACCTGGAGTTGGAGGAAGTGAGGAGGACTGGGATTTTGAGGAAGGTGACGTGACTGAGAATTGTGAAGGAGTAATGCCATCTATAAATTTCTCAGCCAGGATACAAGAAAAATTAATCCAGCCATGGAAGAGCTCGATTGTAGTAAAGCTGTTGGGAAAGAACATTGGCTATAGAGCCCTTTGTGCCCGATTGGCTAGTATGTGGAAACATTCGATGGGTTTTTTAGTAATCGATTTGGAAAACAACTACTACCTAATAAGATTTCGTGCTGCAGGAGATGCAACCGATGCTATGACAAAAGGGCCATGGATTATATTAGGTCATTACCTAACAGTACAGCCATGGACGCCTGAATTTGACAGTAAAACCACGGACTTAAATCATGCCATTGTCTGGATTCGGCTACCTGGTTTGGCTATGCACCTTTATCATTAGAAAATACTACAAAAAATTGGCCATTTAGTTGGGGAGGTCATTAAGTTTGACGACAACACTGAATTGTCAACACGAGGCAAATTCGCAAGAATCGCTGTCCGGATTTCCCTTGTGCAACCGTTAGTCTCCCAAGTTGAAATCAATGGAAGGGTTCAGAAGATTGAGTATGAAGGCTTACCAGTTATTTGCTTCAAGTGTGGCAGATATGGACACCAAAGTGAAGCTTGCAGCAGTAACACAAATGATGGGAATACTGCAGGAGACTATACAAATAGCCAAGACAAACAAAGAGCCGAGATGACTGAACCTCAAGAGGATAGAGGGATGGAAGTTTCTCACTTTGAATCGTTTGGGCCATGGATGATTGCGTCCAAGAGGGGTCGTCGTCTGAATGCCGGAAAGAAAAATGGTGATGCGTTAAATCGGAACAGGATGCCTCAAGGTACTCATGTATCCAGGTTTCAAGTTCTTGCACAGATCAATGAGGAGACATCTAATGGAGTATCTACAGAACCGCAGGTTTTGCCCGATATACCTGGCCAATTCCAAGCTACCAACAGTAACAGTAACCCTAGTAAGATAACCTTTAGAGCCAACCTCTCAAAGAGTGCTACCCGACTGACGGGCGCGTGAAAATAATGGAAAAAGGTCTTGTGAGTATACAAAACCGACCCGAGGCCTCCACATCAAACAATCCCTTCCAAAATACCGATTTCAACCAAGATCCTTCAAATAGCCATACAAATGATGCTCACTACACTTCCCATGCAAACCCTAGCTTCACCTTTCGTCCTTTTACCCATGCATCTTCCGCTAGTCATACTACTAACTCCATCTCTATCACTTTAGACCCAACCAAACATACAGCAGTACTCTGCAATCCTCAGCCGAATACACCTCCGGGGCAGAACACTAATATTAATGTCTGGCCTGAAGCTGGCCAACATGATCGTCATCCTCTACACTCCTCTCACCCAAATGATCCCCCTGACGATATGTGTGGTTCCGCTCGTCACATCGGGATATTGAGAATGATCTTCGGAACATGCGAATGAGGCGATGTAGTAGAAATTGGAATGTCTGAAGATGAAGAGTCAATGGTGAAGGAGACGCCCGAAGATTATCCAGAACAACCTCATGGACAGTAGCTATAAAATCCACCTTTTTACTCGTATATATTTATTTATGGTAATATCAGTAATGTTTTGGAATGTGCAGGGAGCGGCCTCCCAATCTTTCAGACGAGCTTTTGAGTCCATCAGGCAAAGTTACAATCCGGATATGGTTGTGGTTATGGAACCGAGAATTAGTGGAAGGAAAGCTGACAACTTCATTAAAGCAAGTGGTTTTGATCGCTCGCATAGAGTGGAAGCAGTAGGATTTTCGGGTGGAATCTGGCTGTTGTGGAGAGATCGGTTTGATGTTGAGATTATTTTGAACCACAAGCAATTTGTACATCTTAAAATTTTGAGTAAGAATGTATTGACTTCTTGGGTTACAGTAGTGTATGCTAGCCCAGTTCCTGTTATCCGCAGCGAGCTCTGGCACCACCTTAATCATCTTGCGGCTACCATGAATGAGCCTTGGATCGTTGGTGGAGATTTTAATTCAATCTTATTTCCAGGAGAGAAGATGGGGGGGTCGGTTACAACTAGTGGTATTTGCAAACACTTCAGTGATTGGTTCCATAATAATGGAATTCATGATTTGCAGTTCAAGGGTCCCAGGTTTACATGGTCGCGAGGATCACTGTCAAAGCGACTCGATCGAGTAGTTTGTAACAAGGCTTGGTTTTCAAAGTATCCGAATGCTTCAGTTCTTCACCTCCCAAAGTTGAGTCGGATCACTGCTTGTTAGATTTGATCAATATGGCCGAAAAAGCAAGAATCCAAAGCCTTTCCGCTTCATGGCCGCTTGGTTAACAGACTCGAGGTTTGACAACTTTATGGAAAATAATTGGAATAATGATGTTTCTTATTACCAAGCAGCTTCGAAGTTTACAGAGCTAGTGCAACAATGGAATAAGGAAACCTTTGGGAACATTCTTCACAGGAAAAAAAGATTGTTAGCTAGACTTGGCGGAGTTCAAAAAGCCTTAGAACAGGGACCTCTCCGGAGTCTATACCGTTTAGAGGATAACCTTAAAAGAAAGTTGGAAGCGGTTTTGATGCAGGAGGAATTGTTATGGCTACAGAAGTCGAAAAGGGATTGGGTATTATTTGGTGATCGAAATACTGTTTACTTTCACCAAAAAAACACTCACTAGACGACGCTACAACAGAACAGATGCAGTCAAAGCAGAGGATGGTTGATGGCTTTATGACATAGAAGACATTAAACATCATGCTATTAATTTTTTCTCTAAATTGTACACTTCGGAACAAGGAGTATACGAGCCATATCATGTATGTGGTAAATTCCCGCTAATTGATGAATATCGAATGACAAATTTAGCTAATGAGATTGAAGACAGGGAAATCCAGCAGGCTATCTTTAGTATGAGCCCTCTTAAGGCCCCTGGAGTAGATGGTCTCATGCCATGTTTTACCAAACTCAGTGGCATATTGTGGGAGAGTCTTTTTGCAAGGTAATCAAGGATGTTTTTCGATCTCAATATATTCCTGCTGAAATAAATAGAACATTGCTGGTCCTCATCCCTAAGACGAAGAACCCTACTTATTTTAAGATGTACCGTCCTATAAGCCTCTGCACTGTAGCTTATAAAACGATCACCAAGATTATAGTTAATAGATTACAAGAGATCCTCCCCGACTTAATTGGACCTCATCAAACTAGTTTTGTTCCTGGTCGCCATATCACCGAGAACATTATAGTTGCTCAGGAGATTATTCATTCTATGAGGAGGAAAAAAGGGCGTCAAGGTTTTATGGCAATCAAAGTGGATCTAGAGAAAGCTTATGATAGGCTTAGTTGGAATTTTATTCACGACACTCTTCAGGAGTTGAATTTACCGATTGGGCTTACTAATCTCATTATGGCTTGTATTACTACAGCTAAGATGAACATTCTCTGGAATGGCGAGCTCACCTCAGAATTCAGCCCTTGTAGGGGTGTTAGACAGGGTGATCCACTTTCGCCGTATATTTTTGTATTATGTATTGAGCGCCTCAGCCATGGGATTTCGAGGTCAATACAGCAAGGCCAATGGAAACCAATTCGGCTAGCGAAATTAGGAACCCCTTTGAGCCACTTGTTCTTTGCGGATGATCTTTTATTGCTCTCAGAGGCATCTCGACAGCAGGCTGGCATAATTAACAAAGTTTTGGAGGAGTTTTGTGGTAGCTCGGGAGCCAAGGTAAATAAATCAAAAACTTTGGTTTATTTTTCTTAGAATATTCCAGCGATTGAGGCCTCCTGAATCAGCTCTGAACTTGGAGTTTCAGCGACGGATAATTTAGGAAAGTATTTAGGTGTCCCTTTGCTTCATAATAGGGTTTCGAAGCAAACTTACCAGAATATTATTGACACGGTGGATAAGCGGTTATCTGGGTGGACTGCTTCTCATCTGTTGTTAGCGGGACGCATTACCTTGGCACAATCAGTCTTACAAGCCATTCCTGTGTACGTAATGCAAACCATCAACTTGCCAAGAAGTATAAAACTGAAGATCGATCAGCTATGTCGGCGTTTTCTTTGGAGTGGATCGGCTGACCACCAAAAAATGAGTTTAGTTAGTTGGGATATGGTTTGCACTCCAAAGTCGAAAGGGGGTCTCGGTTTTAAGAAGCTGGAGATTATGAACCATGCACTCATTATGAAGAATACTTGGAGTTTGATCATCGAACCCACTAAACTTAGCAATCAAGTGCTGTTAACAAAGTACGGAGTTCAAATGGATGAGGTTCCTACAAGTTTGCATACTCGGTATGGGTCCCCTCTGTGGAAAGCGATGGGAAATATTTGGGAGAGAACTTGAGGGGGCATTCGCTGGAACATTGGTAATGGGGAGACAGTTCGATTTTGGGAGGACTGTTGGGTGACAAGTATAAAGCCTCTAGCTGATTTTGCGACTCAACCAATTCCGAATGAGCTCCTAAACAAGAGGATAGTGGATTTCCTTGATGGAGCTGGTAACTGGAATTGGACTTTGTTTAGCCATTTGGTGCCTAATAATATCCTTTTAAAGATTGCTGCAATTCATCCGCCATCACAATTTGTGTCCTTTTTGCAATGACAATTATTTTTGGGGAGTTCATCTAATGGAATGTTTTCGGTAAGAGCTGCTTATGAGTTCTTTGGATGAATCTATGTAAGGGATCTCGATTGGTACCGCGCTTGGCTTGGAAGGGCCCTCAAAGCATACGTGTTTTTGTGGCTTAACTTTTGCATGGTAGATTGAAAACTGGGAGGAGCTTTATAGGAGACATGTCAATGTTTCTATTTACTTGCGTGATCGTTGTGGAGGGTCGGTTGAGGATATCCTTCACTCTCTCCGTGATTGTGTTACAGCTAGGAGGGTTTGGTCTCAGCTTCTGCCGAGTCAGTATCATCCTAATTTTTTCCTATGCCACCGAAGGACTCGGCTCCATGAATCTGATGAGAGGTAATAAAACTGCAAGTCAAGAGTACTGGAGAGTGTGCTTTGGAGTGACAGTGTGGCGTCTATGGTATTGGAGAAATAATGTACTCTTTAATCATGGATCGTGGGATAGCAGCTTTATAGTTACAGATATTAAAGCTCGGACGTCTGAGATCCTAAGGTGTATCAAGCAACCTATGACTGTCAAGCAAAAGAAAGTGGAGAAAATGATACGTTGGCAAGCCCCTATTTGGCCGAGTGTTAGCTTAAATACGGATGGTGCCAAGAAAGGTTTCGGTCAAACTGGAGCTGGTGGCTTGCTTCGTGACTTTAATGGAAATTGGATCATGGGATTTCTAGTGAACCTTGGAACGTGTTCAGTCCTTTCGGCTGAACTTTGGGGGCTGCTGCATGGCTTGAGAATGGCATGGGAAAATGGTTTTAGGCGCATTCAAGTTGGAGTGGATAACAAGAGTGTAGTGCACTTGTTGACAATGGCTTCTCGGCATAGACAATGAAAACGCCACTCTTATCAAGGCTATTCGGGAATTATTAGAGCGGGATTGGAGCGTTCAACTCGAGCATGTGTATAGAGAGGCAAATTATGCTGCTGATTTTCTTGCTTCTTATAGCTTAAATTCCCCTATAGGATTACATGTTCTTCTTTTTCCTCCTCCTGTAATTATTGGCATACTTTGTAAGGATGCTTATGGGATTGCACACTCCCGATTAGTGTTACCTTAGCTCTTAGTGAGCCCATTTCTAATAAAAAAAAAATAATCAAACTAATTCAAGAATGGTAAGAATTTATAATCTGCATCACTACGACATCATTATAATAAAATATTAAATAACCATCACAAATTTACTGACGTTCAGGGAAGAAAATAGTGCACAAAAAATACTACCCAATTGATCAACAAACAAATCGGATGCACCATAAACTAGAGCTAGCTCTTGAGATTTCTCGACAAAACTCAATAATTAATAACACAATATAAAGTTTTAACTACCAAATAATAAACCAAATTTTTGTGACATATAAAAATATTTAATAAAAAATAACTCATGAAAGAAATCTAATTAAAAAAAAAGTTTTAAAAGCTTTTATCCAACATATCTACCTAACGAATCTTCTTCACCAACGGAATAAAATATCTTGTAGAGGAACAACCTCTTGCCTAATTAAGATATTAATTATTTCATAGAAGTAGCTAGCTAGAATCTCTATCTCCACGGGATCGATTGACCAGCAACCCCAGAAAGATAATAATTTATCATCTCTTTAAACATTGACACGTACACATTCTCTCAAAATAAATTAAGAGTGATATTAGTTGTATCCCTTCACTTTTCAGCGCATCCTCAGCAGAAGCAAAGATATAATTAGCAAGTTTCATTGTTTAATTAATTAATTAAGAGCATGTGATTTTGATCTGCATTCTGCAACACAGCCGGCATATATATGCATGGCTTCTTGTTACAGATATTTTGGAACTCAAAACTTGTTCTCATTATTATTAATTTACAGAGGGAAATGACTTGAATTTTTGTTATAATACTCGACATGCATCTTAAGAACATAAATATGTATACGTGGTTCTACAAATTTTAATATTGGAACGTTGATCTAGATTGTGCTGTACAATCACCACAAGCACAATATCGAGCGAATTAGATCCAATTTTAACATGCAAATCAAGATAATTTTAGGATCCTTTTGTTACTACTACTGGAGATCTGTAGTTGGAAAAACCACAATCATAAAGTCTTTGATAAAGACTTGTATTTGTAGCTTTTAAACGAACATCATTAAAAAATAATATTTTCAAGCTCCATCTGGGAGTGTTGCGCTACGACAAACGCAAAATTGAAGCAAACGATTCCCTTTTTTTTTACCCCCTCCAAGCTTACTTGGCTGTCATAACACATTACTACTAAACAAAGACTCCAATCATCTTTTATCTCACAATGTAAGCTTTTTTATTTATCGCATGTAACTATGGCTTAAAGATAACACCGCTTTAATACCAAACAGATTCGGGTTACTTATTTTTCTAAGTACGAACACACTGTTAAGCCATGTAAATTAAAAGAGTTATTTTTTAATACACTATAAAGCCACATAGTTTAATAGTATTAAAATCTAACTCTATTCAATCTCATAAAAAACGTGTCCTCATAAAAAAAATAAGAATGCCCACATTAGAGAATGACTCTATAATATAATATATTTTCTATAGTTAGATGAAACCTAACATGCACATAATCCTAACAGTCTCAATAATTATTAATATAATTATAAAAGAAAGGGAAAAAAAGGCTTATGTGGTTGTACTGCCTCGCACTTTTCAGCATAAATCTTGCTAAAAAAATCGAAATACCGCAGTTAACTAAATATCTAAAAATATCTTCTACTTCTTCAAATTTTGTTTAATGGATTAAATATCTTCTTCCCTGAATGAAATCTGATCAAATAATAAAATCACGAACAATCTTGCGTAGCTAGTAGCTTCCTCATCCGCATTCGACATATACAAATTAATTAAGTGTCCCAATAAATGACTAATTAGGCTTAATTAGTAGTACTGCGTTGCACTTTTCAGCACAACTCAAGCTCTTGATTATTTTTTATTATTATTATTATTATTATTATTATTATTATTATTATTATTATTATTATTATTATTATTATTATTATTATTATTATTATTATTATTATTATTATTATTATTATTATTTATGCATGCACATAATTAAAATTGTTTTTTAATGGCTGTGGCATGTGGGCTTGATCTGCCATGCAGGCTAGCTTTAGCGTACCTATTTTATTATAATTTTCATAAACATATTTTGAATGGTGATCTAATTACCAATGTGCATGCATTTTTTTTTTTTTAAGCTTTACATTTAAGCACAAAATAAGTTACTACAGATACAAATCAATCTTAATGGATAAACTTAATCAATTTTTTTTTTTAAGTGCAGATTGTTCGGGGATTTTGTGGAGTAAACACGTAAATATGTGTCATATTGTAGGTAAGAAGGGACATGAACAATTATTGAGGAATTGTCAGAGCTAGAGGAAAAATTAGGAAAAGAAAGTTGAAAGAATAGGAAGTAAATCAAAACTATAAATTTTGACTTATTCTCCGTTTTTTTGAATTAAACCTCTATGGGGACGTAATGTGTATTATCCCTCATAATCCATGAACTTGAATAAATAGGAAAGCCCAAGCAATAAGTTAGATTCGATAGAAATACAAAAACATCATGAAAAACGATAACAAGGGACCACTCCACCATTTGCATACTTGACATTTTATAAATATTTAGAGGCACATGTAGAAAATTTTAAAATCTGATGGGGTAGGGATATTTTCCCCTACATTTTGTGTTTTCATGCACCCCATTAATGTTCAAAAAAGTGATTGTAGTTTTCAAAGATTCAAATAAATTAATAATTCCCACAATTTATCAATTATAAGGTTCTTCATAATTTCTTTTTCTCATCACTTGGCTCCTTTTACTTGTTCAAACTATTTATTTTTATATCAGAAAATGATTATATTAGCTCCAAAAAAATGTGTAGTGTCATGCCGTTATGTACTTAGTTTACGACTTGTATAAAAATGTAAATTTTCTGAAAGCAATTTAATAATTTTCAATAATTTATTCCATGACATATCACCATCACACCATGTATATTTATAATTCAATTAAAGATTTGTAATTAGAAAGATAACTTTGTTTACTTGATAGTTTTTTTTGGGTGTTCTTGTGGTAGTTAATATAGTGGGACTTTATAAAATGTTATGGACACGTAAAATAATTATAAAAAAAAAAAGAAATATCATTTCTTTTGAAACAAAAGTACATAAAATATTTAACTCATCAAAAATTTTGCAAAACTAGTCACACCGAAACACTGATAGATGATATTGAATTCAACAATCATATTATGATGAAAAAGAACATCAACAAAGTGAATAAATCATAAATATTTTTTTTTTGTTTTATTTTCACAACATAGATTTACACTTCGCTTTATAGAAAAAAGGAGGAGATGCTATCCAACTCAACTAAGAAATTATTGGCAACAAATCATAAACATTTATTATTTTATAAAACTATAAGAATTTGTGAAAATAAAAATAATTTTTGCATTAATTATTATCCTTTTATGATGTAAGGATAAAAATAATTAAATTGATCTTTTATTAAGACAACGTTGGTGTTTAAGATGATCAAGAGAACTAAAAAGCAAGAAAGAAAAATAATGATGACTTCATGCTTAATTGTGAAAATTTCTAGCCTATTAAAAATTTAAAACAACAAACTCTTTATACAAAATAGTACATTGAACGAAACAAAAAAATCACATGGAACATGTGATACTTTTATCCAACTAATGTCAAATTAATTTATTCACAAAGTTTGTTGTTCTAAAATTACATGACTCAAAACATTAGAATCAATCACCCTTTTTAAAGCATGTTTTCTTAAAAAAAAAAAAAAAAACAATTCATATGGTATTTACAAGTAAATCATTGTCAAAAGTATGATCAATAACAAGTAAAAAGTGTTTCTTCAATGAATGGGTCTTCAAATCTTGATCTAAAATCACCTTAAGTGCATGATCTTACAACTTATGATCGATATTATATATAGTTAACTAATGTTTGATCAATATTTCATTCTTTTTAACTAGTATTAATCACATATCTTTTTTTTTTTTAATCTGACTAGTAATGAGAACTCATATTAATTGATTATTCTTTTGGAATGGCAGCGTAATGGGGTCCAAGAAAAAAAAATTGAAACACAGTGAGTATCCAAAGGAGTCACATTGTCACTTTCATTCATTTCAAGTTTTCAACACTTAAAATATTTTAGGGTCTCTTTGGTTTTCACAATCCCCACATCAAAATCAAAATCCATGATACATACTTTTTGTGGTAAGACAAAATATACAGGCGTGCTGCTAACTTTTTTTCTATTACATAAAAGCTACGCACGCACGCTGGTGCACATACACAGAGACATGCATCGATCATCTTAAATCTTTGATAATATTGAGACATGAAATTTGTGTATTACATAAAGGAGGTAGCAAAAAAAAAAAAAAAGAAAGGTACAAGATGCAAAAGCAACCTGTTCATACATCATTCGCTTTATCTCTTTTTTTTTTTTTTTTTGGTTTTGTTTATTTAAAAATTACAAAAAAAACAAGTACAACGATCAAATACCTAAAACATTCAACTCCTCCAACTTCAAATGACCTAATCAAAACTATTAATTAAACATCTAAAAAGATTAATTAATTAGATCACAATACAACAATAATTTGATGAATTTTAATTCATCATATTCTAAGCAGAAAAATGCTGAGCTCAGGCCCGCCGTTATTATCCGGATTCAACATGTAAAATGCCTCCGAGTCACGGCTGCCCACAACTCGCTCAAACCTAGCCCTCATGTACAGCAACTCCCCCTCCGACGCGCCCGCCTTCCGCCCGTCCTCCACCACCGGAATCACGCCGGCACCCACCGACACGCTCTGCACGGTGGTCAGCACGTGCCAATCCAACCCCCCGCACGCCCGGGAAGTTGCGTAGCCACACTTCCTCCCATTGCAATACATAGTCCACATGGGCTCGTGGAACAACCTCCCGGCCCGGCCCTTTCCGGCCTGAACAGGTCCGGCTTTCTCACACTCGAGCGCGATCCGGACCAAACCGGATGCCATCTCCTTGACGAGGGTGGCCGTTGACATGGCGAGCTCTAACAGTAAAACCGGTTCGGACCGGGGATCGTCCTGGACGGCGAAGCTGACGTGTCCACGGCGGTTGCCGAATAGGGTTCCGGTGACTTTACGACCTAGAGAGGGGGTTACGGAGAGCTGGGTGGGCATGCTTAGCCATTTGCACGTGGGAAGAATTATATTGGGGAAAGCTATTATGTTGAGAAGTGAACGGACGAGCGAAGTGAATCTTGAATGAACTCTGTTGAAACGCTGTACAGAGACCGGTGAGTGCGAGCCTCTTGTTATTAGAAGCTTGCCTGAACATTCTTCGTTTTCGGGTATCGACGACGAAACTGAAGTTGATCTGTTGAAGTTTGAAGATGGTGTGATTCTCTTCGAGCTTCTGCTGGTGCAGGTGCTAGTGGTTCGTTGCAGAGCAACCTCTTGGTGATATTGTCCCATCGTTTCAAAAGAGATTTGATGATGGAGATGAAGAGAAGCGTGTGCTTGGGTTTGTGTATTGTGTGTAATATTATTGCTTGAAGCTTTTGCAAGAAACACGAGAGACAGAGACAGAGAGAGGGAGAGAAGAGAGATGAAAGGTAATAGCGGCCGACAAACGTGATGATCGTGTTTGAAGGTGGCCAATATAAAGGGAGACTATGGAGGTTTGTGGTGATAATGATCTTTTTTCTCTATCACTATGCATGCTTATATATACTCTTTTTCCAAACTTTTTTTTCTTTAAAAAAAAAAGAATAAGAAAAATTGTTAGTTTCTAGCCTAGCTTGGTAAGTCTATCTTGGAAATGATCAAATTAGCCTAGTTTCACATGGAGTCACTATTTTAATCAGCATTTTATTTTTTACGGGCCAATCCAGTGCGAGTGGGATTTAGTCTAAGTTGTGGTACGAGCTAAAAAACGCCTCCCATACTTAGGGTCTACTCAGGACCACCTCGTGATTCAGAACAAAAAAAAAAAAGAAAATATAATTTTAAATTTAAAATATACGAAAAGACTTCAACCCTAAATCTCAATAATAAGACATTATTAAAATTATTTATTATGTTTTTTTACATTTACTGTATCATTACTCTTTAGAAAATCACGTCAAAATTTCCTCATGATCTAAATTCTTTTTTAACAACATTCACGTAGACCATTAGTGATTAAAAATAAAAAAATATAAATAAGTAAATTTACGTAGATCTCATTATTGATGCAGCGAAACTCGTTGATCAACACCGTTTATCAAATGGGTCCATTTAATTATTTGTGATAGTATCATGATCAAAATGTATAAACTACAACAATTGGTAACTTAATAAAAGAGAGATATTTGAATATTGCTGTGATGATCTGTTGCTGGTCCAATTCTCCAGGTTAAGATTGCTTGGACATAATATATTTGATGAGTTCATATTGACCGTTGGATTAGAATCCCAAGTCATTAAATATTCTGTTGGGTCCAAAGCTCGATTGCCTTTCAATTTTGTTGAATATTTCCACTAAACTAGTATTAATTTTCTCTTCAGTAACGCATGTTATACCACTTGTTTTTCCCTCATCAATTTGGCTGTGCAATGATCGGCCTTTGAAATAGTTCAACTCCATTTACTAATTACATAAAAAAAAAAACATGTACATGAAACTCTTGAATTTAACTTATTTCATCTTATTTGAGACCTAATTGGCCTTTCATTACCTTTAAATGATCTTGCAATTTCAATTGTTATAACATTTTACTACGTCATTCTCCATTCAGAATGAGCTACCATAAAATTTAAAATAATAATAATAATAATAATACAATATAAATTGTGCCCCAAATTAAATGCAATAGCTCAAAAGCCATGCACATGCAAGCTGAACATGAACATTACATTTCACTGATTAAGCTCCTACCTCATGATTCATAGTTACTATACTCTTGTAAGTTAGAGTATTTGCCTTCTGCGTGCCTGCCCTCTTTAAAAGGTCAAAAGTATATTATTCTTAAAATTAATAATTCTTTAAAAAAATTATTTTTGTTGTTATTCAAAGTTACTTTCCCACACAGAGAAAGAAATTGAAGAAATCTTATTTAGATTCAAATTTATAATATTTAAAAATATTTAATTAATTTGTATTTTAGTTTAATGTAGTTGTCTATTTTGAGTTGTATTCCTAACTTAGAGATAAGTCTTATTAAAATAAGTTTTTAAGTCAAATTATGATAAGTTATAATTAGTATAAATAAATGTCTTTTCTGTCCTTTATGAGTAGATCTTGATTATTTCTTATTAATTATTTCTTGGAGCAAATTCCTAATTTCAGTTCTATTCTTATTATTTCTCGATATTTAACACTTTAGATTCGTCGGTATTTTTAGAATTAATATAAATTTAATTTTTTTTAATTCTATTATTCTTAAGAAGCAATAGAGTATTGAAAATATCTATATCTATCTACCTCCCCACACTTTTAGTATAGAATGTTCTTTTATAAAATCACTTTTCATCTCTTTCTCTCAGTTAAATTTTTTACTCAATCCCCTGATTACATTTATAAGCATGATAGTATTATTATAATTTATTTACCCGTAGAACTTGCTTTTGGAACTAACCTGCTTTTTGTCTTTTAACTACTTATGTCTTTAACATTTGGTTATTTATGTGATTATGTAAATATTTTCAAAGTTGGAAAGAAGATCAAATCTTTGTAAGCTTTGACTTCAGCGAGTGCACCACACGCAAGGAGGCGCGTGAGCCGGCCCTCCAATTCTCCCGAGGAAATAGAAATTAATACCTAATTGATAATTTTGTATAAATAATTTGTATTTAGAAAGGTGACACGATGGTGAGGGGCATGATGATGAAGGGTCAATCCAAAATTATGTTCGTGAGTGGCCACTTTGTCCCCATCAATTTGGAAAGAGCACCCCCCAAGACATTCAACACTTTATACATAAATTAAATTTTTATTTACTTATAAGACTTTTAAACTTTGTAGTATACCCATAATAATATTAAATATTAATTGCTTTATACAATTAACCATCATTGGAATCATATATTATAATTAATATAACAATTTGGGCGGTTCCAAACCGAGCATGCTCTAGGGCATGACCAATCAAATTGGTGGCCTAACAATTTTTAACCCCTAAATTTCATGATAATATTTGCCACGTGGGCTATCCAAGTACCACTACTAGACATTTATTTTTTAAAAAATTCTTTTTCTCTATGTATGTATAAAAATATGTCGTCTTCAATTTGCATCAGCATCGGCATTATTGATGACTCCAGACAATTAAAAAATTTCATATCTTACTCGGGAAAAAATAATTGAAATTATTTAGCCACCAAACAACATTTTGAGATTATTGAATAAATAAGTTGGTCTTATGATAATAGGACCCATGTTTTGATGTGAACTTTATTCGAAGCCGACGGGCGATGGCCATTACATGCATTACGGGCTCACAAGTCACAATTTAGATATTTTTATTATGCTCTATATTTTATTTTTAAATAAAAAAAATAAAGGAAGAAGAAAGATAGAATTATGATTTTGATGATAACGTTTCCAAAGCGGCAATAATAATAATAATAATAATCTTCTAGAAAACAAGAAAACATTGTAATTATCTAGCATTTGGATTTAGAACTCAAGATTTGGACAACAAAATGTATCATCTAATAGTTTTGAATTTGATTTAAAAAATTATTTATTGGAAAATGTTATGGATCAATTTAGTAATGTGGTAACTTTAAAGTAATTACCAGTAATTATATTGTAGAAATAATCAGCTGTAAAGAGAATCGGATAAACGTTTAATAAAATTGATTTATAAAAGTAATATGAATTTTAAAAACAGTCATATGTGTTTAGTAAATTTTATTATTAAATTATTGTGAGAATGAAAATTAGTTTTTAACTGTTCAAAATTACTTTTAAATCTTTCAAAAGTAATTTCAAATAGGCCATACTCTTGAAAGATTTTGGTTAGAAATTCAACATTGATAATATTTCATGAGGATATTTATTGAGGTGGCGGTGGGATGATCCTAACAACTCTTAGTATGTTTCTCTTGTTTAGCTAGGCTATAAAGAACGTGTAACAAAAAAATTGGCATGCAAATGGGAAGAAGATCAAATCTTATTGCATTCAAAACTTGGAACGAATGTTTTTATTACAATTATTGTGTGTTAAGTTATTAGTCTCAGTTAATCAAATTAATCTATATCTCAAAAAGATAATCTCATGGGCTTGACCTCTCTTGCAATGCCAGCAATAAGTTAAAAGATCGATTCCCTGATCACACCAACCTAAAATCAAAGGTGTATTTGTTTTTGAGTTAAACAAGATGGGTGTGCAAAATGCATATCAAAAGAAGAACATCTATGCATGTCTATTAATTATTTGCCGTCTCAATTCAAAGAAACTGAAACTACATAAAACTTTTTTCATCTAATCTTTAAAAGCAAAACAAATATAAAATCACCATGTATATAATTTCAATCTGAGGCCACTTGGCTCCCAGAATCATTGCCGGTGGACTCTATCTTTGGTGCTTTTCTTTTGCGGCGAACCTCTGATGATAGCCTGTCTCACACACACACGCATGCACACAAAAAGATTTCTATTAAGATTAATTGTATCTGCAAATCGTTCTAATAAAATTCAAATATAAACCAATTTCGTATATATTAACCCTAAAGTTTTCCAAGAAGACTTAAGGGTTATTTACTGTACTTGACAGCGACTATATTGTGAGAATATTGTTATTCGTAGTTAAAAAAAATATATAATTAGATTATTACCTATCAATTTAAACTTCAAGAATTGATATATGATGGGATACATATATAAAAAGAACGTGAATATTAAAGTTAATCACCCCAAGTGTAAGGAAGTATCCGAATGATCATCTTCATTTTCATTCGAAGTGCAACCGCAGTGATCAGCTTTCAATTTTGTGAAGGAAAATCTCCTTTCGAGAGGATCAAATTCAACCAATGGTGACCTTGACGACGACCTTCGAAGCTCCTCCATCTATATATTATTTTTATCCACATGCATTTTGAAGAAAATTTTAAAATAAAAAATGAGTATTTTCAAACTAAAAAATGAATATTTTTATTTGCTAAAAACATCAAGCATATTTTGGCACACCTGTTTTCTTAAAGTCTCATTCTCTAGCATGGCTTTTTGCTCCTGCATATTAAAAATTTTCAAAGACAAATACATAAAATTCATCATTCTATTTCAAAAATAAAAGAAGGGGTATTGGAGGAGCATTGGAAACATTTAAAAGTGCTTTTTTTTTTAACTTTTTTTGGGACAGCCGATAAGCACTTTATGTTAGGTGGACTATGTAGCTAATCACGGATGATTGTATGTGCCACATGTCTAATTTTTATTGCCCAAACGAATCCAAAATCCAAAATTATCCCAAAAAAAAAAAGAAAAAATAATCCCCAGTACTTTACCATTAATCTAGATCTCTGAATTTGCTCCAACAAAACTTGTTCCTGCATCATTAAAGATTCAATTCAATTAGGCCTACACAGCAAAATCTAATTACAGTGTCAAGAGATGATGAAAATTCTAGTCAAACCAAATTACCTTCATGTCCTTGACAGATAACATGCCTTCACTCAATTGATGTTCCAATTGTTGTAGCTCTTTGAAGCTCAAGCCATCTAGCTCCTGTCCATTCATCCGCCTGCAATGTGATGTACTAAGTTGTATTAGAATAATTAATTGGTTCAGGTCATAATACTAATAATAATAATAATAATAATGGAAATGGCATTACTTACATGTATGCCAAACGTAGCCTTGCATACTCATCTTTCAAAGCATTCAATTCTGATACTTTTGGCTGCTGCTTGTTCATTGAAAATTGAAATAAGGATCATAATCTTTAAGAACACTGTTAAATCATAAATGAATAGTGTGCTGATAGCAATACAACACAGGCAAAAATAACGTCGTTTTTTTCCCCACCTCTCTGTCTTTAAAGAGATAAAACAACGTCGTTTTGCTTGTGTTTCTATCAGCGTATATTGTTCCTTTAACATTTTTCGAATTTTTAATTGAGTGCAAATATGAAATATGTGTACGTGCACCACATTTTAATTTCTGTATAAATACGTATGAATATGCAGTGATAGATACCTCTGGGACTCCATGCTCTTCGTTACGATTTGTTTGGCATTCCAAATCAATGCCTTTGCTGTATCTTGAAAGAATGTGTTCCATGCTACAATACATACGGTAAATTATACAGTCAATAAATAAATATAAAATTTTTTAAACTAATGACTAATTATTTCCTACTATAACTGTCAAAATAAAAAATTCCTACTGTAAATAATAATATCATCAAAGGGATAAACTGGACCCATTATGGGTTTAGCCCGTTTTGTTTGTTGAAGGTTTAGGCCCGTCATATGGGCCAAGCCCGCCTAGTTTTTGAGCTCCAGGAAGCTTTGATTGAGAATTAACCAAATATATATATATATCAAGGGAGTGGTGCAGTCTCTCTATTATCAAAATTGTAATTAGAGTTACCCAAAAATAAAAACAAAAAAGTGGGACTTTTTCAGGATAAACTGGGCCTAAAGTTAGGTCCATGTAGGGTTTCGCATGGATTTGGGGCCCGGCCCAACACACCATTTGCACTATTTCCTTGTTAGGCAAGTTCTTTACCTTTTTTCTCTCTTTGCCCAATGATCTTTTACCCCCTTTTTTTTTTTCTTCCTCAATACAAGATTTTCTTACTTAAATTAGTTATTTACTGTTAGTACCAATTTTCCCTTCAAAAAAGAATTAAAACTTTTAATTTATTACATCATCACTCTGTTCTTCTTCTTCTACATATTTTCAAACTCTATATGAACTTTTCTTTTAGCAATTAAACAAACTTTTTTTTTTTAATTTTTTTGGTTTTTCGGTTAAAGGGTTTATCACAATTCAACAACACTAATCTAAAGGCGCTACGAAATAGAGCCATGCATACATAGACCAAACCAACCAACCAACCAAAAAATTGGAAAAAAAAAAAGTCTAATTTTATCAAAGATAAAGATTTAGAGATCTCTCAAAAATGGCTTTTAGAAAGAAGAAAAAAGAAAAGAAAAAAAAAAGAACCTTGAACTTGAAAACTCATAAAGCTTGCCGGTGCTGGAGAAGACAATGACACCAACATCTGCATCACACAAAACTGACAACTCCTTAGCCTTTTTCAGCAACCCATTACGCCGCTTTGAGAAGGTCACTTGCCGGCTGTTCAAGTTCTCAATTTTCTTGATCTCAATTTTGCCTCTCCCCATTTTGTTGTTGCTGCTTCCTTTTAACAACACACAGAGAGATTATAGGAAGAAGAGGAAGAGAGAGAGAGAGCAGGAAGCAAATGAAAGGAAAATTAGTGTCTAATGTGTAGAAAAGAAGACTAAATATAAGGAAAAAAAACTTCGAAATGACAGGGGGACTAATGAAGGAAAGTGTGACCAAAATTAGAATATAACATGGAAAGGTGACAGATGGGATACTATATGTAGCAAATTCTCCGAATATGGGCATATTTCTATTTACTTGACGACTAGTCTTTCCCACTTTTGGAACTTCTCCTTAGGCTTTGTTTGGTGTTACGTTCAATTGTTTCGAGATTTTGTTTTTGGTAATTAATCCATTTTTGTCCTTAGTTTTGATATACTACCATAAGTGCTCTTGGTGTTGGATATGAAAATATGCTACTTTCTCCCTAATTTTTCCTTCTTTTTCTTTGAAATTTACCATTTACTCCTTACATATTTTGTAACACCCCTTGCAAGGGTCTGATCGGGTGCGCGACTGTATCGAACTCCCATTGGGAAAGTCGTGAGTCCCACAACTTGCCACGCATGCAGTTACGCACCTAATCAAACTTTTTATAATATCCCCTATATATTCTCGTGTTACTAAACTTTTAACTAAAAAGAAGATATTATTTTATGGTTGAAAAGTCTGTCCAACTATGTCCAAATAGTAATTGTAGGTTTTTAATTTTTTTTGAAATATATAAGAAAAGGATGCTTTAAAGAGTAAGAAGTATGTATCAAGTATTTTTTCAAACAAAAGTAATAACATTGGTGTCCTTCAAAGGGCCGTTAAGACTAATTGCCAAAAACTTTCATATAAAAAGTTTGAGAAAAATCATCATGACCCTTAATGTTTGCTTACATTTACACATTGAGTTACTTAATTTTATAAATGGTCACATACTGTACTTTTTTTTTAGTAGCATAACCTACTTTTTAATAAATCCTGAGAGTTTGGATGAGGATTTTTAAACCGAAAAAAAATTATGTGTGACCATTTAAAAAAGTAAAGAGTACTCGTATATTAAGTATATTTGGGAGTATAATGGCTTTTCCCTTAAAAAAAAAAGTAAAGATAAATAAGAGTAGGATTGGCAATGGGATGAGATGGGATGAGATTTACCAATTCAAATCTTGTCCCATATATGCAAATGGAATGAAAAAATGTTTCACTCCCCTCTCTATTTTTTTTGGAGCAAAAATATATCCCGATTCCATTCCAAAAGATATGGGATCCTGCGAGATCCCATCCCAATTGAAAAAATTCTCATTCTTAGTCGGTAATCAGACAGGATGGGATGAAATTTATCAATCTCACTTTCGTCCCGTATATACAAGTGGGATAAAAAAACATCTCATTTCCGTCCCTAAATTTTTTCAAGGGACAAAAATATGTCACAATTCTGTCCCAAATGGGATGAGATCCCACAGGATCCCATCCCATTGGGAAAAATTGTCATCCCTAAATAAGAGCTACTATTTCAAGATAAGGAACAATTGACTAAAGAAATATATTGTCATAAATAATTAAATATACTACAAGTGCTTTCAAAGAAAGCTATTTTATTCAAAGTGTTTTGCACATGGCATTCCAAGACAAACCCTAAGAAACGTATTCACAACATTTAAATTTTCATTGAGTTTCCAATTAAAATGAAGCCCTTTATTACCGTAAATATAAAATTGAATCCATCATGCTTTCTGAAATTTCCATAGAAGATTTGATGTTATATTCTCTCCTCTAATAGCATGAAAAATTGGATATTAACAAAAGTAAATAATGGAAAGTTCAATATTTTGATTCCAAACACATCCTTACCATACTTGGTCAATTAAACGTGGGGCCGCCTATTAATAGTAAGTCTAAAGTGGGAAGGTTTTCAATGAATATTTGAGTAGATACAGAAGCAATTATTACATAAACTTAGAAGTAATGATACCCCACTTAATGGAATTACTTAGCAAATTAGTCATTGTGTACAAGTCCTTCAACCACAAACTAAGGTACAAGTAGAAGAAAGACAAATTTTCAGAAAGTCTTTTGCTTGTATGTCTTAATTGAGAAATTCACGTGAACCTTGTCAAGTTGGCTCTTGGACTACTAATTATGCTTATTACTTCAAAATTCTTAGCTACGCTACTGACATTACCCAAATCATCACTGCAGATTCGGTATCAAAATCAATGAGTTTGGGAAAGACGTCGCTTTGTTACGTCTAAAGAAAAAGTCTTTTTTACCCTTTACTCATAGGATAGGCTAGAATGATCATTTATCTTATATTTAAGGAAAAATTATCAATTGTCCACCTTAAGCTTACCTAATTATTAGAAATATTGTAAAAGTTTAAATTTATTCAATTTTGAATCCAATGTATGCAATTTGTATCAACCATCCACTAAAAAGACATAATTATCCTTATAAAATGATAAAACAAAAACAAACACAAATTATAGTAATAGTTATTTTACAAGGGTAATTTCAAAATAATTGGTGGAAAATCGAATAAATTTAAAATCTTGTAGTATTTTTTATAATAGGTTAGTTTTCGAGTGAATCGCTGATAATTTCCCTATATTTAAAGAAAACTGACATTATCATAATGCTTTATCACCTCTTCATCTTTGAGTTTTTCATAGAGTGTTGTGGCTCACATTTTCTTCTCATTTGAGAATACTACTCTCCTTCTTTGGATTTTAAACAAGCTTTAAATAGACTATATCAAGGAAGGCTTTAAACGGACCATATCAAGGTAGATTATCGACATACTTCTGATTTTTGGGTTGAGTTTCAAATGGATAATATAAAGATTTGAACTATTGGCACCCTTCTAAAGTCTTTATAAAATTCCTCTCCTATTACAATTACATTAAGGAACAAAATAAAATTTGATTACTCATATATTTCTCTTATCTATAAGTTTCTCTTTCTAACTTTTTATACTAACACAGCTACACCAAAGTTTTTTACATTTTTTGTTTTCTCACAAGCACTTTGCATTCTAAACTTTTTCATTCATTTAAAAAATTACATAATAGATATTTGATTATGCTTGTAATTCCATTTAATTCATACATATAGGTGATTTTATTTTATTTTTTGCAATTAAATAGATATGCTTTAATCATTCAAAAAATTTATTAAAAAAAATTGTAATTGAAATTTTGTCGAAGAGACTGAAATTTTCTTTTTAATAAGAAAGAAACTGAAAAATTAGAAAATGACATTTTGTAAATTAAAGTGGGTTCTGACCAAAAAAAAAAAATTGAAAAGAAAAGTACAAGGGTAATAGTCCCATTTTTATATGAAGACATGTTTTGATACACACATACATACACACACACATTTCAATGAACTACACAATAAGCTAGATTTTTTTAGTAATGCTATATTTTTGAACTAGTAACACAGTCATTACAATCTTAAATAAGGTAACATTCATTTGTTGGATGATATAACAAAATAAAAAATAATTTGACAAGTTATAAAACTAATATTTTAATATATGAGTGTCACATAAACACTTGGGATTATGCTTGAAATGTCTATTATTTTTTTTTAAAAATAAAAATACCAATAATAATAAAATGATAATACAATCTTCTAGTGAATAAATACGTGTAAAAATATATCTTTTATTAAAACTATTTATTAACATGTTAAAAGACAGGATCCAGCTATGGTACTACTGTGGTACCATAATTTTTCCCTAAAACACAACACATTTTATTGAAAATAAGAAGAAGAAGAAGGAGAATTCACATCACAGAGGATCTCACCCTTTGTTAAATATGGCAACAAATCAAAACAATTTATGCACCTTACCTCAATTTTTTGCCACTGAAATCAATGGTATCATTAATCTAGGCCCAAACTTAGCCCAACCCAAATATATCAACAATGAATCTCATCTGTTAATTAATACCACCCACGTGGCAAATCATACGGCTTTGATCATCCTTCACTGACGCCAAAACCCAAACCGCGTGTGACCTCACTGTACAGATTTTGAATTCAAACTATACAAGTTAACGTTACGATTTTCCATAGCCTTAGCTTCGGATCCGAACCTGAAACCGAACCAAAATGTGTCTAAAATGAACAACCCAAAAACAAAAGCATAACACTGACACGTTATTCCATTGTACAAGAAAATAGCAAGCCCAATCAACTGAAGAAACAAAAGAATCAAGAACTATTACTGAAAAAAGAGTTACACAAATCTTTTCTTTGTTTTTTAGCTTTCTGGGTCCTTTAGGGTTTCTTGTTTTTATTCATTCTGTTAAAGGAAAGAAAAGAAACCCAGTATGTTCTTGAATCTTTACTTTCGTTCCATTGTTTTGAATTTGTAAATTGTGCGAGTAAATGCATTTGCATGTGAAATGACTTGTCGGGTCTTTTTTTCTTTGATTGTTTTAATTGATATATTGAGTTCTTTTTTTCCGGTTAATTATATGGGGACATCAAGATGGAAGATAGTAGAAGAAGAAGTGGGCTACATGACTTCAATTTGGCGTCAAGAAAAGCTGAAGAAGCAGGTTGGTGAATGCTGATGCTATCTTTATTTCTTTCTATATGTGTGTGTGTGTGTGTGTGTGTGTAGGTGTAGATTTTTCAATGCGTTTGTTCTTAATTTTGTTTTTTGTTTGTTTTCTTGTGTGCCAGATAATGAATAGTGAGTCCTTTTTTTTTTAAAAAAAAAAAAACGTTTCTTTTATCAAATTTGTGGGGTTATTTTGTAGCTTGGAGGCGATTTGAAGCAGCAGAGTGGCTTGAAAACTTAGTGGGCCCTCTTGGAGTATCAAGTGAGCCATCAGAGAGAGAATTCATTTCTTGCTTGAGAAATGGTCTCATTCTGTGTAATGCCATTAACAAGATTAACCCTGGGACTGTAACCAAGGTACTCCATTCTTTAATTTAAATACCTAAGTCCAAAATTGATGAATAACGTAGTATGTTTGTTTGTTTCATGGAAATGCAGAATGTGATTATTGGTGGGTTTTTATCACTCTAATTATCTAATTGATGATTTGCTTTTGGAAATTTCTCAAGGTTGTGGAGAATAGTTCATATATACAATCATTCAGCCGGGAATCTCAGCCGCCTCCTGCTTATCAATACTTTGAGAATGTACGGAACTTTTTGGTGGCTGTTGAGGAGTTGAAATTGCCAGCTTTTGAAGCTTCTGATCTTGAAAGGGTAATATAACTCATCTAATGTTTTTTGTGTGTGCAATAAAACTAGATGAATAGAATGTCTCTCTCTCTCTCTCTCCCTCCTTCCCCCCCACTCTCTCTCTCTCTCTATATATTTGTTTGTTGTTAGTATTGACCTGTGACTAATTGACTCATTTGTTTATGTTATTTTAAGGATACTTTGGAGGCAGGGTCAGCAGCCAAGATTGTCGATTGCATATTATCCCTGAAATCATACCATGAGTGGAAGCAGATGAGCTGTGAAAATGGATTTTATAAGCCTGCGAAAACTCCGTTGGTTCTGCAATCTGCCAGTAGGCCTTCACGAGCCTCAACAGTTATCACTTCAGGCTCTTCTAGGCATTTGGACATGTTTGCATTATCTGAGAAACAGCTACCTGTCAATGGTGAAAATCTGAAGCTTGAAGGTAGGTTGGTCTTTTCCACAGGCGTTTTTCATGTATGTTAACCTTAGATTTGTATACGAGTTTATTCACATCCCATAAGAACTCTTTAAGAAACCTTCTAAGCCTGACATCTAGATTGTGTAATTATTGTCAGTGTAATGTTAATAAATGATTTAATAATACTTTCTGGTACCTACCTAATGCGCTTGTCACTCTAAAGATAATAAATGGTTGTCAAAATTGCTCACTGGTTTATAATGTACCTAATATGCCATTGTCACATTTCATAACTAAGGTATTACAAATATTCATCCTTGTTAAATGATAGAAAATAATTTATTTTGTTTTTGGTTATGTAGAATTTAGTAGCAACAGCCATATACTTGAAAGAGATTTTTCGTTTTAAATAGCACTTATCTTGATAGATGATCCAGATGCTACTTATTTTTGCCTTGGTGTGTTATCGTATCTTACTTTATACAATGCATTGTATCTTGTAGATTTAATTGTTAAGGTGATTGCTGAATGCATGATTGGCACAAAGGAAAACCTTGATGAGAACCTTTTAGCTTCCTTTCATAACAGAAGTCTGGTAATTTTTAATTCTTTTGCTTACTGAATTTAGATTCACCAAGTGTAAAAAATTGGAACTAGAATGGAGAGCTAAAGTGGAGTAGATAATTTTCTTTGTTAATGGATTTTCTTTTTTCTCTGATTTGATCCAGGATTCATTTAAGCTGTTGACCAAGGTCCTCTCTAGTTGCTCAAAACAACTCCAGACAGAGTACCCTGAGGTCAGTCTGGTTTCAGTCAAAGATTACTCCAAAACTTTCCTGGTTGAATTTCTCAATATAAGATATACCAAAGAAAAATTAACAAAATATAAACTGGTTTTGTTGGTACATATTCTTTTTCCTTTTATGTCCATTGGTAGAGACAGAATGCAGGATAATGGTGGAAGTGTGATCATAGCTATCTATAGACATTGACTAAGGCACCCCCTGGTTTGCTACCTATGTTTCAACCAGCAGGATCTTATCTTATCAAGCCTGAAAAATATATCCACTAGCAAATTTCTTGATATTTATGTGTATGTTCTCTTAGTTTGATTGAATGTAGGAATTGGGATAAGATGGGACTGGAACTGGATTTGGATAGAGTGGATTCTATAGTACTGTTCTTTGTCTAGTGCAGTTCCGGACTAAACTGCATTCTGATTAAACATCTTATATTTATGTTTTAAAAGATTTATTGTCCTATATTCATGGAACTAAAGTTTCGAGCCACACCATTTGTCTAGTCCAATTTTAGAGTTTAATTGTGTGCTATTAGACTATGACAACAAGAAATATTGCTTAATCCCCTGTATGCAATCAAGACGTGGCCTAGAGTCCTCGCTTTAAATTAATTTACACTTGTTATCCTGCTACGCCATAAAACATACTGTTATCGAAATCTAATTTTTTTAAGGGAATGTTAATATTTGCCGTAAAGGAACTAGATGAGGGAGACTACTGGCAATGAACGTGTGCAAAAAGCAACTTGACTACAAATAATACATCTAAAAAGTAAATTAGGCATCTTTTTGAGACTTTCAATGCCAAAAGGCTCCCTTGGTATGCACAGATTAAGAGGACTCTTGAAGTAACTAAAAGGCGAAAAATCTCCCTTGCTTTATCTTATTTGAACAACTTTTGTTTTTACTTTTTTAAGCCAATGCTTTTGCTTCATAAAGCTCTTTGTAATATAGTTATTCCTGTTCAAATGCAGCTGAAATCAATGTTTGAAGCATTTCTAAAAGGAAGCAGGTTGCAAACCCATGTAACTTCTTCTCCAGAGGATTTACCTGTACTTGGAATTTCTCAGGTAATTTTTTAAAATTTCAAATGGATGTGGCTTTATAAGCATGTACCTTTAAAGAAACACGTTAAACATAACTGCTTCGATTTCTTAGATGTCATCTTTCTCATTAATATAAAATTCTACTGCAATTATTTCTCATTAATATTTTGTGATACATAGCACTTACCTGAATGAAATATGGGAGTAAAAGTCACCATTATTGTTTTACTGTTTCCCTGATATGATTTTCTTCTTCATAAAAAAAAAAAAACACCTTTCGAGCATGTCAGATCATTAATGTTGACAATCTCAGTGATCTAAATAAGTAGATGTGCTTGCAGCAGCATCAATCCTGCTTTCCTAGATGTACTTTTGAGCACTTTCTTTCTTAACCCAGTTAATGACACAGAGAATTTAATAAATACACTATTCCTATTAAGGGAAAAAACATCATGTTTCCTGCACTAAAAGGTGATGCTTGTACATACACATTTGTCCATGCATCTGTTTCTTGGATACAGAACCTGAATTCTTTCACAGTGTTGCAGAGCTTGCTTGATGAAAGGTAACTGCAAGCACCGGCAGTTACTTCAAATGCAAGAAAAAGAACTTGTGGTAAGTAGTTCTGCCATGAACTTCATTTTTTGCTTGAATTGTCACAGTCTAGGTTAATCCGTATGAAATTGTACTTTCGTAGAAAATAACATCGGGAAGATAACAAAGTTGGCGCATATTTTTTGCTTGTAATCAATCTTAGAATGCTTTACATATATTTTCTTGCTTGTTCAGCATAAACTTACATTCATTAGATTGCCCTTATAACGAACTGTTTTCAGAAATATGATTCACCTGTATAAGCATTCTTGTCATGAGACCTTATTTAGGAAAGAAAGCTGTTTTTAACAGCGAAGAACACGGTCTCTGTGGTGGCTGATTTTTTATTTTAATTTATTTCACTTTTTCCCTGCTATTAGAGTAAGAAAAATACTGCACATCCCTTTTTCATTTTTAGCAAGAGATCTATGCTCAAAGCTTGCTGTTTGGCTTATAACGTGCTGCACCTTAATGAACATAAAGCTTTCTTCTTTCTTCAATTATTTTGTGTATCTTTTGCTTGTTTATCTGATCATTTCTTCTTTTGAAAGAAATTCTTGGCCAAACACACATTGATGATAAAGGAAGATGTTAAATAGTGAATGATATAAATAACCGCCTCAATTTTCTAGTAAATGAGAACTTCTTCTATAATTTTGTCATTTTGTTCTTAATTCTTTCAGGATCTTAAGGACTTGTTATCAAGAACGAAGAAAGAGTTCAAAGACTTGGAGTTGCAGCTGCATAGTGATTTAGAAGACCTCGGTCTGTTCTATACTAAAAGGACCTTAAGTTTAAAATGAAACATACTTTCCTAATTTTTATTATTTATCACATTCTCGTAATCTTTACCAAACATTTATATATACAATGAATTTAGGCTGGACTCCTTTAGTACTGTTGTCCAGATAATGCTACAAGTATGTTTTGAGCTTTTGCAGCTGATATCTTTGTCCTGTGTATCTGAGACCAGAATTTCTTCTGATTTTGTTTCCTTAATTCCTTATTTATGAAAAAGATGAATTCATAATCAGAAGCCATTTTTTTTTTTATGATGGTTTCCTGTCTTTATATGCACATCAAGTTTTGAAGTTTTTGAAGTTTTTTGGAAGTTAAAATGTGCTCCTATCTGGCAATTTGCATGATTTCAGGAAATCAGGTGCAGGAGATGTCCTCTGCTGCTCTTGGGTATCACAGGGTGGTGAATGAAAACAGGAAGCTATACAATATGGTTCAAGACTTGAAAGGTACCAAGAACTATCCTTATGTTACCCTTCTGATTTATTTTAATGAAATATTGCTTTACTTAGAAGCATTGATGATGTAATGTCAATTTCAGAAAAAAACAAAAAAAGGAAATGATGTAATGTCAAATCTATTCATTATGTACTGGGTTGAGATTTTCTTCAGGCAATATACGAGTTTACTGCAGAGTCAGGCCTTCTTTCAGGGCTGAAACAAAAAATGTGATAGAATTTATTGGTGAGGATGGCTCACTAGTGATTTTGGACCCATTAAAGCCCCGAAAGGAAGGAAGAAAAGTGTTTCAGTTCAATCATGTGTTTGGTCCAACTGCCACGCAAGGTAAAGCTCAGTATTAATCTATTACTGAAATTTATTGGGGAGGATGGTTTATTAGAGAGGGTGGCTTACTGCAATTTAATATTGCATTGATTCGTATGTGCCTCTGATTGCTTCGGAATACCAATCTTTGTTTTCAGATGATGTATTTAAGGACACTCAACCATTCATAAGATCAGTGATGGATGGTTATAATGTATGCATTTTTGCATATGGCCAAACTGGATCTGGGAAAACGCATACCATGGTAAGATCCTTGTCAACATTGTTTCAGCAGTTCAAATTTTCTAAAACTCCATTAAGTTCATTTGATTTGTTTTGAATATCTAATGATTTGGCAATGCATTTTCCATCTGCACAATACAAATTATTGTCTTAGTTTCTCTACATCTTCCCAAGATATTTTCAGCTAATGTATGGCTTTTGTGACAGAGTGGTCCTTCAGGAGGAATGCAAAAGGATAGGGGGATTAATTATTTGGCTCTGGAAGATCTATTTCATATATCTAGTACAAGGAAGGACATCATCAATTATGACATTTATGTTCAAATGATCGAGATATATAATGAACAAATACGAGACCTTCTCATAGAGGATTCATCAAATACCAAATATCCTTTATATTTCATCTTCTACCTTGTAGAAATATTTTTGTTCTATTAAATATGTTCATATATAAAACTTTAGATAGGAAAGTTTGTTTCTCACTTTTTTTTTTTAAATGCAAATGCAAACATCCTGTATCCTTAATTTTGCTCAAATTAGAGATAAGGAGTTGTGCTCGTGAAAATGGGTTGAATCTTCCAGATGCTACGATGCATTCAGTGAAGTCCACAGCTGATGTTCTTCAGCTGATGAAACTTGGTGAGGTGAATCGTGCTGTCAGTTCTACAGCAATCAACAACAGAAGCAGCCGCTCCCACAGGTCAGTTTTGGGATTGTGCTGATTGTTTAGCCCATCTTATTGTATTTATTGAAAAAGTCGGTTTTGTTTAGAATCTATGAAACGTTGAGTTTACATTTGAAGATTTCTCTGAAAATTGATGGAGTTGTATCTGCAGTGTCTTGACAATACACGTCCATGGTAAAGATACATCCGGAAGCATTCTTCGTAGTTGCCTGCATCTAGTAGATCTTGCAGGCAGCGAAAGGGTGGACAAATCAGAAGTTACAGGTGATCGGCTAAAGGAGGCTCAATATATCAACAAGTCCCTTTCTTGTTTAGGAGATGTGATCACAGCCTTGGCTCAGAAGAACTCTCACATTCCTTACCGTAACAGCAAGCTCACTCTTCTCTTGCAAGACTCTTTAGGTAATTAAATGCTGTTACATGTCACCTTTTCATAAAGCCTCTACTTCCTTCTCCTTAGAATAGTGTGTAATTTGTAACTTGTCGCTTGGACTTGCTGCATCTGTTAGGGTGAGGGGGTATTGTGTGTATTCAAAATGGTGGAAAAGAACTGAATGCACATCTGTAGGTTTTTTACCCTTTTGTTTATTCATTTATGTTGAAAGCTCCTCTGTAAACTGTGAGGCAGCCAAATGTGATTGATAACTTTACAAAAAAAAAAAAAAAAGATCTTATTCTTGTGTGTAGACATTTCCTTGAATACATTCGAAATGAGGCGTATATTTACCAAATTCTCCTTATGGAAAAATTGTATTTCAGGTGGACGTGCTAAAACATTAATGTTTGCACATGTGAGTCCAGAAGTGGATTCTTTTGGGGAAACAGTCAGTACATTGAAGTTTGCTCAAAGGGTTTCAACTGTTGAGCTTGGTGCTGCACGAGTGAACAAAGAGAGTAATGAGGTTATGCAACTCAAGGAACAGGTGAACATATCGATTTAATTGACTGTTTTTTTAATCTTTATATTCATCTAAAATTGTTCATTTTTACATTTTTGAATGCCCATGCACTAGATTCTTGATACGTTGTTCTTTTTATTTTCCGTAATTTCTGGAATTTCTTACCAAATATCTAAACAAACGAATACTTTCTGAAAAGTTTTGTTTTAGGTAGAAATTGCATGGTTTCGTGTCATATTATCTCTAATTTACTAATTGATTCGTGTTCATGAGCCAGACAGTTGCATATGAGTACACAAATTTATTTATTGTTTTTTATGTTTTAAAATCTGTCAGATTGAGAGCCTCAAAAAAGCATTGGCAAATAAGGAAGCTCAGAAAGCAATAGCAGTGACTGAGCGAACTCCTCCTCGTACCCGAAGACTGAGCATTGAGAGTGTTAGTGCAGTGAAGACTGAGAAAGTGATAAATAGTCAAGAGAAAAAGGGGACAAAAACCCCTTCAGTCCCAACTCGTGCACGAAGATTAAGTTTGGAAGGTCCAAGAGATGGTATCAAGGAGAACATTCAGGTAAAAGTATCTGATAGTGTAAGCAAGCCCCTACAACTTGGGTCTGCTTCGAGACAGAAATTTGATCAGTTCCAAGCAGTTTCTACGCCATACGAGCATTGGAGCAGCAATGATGTTTCCATTATCGATGCTAATCATCATAATAACGTTCCCAAAAGTCCTAATTTTTCCTATAGAAAACGGGCAGTGAAATCTGACAATAGACCCCTGATTTCATCTCTTCAGCTGCCAAATACACCCGAGCCACAGATATCTGCCAGAAATGAGGTTCAGATTGAGAAGCAAAGTGAACTAACTCTTTCCACAGAACCTCGGACTACAAATGGAAAAGGATCCCAAATAAGGAAATCCCTTCGAACCATTGGAAAACTGATCAATGGCTCTGAAAAGAGGTATGTGAAATCTGGTACTTAATTTCTAAACTAAACTTGTGGCAATGTTAGGTAAATTTTACATCTTATCATAATTTCCTTTTGGTTGATGAACACTTCTAAAGGATGAACAGTCTCCGGGCACTGTGTAAATATTTGTTTATGCCATCTTTCCAGCAAATCATATATTTTAAAAGTTTATCCCAAAAAAGTATTTGTAATCATAATTTGTGGCCTTATAAATTACAGGAACCAACAAAACTTGATTTTACCCACCAAGGGTGCTGGCAAAATCAATGATGGAAACTCCCCAGTTAGAACCAGTACAAGGTCCCTGAGGCGGCAATCACTTACTGGAACTGAAGCTTCGGGGTCAGATAGGTCTCGCAGATCATCTCTTGGAGGGAAGCCAACTGAATCAAGTAAGCAACACCTGCACAGAACTGATGCAGGTTTTTTGCCTCATTTTATGCAACTGTTTCATGATTTGAGTTCTTCGTATTGTCTTTTGCAGATGCAAATGACTATAGGAATGCCAAGACACCGCCTCCAATCCGCCCATCAACACAGACTACAAAGCGCTGGATGTAGATCTACCCTTGCACTTAAAGGACTCCAGTAGTGCTTCAACTCGAAGCATACTGCTTTGCTGACATTTGAGCTGGACACACTCCAAAATAGACAAACCCAGAGTTAGCAGGCTTGCAGATCGAACAAGAAGAAAATCTTCATGTAGATAGAAGTAGAATGTAAGATTGTAAATTGATTCATATTCCACCTTCTTAAAAAACTATCTTTTCTAATGAAATTATTTCACAATCGTGTAATAAAATGGCCGCATTTGGCACGCTATTTGAGTTCAACTTGTGACATTGAGAGTTACTATCAGCTCCCGGCAACTAAGAAATGGGTGTGATGAGATCAACTTTGAGGGTTGAATAGCTCTCTGCTCTGTAACAATGCACTTCTGGTTTCATCACATTCATTTCTTGCTGAAACATTAGTTACTTACGTTTGCCAATTTGCCAACACCACAACGTCAGGGCCACTAAAACTGCAACTAGAAATCCGTAACATAAACCAAAAAAAATAATAAATAAAAATCCCCTATTGAAATTTATCTTGGAAATCAATGCTTTACTTCATATATAGAAATAAATCCTTCCAATATCTCAAAGAATTTGCAGTTACGTTTTGCAAGATTTTTCAAGGCCCACCGATAAAGTGGGTGATAAGATCTTCCCCATACTTTCCTGAATTATTTGTACAAAAATAATAGTTCTTGCTACTGAGCATCTTCACATGGAAAATGACAATCTCTTGGCAGGGGCAGTCATAATTATTAGGACCACTTGAATTCCTTATGGATTCTGAAACTTGCAGCAAAGAGGACACAAAGTTCCCATTTAAAACACTATAAATGCAATTAAATTTTTCAAATGAAAAGTGAGAAAATCACAAGTTTGCACGTCAAAGTACCATCTAGCCGAAAGTAATTTTGCTTCCCCCCCCCCAAAAAAAAAAGGAGCCTTCAAAGCAATGTATGTCTTCACACTAGCAAAAACTGAAGTAATAAAAGATGTTGAAGGGTTAAATGATTGAGAAATGTCACATGAAAACAACAAATCCAGATCAATTAACTTGAGCAAGTAAAAAATGTTAAAGCCTAGCACATGCTAACCGCCAACCATGCCTCCATCTGCACCTTAAAAGGCACTTCAATAAAAAGACCCAGAATCCATGTTTTAGTTTGGCGTCACAAGAAATTACAATCAGTAGACAAGAGGGACAAGAAATTCGGAACACAAAACCTCAAGTTTCCAACAAAAGACTACAAAACATGTAACATACAGAGTACAAAATGAAAAAGCTTGCTAAGCAAAAGCACAACATACAAAATTCACATAATGAATACGAGTTCAACTCAATGCAGTTTATATATGAAAAATTCTGGAAAACCAATAAGAAAGGGCAGGTAATCCCTGAATTAGCATGAAAATTACAAGAGTTAAAAGGGCAAAGAATTGAAGATTGTATCTTCTTCTAGAAATGCTAACATTACAAACAGGACACACAAGAGTAGCTTATTACTGCCTGACACAAAGGACTTTTGATCAAGACTGCCAAGAACATCAGCATATAGATATCTGCATCTTATCTCATGATAACAAAGAAATATCAACACTTTGGATTAAGAATCAAGATGAGAGATAACTCATGGATATCAGGAGATTGTAAGAAAGATCTGAAGTACAGTAAAAGGATTTATTACAGTCAAAATGTTGTATGTCAATCTAAGTCTTACAAGTATGAAAGAGCAGCTGCTTCAAGCATCCTAAGTATTTACCAAATCGAAGTGCCTTTTTTTATTTTTTTCCCTCCAATACTTTTTACTGCTAAATGTACAAATCAAGAAGCAACATGACTAGCTTTTACACAAAAATGTAACTGGTTACAGTGTTCCCACCAATCTACGAATCGAATTAACCAGTGATAAAGGAGATATTAACATCTAACCACATTTGGAGTCAGAGATCCACAGAAATGCATTTAAATTACTGTGATTGGTGATGACAGTTCTGGCTGATTCTTCTGATAGAATAATCATAAGCACGAACCAACCGCTTCTGAAATCTTCGGAGGTTTAATCTCACATTTTGGCCATCGAGATAGATTGTTTTTGTGTATTGCCATCCCTTTTCGTTCACACTTGAAGGATCTCTAAGAACAGGATCATTTTTATCATATTGGTCATACAATGAGCTTTCTCTAGGAAGAATGGTGTAGCCAATATACTTCAAACCAAGTTTTCTTGCCGGTTCTCCATAGTACGTCTCTGCTGCCCAATCAGTTCCAAGGGGAATAACCTGAATAAACACAGAGCCAGGCTTCATGAAGAGAAAATGAGTCATGGCAGCACCATGGACTCCAACCATGACATCACTTGAGTTAAGTGCCCGATAAATCTTTGCCAACTCAGATGTTCGATCAGGCCTTACAACTTGAACTTGAAATCCAATGTCCTCTGCCATTTTCACCAACGAATTCTCATTAGTTATTGCTCTAGACCCATTTCTAGACAAAATAACCAATTTTGGTTTCTTGGATTGATCTCCTTGCACTTCCTTGACATTTTTGAACGAGGGATCTGATGATGGAGAAAGAGAGAGTTTCTCTCGTGCTTCTCTTTCCTCATCCTGTATCAAACCTCTTATTCTAGGCCAGTAAGCTTGATCTAGAACATTTCTGAAGTCAATTGCATTCTTATTTCCCCGCATTAACGAAGGATCCACTGTGAGCTCATCATGGATTCTTAGACCAACAATCGCTTCTGGAAAGCAATGAGTTCTCTTGTCTCCACTAAAATCTATAGGTGGATAATCTGATAGAAGTGATAGAATATCGCCATACTTCATAATCCACCAATTATGATATTCAAGAATGACAAACACGACCTTCTTCTTCAAATGCTGAGAAGTAATATACAATGGCAGAATTCCATCATTAAATTCGTGATAAACATTACCCGTATAGCCGCCGGTTGAGAAAAACACAGCTGGGACATCATGTACAACATCACAATGATGGTTGGCTGTTTCATTTTCTTTCTTCACAACAAGGTCTAATTCGTCAATGGTGTCCATTACACTTGTTTCCCATTTTCGTGTATATGGTCTGATCTTTTCATGCTGCAGTTCCTTCTCTTCAACCATGCTTGAAACATAGTTGATGAAGCCATTGGTGTTTTTGTAGAGAAAGATTGAAGAGGAAGCAGAGTTTGTTCTCACATCCCCTTTCATGATACATACATCAGTACGAATACTGCTTCTATCACAACATATAGTCCCTGTAAAACCCACAACAAAATAAAATAAATAAATCATTCACCAAATATATACCCAAAAAAAAAAGGGGGGGGCAGATACCAATATCAATATCAATAATTTTATAGTAGAAACACATACCAAAAACAAAGATATTCACTTCAAAGTATAAACAAGACAAAAATCTAACATTTTTCAGCTACCAAATAGACCAAGTGGGAAAATTCACAAAACATTGACCAAACTACACAAAAATTAATTATTTTTACTTTCAAAGATAGAGAGAGACAGAGAATATGAAGGACAAACCATTAGAGATTGAAGAACACAAAGGAGCATTTACATCAGCAGCAACAAGTCCTTCATCTTCAGCACCAAAAGAATCTGCAAAAGCTTTTAATAAACAAAGAAACAACAACAAAAATCAAGAAACAAACAAAAAAAGGAAAAAAAAAACAGAGAAAACAGAACAAAACAAAAAGGAAAAAGAAAAGAACCCAAGATAGACACAGAGAGAGAGTGAGAGAAAGCTGGCTTACAGAAGAGAGACAAAGCATGAGGAGTCAAGATGAAGGTGCAAGAAAGAAGGGAAAGAAGGAGAAGGGAAAGAAGCTTCGTCCTGCTGGTGGTACTGCTGCTTCTCTTGTTGTGGTAACTAGGCGGTGCACAAACAAAAACAAGAGCGGCCGCCCCAGCTCGAGACTCCTCATCCTCATCATCACCACCATCACCATCATTAACAAAATGTTCTCGAAAGGGTATCTGTTGCATCGCTTTCTTCAACTTGAGGTAACGCTGGTAGTAGTAGCGCCCCATAAATATTTTTTTTTCAGCTTCTGCTTTTGTGATAAGCTCTCAAAGGGACGTCCACAACTGGCCAACTCCTCCAAGAAAGAGAGAAAGAGAGAAAGAGAGAAAGAGAGAAAGAGAGAGATGGTTTGGCTAAGTTTACGAGGAAGAAAGAAAGAAAAGAAAGAAAAAGAAGGAAACTTTGAACTCAGGGAGAAGCAAAGCCAAGGCAACTTTATAGTAAATAGTATCTATATATGTATGTATGTATGATGTGTCCTATTATTATTATTATTATTATTAAAATGTGCAAATGTGCGTGTTGTTGTGCGCGTGAGAGGCTGTCAAACGAGGCTAAATCAGAAGCAGCCTAACAATTTTCATTCAGCCAGTCAAATAATGGGGGGTTGCGTCGCGTTTGGTGTTTATTTTGCTCGTTTAAACGACGTAGTGTTGGGCACTCCACGCGTCTTTGAATGTGCCGCATGTGTAAGCAAGTTGTCAAAGTTCTCTTCTTCCCCAAGCCACAGAGACGCCAACTGTACTTTGATAATTTACATGGATGTCCCTCAAGTTTTTGTTAATAAAATAACTCGCCATCTGGATTCTGAAACTCGTTGTCAATGTCCTTCTTGTTGGTAGCTAGCTCAATCAGTCGAAATGTATGTCACCACTTATACTTTTAAAAGTAGAGTGCGAGTAATGATCCATTGACTCTTTGAAAGCAAATTACAAAGATTTTAGACTTGGGAGGGATAAAGTAAATTTATTGGAATTCTCGATATATTTGGATTAAATACATAAACAATGATCAAGGAACACTATTGAGTCACGAAAAATTATTTTGTTTACTTTTTTATTTACTTATACTTCGATGATATATTATTTTAATCCATGCTTAGATTTATGGGTTGCAAGCAAAATTTTCACTGTACATTCAAATCGTATGAGTCTCATAGAAAATAGCAAGATCATTATCTTAGATTATATACATACGGGTGTATCACTCTATTTAGTAATTTTTCATAATATACTACTACACATATATAGGTTGTTTTGATTTTCTAGTGTTATTTTAAAAATAAGCTAGTATTTAATGCTAAAAGATTCAAATGGAAGACACTATTTTTATTCTCTAAAACAAATATCTTATTAAAAATTAAATCATGATAGTTATCTTCATCTTGACTAAATTTGGTTTATTTTCTGTATGTAAAAGTCATTATTGAGAATGTATAGAGGTCAAACACAATCAATGGACTTGTTTGACAAACTCAAAACCAAGAGATGCAAATGATAAAAACTCTGCAAATCACTCACTAGTTTATTTGATTTGAGGTGAACAACAAATACTCTTACCAAAAATTACCCCAAATACACTCCACCCAACAGATCTTGTACAAAAACAATGGATCAGAGTACCACCCAATTGGGGAAGGGTTCTTCTTCAGTCTTAGGTCACGTGACTGAGAGAAGGGGGATATTTTAATATTATTTTTTGGTGGGTTTTGGGAAAATATTGATCCACGCGCGGTCGAAGCGCGTGTGAGAGATGAAATGATCCATGCTGTTTGCCAGCGGCTGACGAGGTTGGTGATATCGCTGTCTTCAATGTCGAACAAACCTCCCCCCCAAAGCTTTGATCAAAATTTAATTAATTGTTCGATTCTCTTTTTTTGCGACGAGGTTCCAAAGCCTTTGACAAAAAATAAATAAATAAATAACAAGTAATTTATTAAATACAAGTTGAACTGAATAAAGAAAGCATAAACGAAAAATAAATAAATAAAGCAGAGATTGGTCAAATTGTTTATCCATGGAACATTAATTCTTTTATATACATATATACGCACACACAAACAACAACAAGAAGTTTGTGAACTGTGATACGGTGGCATATGGCATTTATAAAGCACCAGCAAATGATGCATCTTTTATATATATATATATATATATATATATAGTTTTCTAATCAAGAATTTATGACTTTAATAAAGTCATAGATGAGCTAAAAGATATAAAAATTTAGATTTTAATACACTACATGATAAAATACAATGTATTAAAATTTATATTTATTTTATCTTTTAATTAATTTCTAATTTTATTAAAATCGGAGATCCCTGACTGAAAAATTAATATATATATTATTGTTGTAATTCATGTACACATTACAATCTAAAATTTATATTTTATAATTCAGTCTACAAATATGTTGAGCATTAACTCATATACCTCTGTCAAACTTTAATTCAATAATCTACTTCCATAAATATGTGGAAAAATTACCATTTGTTATGAAAATTTAGAAAAATAAATTCTTCTAATAGGTTGAATCTACGTCAACGTAGGTGTGGATTATCGGTTACCACAAATCTAAATGTAGTTTGCTTTTTCTACACTTCGAAAAGGAGGATTTATTTTGTTGGTGGTGCAAGAATGATAATTTTATTTGAATGATATACATTACATGAATGTTATTTTCAGAGCCTTAAGAGTCAATTAACTATGCGCCACACGCTATGATGTGGAGTTAGTCAATAATTTACGCATCAATTTTCTTCTTAGAATTGATTTTTCGGATAACAATGGGAGCCTAATAATGAAGGAACGCGAACAGATCACCACCAAAGATGTTGCAATTACAGCTGCCACGTCATCACCTCTCTATGTTTTGATCACCCTCCATTTTAACTTAATAATAAAATTAATATATTCCACCAACAAAAAAAAAAAAACCTAAAATTACAATTTTCAAAGCATTGTAATCAAATTAAGAGATCACGTGTGTGTGATTAATTGAAAGACTATTGGGAGCCGACTGATGCCAAGATTGAGCAAAAGAAAACAATTGGCGGTGATCAAGGTCTCGAAGCTCGCATCGGCGGCGAAATTTTCTACTTCAAAATTGTACGAAGACATTTTTGTCCGCGGATTTTGATGATACATTCTTGGTTCACAAATGACTTTTTTTAATTTCATATAATTTAAGAATTTTCCTAATATTCGTTTCTCTTTAATGTTTTTTTCCCCCCTTTTTTTAGATTATGGAAATAGGGGCAAATTTTTAACCTACCCTAAATAAATTGATATTTTACACCGTGCACCCAAAAAAAATGACGTGTTGCACTGCGCCCCCAATTCTGTTAATTTTTCAGTTATTTCTAACAGTTCCGTCTAACTTTTGATTGAATGACAAAAATGCCCCTCTATATGAAAAAAAAATAAAATTTTAGCTCATTTAATTTTTTTAAGGTTTTTATTTCAATTGTAATAAAAAAGTTTCTTGTTACATATACATTGTCACCACTATTATTTTTCCTTTAATTTTTTAAAGATTTTTATTTCAATTGCAATCAAAAAAATTTCTTGTTACATGTATATTTGTCACCACCATTATTTTTCCTTTAATTTTTTAAAGATTTTTATTTCAATTACAATAAAAAAATTTATTGTTACATGTACATTGTCACCACTATTATTTTTCCTTTAATTTTTTTAAGATTTTTATTTCAATTGCAATAAAGAGAATTCCCATTAAAATTAATTTAAGGAATGAACTTCTAATTTTACCCCTCCACCATTAAACTTAACTGAGAAAATAACGAAATTGAGGGCGCGGTACAACAAGTCAAATTTTTTAGAGACGCGGTGTAAAATGTCAATTTATTTGGGAGTAGATTAAAAATTTCCCTGGAAATAGGAAAAGGAATAAAAAGTTGAGAGTACCCAATTACGGACACTGGAAAAGGGTTTTTACTAATTAGGATTTTTTTAGTGAGGTAAAAAATAAATATGTATTTTACAAAATGTAATGTCAGTCTTACATACGACTCGTGCGAAATCAAGATTGCGATTTAACTTATGCTTCAGTATATATTCTTTTTGTTAAAAACATTAATATTTAACTCGAAATTCTATCTACCAAAATTATTAAAATTAGCATTTTCTGTTAAAACCATATAAAAATCAGGAGATATTCTATCATCCATTGTCAAACAAAATAGAATTCGAATAAATTCCGGTTCAATGAAAATTGCGGGCGTAAATATCATTTTCTTTTTTTCTAGTAGAATTTGGGATCGAAATGCACATGTCAGGCACGTGATTATTTGTCAGAAAAGTTTTTCAATCGCTTTATGGGCAACTGGGCATGTTATTGAAAAATTGGACCGTTGGAGCGAACAAAACAAAATTGGGGAATTGGATTGGACAGGGATGCTGACTAGGAAGGACAATTTTTTCCGATGAGATGAGATCTTGCGGGATTCTATCTCATTTGGGATAAGATTGAGATATATTTTTGTTTTATAAAAAAATTTAGGACGGGATTGAGACATTTTTTTATTCCAATTATTTATGCGGGACGGGAGTGGGATTGACAAATTCCGTCCCATTCCGTCTCATTACTGATTAATAATGGAAATTTTTTCAATTGGGATGGGATCTCGCATGATCTCATCTCTTTTGGGATGGAATTAAGATATATTTTTATCCCAAAAAAAATATAAATATGAGATTGATATATTTTTTTATCCCATTTGTATATACGGGATGAGATTAGAATTGGTAAATTCCATCTCATCCCGTCCCATTGCCAACCCTAATGCTGACAATGTTTTTATGTAATTAGTGAGCCAGTTTCATTAATTTGCCCCTAAAAAAAAAAGAAAGTGTCACGTGACTAGCAGGCATACGGCCAAATATCATAACACTCCCAAGTTTTCACGTTCTGTGACTTTCTCTGCAAATCAAAATGATATATTGAAGCTTCTGAAAATAATAATAATAATAATAATAATAATAATAATAATACTAATCAAGCCACCCATACATGAGAAAGCTGTTATATATATAAGTAGAAAAATAAAAATCTAATAAATGGTAAAATAAAATAAAATTTCAACTCGTGTATGCTAATGTTAGTGGAGATCCTTCTCAGAAGGTCTGAAAAGGGGACCACGGCATGAACGAATCAAGATTTATTTATTTATTAATTTATTTTACTTTTTGCCACAGCCTTTTACAATAAGAATAATTGTGCGTGGCATAACATACGCCTTGCCACCTGCAATTTTATTGGTGGGCGGAATAATTCATACAGAATGACACCCCCACGATTTCGGCCATTGGTTTGGGCTTTTGTTTTAACTTTTCTTTCTTTTTCTTTTTTTCCTCTCTTTTTAAAAAGTGTTTTTGGTCACTTAGAATTTCCAAAATTATTGCTCTAACGATTTTCACAACAATAAAATTTGTATTTTAACCAATGTGACAAACACATGACTCGTAATAATTTTCATTAAATAATGAAATAACTAAGTATATAATCACTTGATACTAGGGATGACATATTTTTGTCACAAAAAAAATATAGGAACGGGAGTGAGACATTTTTTTATTTCACTTGCATATACAGAACGGGACTAAAATGATCAAATCTCGTCACATCACATCTTATTGCTGACTAAGTATGAGATTTTTTTCAATTGGTGGCATGATCTCATCTCCTTTAAGACGAGATTGAGACATATTTTTATCCTAAAAAAAAAATATAAAGACGAGAATGAAACTATTTTTTATCCCACTTACATATATGAGACGGAACTGAAATTGATAAATCTCATCCTATCCCATCCCATTAACAACCCTACTTGATGCTATTCTTTAGTTTGTATTGTTGTTTAGTAATTATATTCATTGTCGTATAATATTTGATAAAATACTGGCGACTGCAGTTTCAAAGTTTAGAGGATGTCACTCTACAATTATTTGGTAAAAAATCTAAAATAAAACACCACCTAAAGCCAAAGTCACCTCAGACCTCGCACATGTTTCTTTCTAACTCAATCATTATCATATCTAGCAGCAAAGAAACCTAATCCATGAAGAAAACTACCATGAGAAATCAAAGCTCTTAATAACTTTTCGGCGCATTATGTTACTTTCAATCCATGCTGTATCCGAAAATGCTTCTTCCTAACGTTGGGGATCACCAGAAAATGAAGCTCTTGTGGCACGACAATTGCAGTCTGTTTTTGCCAAGGAAAATGCTTAGTGTAGAGAAGAACGAGAGAAAGACGAGAGAAACAATAAAGAAATGGGTAGAGAGAGAGAGAGTAAAATTCTCTCGTCTTTCTCTCGTGCTTCTCTCTCTCTAGCACTACTCTTTTGCCAAATTTCTTAATTTGTTGTTATTCATAAACCAAACCATGCAAGCTTAAAGAAGCTTTGAGTTTCAACATCAAGTGGAAACACCCAGTAAATTCAGTAAACAAGAAAAAAGAATCCAATCAGCTCTCAGCTCAAACTGGTGAACAACTTTTATATACAAAGATAAGCACAGAATTAAAAGGGCACGGAATTAATCTCAGGATCAGCTCCACACTGTAAATTTAATCATCCACAGCAATCCCATACATATTCATTCTCATTCCACAAGAGAAGAGGACACCTCTCCTATGTATTCAATTCAAATCCAGACATTATTATCGTAATCTACTTCTCTTTTGCTACTTTTCATTGATACCACCACGATAGGTCTCCAATGAAAAAAATATTCATCAAGCAACATCAAACATATAAGGTAATGGCTAATAATATCAAAATTTCATTTATGAGTATCTAATGTATAACACTCATAAATAATTTCAACATCAAATCATCTAACTTCTCTACCAGAAAATAAGTAGACCTAAAGTATAAATTTAACTAATTGTATTGTGCTACATCAGCTGCATGAATAAGAAATGGGTCAACATAATAAATAAGAATTGATTATTATGTTTACTGAAAAAAAAAAAAAATCAAATACACCATGCAAAATGAGTTGGAAGGTAGTTCCCCTGAGCAGAAGGCGGCTAAATGACCAAAGTACCAATAACTGGAATTTACTTAAAACCCAGAATTAATCAGTTTTCACCTCTGTAAAGATGTTAATTAAGTGTTAGTTCAATGATATTTCACTAGCATTTTAAAATTTTAAACAACCCCATCAAGTTTCTGTGGGCACTTATATTCTCGACCAATGTAATGGCATTATGATAAGGCTCAAGCTGCAAAACAATTTTGCAACATCTGAGGTTTTTTACAGTTAGAGAAATTGAAACCCTCAAGGTAATGACTGCTTAAACAACGTAATGGAATAATGAATAACATGTGGATAATTATTCGGCGGATTGTCCATGAAATGACTTCAAATAGACAGCACATGGAATGAAACCAAAATTATCTTTTTCTTTTAAAAAAATAAAAGAAAAAAAAAATAACACATAAATGTGAACCAAATACCTATCAACACTTGTAAGCCGTTTGAAACCTTCTACAACATCTCCCAATATCTTGCTAGTTGAGCCAAGTAGCACCCACCCAAAATCATGCTAACTTCATTAAGGCTGTCTTTTTCTTATAGTTGAAGTTGAGGTGTTAAACTTACAAGGGGAAGGGTGGTCCTGAAGTCAGGAGATTCGCTGACCTTACGAAATTAGACCCCGAGGTTGGAAAAGATGAGTCATCCAATTCGAGTATATAGATGTCTTCAATAGAAAGATATACTATACAAGAGCTTTCGCCGGTGCCGTTTCTCAAATGCAGCTATAATGTCATCAATAGACTCCTCCCATGATTCAGCTGCTTCGATCTATACATAAACCAGTAAAAGTACAGTGATGTTTTAAATGATAGACTAGTGATTATGAAAAATAACAAGAGACAGACCTCCTGGCACAGATCAAAAGTTAGTCGTCCTCCAATGGCTGCCTCCTCATGGTTATCTTTCACCTCCAAGTTGATCACCAGAACAGTTTTCATAAAAGGCTGTTCTCGAGTATTGAGATCTGCATTATATAACACAAAAATCAAACAACTATACAAGAATATGGAAATAAAAATAAGTTATTTTTAAGAAATGAGCCAACATTTATGACTCTTTAAGGAGAAAACTGCTTTACAATCTGGCTCTCTCAGCTTTCATCAAACTCATATATGAACACTGTCTCAGATGTCTAAAACTACTAAGAAAAAAGCTCTTCTGATTAATTTGAACAACAAGCTTCAAAAGTCTCCATGAAAAAGTCTACGAAAGCCAAAATAGTCATGGGATGAGTTGGAAAGCATCTTTGAAAAATTGCTGTTCCCACAAATTACTAAAAAATATTACTTATTAAACATGAGAGTTTGTAAAGGTAGACGGATTGGCAACTCTCACTGGATTCAGCAATTTTGGTGTGGTAGATATTTAAAAATGCAAAGAGCAGTAAGACAGAATTCTCAGGTATAGACTTCAGAGAAGCTTCTTCAGTTGTCACTCAAATGTAGGAATATCCTAGTTTGTTATCATGATCAAAACATGATTGGTTAGAATCAGTAAGCTCTAAATAACTTTCTTAAACTCATTCGGAATTCTTTCATGCCAAGTCAATTACATTATATAGGTCCAACTGATTGCAAAACTTCTAAGATAAATGTCAAGCTCCTACATCAATGTTGATCAAATGATAACATGAACTGCTGCCAGAATCACAGACCAAGCAACTGATAAACATTCCAGGAATATATGGTATTGTTGAGGTCAGAGATTCACTTAGAGACTGCAGGATTCACAGATGAGGAGAAGAATTCTGCAGCAGTTATGTAGAAGTGAAACTAAATGTACTTAAGTAGTTATTACAATTAAGCAACATGCTAAAAGTAGTGAGAAAATCAAAGTTACGGATCAATGCAGCGTCCATAAGTACAAAAGACACTGACACTCCAACCTCTTCTTAGTAAGACAGTCTATCCAATAAGCAGGGGCGGACAAACAGTGGTTCATTTGTTTTCTCAGCAAGCCGAGCTGAACAGAAAGCCGAATGCTTCATGCTTTCTTGAACCACTTTACAGAAATATCAACCGGTCGGTTTATAAGCTGGTTTGCAGCCAGTTATAGCTATTTTAAGTTTTGGTTGGAGTTCGAGGGAACCAACATTAGCTGACCCAAAAAGAACTGAACGTTCCACTAAAACCCAACTGTTCAGTCATTTCAGTTCTGATAATTTTTTTGCAGCTCTTGAAAGGTTCCTTTCATATAGTTTTGCAAAGAGCTAGAAGCTATAAACGAACCAATGGATATTATGGAAATGCTGCAAGAAAAGCAATGGAAAATGGAATTTTCAATCAGTTCTTTTAGATGATTGACTGAACTCATTAATTTATGCTTACTCCGAGTTAAAATGGAATTCTCAATCAGTTCTTTTAGATGATTGACCAACTCAATAATGATATGATTGCCTATTGTGTAGAGATTAAAAGAGAGCTAAATATTTCCTGGATTTAGTTATAGCTTCCATTCTGAAGAAGTCAGCTAAATTAAAAAACTTCAAGAACATCCTGCTGGATCTAGATTCAATGATCCAGCCTGGTAACCATCCCCCTGGACAGAGTTAAAAAGGACAAATGGAGTGAAGTCTTAATACACTCTTGAAAATCCTCAGGCTCAGCCTTGTTTTAGAATTATTGATTTGGCTATCTATATAAACCCCAAACCTGCTTAGCAAGTTGAGTTCAAAGTTATGGCCCACTAAACCTTACAATCCTAAGGAAACAATAAACTGTTGCTTTTTTCCAGTACTCTAGTATTCCGTCAGATATATCCCAGAGGCTTAAGTATTCTACATCTGCCATATACACTTGTAGACAAAAGACCCAAATATAATCTGGCTTTTCAATTTAAAGGACCAAAAATCAATCAATTTCACATTAGTCTGTTTTCTAAACTGACTCATGTTGTTTTCTGATCCTAACACGTAATTGTTCCCATGCTAGAGGCAAAGTATATACCTATACCTCCAAATTTGATGCTTATAACCCACCTTCGCAACCCAAAATCATAACCAATACCATTTCCCCAAAAAAACTATTGTTCCTCTAGTTCTTGGGCTAGAGAATTACTTTTGCAGTCAACTATAAACCCATTTTAATTCTTTGATTTTAAAGTTTACCACAAAACTAAGATTATTCATTATATTTTGACTTAATGATGGACAGGCCAAAAGGCACTGGGATGCGCTTCAATGAGTACGCATTACACATTACATAGATTTTTGTTCACATATTTTACTAAGAAATCTTGTTGACAAACGTCAACTAAAACAAACAACAGCAACATCAAGTACAGAAATCCATTCAGTTGATCCATACAGTGCGTTAAATTATCAATATAACCAGAGATGATGAAAAGAGAGGAAAGGAAAATTGTAAGTGTCAACCTTCAACAACAGTGTCAAAAACCTTTTCTTCAAAAGTAAAAACAATATCAAAGGAACCATCAAGAGCATTATCTTGCCAACGTTGAGGTGCTGCTTTCACACCTATATTCCTTTTAAGCATTGGCAAAATACCATTACGCTTGTACCTAGGACAATTAACTAACCAAAGTAAGTTCCATTTCTCCAATAAAATATATAATAAATTAAAAACTTGAATTGAGTTAAGGCAGAAAGAAGATACAGTTCGGGGTCTTTGCGGCGGAGATCATCAAACATCTGTTTGTAGGGAGTACCAAATTCGTAGACATTAGGTTCTCTCAGTGATGGTCCAGGGAGCTTAACGTGAGCTCCAGTACCATAGGATGAAACGTCGAAGCCATGTCTCTTGAGGAGATAATGTGCCTCCATACTTCGGTTCTGGTTGGACGAGCATACCATGGCATACCGGTATTTCATGGTGATTGCCTACTCCCAGTCTTCTTGATCCAATTCCAACTCGAGTAGAGTCTCTACAAAAAATGTTAGTACCTGCAGATTTCAACTCCTCATTAGCTTATTCCAACCGCTTGAGGAAAAAAAAATAAAAAATCAGCGGTTATACCCCTATATCACCAAGAGAAACTATCTCATCCTTAGAAATGGGAAACAAAATGGAAACCAGCCAACAAAATAATTTTAAATTAGATTTTCAAAAGTCGATTGCACACAAACTATCAGAAGAAGAAAAAAAAAAAAGACAAATTCAAGCTTAAAAACAACACCCTCTCAAGAAAAAAAAAAAAAAAAAAACAGCACAATCAGTTCCAACAATTTAAACTCAAAAACAGATTAAACTTCCACAAAAGCTACAAAAAAGAATCAAGAAATGCACTCTTTTCTCTAACAGATTTATCTTGCGCCTTTATCTACAGATTTTGTGCTTAATTACTTTTTGACAGTTCATTTACACTCTAAAAGCATACATGCCAGTGAGAAACAAAAAAAATATTAATTAGCATTTGTTTCCAGATTTTTTTAAGAAAAAAGCAATTAAATAATTTGATGTTATAATCAAATTTTTTTTATTTAGTTAGATTATTATTCCAACCATCCATTTATACATAAATGTATTAAAAACTGATTACCCAAAACCCAAATATAAGAATAAAAAACTTAAAAAAAAAGAACAAATTACTAACTCACAGTCGACGGTGACTGCTTGCGGCAGTGTGCTGGTGGCGTTCGGAGTGTGATGCGGCGGGATTTCAGCGGCGTTGTTGATTTGGTTCTCTTTGGTGCTCGACGCCACTGTTTTGGGCTTTGGGGCTATTTCGAGATTTCGACTCTGAGGAAATTGCACTAGATACACCGTGATACTTCAAAAATTATCACTACTCTCAAATCAGATTTTGCTAAAATTTTCATCAATGCCTTTTAAAAATTGATATAAAATTATTAAATTATCCTTATTTTAAAACACTTCAATTCAACTCAACCGGTATCACTTTTGCTCAACAAACATTCGAGATTTTTAATTAAATACTCTTTAATAGTTATAAAATTATTTAAATACCTTTTTTTTTATTTTCATAGATACCTTAATAAATGCATGTAAAGTCTGAAATGCCCTTAATGAATAAATCAAATTCACTCTATTTCCTTATCTTCATAGTTCTTTCACTTCTTTCGCTCAAATCTCTTCTCACCGAAATTCGTTCGAAATCTCCTAAAATCTCTCATAATTCTTACACAAATACAAGTGTGTATTCTCTTCTTTAACTCTCACTCTTTTTTTAATTAAAAAAAGGTGCATTGCCTATTAAACAATCCAATAAGGTATGTTAATGTTGTTGGGTGTTAAAATTTTTTATTTTTTTAAGAAAATTTAATTTTCCTCACATTATAATGTTTCATTTTCAATTATTTTCACCATTTTTCGTTATATGTAGAAATATATGCAATGTAGGGTGTTTAATTAGTTTTTTCAGCAATATAATTTATTTATGGCGAAAATATTTCACGTTGTGTATTCCTTTTGACATCGTGTACGTCATGTAGTCAGTTGCGTAGGTAGGGTTGGCAAAACCCCGGGCTGGGTCCGGGTATCACAATGACCGGACCCGACCTGGATGCAATAGATGCCCGAGCCAGGTTGTGCTGGGCTTTGATCCGGGTACCCGGATTTTATATTTTTTAATATTATATGTGTATATATTTTTTTAATTTTTTGGTAATTTTATAAGTTTTAAATTTATTTTAATAAAATTTGACATGAAAATATGAATTTTAAGTGTTTAAAACTTTATATATGTGTAATAAATGAGTCAAATAAATATAAATATTTAAAATAATATATATTTTATAATAATTTTTAATAAAATTCAGGTTCCGGGTTTATCAAGTGATGCCCAAGACTGGCTCGGCTACCCGGCCCACAACGCCTAGGTGCGGTTTGGGTCCGGACCGGACGGGTATTTTTGCCACCCTAAGCGTAGGTCATGTAGTCATCTAGATCGTGTGAGTAATATAGTCATGTAGATCAAGAAAGTAATATAGTCATTCGGTCGTGTAGGTCATGTAAGTAATGTAGCATTGTAGGTCGTGTAATTACTTATATATGAAATTTGATATTATTGTTTTTATTATATCAACAAATATGGTTTTGGTACGTGTGCATATTCTCTTTAATATTGAATGAATTGAACAAAATGTCGAGTGCAAGTTCAAAGGGTCTAAGGCTAAAGGGATAATGATACTATGATCGACAACATATGCCGAATTGGTGGAGAAGATAGGTCAAGTTATTAATATAGATCGGAATTTAAAATCACAGTGAAGTTCAAGCTTAAGACATCTGGTCCTATGCCACTAGTTACAATTCAAACCAATAATGATGTGGAGTTTTTCTTAGAGGAAGTAGATAGTGGAATGAAGTTTAGAAATCCACTATGCGTTACTTTTGAACGTAGATCAATTTCTACAATTCCAGTGGATAGACAACCTTCACCTCGTCCTTCATGGGTGGGGAGTCATGCTTTCTCCAGCCACGTGCCTTCATCATTTCATATTCTTAGTTTGAACACTTTACTGTTACAGATAAATCACCAATTGAGTGTTTGCCTACTATGCAACTGACTAACGAACAAGAAGCAGTTAATGAATTTGTGAATGACGCTGATTGTTTAGATAAGCTACCATTAGATGCTGATTCAGCATTAAGAGATAATGCTCCAGCTACTGTAAGTTCAAGAACCTTAAACAATGCATATGTGCTCAGAATAAATTTACTTGCTACTAGAAGTAATTTATTGTCACAGAAGTTAGTGGTGATAGTGATGTGTCGATGGTGAAAGAGGTGTTTGAGTCAAAAGAGGCATTGCAAGAAAAGCTTAAAGCACTAGCTGTGAAAAAAATGTTCAATTTAAAACCCCAAAGTCAGACAAGGACTTACTTCTTGTTGTTTGTGTAGATGACAACTGCAAATGGCGCATTCACACTAAAAAGATCACCGCCAAGCTTTATCCAAGGTAGTTGGGCAAAATTTTCGACACAAGTTTGATGGTGCTTCATCTTCTTATAAGCCTGCTGATATAAGGCAAGATTTTCAAAAGAAGTTTGGTTATTAAATAAGTTATCACAAGGTATGGAGAGCAAGGGAGTTTGCAATGGAGATGATTAGGGACACTCCAGAAGATTCATACCATTTATTACCCTCGTACATGGCAATGCTTGAAAAGAAAAATCCTGAAAGTCGAACATTCATTGAAAAAGATAGTGTGAACAACTTTAGGTATTGTTTCATGGCCATTAGAAGTTCTTTGAGAGGATTCACTTAATGTATTAGGAATGTTATTGCAGTTGATAGTACGTTCATAAAGGGCAAGTATAAAGGAACATTATTCATTGCAACATCTCTTGATGGCAACAATCAACTCTACCCTGTTACATTTTATGTAGGTGATAGTGAGAATGATGCTTCATGGGAATGGTTTTTTATGAAGTTAAGAAAGTCCATTGGCGATGTTCCTAATTTAGTATTTATTTCTGACTGCCATTGAAGCATTAAGAAAGGAGTTGATAAAGTATTTCCTGATGCAGGGTATGACATATGTACGCATCATCTAAAACGAAATGTAAATGCTCATTTTAAGGAAGTTGATGCGGGTGCTTTATTTGAATTGTCTACAAATGTATATCGGCCCATTAAATTTACTCAATATATGAATGCCATTCACAGTGTTAGTTTGAATGTACACCAATACCTTACTGATGCTGGATATGAGAAATGGGGTCGTTCTCACTTTGAGGGGAGGCATTATGGTATTATGACGACTAACATCGCAGAAAGTATGAATTATGTGTTAAAAGAGGCATGAAGCTTGACTATTTATAAGTTAATGAATTCTATCATTGACAAATTACAAGAATGGTTTGCAAAAATGCGAGAAATGGCAATGGATACATGTACTCCAATGAGTACTTGGGCTAAGAAACAGTTGAAAGGAAAATTGGAAAAATCACACACATATCTAGTAATACATACTAATTTCCATGAGTTTATAGTCAAAGATAGCGACCTTGATGGTCATGTTGACATTCTACAAAAGACTTGCAGTTGTTATGAATTTCAAATTGACCAACTTCCTTGTGAACATGTGGTAGCTGTATGTAAGCATATGCGTAACTATTCTGTTTATGATTTATGTTCTCACTATTACTCTGTCAATCCATGGGTTACAACATATGCAGAGAGCATTTATCTTGTGGGTCCACAAGAGGAATGAGATGTTTCAAAAGAAGTGCGTGCATATATGCTGTCACCACCAGTGAAAAAGCGAGAGGCAGGACGGCCACGAAATACTAGAATACCTTCTTAAGGGGAAGACATTGTGCACCGTAAATATGGTAGGTGCAGATTGCAGGGATATAAACGACTAACATGCAATACAGAAGTTCCATTTTCAGAGGAAAGTATGGCCTTAGGGCTAACCAAACTGAAAATAAATAATTGTAATACATGCAATATTAAATAATTGCATTTGTAGAATTTTAGTCTTGGACGTGTTGTGTTTGGAAAATGTTATTTGTTACATTACGAAAGAACTTAGTTTTTCTATATTCTAATTTACTGATCATGTTAATGTGAATTGTCCTCATTTTCACTAAAGAGAACGCAAACTTATGTGATTTCATTTAAAAAGCATATTTGTTTAGTCAGTTTACAAGTACTATTTTTGGGCAAGCATGTGAATATTTCCTATTTCTTGAGTTTCACCCCAATTAAGAATAATTTCAATTGTATAGCAAAATTTGATTAAAGGAAACATTTGCAATATAAATTGATCATGTTCGAATAAATTAATAAATTAATGAATTGATTATTAATGGGTTAATGTATGGTGTCATGACTTAGATGTAACAAAAATTAATGAATTGATTGTAATTTTCTAATCACTCCAATTGTACATGAAATTGAATCTACAGTTGCAGCAAGTCCACTAAATTTGCATGTCCAACATTTCGAGAAATGATTAGAATAATTAGTATATACAAATAAAGTTCACTTGATGTTTAATAAATCTCTAGATAGGGTACACTAATGAACATTGCAGTTGAAAAGATTACAACCATTATATTCTTTTTTTTTAAAGTGTTTTCTTCTTCTGCTTAAGCATAAATGTATATATAGGACTGCCTGCATATGATAATTCCATGAAATCAATTAGTCAACTACATATCAATGCGAGAAAATTGACTAGAATAAAATACACAAAAGAACACCCTTTCGATAGAAAGAACAATCTAAGTAAGGAGGTTCCACGTGGTAAAGGCATCTGCACCACACAATTTATTGTCAGGGGAACAATTTTGAGCCTAGTTAAAGTAAATGTAATGTGCATATTCTATTGACAGGAAACAGAAAATGAAATTACAGAAATGATGTTAAAAGAGATATGTTGAGTGTTAGAAAATGCATATTTGTAAAGGAGAAATCACATGTACGTTACTATTCACATGCTCGATTGCATCTGCGTTCTTGCATTGGCGCTACATAGACGGATCGATGACGTGGCATTGACTGATGAGGTGTCACTATCATGTTGGATTAAAATTCTTATGTATTGTTGATGGTGACGTGGCAGCATATCAGTGGACCAAAAATCTCGCATACGGTACATGCATCACACATGATTATTTTCAACCAAACCGCGTCACTGTTCAATCCGGGTAAAACCGTATTACTGTTCATCCGCGTGGTCAAACCGCGTACTGTTGACTGATGATGTGGCGCAATCCTGAGCGTTCAAACTGTTTTTAATCCAATGACCATGATTTACTCCATGTATCTATAAAAAGGGGGCCTCCCCCTCTAATTTGATAGCCCTGAATCTATTTTTGGGATCCATTTTCTGTAATTCCTTCTCCATTTTGCATTTTCTACGTATTTTAATAAATTCTCATTTTGCCCCTAGTTCAATTATGAGTGGCTAATTTTCTTTCAACCTTGGGTTGAAGGTGAAGTCTCAACATGTGTCATGGGTTTAATTTGGTAAATTTACTTTCTCTTCCCCTCTAATTTTTGTGGATGTTTTGACTTTTCATCGACAAATAATACTAATCTTGTCTAGTACCGCCTTGGTTTCACCGGTCCCCTAGTACAAGGTTATTATTATTTGGCGCGATAAGCCCTTAGCACCATATTGATTAGAGTGTGGTTTATGAGGTGTGGATTCCTCCCTCATGATTTAATTGGCATTAATAAGGATTATTTAGCCCATGATGCATGTTGATACGGATCTAGATACCCAAGTACGTCATCTTAATAGATTTCTCTTCAATTTATTCTCGCCATTTCAATTCCAATTTTAGAATTTATTCTCGCTATTTCAATTCCAATTTTAGGATAATCCAAATTATTTTCACCACAAATCCAACCACCCATTTACAAAATTAATTCAACACACAATTAAAATCTACTTCCTCATAGGATCGACACTCGTCACCATTAGTTTATTCTACAATAGATTCATGCGCTTGCGAGTTCAATAAAATTTGGACAACAAGATATATCACAGAAGACACACCTGGAGAAAGCCATAATTTTTTACCCCTCAATTTGGAAAAAATACCTTTCATCCTCAAAAAATTAAAGTTGTCAAAATCTCATAAAAATAACCTAGATTCATTCCGATTAAAGCCTATAAAATTTCAAAAAACAATACTTAACTATTTAGAAATAATAAAAATAAACCAAACCTTAAGAAACAACACTTAATCAATTTAAAATTTTCATGGGAAACATATCAAAGGTTACTTGAAAAATAACATTGCAATTAATTCTTTCTATTAACAGCCTAGGCTCACTGACAGTAATGGGAACATAAACTTCATTTTACTACACCAAACTATGAATTTAATTGAATTTTAAAGTTGCAGACATTTGCCTAATAAGTTCAAGAACATTGCCCATACAAACCATTTCTAATTAAAGAGAAAAACTGAAAGAAGTGAAACCAAGAACTCACCTGTTAGTTATTCTCCAAAAGTAATGACTTATCATGGAAAAGTCTTTTAGCTATTTGCTTTCGATAAATCGAGACATGTGCCTAAGTACAATAAGTTTGAATAACTTCACCTCATGCAAGTCTCTCCAAGAAACACAAAACAAACACACCGCAGTCTCCGTTGAGAATTTTAGAAAATAGTCAACCACATATTGAATAAATAACTATTACAGTATAATAAAGAATTTGGAAATGTAGTTTTGCTCACCGAGATTCTTGTTGTGGGGTATTCTTTGCATGCAAAGCTGTCCAAACTTTATTTTTTTGGGTAGTTTATGGGTGCGAATTATACCATACAACCTTCTCCAGTACAAGAGGAATGATAACAACATAAGGCAATAATTCTTTCAAAAAGGTAGATTCATTCATTAAAGAAACCTTGGAGTCATATACATAAATAGTCTCCCTTACAATGTCAACCTCAGCAAGAATCAATGACATTTAAGTGAAATGCAAGTAACGCAACCCAAGAGGGGGTGAATTAGGTTTTTAAAAATAATGCAATACGATTCGCACAATAAATCAATCTAACGCCTTAATGAAATATAGAACAATAAATTCAAACAAGCGTAAAAATAAAAGAGCAAGGGAAGAGAAAAACAAACACGCGGATTTTTACGTGGTTCGGCAATCCCCGCCTATATCCACGCCTCCAAGCCAACCAAGCTCGAGGATTTCACTATCCAAGCCTCCTAAGGCTTTAAGTTTTTACAATTGACTTCCAAGGTGTCAATGAACCTTTACAACCAAGAGATTATCTTTCCAATCTCTTCACCCCAAGTGTTTCCCACACTTACATACTCACAATTTGATAAGAAATGAAAATTACAACAAAAACTCTCTTTAAGAGTGGATATGTAACTAATAGCTCAACAATGATTCAATCAATGATGATTTGCATTTTGGAAGTTCAATATATGTTGTATGATCTTATATTTGCATGCATTCGTTCTTAAAATGAAGTTTGAGTTGAGTTTTTATAGTGAACTAGCGGCAAATTCCAGGTCTTTCAGCGGTTGCGCTTGATTATCCCCGCTCAAAGAACGATAATATTACCGTTATTTTTGAATTTGCTACAGTAACACTGTTAACTGAAATTACACTTTGGCCTAAACTTTTTATAATTATACTATGACCCAAAACGTCATAAAAATTTACAAATAGGTCTAATTTCAGAACTTCCTAAAAATAGTTGTCTTTCCCAAACTTTTTGAAATTATGATATGGCCCCAAAGATTTTATTATTTGGAACAAAGGTCCTCTTAAACATAATACCCATATTTTTCAAAGTTCTCAAAATCTTTCACTTTAGTCCAAAATATTCATAAATTATAGTATGGCCCAAAACATTTCAAATGTTTGTAAAAACGTCCAACTCCAAAATTTAATACTTTTTAAAATCAAAGATTTAAAATCTTAACATTTAAGTCCAAATTACTTAAATCCACAAAATACTTTACTTTATAAAAAACAAAACCTTTTAGTTTATGAAAAAATATTTAATTAAATTAATTTCTTGAGCTTCTTAAATACTAAATCATGCATCAATTAAATCATACCGGCTTTACAAGAATTTATCGTACTAATTTATTCGTTGAGCTCTAAACTATATTCTTGATGTCGCCGTTGTCCGTTGAGTGTCTTCAATCTTGATTTCACTTGATTCACTTGCATAAATATTATCCTTAAAAAACTAGTGAAAATGTGAAATACAATATTTATTATTTTTACTTAAGACTATGTTTGTTATCATCAAAATTACTTATGTGTAGCCTTTTAGGCTAACAATCTCCCCCTTTTTGATGATGACAAACATCTCATGTATTTTGATATTAAACTCCCCCTCAATACATGGAATATATAATTAAACATATAAATCAAATTCAAAACAAAAACTCCCCCTGAATATTTGATTTATGATAATTTGTAAGCTCCCCCTTAATATTTCACAACCATGCATAAATACTTGAAATACAAAATACGTATTACATGTCTTCATATTCAAAATACATGACTTCTCCCCCTTCATCATCAAAATTACTAGAAATTCATGCATCCAATTAACCATTAAATGATCATGAATCGTCATGCCATCAAAAGAATGCTCAAAATGCATATTATCCAAAATCATATTGTATGCTCCCCCTAAATATATGGCCAATTAAAAAATTTAACCAAAATGATATTATCCAAAAACATATCATATTTATCTCCCCCTTCATAAAAAATAGATAGATGCAATCGAAACAAGAGCATAAAAAATAATTCGATAAAGATATTACCAATTTTGTGCGAGGAAAAATTTCGGCAGAGTCTCCCCTTAAAATGAACAAATCCTTAAATATACAACATGGTGAAAAACATTTCCATATAAGCTGAAACAATTATAGCAAACAAACAACTCCATTAATTCATCAAGCAATACACATATAATCATCAATCATCAAAAGTACTATAAATCCATGCTTATACCAAAAAGAATATCTCAATGATTAATCAAGAAGCATAAAAATAAAGCATGCAATTAATCCAAAGAGTCATATTCATTCTAAGAATTCAGAAAATATCATCCAAATATAAATTATCCAAATATTAAACAACCATCATCCGTAATCCACAATTAGAACAATTATGCATATGAAAATGTAGGTGCATAATATAATAAGGAACCATGGTAATTTAAAATACCCAAAATGCACAAATTCGGTTTTGTAAAATAATAAGTGAAATGGATTATTTTAAACTGATTATATTGATCCAAGAGATGGTTTAAGATAATGGATGGTGTTGATTGGATCAAAAGTGGGCTAACAAGAGCTTAAATTGGAAGAGAAAGAAATGGGTAAGTTAGGTTCTTGATTTTGGGTTTTATGTGGAGAGATGACGAAATCAAGTTTTGAGAGTGAAAATTAAAGGAGTAATGGATGAATAATAAGTTGGATGATTGATTTTAACAAGAAAATGAGTGAAAGATGAAGAGATTTGAGAAAGAGAATGAAGAACACTATTCACGCGTGAATGGAATAAGGATGGAATGATGAAGAACAAGTGAAGAAATCATGATGGAGAAGTGTTTAATGAAGATGAAATGCATGGGTATTAGTTTGAATGGTTGATTTGGGCAGAAAATGGATGAAAAAAGAAGAAATTGGAAGTGAAAATGGATGGGTTGCTCACAGTTTTGAAGAAAAGAGAGAACATGCGCAGAAAATTCACGAAAGAGGAAGAAGAAGCAAAAAAAAATGGCCATACCCGTGACCAAGCGGCTAGCCGCTTGCGCTCGGGTTGGGGGGACATTTTCCAAGCGGTTAGCCGCTTGGACCAAGCGGCTAGCCGCCTGGTTGCTGTCCAGCAGCACCTTTGTTAGTTTCCGGCTAATTTTAATCAATTTCGTGACCATTTTGTGATCCCGAAACATCTCAAAAGCCAATTTAATGCATGATTCATGATTTTATTCATCCAAAAGATAATTAATTCAAACAAATAATCCATCCAACAAGCATACAATTATAAAGCACATAAGCATTCAAAATTTAATAAATCAAACATTACATATATCTAAAATGGTCAAACACTTCATAAACATTAACAATCATCAAGCAAACAATTTTAATAGATTCAATAACATAAATAGAGATGTTAATGCGAGAATTTCATCATCCCAAGTTCATGCCAAATTTTTGAAAATTGTTCTTCGCAAAGAGGTTTTGTAAAAATATCGGCAAGTTGTTTTTCCGTAGAGAAAAAATCTAATGCAATATCGCCTTTTTGAACATGATCTCTCAAGAAATGATGCCTAATCTCTATATGCTTGGTCCTAGAATGTTGAATGGGATTCTTTGAAAGATTTATGGCGCTAGTATTATCACACTTGATATGAATTTTTTCAAGAACAATACCATAGTCTCTAAGTGTTTGTTTCATCCAAAGTGCTTGTGCACAACAACTACCTGCGGCAATATATTCCGCCTCAGTAGTTGAGAGTACCACGGAATTTTGTTTCTTACTAAACCATGAAACAAGTGAATGACCAAGAAAATGGCAAGTTCCACTAGTACTCTTCCTATCGACCTTGTGACCAGCAAAATCGGTATCCGAATAACAAGTTAAATCTATATGAGTTCCTCTAGGATACCAAAAGCCAATATCTATGGTTCCACTTAAATAACGAAAAATTCTTTTAACAGCAAGCAAATGAGATTCCTTGGACATGATTGAAATCTTGCACACAAACATACACTAAACATGATATCGGGTCTACTTGCGGTAAAGTAAAGTAAGGATCCGATCATACCTCGATACTTTTTAATATCAACCTCTTTACCTTTTTCATCTTTATCAAGCTTGATTGTTGTACTCATTGGAGTATTTTTGGTATTTGATTCATCAATACCAAATCTCTTGAGCAAGTCTTTGACGTACTTAGCTTGGTTGATGAAGATCCCCTCATTGTTTTGTTTGATTTGAAGTCCAAGAAAATACTTCAATTCTCCCATCATACTCATCTCAAATTCCTTACTCATACAAGAGGAAAATTCTTTGCACAAAGATTCATTAGTAGAGCCAAAAATAATATCATCAACATAAATTTGAACAAGTATATCTTGATTTTTATTTTTAATAAAGAGGGTAGTATCCGCTCTTCCCATCGAAAAACCGTTATCTAACAAGAAATTTTTAAGCCTACCATACCATGCTGTAGGTGCTTGTTTTAATCCTTACAATGCTTTTGATAACTTATACACATGATTTGGAAATTTCTCATTTTTAAAACCAGGAGGTTGTTTCACATAAACTTCCTCCATAATATAACCATTTAGGAAAGCACTCTTGACATCCATTTGAAATAAAATAAAATCTTTATGACATGAAAATGCTAACAACATCCTAATGGATTCTAATCTAGCTTCAGGTTCAAATGTTCATCGAAGTCAATTCCTTCTTCTTGGTTGTATCCTTGAGCCACTAATCTAGCTTTATTTCTTACAACCATACCGGATTCATCCATTTTATTTCTAAATACCCATTTAGTGCCTATAATGGATTGATGTTCCGGTTTAGGAACCAATTCCCATACTTAATTTCTCTCAAATTGATTTAACTCCTCTTGCATTGCCATAATCCAAAACTCATCATTTTCCGCATCCGCAAAAGATTTTGGTTCAATTTGAGAAATAAATGTAGCATGCTCACATGTGTTTCTAAGTGATGATCTAGTTGTGATACCTCTTGAAGGATCACCTAAAATTAAATCCTTAGGATGAGAGGAAACATACCTCCACTCCTTGGGGAGTGTTTGAGAACTACCTTCTTGTTGCTCCAGCTCTATATTTGTTTGTTCTTCTTGTCTATCATCTTGATTTTCTTGTGGTGCATTCTCTTGATTCTCTTTTGATGATTCTTCCTGTAACTCTCCATCTGCATCATTATTAACAACTCCTTTCTCCGTAGAGGAGGGGTTAGATTCATCAAAAGCAACATGCATGGATTCTTCCACAACTAAAGTTCTTTTATTATAAACTCTATAAGCTTTGCTTGAGTTTGAATACCCGAGAAAGATGCCAACATCAGATTTTGGATCAAATTTACCAAGATTATCTTTTGTGTTTAAAATAAAAAATTTGCATCCAAAAACTTTGAAATAACCAATGTTGGGTTTTTTATCTTTCCAAAGCTCATAAAGAGTTTTATTGAGATGAGGTCTAATCAACACCTGATTTAAAACATAACAAGCGGTGTTGACGGTTTCGGCCTAAAAATATTTTGGTAATGCATTTTCATTTAACATGGTCATAGCCATTTCTTGAATAGACCTATTCTTTCGGTCAACAACTCCATTTTGTTGTGGAGTCCTAGGTGATGAAAATTGATGCTCAATGCCAAAATCATTACAAAAATTTTCAAATGCATGATTTTCAAACTCTCCACCATGATCACTTCTAATACAAGTAATAGAATAACCCTTTTCATTTTGAACCTTTTTACAGAAAATTCTAAATGCATCAATGACATCATCCTTATTAGCTAAGAATAATACCCATGTGTATCTAGAATAATCATCTACAATTACAAATGCATAAAATTTGCCACTTAAACTAGCATATCTAGACGGTCCAAACAAATTTATGTGAAGTAATTGAAGAGGTTTTAAAGTATAAATGTGATTCTTGTTTTTGAAAAAGGTTTTGATTTGTTTTCCAAATTGACATGCTTCATAAATTCTATCCTTTTGAAAACCAATTTTTGGAAGACCTTTAACTAAATCGTTTTTCGAAATTTTTGAAATTAAATCCATGCTAGCATGTCCTAGTCTTCTATGCCATAGCCAACCACCATCATGCAATGCCGAAAAACATTTATCATGAGTAGATGCACACTTTATATCAATCGTGTAAACATTGCCACATCTATTTCCCATAAACAAAATTTTCCCATCACATGCATTCTCAATAACACATCTTGATTTATCAAAAACAACTTTATAACCTTTGTCACATAGTTGACTAATGCTAATCAAATTATGTTTCAAATTTTCAACCAAGCACACATTTTCAATTAAAGTTGAAGAAATTTTACCAACATTTCCAATTCCGAGAATTTTTCCTTTTGAGTTATCTCCAAAGGATACATCTCCACCATTTTCGATTTTGGTGAAACTTAAGAACCATGCATAGTTTCCGGTCATATGCCTAGAACATCCGCTATCCAAGTACCATTTATTTTTCTTTTTCTTCAAGTCCTGCAAAGAAAATCTTATGTCTTAGGTACCCAAACCTTTTTGGGTCCTTGATCGTTAGCAACGGTTCTTTTTGGAACCCACACACATTTGACACCATTATATGCATTCCTTTTTACGGGACATCTATATTTCATGTGACCATTTTGATTACAATAATGACAAAAAATCTTATGATCATTTGTGGAGGTAGCTTTAACAAAATAATTCTTATAATACTTTTGCTTCAAGTTAGGCTAATACCCAAGTCTTCCTTTATCAAAAACACATTTTTGGGAGTTAAGCATGTTATCCAACATCTTTTGCCCATTTGTAAATTTTAGAACAACATTACTAAGTTCAATATTCTTTTTCTTGAGCATTTCATTTTCCTTTTTCAAATCATCTACATGTGACTCTAAATGCTCATGTGAAGTGCTAGATTTTTCATTTGATAATGCAACTCTATTATGCAAGGTTTTATTCTCTAATTCTAATCCTTTAATCTTCTCATTCAATGACTCATTGCATTTTTGCATGGCATCCTTTTCATTTGTAGATTCTAGCAATTTCTTTTTAAGGCATGCATTCTTTTTACCAATTTTCATCAACTCATCATGCATTTCTTTAAAAGCATCATACAATTCATCATAAATTGGATCACTTACCTCATTGAGATCATCATCATCTCCTAGTGCCATAAGTGCTAGGTTTGATACTTCTTGCGACTCATCTTCATCACTTGAATTTTTATCGCTGTCATCCCAAGTAGCAACCATAGCTTTCTTCTTGAGTTTGTTGAGAAGTGGGCATTCCGATCTTATATGGTCGAGCTTCTTGCATTCATGGCATATGATTACCTCTTTCTTCTCCTTTTGGTTTTTGAAATTTCTGAATTTTCTTCGGTCACCGGTTTTCTTGAAAATTTTTCTGAACCTCCTTGCTAGCATAGTCAACTCCTCATCATCTGGCTCGCTTTCCCCATCACTCTCATATTTGGTGACTTTGAGAGCAATGTTTTTCTTCTTTTCCTCATTTTTTCTTTCAGCTGCCAAATCTTCCTCATAAGAAATAAGAGAACCAATTAAATCATCAATAGGTAAGATATTCAAATCTTTAGCTTCCTCAATGACAGTCATTTTTTATCTCCATTCCTTAGGTAACGACCTAATGATTTTCTTAACTTTCTCGCTATTTGAAAAGGTCTTTCCTAGGACTCCTAGAGTGTTTACTATGTCTGTAAATCTAGTATACATAGAATACACACTCTCATTTTGTTCCATTCGGAACAATTCATATTGCCGAGTGTATCTACTAATTTTAGACTCTTTCACTTGATTCGTGCCTTCATAAACAACTTCAAGTTTATGCCAAATTTCATTAGCACTTTCACAACTAGACACTCTATGAAACTCTTTCTTATCGAGTGCACAAAACAAGGCAATCATGGCTTTGGAATTTAGAGAAGTTTTTCTCTTTTCCAATTCATTCCATTCCCATGAAGGTTTTGGAATGTCTTCCCCAATTTTATTTTTAGTCAAAGGCATAAATGGACCAGCACATACAACTTCCCAAATTTCATAATCTAATGCTAGTAAATAAATTCTCATCCTAGTTTTCCAATACAGGTAGTCATTTCCGTCAAAGAACGGTGGCCTAGTTGTGGATTGTCCTTTCCTAAAGGTTGAATCATTTTGGGTTGCTATGGAGATTTTACTCTAGACGGTTAAGTCCTAACAAGAGAACAAGCTCTAATACCAAATAAAATGCAAGTAACGCAACCCAAGAGGGGGTGAATTGGGTTTTTAAAAATAATGCAATACGATTCGCACAATAAATCAATCTAACGCCTTAATGAAATATAGAACAATAAATTCAAACAAGCGTAAAAATAAAAGAGCAAGGGAAGAGAAAAACAAACACGTGGATTTTTACGTGGTTCGGCAATCCCTGCCTACGTCCACGCCTCCAAGCCAACCAAGCTCGAGGATTTCACTATCCAAGCCTCCTAAGGCCTTAAGTTTTTACAATTGACTTCTAAGGTGTCAATGAACCTTTACAACCAAGAGATTACCTCTCCAATCTCTTCATCTCAAGTGTTTCCCACACTTACACACTCACAATTTGATAAGAAATGAAAATTACAATAAAAACTCTCTTTAAGAGTGGATATGCAATTAATAGCTCAACAATGATTCAATCAATGATGATTTGTATTTTGGAAGCTCAATATATATTGTATGATCTTATATTTGCGTGCATTCGTTCTTAAAATGAAGTTTGAGTTGAGTTTTTATAGTGAAAGCCCAAAAACTAGCCGTTATAGGCAAATTCCGGGGCTCAAGCGGTTAGTCGCTTGATTATCCGGCTAGCCGCTCAAGAACAGTAATATTACCGTTATTTTTTAATTTACTACAGTAACACTGTTCACTGAAATTACACTTTAGACCAAAACGTTCTATAATTATACTATGACCCAAAATGTCATAAAAATTTACAAATAGGTCCAATTTCAGAACTTCCTAAAAATAGTTGTCTTTCCCAAACTTTTTGAAATTATGATATGGCCCCAATAATTTTATTATTTCACACAAAGGTCCTCTTAAACATAATACCCATATTTTTCAAAGTTCCAAATTACTTAAATCCACAAAATACTTTACTTTATAAAAAAAAAAACCTTTTAGTTTATGAAAAAGTATTTAATTAAATTAATCTCTTGAGCTTCTTAAATGCTAAATCGTGCATCAATTAAATCATACCGACTTTACAAGAATTTATCGCACTAATTTGTTCGTTGAGCTCTAAACTATATTCTTGATGTCGCCGTTGTCCGTTTAGTGTCTTCAATCTTGATTTCACTTGATTCACTTGCATAAATATTATCCTTCAAAAACTAGTGAAAATGTGAAATACAATATTTATTATTTTTACTTAAGACACATGTTTGTTATCATCAAAATTACATTATGTGTAGCCTTTTAGGCTAATATTAAGGACATTAATTGGGACATAAACCTACAATAATTTGAGCAAACTTAAATAGGAAAATTCAAACTTTAGAGCAACACTAAGAAATAATTATAACTGTAATTGCTTATCTTGTAAACATCTCTCCATGGAATAACAAATGGGAGGTCTTCGCAATTTGCTTGTTTGAGTATCAAATCATGTTTTTTTTATCTTCATCCCGTATTGTAGTTAGATCATTCTTAAACAATTTACACTTCAACAGAAGCTTTTGCTGAAAAAGAATGAATTTTGCTAGTTGTCAGTGCACACATCTCACTATCTCATTTGTTTCTTAATATAGATTACCAAGTACCTGAAATACATTATCCATGATTGGACATCGGTGCAAATGTGATGTAGTCAGCTTGGCCAAATCATGTCATATCACATAACCAATGTCTATATGCTGTTTGTATTTAACATATGTAAATTAATATTTATAACATGAATTATTGCAATAATTTACAAGCTAATTAGAAATTAAACAATACCATGCCATTTAACCACGCGTCTGCCTCATACAAACCACGAAATAAGTTCTTTGTTGCTTCATGCATAGGCTTTATTGCTCGTTATAGTCCAAAAAGAAACATTGTTTGAAATAAAAGCAATATAAAGCTAAATAAGGAATTACGGTTCCATATTATTCTCCTTCAACCAATGCTCGAATTGGACTCGAACTGGACTTGTTGTTTTACTTCATCAACATTGACATGCCGCGGTTTTCTAAATGGGTTAGTGTATGGCTTGCGTAAAACAATTGTGTCCTTTCGAGATTGCCTTTTTCTTTCATATTTTTTTGAGATCACCTTTTTCTTTCATATTTTTTCACCTCCTGCTGTGTAGACGGAATAATTATTGGATCCTCTTTCAGTATACCAAGATTTGTGGTCAAACTTGGTTCAACAGTCGCAGGTGTGGCAATACTCAGGTCATTATCAAATGTTGTCTGAATCACCAAAAAACAAATATTATTAACATCACACAATTTTTAATGCCAAAATTTATACTTAGTTAAAAATAATAATCTACAATTTTATTGATCTGTGCACTCATCTCCCTTACATCACTCGTATTATCCTCTAATGAGTCAATTTTCTGTACCTTTGCTTCGATCTTTTTGAGACGTTTATCCAAACAATTAAACTTGTCCTCGATGAAGGAAATTAAATTATCAATGTAACCAGGACTTTTACCCTTGAAAAAAAATGCAATTGTTATTAAAAGATAAAAATGACTTGCAGTTTTTTCCTCAACATAATTTGCATGTTCATCATCCTTTTTACATTTCATGGACATAACCTCACCATCTGCATGTTTGTTAGTCTCTTTAACTTCCATGACCATAGACTCTTGCTGCATAACGCCACAACTTTTATGTTTTGAGAGTGAGGTGGTTGATTTTGTATTCTTTGAGTCAGTACAAAAATCATTTTCAAGTTAATTTTTCCAATTTGTTTGCCAAAACCACTGTAGATAAGGTTGTGATGCCTCTTTTTCATTGGTGGTATCCAACTTCTCTTCTACCTTAAACTAAGAGAAGTAAGCAAATTACTAAATGTCAAAGGGAAATTTAAAAAAATATATATTGAAGGTCTAGATTGTTTGCTATGTACCTTTTTCTTATCAAATATAGAAGAGTCAAGGACATTAGAGCTAACATGTTTAGTGATTGTCCAATTTAGGATTTTTGGATATTTGACATACTTACTTTTCGAAGCAAAAGTTTCACACACTTCATGAAAAATTTCAAGTGCCCATAACTGTGCAAGTAAAAGAACTAATTAATTTTCATATTCTTAACAATTTCTATGAAAACAATATTGACAATTTGTTACTTGAATTGCAAATGGACAACCATAAAGGTTGTATGCCTCTTTTTTCAGAGACATAGTCTGGATTTAGCCTTTCTTTATTCTATCTAATTACAATTTCATTCTTCATACTTTCTAATGTGGCCTCAAAGTAGACACGGTCCTAAAGATATTTTTTGAAATCTTCAAAGTTATCAATGTGTAGAATGCAATCCATAATTATACATTATCTATACTCTTTTCCAAGTAATACAACCTTCAAAAAGTACAACATGGCAAATTTAACCATTTTCATATCAAAGTTATCAATGTGGAGAATGAGTGTTTGTTGAGTAGAGATGAAAATTACTAACTTGTCATCGTTAGACTCAATAAAAATAATAAAAAAGAACCTTAGTGATGAATAATTTGGGATTTTTTGCAAATTATGTTTTGGGCACTTTTTGAACTTGAATAAGTTTCAATTTTGTGCCCAGTTATTGCACAAGTTGGTATTAAGGCACATGCATTCATCCGATAAGGCAATGTATTTTAAGATAGGAAAGAAAGTTTGCCGATTTTCAATGTTTGAATTTGCAGTAGTTACTGGATTGAATTGTGAAGAAATTTATAAACCTAACTTGGACATTGTCAATGATGATAGTCGTGTATGTGATGTTTTGTTGGGTAGTTGCACAAAGTTCACCAACATAACTCTAGGTCAGGCATTTGAAGCAACTAAGTCCAAGGATGATATGAAAATGGTTACATTTTTCATATTGTACTTTTGGAGGTTGTATTACTTCGAAAAGAGTATAGATCATCTATAATTATGGATCACATTCTCCACATTGATAACTTTGAAGATTTAAATAAATATCCTTAGGGCCATGTCTACTTTTAGGCCACATTAGAAAGTATGAAGAATGCAATTGCAATTAGACAGAATAAAGAAAGGCTAAATCCAGAATATGTCCCTGAAAAAAAGACATACAACCTTCATGGTTGTCCATTTGTAGTTCAGGTAACAAATTGTCAATATTGCTTTCATAGAAATTGTTAAGAATGTAAATATTAATTAGTTCTTTTACTTGCACATGTATGGGTACTTGAAAATTTTCATGAAGTGTGTGAAACTTTTGCTTCGAAAAGTAAGCATGTCCAATATCCAAGAATCTTAAATTGGACAATCACTAAACATGTTAGCTCTAATGCCTTTAACTCTTTTCAAATTTGATAAGAAAAAAGTATATAGCAAACAATCTAAACCTTTAATATCTTTCTTTTCTTTTTTTAATTTCTCTTTGACATTTAGTAATTGGCTTACTTTTTATAGCTTAAGGTAGAAGAGAAATTGGATGCCACCAATGAAAAAGAAGCATTACAACCTTATCTACAGTGGTTTTGGCAAACAAATTGGGAAAATCAACTTGAAAATGATTTTCGTATTGACTCAAAGAATACAAAATCAGCCACCCCACTCTCAAAACAAAAAAGTTGTGGCGTTGTGCAGCAAGAGTCTATGGTCATAGAAGTTAAAGAGACTAACAAACATGCAGATGGTGAGGCTATGTCCATGAAATGTAAAAAGGATTATGAACATGCAAATTATGTTGAGGAAAAAACTGCAAGTCATTTTTATCTTTTAATAACAATTGCATTTTTTTTCAAGGGTAAACGTCCTAGTTACATTGATAATTTAATTTCCTTCATCGAGGACAAGTTTAATTGTTTGGATAAATGTCTCAAAAAGATCGAAGCAAAGGTACAGAAAATTGACTCATTAGAGGATAATACGAGTGATGTGAGGGAGATGAGTGGACAGATCAATAAAATTGTAGACTTAAGGGGGTTTTTAAATTTAGCGAACTACAATTTGAAGGTTCATTAAGTTATTATTTTTAACTAAGTACAAATTTTTGCATTAAAAATTGTGTGATGTTAATAATATTTGCTTTTTGGTGATTCAGATAACATTTGATAATGACCCGAGTATTGTCACACCTGCGACTGTTAAACCAAGCTTGACCACAAATCTAGGTATACTGAAAGAGGATCTAATAATTATTCCGTCTACACAGCAGAAAGTGAAAAAATATGAAAGAAAAAGACGATCTTGAAAAGACACCGCTGTTTTACGCACGCCATACTCTAACCCATTTAGAAAACTACAGCATGTCAATGTTAATGAAGTAAAACAGCAAGTCCAATTCGAGTATTGGCTGAAGGAGGATAATATGGAACCATAATTCCCTGTTTCGCTTTATATTACTTTTATTTCAAACAATGTTTCTTTCTTGACTATAACGAGCAATAAATATTCCTCATATTTCTCGTAACTATACAGCAAAATAATATCGCGGCCTATGCATGAAGTAACTAAGAACTTATTTCATGGCTTGTATGAGGCAGACGCGTAGTTAAATGGTGGGGTATTGTTTAATTTTTAATTAGCTTGTAAATTATTGCAATAATTCATGTTATAAATATTAATTTACATATGTTGAATACAAACAACATATAGACATTGGTTATGTGATACGACATGATTTGGCCAAGCTGACTACATCACATTTGCATCGATGTGCAATCATGGACAATGTATTTCAAGTACTTGGTAATCTATATTAAGAAACAAATGAGATAGTGAGATGTGTGCACTGACAACTAGCAAAATTCATTCTTTTTCAGCAAAAGCTTCTGTTGAAGTATGAATTGTTTAAGAATTATCTAACTACAATACGAGATGGAGATGAAAAAACATGATTTGACAATCAAACAAGCAAATGGTGGAGACCTTCCATTTGCTATTCCATGGAGACATGTTTATAAGGTAAGCAATTACAGTTATAATTATTTCTTAGTGTTGCTCTAAAGTTTAAATTTTCCTATTTAAGTTTGCTCAAATTATTATAGGCTTACATGCCCCAATTAATGTCCTTGAGTGTCATTGATTCTTACTGAGGTTGACATTGTAAGAGAGACTATTTATGTATATGACTCCATGATTACTTCAATGAATAAATCTACTAAAAAATAGTGCTTGTAAAATGACTAAACAAAGAAGTTTTTAAAATGAAATCATATAAGTTTGCATTCTCTTTAGTGAAAATGAGGACAATTCACATTAACATGATCAGTAAATTAGAAAATAGAAAAACTAAGTTCTTTCGTAATGCAACAAATAACATTTTCCAAACACAACACGTCCAAGACTAAAATTCTGCAAATGCAATTATTTAATATTGCATGTATTACAATTATTTATTTTAAGTTTGGTTAGCCCTAAGGTCAAGCTCTTACTCTGAAAGTGAAATTGTTGTAGTGCATGTTAGTCAATTATGTCCCCGCAATATGCACCTACCATATTTATAGTGCCCAGTGCCTTCCCCTTCAGAAGGTATTCTAGTATTTCGTGGACGTCCTACCTCTCGCTTTTTCACTAGTGGTGACAGTATATATGCACACACTTCTTTTGAAACATCTCATTCCTCCTGTGGACCCACAAGATAAATGCTCTCTGCATATGCTGTAACCCATGAATTGATAGAGTAATAGTGAGAACATAAATCATAAACAGAATAATTATGCATATGCTTACATACAACTACCACATGTTCACAAGGAAGTTGATCAATTTGAAATTCATAGCAACTGCAAGTCTTTTGTAGAATGTCAACATGACCATCAACGTCGCCATTTTTTACTATAAACTCATGGAAATTAGTATGTATTACCGGATATGTGTGTGATTTTTCCAATTTCCCTTTCAATTGTTTCTTAGCCCAAGTACTTAGTACATGCATCCATTGTCATTTCTCGCCTTTTTGCAAACCATTCTTGCAATTTGTCAATGATAAAATCCATTAACTTATGAATAGGCAAGATTCGTGCTTCTTTTAAGATAGAATTCATATTTTCTGCGATGTTAGTCGTCATAATACCATAATGCCCCCTTCAAAGTGAATAATGTTCATTTATACTTGCCCTTCATGAACGTACCATCAACTGCAATAACAAGCCTAATACATGAAGTGAATACTCTCAAAGAACTTCCAATGGCCATGAAAAAATACTTAAAGTTATTCGCACTGTCTTTTTCAATCAGTGTTCGACTTCCAGGATTTTTCTTTTCAAGCATTGCCATGTACAAGGGTAATAAATGTTATAAATCTTCCAGAGTGCCCCTAACCATCTACATTGCAAACCCCTTTGCTTTCCGTGTCTTGTGATAACTTATTTCGTAACCAAACTCCTTTTGAAAATCTTGTCTTATATCAACGGGCTTATAGGAAGATGAAACACCATCAAACTTGTGTCGAAAATTTTGCCCAGCTACCTTGGATGAAGGTTGGCGGTGATCTTTTTCTTGTAAAATCAAGGGAGCAAGTATGAACATTGTAATACTTTCTAATTTCAAACATGTTGCAACATTTAAGTTTAGTTGTGTGACTGTGTTGAATGTTAGAAAGTGTATATTTATAAAGGAGAAGATCGTCATTTTACATTTCAAGTCTTACTAACATCCTTACTTTCATGTATTTAAGCTTATTGTGATTTAATTATGTGTGTTTTATTTTAATGAAGTATTTTATGTATTTTAGGAGCATCATGGTCATTTTACAATGAATAAGAGTCCAGACAGCAAAACGGACATCACTTTTAAACTCAGGATAGTCGAAAACCTTCAGAGGAGTATAAAAAGAAAAATAGCACTGTTCACATGTACGGTACTGCTACGTTACTGTTCACGACAATGTTCACATAGATGGATCGATGACGTGGCATTGACCGATGATGTGGCATTGACTTATGAGGTGTCACAATTCTATTGGACTAAAATTCTTATGTATTGTTGATCGGTGACGTGGCAGCATATCAGTGGACTAAAAATTGTGCGAATGGTACATGGATATACACAGGATAACTTACAACCAAACCGCATCATTGTTCAAACCGTGTGGTCAAATCTCGTACTGTTGACTGATGACGTAGCGCAATCTTGAGTGTCCGAAATGTTTTTAATCCTATGGCTATGATTTACTTAATATATCTATAAAAATGGGGCTTTCCCCCCTAATTTGGCATCTTTAAATTCATTTTTTAGTTCAATTTTTTGTAATTCCTTTTCCATCTTGTATTTTCTACATATTTTAATAAATTCTCATTTTACCCCTAGTTTAATTATGAGTAGCTAATTTTCTTTCAAGCTTGGGTTGAAGGTGAAGTTTCAACATGTGTCATGGGCTTTATTTGGTAAATTTACTTTCTCTTCCCCTCTAATTATTTTGGATGTTTTGACTTTTCGTCGATAAATAATAATAATCTTGTTCTTAGAATACCGCCGTTTCCGCAATCATTCCTTAGTACAAGTTATTATTATTTGTATGTACTGCCAATATTGATTAAAGTGTGGTTCATGAGGAGTGGAAATCCCCCTCATGATTTAATTGGCAATAATAAGGGATATTTAGCTCATATTGCATGTTGATGCAGATCCAGATACCCAAACGATTCAATTATAATGGTTACCACTTTAATTTAATTCTGCCATTCCAATTTAAATTCTAAGATAGTCTAAATCACTTTCACCGCAAATCCAACCACCCTCATAGAAAATTAATTCTACATATAATTAATTTCCACCTCCTCGTGGGATCGACACTCATCACTATGGATCTATTTTATAATAGATTCAGCTTGATAAAATTTCTGTTGTTTGCAGTTGTCATCTATACAAACAACAAGAAGTAAGTCCTTGTCTGACTTTGAGATTTTAAATTGGACTTTTGTTTTCACAACTAGTGCTTTAAGCTTTTCTTGCAATGCCTCTTTTGACTTAAACACCCCTTTCACCATCGACACATCACTATCACCACTAACTTCTATGACAATAAATTACTTCTAGTAGCAAGTAAATTTATTATGGACACATATGCATTGTTTGAGGTTCTTAAATTACACGACCTACAAGATTACATTACTTACATGACCTACACAACCTACATGACTATATTACTTACATGATAAGTGCATATTTTCTATATATTTTGCTATTAATTTCTCCAACTTTTTCTTGTTTTGGTTTTTAAGTACTCTAGTTATTTTAGTTAATTTTTAATTTAGTTATTTCATTATGTTAATTTTTGTCTTAATTTTTTATTGTATATTTTATCCTTAATTTAATATTTGCTAGTTAATTATATTATTTTATATGATAGGGAATTAATTGAAGATTATGGATAAAAATGGCATGATTAAATTGAAAATCAATTGAAAGATAAGAGAAAATAAATTTAAGAAGCCGTGGCCAACAAAAATTTGAAGATAAAAAATTGGAAGTCAATTTCCTCGAGCTTCGAATGGACATGCATTATTGGAAAATAAACGATTTACTTTGGCAATTGCACGTGCATGGATTCACTTGACCAAGTTAAAAAGATTGCATGTATGTCTTGCCAAAGCTAAAGTTCACGTGCATGGGATTAAATTATGAAGAGTAAATTGAAGAAAAAGGAAATTGTCAAAGTGGCCAGCACGTGAAAGGAAGTAAAATAAAGCCTTTTGGCTTTAGAAAATCATTGCCAATCACAAAAGCTTGTGCATGAGGACAAAAAAGGAAAACAAAAGTTCAAACCTTAATTAATAAGGTTGTTGGCTTAAGCATTATAAAAGCCAACATTTGACTTTTTAAAAAGAGAATTGGCAGCCAAGAGGGTTTGAAGAGGGAGTAGCCGCAAGAAGGTAAAACAAGGGAGAAACTGAAAGGAATTAAATTGAAACAGAGTTAGCCGCTTGAATTAATCTCTATGATTGGTTTTATCAAATCTCTTTTATTTCTAATTCAATTATGTTAGACTAGATTTTCTATTTGGTTGAGGGTGAATTCAAAACTCCAAACATGTCATATGATTAATGTTCAATTTCTAACTTTCAATTTATTTAATTGAGATTGTTTATGTTCTTCTAGAATTAATGTTTATGATTTTATTCTTCTCTTATTTGAGTGGCCAATTAGATAGGATTTGAATAATTTCTATTACTAGATTAAAATTCTTAATCCGTAATTATCATGATATTTTAATCATTAGTAGCAGGTTGGAATAAGTTATTTCAATTGGAGAACATAATCTATGTTAAATAATCTGAGCTTGTGTGTTTATTACCTAGATTAATATAATATCTTTCTCTACTCAATGCTTCCATTATCTTAAATTTAAAGAGCTTGTTTTAAATTATTTAATGATTAGAGATTAGGTGAAAAGTTTGTTTTGTCTAATGACACACTAAAGAAAGATTAAGACTAACAGGCCTTATTGTTGTCTACGGTTGATAGTTTCAATAGAAATTGATGATAGAATTGATATATTATGTGCATGTTTGGTTTTGACGAATGATCCTTTAACCAAAGTTTTCATCATTATTATTTTTTTCTCCTTTAATTAGAGTTTTTATTAAATTATTATTGGTTGTTTTAATTTCTTTATTTCTTACTATTATTTAAAAATTCATAAAACCCCCCATTTTAATTTATAATTGACATTTTCTTTAGTTAGATTAATTTATATTATTATTATTACTACTAATATTTTATTTTAAATCCTGCCTTAGAGTTGATAATAAATACAACTAGTATAGTTTTCGTGGGATCGATTCTTACTCTGTGTAGTTATTTATATTAGTAGTAAGGTTTTAAATTTGGTGCACTCTAACGACACTACCATTACACGACTTATATGACTGACTACATGACGTACACGATGTCAAAATGAATGCACGACGAGAAATATTTTCGCCATAAATAAATTATATTGCTGAAAAAACTAATTAAGCAACCTACATTGCATATATTTCTACATATAACGAAAAATGGAGAAAATAATTGAAAATGAAACATTATAATGTGAGGAAAATTTCTAAATTTTCCTAAAAAATAAAAAATTCAAAACCCAACAACATTAACATATCTTATTGGGTTGTGTTAATGAGCAATGCACCTCCTTTCATTTAGAAAAAGAGTGGGAGTTAAAGAAGTGAATACATACTTGTATTTGTGTAAGAAGTTATGAGATATTTTGAGAGATTTTAGGAGATTTTAAGAGAATTTCAGTGGGAAGAGATTTAAGTGAAAGAAGTGAAATAACTATGAAGACAATGAAGTAGAGTGAATTTGATGCATTTATTAAGAGTATTTTAGATTTTACACGCATTTGTTAGGGTATCTATAAAAAAGGAAAAGGGTATTTAAATAATTTTATAACTATTAAAGGGTATTTAATTAAAAACCCCCACTTGAGTCGGCAGAAAATCGACTCTGTAAGTTTACTGCAATTATCATTTGCCACCCCAAGGTTTAAGCTATTACCATTTAGATGGAATCCTTCCTTGAAGAGCCACTTATTACCCTCTCAGATTGTTAACACTTTTTTTTAAAAAAAAAATCTACACTCCCAAAATTTAGAAAAATAGTCACAAAAACTCTCAAATTTTTAATAAAAGTTACCAAAGCCTCTTTTTTACTAAAACACCCTTTGACTCTATAAATCCAAAAAGGAGCCTAAAATTTTATAATGAATAGAAATATGACATTAAATAAAGGTGATAATATATGCATTTTAAAATAAATTTAATATTTAAAAAATATTTTTATATTTTGCAATCTATTAGACCTGTTTTATTATATTAAAGTAACTTCTAATAAGAAATAGAAACATACATGAAAATAAATAAATAAATTAAAATTAAAATTAAAATTATTTTTTAATATTATGTGAAAATAATTTTAATATTATTAATGGGGATATATTTTGTTAATTATGAAATTTATTTAATCCAAATATTTATTTAAAATCTTTATAATAAATAAAAATATAAATTAATAAAAAAATTTTAATGATTTAAAATTTTAATATTATTTTAAATGTTAAAAATAATTTAACATTATTAGTCTACCAAACAAATTATATTATTTATATTAAATTTGTTTTAATTAAAAAAATTTAAAATCAAATTTTTAATTATTAAATTCAAAGGGTATTCTGATAAAAAATAAATTTTAGTGTCTTTTTATAAATTTTTGTGATTAATTCTCTAAATTTTGAGGGTGTAAATGCTGCTTTCCCCTTTTTTTAAGACAATATCATATAAGACTATTATAAGCCATTGAACTCAAAGCTCTTTCACATCTTACAATTCAATCTCCTTCACCAGAAAGATTGGGTAAGGAGTGTGACATTTTGTGTATAAAGAAAAATTGTTGGGTTCAAAATGTCTCTTTTTCTTTTTCTTTTTCTTTTTAGCTTTCCTTAATAGTTAATATTACAATGAGAAGTTTATCGGGATAGTGCAAAGCAGTATCGTTGGATATCTTATTGGAGTGGGATTAAATTGGCGTTGTGGAAGACGTTTACGGATCACCAACTTTGTGGCGTAAAATTCTTCACTTTATCGATACTTGCAATTAAAAATTGATTAAAATTATTTTATATCAATCTTGTTATTATATAATTTGAATTTTTACTTTTACTAATATTAGAGAAATATTTATTCTATCCACATTAGTCACAAAGATGTCTACCGGTATCTAATTATGTAATTAGAAGAAGAATTGAAATCTGTTGAAGTTGCACTGCAGGATTTGCTTCCAAAGGAAGTTCAATTGTTAAAACCAACAAAAAAAAAAAAATTAGTTTTTCCGATTATTGAATTCAATAACTCTTGTTTAATAAACAAATTGTATTCAAATATATCAAATTTTAACCCAATTTATTTAAGATTCATCACAAATTTAATTTGTGAATTTATTTTGCCACCTACTCACAATCTCATCCTCAAGAGTACCGACAAAATCCTCACAACTGGGAAAGTAATCACTGTAAGTGGAAAGATCTAAAAAAAGTCAAAATATTGAAGATAGAGACGATTTAGTGGATGATGAGATGCATTATAACCCAATCAAGACCATTTTGAGTTTTGTCCCAGCTACAGACTCCTCGAGTCTTGACAACGCATGAAACTTCGAGCCGCCACGACCAGCCGACGGTCTTGACTCGCGACACAAAGTTCCGTAATTGCGAACCAACATTTCCTCTAATCTCCCACCTAATTGGTACCAAATGAAATGACAGTTTCCATTCACCGATTTCGTGGTATTCTAATTCTTACATCTATCAGTTAAAAGAAAAAAAAAATCTTGTTAAGTTACACATCAATCTAAATCTTTATAAATAAGTTGTTGCTTATCAATCAAACAATTAAGGGGTTATCGAACAACATATTTAGGTCAAATGTAATGTAACTTAGCAACTATTTTTTTTAAAAAAATCAAATTATAAATAAATAAGAGCAAAATTGGATTCCCAATCTTTTAAATTTATTTTAAGTAAGAACATTATCTAACCATACTCAACGATATAAACAAATAGATTCTAGAGTCCGAAAATCCATATCAACAAACATATCCTAATATAAATAAGAATTAATAGTATAAATAAATTTCAATTCTCTTTAAAATTCTACAAGCTAAGAAATAAAATTTTCTAACTTAATTATTTTTCTAATTACTTCTCTTATATAAAGAGGTCGTCACTCAAAATAAAGATTATGGGGAAAAATATACAATGGAAAAACATAATATCCTCGAAATTTTTTCTCTTCATTAATTTTCTTCTCACATTAGGATCTTTACTGATAACGACCTTAACTATCTCTGATATGTTGCCTAACAATTTCATTTTCAACAATTGCAGTCTCTTACAAACCATTCTCTAAGTAAACTACTCTTTCTCAACTCTCATTGATTGGCCAAATTTTTAGAATCAACGGAATCATTCAACACCGTCTTAAAACAATTCAATTGACTGAGAAAATGCTATGGGAATGCACCAATAGTCACCTAAATTTAACTCTTCAAGTAACAGTAAGGGATAAAAGTACGTATTTACTGGACGAAGTTGGGGGAGGTTTGTCGTCTCGTCTCTATTCATGTTTCTTTTATTAAGTTCGTGATTGGCTGACTACTAAATATCTAATGTAAATTGAAAGTTTCGTAGAAAAAAAATAATAAATTAAGGACCCGTACGTTATTACTCCGTTTATAAATATCGCTACGGAATGCGAACCTTTTTCTCACAATTCAATTACCCTTCCTCTTTCTTTCTCTCTTCATTTCTTCACCTAAAAAGTTTCGCACAACAATTACCGGAATCCCAAAGAACAGGGCTATAATATTAAATTAAAATTAAAAATTTAAATAATTTTAAAAAAATTAAAAGAAGAAACGGAAATACGTAGGGGATTAAATTAAATCGAAGGGGAAATGACGGACGCCTTTTGCTCGGACTGCAAGAAGCACACGGAGGTGGTGTTCGACCACTCGGCGGGGGACACGGTGTGCTCGGAGTGCGGCCTCGTGTTGGAGTCGCACTCCATCGACGAGACCTCCGAGTGGCGTACCTTCGCCAACGAATCCGGCGACAACGACCCCGTCCGTGTCGGCGGCCCCACCAACCCGCTCCTGGCCGATGGCGGCCTCTCCACCGTCATCGCCAAGCCGAATGGAGCTTCTGGAGAATTCTTGTCGTCGTCGCTTGGTCGCTGGCAGAATCGCGGCTCGAATCCGGATCGCGGCTTGATTTTGGCTTTTAAAACAATTGCTACCATGTCTGATAGGTATGCGTAGGCGGATGGATCGAATTTTTTTATATGGATCTTGGATCGGTTATTAATTTTGTTAGGTGATTTTATGATCGTCATATTTTGAGCTAAAAGTTTGAATCTTTAGCTTATTCTGCAACTGCGAATGTTAGTTCTTTCCGTACGGAAGTGAATTTTTTTTTTTAAAAAAATAATCAGCTTAGTTTGTATACGCATGTGGGAGCTTGGAATTTGAAAATAACAGTAGGCAATGAGAAGTATTTGATTTTTTGATTGATGCAATGTTGTTCCTTTTTGCTGACGTGGTGTGGACTTTATGTTTCAGGTTAGGCCTCGTTGCAACCATTAAGGTACAATACTCATTATCTTGATAATTATGTGATCATAGATGTTTTGATACTCTCTTAAGGGTAAACTTGTAGGGCTTAACTTATTATTCATATCATTGTCAACGTTTAGTAAAGTATACATGTGAATTCAAGGATGGAGCTACAAAATTTGATCAGTGGGGATGACTATGGCTACAAAAATAATTAGTATAACGGGGACATCTAGTACTGCAATTTAAATACATTCTTATAATTGTTAGCACAGATACATAATAACTTCATTTCCTGTGATTTGTTTGGGACATAAACATACAAAACAAGGAAGCAACTTAGTATTTGTCTCATTTTGAAGATTAGTTAGGTCTGGAAATTGTATATCTCAAATGACACGAAATATTTCCTTTTGTACAAGGTTACAGAAGTTCAACGTGCAGCAGATAAATGAATAACTATAATGTTCTTGATAATAGTGATTGCAAGTAGAATATTCTAGAGTGTGTTTTTGCCTGAGGTTTGAGCTAGTTAAAGTAACTGGGTTGACTATAATATCAAAGAGGAGAGAGATTATAGCAAGCTACAACTGAAAGTGTAAAAAAGTTGGAGACATATGTGGACAAAGCATAACCTCTAACAATGGTAGTCAATATTCAACACCATTTGTATATTTGTTAACATGTCAATTGATCACCGGGCATTATTAATTATCCCAGTCCCTGTGTGTATTTAATGCACTCAAGAGAGAGACTTCTATTATCTAGTAATAGATGACATTTGATTCTGACATGACCGTCAGATGTTAATTAAAGAATCTATTAGTAAGTTTTTTTTTTAATTTATTTCTGTTATGCTTGAATCCATCTGTGCTTTCTGCAACTTAGAATCACAAATTGGTTATCGAGCTCCATCATTGGATGTAATAGTTCTATTAATGGTAATTTCAATTTTGTGGAAGGAAAATTTTCGGTTATGATAGAAAAATTTGGAAAAGAATTCAATACTCATGTTGTACCTTCACTGTTTTCCTTATGTCTGCGCATAGATTGTGTAATCATGGCAAGAGCATCGAAAATTCTTACTACGATGAGACTGAGAAGCCATGGAAATAATCTTACCATCAGTAGCATATGTGAATAATTGTGCCTATGAATGTGCCTCAATGTGTTGTAGTATCCTGTGAGCTTATTTCTTCATGCAAAACTAGTTGCCCAGATATTATCGGTGCAGACTTACTGCAGATCTTATAGATGACTGGCAAAAACAATCATATGTATGAGATGTTATGCTGTTTCATTAATGTAACCTGTCGTGTCCTTTCAGAGGTCAGAAATAAAGATATCAGAAGGCTATTGTGAAATTGAATATATATACAGAAGTGGTGAAAATAGTGTAATTGAACATCCAATCTTTTAAAAGAAATGAAAATCACCTGATGATTTTCAGTGATCTAGCTTTCATTGATTTTTTTCCTTTTTGGAAAGGATGGGTTGGGATTGGAGGAGAGTGCAAATTGCCTCCCAGCATCATATGATGTTTCCTGGAAGAAAACATTATGAAAGTGGAATAACTATTCAATAATTTCTTTTCTTCTCTGAAAGCAATGACAAAGGAAAAGAAATTTGCTATACTTTCCACTTATGTCAAAAATGTTTGATCGGTGGCTTTTTTTTCATTTCTTCCTCTTTTGAGCTTTGACATGCTTGAGATTCAAATGTTTGATCTTCTCTGATACTATCTTTCTAATTGTATTGAAGGATCGGGCAAATGAGATATATAAGAAGGTGGAAGATCAAAAGTCTAGTAGAGGCAGAAATCAAGACGCATTATTGGCTGCTTGCCTGTACATTGCTTGTCGACAAGAAGACAAGCCACGCACTGTTAAGGGTACAGCCTAAGATTCTCTTAACATCTGGATGCTTCCTCATTTATCTTTCCCTTTGTGTATGAGCTTCATTGAACCTATGGATTTCAACTAGAAATCTGCTCTGTCGCCAATGGAGCTACGAAGAAGGAAATTGGCCGAGCAAAAGAATACATTGTGAAACAGCTGGGTTTGGAGACTGGTCAGTCAGTGGAGATGGGAACTATACATGCTGGGGACTTTATGGTGGGAATTTTTTCTTTTTATCTGTCTAGAAATAAACTTTTTGGAGTAATTACTTTATTGTTTTTCATCGAAAACAATAGCATTTAATTTTGCTTGTTTCTAACTATATATTCTGGCTACTGATATCAATTTCTGATTGAATGTTTAGAGGCGCTTCTGTTCCAATTTGGGTATGAATAATCAAGCCGTTAAAGCTGCCCAAGAAGCTGTTCAGAAGTCCGAGGAGTTTGATATAAGGTATTCATAATTTGTCCTTGCATTATCACGGTAAATATAAAAGTTAAATATTGTTTTGCTTGAATAATACCAATTCCATTCAAGTTTTAAATTTTCTTTTGGATATCAGATGGTTTAGTTTTACTTTTGGTTCACAGGCTAGAATTGAATTGTCTAGAATGAATCAGATATATTTTTTGTGAAACGAAGAAGAAATTTGATTAGAAGAAGCAGCCTTAGAAGTTTATTGGATACTTAGTGTTTCTTATTTCAATGGTTTTGAGGTTTTCAAAAATTTCCTGGTGATATCTTTAGCAGTCAGGATGTTAACAAGGATTTTGATGGGATTTCTATAATAGAGAAATAATGTCAGGAGTTGTTAACGCGATTGCAAAGTACTCCCTGTTCTTGTAGTGTTGTCTCAGTTTTGTGGTTGAGCTTCTGCATGTATCTAAAATATGCCTTGATTTGCTCTTGTTATTCTCATTTACCCAAGTTAACTGGGTTGTCCCAGTTTACAGTATAGAAGATGGTTTATCTTCAGATTTTACACAAGGAAGCTTTAGTTTATTGAAAAAGGACAAGTTATTTTGACTTGTAACTCTCAGGTATTTGTGTTTCCAATATCATAAATCAATTGGCTTGCTCATCGTGATGATACTGTGTGCGTGTACTCTGGAAAGGCTCAAGGAATTAAATGATTGAGAATTTTTTTATTAAATGACTTGGCAGCCTATGATAGGTTTCATATGTCAATATTTAATGTGCCTGAACTCACTGGCACATCTTTGTACTATATGCAACATAATATATGTAGCTTCGTGGTTTATAATATTTTATGTGACTGATGTTGCTAATCCCATGTAAGGAGCCTCATCTTATAGGAAAAGAAGTTTTTCAAATTCATTAGCGAGTTTCGTATTACTATTAAATTAATTTGATAGATGCAACTGATAGTGTATCCTTTATGGTATTTGCTATATTGTTCCCTAACTTCTTAAGTTGATTGATAATTCTTTGCAGGAGGAGCCCAATATCAATTGCAGCTGCAGTTATTTATATTATAACTCAGCTTTCAGATGACAAGAAGCCGCTCAAAGGTTTGATACATTTTCATTTTAGTTGTTTAATGGGAAATTATCCTGCAATCACCTAAAGAATTTCGAAAGTACAAGTAACCACACGAGTTCCTGAAAATATCTTTGCACCAACTCAATTTTTAAGTTTATATCAACCAACCACTTTTTCGTTAACTCTGTTATTCACTGTTAAAGTTAACTCAGTTAGTCACTGTTAAATAATCAAACATAAATGACTATTTTGTCCCTGAAATGAAAAACGGTTAAAATCGTCTTTTTACTTTCTTAACTGAATCTAGAGTCAAAATAGTCTTTGTGGATTATTTAATGGTGGCTAACGGCGTTAACGGAAAAGAGGCTGATTGATATAAAAGTAGAACTTGAGGTTGTGCAGAGACATTTTGTCAGAAACTCGTCGGCTTGCACTTTCGGCTAGAGGATAATTTCCCTTTGTTTAATTTAAAGTAGATGTTTCCTAAACAATTCTAGGTGCTAACATGAGGTCAGACTGTATCTTTCAGAATTGATGGGACTGGTAATATTACTGAAAACACACGACTTGTAGTCATATAACTCTATTTGTTTCACAAGTTAATGTTTGATGTCACAACTCTAATGGTTTACTTTACGTGTCTGACCTTTCATGTCACTAGTAACATGCTCTGATTAATACCCTACTGGCACTCTGATTTATAGTGGTGTTTTTGGGTCTTCTTTGTGCATATATTTAAATGGAAGTTGCATAAATGCAGATATTTCTGTTGCAACTGGAGTTGCTGAAGGGACAATCAGAAATTCATACAAGGATCTTTATCCTCATGTCTCAAAGATAATACCAAACTGGTATGCCAAGGAAGAGGATCTTAAAAACCTTTGCAGCCCGTAAAATGTAGAGCGCATGAATAACAACACCGTGAAACAAGCATCTTGAATGGTTTGAACTGCCCTCACGTTGATGTATTCAGAACCTGTCAGCATCCTATTTACGAGGATTTTCGTAGTTATTTTCTTAACTGTTTTGTCTTTGTGCAGTTGACTGCATTGCAACCTTTAATTTATAAATATTGACAAAAAGTCAAAAAAAGTGAAGAGAGAGAGAAAGAGAGAAGGGGGAGAGAGACAGAGAGGAGCGAGCTAATACAAGTTTATTTTTCAATTTATGCTTAATTTATTTACATTGTTTTACCTAATAAAGTTTAAAATAATGATCTTGTACAGTAACCTAGGAAAGTTGGATTGCTGTTTGTAGTTCATTACCCTTTTTCAGTTTATTACTTCTACTTGTTGCGTCCTTTGTGAAATATTTTAATTTCTGTGTGTTACTCTGATAATTAAGTTGTTAGGCATAATCCTAAAGAAGCAAGTTGGGCATAGTCTATTTGATCATTTGATCCCTTACTATTCCTTTTTTGTTAGGTTTCTGCCTTTCTGGCTTCCTCTTTCTTTCTTTCTTTTTTCCCTTTTTTTTTTTCCCAATCTTGATAATATTTATAAGACAAAATTTGAGGAAAATTTAATTCTAATAATTAAGGAGATGACTTGAAACAAAAAAATAGAAATTAATTAATTAATCGTTCATGCTTTGGTGGTGGACCGTTGAGTGCTTTGTGCTTAGAATTTGAGCCCAGCATGAATCAATTCGGCCTCTCTTGTTTTGCCAGTCCAAAATTTATCAATGCGAGTCGTGCAGAGGAGTTGTTATGCGCTATGCCAGAGCGGTCCTATTTATACATCTCAGTCCTATCATAAAATCATAATCGCAATAAAATTATGTCCACAAGTTTTGGTTTCAAGCAATTGAATGCTCCATAAATCTTTAGTAAACAATGCGTGAATTGAGGCAGCGTCTAAGTTCAGTTGATTGTAACTGACAGTTGACCTAAAATTAGTTTCTTACAACTCCTAAAATTATTTGAGTGTTAACAATTAAGAGATACAAGGATAAACCCTACAGAGCTTGAACCTTCACGCATTGTATTATAGTCATCAGAATTATTACAAGAAACCAAATAAATGGAATTTTCATGTAGCTAGCAGGCTAGCAGCCGTCCCCCATTTATGCTTTTAATTTGTTTGATGCTGATTAATTTAGATCGATGATGAATTATGCATCTTGCCAACTGCGGCAGGCGAGCAAAGATGCTGAATTCAACATCACTTGCTGGTCCATTTCACATTAATCGAAATTTTAATGTTCTTGAAAACGGTCGTTAAATGTTAATCTTAATTAAGTTGAGTATTTCAATGACTCTTGAAGCAAATTTGGGGAAAAAAAAAAGAAAGAAAGAGGGGAAAAAAAATTAAAGATGCATAGTAGCAAAAAGATTTGAAGTAATACAAACAAACATTACAAAGTAGGGATACAACATTTTCGTAAATGTATGGTATGTGAAATTTCTGAATTTAATTTTAAGAGCGTAGCACTAGAAACATAAGCTCTCTGTGATGTCTGTGGCCTAGCATAAAAAAAACATTATTATTCTCGCTAATTCCATTGACTTCTATATCTTTACTCAACCAATAATTTTATATCGCTTTAGTTCTGTAGGAGCAACTACCTAGAAAGCCTGCATTTAATGATATTTTGTTTTGAATGGATAATATGTCCCCTTCATATACTTTCATTGGGTAAAGGATTTACCACCAAATTAGGGAATTGATCTGATTCTATCACTCTTCATTTTGTTTGAAGAACCCTTATTTTTTATTATGAAAGTTAAATTTTCTTTTAGATATTTAATATTCCTTAATTTTTATATATTCAGTTCACGATTCATTATTAACCAATATAAAATTTTGTTCTTAACATTAAAAAATAACCACTCGCCCTTTGGGTGAGTGGTTGAGTTGCTGCGCCCACAAAAGCATTGTGGGGGCTAAAATAAAAAAAAATAAAAAATAAAAAATAAAATATTTATAATTTTTTCTCCCTTACGAAATGCGAGTGGAGTAGAGATATCCTTCGTTTGTGAGGGTTATTTGTCTGGACATATACTTTATAGAATTTAATGTAATAATGGGGGGGTTATTTGTCTGGGCATGTACTTCATAGAATTTAATATAATAATGTAAGTTCCGGTTATGTATAACAATTGTAAATATCTGTGTAATACAATAAGTTAATGTATAATCAGTATTAAAAAAAATTAAGAAATAGATTTGATGTGCTCTAAATCTACATAAAGCTTATTTAGAAGGGTTTGAACAAGGATGGAAGAATCTAGATTTAGAGTCGGATGTAAGTGCATCCTGATCCAAATCTACATTGAAACTTTGAGATTCGGATCATCTGGATTCCCCAAAAAAAAAAAAGTGGATTCAGATGCAGTAATACCCGTGCGAATTGCGAGCAGATTTTTCAGATATTTAGATCCACAGAATACTAAATTTAAATATAATTTAAAATTCAACAAATTTACCTAATAATTAATAAAATCTAATTATAATTCAACAATCAACAAGTCAATACTTAGAATAACATACATCAACATTATAAATCCATAAATAAAAACACCATAAATTCACATAGATTTCTTTAAAACCACCACAAATATAAACACCACCACAAACCCACATAGGTCTGATTTCTTAATTTTTAATATCCGAATCCATATTTTCGAATGTACAGGTCCAAATTTTTTCAAATCCTAATTTTTTCAAACTTTTACGGATCCGGAACCAACCCAAATCAACCGCTGTGGCCCTGTCCATATCATTAAGATGGTCTGGTCAGACGCAACGGGGGCCCATGTGAACTCCCATGCGGACTCCCATAATGTTGATTTTGCATGCCCCCACATGATACTGCACTTCCCACCTACCATCCTCACAAATTAAATTTTCAGTCTATTCCTAAAGAAATTTCAAGAATCTTTTCACGACCAGTTGTTACTTGTTAGCGCACTTATCTCTCGCTCTACATAGTAATCTGATCTCAAAATTCTTAACTTATTACAGTAAGAGATAAGCTGAAAAAAATAAGTAAAATACACATTCTTATGCAATATATTTTTTCTTATAGTGTATTTAAGAGGTCTTTTAATAAAAAAATTATAAAAGCATATTTGAAAAAATACGGACATCCACGCTAGAGAAAAATTATAACTACATACATACATACATACATACATATATGTATGTATATATATGAGTACTAATCTGGTCTAGGATTATGGACTTCATATGGTTTAAGAATTTTTTCGAAATTTAATAAATTTAAAATCTTTTATTGAAACATCTTCCTCCATAAATATTTCTTAGATGGGGCTACTTGAGCCCACTGAATCGCTTTCTACACTTGATACAAAAAAATATTTATTTTAAAATTTTAAACCGTCAAAATTACTCTCTATTTTTTCACCTTTCTTTTACGGATGCATATTCTCTCTCTATCTTAACATCATGCAAACTAAATTCTCACCCACAGTCTGTGATGGACGTTGATTCTTAATCTTTCTTATTAAATTGTAATTGAATTTTCAATAAATCATTACTGCATTTCTTGAATTATTAACATAAAACTCTCATCGAGCGCAGCCTCATGCATGTCTCCGGGACCATCAGTATCTTTTAGGTAAAGGCTTACAATTCATGTCATCACAATCCATGTTCTTTTTTCAATAAGGTCAAAGAATGTCGATGTCATTTGAATCATGATTTTTCTTTTCAAAGAGTTTACGTAAAAAGAAAACGTAGTGGCTTTCATGGCCTGTCAATTTTGCTTGAAATTTAGTTTTGGATAGTGAGTTTTGTTTTGTTTGTAATTGATGATGGCCTATAGAAAACCTAAATTTATCAATTTTTGATGGACAAACATTAACATTCACTTGCAATTGAACATTGAAATAAGAACATATGTGAAACGGTGTGTACGAAACTGAGCAATAGCAAGAGAAAGAGAAAACAGGGTTCAATTAATTAGTTAATTCCATAAAAAAATACTTTAGCAAATTAATAAGAGAACATTTAAACCAAAAATGGGTATAAAAATACAATTTAATAGAATGAAATAGCCTCGCCCACATTTCTTCTCAAATAAAAATATCCTTTTTTTATTCATTTCTGATTTAGATGTCTGTAACAGCCCAAAAATTTACCCATGAAAGCACAAGAGTAAAATTGGAATGAAATCTCACATCATTTATTCTTATTAATAAACCTTAAGATAGACAATCATTATTCATACTCCAATTCAATCCTTACGTAAAACATTTGAAATAAAGTCTCCAAAGAAAAGTCTCTAATCCAAAATAAAAAATCTAGTCAAATTTAATCTTTAAACAACTCCCAAGATTCACTAAAAAAAAATCTCCATCTAAGTACCCAAGTCACATCTCTAATCAATCTACAAAATATTGGAGACGAGGGGTGAGCCGTCTACTCGGTAAGTAAATCCATGCACAATATTTTGACTTAAAACAATTTAACAAAAGCTTTCATTTTTAAGTCAATTTATAAAACAAGTTTTTAATAAATAAAGTTTTGTTATAAATAATTTTTAAAAAATGATTTAACTTAACAAAATATTGTAACAAACTAAACAAATCAGTTTCATATACTTTTCTTTCAACATAATACATACATTGAATCAAAAGTAATTGAATAGTAAAGTACATATACCATGTATGAATTTACTTACCTCGATCAGCATCAATCAACTCAATACCTCAAGAACAAACTAATGAGTTCACCCACATCCTATAATCATCATAAAAATATCATTATCAATATTATCTCTAACCTTAAACATAATCTCAATCATCCTTAAATCATAGGCACTTATACTAGTTCAATACTTATACATATTCTAGACATAAACATGAATATCTTGCACATGTTGATTTTTAATAACCTGTACACATGTCGGAAAACCATAAAAAATTACAAAGGTACTGTGAACATGCATGGCTTTGCATACAAACTTTCACAAAAATAAGCACAAGTGAAAATCAAGACAGAATATTGACCTTTCACCAAAGTAACAAAATTGTCCTGCATTGACCAAAACAGACCTTTACCACTTAGGAAATGTGGGGCTATTTGAACCCACCAAACTACTCACTAAACCCATTTACTAAATAAGCCCACCTTCACATTTTGAAATTTTAAAATTTACTCAATAAACCTAGTTAAGTACCTAATGTACCCTTATTAAACCCAATTTTTATAATAGTAGTTATTTTACTTATTAAACCTATTAAATTCATTTTAAACCCTTGATAAATATTTCACAATTTTTTATTTTGAAGAAGGGTTTTGCCTTTCACCTAAGCTTCTCCAATTGGAGGTGAGGTTCCATTGATGCTGAAGTTTGGAATTCGATCAAGAGGAGAAGTTGCGGGAAAGCTGGTGAAGACAACACACAAGAAGAAAATCTCCCCCCCCCCCCCCCTTTAGTCATAGACAATCTCAGCACTAAGCCTATCAAGTTCAAGAAGAATGCATGCATATATATCAGTTGCTCATGTGTTTTTTTGTTCTTGTATTTTCTAGACTGTAGGCCTGGGTTTCTTCCACTTCATAGGAAAAATGAGATGTATTCATATGTGTTTGATTAATGTTAAAAATTGTATGTTTATTAAGGGGTAAAAATGTTATTTTGTGCTTATAATATAATTTACATTTGTAATTATATAACATATTATGAATTTCTAATTATTTTACTAAATATTTGATTTTGTGTATTTTTGTGTGTTTATTAGGTAAAAATAATAATTTCACACAATTTGAGGCTCCAAACAAATGTACGGATGTCAAATTTGGAATCCGGAAGTCCAAGAAATTAGGTCATTGTTGAGGAGGATCCATCACTTTTGTTATAAATTTATAAGTTTTTACCACGATAAATGTGGTAATTGTAAAATCATAAATTTTTACTATATTAGGTATTGCAATTGTTAGTCGAATGTTTTGGATGTGCTTGAATGGGTTAAGTTAGATTTATCTTTTGTTAGTGGGACAAATGTATGGTTAAGATGTAATTAGCTTTATTTATTTGTGTGGTGTGGATTAATCATGTATTTGTATAAATAAAGAATGGGGAACACACCTCTCCACACATTTTCTTTTCTTATTTCCCCTCAAATTCTTCTTCTCATCTCTCTTTGTAATATATTTTCAATAAATACAATTAGTTTTATTTTCAAAAACTTTTTTTAATTACGTTTTTTTTATTTTAATAATTCCCTTTATTTCAATTATATTTAGCTAAATACTAATAGTTAGGGGAAGGTGAAACTATTAGTAAAAAAAAATGATTTAATCAAATTTTATTTTTAATTATATAAATTAAATTACTTTCTATTTAATTTTATCCATATTTTATATTTTGAAATTTAGATTTATTGTAGACAAACATGGGAGTTTGGCACGATGAATTCTTAATATCTTAGTATAAAGTATGGTAAAATGATATTTTGACTTATTGTAGACAAGTTAAGTTTTGGCACATTAAATGCTTAATCCATAATAAAATTAATGGAAAAATAATTGTAATTTATACAATTAATCTTTTGGGCAATAAAATAAAAATAAAAAGAATTTATTAAATTGTATTTATTATTAAGAATGGATCCATAACCCAAACTAATTTAATTTCATAGTTTTTCTCAAATTAAATTGCATACATTTAAATTTTATTTTCATTTTTTAGATAAACTTAAATAAACAAATTAAATCATTTCTCTGTGAATCAACTTCGGACTCACCGAGCTATAGTATAACTAGACATTCTTATACTTGGGAGTAAATTAAACATTTTTAAGTCGTGTCAGTGTTCTTGATCCAAACAATTGCCAATTTTGTTGTGTTCCTCCACAAAACCTCTTGATTGATTAGGATTTAACGAAAATATAATTCGGATTTTATGATTAGGGTTTGTTAAAATTATGTTGAATATAAAGATGGGCTCAAATAGTAAAAATTTATTTATTTTTATTATATTTTAATGTCCATAACTGTAATTTAATTTAGGGGTACTTTAATCATAAATTTTTTTTTTCAAAAGTGGTTTTAATGAGTAGTTTGGTGGGTTCAAATAGCCCCGCCCCTTAGGAAATTCATAAAATATTCTCTAGTACTCGAAATAATCTGTTTCTTTTTTTTTTCTAATTATAGAAGACACATTCAGAAAGCATATAATTAAAATCCATAATTTTTGGATGCCTGAAACTATTTTAAAAGCATTTTATTTCTAAGAACATCTAACATGTCCAGAAACTTTCAGATTTGAAGACAAAATTTCATATCTTTTATTTTACATGCCCAAAAATAGCGATTCCATTTTTTTTAAAGACGGAGGAAAGATTGAAATTTCATTATAAAATCCTAACATGGCACATAATGTTCATAGATTAGCCCAAACTGTTACATGTTTCAGCTTCTGAAATTCTGGAAAACAGTTTTGAGATCTGCAACAGCCGCATGCTATAATTTTTAATAATTTAACAATAATGAATAAAATAAAAAAATTAAATATGCAATCATACAAGACATAGTCTGTTGATACAAAAATTGCCAGATTTTTTAAAGATGTGTAACCTTACGGAAAAATTTCCCGAAGTGAGAATTGCTGTTTAAAATTAGAATTTTCCAGCACCAGTAACCCAACTTCGAAAAATCATAACAATTTGCATACTCAAGAGGATTTCAACAAAAAAACCTATCAATGGAAAGCTTAGGATGTCTAGTTCCATGATATGTAAAGTATTCATGTGATTCTAAATAAAGAAAACTATTTGAAGCAAAGAATGCAGACTGTTCATATCACCACAACATTACAAATGCACATATAATACCCAAATCATACTACAAGTAATTAAAGGCAGTCAATTATTAAAAATAAATCATATAAGTAAAAGAAATACTTAAGACCTTAAGGCAAGTACTAACCAAAGAAGTTATAAAACTTTCTTTTCCTTCTCCAAAGAGTTATGTTTCTTTCTTTCTTTCTTTTTCTAGGGTTTGTAACGGTATATAAAATAAAAGACGGCTTCCTCTTAAAAAATTTTGGTAATTAATAAATACTTTAAAAGAAATAGAAAGCAAGAAAACATGAGTTTTAAGAAAATTCATTTTTTTAATTTATTAAAGCTAATAAGCTACGTAACTTATTTTAAACAAATTGATAAGTTTTGCTTACACACAAACACTCAATATTAACTATTCTAACCAATTTAATAAGGGTAAAAGGGGAAAGCAAATAACAAGCGTTACAATGTCCATATTTTATAAAGCACTAACAAAACTCTTTTTGTAATGCGATATAAAGAGATTGTATAAGTAATGTTAAATTTCTTTACATATAATGTTGTAAAATGCTAATTCGCACTTGAAAATGATTATAGACAACTGCTAATTTACATTATAAGAAACTTACAATAACTCAAAAGTAATCACCTAATACAGGACAATAGTAGCACATGAAATAAGTGGGACTTAATGAGTAACAACATTTGAATTTAATATAACTTAGCAACACCCATGCTGTATCATGCATAATAAAGGCCTAATATAACGTGCATGGTGGACACGTGTTAATGGTGGGTAAAATTGAAATATCGACTGGCGCCAATCGGAATTGAGATTTTATGTAAACTGATTGGGCCATCGAGAAGATTCAATTGGAATTGGAAAGATCGAGGTTTCAATATGGAGACAGATTGTATCTTATCTCTGAATAGATAAAGCCTAAGGGAGCAAGCAACTTGGTTTATAGCACCAAACCGGACAAAAGGAGAAACAAAAATGTGGGCGCATGCTGTCTTCACGATTTTCCCAAATGGCATGCTGCTCCCTGCGAAGCCATGTGTGTGATTGTGAAGACAAATTACGTGGGGATATATAATACCACCACATCAAGCAGCTTCTGTCCAACCAACGGTTGACAAGTGTCCTACTTCTAGAGTTAAGTTCACTGTCTCTGTCTCAAGCTTACCTTTCACGGGAACGAAGACGAATTTTGCATGATCAAAATATGTACAGCGTAATGTTTATCTTCAATCTCTCTAAGAAGTCACAACGCAGAGACCGATTCAAGATAAAGTTTTTATTTAAAAATATTTATGGGGAGGGCCGGCAGCAAAACAACCGATAGAAATTATTGGGTGAAACAACAAAATAAAGGACACAATCGCTATTAAATAAATGTTTGTAGTTATCATCAACTCAAGTAGTAGTTGTCACTCCAAAAGATATAAATAACAAAAGATTTTAATTACGTTCCAATTCCGCTTCATTTCATCTAGTCCTACATATGTCAATGATCAATTATTGTAACAAAGGCAAGTTGCCAACTCTCTTTAGAAGTACGATTAATCAAAGTTGCTGGGAAGAAAATCAGTCATTTCATCAATATTCTATATAAATCCCTTAGAATCGATATTGATTATTCTCATGCAAAACTGGGACAACCATTAATTTTTGAACTAATTTTTAAATATGAGTTAAATCTCATGAGCATAGTATAGTTTTAGAGTCAGACTCATATAGGAGTGAGTCTACACAACCTTTTTACTTATAAGAACTCGATATGCATATGATAGAAAGAGCAGAGAAAACATATAGGTAGAGAATGACCTGGCACTTGTAGAGTTTGAAAAAATTATGGAGTTTTCATATAAAATATGAAAAATTAGTATAAAAATCTAAATTAACCTCTGCACACTTATTCTATAACTTTATATATTAGATAAAAATGTCATTTTATAGTTCCCATTAACATTAATGTGAATATAAGTCCCCGGTTAAATGAAAAAAAATAAAAATAAAAACTAGCCCCTTTACACTCAATCCATAACTTGAATATTTGACACGATGAATGATGAATCATGGGTCTGTCGATCGAGAGTCTGAAACCATTTGATGATAGCATATAGCTCGAAAATTTGCATGTGTGTATGTACCCTTTGTCACATTTAGTTTTGTTTCGGGTGTTTTCAAACTCCCTTTATTAGTTTGTAAGTTTGGAAGAAAATTTGTTACAAATTTTTATTGTTAATACGCTTAGAGAGGTATTAACATATATAATCAGGTGGAAACTGGAAAGTAAAAACAGACAAAACAAAAAAGAGATCAATAAATTTTGACAACGAAGCAATTAATTAAAGGGGAATTGCTAGCTAGTTTTACACTGTATGGAGATTAATATATACCACTTATTTTTATACTATTTTTATAATATCTAAAAATCCCATGACACAACAAATTTAATGAAAAAGAAGGGTAAATCAATTGTTTATTTATTTGATAGTTTATCTTGTAAATATTAATATATATTAATTAAAAATACTAAAAATAAAAAAGTATAAGAAAAATATCTTATATTAATTTTTAATCACACCGAAATATATATTTCTTATTTTGACTGCTTGAACTTTTTTATTTTAATTTCTATTAATATAATTTATCTAATTTATAATAAATATGAATAAAAGTATATTTAAAAATATTAGTAATGCTGTAAAATTATGCTATCAGAGAAATTATTAACTATTATGAAAACAATAAAAGAATAAGTAATACATTTTTTTTTTATTATAAAAGGGCTCATGAAGAGCTAAGGCAACACTAATCGGGAGTGTGCAATCCCATAAGCAACCTTATAAAGTAAGCCAACAATTTCAGGAGGAGGAGAAAGAAGAACACACACGCCTATAGGAGTATTTAAACTATAAGAAGCAAGGAAATCAGCAGCACAATTTGCCTCTCTATACACATGCTCTAGTTGAACGATCCAATCCCGCTCTAGTAATACATATTAATTTAAGTAAAAAGAAGCCGACAATATCTCTTAATTAAAAGACGAATTGATGATATTCTTGTAATTTTAAAGAAAGTGACGGTCCGTTGAATTGGTATCCTGTGAAATAATGTGAATCAAACTGTGATTTTATTTGTGAAAAAAAGGAAAATAAATAACCAACCCCACCGAAAATTAAAGTAAACAGCACCATAAAAAATTGACAAGCAACCAATTCTAGCTAGCTGGCATTTCTCATTTTGCACATTGTGGCTCAAAGATAATTCGTGAAGAAAGATAAGATCCGTTAAGGGGCGTTTTGCCTCAACTTTAAGGATCTTTACCATCTGTCAAACACATATAAATAGTTAATTTAGTGAGAAATTTTATCCCCTAGTCAAATATAGATACAGTACTCATTAACTTGATAATCAACATCCTCCACATTAATTACTATCATTTTAATTAGGTTCTAGATAAACACGCTTGTTTTACAGATGAAAAAATAATTTTACTTCTTAATTTATCAATTAATGAATAATCATTTGATCCAAGATACTAAACTTTATTAAAACCTACAAAAATTATTAAATTATATAATATAATAATATAATAATATTATATTAAATAAACCATATATTTTAATAACTTTTCCAAAATTTAACAAAGCCTGCGATACCGAATTGAAATACTTCTAACCAACTAATAATAAACCCAATTTCTCTTGGTTCCCATCAATTCACCACTATAATTAACCACATTGTTATTAGCCCACATCAATGTGACACATATTATCAACGACAAATAGGCATTCACGTAACTTTTATCTTTATATGAAATCAAGATTCCTATTTTCTCCTATATTAACCCTAGCTATATGTTCAAACCTCAAATTAAGAACTAAAATATCCTGATCACTTCAAAACATTTTCAAACTTCTGTCACAAATGACCAACCAAAATGGCAACATCATTAAGCAACGAGAACAAGAAGTTGTTGTGGTCATGGTGCCATTTCCAGCGCAGGGCCATCTCAACCAACTCCTCCAACTCTCCCGTCTAGTCCTCTCTTACAACATTCCGGTCCACTACGTCGGCTCCGCCGTCCATAACTGGCAGGCGCAGGTTCGCGTTCACGGGTGGGACCCCCTTGACGTATCATCAAACAACAACAACATTCATTTCCACGACTTCGAAATCCCTCCATATCCTTGTCCTCCACCAAACCCTAATGCCACATGCAAGTTCCCTTCTCACATTATACCATGTTGTGAAGCATCAAAGCATCTTCGCCATCCTCTGGCAACAGTTCTGAACACACTTTCTGCGACGGCGAGAAGAGTTGTAGTCATTCACGATTCACTAATGGCGTCTGTGATTCAAGACGTTTGTTTGATCCCCAACGCAGAGTCCTACACTTTCCACAGCGTGTCGGCTTTCACTCTTTACTTATACATATGGGAAAGAATGGGAAACCCTAATCTTAATGAGGCCGGTGGTCTGATCCCGAAAGATGTTCCTTCTTTGGAAGGTTGCTTCACCAGTGAGTTCCTTGATTCGATTGCTTCTGAATACGACCACATGAATTTCAATAGTGGCAACGTTTACAACACGAGTAGAGTCATAGAGAGTGCTTACATGGACTTGCTTGAGAAGGCAACAGTTGCTGAAACCTTTAATCACTGGGCTTTAGGACCATTCAATCCTGTGACATTACCTAATAAAGGTGGCTCAAACAGAAGGCATTTTTGCTTGGAGTGGCTTGATAAACAAGAAAAAAACTCGGTGCTTTATGTGTCTTTTGGGACAACAACAGCCATGAGTGATGAGCAAATCAAGGAGCTTGCCGTTGGATTGAAGCAAAGCAACCAAAAGTTCATATGGGTGCTCAGAGACGCTGACAGAGGAGATGTGTTCAATGGGGAAGTGAGAAGAGCTGAGCTGCCAAAAGGGTATGAAGATTCAGTCAAAGATAAGGGATTAGTAGTGAGGGACTGGGCCCCACAGCTCGAAATTTTAGCACATTGTTCAGCAGGGGGGTTTATGAGTCATTGTGGGTGGAATTCTTGCGTGGAGAGCATCACAATGGGAGTGCCTATAGTGGCTTGGCCTATGCATTCTGATCAGCCAAGAAACACAGTGCTTATAACCCAGTTGCTGAAACTTGGCATAGTTATGGCGGATTGGGCACGGCGAGATGAGATTGTGACATCAAATGTCATTGAAAATGCTGTGAAGAGATTGATGGCATCAAAGGAAGGGGACGAGATTAGAAAGAAAGCTGTTGAATTGGGTGGTAATGTTAGACGATCAATGGATGAAGGTGGAGTTTCTCGCATGGAGTTTGATTCCTTTATTGCTCATATCACTAGATAGGTTGGTGATGTGGATCAGTTACAAGTGATTTTGATTTTAATTTTCACCTATCATTTTCTGTGATCACACTTGATTGATGATAAACATGCACCCATCATTTCCTACCACTTCTCTGACAAATTCAAGTGCCACCATTAACTAAGCAAATACATTTATGGGGATAAAGAAACTTTTCATTAACATTCTTTGTAAAATTAATGGGTTGCAATTGAATTAGGTTTCTCACTTAATTTAATTTGAATTTCTCTACAGGTTGTGAGAGATATTTATTTATACGTTATGAGGGATGAGGCATCCCATTTTATTAGCTACCTAGGTTTGGACCATATATTAATGTTATAATGACTATGTCCTATCACAAAATGCATCCATCTATCATCGGTATCTCGGGACCAACCTACTTTATGCGCTATGATTATTAAACTCTCGGGTTCTTATTGGGCATTTTCAATTAAACAATAATAGTTTGGAATAAAGACAATAGGAAGGTTAATGCCTTCGTTTTTGTAACTTGTTTCTGGCCATTAGGTGTCAGCAAGGGAAAAGAAACAAACAGAAATGATAAAAAAAATTATTTTCTAATTTAAAATCTTTCACTTCTATTAAAATAAAAATCAAAATAAGAAAATAATACATTCTAATGTAGTTTACTTATCTTTTAATTTAATCGGGTCCTTAATGAAAGGGGGACTCTCTGCTATTCCATGCATGGCTACCCCAAAAAAACAAGAGGCGCGACAAACAGTAGTGTGATGATCATCAGATGGATCAAATTTGGACGTCAACTTCAAATCCTCTCGCCTCATGTGGGACCGGCTTCACGTTTTGCCATTTTGGTCAAACCCCATCCTCATAGTTTTGCATATGTAACTGCATGCGTCACCACCTCAATCTAGTTATTTTTTCCCTTTTTAATAAACTTCTAGGCATAGCAGATCCAGTTAGGTCATCTATTTATAGCAAGTAAAAATTGACTAAATTCATGTCACATGCCACATGTCTATTTCAGATTGCAAGTACAGGAGGCAGAGTAGTGCGGCGGTGTGCTGCAACCACAAAAAGACAAGAGTAGTAGTATGCCGCCATCGTTGCAAGATTGGCTTCATCCTTATAAATTATGTTAAATGCTAGAAGATTTCAACTAGAAATGTTTATTTATCAGGTATTTATAATTGGTCTTTTAATCTTTGAAGATAATGTTGATAAGCTCAGAGCTTAATAAATGATTATGACCCAAAGGATAGGTGGTCTGTGGTGGTCTGTGAAGATTTGTCAAATTTATTGTAATTACCAAATTGTCAACAATTTTCAATTCATTCTTCCATAACTGATGTCCCCTCACTTAGGACTTGAAGATAAATAACCAAAATGGGCATAGGAAGCCATAAAGGAAATCTACTAGATTGAACACTAAACGGTTCTAGTCACAACTTTATAAGGGAAGATTAACCAAATCAAACCAGAAAGCTTTTTGAATTGAATCAATAACACAGCACATATCACTTCCAAGTTTTCATCAATAGATAAGCACGACCTCGAAAACCAAAAGATGGCATAAAACAAGCTCTAGTTGTAGTGATCATGGTGCCATTTCTAACACAAAGCAATCTCAACCATCTCCCAAGACTATCATGTCTCATTTCATCTTACGCCATCCTAGTTTAGAGGCGGTTTTAAATATAGGCGAAAAAAAGCGGTCGCTTAAGGCCCTAAATTTTTAAATTACCTCATTTTTTTGGTATTTCTTTACTAATTCTCTAATTAACAAAAATTAGAAAAAATTATGTGTGGTAGTAAAACTTACTAGAAATTTTTCTAATTAATAATTATCCTAAAATTAAAAATTATGTTTAATAAAAAAATCTATATTTGGTAATCTTATTGTTAAAGAGATATAATTAATAATATTGTCTAACTATTAATTCATTCATTATTTGTTTTTCAAGAAAAATAAATAAAATTTTTACTTTTTTAGTTTCTTAAAAAAGCTTAATTATTTAACATTAGAATCTTTGATTTTTAGTATTCCTTTTAATTTTTATTAAGAACCTCATAATCTAAGAAATCATAGATGAAAATATTTCTTTCTCTCTTCTCTATAAAGAAAATTATTACATGTATTAGTTCATTAAAAAAAGAAAAAAATTAGTTTCTTTAAATATAAAGTCCATATCCATTATCTGATCATCAATTTATCATCTCGACTTTATCTGTTCTATTATTCTAAATAGTCTATTTGAAAATAATATTGTTCTCATTTATTTATTTGTTTCTTTTTATCAAAATTCTAAAGGAAGTAAATTTTAAGTTTTGTTTTCAAAATTTTTTAGGATCTTCTTAATTATTTATTAAATTCAATAACTAAAGATGAAATAAATTTTGAACTCTTTTTTATTTTTTTAAATATTGAAATTACTGAATAAAAAGGGACCTCATAAAATAAATTCTCCTAAAGGCCCCAGATACGGCCCCGTCCCAGTTCATTATGCCGGCCCTACCATCCACAATCGCGAGGTCAAGGTCCGCATGAATGGAATTGATCCACTTGACATCGACCGCATCCAGCTCCATGACTGCCCGATCCCTCCGGGTTTTTTTATTTAAATATCCTCAATTTACCCTTAAATGCCAAATTTATACCCTATTACATACATATACCTCATGAAGATAGGAAAAGTAAAAAATAACCTTAAAAAAACTAAGAATTCACATCTTTCTTCCCCCCATGGCTTCTCTTTTTCGGGCTTCTCTCACCATTCTCTATTTTTCTTCTCAACATTTCCCTCTTTATTTTCTTCTCTTCTCACCATTTTCCCTCTTTGACAATTTCCTTCTATCTCTCCATTTCATTATTTGACAGTTTCCTTACTTGACTTTAGCTCCAACACAAAGGTTTTTGATAAAAATAAACAGTTAAGAAGGTGCATTATCAAGGTATGTTTGAAATACATTCTATTTATATGGTTAGGTTTTGATTTCATTTCATTATAAGTGTACTTGCTAATGATTTATGAATTTTAGTAGTACATTATTCATTTTTTGTGCTTGCACACACACACTATTTCATAGAATGTAGGGATTTAAGACTACATTTAAGTTATGAGTGATTGAAGAATCAGTGCAGGAAGAAGTCGGGTACGAAGTCGGGTAAATCGAGAATTTAGTCGAGTAAGAATTGGAGATAAGTAAGTCGAGTATATGGTCGGGTAAGAAGTCGAATAAGAATATTAAATGAGTCGAGTAAGCATATTAAATAAGTCGAGTATATGGTCGGGTAAGAAGTCGAGTAAGAATATTAAATGAGTCGAGTAAGCATATTAAATAAGTTGAGTATTAAGGGTCAAGTAATAAGTAAAAGTCAAGGAAATTTTTTGAACAAGTCGAGTAAGATTTATGTAATTTTTAAAGAGGTCGAGTATTAAGTCAGGTAAGTTCATTGATTCGAGTATTAATATTTTTAAAGAAGTCGAGTATGGAGTCTGGTAAGTTGAGTATTCAGTCGAGTAAGAAGTGAAGACAATTGAATAAGTCGAGTATCTAGTCGAGTATAAAGTCGGGTATGAAGTCTGGTAAGTTGAGCATTTAGTCGAGTAAAAACTGAAGGCAATTGAATAAGTCGAGTATCTAGTCGAGTACAAAGTCGAGCATGAAGTCTGGTAAGTTGAGCATTCAGTCGAGTAAAAGGTAAATGCATTGAATAAGTCGAGTATTAAGTTGAGTAATGTTTTAAATAAGTCAGGTAAATGTCAAGTAAGTTTTTGAACATGTCGGGTAAGAGCTACGTAATAATGTTGAGTAAAAATTCACATAATAAAGTCAAGTAAGTGTATTGAATAAGTCAAGTATTAAGTCGAGTAAATGTCAAGAAAGTTATTTAACACATTGGGTAAGAGGCGAGTAATAATGTTCAACAAAAAGTCACTTGATCAAGTTGAATATGTCAAGTATTAAGTCGAGTAATATTTATAACAAATCAAGTAAAAGTTGAGTAATTTATTACAATTAAAGTAAAAGTTATGTAAATTTGTAAAGAAATCGAGTTAGAAGTAGGGTAAGTCGAGTATTTTGATGAGTAAAAAATGAGTTGAGTAAGTCAAGTAAGAAGTCGAGTTAGTGTGTTGAATGTCGAGTATTAAGTCGAGTAATTTTTAAAAATAAGTCAAGTAAACGTCAAGTTATGAACAAGTCGAGTAATAAGGTCGAGTAAGTCACTTAATCCATATTTTTTTTACTAAAATTTTTCTAATGATAGCAGTGTCTTCACTCGTTAATGGCAACTGTACGTGTTCCTTTATTGTATAATGGTGAATGGACTCAAGAAAATGGTGAATATAGATTTACCAGTACTCAGATACGGGGTATTAAAGTGCCACATTCAACTACACTTGAGCAACTTGTCGAAAAAGTGGCAGAAGTGATTTCTATTGACCTTTCTGAATTTGTTATTAGTATGAAGTTCAAGTTCAAAACATCGTCAGAGCCTTTGCCACCTATTGAAATTTTGAATGATTGTGATGTAAAATTTTTTTTGGAAGAAGCTAATAGCGTTCAAAAATCCTCTCTGCATCACTTATGAACGTAGGGTAAATATTATTGAGCCTAATGGCGATATAAGGGCAGAGAATAGTCCACTTGCAAGAAACCTTTCCTGGGAGGAGAGTCACTATTATCCAACCGTTGATTTATCAGCTTCCCAACTTGAAGTTGACAGAGTTAGAATAGAAGATGATAGTTTTATTCCTCATCCAACCGAGGTCCATCTTGATGTCGAAGACAGAATGGTACCGGATATTGAAGTACGAACTGTCCATCTTGATGTCGAAGACATGACACTACCGAATATTAAAGTAAGAGTTGATAGTCCACCGGTGTTGACCATAATTCAGCCACGGTGTAGTAACAACTATTTGCCGAGACTTGGTTTGTTGGCTAGTAGTAATTCAATAAGCACAAATGATTCGTTCCTTACTGTTGATAATTTAGTATCAAATGAAGTTGGTGATGATAGCGATGGATTTATGGAAAGACAACAATTTTCCTCCAAAGAGGTCTTGCAAGGCAAGCTCAATGCATATGCTATAAAAAGAAATTTTGAATATAAAACATTTAAGTCTAGTAAGAATCTACTTGTTGTCACTTGCGTGGATAAAAACTGTAAATGGAATCTTCGTGCTGTTAAGGTCAATAATTTTGGTATGTTCAAAATTAGGAAGTATTGCCATGTACATTCTTGTTCCTATGATGTCTCGAAGAAAGATCATCGCCAAGCTTCTGTGAAACTAATTGCCCAAAATATTCAGTTTAAGTATGTGGTCCATCTTCTTCATATAGGGTTGCAGACATTAGACAAGATTTTCAGCAACAATATGGTTACAATATAAGTTATCACAAAGCATGGAGAGCAAGGGAATGTGCAATGCAAATTGCTCGAGGTTCACCTGAAGAGTCTTACAAATTGCTTCCACAATATATGGCAATGCTTGAGAAAAAAAATCTTGGGACTCGAACTTTTCTTGAGGTTGATGACACAAATCATTTCAAGTACTTCTTCATGGCAATATGTAGTTCTTTAAGGGGGTTTTCTTCTTCCATTAGGTCAGTTATTGCAGTTGATGGTACATTTCTCAAAGGAAAATATAAAGGAACTATGTTCATTGCCACATGCAAGGATGGTAACAATTAGATTTATCCATTAGCTTTCGGTGTCGGTGATAGTGAGAGCGATGCATCCTGGTTGTCGTTTTTCACAAAGTTGAGGGAATCAATTGAGGAAGTTGAAAATTTAGTTTTCATTTCTGACCGCCATCCAAGTATTAAGAAATTTGTATCTACTGTGTTCCTGAATGCAAACTACGGAGTTTGTACATATTGTTGTGTAAATTTTAATGTACTCGCAAGCTCACGAATCTATTATAGAATAGACTAATGGTGACGAGTATCGATCCCACGAGGAGGTGGATTTTAATTATATGTAGAATTAATTTTGTAAATGGGTGATTGGAATTGTGGTGGAAGCGATTTAAATTATCCTAAAATTGGAATTGAAATGGCGATAATAAATTCTAAAATTGGAATTGCAATAGCGAGAATAAATTGAAGAGAAATCTATTGAAATGACGTGCTTGGGTATCTGGATCCGTATCAACATGCATCATAGGCTAAATAATCCTTATTAATGCCAATTAAATCATGATGGGGGAATCCACACCTCATGAACCACGCTCTGATCAATATGGTGTTAAGGGCTTATCATGCCAAATAATAATAACCTTGTACTAGAAAGCCGGTGTAACCAAGACGGTATCTAGACAAGATTATTATTATTTGTCGACGAAAAGTCAAATCATCCACAAAAATTAGAGGGGAAAAGAAAATAAATTTACCAAATAAAGCCCATGACACATGTTGAGACTTCACCTTCAACCCAAGCTTGAAAGAAAATTAGCCACTCATAATTGAACTAGGGGCAAAATGGAAATTTATTAAACTACGTAGAAAATACAAGATGGAGAGGGAATTATAAAAAATGGAGTCCAAAAATGGATTCAGAGCTATCAAATTAGCGGGGGAGGTCCCCTTTTTATAGATACATGGAGTAAATCATGGCCATCAGATTAAAAACATTGCAGCATTTGACGCTCGGAATTGCGCCACATCATCACCAGACAGCGGTTTGACCACGCGGATGAACAGTAACACGGTTTGACCTAGGTTGAACAGTAACGCGGTTTGGTTGAAAATAATCTTGTGTGATGCATCTACCGTACGCGAGATTTTAGTCAGATATCTTTTGCCACGTCACCATCAACAGTACATAAGAATTTTAGTCCAACAGGATTGTGACACCTCATCAGTCAATGCCACATCATCGGTCAATGCCACATCATCAGTCAATGCCACATCATCGATCCGTCTATGTGAACAGTATCATGAATAGTAATGTAGACAGTATCATACACGTGAATAGTACCGTACATGTGAATAGTGCCAATTTTCCTTTTATGCTCCTCCTAAGGTTTCGACCGTCCTGAGTTCAAAAGTGATGTCTGTTTTGCCGTATGATCTCTCCTTTATTGTGAAATGACTATAATGCCCCTAAAATACATAAAATAGTTAATTAAAATAAAACACATGTAATTAAATCACAAGAATGTTAAATACATAAAAGTAAGGGTTGTTAGTAAGACTTGAAATGTAAAATGACTGTTTTCTCCTTTATAAATATGTATTTTCTAACACTCAACACACCCCCAACCAGCTTATTGTTAGTCCCTAGCAAATAAAGTGAAAACAAAATTTAAATTCAAAATGATTTTTTTTTTTTAGAAACACTTGTGTTTATTCAATCAGATTAATGATAACAATTAAATAAAAGTATAAGCATTATCTCCAGTCTAAAGCAACATCACACCCACATCAACCATCCACATGAATCAGCCCAGTAGACTTTGTTATAGCTACTTTCAAGAATGACATGTCAAACCCCAATATCTCACTAGAAGTAGTGACACAAAGAAATTAAATCCAATAAAAATAGTCACTCCAATGAATGGTAATTAAGAGAAAATAATAAAGAAGTGATATCACATGCTCTCACTAAAATGAAATAAATATGCCCTCAACTTAGAAATAATACGATCTCAAGTCAAATGAAAAAATATTAGTCAACCCAATTTATTTATTTATTTATTTTTTATATGCACCACTACATCTTTTTAGCCCATATAACTAACTTCTACTTCAGACTATAGTTCCCTAAAATCAAGAAGGACTTTTATTATGACGTAACGTAAGTTAGGGACATGGCTAACAAAGAAGGAAAATAAGGAAAACAAAGTGTATGTTTGAGAAACATGCAGAGATTTTTTTTTTGGAAGTTGCAAGGTGGATTTCACCTATTATTGTTATTTTTATTCTTTTGAAACAACAACTTTTGTTTTGTTTTTTTTTTCTTTTTTTTTTTGCTTTTATTTGGCATAACTTCACTGAACAAAATAATTATTTATATTTTCTCAAACATAAATAGGTGATGGAACTTATAAGACATCAGGTAATACTCCAAATCGGAGTGAGTCAAGATGATAAGTTGACAAAGAAAATGTTTTTTTTTAAAGGCTCAAAAGGGTTAATTATGGATATTTAGTAAAAGGGATGGCTAGAAAGGGTCAAACGGATCAAAGATGACCTTTCCATCGTCTTTTAGGGCTCTAAATAATCATCCATATCTACTAGTTAGATGGGCCTCCCAATGTAGCAACACACATTTTTTTTTCTTTTTTTTATTTTATAATTTTTTTTTAGGGTTAACTCAAAAGAAATCTAGAGATCGTGTATAAAATAATAAACTACTAAGCTGTATAGAGAATGGACAATAGGGTTACTCTCCAAGAAAATGATAGGCTCAACAACTCACTTGGCACTTATTTATGACATGTTCATTCCTTCAAGCAACTCATATTTGTCTCCGACATCAACATGTAAAGTAGCAAACATAGCGTAACATCACTTAAGACCAAAGATAATACAAATACTAAAATTTGAAATTAATCATGTCATCCAATGTTAAAACAAATCACAATTTTTTTTTAAAAAAACAACATTCTATTCCCCAATCTATTCTAAGCATGAAAGGAAAATATGCATGCAGAAATGTGAAAATGATGCATAAAAACTAATTAGAAAAGTTACACGTAAAATGATAGAAAACGAAAATGGTTTTTTTTTTAACTTAGAAGATGCGTTTCTAGAGGCACTACACTCCATATTCAGCCATCTTCGACTCAAAAATTTGAAAATATATATTTATAAGGAGAAATTAAAAAGAAGAAAAATGAACATCAAAACATAATAAAGAAAAAGAAAATGTCTGAATTTTTTTTTTAAACGATGAAGTTGCGTTTTTAGAGTTACTACACTCCATATTCAGCCATCTTCAACACAAAAAGTTAGCAACAGTTAGTTTCTACAACAAAAAATTAGTAAAAACTTAACCAAAATTCCACAATTGTCGACTATTCCCTCCCCCCAACCAGAACGAAACATTGTCCTCAATGTTTGAAAGGAAAGAAGTAGAGTTTAGAAGACATCACCTGGGTGGTGCAACACAGAAGAAAATATTTACAGACGAAGAGTTAAATCTAATTTGTACTTCTTAGTACCGCTACTGTTATCATCATTATTTAGACGCTCCAATACAAAGGTCCAAGAGTCTGGCTCCGGTCTATAAGCTTGTAACATATCAAATAGTTTTTTATTGCATTAGAGGGAATGAAATAGTTTTTTATTGCATGGTTAAGAAATGCGATAAAGCCATCATAAAAGTTATTGACATTTAACAAACCGATGAGTTTCTGGTGGATATGCAGATGGGCCCAAGATGCTAGTGTGATAAGTGCCTCCAGTGTTGCAAGATCTCCTGGAAGGAAAATAAAGCATCAGCATGATTAAGCATTTCAGTTATTCTTTCTTACATACCTGAGACGACTAACTCTTCTCCAGTCGATGAGTCAGACAAACTGCCCAATGGTTTTAGGACTCTTGGGATGATGCATAACACTTGACTTCCTATGATAAAAGCTGCTTCTGAGACCATTTTTGATAACCCTCGGTTACCTCCTCCATACACCAAGTGTAATTTTCTCGCTGCTATGCTTCGATCAAGATCTATGGCTGCCTCCACAAACTCTTTATGTTTGCCATAGTTAAATTCAGAAAACACACAAATGTTCTTGAATTGTCTATTGGGAGTGGCTGCCATTGTGATACTTCTCAAAAATAATTTGTGAGTGCTTGACAAAAAAGAAATCACATTTAAGAATCTTGGTGATGATCAGTTAGATCACAAACCGTATGTAAAAAACGTGTCACATGATTATCGAAATACGTGTAAAGCACATGGCTTGAGAGTAAAAAATGAAATAGTAAAAAGGAAAAAGTAAACAGTAATAAAATTATTAAAGACAATAATGCAAACAATAAAACAACAGTGAAATAAAATAACAGTAAAGTAAAAGGATATTTACAGGTAGTTGCGACTGTGGCTCACATCTTCCTCTGGTTTTACGTCTAGAAACGGCTTGAACGCCCTCTATGGGTCGATGATAGGCTTCCTATCCAGTTTTCTTATAAACTGGCAAATATGGTCGTTTATAGTCAGATTCCCGAGACTATATCGTGCATGCTCTTTCTGGAATAATGGTCATAACTGGAGAATCGCTCTTTGTACATATCCACTAGGATGCGTTTCAAGAGACAGAAGGATATCATCCAATGACTCCTTATTCAAGTCATCCCTAATGAATTGAATCTTATCTTCCCTGTTATCAGACACCATTCCTAAAGAATATGAGTTTTTATCGCAACTCATTCTGGCACACTTATGACAAGCAATAGAAATTCTTCGAGCTTGTCGTTTTCTTGCATAATTTCCTTTACCACAACCAGGCATGTATGCAATAAATTTTGGAGGTAACTCACCTGCCAATCGTACTTTAGCCTCGATTAACCAACGGATGTCAGCAGGTATGTTATTCCTCATGAGTAATCGCATGCGTTCGGACCGAGCTTTATAGATCGTAAGGAGTGCATTCTGAGAAAGTAAAGTGAATCGCTTGTGAAGCTTTGCTAGAATCTCGTTTCTGTCCATACTTTCGCCTCAGAATATCAGTTATTATGGGAAACTGAAGTACTCGACTTGATTGTCACGGAGTACCGTTATCCGCCACTTAACCGGGGTAACAAACTAAAGCACACAAATAGAAAAATAAATTAAAACACACAAAGAAAATTAAAATCGTCCTCTTATTGAATTTACCTCAAGCTCCAACTGGATGTCGTAAACACTTCTCTCAATGTCTCTGAGTTATCTTTCTAAACCCTCAACATAGGCTACTAACTTTGGTGGTTATAGAGCCCAAATACGATGTGTTTTACAAAATTGAATCTGCCTTTTGGGATGAGTTTTGACACGTTGAAGTGGTTTAAGAATGTTCAGGAGGAACGGTCTAAGTAAGGTATTCATGATTAAAAATGATACGAGAAAACTTAATAGTTAAACAAACACACTTATGTAAAAATAATTTCAATTAGCAAAAGAATAATATAAAGAAAGAAAGAAAAATCAAATCAACGAAAAGAAAAAAAATCAATTCCAATCTGGTGGGTCACTCAAATTTATTTCGGTGTCTTCTCCATGTGGTTGGTATTCTAGATATGGCTTTAATCGTTGACCATTAACTTTAAATGTAACACCGTTCTTTGGGTCTTTAATTTCAATTGCCCCATTTGGAAAAACAGTATGAACAATAAAGGGACCAGACCATCGAGAGCGTAACTTACCTGGGAATAGGTGCAAGCGAGAATTGAATAAAAGCATTTTCTGACCTGGAGTGAAAGATTTTCTCATAATTTGCTTGTCATGAAAGACTTTCATTCGTTGCTTGTACATCTTGGCATTTTCGTATGCGTTAGTGTGAATTTCTTCAAGTTCTGCCAGTTGTAATCTTCTTTCTCAGCTGCCTTGCTGCATGTCAAAGTTGAATTTCTTGATGGCCCAATAGGCACGATGCTCGAGTTCCACAGGTAGGTGGCAAGCTTTTCCATACACTAGCCTGTAGGGTGACATCCCAATCGGGGTCTTGAAAGCCGTTCTGTATGCCCATAATGCATCATCAAGTCTTAATGACCAATCTTTCCTATCTGGCCTCACCATTTTTTCTAATATGTGCTTTATTTCTTGATTGGATATCTCAACTTGGCCACTGGTTTGCGGATGATACGGAGTCGCCACTTTGTGTGTGATTGAATACTTTTTCAAAAGAGCTTTGAATGCTTTATTACAAAAGTGGGCACCACCATCACTGATTATTGCTCGAGGGAATCCAAAGCGTGAAACAATATTGCTTTTCAAAAATCCTATCACCACCTTGTGATCATTAGTTCTGCATGGAATTGCTTTTACCTATTTTGATACATAGTCAACAACAACCAATATTTTTTTATGGCCAAAAGAAGGGGGAAAGGGTCCCATGAAGTCGATACCCCATACGTCAAAAATCTCAACCACTAAAATTGGATTTAGTGGCATCATGTTCCTTCGTGTAATGCTTCCCATTCGTTGACACCTATCACATGAAGAGCGAGTAAAGTGTAAGCATCTCAAATATAGATGGCCAATAGAAACCACATTGTAAAACTTTAGGCTTTTTATTAGCGAAATGGCCTCATTGAAGCTTGTTCAAATGGCGTGAGGATGAAAGGATATTCTGAATTTCACTTTCTGGGACACATCGTCTAATAATTGGGTCTGCACAATACTTGAACAAATATGAGTCATCCCAAAAGAAATTCTTTATCTCTACAAAGAATTTAGCCTTGTCTTGCTTGGTCCAATGCTCTGGAAGTTGACTTGTAACAAGATAATTCACGATGTCAGCATACCATGGTAATACTTCCACACTCATTAATTTTTCATCTGGGAATGACTCATTTAATGGTAATAGCTCTGTAATTGTGTCAAAATGGAGACAAGAGAGATGGTCCGCCACGACGTTTTCTGTGCCTTTCTTATCTTTGAATTCCAAGTCAAATTCCTGCAAAAGTAACACCCAACGAATTAGTCTAGTTTTTACATCTTTCTTTATGAGAAGATATTAAAGAGCAGCATGATCTGTGAATATAATTATTTTACAACCAATGAGATAATATCGAAATTTTTCCAATGCAAACACTACTGCTAGCATTTCTTTTTCAGTAGTTGAATAGTTCAAATGTGCATCATTCAATGTCATACTAGCATAGTAAATAACATGAGGAATTCGATCAACTCTTTGTCCTAATACTGCTCTTACTGCATAATCAGATGCATCACACATGAGCTCAAATGGTAAGCTCCAGTTCGGGGGCTGAATGATGGGTGATGATGTCAACAAATGCTTTAATTTTTCAAATGCCACAAGACATGAATCATCAAAGATAAAAGGTACATTCTTAGCAAGTAAATTGCATAAGGGTCTAGAAACTTTGCTAAAATCTTTAATGAAACGTCTATAGAAACCATCATGCCCAAGGAAAGATCTTACTTCTCTGACTGTTTTGGGTGGAGGAAGATTAGAAATGAGATCCACCTTGGTTTTTTCAACCTCAATCCCTTTGCTCGAAATGATGTGACCGAGAACAATACCTTATTTTACCATGAAAATTTAAGATCAAATTCTTCTCGATATATCTCTACAGAACTAGTGTTAGATGATGTAAACATTGATCAAACGAGTCACCAAAGACAGAAAAGTCATCCATAAAGACTTCAAGAAATCGTTCAACCATATCAGAAAAAATGCTTAGCATGCATCGTTGAAATGTAGCAGGTGCATTGCATAATCCAAATGGCATCCTCCTATATACAAAAGTGCCAAAAGGGCAAGTGAAAGTGATTTTTTCTTGATCTTTTGGTACTATGGGAATCTGATTATATCTTAACTAGCCATCTAGAAAGCAATAAAATTCATGGCCTGCTAATCTATCAAGCATTTGATCAATAAATGGTAAAGGAAAATGGTGTTTACATGTGACAGAATTCAATTTTCTATAATCAATGCATACACCCCATCCTGTAGTTACTCTAGTTGGTATCAATTCATTATCAGCATTGGTAACTACTGTGACCCCTGACTTTTTATGGATAACTTATACATGACTGACCCATGAACTATCAGAAATTGGGTAAATGATACTTGCGTCTAATAACTTAAGGACTTCAGTTCTAACAACTTATTTCATATTAGGATTTAACCGACGTTGCATTTCCCTAGTAGATTTAGTATTTTCATCAAGATGAATGTAATGCATGCAGTCTACTGGGTTTATACCTTTAATGTTTGCTATGGTCCATCCTAATGCTCCTTTGTGCTTTTTTAAAACATCCAACAACTTACCTTTTTGTTCGTCATTTAGGGATGATGAGATGATTACTGGTAGAGTACTTTCTTCTCCCAAAAATGCATATTCCAATGTGTTGGGCAATGGTTTGAGCTCGAGTTTCGGTGGTGATTCTGATGATGGAATGAGTTTCTTCTCTGATGGTGCTAGTTGTTCAACTCTTGACTTCCATTTATTAGTGTCCATAGATGGTGCTGAGTCAAGTAGAGCGTTGACTTCATTGACTGATCTGTCAATATCAAAATCCAAACCAAAGTGAGTTAAACATGTTTGTAAAGGATCATCACTAAGGTTTGAAAGAAAAGTATTATCAACTATTGTTTCTATTAAATCCACATCAACAATTCCATCATCTGCACTGTAAGGTTGTTTGGCAATATTGAAAATGTTTAGCTCTATAGTCATGTTGCCGAAGGACAACTGCATATTTTCAGTCCTGCATTGGATGTGAGCATCCGCAGTTGCCAAGAAAGGTCGGCCTAGAATAATGGGGATGTGCTTCCTCGAATCCTGTATTGGTTGAGTGTCAATTACAATGAAATCAACAGGAAAATAAAACTTGTCTACCTGGATAAGTATGTCCTCCACAATACCACGAGGTATTTTCGTGGATCGATCAAGTTGGGTGTAATTCTCCAAGTCTAAGTTTCAAAAATACTGAGTAAGGCAACAGATTTACACTAGCTCCTAAATCCAACAAAGCATTCTCAATTGTGTGGTTCCCTATGCTACATGAGATAGTGGGGGAGCCTGGGTCTTTGCATTTTAGAGAAATTTTGTGTTGGAGTATAGAACTAACATTTAAAAATGTCTTCTTTTGAACATGAATGTTTATCTTTCTAGTACAAAGGTCTTTAAGAAACTTGGCATAAGATAGAACTTACTTTATAGCATCAAGTAAAGAGATGTTAACACTTACCTGTTTGAAGATTTCAAGAATCTCACCTGTGGATTTTTCCTTCGTTGCCTTCGCTAACCTCTGAGGAAATGGAGCTTTCGGAACGTATTCTCGTGGGTTGGTTTCTTCTTTCTCCTCTGGTGGTGAATCTTCAACATTCACAGGTACAATTTGATTTCTTTTGTCACCGGCATTTCCACTTTGTTGTCGACTTCTTTTCCTTTTCGCAAGATTATGACTGCTTTGACCTCTCCATGCTGCTGTGGTGAACTGGTACTTGCTTCATGCACTCCTTTAGGATTAGGCACTGGTTGACTTGGAAACTTGCCTTTCTCAACAGTAATTGCCAATGTCTGAACTGAAGAAACAAGTTGTCCTACCATTTTCTCGAGGCTTGAAACTGATTGAGCTTGTGAGTTGAAGCCTGCTCTCAACTCATTTCGTAGTCCATCAATCGTGCGGTTTTGTTGCTCAATCGTGGAGTGAGTAACATTCTTGAAATTCTAGAATGCATCCTCCCATGGTCTGGGTTGAGGAATTGGTGGAGCTGGAGCTGCTGATCCATTCTGTTGGAATCCTTGAGACCATAAAAAATTGGGGTGGCCTCTCCATCCAGGGTTATATGTGTTGGAGTATGGGTTGTAATTCGATGGTTTTCTCATTACACCTATGGCATTGGCTTGATCTGAGTATGAGTCATGGTCATGAGACTTTGTTGATTTAGCAGTCGATAACGATGCTATTTGTCGAAAGAGACCTTCAATTATCGCTTTGACTTCTTTAATTTCTGAACTTGACTCGCCAATGTGAACCTCGTTTACTCCCTTAATTCTTCTAGTGTTCCTAAGTGATCGACTCCGTTGTTGGGAATTATCCGCTTGTCGCTGGAAGAATTCTCAAATTTCCGATGCACTTTTTGATATTAGCTCTCCTCCACTTGTTGCCATTAGCCATTCTTGCACATTCGGCAATAATCCCTCCAAAAAGTATTGGCATTGGTGTCATTTCTCATACCCATGATGTGGACACTTCAAGAGTAACCCATCGAATCGCTCCCATGTTTCGAAAAACTGCTCGTCTTCTCTCTGGGTAAACTCCGAGATTTCCCTACGAATAGCATTGGTTTTATGCACTGGAAAATATTTATTCAAAAATTTCGTTACCATTTGTTCCCATGATGCAATGCTATTAACAGGTAAAGTATTTAACCATGAACGAGCTCTATCCTTTAAAGAAAATGGGAATAATTTGAGTTTAACATCATCATCTGAAAAATTCTCATATTTAAATGTTTGACAAATAGCATGAAAATCATTCAAATAATTATATGGGTCCTCATTTTCTAGGCCATAAAATGTGGGGAGACAATTTAGCACACTAGGTTTTAATTCAAAACTCCTAACAGCTACATTTGGGTATCTTATGCATGATGTGTTCAAATTAGCTGTGTGCGAAGTGTTTTCTCAAGTTCAAGGTCTATAGGTTCAAGATTAGGTAATAATGACCTACGACCATGCATGCAAAAGAAATAAAACCAAAATAATGATGGGAACAAAACAAATAAAAATAAAGATGAGAACAAAACAAATAAAAATAAAGAATAGGGAGAAATTACGATACTAATCTTATTGCGCTATTACAACCTTACTATAAAAATACACAAAAACAAATACGTGAAATAAATTAACTAAAAATAAATTAATAAGATAAACCAATAAAAAAATTTACAAAGAAAAATAAATCAAAAATTAAATTACAGAATTTTAAAGAAGAGAAAAAGAAAAGAAATATTAACCTTTAAATGTAGATTCACTTTTTTTTAATAAAAAATACAAGAAAACAAATAAAAGAAATTATTCACAAAAATTAATTCTATGAATTAAAATTACTTACCTCCCCGGCAACGGCGCTAAAAACTTGTTGTGCAAATTTTAATATACTCGCAAGCGCACGAATCTATTGTAGAATAGACTAATGGTGACGAGTGTCGATCCCACAAGGAGGTGGATTTTAATTATAAGTAGAATTAATTTTGTAAATGGGTGATTGGAATTGTGGTGGAAGTGATTTAAATTATCCTAAAATTGGAATTGAAATGACGATAATAAATTCTAAAATTAGAATTGCAATAGCGAGAATAAATTGAAGAGAAAACTATTGAAATGACGTACTTGGTATCTAGATCCGTATCAACATACATCATGGGCTAAATAATCCTTATTAATGCCAATTAAATCATGAGAGGGAATCCACACCTCATGAACCACGCTCTAATCAATATGGTGTTAAGGACTTATCGTGCCAAATAATAATAACCTTGTACTAGAGAGCCGGTGTAACCAAGGTGGTATCTAGACAAGATTATTATTATTTGTCGATGAAAAGTCAAATCATCCACAAAAATTAGAGGGGAAAAGAAAATAAATTTACCAAATAAAGCCCATGACACATGTTGAGACTTCACCTTCAACTTAAGCTTGAAAGAAAATTAGTCACTCATAATTGAACTAGGGGCAAAATGAAAATTTATTAAAATACGTAGAAAATACAAGATGGAGAGGGAATTACAGAAAATGGAGTCTAAAAATGGATTCAGAGCTATCAAATTAGAGGGGGGAGGCTCTCTTTTTATAGATACATGGAGAAATCATGGGCATCGGATTAAAAACAGTTTGGACGCTCAGGATTGCGCCACGTCATCAGTCAACAATATGCGGTTTGACCACGCAGATGAATTTTGACCGGGTTGAATGCTGCTTTGGTTGAAAATAATCCTGTGTGATGTATTTACCGTACGCGAGATTTTTCGTCCACTGATATGTTGCCACGTCACCATCAACAGAACATAAGAATTTTAGTACAACAGGATCGTGACACCTCATCAGTTAATGTCACATCATCAGTCAATGCCACATCATCGGTTAATGCCACGTCATCGATTCGTACGTGAGCATGTGCGTGAATGCGTGAGCGATGCAAATGCGTACATGTGAATAGTGCCATTTTACTTTTATGCTCCTCTTAAGGTTTTCGACCGTCCTGAGTTCAAAAGTGATGTCCGTTTTGCGTATGATCTCTCATTTATTGTGAAATGACTATAATGCCCCTAAAATACATAAAATACTTAATTAAAATAAAATACATGTAATTAAATCACAAGAATGTTAAATACATAAAAGTAAGGGTTGTTAGTAAGACTTGAAATGTAAAATGACGGTTTTCTCCTTTATAAATATGCATTTTCTAACACTCAACACATATCACTTAAAGCAAAACCTTAGGGCTCACTTTAAAGATGTTGATGTTGGTGGTATATTTGAAGCAGCTTCAAAAGCTTATCGACTAACACATTTCACATATTATATGAATGAGATATACAAGGTCAGCGAAGCAGTTGGAAAGTATCTTAAGGAGGCAGGGATTGACAAGTGGGCACGTTTGCACTTCAACGAACGACGTTACAGTATTATGAATACCAACATTGCTGAATGTAAGAATGGGATTTTAAAATCTGATCGATTGTTACCTATTCATAAATTAATAGCTGGGATAATTGACAAACTACGAGAGTGGTTTTGTAAGCGTCGTGAAGAGGCTGCAGCTACAAATAGTCAACTGACAAAATGGGCAAATAAGGTAGTGAGAAGTAGACAAATTGTCTCTCAAAATTTTCGAATGATCAACTTAAATCTATATGAATTTATTGTCAAAGATGGTGATCTTGATGGGCATATGAATATGTTAGAAAAAACTTGCACTTGTCGGGAATTCCAACTTGAAAAATTACCATGTGTACATGCTGTGGCAGTGTGTAGGCATCGGGATTTTTCAATTTATGATTACTGCTCCTATTACTATTCAAGTGATGCATGGGTGTTAACATATTCTGAGACTATTTATCATGTTGGTCCTCAAGAGGGGTGGGATGTTTTTGGTGATGTATGTGCTCGTGAAGTACATCCTCCTCTAGAAAAGCGGTCAAGTGGGCATCCAAAAAATAATAGAATGCCATCTAGGAGTGAGGAAAAGGTGCCTCATAAATGCAGTCGGTGTGATGGTCGTGGACACAATCGACTCAAATGCATGACGTCAATGCCGTTACATGATTGATACCTTGTTTTAAATTTATATGCAATGTAAGTGTCTCAATTCTTGGTATTCATTTATGTTTTATTTATTTCGTTAATGCTGTTTAAATATGTACTAAATTTAACATTATGTGTACAGGGCTTGACAGAGGATTTAGCTTGTATGTTGTCTTTAAATGATGACATCGTAGATTTTTGGGTTATGGCTTGAGTTTTTGGAGTAATTAAAGGACTATGTTAAGTCATTGTATAAGGATTTTCGTATTGAAATTGCATAAGGATGAATTTATTAGTTGCTATTTAATGTTTCCTAGATAAGGATCAATTTACTAGTTGTTATTTACTAGTTGAAATTGTATAAGGATGAAATAGAATTGTATTTAATGTTTCCTAGATAATTTATAGTTGTTGCAGAAAAAAGTCGTGTGTTTCCTGTTATTTACCCGACTGCACTGAAAAAAGTCGAGTATTTCCCATTATTTACTTGACTTCGATGAAAATAATCTACATTTACCCAACTTTGAGGAGATGAGAATTTTTGTTCAATATTTTGCAAGGTCACATCAAAGTCGAGTATTCTCGACCTCATACCCGACTTGGATGAGTCGAGAATTTTCGTTTAATCTGACGCAATGTTACATTAAAGCCGAGTATTCTCAACCTCATATCCGACTTTGGTGAGAGGAGAATTTTCGTTCAATGTTAGAGAAGATTGTAATATAAGTCGAGTATTCTCGACTATTTACCTGATTTCGATGTGGAGAAATTTTATTTAATGTTAGACAGTATTACATTAAAAGTCGAGTTTTCCCAATTGTTGACCCGACTTCGATGAGGAGAAATTTGTTTAATGTTAGGCAATATTACATTAAAAGTCGAGTTTTCTCGACTGTTTACCCGACTTTGATGAGGAGAAATTTTGTTCAATGTTAGGCAAGATTACATTAAAAGTCGATTATTCCCGATTATTTTCCTAACTTTGCTGAAGGAAGCCGAGAGTTAAGTCAATCAGAGGAGAATTTTTTAGCGTACAGTGAAGTATGGGAATCAAAATACCAGGCTTTGATGAAATAAGTTGAGTATACTTGACTCTTTACCCGACCTACATAAAAAAGTATAAAATTTCTTAGGAGACTTAATGCTGACTAAATAATAACAAAAACCAAAATATTTAACTTACTCACACATTTACAGCAATACAAGTCAGTTCATAAGGTTTTGATTAACATTATCCCAAAAGTTAAACTACAAACTAATACAAAGTCGAGTATTCTTGATTATCCAAAACAATGAACTTCTTGTCATCATCAATCGCACTCCTCTATCAACTTCTTGTCATAAAACAACCTTGTTGCCACTTGTTTTCGATATGAGTTAATGCCTGCTTGTGTACAAACGTCATATGGAATGTCTAGACCATATACAAGTGCCTCCAAATAAAACATAACAAAAACCCTACAATCATTGCTACAAGAGATAAATAGAAAGTGATAGTTATTTGATATTACATAACTCAATGGATAATATAAGAGAGGCGACAATATTTCTTACTTGTTTTTTTGTTGTGGGATGTCTGAAACTCGCACGGCCTTCCACTTACGAGTTAGAGAATTATCATCAGAATGTGAAGTATACCATGATATCCTATCTAGAATTAATGGCATCATAACTACAAACGGTAACAATTCATTCTCAAATGCACTATCATTCATATAATCTAACATGGAGTCATACACAAAAATTATCTCCTTTTGAAGGTCAAACTATGCTAGTGCCCAATGATCTTGCTTAGGATGAAGCAGAATATATACCTACAGAAAAAACCATGTAAACCACTAAATGGAGAAAAAAAACTATAGTCAACATGTCAAATAAATATAAGCAACTTACTTTGGAAACATCTTTCCAATGAACAGTACATTTAAGTTTTTCACCCTTGGCATAATCAACGACATAATTAATAGCATTATTTGTCCATACTTTTTCAGGGTTGATCACGTAAACTGAATACAGATGCTCTAACTTTCGCTATCATTACAGAAAAAAAAAAAGTGTAAGTGTCTTATATATTTTATATTTTCCTATATGTTTTATAAATGTAATAACAAACTTACTTGATATATAGTATTCATTATACCACATCGTTGCATACTACAAGATGGGGAGTTGACCAAGCTGTGTCGTACGACATAAAAAAAAAAGAGTCCAAGTGCTGTAGATAATAAACAATAGTTATTATATGCATTGTTTAACATATTCATTAAAGTACCTAACAAAAATTATTACTGCGTTAGATATCCATGATCTTGGTTTGCATAATAGACGGAAGAAGTCTTTATCTGCGTCGTGGACGGGCCACCTTATTGTCAAACTACCATAAAAAATAAGAAATATTATTACATAGCAACTTGAATAAATATAATTAACCGTAAAACAAGAATAAAAGAAGAAATAAATATAATTAACCCTAAAACAAAAAAAAGAATAAAAGAAACTTATGGCTCCATATTGCCATCACGCATCTAATCATCAAAGTTTATTGGACCTTTTGATTCAGTTACTGCATCCTTTCGTGACTTCTTATAAGGGTCAGTGTAAGGTGTGCTAACATATACTGATTTTTTTCTCTTTTTTCTCAGATAATGTTGTTCCAATGGAACACAATCTTGTTCTTTGCATCTTTTTTTGTCGTGAGATTTGCTAGAAATTTCATCAGTAATGTTAATTACACCATGTACAGGTGGCTGTATTACAGGTAAATAAAACAAAATTTAGAATTTTGTATATAATTGCTAGTAACTAATTTCAACATGAACTAAATTTAAATTTACCAACCTCAACATCAATTTTATCGGCATCTACATGAGCAGTCTCTGCGGTTTGATGATCATGTGCAAGTGGCTGTATTACAGATAAATACAATCAAATTTAGAATTTTGTACATAATTGCTAGTAACTAAATTCAACACGAACTAAATTTAAATTTACCAACCTCAACATCAATTTTATCGGCATCTACATGAGCAGTCTCTGCGATTTGATGATCATGTGCAAGTGGCTGTATTACAGATAAATACAATCAAATTTAGAATTTTGTACATAATTGCTGCCAAGTAAATTCAACACAAACTGAATTTAATATTACCAACCTCAAAATCAATTTTATCGGCATCTACATGAGCAGTCCCTGCTGTTTGATGATCATGTGCAAGTGGCTGTATTATGGATAAATACAATCAAATTGTAAATTTTGTATATAATTGCTAGCAAGTAAATTCAACACAAACTGAATTTAATATTACCAACCTGATCATCTATTTTATCTGGTCTACATGAGAAGCCACTGAGATATGAGGATCATGTGCAGGTAGCTGTATTACAGATAAATACAACATAATTTAGAATTCTTTACATAATTGTAACCAACTGAATTTAACTTCAACTAGATTTAATATTACAAACCTGAACATCCATTTTATCTATGACTACATCAGAAGCCACTGAGTTAGGAAGATCATGTGTAGGTGGTTGTATTATGAATAAATATAACAAAATTTAGAATTCACTCATAATTATTGTCATCTGAATTTAATTTCAATTTTTTCTAAGCCACTGAAGTAAATGTAAAAATATATAAAAAATAAAAATTGCTTCTAAAAGTGTTTAAAATGTTGCAAACCTGATCAGTGAGACTATCTTTGCCTACATTAAAAGATGCTAGAAACTCCTCGAGTAACTTTGTCGTTCTCCATAAGTCTTTTGTAATTTTGTCAAGCTTTGCTTCCAACACATCAATCTTTTGCACCTTTTCCTCGATTTTGCTTAATCTGTCATAAATTTTATAAAATGTTGGAGCAACATGATCGCCTATGGAGACACGACAAGATCGAGTGACCTACGAACATGTTTTAAGATATACTGCTAAGTTAATTTCATAAATAAAAATTTCAAAATGTCTTTAAACAAATCAACTAACTTACATTTTTTGCTTATTTTTTCGTGGAACGGTGTTGTCCTCTGAAAAGTAGATGCATTACGTGGCGAAGGAAAAAATCATGGGGAGGGTGCATTGAATGGTGTGTGTGAAATATCATCAATGATGGTTGCATGCCTATCATCCACAACAACATCAACTTGCTGCTGCATTTGCACATTTGAATGTGCAGAATTTGGTTCGTTGTTAGGCTCATCACTACTCACAGCATTGAGTTTGCCAAGCTCTTGCTTCCACGCAATTTTCGAAGCCAAGAACCATTGCATGCAATGTTGTGCAATCTCATTACTTCCATCACTTCTGGTGGCATGCAATGTTGTCGCTACAGTAAACTATATAATATAGATGTTAATTAAGTTATACCAAAAAGGTACTAATGCTTTAACTAAATAACTCAAGTTAAACTAAATAATTCATGTTAATAGTTCGCACTTAAATAAGAATGAAACACTTACGGTGTCTTCCTCTTTCAATGCATTATTAATTACATCAGCCATAATCTTGTTCTTACAGAACCACTTAAGAATTCTTGGAACCTTTAAATCACCCTTTTCGGTTGCAAATTTTTGGCCAAATTCATAAATGACCTCGTATGTCCACACCTGCAATATTACAACACTACATCAATATCATATAAAATTCATGTATTTATTATAAAAATAAATAAATAAGCATTCTCACCTGAAACGCAAATGGAAAACCATAAAGGTTGTATTTCTCTTCTGTGTTTGGATCTAATAAACCAATTCTTTTGCTTCTCCTTGTAACTGTGTTCTTCAAGCTTAACATTGTTGCCTCGAATGACAAGCGACCCCATGGGTAATTATTAAATTCTTTAAAGTTGTCTAATAGACGAATATGGAGGTCATCAATCTTATTTTTGGGCTCTTTTCCTAGCAACATAGGCTCCAAGAAATATAGCATGGCGAACTTGACCATCAAGGTATCATCATTGGACTGGGCTATTGAAAAAGCTTTCTGTAATTGTTTTTGAGTAAATTCATGATTGCCTCCCATGAACACATCACATATATTATCAACATTGTCTTTCTCATGTACTAGAAGATCATGTTCTTTATGGCATTTCAATCCCCTAATTAAGGCAAACTCAAGCATAGAAAATCTACACTCTTTTTGTCCTATTTTTAAGTATATTGCCTTATCAGTTGATCTCACATACCGTAATAATAATGCATGAACAATTTGGCCAGCGAATTTTAGATCTTGAAGGTACACAAAATGACCAAAGCATGTTTCCTTAAACACTTCATATTGTTGCTCTGTGAGACATTGCTTTATAAGTGAAAGTGCCTTTAATGATGACATATTAGACACTTTTACTAAAACCGCCTTCTGATCGTCGTTATCTAAATTATCATCGGATGGCATGGTTTTTTTTGGTATATAGTCCAGAACCTACAGAATCAAGTAAAAAGTTTTATCTAGAGGTTAAATGGGTTATAAACTAATCATATGAAACCTGATAGTAAACAATTCAAATGTTATTAGTAGGGGTGGGCGCGGTTCGGTTCGGTTCGGTTTTTTACTAAATATTTCATAATCGTTCGATTACGATTATTTTAAAATCATAATCGCGATTAATCAAATTACCGAAATAATTAAATACTCGATTAATTGAAATAATTCGATTCAGTTCGGTTCGATTATTTCGATTATAGGCCTATTGGACCTATTTTGGGCTTTTTTCAAATTTAAAACCTTAAATTATGAGAAATGAATTTAAGTTTTTTTAATTAGAATATTAAGAATCTGCAATTAAAATAAAAGGCAGAATCATTTTTTTCCGATGATTGTTATTAAGCTCTATTGTTGTGGTAGATCCCTGAAGAAAATGAGCTGCTTTATTCCCCATCTTTGTGACATTTACCAAACAAAGAAGCAAATTATGAATATTTCATCTCAATGCCATGCTTCACACTAGGGGATTTGGGAATTCTTCTCGAGCCCTAAATGCATTTAATATAGTGAAGAAATGTCAATGAGATTCCTTAACATATAGTAGTATGCTCAATATTTCATCATCTTCAGGCATACAACATTCAACCGAAAAGCAGAACTATTATGATTGGCAAATAACCAAAACTAAAGTGAATCGAGTAATTAAATCTGCCAAATGATACCCCTCAATAAAACATGAAAACTCAAAAGATCCAGATGATAATTATCCCTTATAATTTGACGATTTTAGCATGCTGGGTTTGGGGTGGCTGTTCTCACTTCTAAGCTTCAACTACCATTTTCGTTACCTACTATTTCAGTGCAATTAAATATGAAATGCCATATGGGATAATGCAGAGAACATGAAAATTACATTTTGTCTTCAAAATGTTAACCAGATCATTTTCATTTGAAAAAAAAAAATGGGTGAATTAATAAACTTCCACAATCCACAAAACAAATACCAATCTGGTTAACATTTTGTCTTCAAAATGTTAACCAGATCATTTTCATTTGAAAAAAAAATGGGTGAATTAATAAACTTCCACAATCCACAAAACAAATACCAATCTTCACACGGCAGTTGACAGTGGCAGCAGCAGCAGATGACAGCAGCAGCAGCAGCAGATGACAGCGGCTGCAGCAGGTGGTAGCGGCAACGGAGACTCGGTGACGAGCAGCAGCGGCAAATCAGATTTATGAAGGACGAGCAGGCGCAGCGGTGACAACTGATGAGCAGTGGCGACGACGAGATGGCAGCGGCGGCAACGAGCAGCGGGGACGAGTTACAGCGGCTGAAGCCTGAAGGTCACGACTCACGGTCACGAGTTCGAACGGTTTTTGGCTAAAGAAGAGAAGAAGTTTTGTAGATTTAGATTTTAGGGTTTGTTTATTAGAATTTAGAAATTCGGTTTATTTAATATCTGGTTCGGTTTTTCAGTTTTTCGTTTTTTTTTTAAATCGAAAACCGAACCGACTGGTTTTATTACTTTTACTATATTATTTATTTGGTTTTTTGGAGGCAAAAAAACCGCACAAAAACCGAACCGAACCGAACAGTTCGGTTCGGTTTTTGATTAATCAGCTTTTTTTGCCCACCCTAAGTTATTAGGCTAATAACATGCCAACAACTATTTTCCAGCTCATAATTGAACTCTAACCCTGATTTTAGAACACAACACATATAGATTCTTACACTACAATCCTTAATTGCACAAATTTCCAGAACAATATGTTTATAACAAAATTTAAAACAATAATCAATAAAAGGAAAATCCAATGAACACAATCAAATAACCTTTAAAATTGAATCATAATGTTTCAAAACCAAACACATCCTTTCTCCAACCGCAAAGCAAAAATTGGGAAAACTAACTCACATGATTCTTTAATCAACTTTTCTTTAACCACATTGTTGCCAAATCTTAATTGTTGCACTCAAACAAAAATAAGAATACAAAATCCATAGAGGAAATAAAATAAATTTGAAGTTCTTCAAATAAAAATATGTTGTCTGACATTTGTTTTTGTATGTCTCTTCGTGATATATCGTATTACATTGTTCATGTTATACTTCTAATTCTTTCCATTTTCAGTAATCCCATAAATTATACCCAATTCACTAAATCACTTACTATTTTCAGCAAAAACCCTAAAATTTTTCTTTGAATATTTGTAGGAGAAAGAAGAAAAAGAAAATTACTTACCTAGTAACCAATGACAAAGGCAAGACAAGGTGGTGGTGACACAACTGAGGCGGTGGTGATAGCTGAAGTGCAGAATGGGTAGGGAGCCGCTTGTTCTTCAAGGAGTTTTCTCTCTTGTTTTTGTTTATTCGACTTTGTGATTTTGGGTGGGAATCGATTCTGTTTTGTTGGCTTTTATTAAGGTTATTTTTGTATTTTCCCTGATCTTTTTAAGTATATATGTGTAAAGTTAGCGATTTTAATATATGGAGGTATATTTTGGGTATTTTGAGGGAAACCACGTATATCCCACGCAATTCGCTCCGATCCCTCATTTCCTCTCCCCTCCACCCAATCCTCGAGCATCATCAAATTTCCAACACATCTCCAGACTTTTGAAGCTTGCATGCACCTTCGCCAACCCAACCCGGCACTATTACATACGCTCTCTCTGACAGCCAATAGAATCATCATCATCCACGATGCTCTTATGGCATCCGTTGTCCAGGATGCTACTTATATACCTAATTCAGAAACCTACGTGCTCCATTGCACCTCTGCCTTCACTTCGTTCTTCAACCTATGGGGAGCTCCGGGAAAGCCTTTCCAAATTGAAGCTGAAGTGCCAAATGACCTTCCATCTCTTGAAGGTTGCTTTACCTTCGAGGCCATGAATGTCTTTGCTTATCAAGCAGAATTCATGAAATTAAGAGCGGGAGATTTCCTCAACACAAGCAGGTCAATGGAACGTACTTACATTGATCTTCTACAACAGATTAACGAAAACAACAAGCAATGGGCTATTGGGCCGTTGCATCCAGTGACGATCTGCAAGAACAAGATCCCAATTAGACAAGAGCAGTGCTTGAACTGGCTAGATAAGCAAGCACCAAAATCTGTTGTCTACATTTCTTTTGGAACAACTTCCACGACTGATGAACAGATAAACGAACTTGCAATTGGTTTAGAAGAAAGCAAGACAAAGTTCACCTGGGTATTGAGAGATGCAGATAAAGGGGATATTTTTGCAGAAAAAGGCAGGAGTGTTGAATTTCCACACGGGTTTGAGGCAAGGATGGAAGGAGTTGGAATCGTTACCAGAGCTTGGGTAACCCAATTAGAAATTTTGGGGCACCCGTCAACTGGTGGGTTTATGAATCTCTGTGGCTGGAACTCGTGCATGTAGAGCATTAGTATGGGAGTGCCAACAGCAGCTTGGCCTATGCACTAAGACCAACCCAGAAATTCTGTGCTGATAACAGAATTGTTTAAAGTTGGTCTGATGGTCAACGAAGGGGCACACCGAGAGGAAATAGACAGATCATCAGTTATTAAAGAAGCTGCGAGGGGGTTGATGGCATCGGAGGAAGGAGATAAGATGAGGGAAAAGGCCTGTGAACTGGTAGAAGCTTTGCAACAGTCTGTAGCTAAAAGGTGGAGTTTCTTGCATGGAGTTGGAATCTTTTATTGCTCACGTTGCCAGATAGATCTGGAATTCTAATAGATGAACTAATGACTGACTTTACAGTATAATTAATCAAAGTGAAGCATTACTTCCTTGCCATTTTGCCTCATATTTAATACTAAGAAGAGTTGCTATGTCAGCAAAAGTCAGAGAAACCTCGTGTTTTTCAATGCAAATTGATATCTCCCTCGTGTTTAGAAGCCTTTTTAGAAATGGGTAATTTTTAAAATCCTCCCTGAGGTTTGAGGCTATTGCAAGTAGATGGTAAAAATTATTTTATTTATAAAAGGCCCCCTACCGTTAGTTAAAATTTTCATTGACTAACTGTTGACTTTGAAAAGACAATATTACCCCCAATATTTACAATTCCAAATATTTACAATTTCATAAATAATTAAAACAATTATTTTCACTATGATTAAGTTATTGATATTTCCTTAAAATCTTAAAAAAATAAAATTACAAATCTTAAAATAATTTTTTTTAAGTTTGTAATAAAATTACAAATCTTAATTATTTGATATAAAAATGTAATTTTTTAAAGTTTGTAATAAAATTACAAATCTTAATTATTTGATATAAAAATATAATTTTTTTAAGTTTGTAATTTTATTTTTTTAAGATTTTAAGGAAATTTTAACTGACGTAAACTATTATTGGGGGTTTTTTTAAGTTTGTAATAAAATTGCAAATTTAATTATTTGATATAAAAATGTAATTTTTTAAAGTTTGTAATAAAATTACAAATCTTAATTATTTGATATAAAAATATAATTTTTTTTAAGTTTGTAATTTTATATTTTTTAAGATTTTAAGGAAATTTTAACTGACGTAAACTATTATTGGGGGTAAACTATTATTAGGGATAATATTATCTTTTCAAAGTCAACAGTTAGTCAATGGAAATTTTAACTAACGGTAGGGGGCTTTTTACAAATAAAATGATTTTCACCATTTACTTACAACAGCCTCAAACCTCAGGGGAGGTTTTTAAAAATTGCCCTTTTAAAAATAGTGTTATAACGGCACAAATATATTCAAATTATTAGTAGCCGTACAAAAATATCCACATGGGCAGCTTGAATATATGCAAAGGTTCCAAATGTTTAAAAATACATAGCATAGATCCTGCATGTTTGGCTAAGTCCAAATCAAGTAAAGGTTAAGTCCCAATTTGTTTGTTTTCGAACATCTTTCAACAAGAAAATTATCACATCTTGAGATCAACTTATCCTGTTAACACGAGTAAAATATGGGTTTTCTATGTCCTTTCTTGGTGGCATAACATTTCTACCATCCAACCCTTATCTTTTGTAAACAAACAATCCAAATATAGATAGAGCACATGGAAAAAAAAAAAGTCAAAAATGATTATACAGAGCCAAATTGATGCAGTGCAAACTGTAGGCAAATTTCAATTCAGATCCACTTGGTCCCACTAATTTGTATTAATTTTAAAGAATTATAAGTCGCACACTATTGAATTACTAATCTAAAATTTACTTGACATACTGCTCTTGTTTTGTGCATTCGTTCTCAAAAATGCATCAGCGAGTCAGGGGAGAATAGGAAGCTCCACACCATCAAAGGAAAAGAAACTAACATGACCTTGCTCTACATGACAAAACTTCAATGGAATACTGCCACATTGTCTCTCAAGGACTTCAATTTCTGCCTTGGATGGTGGACAGACCCTACAAAATAGCGCAAGTCAGGGCAAAATTTGAGAATGGTTTGACAAGTAAACCAGATTAATAAAAAATAAAAATGGAAAACTTTTTCAGGAAGCTTTTCAGTAAAGAGAAGTTATTATATGTAGAAAACTCAATAAAATTTGAGAATTTATGTTATCGAATTTTTTCCCTAGTCTAACACATTAGAGGAACAAATACAGTTAGGTGCACCATACTTTAAAATCTGACAATGAACAGTTTTCATTCATAGATTGGAATGACACTCAAGCTCTGAGAAATTATTATACATACTTGCATGTTAAGTAGAGCAAAAAGCTTGGATCCCCAGGGCAAGACTTTTTGAACTTTCTATTTGGAAGATAAACATCAAACACTGGCCTCACTTCATTAATTTGTATATTGTCGAACAAAGCGACTAGAGAACTCTCTTCTTTTGGTTCCACGTCCATGACTCCATGTCTTTTCGGAGTTACCTGAAGAGAAACTAGGTCACTTGTGATGTTAATATCTCTACCCTTGGGGATCTTCATGGTCCAAGGAACACCATGCCGTCCCACAATATAGCCAAGAGATTTGAGGTGCCTGTAAACTTCAAAAAGCTCCCAACTGCATCCAGACTTTTCATTTGCAATCTTTTCATAAATCTCTTTTAATGGGAGACTCAAATCATTATTGTCCAAAAGATATAAAGCCCCAATTTCAGCCAAAAACCTGCAAGAAATAAGCAATTTGTTGCCTCATCTCTCAAATTCTCAGATTTATAGAAAACACATCTGCAGTAGACAGTTCCACTTCTAAATCATTGAATAGTATCTATCACTTTGATTGTTTGATTAATATGCAATATTTCCCTTCTCTTACCATGTTTCACTAATATGTTTCGTTTCACTAATATGTTTCTTTTCTTTTCTTAACCTCTTGATAGATTGTTAGTTAGTCAATAGGACCTGTGAAATTTCTAATGAGATAAAATCCACATTAATGACCACGTCTAAAGACGAACAAAACGACAAATTCCTACTGTTAATGGGGTGCTTTGGTGGCTAGATTATTTGAAACCATAGAACTGTCTACAAAGTACCTAAATTCACTTATCAGTGCTTCTCCAGACAGCATTTGATGTCTACAATGCTGTCTACAATATCCGGGGGAAAAGATAAACTTTTGCCTATTTAAACCGAAGATTATGATATAAACACCACAATTGTTCTGGTTACTTGAAGTACTTTTAGCAGTAAGAAAAGGCACTTCAATATGCAATCTAACCTTTATACATACAAATAAGAAAATTAGTAATTGATTCTCAAGCAAAACCAACAAGAATGAGGGAGAATTTCACCTACAGAGTCTCCTCAATTGAGCAGTAGGTCTTTCCATTTCGAACAATTCCCGTCGTCGTCCACATTTTACCCTTCTTTTCTACAACCTCAGCCATTCCCAATTCATTGTTCCAATGAGCCTTTGAAATGTCTTTCCTGAAAACAATACCCCACAAGTAGTCAAGAGTATTTTCCAGAATCACCGACTACTATGGCCAAAGTGTACAATATTGTACCTAAACTGTAACTTGGATATAAAACCTGACATATAATAATCTTCTTCATCAATTTCGTCCACATAACTGTCCTCATTATCACTGGCTTTTTCCCAAGAATCACAATCATTTTCTTCCATTACGGTTCACCTGAGACTTCCCAACAACAATTTTCAAAAATAGGCAAAAGAGAAAATTACGTAGAGATAGTTACCAAAGGCAAACAACATAGTAGAATGGGCCTATCATAATCTGACCAATGAATAAAGCATAACCAAAATTAACAGATAATGCATTTCTAAGAAACAAACTCTACCGTTTCTCTTTCTTATCAATTGCTTTTATTGATAAATATTTTGATTGAATATGCTAAAGTTTTTTATTCAGTCAACTTCACATAAACTGAGTTAGCTGTAACAAACATACATGGACTATTATTTAGCCAAGAAATTGTTGATACGGATGCTTTAGAATGACTGCATAAGGGTTGCCCTAAAAAGTATCACAAAATACCACAATTCTTCTTGCAGACATTTCATCAAACAAATGCTATACACCACAAGCATAAGAAAAAACACTTCCACTAGCCTTCTAATTTGTTTGAGGTTTATAATTCTGAGGTTATATAATTCTTACTACTTATCAAATAGCAAGTCACAAGCAAACAAATTATACAACAAAACAGAGATGGGCATGTTTAAATTATACGCTAACTAACTAACCAATTTTAAAAAATAAAACTAGCCTCCAACACTTCTTCAAATCGGAAAATAGTTGGAAGCAGTGGGTTTCATTCGCGCCGGAGTTAGCGACGGCGTCGGTTGAACAAGACGGCCGGCGACAGCAACGTGTAAGACGAACGACGGCGGCGGCGCCGGGTCGTATTTCGATATCTAGAAAGAATCGAAATTTTGGAGTACAGTGTTATTGATACTTAAGAGTCGAATATTATTGATATGGAAAATGATACTTTCCCCGGGTCAAATTCCGAATTATTTCAAAACGGTGTCGTTTTGGTTTTTTTTTTTTTTTATTTACATGAAACGTAGTCGTTTGAGCTAGTAAAAACAAAACAAATTAAAGCAGAAAAAACTCAAGTGCTCATCTTTTCTGCCTCTTTCTTAATTTCCTTTTGACAAACCACGGAATCACACCCACAAACAACAATCACCCACGGTCACGCGAACAGCCGGCACAGATGAAGGACGAGCCCACAGACGACGGACCACCGCCATCACGTGATCGAGGTCTCCGTTGCCATCACCGACAGTCACGCGACATCCGGCACTCACAAAGCTAACACGAGCGACACTCCCTCCTCATCCACTCACAAAGCGCCACACTTGGCTCCCCTTGGCCAGTTGTTGAAATTTTTTTTTGAAATGTAATGCTGGAATTGGTCTGGAGTTGTTCAATTTTTTTTTGGAAGTGTTAGTGTTCAAATTTTTTTTGGAAGTGTTAATGTTCTGGAATTGTTTTTGTTGGAAGTGTTACGGTGTTGGAATTGGTCTTTGGAATTGTTCTTTGGAATTTTTTTTTTTGTGAACTCCTGATTGTTTTTGTTTGTTTCTGTTTCTATTCCTGTCTCAACTACAAGCTTCCGTAATCAGTGTTTGGCCTGGGCACAAAATTTTTTATGTTCTGATTTATTTTCAAAATGAATTGAAGCAGAGCAGAGCAGAGCTCACAACGTGCTGCCCAGCTGAAATGAATTGAAGCAAAGCAGAGCGACGTCGTTTGATGAAAAGGGAATGCTCACACGCGTGCTGCCCGGTGGAAATTAAAGAGGAAAAAGGACAAAAAAAACGACGTTGATTTCACAGTATTCGGGGCTTGACCCGGGGCTTTGACTCGGGGCATATAGCATAACCCTATTGATATTTGTCTCAAATCTTATTTCCAATGACGTGATATATTATTTTTTGAACACTTAAAATTTTTTTAATAATTTTTGTGAATTAATGTGGCATTTTAAGATGTCTAGTTATTTTAATAATTATACAAGTAAGATTGCAAAATCTCCGAAAATAAAAGAAAATTGATATTATAAACTCTTGAATATCATTTTACTTGTCGATTTAGATTTGATCTTAGTGTTGTGGTCATTTTTAATATGTAATTAAATATTAATTGTATATTTATTTTTATATTTTATTAAAGGTATTATTTTTGAAAAATTCAAGTTCTTAACTTTTTTTAAAAATAAAAGAAAATGGAAGTGGATTGGTGAAATTTTTTTTATCTTTTTAGTAAAAGTAAAAGATAAATTAAAATTTTTAAAAATAAAAAATAATTTAAAAATAATCGATATACGAAGGGTAATTCGAAATTAACCCTCAACCTAATTTAGCACTACAATTCTAAATCAAAGTATTGTGTGTTACATAACTTAGAAACACAGAATTTTAGGTTAAGGTTAGCAGGTCTTTGGACTATATATTTATGCATTCAACCTCTACAGTCTAAACCCCAGATTATAATTTGCTTATATATTGTAACAAATTAATGAAAAATACAACCCATAGCTTGTGATATGCAATGAAAAACTTTGAAGCGCACACAGAAAACTTATGGTAACATTGGACTCGAAGCATATTAAATGTCTTCTTAATTTAAATGGAATATTAGATGTAACTTACCATTTTTCAACTTTTATCTTGATTCATATATGCACCCAAAGTGAATATAAATGGGGAGAGATATCGAACGCTTGCAATTGTTGAAATTTTACACATAGACAGAAGCTTAGCAACTTTTTTTTTCTTTTTTGGAAATAAAGTTGGAGAAAATTAATTCCAACAATAAAAATACCTTTCACTTCCATCCTAATGTCTCTCCGATAATTGTTTCAACACAACAAGGATTGATTTTTGTCATTCGTATCTTACAAACCTTCTACATATAGTTTAAATGCATCCTCTCATACTTTCTTGGCCAGGTAGAGAAATTTCAACTCTCTCAATTTGCTTCACAAGCTCCGGGCGACCCTTTCATACAAATCACGAGGCCAATTCTGATTCATATTGTTAGCAAGAAAGTTTGCAATCTGCATACGACAGAAGACACATCAGTGGTGAAGCAAGAGCATATATCAAAGAGGTATATGATACACTCTCAAGCATTCCGAACAATCAAAATTTTGGGAATGGTACAAGTCCAAAAATACACCCTGAAAATTAATCTAACTCGCAAGACTATTTAGTAGAAATGGGATCCTCTTTTATTTTGAACTTGCCTAACATTTGAAAGATCTTTTGATAGTGTCTGAAGGACCAAAAAGGCATGTGGATCCATCCAACAAAAGAATAGCATATACAATACCATAGCATGAAAGCTTGATAATCCCAGATGGTCCTCCTTCAACATATCAAATCCATCCAAAACGATAGCATATACAATCCCTGTTAGTGTTTCTTCAAATTTTCTTATGTATTGGTGGGTGAGGGAGGCTATAAAGGATAAAATTTCGATGCAGGATATGCTATTTTTGGTATATGCATATGAAAATGAAACTTCTCTCAATACTATGAGCCACAAGGAAATTTAGACATTCTATAAACAAAATTATAAGCACAGAAGAGCAACTTTATCTGACTTTCAAAAATGAAGATCTAGATTAGCATCACCAGCATACCTTCGCCCTCATGGCACGAAGCGATCCATCGGTATCTGTAACATTATCCAGACAAGTTAGAGCAACCCTCAGTAGGTCAGGCACACAAGCTTGGACGTGAGGAGATAAACTCTGAAACACATCAACCATGGCATCTGGAACTCGTGGATCAAATGGAAGAAATGGGAGTTTGGCAACCTCCCTCAAAGCATCTAAATAATGGCCTGACCTTGCCGTCTTATGGACAGACAATATTGCCTCAAGCTGTCTCAATACAGTCTGTTGCTCCAGAACTTGCTCTCGTTCATGAAGACTGCAAGTGAAATTCAAGAGTCAGGAAAGAGCACAAAGATCTATGTAAATCATAACAACATCAAGTTATGAAAAGTTGCCAAAAGAAGCAAAGTAACTCAGAACAGTGCAAAAATTTAAAGTTTCGCAAATTTTTTATATATATATATTCATATGTCAGAAATTCTTTTAACTCACGAATTCACAAATTTGTATACCTTTCCACTGGTCGTAACATCCTAAAAATGAACTATTATTAATTCCTATGGAAAGATCTCAAACTTGAGACATAGTAATATTTTGAATACAATTGTCCAGACAAGGGTTGGAGGAAAAACTCTATTACAAAGTCCATACCCAGTAAACCATTTTTAGCGATTTCAGCCAAAATAATAATAATAATAAATATTTTTATCAGCAATAAACAAAATCAACCTAAACAAATAAGAGAAGTGAATAACATTGATTCCATAAGAAGTACAAGATTTCATACTTAATAAACTATTTTTATCTGCAATATATGAAATCATCCTAAATAAACAAGAGAAGAGAATAACATGAATGCATAGGAGTTTAAACTCAGAATATATTTCAGGAATTTCAATTATGACAGTTGCTTTTGATTTGGTTTAATTATATGTACTCTCGATCTGAGAAACAGAAGATCCCATAGTCCACAAGATCAGCTGTAAGGTAATGCCTTCAAAGTTTCAAAAGGTTTACCTAACAAGTTTTAAATAAGCCTTTTATTGCAATCATACAGCAACAATAGTAGCACAATATTAGCCAAAAACTCTATAAAAGACCAGGAAATGAAAACCGTTTAATAACCTGACTTCAGGATAATATTTTTCCATCTCCAAAATTTCGTTGCCAGAATGAATTAGGCTAGCAGTCTGACTTTCACCATCCAACCTACCACGGGACATGGCAAAAATTGCTTCTGAGAGACACTTGTTAATTGTATCCAATGCCATTGAGAAGGCTCCAACTCTCTTCTGAAGTTCTATAGACTGAGTTTAGGTAATAAATAAGAATGAGAAGAAACAAAGGAAATATGTCAAACACAAAACTAATTAACAGAAGCAATTAAAGTAAAAACTATAAACTGAGGAAATAAAAAATTTCATGAACATACAAAAGACCCTTAATACAATAGAAAAAGGGCCAAAGAGCAAATAAACAATAGGAACATGTAAGCAAGGACACAGGACCATAGTATTGAGGAATGTCTGGGTTGTAATCTATATAGACTGCCAGTGATTAGTTGATATGTTATTCCTTTTTATAAGAAGTTGATAGGTTATTCTTCAGTAGACAACCAAAATAAAGAAATTGAGGAAGGCAAGGACATAAAAATTACTTTATCATAAAGCCCAGCTTCCTGACACTGCCCAGCAGCTTCAAGTAAAAACTGTTGTCTAGCTTTGAGATCAGTTATATATCGTCCCAATTCACCTTCCTCCCCAGCTCCTCTTGAACCAAGTAAAAGATAAATTCCACCATCTCGTAACAATAGTTCAGTTAGAAGTTGCTTCAGCATCAAGCTTTTCTGCCTTTGTTGATCAACATTAGCTCTCCCAGTCCACGACAACTGTCCACCACCTACTGCAGCAGCAGCTTGTGCATAATATTCTAATGCCATCTGGAGATTGCCAAGACGAAGATAAGCAGAGCCATATTGCCTAATTATGCTGGATGCCTCTGCATATGGATCCATCAATCCCAGTTTTTTTCCAGCACCAGAACCTTCAGAAAGGACCCCGTGGTCTGCTAGCACAATTGATATGTGGGCAGCATCAATATTATACCCCTCATCACCTGATTCTTTAGATAAATAAAGAACAGCTGGTAGCAACTGAATGCTTAAAAGCAACACATAAGGGTATACCAGAGGGTCCTTTCCATTTTTTGTATAATATGATGGATCAAACTTGTTTAGGTAAACCTGCAAATCATCCAAACTGTATGGGGCCAAGCCATCGCTCAGGACAACAGAAGGAGCTTCACTGGGTACATCCCGTATGGCTGAAAGTTTGAACCACAAAAAATCCTCTATAGTACTGAAAAGAGTTGGTAGATCTCTTAGCAGCCGGTCAATTTGCCGGCGAGAGCCAGATATGATAGCATAGAGTAGCAACTTTTTCTTGTCATATGCAGCTCGACCTACTCGATCACCCATTCTCAACATTTTATCACATTCTTCAGAAGCAGCAGCTGCAATCTCTGGCGGCACCATACCTCCAGTGTTTATCCACTCTGTAAGCTATCAAAAAAAATAATAATAATAATAATAACAAAATAAAAATGTAATGGACAAGGCCTGATAATAAGGTTTTATGGATTAAGTAGTGAACAATGAGTACCAGAGGAGCAAACTGGTTTGAAGCACGGGATGATAGGGCAATGTTTCTTGCTTCATCATAGTATCCAGTTCTCAAGCAAAAATAAATCTGTTACAAACAAAAAGCAAAACTTAGAATGAAACTCATCCATAAATAAAAGCACTGAATAACTCTGAATAAACCTAAAGCTGATTCCATACCATTTCCTCCAAAATTTATCAACAATCTTAAAAGAAGAAAGGAAGAAAAGAAAATTGAGGACTCAACACTTCAAAATAGATAAACTTTAATAATATAAAAGGCCATGGAGTATCAGGTCTCTCACCAACACGATGTGCAAGTTAACATTCAAGCATACTTAATTAACATAGAAGCCTGCTCCATCTACTTAGGGATTGTTAGTGTTTTTGATTGAAGTCTGAAAATGACTCAATGGTCATTTAAATGTTTTTGTCTGCTTGCTTTTTTTAAAATTTTTTTTATTCAGGGTTATTCTAAGATATTTTTATCTGAACAGAAAAATAACATTTCCTGACTTATATCTGAATGCAAAAACTTCTGAAAAGATAAAAATCTTTATTTCCATAACAAACCATTCCTTTTTACCATATTAGAAGCTTATCTTTCCATACCAATTACATTCATAATTTATTCAAATAAATATCTCAAAACATTGCTTTCTAGGTGTTCCTACTTAAAACGCAAAAACACTGAACAATTATATTCAAATGTGGGAGAAAATTCCAATACATTTCATTAAATGAATTAGAAAATAACAAGGCCGTAATGCACAAAGTCTCTTGCAACCAAGGAAAGCATACCAAAGCTAACAGAAAAGCAACATAATCTCATAGCATGCTCCATATGACTCAGATAATTTCTTCACTAATGCAAGCTAACAGAAAAGCGACATAATAGGTCATAAATTTGAAAATGATTATAGGATTAAACTTATATAGCAAACCAAAACGCTTCATATACAGCAAGTAAGAGAATTAGAGAAGTCACGGATTACATATTTAAAAGTGTTTAACCCAAAAACTAGCAATTTATAAGCATTGTTTGCTACCTTCCGTTCAAATAACAATAAATATTTAACAAACTTAATTTCCAGGTGAACTAAACTGATCCCAACTTTAAGAAACTGGAACTTATGAGCAAGAAATTTGAACGGTAAATAAACTATCTAACATCATTTCATAATTGTAAAGCATAGAAGATTCAACAGAAAGGAAATGCCAGTGATATCAATCAAGACCTGCTGCCAAGTGGTATCAACTGGAGGCTGCCTACGAGTGTCACCAGTGTCAAAATCCAAGACTCCATAATCCCTTAATCGTATCTGCATAGAAAGAAAAAATAAAATAAAAGAAGAAGAGGCACACAACAAAACCAACAGACAAATTAAAAGGTGATGAAAGGCTCAAAAAGTAAAGTGACAAGTCAACATGCAAGATCAGGTTTACTAGCAATGTAAGGACATACTCGAAGAAAAGCCCGAACTCTCTGTAAATTTCCAACAACTCCACCAAGGGCAGCCTGTAATGGCAATTAATAGCATAACTAATCAGTGCTCAAACAAGCAGGGGGAGGTTGATTTATGTAGCTTTAGTACACAATCACAAGATAGATTAAGAATACGCCGCTAGCAAAAGCAAAAGTTTGGAGGGCAGCTTTCAGAATGACAGCAAAAGCAATCTCATGTGTAAAAAGCAGCCAGAGAGCAAAGAAAATCAAAAGCAGTAACCAAACAGAACATCATTCATTAAACAATCAAGTAAAATCACCTCCTGAAAAAAGAGTGCAATCAATCGAATGAAACAGTACTAGAACAAAACCATTACCTGTGCAGGATGACTTTGTATAGTATCCCTAATATACTTCTCGTGTCCCCATTCCAGGTGGCGCCTTGCACCAATTACAAGTGACATCTTTCTTGAAGCAGTCTGTTGCACAGTTGCATGCTCACCCATCATTGTCTGAAAGTTATTGAGAGATCATCATACTTGCATTGTAATATAATATAAAGCATGCAAATGCAAAAACAAGGTTACAGAGTAGCATGTATTAAGCAGATAAGAGAATAGAGTAAACCTGAAGAAGGTGCCATATTTTCTGTATGTTAACTGATTTTCCACTAGATGATTCTATGGCCAAGCTTTCATAAGCGCCCTTAAAAGCGGTAGCAGGCTAGATAAAATGACAAAACAGATGGTAAACACATAGAAAAGCATTTTTTTTAAACAAACCAAAGACTGTATATGTCAATGCATGTTAGAATTGTAAATATTGATAAAATATAACCCAAAAAAAATTTAAATAAAGGACAGAGCAGATATCAGTTATAATTTGCCAGGTATATTGTGTTGGGCAAAACTATGTTGCAACAGTGGTACCGTACCACTGTTGCAATCAGCCATTGGATCTATAGTTGTACAGTTGTATTAGCTAGATCCAATGGCTGAAAGCAACAGTGGTACCGTACCACTGTTGCAACATAGCTGGACCCTATTGTGTTAAAGAGCTGATATATTGCCAGCTTCACCAGAGATTGCTGTCAAGATGACAGCATATATTTCTGAAACAGCTGAAAGGTCATCAAATTAAAGTAAAATATATTTCAAACAAGAGACTTTGATGCCTTTCAAAATGTAGCATTTTATAAATTTAACATAGAAAGGAGTCTTACTTTAAATGGCAGTCCTTGCTGCCTCGCATTGTTCAGGTTCTTCACAACTTCAGCGTAGACAGTTGCTTTTTTCTCAAGAAGTGGCTTATTAGCTAAAGGTATAAGCTCCATCCCAGAAGGACCTGAGGAAATCTGAGGACTAGAAGCCATGGATGCCATTTGACCAGGAAGAGTACCTCCAGTGCTCGTATCAGTCATGTTAGTCTTGGGTAATGTTGAAATTCGGCTTAAGCTCTGAAGAAAGTCACGTTTCTCTTTCTGCCAGTCTTCCTGCCAAAGATCAGATTACACCTATCAATCTGAAGTAAAAAAAGCACAAGAATAGAGACTTCCTTTAGTTACCATCAAAATATTTACAGCTATTATCCAGAAAAACAGTTCCCACAGTACAAGAATCCAAAATTTACTTCATCAACTGCAAGTGGTGGAGGTAGCAAAAATTATAACATGTACTACTTTGAAGGATACAATCTTTTGTTCCAACAAGGTTATTGGGAAACTAAACGAAAAGCTGGATATAACATTTTTTTCCATCATTTTTCTTAAAATTACAAGGGAATACCCACAAAATACACAATTGTTGCTGAACCCCGTACTTAACGGCTTCCATTAGAGCACCAAAGAACCAATGTACTGATCTAACTTAAATCAGTGACAACTTAATCAAAAGTAATCGTCATGACAAGATTTAAAGGGGCAAAAAAAGGATATTCAAACAAGTTATCTACAGACTTCAATCTTGATTAAAAATGACACTGTTTTTATATTTTCTATCGTTCGAGTGAGTGTGCATGTTTGTACAGAAAAACTTAGAAAAAATATACAATTTATTTAGGAAATGCAACTGAGTTATGCTCCAAAAATAGGGGGCTAAAAAGATACAATGGGAGAAGAAATAAATGCAGCTGTTGATATTGGATATTACTTTAGTTTAAAAACATCTCTAAGAATTAAGAGAAAATCCATGAGAAAAGTAATTTTAATAGCCAAATACAAGGAAGTAATTGTGATGGCAGCAGCATACACAAAAGAGAGCTAGAATTAAAATAATATTAAAGAGTCCAAAAATCTGTTGGGTTATACAAACCTCCAGAACTTTCATCATGTAATCATTAAAACTTCTAAGGTTATCCGTCTGAGCTTCTTGGATGGCTGACACCATTGCAACTTCATGAACCTGAGGTGAAAGATTAATGCATAAAAATTAAAATATGACCAATTATGCTTAAGGAAAGAAACAATATAAAGTGTAGTTAAATACACTGTATGGTATTTAACCCAAAGCAGAATTTAGCAACCAAATTAGTAAAAACTTGATCGAAACCATAAGTATCCATTTTATGGCACAACCACACATGAGAATCTAGAAAAATTATATAACATGACAATATGTTGATCATCGCAGTTCTTGCTTAGCACAGACATAGGTCAACAAACACTTTAACATCATAACTGATCAACATGTAGACTGGAGTTTACTTACATGCATGAAAAATTAAGCAAATGAAAAATATGCAACAAAGAAAATTAGAAATCTCCTTTTCTTTCTCTTGGTTTGATAAGAAAGATATAAGAAAATTAGAAAATCTGTTCTCATAAATTGTTAGATTACAACAATTCTTCCAGCAATTGAAAACAAGGCCATGAATAGGGGTTTCTCTTCTTACACAAAATATATACAAAGGTTGAAATACACAATCACATATGCCAAAAAAAAAACAAATGGGATGCAATGAGGTAGGGAATGTTTCATTTGCATATAATGAAGATTTTGGGGTTATCTCTTCACTAGTATACCTTTTTGCAGACAAAATTTGTTGTATTCTAAATCATTTGGCAAGTTCAAGATACTTTCACCAAGAACAGACTTCAGGTATGCTGGGAACAGTTTTTAAGTATAAATTTCATGTAGAGCACTATCTTCTTTCAAGCACTAAAAAGCTGAGGATGCATTCTATTTTTTTAATCTAAAAATGTTAGCATCTACATCTATGCTATCGATGCAAATGCGATGCAAATGCTAAGGCAAGTCATATAATGCATAACTCTTTTCAATGGTCAGTATTTCTATATAGTAATAAAAATGCCAGTGTACTTGATTGGAGAAGGGAGAGCAACAGATTAAAACCGAAATACCATTGAGATTAAAACAAAAACACTATTTTATGATTCTTTTAAAATCAGTGTTTGGGAGCAAGAGAATATCTGAAATGCACATAAATGGTCTAACTTATTCTCCTAAGACGTAGTTATTTCTTTAAATGCTAAACTGGATGGATAAAATTCCAATAATTCCAGTAACTGATGTAACACATAATTCCAGCTGAATAAGCATAAGGAGTTATACTACATAATTAAAGCCAACAATCATGAAGAATATAATTTTGCTGATCAAAGTCATACAGACATTAAAAAAGCTCAATATTATCAGTAACAGCAATAACACATCTTAAGAATATACTGATAGCGAACAACTCTAGTACCAAAAGTTACCTGTTGCAGATATTCTTCCACACTAGTTGCCTCAGTGGGAAAAACATCCTCAAATGTTGTCTGTAAAAGAAAGTAACAAATGAGAAAAGATCTATTATTAGATGTAAACGATAGAAAAAGGAATAATAAAAGAATTACAAAACCAAAAAAACAGAGACAACAAAGCAACATAAAAGTTTGTGATGCAAGATAGACAGTCAACATCATAATCAAACCAAATGCAAGAGTTTGTAAAGTTAGCAATCAGAGCAAGTGAAGCATGGGCTGGCATGAGAGAAAAAGTGGAACTTACTCGACCTAGCTAACAAATGTAAAATCAATTTCATTCAACAAAATATATGGAAGTCTCTTTGATACAATTTTCATTGTTACATATTTGTACCACTGGAAATAAAAATTTGAAAAATAATGAAATGAAAATAGGTCACAACCAGAAAATTTTAGGTTACCATATATCAAATACAGTGTGTAATAAATTTCACCTTCAATTCAAATGACTTCAAATCTCTAGCAAGCTGTTCCGCATTTATTCCCTCACGTGCAAGTAGCCTGCAAATACAGTGCAAATGAATTAAGAGCATGAAATCGTCAATCTTATGCTCCTAGTTCCGGAAGCTCAATTGCATCCATGTAGTAAACAAGAAATTATAGGAAAACAAATATTAAAGGCAATTTTCCCCAAACAAATTTCGAATCTCCATCCTGAGAAAAGAATCTTAGTTTAAACTAGCTTCCCTGATTTTTCAACAACCAATTAAGTGACAGTAGGTAGGAGAATCACAAGTACCTTGTGGCTGCAATAGACTGAGAAGGAGTCTCGGTTCTTATGGTTTTTGCCTTGAGCTTCTTTGACAATGCTTCTAGTTGATCTAAGTTCCTCTGAAAAGGGTACAATTTGCGAACCCAAAGTTAGGAAAAGCCATACACAAGCATCCAAACATACATATCTAAGTTTAAATAAACTAATTTTCTTTTGAGCAATAAAAATATAACAAGTTTAGTTTGGTTTGACAAAGAAGAGAGACAAATTCTGAACCAAGATATTTCATATCTTGCATCTTAGAGCTCAAAAACCTCCCCCCACTTCTCTCCAATGGAGCGAAGAGTCTTACGAGTCTAGACAGTCCAGTTCAGGTGAATTTCTCATTTTTTAATTCCAAAAAAAAAATTGACACTGTTATAAAGCTCAGACTAATTTTTAAAGACGCCGTTTGGTAAAATTTTTCTGTTTGCCCCTTTCCCTAAGATAAACAGCTGTTGACAAGCTGGTCTTTTTCTCACTAAATGCTTTACAAAGTTTACAATTTACTAAACAACCAACGCATATTTCCTTGGAAAATAAGGATCAAACAAGCCTACTCCTTACATTATTTTATGTTTGCAAACGATAATCATCCAGAAATTAGGTCACTTGAAAGACCTCATAATTCACTCAATGTCAATTAACAAGAATAACAAAGAAACAAAATTCAATTTTTAACATTCACATTAGTAAAAGCAGAAACGACGAGACAATGCACAACAAAATCATGTTCATGAACATTTATTTTTATTTCTCGATTTCTTTTTAAAAAATTTTCTTTTCATTCGGAACATTTTTTTCTCGGAAAGCAAAAAGAGATGCATTACTATCAGATTTCGGTGAGGACTTACAGAACTCGAGAGTTTAAGAGGATTAGTGAAACTAACAGCTGAAAACATATATATTTTACTTTCGTCTCTGGTCTCCTTTTCTCGGGAAACAAACGGAAAGTGAAGAGAGAAAAGAGTACCTGAAGAGGAGGGAACTGAGCAGAAGGAGCTGCCTGTTCGAGAAGCTTCGTTGAAGAGTGAAGAAGATCGGTCCAGCCACTCATGTCTTGCTCACCCGCCATTTTGCTCGGTTCCAATTTTACTGAATCAATCAATGAGAGGGAAAAGGGTTTAAGAAGATTTCATATTATTATTAAGCCCTACTCCAGTCCTCCACTCAAAACGGTTTAGTTTTTGTTATTTCGCTTCGTCTGCAAGCGCGATGCGGCTAAATTACCCGAATAATATTGAATCTCGGGTCGAGACCATGGAGGTCACGGGTCGGGTTGGGGCGAAATTTTTCTTGAAAGTTGACAGCAAATAAACCAAAAGCAAACGGAAATTCAAAAAATAACAAAATAATATATTATCGATAATGTTAGAGATCCTAATATTTGAATCTCAACTTAAATTTTAAAGTCATATGTCACTTATTTATTACATAATAAATTTTATAACTTGTAAAATTATTTAACTATTATTTAATGAATAAATATTACATTAAATTAAAGCATCTCCAAAAGGGTCTTTAAATTTTACTCTTCAAATTTCAATTTGCTTACTGATGTAGTAAATAAGTGTATAAAAAAATATGATCCCCTCCAAAAGACTCACCAAATAAGAATAAATTAATATTATTTTAATTAAATCTTTCCCACTATCAAATTGAATTATTATTATATTTTTTAAAAGAAACATAAATAATAATTATCATTATCTTTCGATAAATAATAATAAAATATTAATAAAGAGGAGAAACTCACGATATTGAAAAGTGAGAAACAAATCTTATTTGAAGAATCTAAATTAACGTGTCTTTTGGAGTGTTTAATATTGATATGCCTCTTCAAATAAGAAGTAGAATCTTATTTGAAGAGTCTTTTAGAGATGCTCTTAGAATCTAGATTTTAGAATGTTTAGCATTACTCATAAATCATTAATAGGATATATTAAAGACCAACTTAATTAACTAAAAGAATTTGGTTGCTCACAAACGTTTATTAGCCTGTTTTATTTAATTAGTCACTCGATTCGAATATTAGGTAAATAAGTTTTGGATAAGAATAAAATTAATATTTCACTTTCTAACTAATACTATATATCAGTGTTATTATACCAACAACTATACTAACACCCACTCATTTGATGGATAGATAAAGAAATAATTGTTCACGGGCATGGAGGGGAAAATTATCAAGTTAACAAGAAAGGTGGTGTTTACTCAGTTGATGGATAAATAAAATAATAAGTAATTTTATTTTTACAGGCCACGGAGGGAATTGAGTTGTATTAGACAATAATAATAATAAAAAAAGGGTGAGCCGATTTAAACCCACAAAACAACTCTATACACCCACAATTTCACAATAACTTTTATTGCCAAATTACCCATTATGACAATTACTATTAAGGATAGACAAAAAAAAAAAAATTAGTCGTGAATGAAAGTTCTGCATAAACTAAAAATAATTTTCTGCGTCTTATGAAAATACACAATCAAATACAGAAATCAAACAATAGAAATAATTGAATGTGATGATTGAAGACTTAAAGGAAAAATAGAGTCTTTTATATGTATAACTAATAGTTAATTAAGCCAATTTGAACTCTATGGCAATTCTGCCGATAGATGAAAAAACATGAAGAATTTTTTGTATCTTACAGTTATGATATGAAATTATAAAGATTTTCGTGAAAGCCAATTGATGAAAAAGAAATGGACAATTTCAATGTAAACCCATCCGTAATATATTCAGTAGTTCGTTGTTGGCTCAAAATTTTCAATTTATTGGTGCACATCATCAAAGTTTATTTCTTCATGGATTTGACAATTAGGATAGTTTTTAATATTAGCAAGGTGCATCAGAGTTGCTGTCATCATTTAATATTGTATAAGAAGAGGGAGGGAAGAAAAAAGTGAACGAAGAAAGAAGGAGAAGATTTATACGTCAAATTAATATAGGGTTATTTTTGGATTTTTGAAGGGTTCATAAAGTATAATTTTATTTTTCAAATTTACATTGTGGGTGTATTGAGAAAATGGGTGTAGAAAGTAAAATTTTGGGTTCAAATAGCCCCACCCATAAAAATATTGAAAAAGGATTATTATTAAAAATAGGGTAAAAGCTCATTTAGTCATTATATTTTAAGATTAGTGTATGTTTAGTTCCTATATTTTAAAAATACCTCAAAACACCCTCGGCATCACCTCCGTTACTGTTGATTCTAGATTCATGAGGGTAAAAATGTATTTTTCTTGTTAAAATTTAAAAAAACTATTACGATAACCTAGATCCGTGATGGCAAAAACGTGTTTTAACCCTAATATTCTTTAAAACCCTCGCTTTAAGAACTTAAGTGGCTTGCTTTTTTAAAGCTCGTAACAATTTTTCTCGCTATAAAATTTTTTCTATTGGAAACGTAGTCTTGCAGTAGATGTCAAAACCGACAACAAAAGAAAACTCTTGAGCGTCTCATGTTGGTCTTGTTTATTTCTTTATTTTTTTAATCTTCCATGTGTTCACTGAAAAGAAATCATTATTTTTTTTTTCACTTGAATGGGTATTTCTTCACAAGACTAAAATTCCATATGCCAAAAGTTGAACGGCTTTTGTTTTCTTTCTTTTTTTTTTAACCCTTTCATGGTTGTTTCGTAGCTTAATATTAGTAGTGGAATGGATTTGTAATTGAAAAGAAATTATTTTAACTTCACTTGATTGAGTATTTTTTTGTAAAAAAAATCATAATTAATCATATAAAGTTCTATAATGTCGATTTTGTATTTTATGAATTCGTATGTAATAGTTTTAAGTTTCTAATATTTTTTGTTCATCTTTAGGTTGGCAGATTCAAAATGAGTCAAATCAGCATTTCAGTTCGATTTTTAGGCAAAGATGTGGAGGATGCTTATGATCCTGATTGCTTGAGTCTTGTATCCCTTATCAACGATGTCTTGAATAATGTCTTTGGAAGGCACAAGCATTATGATGAGAGCTTTAAGCTTACTGGCATTGTCCCATGGTCCAATGAAGGGATTGAATTGAACAATGATAAAGACTTCCAGAATTTGGTTAACTTAATTCAAGCCAAGGGTCTTAATTCTATTAATTTGGAGATGAATGCATTATCCTTGGCCAGCTTGTCACCCGTTTTAGCTCAAACTCGCCAAGATAATCATTTTGCCTCAAATGCAATTAATGCTGATATTTTAGATGGTGAAAATGATGATGCAATCAGTGTTGAGTCTATTGACTGGTTTGATGAAGATATTGGTGATATTGTTAAGTCTGATAGTGAACCTGAAGTTGATTTAGGGTTTGATATTAATGAATTTGATGGAGATGATGGCATGTCAGATTGTGAGAGTGATAATGAAGATGTATCTATTGCAAGTGATGAAGAAGATGACACTGTAATATTGAAGATGACAAGGGATTTAAGAAAAAAAATGTTCAAGAAACCCGATGGTGATGATGATATTGTTTTGGAAGTTGGGCAAACTTTTAGTTGTGCTCAAGAGTTTAAGAATGCATTGAAGGATTATGTTATTCAAGAGTCAATAGTTTTGAAAAGGAAAAAGAATGACAAATGTAGAGTTACAGTCGTGTGTGCTGGGAAGGACAAAGAAGGAAAGGAATGTCCATGGAGAATACATGCATCTTTATTGGTTGACAAAGTTACATTCCAGATTAAAACTTTAAAAGGTGGTGAACATAAGTGCAAAGAGTTGTTTATGAATCCTGAAGTAACTAGTAGATGGATAGCTCAAAAATTGTATGGTTTTATTAGTTCTAATCCTGATATCGGTTGTGAATCCATGTCAGATGAACTGAGGAAGAGGTTTTATTGTTCAACTACAAAGAAAAGGTTGTATATGGCCAAAAAAAAGGTTCCAAAAATTGCTGATAGTGACTACACAAAATCTTATGCAAAGCTACATGAATATGCCAAGATTCTTCTTATGAAGAATAAAAGGGCAATGGTGAAAATTCAATATGAAACACAAGGTGTAGAGATGTGCTTCAAGAAGATATTCATAAGTTTTGACGCACTACAAAATAGATTTATAAGTGGATGTAGAAGGTTCATTGGAGTTGATGGCTGCCACCTTAAGACATCATTCGGTGGTATCTTGCTGACAGCTGTTACACTTGATGCCAATAATGGCATATTCCCATTGCCAATTTGCATTTGTGAGGTTGAGTGCAAGGACAGTTGGAAATGGTTTCTTGAATTGTTGAAGGAACATCTTGGTATAGTGAATGAGATGACTCTTATTATAATGTCTGACAGACAAAAGGGTTTAATTTGGGCAATTGATCAAGTTTTGCTTGGGTGTACCATAAGACATTATGCAAGACATATTTATGTGAATTTCAGGAAGGAACACTCTGTTGAGGAGTTAAGAGGAATGTTTTAGAAGGCTGTGAGAGCAAAAAACAAAGTGAAATTTGAGAAGAAAATGAAAAAAAATTAAAGAATTCAAGAAAGAGGCTTAGGAATGGTTGATGCATAATGAACCAGAAACTTGGGCATGTCATACTTTTGATCCCTTTTCAAGATTGATCATGTTACTAATAATATGTTAGAGAGTTGGAATTCTCTACTCAATGAGTGCAGGAAAAAACCAATCCTTCAATTGCTTGAATTTATAAGATTAAAGATTATGAAAAGGCTCATTCGAAGAAGAGAAAAGGCAGCATTGTGGGATTCTGATTTGCCTCCAAGAGTGCGTAGAAAATTGACAAAAATATCGAAGGCTTCAAGGAAATTGATTGTGGTGAAAGCCAATAAAGCTCAGTATGAGGTGTTGGAATTTATAGACGATGAAGATAGACATTATGTGGTTGATTTGGAGAAATTTGAGTGTGATTGTAGGGTGTGGCAAATTAGTGGTCTGCCTTGCAAGCATGCAATGGCATGCATTTCACGTAATAGTTTTGAACCAATCGACTTTGTTGATGAGAGCCTGAAAAAAGATGCTTATTTGAGGACTTACTCTGAGACCATATGCCCAATATCGAACCAATGTAATTGGCCTTCATTTGACAAGCATGTCCTATTGCCTCTAGTAAAACATGTTAAAATTGGTAGGCCTAAGCATAACAAGAAAAGAGAAAGAAATGAAGGACCAGCTCGAAAGAAAAAGGTACACTTTGACATGCAGCCAGTGCAATAAACTTGGACACAATAAGAGAAGTTGTCCATTGAATAAAGAGATACTTAATATGATTTAAAATGTGTTTATTCTCTTATTGATTCAAGTCACTAAATGTTGGGACATGGGTTGCTAACATTACATTTTCATTTTGATGCAGAATACAATTATTAATTCATCTTAATTTCAGCACAACCTATCCATCAGGTCATTATGATTTAATTAATCTTTTAAATGTTTATTTAGTAGTTAATAGTTTTGATTAGGTTATTTTAATTTGGGGGTTGAAAGTTTTAGGTATATGATTGTTGTACATGTTTTTGTACGTAATTTTTAACAGATGAAAATAAAATTAGTGTATGAAACAAATTAATAAATAAAATAAAATTTAATATAACTTTTTTTTAACTTCAGCAAGGCAATTGAGTGGAGGTGAAATCCAGTCTGGACCTAGTGGAAGTCAGCAGAATGCTAAGAGACAAAAGCATCAAAGAACCAATGTCGGTTCATCCCCTGGCATAGCCAACACAAGCAGGTCTTTAAACTATTTTCATTTTTATTTTTAGATTTACTAGTATAACAGTATGCTCATCCTTTTATTTTATTTTTTTTCTATTATTTCAGCAACAATTTCAACAAGATATATACAAAGTCAACCAAATCCTATGAGACATAAGCAAAACAGAAAAATAAGGGTTTCTCTAACACAACCTTCTCAAACCTAAATGTGAACAACATTATAAAAGCAAATAAAAGGTATGTTATATCTTAAATTCCTTTAGCATTTTAGAGCAGCGAAATACACACAATATTAATTGAGAACTTATTTACTTAAAACTGCAACAATGGTGATGCAGCTTTGATCAACGATTGTTTATTTGCTTCTGGGGAGAAGTTTGACTCGAAGTATTCCAAATTTGACCGGAAGTATTCCAGAACTATAAAGCCAAACATAATCCACCAGTCTTAGTTTATTGGTCTATTTTATTTTGTGCTAGTTGTAGCATTATTGACTAGTTTACCGATGGTAACATTTTTTTTTTTAACTTCTAGTTGTAGGTACTTTTTTTTAATGACATTTAATCAATGGTTGTATCAAACTTATCATTGACTTCATTTCCCAATTGTCAATATATTTATCTTTTAGCACTTCAACAAATAAAGTTTAGACATGAGAAGTTTGAATGATGAAAATCTCAGTCTCGTGTTGAAATTTAATTGTCAAAAATTGTATGCGAACTACCAAGTGTGTAAATGGTGCTTGCAAAAAAATTAATATAATTATTTTTTTTAGGGTTAAATTGGTAAATTAATTATTTTATTTTTATTAATGTCTAAAAAATTATTATAAAAGAGTAATATTATAAAAGTAAGCAAAAATAAATAAAAGATAACGGTAGGGGTATCAATACTTTAACGGTAAGGATGTTTCAAAACATTTTAAAAAATATATAGATCAAATGAATATTTATTTTAAAATACAAGGACTAAATAGACTTTTATCCTTAAAAATAATTACCACCAAATGCAATTACCCAATTTTCATTGGAGCTGATAATTCTGATTTAACTATTAAACTTTTAAATGTTTTTGTCATAATTATTTTTAAAAAAAAAATGGGGAAGAATGCGAGTTTTCTGAATGACCCCCTACAGTTTGATTAATTATGCAAATAACCATTTTATGGGAAAACTTGTACTACTTTGTGCGCAATAACGGGACGCGAATCAGAAAGAAAAGAAGGGAGAGAGTGTGTGTAAAATTGAAAATGCCTAAAGCCAGCCCAATTTTGCGCAAGGGACAGAAAGCTCTCCAGGATCGTAACTTGCTCAAGATCTTGAACTCTGAAATTACCCACGAGCTCTCTTCCAACCGCTTTCAGGTATACATAACTGGTGAATGTAATACAACTCTTTTTAAACCCATAACTAGGTGAAAATATGAACCAGGGTTTGCATTTGATGATTTATTGATGATTCTTAATGGGTTTTTTTATTCTTTAAGCATGCTTTTGTTTCGCACTGACAACTTCGGAGGGCCATTAGGTGTTTTGTGGAAGTTGAGTTACACCATTTTGTTGTAGATAGCATTTGACGCTAAAGAAGCTTTTATTCGTAATAAGAACATACAAGGAAACTTACCCAGAACAAATATTTGGAAGATTTAACCATATTCTTTTTATTAAATATGTAGCATGCTTATTATCTTTCGGCCATCTGATCACCACATACACAGGGAAATCTATTCCAATAGTGTGTCTAGTACTATGAATTCAAGAAATTAGGGGTCCTTTTCGGCTTATCTATGTTGATGGGTATGCAGGATAATCAAAGTGGTACCTTGGGGGATTTTAAGGTTGAATATGATGCGCCACAGTCCCAAGATGTGGTTTTGCGGAGGAAATTTGAGTCAGGTGAGGAAGTAGCAGTTTCGGCGTTGCTGGGGCCAGAGACCTTCGTAAGAGAGAGTAGGTTTCCGAGGGAAGTTTTGATGAAAGTATGTCTCACAAAGCCGGGCCTCTGTTCCATTTTGCAGTTTGATTGCAGAGTTACTGAGAAGCATATTGAGGGGTCTAACTTTGACATCCGTAATGCCTATTATCTCCAATCATCAACCTGTCTTGGTCGTCCACTCTACAGAGGCCCCATGTTCAGGTAGAGTTTTTCCATCATACTCATGATGTTACTAATTATAAATCTAAATCACCTGAACACAAACTGAACTTGTTTATTTGTCAGTAACCTTAACCCTTAGTATAAATAGGGCAATTGTTGTAGCATGTGACTTAAAGGAAGAAGTCTAGAAGAAACAATATGTACATACATGGTTTGCGTTTTTCTTATGTTTGAACTGAGAACTTAATGCTTCTAGAGGACCTTGCTAGGGTACAATTGGGTTCTCTTGAGCTAGGTGCCATATCTCTATGTTCAGTTTGATTAGTGAGGTTGTTATGTGTTTTCCATCCCGGTACAATAGCTAATTCCGATAAGTTATTGATGGATAAGAATTCAAGAGTAATGTTGGTCATGGGGAGAATTTGCATGTTCAATTTTGGCTGTTGGAGTTGAAGGGATGCTTTTGAGGATAGACTTCCCCATATGTTAGTACATTAGATAGGTGGGAGGGATAATGGCCATTAGATTTGATAGCCTCTTGATGAATCCTTTTAATTATTGAACATTGTAAATGCATCTCCTCTTATAGGCTGCTTTATATTCTCATGTCTTTAGTAATGGTTGGACAGGCAGCATACCCGTTACCTAGATGAGAATTCACTCTAGTTTTCTCTCTTTACACTTGTAATTGCCCCAGCCAAATAGATACGCTGTTATTGGATTCTGTTAATGCTTCTCCCCTTCTCCCATCCAATCCGCCCTCCCTTTCCTCCAGTTTGTAAGTTGTATTGAATAAACTTTCCACTGTGCACTACTGTGGTTGAAGTTTATTCATTTGTTTTTAAATACCTAAACATTCATGTGTCTCCTCATGCGGTATCGGTGTTCTATCAGTTGCCTCTTTTCTGCTTTTGTGATGTGATTTTACTTTACATGATCTTCCTTTAATTTTTTTTTTTTCTAATTTTTAAGTTAAAAGATACTCACTCATAAGGTAAACGTTATATTTTATATCAATGATGAAATTTTGGCTGAAAAATGGAGCATGGTTTTTTTATCGCATGCCCTTTCCTGTGCTTGTCATTGTAACAAGGGGTGCTGAAGATATTGGTATGTAATAGAACTGTGGGATGCTGTTTCTTATTAATGAAATTAAGAAGATTTGATTGTCATTATTTCAGTATTTTATATTCATTGACTCAGACACAGCTGGTGATTATGCTAAATAGATACAATTAAAAAAAAATAAATAAATAACTAAAAATAACTCCAACAATCATCAAGTTCTTCTCAGTGTAAGGCTTGGCCCTGGCTATTGCATAATCTTTGTATTTGTTCGCTAAAATCACAAGACAGAACATACTTGTTTTACTGAAATCATTGTTGTGTTTCATTATTCCGGAGTCCCATTGAGTTCCTTGGTTACATAATCACCCTTCTTGTTGCATTTGCAGTTCTTTGGACCCTCAATTACAAGTCGCGCTCAAGGAATATCTAGTTGCCAGAGGAATTGGAGAACACTTAACCAACTATCTTCTCCTCCACCTACACAAAAAGGAGCAAGATCAATACGTGAACTGGTTGCAAAAGCTTGAATCTATGGTAGCCAAAAGCTGAGTGACATTGACAACATACTGGTACAGTGCCTGAAAATTTTACATCCTCGCCCATCTTTTTGAACACCCTCAATGCTCTGCCCTCTGTTCTAGAGAAAATGTTTCACAGCTGAAAGTAATTCAATTGAGCTCATAATTTAACTTGATATGAAAATACCATTACCTTATCAAGAGTTGTATGATCTCTTTCCAAATTTCTGCAATGAATGATTTATATTCCATATTCAAATTTTCTGGGCATACTTTTATCTAAAGCTAAAATATTTGCGACTTTTAAGTGGACGGCTGAAGTTGTCTTACACTGATGGTTGGTTTCATATGTTGCAGTAGGGGTGGGCATTCGGTTCGGTTTTTCCAAACCGAACCGAACTGAAAAATTTCAGTTCGGTTCGGTTCGGTTTTACTAACAAAAACCAAACGGGTCACAAATTGAAGAACCGATTGGTTTATGTTCGGTTCGGATCAAAACCGAACCGAACCGACAAACCGATCGGTTCTTTCAATTAAAGTTAAAAAAAATATTTTATACACACAGAAATAGCTAAACAAAACCTAAACCTAAAATCAATTATACACTCACTCGTCTCTTTCTCACCGCCGGCAGCACACACTCACACCCTCACTCTTTCACACTCTCATTGGCAGCACAATCCATTTCCACCACCGGCAGCCGCTTGTTTCTCTGAACACACACACAACTGGCAGCCACCTTCTCTCACACCATACACACAGCTGGCAGCCGCTTCTCTCTCTCACCACAGCCACTGTCAACCCTTAGCACAGCTGCTCATCAGGCACCGATAGTTCGTCACAGCCCCCGCAAGATCCATCCTTTACCCTCCTTCGTAACAGCCCTTGACAATCCCACAAGAATTCTTATTTTCTTCTTATTTCTCTCGCTTTTGTTTTTTTATTTTATTTCTATTATAGATCCATTTCTTTGTTTAAGTGAAATAACAATATTAAATTTTGATTTTTTTTCCTTTTGCTTTTTTTTTTGTATTTGTTTATTTTTTTGGATTTGGTGTTGCAAATCCGTTCCTTTTGCTGTTTGGACCATTGAAAGTGTATAAATTTGATTGGTTGTTGAAATAGAACTCGCTGGAAAATGATGATGATTACTTGGGGAGTGATCTGCTCTTCTTCATTGTGATCACAGTAAAATTAATTTTGATTTTTTGGGTCTTTGTTGCAATTGCGGACTTGCTAGATTTTGGTGACATGGCCATGCTTGGTCATTGAATAAATGTTGATTTTGAAGGCCTTGTTGGTTATTGCAAATGGTTTCATTTGAGATTTTTGGTGTATTATTATTATGTTAGGAATGAAAAATTTATTATGATTTTTTTGTTATCGTCAATTTCTATTTCTGAATCATATTTTTCTTTGACTTATGAGTTTTTATTTTGCTAAATTTTATCATGTTATATAAAATATTGGTATTAAGTGTGCAGTTCAATCAAGGGAGAAACTGTAAAATTGAAACCGAATAGAACCAAATCGGCCCGAACCGAACCAAAGTTTAGAACCGAACCAAAGTTTAGAACCGAACCGAACCGAAACAATTCGGTTCGGTTTGGTTCGGTTTTAAATTTCGGTTCATTTTCAGTTTCAACTCGTTAGAACCGATTGGTTTTGGTTCGATTCGATTTAGATAAAAAACCAAACCGAATCAAATAGTGCCCAGCCCTATGTTGCAGCATGCAATGATAAGACCACCCATAAAGATCTGACCTGATTGAGTTAAAGGGTTAGAAGTTTTCTGCAGTTAATGCATAAGATGCTGGAGACTAAACTAGGTTGATAAGTTAAAATAATCATTTTTTCCTGCCACCATTAACGGGTGCTATGCGTGCAATTGCAAGAGACCAACAGTAGAAATGTGGATATAATAAGGAAGAGATTTTAAGTGTGCGAAAAGGGAAAGAGTTTGGGTGTGCGACTTTGCGTATGGTGAGTTTTCATTAAGGAAAGTTTCATTGTGGTCTATACTTTTCTAATAAGAACCCGTCGCGCACGAAGTTGTCCACCGATAAATGGCTCCCTAATAAGAAGATGGTTCTATTTAAAATGTGATACTTTACTTTTTTTTGGCTAGCTTGAGTGATGGTTTTGTATTCTTTTAAAAACACAATATACGCGGTAATAATAATATCATATTGTAAAATTAATTTACAGAAATAGAGTTTGACTTTGTATACATATGTAACATTGGTCATCTGCCTTCCTTTTCTGATTTGATATTTTTACTTCTTACATCGTTTTTCATTTTTTTTTTAAACCACAGCAAAATTTGTTGGGTACTGATAGCAACAACGCATCCAACAATTATGCTCTTATGTATTTTTGTTTATCATGATTTTATTACCTCCATTTGATTTTCAATTGGACAACTCAAAACTTGTTTGTATATAAATTTGGATTTGATTAAGATTTTTTTTTATTTGAAAGGATTCTTATTTAAGGAGTAAGTAATTTTTCTTTTGAAGTTTAAATTATTCATGGAAGAACACAATATGTATAAGAAAATGAATAATTTTCTCACAAGTAATAATCACTATATATAAAGAGATTGGATTTTTTTTGTTTGTAAAACACAGCAATCAACTTTTTTGCAAGTAAACTATTACAAATGTAAAAGAAATGGTACGTTTATTGAGAGATCCAGTGTAATAATTTTTTATAGAGTTCTGCTATTTGAACTCCGCTAAGACAAAAGAACGACAGAAAAATTGACACGTGAATCTGTTGCTTCAACTGCACTAACAGCTTTTGTCTATTACTTTTTTAGTTTAAAAAATAAAATAATCAAAAAAAAAAGAAAAGTAACGAAAAGCAAGGGATTACTTTTTGAGTTCTGTCTTTAGTCTCTTTCCATCTCTCACCTCTCATTTAAGATCTGCGTTCAGGAAGGAAAAACTCAAACCAGTTCCGTCTCTGCATCTCAGTTATCACAAGGAAAAAGTTAGATCTAGATCTACAAACAGAGAGATTGATAAAATTAGTACTGATTAATTGGTAAGTTAGTGACTCTCACTACATTCAAATAAAAATTTTATTGTGTTCTATATATTTAAATGGTTAGAATATTTAATTTAAATTGCAAAAATTCGTAGATTTTTACTTTTTATCTATTTAAATTGTTATGAATTGTTATGATTTTTTTAATTTAAATGGCTAGAAATAATGGAATAGAATATAATAATTTCTGAATGTGTTTTATATATGTTAGGATTTTTTAAATTTAAATGGTTGGAAATAATGAAATAAATTATAACAATTTCTGAATGTGTTTTATAATGTTAGGATTTTTCTTAATTTAAATGGCTGTAAATAATGGAATAAATTATAACAATTTCTAAATGTGTTTTATATATGTTAGAATTTTTTTTAATTTAAATTGCTGAAAATAATGAAATAAATTATAACAATTTCTGGATGTGTTTTATATATTTAAGTTGTTAGGATTTTATAATTTAAATTGTTGGAGATAATGGAATAAATTATAAAAATTTGTGGATGTGTTTTATAAATTTAAATTGTTAGGAATTTTTGTTACTGGACAAAATGTTATATAAGTTTCTTAATACAAATGTTAATTATTTTGTAGAAATGGAGTATTTGGAAAATGAGGATGCATTTGAAGAGTTGCAAGAAACAAGAGCTAACAATGTAAATGAAATTGTGGAACCGAACAAATGTGAGCCAGCTCTTGGAATGTTATTTGATAATCATGAAGAAATGTTTGCATTTTACAAAGCTTATGGTAAACAAAAGGGGTTTCCTGTGAAGGTTCGAAGTACTAAGAAGGGGACCGATGGAATTGTAAAATATGTGACATTTGCATATGGGCGTAGCGGCAAGTCAAAAAGTAAATCTGCTAATGCATTGAAGCCGAAACCGAATGTGAAGCAAAGATTGGAGGTTGTCTAAATGAAGATGGAAAATAGGTTCTTCGAACTTTAAATCTTCAACACAACCATGGATTGAGTCCAGACAAAACTAGGTATTTCTCATGCAATCGCAGAATTAGTGCAAGCGCTAAAAAGTGAATTGAAATGAATGATTGTGCATGAATTAGAATTGCCCAAAATTTCAATTCTATTGTTGTTGGAGCTTGTGGGTATGAAAATGTGTCATTCTTAGAAAAAGATTGTAGAAATTTGGTTGACAAAACAAGGCGATTATAGCTTGAGGAAAGAGATGCTATGGCGCTTTTAAAGTACTTCCAGAAAAAGCAAGCAGAATGTAATAGATTTTTTTTTAGCATTGATTTGAATGAAGAGGATCGATTAAAGAATGTGTTTTGGGCAGATTTGCGGAGTAGGGCAGCTTACAAATATTTTGGAGATGTCATCACATTTGACACTACATATCTGACCAACAAGTATGACATGCCATTTGCACCCTTTGTTGAAGTTAATCACCATGGACAATCTATTTTGTTGGGATGCGGATTGATTTCACGCGAGGATACAGAGACATTTACGTGGTTATTTGAGGTGTGGCTATCATGCATGTCTGATTCTCCTCCCCTTGGTATCATTACAGATCAAGACAGGGCAATGCAAAAAGCAATTGAAAACGTTTTTCCTACTACTAGGCATCGATGGTGTTTATGGCACATAATGAAGAAGGTGCCTGAGAAGTTAGGGGCTTTTAAAAAACGTGAAGGTATTATATCTTCCCTGCTTTCTGCTGTTTATGATTCACTGAGTTCTGATGCGTTTGAGGAAGCTTGGCATTGCATGATTACATAATATGATTTATGGGATAATGATTGGTTAAATGGTTTGTACGAGGAGAGGAATCGTTGGGTCCCATGCTATTTAAAAGGATATTTTTAGGCAGGAATGTCAACAACTCAGCGAAGTGAAAGTATGAATGCATTTTTTGATGGATTTGTTAACTCAAAAACAAATCTGAAACAGTTTGTAAAGCAATATGAAAATGCATTGAGGAGGAAAGCTGAATTAGAATGGCAAGCAGATGCCAAGTGTTTCAGTAAAAGGACACCATGTGTATCAAGATATGAGATGGAGAGGCAAGTTGAAGAAGTGTACACCATTTCCAAGTTTAAAGAATTTTGAGAAGAATTGACTGCTATGATGTATTGTGATATCTCAGATTCTGTGGGATCAATATATCAAATAATTGAATCATTTGGGCAAGGTCGGAGAGGCTTCTTTGAGGTTGTTTTTGAAGAAGCTGAGTGTGAAGTTACTTGTATATGTTCAAAATTTCAGTTTAGAGGGATTCTTTGCAGGCATGCCCTTGCAATGCTGATACGTAACTCAGTTGAATTAATTCCAGAAAGATACATTTTATCAAGGTGGAGGAAAGATGTGAAGAGATGTTATAGTAAGCTGAAAGTTTGTTATGGTGTGCAGAGTTTGACCATCCAGCAAGAAAGATATGAAAAAATGTGTAACGCTTTCAGTGAGGTTGCAGACATAGCCTCTGATGATGAAAATAGCTATAAAACGGTGTTGGATTGGATTGAGAAAGCAATGAAGGATCTGCCCAAGCAAATTCGCCGTGAAAGTGTGGGAAAAACTAATACTGGTGGAACAAGTTGTAGCAGCAACAAACAAATTAACAGTGAGAGTGTGGAAAGAACTGTTATTGGCGAAGTAAGTTGTGGCAGCAACAATGTTCAACTTGCACTAAATGATCCAGTAGTGACACGTCGTAAAGGTTGTCCACCTTGCCTAAGGAAAGAATCTTCGATTTGTAAGAAATCCGTTCAAAAGAACAAGTCCGCACAAAAAAATAAGGTATGATTAAAAACAAAGATATATTTTCTAATTAATTTGGTCTTAATTTAATTGTCTTTAATAATCTTATAGGATTTACAATAAACTGCCCCATCATCTTATCATGTGCCTAATGAAATCTCCACACAAGGGAGCAACATAGCCACGGTAAATTTTGTGAATTTTTCTTTTAAAATATTCTTTTATTTCAAGAATATGTAATTAAGTATAAGATTGCGCATATGTAGACGCTATAAGAAGGAAGTACCATTTACGGAAATCTCAACCAATGCGGCACTATGGGCTATTATAATGTAAGAATTAAATTAATTAAATTTTAGTTTTAAGATTTTTATATGAATTTTACATATATTTTATTATTTGATTAAGTACCTATGTACCAATCCCAATTCAATGGAAGCAACATTTATCAGCCATTTCCTTATAATTGGCACACAGTAAGTTGTTGTTTACAAATCGTTAATGAATACATATATTTTAATATTTCTATAATGTAATATGATGTTTATTTTTATGTATTATAGCAACTAGTCCCACCGTATACTTCGCAGTTGCATTATTCTTCTCCTTCGATGACTTATCAAGGATCTCAAAGTGAGAATTTCCAACAGTTACTACAGCAGCAGCAGCGTAATGAAGATAACAATGATGATAGTTGACTTGTATTTTGGCTTTAAATTGTAGTGATGAAATAATGTTGTGTTAAATTAAACTTTAAATTTTTAAAATTATGTTAGATTTGACTTTAAATCTTTGAAATTGTAGTGATGGAATAATGTTTTGTGTTAAATTGAACTTTTAAATTTTGAAATTATTTTAGATTTGTTTAATGTTGTCCACTTGCAATTTGTTTGCTCACGCTGTCATGAAGTGACATTGTATAGGCATCGATGGTTTTACAGTCAATGCAAATATTTCCAGCTATATGAAAGGTAATAATTCTTCCTCTTAAATTTTGTTTTCATACTCATGTCCACGTCTTTAATTGAACTGTTCTTTTTGCTTTTATACTTATGTCCATGCATTTCTTCAGGTTCTCAATTATGTTAGATTAGTTTTGAAATATGTTATTTTGAATTAAAATTTATTATAATGTATAATAATTTTCTTGTATGACTTCTGTAATATCAAGTCAATGGGAATGAAACGGTGATGCTATGATATTCTGTATAATACTATAGTTGCATGTGATTGTGATGGTGAAATTTTACCTACTGATAATTGATTCATGTGCTTATGTAATTATACATGAAGACAATTATCAATAGCCATCACATACTGTCCTCAACCGAAATTGGTGTGAATTAATTTTATGTGCAATTTCTTTATGACCAATGAAACTTCAATAAATTACGATTATTAAATACAAAACGATTAATTATAAACAAACCCACTTTCATACCAAACCATGAAGGTTTCAGTAGTACTAAAGATATATGAGGTTTTGTATGTGCAAGGACATAATTTTACAAAATTATTTTTCTTATGTTCCAGAATTCATATCTCATATGCATAGGGTCTAGAGGAAAACAACTCATACACAACAATCATTTTATTTAAATTATTTAAATTTATACATAACACGGGTACAATTTCATTTATGCAAAATACATATAGCAACTATTATCCCTAAAATACAACATACAATGGATAATATAGGCAGAATAATACAATCATTTCTGCCTTTATCAGTTTGCACAGCTTTGTCGCATGTAGACACTTCAGTTTGCACCCCCTTTTCGAGTGTTTCCACAATAAATTTTATAGTTTCTAACATATTGGGTGTCTCTAGCAATTTTTCATGCCTTTTTATGTAATCATTGTAGGCTATTTCGGCATCCAACAAAGATTTATAAGAATTCCCTTTGAATCCATTTACTTGCATATGACATTCAGGCCAAGAATTGTATATGCTTGGCTTTCGTCCTTTGAAAACAACATAACAGCTTTGAATAGGCATTTGAATTCTACATTGGAAAAATTTAAATCAATATTCTAGACTTTTATGCTAAGAATTTCAACTGCTAACAATAAGAGAGAATTTCAAAACTAGGAGGGAAAAAAAGCGTAACATTTTAACCTTCTGAAAAAGAATGGGAGCCTCACAGCAAAGCACAAAGGCCAGCATCAACCAAGAAACTAATTTCTGCAACTATAAGAGAAAAGCAAAAGGAAGTTAATTGGGGGGGGGGGGGGGAACACTTGTAAAGAAGCTATCAGAGCTGAATCAATTAAAAATAGCATAAATAATATACACAAGGCAGAATAATAAACTTCAGTGATTATTTTTTAGTCATGAAAAGAATTAGACCCAGTGAAAAAAGGTTGAATAATGTCCAAAGCCATACAGCATCCATATTTGTTATAAGAAAAGTGTCAAGCTTCGCATATCATATTAAATATTTTATCAATATGAGTCTAATACCATTACCACAGACATGCCATGAATAATAAGTTGACTAGCTAATTACTACTTACAAAAAGAGATCATAACTCTCCACACTCATTCAGGACAGGAGAGCAAATACTTTCTCATCCACCTCTCTCCCATAGATCTGATATCTCTACATATCTCCCCAACTACTCCCTCTCTCTTATCTTGCCAACCTCAGAAGACATGAATATGCTAAATAATAGCTTTTGTAATTTTTCTTATCAAAATAAATTACTACAGTGCCTCATCCTAGCCAATTAAGAAAACCGTAAAAGTCTCAAAATCCACCCTTATTCCATAAACACCCCACCAAAGAAATGCTTACAGAAGAAATTTTCTTACTCTGTCAATCTCATAATTTCATCATCCACAAGATAAAATAAAAAAATTAAAAAGAAATGCTTACGGAAGAAATGCTAACACTGTCAATCTCAAAATTTCATCATCCACAACATAAAAAAAAAAAAAAGAAATGCTTATGGATGGGTCACTACAACTGCAGCAGCAAGCAACAACTAGAAGTCTCCAAAGCAGCGACGTCGTAGTAGATCTGGGCTGGGCGAGAACAAGAAGCAGTCGGCGTCCGATAACAAGAATCGGATGTCGTCTGGTAACGAAGCAAGTGGGGCTGGGCGAGAAAAAAAAAATAAAGGGCTCGGCGCGAGAACAAGAAGCAGCTGTCGTCCAGGGGGAGTCCAGTAACGAAGCAAATGGGGCTGGGCGAGAAAAAAAAAAAGGGGCTCGACGAGAACAAGAAGCGGCTGTCGTCCAGGGGGAGTCTGGTAGCGAAGCAAATGGAGGGGGATTCTAGTAACGAACGAAGCAAATGGAGGGGGAGTCTGGTGACGAACGAAGCAAACTCAATGGAGGGGAGTCTGGTAACGAAGCAAATGGAGGGGGAGTAAAATGAGTGGAGGGGGAGTAAACTAAGGAAAGGAAAATGAGTGGTTGGGGAGGGGGCAGAAATGACCATCGTTTTCTCTTTTTTTTTTCTTGTGGGTCCACGCAAGATTAAAAGAAGCAAAAATCAACGCGTGAAACGACAATTCAAAGTTGCGTTTCTGTCATCCTTTTGTCTTCATTGAGTTCGTTTATCATTTTCCTTTTTTATATAGTGAATTTTTCTCTCATCGTTCTTGACTGCCGTGATTTTTATTTGGTATAAGAGTTCATGTAAATTCTTGTGTTATGTGATTAGCTTTTATTCTCTATCTATTTTTTTTTCATTTGATATTTTTACTTGTAAGATCTTTGATGAGATTAAAAATCCCTAGCAAATTTTAATTCATTAAAAACGTGACCGTTTGAGTTGTTGAATTTAAAATAGATGAATATTTGACCAAAAAAAGGAAAACCTACAAAAAGTGGTTATTTGCTTAGAACATATTTGGGGTCGGGCTTACGCTTGTTTATTAGCATTTTCTTTTGTAATTTATAGTTTAGCTTCTTATTACTTTTAGATAATCAGTTAGGAAAACTATAGTCTACAGATACTAATATTGAAATACTCACAATAATCACTCATTTACAATTATAGTGTTGCTCCCATTTAGATGCTACTACCCTATTATCAAAACTATCAGTTGCTGAAGGTATCTAATATCTATCCAGCATTTGATCCTTTAGACTTACTCTCAAATATTCTCTAGCCTCAAATCTTTGGCAAGGAACATTGTCGTTATAAAGAACAATAGGGCATTATAGCAATTAAATTAATCTTGTCTCGAGAATTAAATGGTTTTCTTGAGCAAACATTTTATTTAGTAAGTAACATAGGTGATGTTACTTGACAATGCTACAAACTTAGAACTGGAGAGTAATTTAAAGAAATAATCTTAAGCATTTTATTTAGTAAGTAACATAGATGATGTTACTTTAGGATTTTAATAAAATAAAATTGAGTATAATGGGTTGAACGAAATTTTGTAATTCAAAAAGTTTATAATATTCATGAATAAAATATAAATAACATAGAGAAAAGGGGGCTAGATGACATTACACAGGCCCACCGGGGACCCCTCTATTTTTGAGTCTGGGACTTGACTTTGGCCACAGAAAGAGAATTTTAGGTTCTATTTTAGCCTCGTGAGTCGTGTCATGATCTGACTGGGTAATAGGGACAAGCAGTCAACTTAAAATGTACAGATGTTCTGGGGGGAATAAAAAACTTAAAAAGTTTATAATATTCATAAATAAAATATAAATAACATAAAGAAAAGGGGGCTAGATGACATTACACAGGCGTTTAAAACCATGCAATAATACGTAAGAGACTAAAAGAGAGGTGTTAAGTATCCATGCAAAATTTGCAAGAGTGGCGTTTAAAAACAGAGAAAGCTAAGAGTGAGTTGAGAAAAATTAGCTTCCTTTCTCTTCCCCTTTTCATTTCTCTCAACTCTCTGCTTTCTCTCTACTTCCAAAGCAGAATCTATTAAGTTACAGACTTCTGTCGTATTTTCGGCTCTCTCAACAACAGAGGGAAAATGGACAAGTTTTTCAACTGAAAGGACTTCGATGTGGAGCACAAGAATCCATCGGAGGAAGCCTTGCGATGGTGGAGATCCGCCGCCTCTATCGTCAAGAACCGCCGTCGACGCTTCCGTATGGTCGCCGATCTCGACAAGCGTTCCGAGGCCGAGAAGAAACAGCTCGAAATAAAGGTTCTCTCTCTTCAATCTTACTCCCTTCTACTTCATTCATTTTATCATTTTTTATTTTCTCGGCAACCAAACGGAACGGAAATATTAGAAAGACAAACCGATATTCTTTGTTAATACTTCAAACTTTTTTTTGTCAATATTTTTTTCCATTTTTGCAGATTAGAGCAAAATTTCCTTTCTCTCTCTTTTTTTCAATTAGAAAATTTTACGAATTTGAGTTATATCGTACAAGTGCTATACGATATAACGGTGAATTTCATTTAATTGTTTTGGAAATTTTAGGAATTTGAGTTTCAAAATCTATGGCGCTTGGGTACTGTGGTTTTTAATCTGTTGTGAAAAAAAACTATATAGATCGAACCACAAGATCAAATAGAGCATACATTTATTATGTCAATATAATTATCTTGAAAAAAATAAAATAAAATTATGGTGTATTTAGATCTTGAATTAGGGAATACGAATGATTTCCATTTCTAATTAATAGTATTTGTTAAAAATATAAAAGAATAGGAATGAAATTGAAATTTCATTCCAATGGGAAGATCGAAGTGTAAATGGGGAATGAGAATGAGAATTGAATTGATATTTTTATTTTTAAACAAAATGAGTTACCGGGTCGTGTTTGTATCGTATCAATTTCGTATCGTATCAAATTTATGTCAACCCAAGCATGACCCATTTAATAATTATCTCAAAATATTGAGATTCAAACCTGATATGAAAATAAATGGGTTACCGAATAACCTATTTAATATCTCTATTTTTAACAAATGTTACACATACACACTCCAAACTAGTACACATTCACACTATTTAAAGTTTAAATTATATATATGTAAATAATATTATATATCGATATTATAAAATATACATATGTATCAATGTTTTACACATTTATATTATTAAAATTCTAAATTTATATAAAAATTTATAAATAAAACATTGTGTGTATGTTCGTCTTCCAAAAAAAATTAAGAAGAGAAATCATGTCCAATATTTGAGTTTTAATGACTAACCTAAAAATTAATTTAAAATAAAAAATATAATCGTGTTATTGTTAAGGTAAATGGATTAAAAACTTTAATCTTAACTCAACTTTTTCCGTGTCAATTCGAACTCGACCTATTTAATAATCATGTCAAATTTAATAACCTATACTTATTTATTAGTGTTGTGTTAGTATCGGCTAATTAGATTGTATTAAATTTTGCCAGCTCTACATAAAACTAACAATTGCGGAAATATGTGGCAGTTACAAATTTAACAGACCATGAAGAGAAGGACATTTCTCCTCAGAAGAATTTACCCTGTAATAGTTCTGAATTTCAGTTTTAGCCACCATATTGGATGTAATTGACCAAGCAGCAATATGGATGTGCTTGAAACTAATCTAAGCTAAAATCCAGGGAAGGCTAGAGTGTTGCTGCCCAAATTGTATCAAGCGTCATGATGGGCTTAAGCCCCCTTTAATGCTGCAGTTAGTGATTATTATGTGAATATTTTTTATCTCATCCTTGTCTTTTTCTTCGCTTTTCCATAGGAAAAAATACAAGTTGCTATTGACGTTCAAAGGGCAGCTTTACAGTTAACTGATGGCTAGATATCCACCTTCTTGTAGTGTCCACAAGGCTTTTCCTTTGCCTTTGGACCTTATGATTCTTATTCTTTCAATTCTTTTTCCCAAATCGATTTGTGCTCTTGTCCAGCTGCTGGTCGTGCTGAATACAAGCTCTCAGAGGAGACTAGACAAGCGGGTTTTGGTATTGACCCTGAAGATCTAGCAGCTATTGTTTGCGGTCATGATATTGAAGGCTTGAAATCTAATGAGGGAGTTGAAGGAGTTGCACAAAAACTCTCTGTCTCCCTAAATGAAGGTGTCCGCAAACATGATGTACCCATCAGGCAAAATATCTATGGCGTCAACCGTTATACAGAGAAACCTCCCAGATCATTTTTGATGTTCGTGTGAGAAGCACTGCAAGATCTAACATTAATTATCCTTATGAGTTGCGCCGTGTTATCTATAGGTGTAGGGCTTGCTAGAGAAGGGTGGCCAGAGGCATATATGATGGGTTGGGAATCATACTTAGTAAATTCTTGGTAGTTATGGTTACTGCCATTAGTGACTACAAGCAGTCTTTGCAATTTAGGGATTTAGATAGAGAGAAGAAAAAGATTTTCATTCAGGTCACTAGGGATGGACAAAGGCAAAAGGTCTGAATTTATGATTTGGTTGTTGGAGACATTGTTCATTTATCTATCGGAGGCCAAGTTGCTGCTGATGGGATTTTTATATCAGGACACTCGCTGCTTATTGATGAGTCGAGCTTGTCGGGGGAAAGTGAGCCAATGTATATATATGAAGAAAATCCTTTTCTTCTTGCTGGTACCAAAGTTCAAGATGGTTCAGGAAAGATGCTGGTGACAACAGTTGGTATGAGGACTGAATGGGGGAAGTTGATGGAAACTCTGAATGAAGGTGGTGAAGATGAGACCCCACTGCAGGTGAAGCTAAATGGTGTTGCTACAATTATTGGTAAAATTGGATTGTTTTTTTCTGTGCTTGAATTTTTAGTACTGGTTGGAAGGTTTTTGGGGGAGAAAGTGATTCATAATGAGTTCACAGATTGGTCCTCAGCTGATGCATTGACACTGATCGACTACTTGGCCGTTGTGGTAACTTTAATTGATGTGGCTGTCCCTGAACGATTGCCACTGGCAGTCATATTGAGCCTTGCCTTTGCAGTGAAGAAATTAATGAATGATGGGGCACTTGTCAGGCATCTCTCTGCATGCGAGACAATGGGTTCTTCAAGCTGCATTTGTACAGATAAGACGGGGATGTTAACCATGAACCATATGGTAGTTGATAAAATCTGGATAGGCAATACAATTTCAAATGTTGAAGGAAATAACAGAGAAGAGATCTTGTAGTCAGAAATATCTGAGAGAGTATTAGACATCACCTTGCAGGCAATATTTCAAAACACTGGTTCGGAAGTGGTGAAAGATAAAGATGGCAAGAATTCCATTTTAGGAACGCCAACAGAGTCAGCAGTATTAGAATTTGGCTTGCGTTTGGGTGGCAATTTTGAGGCCCAACGTAGAGAGTTTAAGATTATCAAGGTTGAGCCTTTTAACTCAGTTGGAAAGAGGATGTCCGTGCTTACGGCTCTTCCAGAGGGTGGGATGCGAGCTTTCTGCAAGGGGGCTTCAGAAATAGTGTTAAGTATGTGTGACAAAGTGGTTTCTGACAACGGAGAACCCGTACCTTTATCTGAAGAACAATTCAGGAATATCACTGATGTAATAAATGGCTTCGCATCTGAAGCTCTGAGAACTCTCTGCCTGGCTTTCAAAGATCTAAATGATTCTTCTGATGAAAACAACATCCCTGACAGTGGCTATACATTAATAGCAGTTGTTGGAATTAAGGATCCCGTGCGTCCTGGAGTCAAGGAGGCGGTTCAAACTTGTTTAGAGGCTGGAATTACTGTTCGCATGGTCACTGGTGAGAATATACACACAGCTAGAGCCATAGCTAAGGAATGTGGCATACTTACATCAGATGGTGAGGCTGTGGAAGGACCAGAATTTCGTAACATGTCTCCCGCTGATATGAAGCGCATCATACCAAAACTTCAGGTTATATATTATCGAACTGAACATAATGAAGTTAAAATCTGAATCTATATGCAGAAGAAGGTGCAAATACTTTTATGACCATTTATTATGGATACAGGTGATGGCTCGGTCTTTGCCTTTGGACAAGCACACCTTGGTAACTCAGTTAAGGAATACATTTGGAGAGTTTGTTGCAGTGACAGGTGATGGAACCAATGATGCTCCTGCTTTGCATGAAGCAGATATTGGACTTTCAATGGGCATAGCTAGGACAGAGGTTAGTGTTTCTGTATTATATAGAACTTCTTTGTATTTGTTCAAACGTGTGGTTCTTCTATAATGCGTAGTGTGCCTAATGGGTTTCGTTCTCTACCTCTGAGTAAAGAAAAGAGGTATATTTTCTAGGAGGCAGTGTCTATGAGCACTATTAGCGTTTGATCAATATCATGTCTGGTGCTTAATTATTTTTCCCCAGATTTGTCATCATCAGTGGTTTGAAAGAAATGCCTATATGAACTAGAAATGTTTCTTTGTAAAGAGACTTTATAACCACTTCTGCAACTTGCATCCGTGAACCCCATGAACTTTTATTCGTTTCATTGTTCTATATTTTGCTTTCTCAATTCTCGTGTTGATATTATGAATAAGAAATTTGTTATCTGCCGTAGTATTACAGGGTTTTGGTGAGAGCAACTGATAATAAAAGCAAACAACTTATTGAACAATTATGCATGGTGACCAATCATCGTTTATTTACTTTTTATATCTTCAATTTCTTGCAACATAATCTGGTCTTCAAGAATGGGGACAAATTGGTTTAACTGATAAGGTCTCTTTAGGTGGTATGATTGGTTTGGGGCACACTACGTGCTCACATCTGAGTTGAGGGTTAGCATTAATGTGATAGTTTGAAAAAATAATTGGATTTTCAAGTGCCCATTGGGAAGTTAATTTCCTTTGCTTTTGCAAAATGTACTCCTGAAGTCTTTGAAGGATTTTAAACTGCTGTAACCTGAGGAGAGATTCTTTGGAATTGCACTCAGTTTAATCCATCTAGATGGTTAATGCAATCTAATGATGTTTTTCCTGGTTTCATAGTACTGATAACCTAGAGCGGATGCTATTTACAGGTTGCCAAACAAAATGCTGATGTTATCATCTTAGATGATAATTTTTCAACGATTGTAAATGTTGCAAAATGGGGACGTGCAGTATATATAAACATTCAGAAGTTTGTGCAGTTCCAGTTAACAATTAATGTTGTCACTCTTGTGATCAACTTCGTTTCTGCATGCGCCTCAGGTTAGTTTCTTACACTGTTCATTTGTTTACTTTTAGTACCATTACGCTTATTACAAATAATCAACATGAGCTTCCGCTTAACTTTCAGGATCTGCTTCTCTCACGGCTGTACAAGTGCTTTGGGTCACCATGATTATGGACTCTCTTGGAGCACTAGCACTGGCTACAGAACCTCCTCATGAAGGATTACTGAAAAGGCCCCCTGTTGCGAAGGGTGAAAGTTTAATCACCAAGGTCATGTGGAGGAACATAACTGGTCAGAGCATTTATCAGCTAATCATACTAGTAGTTCTCAATTTTGACGGGAAGCAGTTACTGGGGCTTAGTGTTTCGGGTGCCACCGCTGTACTCAATACGTTGATATTCAACTCCTTCGTGTTTTGCCAGGTACTATTCTTGGATTTAGCTTATTGCTTCTTGTTTCGTCCCCTTGACCAACTTCTTATACTAAATGATTATTGAGAATGGTATTTATTTATTTATTTTTTCCTTTTGTATTTTACTTTAGGTCTTCAATGAAATAAATAGTCGGGACATGGAGAAGATAAATGTGTTCAAAGGCATGTTCGACAGCTGGATGTTCGTTGGAATATTGGTTTTAACAGTGGCTTTTCAAATAATAATAGTCGAGTTCCTCGGAGCATTTGCAAGCACTGTGCCACTTAGCTGGCAACTATGGCTTCTGTGCATCTTAATCGGAGCAGTTAGCATGCCCATTGCAGCTGTGATAAAGTGCATCCCGGTTAAAAAGTGTGAACCCAAACTTCACCGCCATGATTAAGTTTTGAAGTGAAAAGATACTCGCAATGTATATAATGATAACATGGTTTTTTAATTGGATGCCCTTTCCTGTGCTTGTCATCGTGATAAGGGGTGCCGAAGATATTGAATATAAGTAACTGCATCCAATCTCCAAAAAAATTCCAATTATTTTGAACTTTCTATTTTTGGAATGAAATATTTACGGAATCTTCATGAATAGGATCAAACCTTATTCCATGGTATTTATATGAGATTCCTTTTTTTTATTCTTAAGCAAGTCCCCGAGAGGGCTTAGTTGATCTATGATTTATGTTTCATCTTTCGTTTCTTTTTCGTTTGTTTCGAAAAATATATCGATCAATTCAGACTCTTTCTTTTTCTATTGATTCTTTTCCGATTGAGATGTATGGATCCACGAATCTATGTGTCTATATAGACCATGTTAGAACTGTAGGGTGCTGTGTCTCATTAATGAAATTAAGAAGATTTGATTATCATTATTGCAGTATTTCATGTTTGTTGACTTAGACACAACTGAGGATTATGCTGAATAGATACAATTAAACAAAAACTAACTAAATAACTCCAACAGAATTAAAAAAAAAACTAAATAACTCCAACAATCATCAAGTTCTTCTCAATGTAAAGCTTGGCCCTGGCTATCGCATAATCTTTGTATTTGTTCTCTAATATCACAAGACAGAACATACTTGTTTTACTGAAATCATCGTTGTGTTTCATTATTCTGGAGTCCCATTGAGTTCTTTGGTTACATAATCACCTTTCTTGTTTCATTTGCAGTTTTTTGGACCCTCAGTTACAAGTCGCGCTCGAGGAATATCTAGTTGCCAGAGGAATTGGAGAACACTTAACCAACTATCTTCTCCTCCACCTACACAAAAAGGAGCAAGATCAATACGTGAACTGGTTGTAAAAGCTTGAATCCACGGTAGCCAAAAGCTGAGTGACATCGACAACATACTGGTACAGTGCCTGAAAATTCTACCATCTTTTTGAACACCCTCCATGTCCTGCCCTTTGTTCTGGAAAAAGGGTCGCAGGCGAAAGTAATTCAATTGAGCTCATAATTTAACTTGATATGAAAATACCATTACATTATCAAGAGTTGTATCATCTCTTTCCAAATTTCTGCAATGAATGATTTATATTCCATATTCAAATTTTCTGGGCATACTTTTGTCTAAAGCTAAAATGTTTGCGACTTTTAAGTGGACGGCTGGGGTTGTCTTACACTGACGGTTGGTTTCATCTGTTGCAGCATGCAATAATAGACCACCGATAAAGATCTGACCTGATTGAGTTAAAGGGTTATTGAGTTAAAGGGTTAGAAGTTTTCTGCAGATTAATAAATGCTAAAGATGCTGGAGACTAAAGTAGGTTGATTTCAATATCAATTTAGATTGTTGGTTAAAGCTTAAAACAATGTTATAAAAACAAGAGCACTAATATTTGAACAATTGGGTAGCAAAGGGGCAACAGACTCAATGTTACCGTTCAGTGTACAATAACATTATAGCAACCAAAATGATACATTGTACGCTGCACGATGATGCTGTTCTGTCATCTCGGAGTTGCCGCCCCGTGTTCAATTATCATACTTTTTTTATTTATATATTTGTCTTTTCTTAAGAAAAAGAAAAAGACAGGGTAATTGGTAAAATGCAAATCAATTTTTTAGTTCACATCTCCTAACTCTCTTAAAACTCGGACTCGAAACAAAATAAATAAAACTGTAAGAAAATCATTGGATTCGGTCAAGTGGACCGGGCTGGTGTTCAAATATCATTTGTATCATAAAGTTTGAATAAAACTTGCTTGCTTCCCGTTGGCCCCATTACCCAAAAACAAAACATGTCCCACGGCATGGTCAAAAACACATGGAGATGTCCTTTTTTTTTTTTTTAATATTCTATGAAAATTGAAACTTCCACACCATGGAAATCATTTTTTTTACCCGCCACCATTAACGGGTGCTACACGTGGAATTGCAGGTGGCCAACAATATAAATGTGGATATAATAACAAGGAAGAGATTTTTTAAGTGTGCGGAAAGGGGAAGAGTTTAGGCGGTGCGACTTTGCGCATGAGGAGTTTTCTTTAAGGAGAGTTTCGTTGTCACGCATGGAGATTGTTCTTTTTAAAATGCGGTATTTGTAGAGTCAAGAGTCAACATTATTGCACTATTTACTTAATTTTTTATTTTTTTTATTTTTTTTGGGTCAGCTTGAGGAATGGTTTTTTATTCTTTTAAAAACACAATATATGTGGTAATAATAATATCATATTGTAAAAGTAATTTGTACCAATAGAGTTTGACTTTGTACATATATGTAGGTAGCATTGGTCGCCTGCCTTCCTTTTCTGATTTGATGCTTTTGACTTTTGATAGCATTTTTCATTTTTTTGAACATTAGCAAAATTGGTGGGGTACCTAGTGTCTTCACTCTTGCACCTCTTATTTGTCTATAATATTAATAATCAGCGGACTGATAGCAACAACGCATCCAACAGTTATTTATTTTTGTTTATCATTATTTTATTACCTCCATTTAATTCCTCTCAATTTGGACAACCCCGAACTTGTTTGTAATATAAATTTAGATTTATTAGGATATTTTTCTTATTTGCAACGATTCTTATTTGAGGAATTATAAATTTTTCTTTTGAAATTTAAGAAAATAAATAATTTTCCCATAAGAAATAATCATTATATATAGAGAGATTGGATTCTTTTGTTCATATAACACAGCAATTAATTTTTCTACAAGTAAACAATTTCAAATGTAAAAGAAACGGTAGGTCTATTGAGAGAATCAGTGTAATAATTTTTCATATACTGAATTTTTTCTCTTGTCATCATTGGTGACTGTGATTTTTCTCTGGTATAAGAATTTTTTCACATAAATTTTTGTGTTACGTGATTGGTCTTTATTCTCCATCTATTTTCTATTTATTTTTTGTTTGATATTTTTCCTTACAAAATCTTTGATGGGACTAAAAATTCCTAATAAATTTTAATTCACTAGACGTGACCATTTGAGTAGTTGAAGTTTGGCAAAAAAAAAAAAAAATCTACAAAAGTGGTTATTTGCTTGGAACACCTTTGTTCCTCTCACCCTTTTATAAAACAAATGATATGAAAAAGCAAACCTAGCTACCAAATGCATATTACATGTTATAGATGGTTGGTCTCTTTTTATCCGTTGGTTGACTTGTAAATTATCGATGGGCATGAATTTTAGATTTTTCTCATATACTCTTTCATTGAGGAAATTTATGTAATCGATGTTTTAGGAAACTTGGGTGTTATTTGTTCAACGGGAAATCATCTATCGACCACCTGTTTTTTTGGGTTTTTTTTTAAATACACAATTCTTTTTTTTTTTTTAGAATCCACCTAAAATTACATTTCTTGTCACTTGTCCACTTCCGTTTGGAGACCGTTAAGAAAACTAATGAAATATTATGTAAATGATTTTTTTACCCTCAAATATAAAAGATAAATTATCCACTGACCACGTGTTTTTTCATATTTTTTAAAAAATACGCAATTCTTAATTTTATTTTTTTGTTGAATTCCACTTGAAGTTATATTGTTTTGCACCTATCCACCACTATGTCGTTGTGAAATGATAATTTTATCCTTATGATGTTAGTAAATGATGTTAGCAAAGTTCCAACGGTATTATAATGAGAGTGGACCAATAAAAAAATATTAATTTCAGATAGAACACTGTAAAATTTTTTTTATATATTTTTAAAAAATAGTAAAAAAATAGATATTTGATAACTAATTTCCCATGTTCAACTTTTACCTCCCAGGACTTATCGCCTTAATCGATACAAAAATTCTTGTTTTGATAATTTGTCGTCGGGCCCATGCTTGTTCATTGGCATTTTCTTTTGTAACTTGTGATTTTTCTCCTTGTTACAACTAAGACAATCAATTTGGCAAGTAACATCATGAAACAGCGAAAAGGAGTTAAACAAACTTTAACCTTACAAAGAACGGGAGGACATCATAGCTATCCTTAGGCTGGACGAATTGTCTGGAGAAGATCGTTTAACTGTAGTAGGGGCAAGAAAAATTGAGCGTTTCTTATTAAAATCTTTTTTTTTTTTTTTTTTTTTATAGCTGATGTATTTACCTCTTCCCCAAGGAAATAAATTTGTCTAGCTGAAACTAAGGGTTTAAATCGATCTTGTCCAGAGAATTAGACGGTCTTCCTAAGCAAGCCTTTTATTTGGTAAGTAACGTACGTGAAGTTGTTTGCTAAGGCTACAAACTTAAAAATAGAGAGTAATTTAAAGAAATAATCTTTAAATCTTTTTGTACTAACCCCTAATTAAATTGTTTGGGATTTAGAAGTGAAAGGAATCATTTTATCTACTAATAAGGGACAAATAGACGTATTACCAAATTACGTGTCTATTGCCACAAAGGTAGGTATAGGTATTCTAAGAATCTGCTCCAACGACCAATGGTTATTCTAAGAAGCGGAGATGAGTAGTGCCATTGATCCTTGAGAAGCTTGGTAAACTCTTGAAATTACATGAGCTAACTTAAGGAAAATTGAAGGCAAAAGACTGACAATTGAGGCAAATCTAGCTCTCAGACGAGCTAGGACAGGAGTTGAGGTTATCAATAACTAATTGGTGCGCTCGAATAGAATAATCCAACGAATATTTGATTATACCCCTTATTCTAGTTCCACCAATTGAATCCAATTAAATTCAATCAAGTGGAATCAGATTCTAACAAAAGGAAAAAAGGTTTCAATTAAAAAATGAAACGGAATCCAATAGAAAAACTTATTGGGTACCCACTGGCACTGGTGGTGGTATCTAATGTTTTCTACATGTTCTTGGAATTGAATAACAGGTAAATAGTATGATAAAGTAAAGAGCACTGTTGAATGTTGTATGTGGAATCCGTCCATTTTGGATCACAGTTTTTAATATTGATCACATCTTTTCCACTTCTTTCAATATTATATAAATTATATAATTTCAAATTGAGAAATCATGTCTTATCAGACGCTATTGGCACCCCCTCTATATCTTTTATGAAACCCTTCTTGTTTTTTTATTTATAAATTTATCTTTCATATTTAAATTATATTAAAAATACAACTTATCTAATTAAACCCACCTATGTTTTGTTATTTTTTTCTCCATTATAAACTCATTAAATCTATAAAAAATTTTAAAAAAATGAATTGTCATAGAATAAGAATTTGATATAAATATAAACAAAATTTTTGCATGAAAGATAATTTTGGGAGTTTGTTTACTTAGATCAATTTTTTTTAAAGATTCGCACACATGTCTTTATGTATATGCCAAAGTTATTACCTACTAGGAAAAACAAAGACAAATAGAGATAAAAATTATAAATTCATGAATGTTATAATTAATAAGAGATTGAAAGTGGTTTGAAATGGGAGAAAGGTGAAAGAAAACGCCTAATAATTTTTTTTAAAAGTATCACGCACGAGTTTATTTAGAAAGTATATAATAAATGAGAGTTATTTTAGGAATTAAGAAGAATATGTAGAAAAAAAAGGGTTTAGAAAGAATGTTAAAAATGTGCCAATAGTCCAAACTCAAAAAAAAAAAATTTGAGAAATCATGTTCTTTCAAAAGTCTTCTCTCTCTTTTAACATTTTTTTTTTCCTCCTTCCTTTTTTTCTTTTGATAAAGTCTAACTTTTTCGTTGGAACTAACTTTTATGTAAATTCTTCTAAAACAAATTTTGTAAATTGACTAAATTCTTTTTTTTTAAAGTGTTATTATCTTTTTTTCCTACTAAAATAATTGGAAAATAACATTTAAATGTAATAAATATTGCATTCCAATATTTTATTATTAATAAATTGCAAACTCTTACATTTTACTACTTTTCCAACAATTAACCGCTAATTGACTTTTAAGATACTAATTATGCACTTGTTTGAATTTAAAAAAATGGGTTTATTAAGAAGAAAAAGGAGCTTAATAAATAGATTTATAAGTTTAAATAGCTCTATTCTTACACATATATTGACATATAAAATAGCAATAATGCCCTTGACCTAAGTATCCACAATAAACCATCTTAATGGCAGGGGTATAATTAACATGGGTATAATTGTTAGTTTTTTCTATTAGTATTTTAAATTTAAGGGTGAAATAATTTTTTAATTTAACAAGAGTTTAATTGATATTTTACAAGTCAACATATATGTAATGAGTCCTGTTATTTTACTTTTTCAAAGCAAATGCAAAATTATTATTTTAAATTTCAACTAATAGTCAATTAATTGTTTTTAGTGAAAAAGTAGTAAAAACTAAAATGTAAGAGTTTATAATTCCGTTGTACTAATATGTTAGGGTAGAATACTTGGTACACCTAAATGTTATTTCACAATAACTTTAATAGAAAAAGAATAATAAGAAAAAAAATTAATGTAAATTTATTCCATACATCTTACTAAATTCTTATTAAGTTACATTTACATCAACCTAAAATTATTATTATTTTCTATATAATTCAATTTTTAGTTACCAAACAATTAAAAGATTATATGATACTGATTCTAGGTTAACTTTTGTCCCGTAAAAATTCTAGTTGGTAATTCACTTTTATGCTTATTTTTATTTTTATTTATTTATTTTCTATCCTACCCTATTTTGTTTAAGTCGTCTAAAATTGGTTTAAACTATTTTTTAACCCTTGAAATTTTTTCTAAATAATTAAAAAATAGTTTTATTAAATTTCTATTTATTAATTGTAAATTAGAATTTAACTTTTTTAGTTACTTTAAATAAAAGGGAAATCTGGATCCCATGGCCATCACTTTTCAGCTCCCAATCAAGATATCTTTTCTTGCGGAAACAATTGGTAATATGTACTTTCTCATTTTGTCTTGAAAGCAGAACCGGGGTAAAAGCGAGATTTTGAAGTTATATTTTCACCCTCGTCCTCGTGTCATGATCTGACTGGGTAATAGGGAACTCACATGAGCATTCATGTACGGACACTTGACACTCGACGCCCAATTTTTTGGTTGATATAAAGTTAAGATCATTTTATTGTGTAAAGTTTTGATTGAAACTCGAGGAGAAGAAACTCTATCTCGACGCTCATATATTCGTCGCTCTCTATAACAGAAGGGAAAATGGACAAATTTTGGAACTGGAAGGACTTCGATGTGGAGCACAAGAATCCGTCGGAGCAAGCCTTGCGACGGTGGAGATCCGCCGTCTCTATCGTCAAGAACCGCCGTCGACGCTTCCGTATGGTCGCCGATCTTGTCAAGCGTTCCGAGGCCGAGAAGAAAAAACTCAAAATACAGGTTCTCTCTCTGTCTCTCTCTGTCTCCAATCTTACTCCTTTCTACTTCATTCATTTTATCATTCTTTTTTTATTTTCTCGGCAACCAAAACGGAAATATTAGAAAGAGAAACCAACATTCTTTGTTAATCCTTCAAACTTTTTAAAATTTTTTTTCCCATTTTTCCAGATTAGGGCAAAATTTTCTTTGTCTCTCTCTCTCTTTTTCAATTAAAAAAATTTTAGTTTTAGTGTATGTCCGTTGGCAGTTTGTTTGCAGATCCTTTTTGATTAACAAAATTTCTAAGTATAGAAATAATCGCCGCGCCGGAGATGACGCGGGCTGCATCTCAAAACTTCACTGAGCTGTTTTTGTCACATATACAATGTTTGCATTTTCATATGGAATGCACCAGTAGGTCAGTAACCAATCGACTCTTGCCACGTTTTAACGCGGTAGATCTTAAGTCTCCCTTCTTAAAAAGTCAAAATGTGCATTCAACTACTCGTCTATTGTCCCCTACCCCGCTTCACATGGAATCCCCCCTCATTTTGAGAGAAAAATACCATTATAACCTCAATTTTAACAGAAGATAACAGCACTTTTTTTTTTTTTTTTTTTCATTTATCAAGTTGGTTTTTAGTACCATGGGTAGGTACAAGTGCTATACGATATAACAGTGAATTTCATTTAATTGTTTTGAAAATTTTAGGAATTTGAGTTTTAAAATCTATGGCCCTTAGGTTGCGGTGGTTTTTAATCTGTTGTGAAAAAAACTATATATATCGAACCACAAGATCAAATAGAGCATACGTTTATTACGTCAATGCAATTATCTTGAAAAAAAAAAAAATTATAGTGTGTTTAGTTCTTGAATTAGGGAATGAGAATGGTTCCCATTTCTCATTAATAATATTTGTTAAAAATATAAAAGAATAGGGGTTGAATTGATATTTTTATCTTTAAACAAAATTTATTCCTTCTTACCTCATTTAAATATTTAAAATAATAATTCTGATAATTATAATAATATTTATAATTAAAATAACAGTAATAATAATAGTAATAATAATAATTATCATCATCATCATAATAATTTTTATTCTGATAATGTTATTAATTATAATCATTAGAATAAATAAAATAATTAGAATATTGCTATTGCGATTATAATTATAATTATATTAGTAATTATTTTACTAATATTAAAATAATAATTGCCATTATTTTATTATAATAATAATAATGGTAATAATTAAATATTATTTTTTACTATAATAATTGTGGTAAAGATAATAATATTAATTATATATATTATTTTCTCTTTATTTTATTAGTGAATAAATACATAATTATAATTAAAGATATTCTACTAATTTACTATAATTTATTGTAACTAAAAAATAAATTAAACTCAAAAATAAAAATTTATCGTTTGGATAAATAACTATTTTGATTCTTATTCTTCATTCTTCATTCTTCATTCTTCATGCAAATATTAATTTATTCCAATTCCTCATGTAATGTCAAAGTTTTAGCGGTTATTAGTTGTATTGAAATTTCAGTCAAGAAGGGTTCCGCCTTTTGCGTGTTCCTTAGAGTCATCCTTGAAATTTGAAAAATAAAGTAACAGCTTTCATACTACGCCAGTATTATTAAATTCACTTTCATAGCTATCTCACATCTAGGAAACTTCAAGGAAGTTTCCCGGTGCATCAAGCATTAATAACATGATAGAGATGCAATGGGAAATTGTCTGTGTTGATAACGACGGCTCACACTTTGTCCCAATTTTTTTCACAAATAAATTCTCTCTCTTAATAATAGTTACCTTCTGCACTTCCACATTTTTCTTATCGATAAAAATCATCGGTTTGCCACCTAGCTTATCAGATTTGTCCTGCTTCTCATTTATTGGAATCTTTTGTCATAATTGATTAATTTAAAAATGAAGTTTTTTTTTTTTTTTGATTACATGAGACTATGGTAAAATGAAGTTAAAAATTTAAAAATGAAGTTAAACACTATGGTAAAATTTTTTTGCTAGAAATAATGATAATGGGGTATGTTCGTCTGAAATTTGAATTTAATGTTTAATTGAATTATATTAAATTTTTTTATAATCTTGTGTTATGTATATTTATAATTGTATTAGATTAAGATTTAATTATATATTATTTTTTATGTAATAACAATTATATTAAAAAAAATCCTCAACTAACAATGAATTCAAATTTAGTTTTCCTACTCAGTCCTTGGCCGAGTTGCTAGAGCCTCACAATTAGGAGGACAACGGTTCGAGCGTCACAATTTTTTCTTCAATTATAAAAAACAAGTGGGTGAAGGTGGATAAAATCTGAGCAGTGCTATATAAATAAACTAATCCCAGTAAAAAAACCCAGTTTTCCTATCTAAGAACTTTCTTAAGATTCTGTTGCCGATCTCACACTTATTAATTATTTCTTTAATGATTTCAACGATGCACTTGTTGTCTTTTAGCTATTGGTAATTTTATATGTTCACCTAACAAAGCGTTCATAGAATAATGTATGCATTATCTGGTATTGATAATGACAGAATATAATACATTGGTTAAACACTGTTTGAACACGGTTTTGGCTGTTGTAATTGTACTAGAATAATTTTGTGTTACCAATTAATTACATTTTGCTAGTCATAGAATTAAGTGATCTAGCCAGTCATGATAAGTTGGCAAATTTAACATTCTATTTTAATCAAATTCATAAAAGAATCATTTTAGTGGTGGAAGAAAGTATTTGAAAGTGAATGCTAGGTTGATGGTTAAGAACTTGAGATCATCATATTGGATTACTTTTTGTAGGCAGAATGCACTAGATGGGACAGGTAGATGGTGGCCATCATCCCAGGGTAAACGAAAACTGATGAATATAGAAGCTAACTTTTGTAATTTATGTCATAAATTTTTTTCTTCAAATAACCAGAATATAACAAGAGAACACTTATTTGCATCCCACTAGACACTCCCTCAGCTCAAGGAATTGTGTGAATTATATCTATTGCATAAGAATTCATGTTATGGAGCATTTTTGGCTCTTGATTGGTTGAAACTACTATGGTTAAATTTTCAAGGTCATTGTGATCTTCATTATGTTCATGAATGAATAATGAACAAAGGATAAGCGCTTCAGGAATTTGTGCATTATTTTTGCATTGCACACATGCAACCTGGAGTTAAATTCTTGTTACCACAAATTTGCAGGACAGGTTTTGGGTGGGGGGGGGGGGGGGACAGAAAAAAGAAAAAGCAATGAAGTTTGTATGAATATTTTAAATGTAGATAACAATATATTGGATGTTAATATTTTATACATGGTAATTTAAGTCCTTGTAAGTTACACCTCTTTGGGGCTTTAGGCATTGTTCTTGGATTTTCAAGTAGTTAGGGAAGACCACAAACATTCATATGAACTGATATGTTTGATACTTACAACCTAGGTGAGAACAATGAGACCTTTGTCAATGCAGCTTGTTCCATCACTGGTGTCTCAGTTGCAAAATTACATAAAAGTAACAACTGCAGAAATATAAAGCAGTTACACATTTAACGGATCATGAAGAGAAGGATCTTTCTCCTCAGAAAAATTGACCCTCTATTAGTTCTGAATTTCAGTTTTAGCCACCATATTGAATGTAATTGACCATGCAGCAATATGGATATGCTTTGAAACTAATCTACACTAGAATCCAGTGAAGGCTAGGGTGTTACTGCCCAAATTGTATCAAGCTTCACGATGGGGTTCATGAGTTATTATGTGATTATCTTTGATCTCATCCTTTTCTTTTTCTTCTCTTTTCCCTAGGAAAAAATACGAGTTGCTCTTTACGTTCAAAAAGCAGCTTTACAGTTCATTGATGGTATGATATCCACCTTCTTGTAGTGTCCACAAGGCTTTTCTGTTGCCTTTGGACCTTATGATTCTTATTCTTTAATTTCTTTTTCCCAAATCAATTTGTGCTTTTGTCCAGCTGCTGGTCGTCCTGAATACAAGCTCTCAGAGGAGACTAGAGAAGCGGGTTTTCGTATTGAACCTGATGATCTAGCAGCTATTGTTCGTGGTCGTGATATTAAAGGCTTGAAATCTAATGATGGAGTTGAAGGAGTTGCACAAAAACTCTCTGTCTCCCTAAATGAAGGTGTCTGCAAACGTGATTTACCTATCAGGCAAAAGATTTATGGCGTCAACCGTTATACAGAGAAACCTCCCAGATCATTTTTGATGTTTGTATGGGATGCACTGCAAGATTTAACATTAATTATCCTTATCGTTTGCGCCGTGTTATCTATAGGTGTAGGACTTGCTACAGAAGGGTGGCCAGAGGGCATGTATGATGGGCTGGGAATCATACTTAGTATATTATTGGTAGTTATGGTTACTGCCATTAGTGACTACAAGCAGTCTTTGCAATTTAGGGATTTAGATAGAGAGAAGAAAAAGATTTTCATTCAGGTCACTAGGGATGGACAAAGACAAAAGGTCTCCATTTACGATTTGGTTGTTGGAGACATTGTTCATTTATCTATTGGAGACCAAGTTGCTGCTGATGGGATTTTTATATCAGGATACTCTCTGCTTATCGATGAGTCAAGCTTGTCAGGGGAAAGTGAGCCGATGTATATATGTGAAGAAAATCCTTTTCTTCTTGCTGGTACCAAAGTTCAAGATGGTTCAGGAAAGATGCTGGTGACAACAGTTGGTATGAGGACTGAATGGGGGAAGTTGATGGAAACTCTGAATGAAGGTGGTGAAGATGAGACCCCACTGCAGGTGAAGCTAAATGGTGTTGCTACAATTATTGGTAAAATTGGATTGTTTTTTTCTGTGCTTACATTTTTAGTATTGGCTGGAAGGTTTTTGGGGGAGAAAGCAATTCATAATGAGTTCACTGTTTGGTCTTCGGCTGATGCATTGACACTGATTGACTACTTTGCCGTTGCGGTAACTATAATTGTTGTGGCTGTCCCTGAAGGATTGCCATTGGCAGTCACATTGAGCCTTGCCTTTGCAATGAAGAAATTAATGAATGATCGGGCACTTGTCAGGCATCTCTCTGCATGCGAGACAATGGGTTCTGCAAGCTGCATTTGTACAGATAAGACGGGGACATTAACCACAAACCATATGGTAGTTGATAAAATCTGGATATGCAATACAATTTCAAAGGTTGAAGGCAATAACAGAGAAGACATCTTGCAGTTAGAAATATCTGAAAGAGTATTGGACATCACCTTGCAGGCAATATTTCAAAATACTGGCTCGGAAGTGGTGAAAGATAAAGATGGCAAGCATTCCATTTTAGGAACGCCAACAGAGTCAGCAATATTAGAATTTGGCTTGCGTCTGAGTGGCGATTTTGAGGCTCAACGTAGAGAGTTTAAGATTGTCAAGGTTGAGCCTTTTAATTCGGTTAGAAAGAAGATGTCCGTGCTTATTGCTCTTCCAGCGGGTGGGATGCGAGCTTTCTGCAAAGGGGCTTCAGAAATAGTGTTAAGTATGTGTGACAAAGTGGTTTCTGACAACGGAGAACCGGTACCTTTATCTGAAGAGCAATTCAGGAATATCACTGATGTAATAAATGGCTTCGCATCTGAAGCTCTGAGAACTCTCTGCCTGGCTTTCAAAGATCTAAATGATTCTTCTAATGAAAACAACATCCCTGACAGTGGCTATACATTAATAGCAGTTGTTGGAATTAAGGATCCGGTGCGTCCTGGAGTCAAGGAGGCGGTTCAAACTTGTTTAGAGGCTGGAATTACTGTTCGCATGGTCACTGGTGATAATATAAATACAGCTAGAGCAATAGCTAAAGAATGTGGCATACTTACATCAGATGGTGAGGCTGTGGAAGGACCAGAATTCCGTAACATGTCTCCTGCTGATATGAAGCGCATCATACCAAAACTTCAGGTTATATATTATCGAACTGAACATAGTGAAGTTAAAATCTGAATCTATATGCACAAGGTGCTAATACTATTTATGACTGTTTATTATGGATACAGGTAATGGCTCGTTCTTTGCCTTTGGACAAGCACACCTTGGTAACTCAGTTGAGGAAAACATTTGGGGAGGTTGTTGCAGTGACAGGTGATGGAACCAATGATGCTCCTGCTTTGCATGAAGCAGATATTGGACTTTCAATGGGCATAGCTGGGACAGAGGTTAGTGTTTCTGTATTATCTAGAACTTCTTCGTATTTGTTCAAACATGTGGTTCTTCTATAATGCGTAGTGTGCCTAATGGATTTTGTTCTCTACCTCTGAGTAAAGAAAAGAGGTATATTTTCTAGGAGGCAGTGTCTATGAGCACTATTAGCGTTTGATCAATGTCATGTCTAGTGCTTAATTATTTTTCCCCAGATTTTTCATCATCAATAGTTTGAAAGAAATGCCTATATGAACTAAAAATGTTTCTTTGTAAAGAGACTTTATAACCATTTTTGCAGCTTACTTGCATCCGTGAACCACATGAACTTTTATTCGTTCATTGTTTTATATTTTGCTTTCTCAATTCTCGTGTTGATATTGTGAATAAGAAATTTGTTATCTGCCATAGTAGTGCAGTGTTTTGGTGAGAGCAACTAATAATAAAAGCAAACAGCTTCTTTAACAATTATGCATGGTAATCAATTATCGTTTATTTACTTTTTATATCTTCAATTTCTTGCAATATAATCAGGTCTTTAAGTGTGGGGACAAGTTGGTTTAACTGATAAGGTCTCTTTGGTTGGTATGACTGATTTGGGGCGCACTCCCTGCTCACATCTGAGTCGAGGGTTAGCATTAGTACGATAGATTGAAAAAATAATTGGATTTTTCAAGTGCCTGTTGGGAAGTTGATTTCCTTTGCTTTCACAAAATGTACTCCTGAAGTCTGAAGGCTTTTAAACTGCTGTAACCTGAGGAGAGATTCTTTGGAATTGCGCCAGTTTAATCCATCTAGACGGTTAATGCAGTCTAATGATGTTTTTCCTGTTTTCATAGTACTGATAACCTAAAGCGCATGCTATTTACAGGTTGCCAAAGGAAATGCTGATGTTATCATCTTAGATGATAATTTTTCAACGATTGTAAATGTTGCCAAGTGGGGACGTGCAGTATATATAAACATTCAGAAGTTTGTGCAGTTCCAGTTAACAGTTAATGTTGTCGCACTTGTGATCAACTTCGTTTCTGCATGTGCCTCAGGTTAGTCTTTTACACTGTTCACTTGTTTGACTTGTATAGTACTGTTACGCTTATTACAAATAATCAACACGAGCTTCCACTTAACTTTCAGGATCTGCTCCTCTCACGGCTGTACAATTGCTTTGGGTCAACATGATTATGGACACTCTTGGAGCACTAGCACTGGCTACAGAACCTCCTCATGAAGGATTAATGAAAAGGCCCCCTGTTGCGAAGGGTGAAAGTTTCATCACCAAGGTCATGTGGAGGAACATAATTGGTCAGAGCATTTATCAGCTAATCATCCTGGTAGCTCTCAATTTTGACGGGAAGCAGATACTGGGGCTTAGTGGTTCAGATGCCACTGCTGTACTCAATACGGTGATATTCAACTCCTTTGTGTTTTGCCAGGTACTATTCTAGGATTTAACTTATTGCTTCTCCTTTCCTCCCCTTGACCAACTTCTTATCCTATATGATTATTGAGAATGGTATTTATTTATTTATTTTTTCTTTTGTATTTTACTTTAGGTGTTCAATGAAATAAATAGTCGGGAAATGGAGAAGATAAATGTGTTCAAAGGCATGTTCGACAGCTGGATGTTCGTAGGGATATTAGTTTTAACAGTGGCTTTTCAAATAATAATAATTGAGTTCCTCGGAGCATTTGCAAGCACTGTGCCACTTAGCTGGCATCTATGGCTTCTATGCATCTTAATCGGAGCAGTTAGCATGCCCATTGCAGTTGTCATAAAGTGCATCCCGATTAAAAAGTCTGAACCCAAACTTCAACACCATGATGGCTATGAAGAAATCCCTAGCGGTCCAGAGTCTGCTTAAAAGGTGGTCATAATTTTTCAAAGCAATTGAAGGGCAATGTGGTGCACACAATTTGAGTGAAAGAAACTTCTTGCGAGTAGCCTTGAAGTAAAAGCAAGTGAAAGCACAATTAACCTATAAGTGAAAGCACAATTAGGTAGCGTTTGTTTTTTTATTTGAAATTGATTAGAGCTGAATTTAACTGAGGTTTGGATAGATGTACAGATATTTGAATAACATTTTTGTTTTTTTTTTCAGTTGAAATTTAAGTTGTATTTTTTTTATTAAAAAAAAATCATAAACATAGTTATTTGACATTTATATCTTTGTAAGTGAAAAGAAAATAATTTAGTTTTATAGTTTAGGAAATAAATATATTTAATAAAAATATTTTTTAAATATAATTTTTTTCAATTTTTTATTTACATAAAAATCACAAAAAATTATTGTGACATTTAGATATAAATACTTAAAAATCATGTAAAAAAAATAAAAAAATTTAATAAAATCTTTGCCCTCTCTCTCTCTACCTACACAAGGCATGGAAGGGCGAAGGCCTCTATGCAACTCCAGTCAAGAGGTGTGGCCTATTAACCACTAGCTAATATGTTTTTATCATATCTTTTTTCATTTATAGTTTGATATTTTGGTGTCTTACATATAAAGAAACTACACCAATTATCTTGAACATGGTAGTTAAAAAATTTAAAATTAATAAAATTTCAGACCGAAGATATTTAACAAACAAGTCCTTAGTTATAAGGCTTGTGAGAACAACCAATTAAAATCTCCTGAATCAATCAAAGGGGTTCTCTCTTTTTTTTTTTTTTAATTTAAAGGCAACTATCTAGAACTTTTGAGCAAATTTACAGTCGTCCGATGATTCCCTTCGCTTCTTTTACAAGTTTATGGAACAAGACTCGTACATTTTCCTACTATGCTTTTTAATTTCTATGTTTATTAATTATGATCACATGTCAAATACTCGTTAGTTTGATATTGATTTTTTAAACTGCTGAGCCTTTCAGGTAGTAACCCGTTTCTCCGAAAGTCAGTCGCCTTTGTGACTGCAGTAAATGCCCTTTTACTTTCACAATACTAGAATGGAAGAAGCTATAAACATGCTTGAAATTGTGCAGCTTTTGCTTTTGATCTTCAAATGGTGCGACTGAAATTACTAGCTAGCAGCTATCAAGTGCAAGCCTGTAGAAAATGAAAAAGAATGGAGATGGCCGAAGCAAGAAGGAGACGGCTTTGTAGACATACCAAAACAGAATGCAATGCAGAGGCAGCTATGTCTGTATAATAACAAATACAAAATGCTAAAAGGGTACACACAACACTTTCTCTCTCCTCTCTGTGTCTGGATAAAACAATATCCACCAAGAATGTAGCCCCCCACTTCACCAAGAATCTAGTAGCATTATCTAACTTCACTATCCTCTCCACCAAAACCAAGGTACTCGTGCTACCTTAAAAGAAATTTAAAAAATGCAGGATATGATTCATCTATATCTCCGCTTTGCTTCGCCATAAGCAGTCACTCCAAGAACTGTCATAGTGTACCCAGCAATGCCAATGAATGTAATGGGATTTCTGAACAGGAGTATTGATATAACAACGGCCACTGCACCCTTTGCATTCCCTAATACCTGTTCGCATCAAAACTGAGGAAATCAGAATAGAATAACAATGGAAAGTAACAATTCTCTTAGGGTTTGTTTTTGGTTCGTATAGAAATCCAACGAAATCCTCAAGCGATTAGCTTTTATCAAGTTTCAGTTATGAGAATTATGTAGAAGACAAATCCATGAATCACAGTTGTTGAACCACCATGGAGTTTCCTTCTAGATCTTTTACTTATGTATTCACCATTACACTGCCATGCTCGAAAATATATGAAGCAAAATCACATCCTGATGTTTGTATCTCACTTGACAATTGGTTCAGATGGCTAAACGTGTCAGTGGCAACCATAAATCGAAAATATATGTATCTCACTTGACAAAATCGCAGCCAGACCGGAGAACTTTCGGTTTATGGTTGCCACTGACATGCGCATGTATGCAACATAATTGTATAATTCAAATCCTCTATAACTATTATAAGCAGACTGGTGAACAAAACTGAATATCAACTGTAGATTGACAAAGGCTAGACAATGATTGGTTGATGTGTAGAAAAAAATATTATAGTGAAGGCAAATGATATCAAACCTGGAGAGTTAGTGCACTTGTATGTTTGGTCACCAAAAAGTTTAACAAGTTTGCTGAGTAGGCCATTGTTGAATTAATTAGAAGAAGTAGCCAGAAAAATTTATGTTGTCGTCCAAGGGATACAATGACCTCCAACACTTTTGGCTCCATTATAAGTGCTGCAGGCAATAAAACTAGCACTGCAATTGGGGACATGTACAGCAGCAAATTCATTGAGTTCAGCCTTTCTCTGTAAGAATAAAATAACAAAATACTACATGGTTAGTGCATGCAGTTGTGAGCAAACATGAAACTTTAAGTTTGAGATGAAGAAACGACAGGAAAAGATGAAGATTTTGAAGTGCAAAACATCCATACCACCTAAAAGTAGTTAAAAAGTGTTTGGTAATTTACTTGTTTATTAATCTTTTTTTTTTTTTTTGCGGTGCTATATTTTGCAATCACATCATGAAAGTAAAATATGAACATATTCATTTAAAGTTAGCAAATAATAAAAAGAAAAAAATTGGAAGAAGAAAGAAACAGTATCTAGATGCAACATGTCATAGACCATCAATGGATTGAATGCTACCAGCAGAAAGCAAATGCAAAACTAATTTCTGGAAGAATTGATTTCAGTTAACCACTGATGAGACGACCACACCTATGACTCACTAGGGGTCAAGCACATTTTTGTTTTCCAATTTTCATTTAAATAAAAAAAACTAAGACAATTGGATTAGAAGTGAAAAAAGACGGTTAAGAAAAAAAAAAGAAAAAAGAAAAAAAGAAAAGATGCAGCTATGGACCAGATGCCCACATAGAAAACAAAAGATCTGGCGTGAGCAAGACCATAATGACATCCATCCCTTCCCAAGGGCATAAAGCAATCATGCTATACAAAATTATCTCAAGCTAACCAGAATTGTTACTTGCTATGAAGTTAACAACTGAAAGCCCACTCCTCTCTCCAAATCAAACACACAGACTCACAAGTTAACAAGATTTAACTATGGTAAGGAGAGTACATTCCAGAATCAGGAAAACTAATACGAAAATCTCTTTGAGACAGAATGAGCAAGTTACATGGTCCACAAAGCACAAGCGCTCCCTCTCAAGCTCATAAGCAAAATCTGCAATATAGACACTGGAAATAGCTTTGGAAAACACAATACTTGTGTTTGAAGCACGAAACATTCACAGTATGCCTAAGGACAACATTGAATTAAGTGAAGTGAACAACATATTTCAAAGGCTGAAATAATTTTCTTTAACAAATAATAATTCCCTCACCCAACCTTTTGAGAACAACTGTCCCCTTAACTTGCTTTTTGCAATTTGTATATCATCAAAAAGAATATAAGAAAGACACCATTTTGGATTACCTATTTCATAGCTAATTGATAAGAGTAGACTGTAGAGACAATAACTCTTGCTTTAGTGATTTGACTTCATCGATGACAAAATAACTTACTTCTTAAAAGGAATAGATTTTCTAAATGGTATTTAATATAAAGAATTTACAGACTGCATTAAACTTAGGTTATGTACCAAAAGCAATAAAGCATTTACCCTTCAGAAGAAAGCAGGATACCCTGAAGAACAGACTTGAAGGCCCTTGCAGCAGTTGCACTTATGCACATTATAAATCCATACAAATGAAAACCCGGCTCACCCTGCCACCAAGAAGAATATTCAATGCTTAAAACTCCATTGAAACCAGGTTTAAGTACTTTAAGAGTAGAAGAGAGGAAGCCAATTACATGGGAAGTAGAATTACAACAGGTTAAAATCAGATAATGAGAAAGCAGATAGCTAAAATGAAAGATTAAGTTTTCCTAAAAGCTAGTCACCTAAGCATACTTTGGAAATAATAACAGTACATCTTAGCTGCATTGACAAAGAACCACACTCGGCCAGAATCCATCTTTTATTAAACCATACAACTTGTAAATTATTAGATCATTTCTGAAAGAAAAATGGTTATAATGCACATAGATCAAAGAGATTTTCATTTCATAGATAAAATTCCAATACAGTTCCAGATCTAGATTCTCAGGCATCGCACAAAACACAAATTAAAATCCAGATCAAATGCCAAGAACAGCCATTGAACCAAAACTTATAGACAGGCGCAAGGGGTGATTAAACAAATGTTACCTCACTAGCAATGACGACCCCAGCAACAACGGGCACAAGGGTGGCATAAGTAACCCAAGCCTCCCTCTTAAAAGTCATCAAATAAGCAAACAGGGCAGTGAAGAACGGCGTCGTGGCACCCACAGCCTGATTAAACGATACAGGAAGGTACCTAAGTGAAATGTTGCCACCCACAACAGACCCACAAAACACAGTGCTCAAAGTCGCAATCTTGGCCAGCTGAGACCTCGATTTCACCGTTTGCAAAGGAACGATTTTGAGAAACACAATGGAGACGTAACTGAGGATCGCACATGCTGACATGTGGCACATTGTGAGAAAAATTGGAAACCTGAAGCCATAATTTGAGAGCAAATACTTGTTCAGTAATAGGACACCAATGTTTGATGAGTACCAGAGGAGTACAAGAGATAATATAAAGAGGGTTTGTTTTCGTTGTGACATTTTTTAATTTTTAATTTTTAATATTTTCTCTTGGGGTTTTGCTGCAAATGGGGCTTCGTTTCGTTTTCTGAGGGAACCAAACCAGCTCTCATTTCATCATCGTCAATGGAAAATACAAAAATGAAATATAAAATTTATTTGGTTTTTTAATTTTTATAAATCGGTGTCGGTGGGATTTTGGTCGGAAGCGGTCAGGTGTATTTTTGTTGTAAATATAGTAGTTAACTCCCAATAAATTTTAAATTAAGTACTATTTAATTATCTCAATTCATTCACCCTTAAACTGCTTGAGATTAATTAGTCACAATACTAACCGAATTTATTTAGCATATCACATTACATAATAGGTTATAAAATTATAGTGTATACTTGATTAAAAAAAAGCCCAAATTGCATCTATTATTTAAGCTTCTGCTTTCGTAAACTTAATTGAAATGTTCCTGAAAGTTGAAGTTGTGACCCTTTATATTGAATTTATTATCAAGTTGCTCCTATAAAATATGTTTCTAACTCCGGACCTAATTAAAACATATTCTACTATTAACTATCTCGATATATCATAGTTGAACTTAAGTTTAAAAGTATCTCGAACTCCCACGACTTCACCGTTATAACATGGTGAAAGATTGTTCATTGCCAAAGCAACAAGTGATTGACTATATAATCAATGAAATCATGGTATTAATTCGATTACGAACTAATTTATTTATATTTCAGTTTTAGATCTTATAATTAATGTCATTAACATTCATCTTTAAAAAGTACTTCAATGTATTTAGGATTTTTATATTGTTATCTAATAAATTTCAAGTAATGAAGTACGGTATAAAATCATCTCTAATTAATTAAATTAATTAAAGAGCTTCCTCCAACTAACGAAGAAATTCTGGGCGGAAAAGCTTGTGTTTGAATTATGAAGCAAAAGCAAGAAAGACATGATAATGAAAGCGTTTGAAGTCTTTAGAAACAGAGAAAAGATCAATGGGCAAAATTGGGAGCCAAGCATTAGTGGTCGAGATAAACTGTACGTAACAAACATTAGCATCTTTGTATCTAGCTATAAGCCTACAACAATTTTTAGCCCTTAGATCAAACTTTACGAGCTGTAAATCTTAGTATAAGATCTCTGCTGCTACCATGCTATTAGTACAATCACGGCTAATTTTTAAAAATCTCCCCTGACGTTTGGGTTTGTTGCAAATAGATGGCGAGAATTGGTTTATTTGTAAAAAACTCTCTACCGTCAGTTAATTTTAACATTGACCGTTAGTTGACTTTGTAAAGATAATATTACCCTTAACAATAGTTTGTAAACGAAAATAACTAAAAAAAAACCAAAATTATTGGCTATTTTACCCTCTTTAAATTATTGATATTTTCTTAAAGTCCCTACAAAAAAGATAAAATTAAAAACTTGAAAAATCATCTTTAAATTATTGATATTTCCTTAAAGTTCCTACAAGAAAGATAAAATTAAAAACTTAAAAATAAAATAATCATAATCTTTACCTATGATATTGTAAATCTTTGGAATTGACAAGGATAAAATTGTCAAAAAATAGGGTTTGTGCTTTTCGCGCCAACAATTTTAGTTTTTTTTTTAGTTATGTCAGTCAGTCAGTCTACAAACTATTGTTAAGGACAATATTATATTTGCACAATCAACTAACGGTTAATGTTAAAATTAACTGACGGTAGGAGATTTTTTATAAATAAATCAATTCTCGCCATCTACTTGTAATAAGCCCAAACATCAGGAGAGGTTTTTAAAAATTATCCATACAATCACAATGGTTCACAAAAAGTTACTGCTCTTTATTCTTTTTGCATTGTATTCTGAATCATTGGCTTTAGTTTTCAGAAAATTTATCTTTGCAATGCCTCCTAGACCAGAGAAAAATCACTCTGTTTGTATGAATGCATCTTCTACCTGACTTTCCTCATTATTACTGCTTTGGGAGACTCATCGGAGGTTTAATGATGGACCTTGATCAACATATAAGGCAGTACAGCCGGTAATTGATGAAATGTCTACCGTTGATTCATGTAATGAATCGCAACATGTAATGATCTTTCCTTAGAGCCTTTGCAGGTGATCAACACGTCTGATTGGAATAATTGTGTAATTGAGTAACTGTCCTTTGTTTGGAATAAAAGTTATTTGAAACAACTTGCCACGAACCGGTCTATCTAATCTCATCTAACCGTTTGATAATAAATCTAATATCCAAAGATTCTACTGAAAATTCAGCTGAATCTTCCCTCTAAGTGTAATATTCCCAACCTGTAAATTTATAAAAAATAAACACTCCCAAAAGAATTCAATATTCAACCAATAGTTACAACCAACTTTCTTGATCAAAGTACCAAATATCATCCAAACATTCTAATGTCAAAGTACAGTAAGTTATCCTTGGTCACAAATTATAACAAAATTATACAATCTAAAATATCTCAATAAAACATTTACGACTCTCGGCACCATCACCTGGCCATAATTTCAAAATAATTATTGTTATTGGGTCGACTGTTGTACCTGTAAATCTCCTATGAGAAAAAAAGCGCCTAAGTACACGACCTAAAACATTTGTGTACCGGCCCAAAGACCTATATCTCATATGTATCTTAATATTTGTATCTTTGTAATCATCATATGCATGCAAAAAAAACGTACTTTCAAACCTGTGTGAATTTTTAAAGACCTCTCATCTCAATTGTATCTTTGTATCCGGAGGAAAAGGATACTATCTAATAATTTTACAAACAACCTTTATACACACATATATAAGTATATAATCATACTTTAAATCTCATTTCGTTTCCATTTAACATATTTTAAATTTATTTTTCTTTTCTTTTCTTTAAAGATATTGTTGTGTAATTACTCAAAATCGATAATAAAATCAATAATTATAAACATTTTTAATAATAAGTATTCAATACGTAGATAAAATGTATTCTAGAAAAATCATTAAATAAAGGTATTAAAAAACTTATTTCATAAACATACTTTACCATACTTTAAAATCATAATAAACTACAAAGAAAATATATTTTGTATATTTCATTCACAGTTACAATATTCAAACTCGATTTTTGTTAATGTCTGTGAGTTGATTCTCGTTTGAGGGTCCTCTTAATTGAAGGAAACGACATAATTACTACCCGTATATGTGAAATACAATAGCGCTATGCAATAAAACTCGAAATGATTATTTATCCCTATTACACATCTCCTAATTCTCTAAAATTACTAAAATACCCCTATCTCTTAAAATTACAAAACACCCTTGAAACATAAATTATCAAATTACCCTGAAGTGGCGAATTGCTAAACTGCCCTCAATCTAATTACCAAATTGTCTATTAAGATATGAATTTATGAAATTACCCTCGGAGTATGAAATTACCAAAATGCCGTAAAAGACTTAAATTACCAAATTACCCCAAAATCTAGATTAACTAACTGCCCTTAGTCTGAAATTACTAAATTATCCACCAATATGCGAAATTACCGAAATGCCCGTCATTCAGTCAATGGTGGTCGGGAAACTCAGATCTGATAGTGCTGACCACGTTGTGGCCGATGGCGCCAGCGGTGACAATTCACGCGCGGAAACGACGACGAATCGAGCTTAAAAAAACATGAACTTCCGGCGGCCGACCGGCGGCTAAACGACCGTTTCAGGTGACGGGAACCGTCTGAAAATGATGAGGGTGAGCTGAGGAGAAAGATCCAGGCGGTGGCGATGCCTAATTCCGGCGAGATCGAGGGTGATGGTGATGGGTTTTAGCCGCAATTTTCGTGCTTCAAACGCGACGCTCCGTCCGGTTTCTGGCGATGATGACGGGTCGACCCGGTTCATCTCTCTCTCCCGTTTTATAACGGACACCCTTTTTTTCCTAAAACTTTATACAAATTAAGCTAATAATCATGTTCTTGATTCGTGTCATGACGGGATTAAACAGATTCGAACACAACCCACTTATTAAACATGCAAAATTTAATTATTCATATCCATAATTAATGTCAGATAACTGAGTTACATCAACTTCGTTGGTAACAATTTGTAATAAGTCTGACAATTTTGAAATTAATATCGAAGAGAAAAATTGAATAATATACTTAACTAGAAAATTAAAGTATATATGTTACATTATTATTTTGGATTTTCTCATTTCTCTTTATGAAAAATATTCTTCTTCTTATGTCATCATTCATTTAGTAGTTTGTTGTGCCTGCCGTTGATGTTAATTTAATTGTGCCTGGTTCTGTGATTTTGATAACATTTTTTTAAATTTCTTTGTAATTATCATATGTTATTATAAATGGAGCTGTGCTAAGGCTAAGCTGTGTTATAAAAGAAATGGTTACTCGATCAACGTGGTGCTGATGCTTGGTCTATTATTCTAATTCAGAAACAATTATCCAATTCTTTGGACAAAATCCTATCTGCTAAGCTACATCATCCGGATTGAATGATTCATTCAACTACATCGCTAATCAAATTTCAGCTCATAATCCTGGAAAGTGATCCATTCATTCAGACACTCCTCTCAGTTAATTCATAATTTATAAACTGCGGTAGTTTCTCTGTTATTCTCTTCCCAAAATTTAGCTCATGAATGTCAATGGAAACTGAAACTTTCAATACAGTAAATGATTCTTTGAGAAAGGAACATAAAATAGAAATTGTTGTTGAAACAGAAGGGATGGTTTGAGAGGCCACTGTAACCACTTCCTGCAATTTTTAGCTGTCTTAAGCTTCGTGACAAGTTCCTTATTCTGAGCTTCGACCTCAGCATATTTTAGGCTGATCTAGAGATTGCAGTAGTGAATATCTCTTTGCACTGTCTCTAGTGATGATTTTATGCATTTGAACTTTTCTCTTGTTACAACTTCACCTTTAGCCATCGATTTTCTTGCATTTGCGTGTGTAATTTTAGAAATGAAAAGACAAGTGTGAAATTCTTCAGGAAGTAAGGCATATGCTACCGACACTGATGTCCTTGCTTATGATATGTCATTTGCTTCATGTTTGTACATTACAAGTGTAATTGTAGTAATCATGTTATATAAACATTATTTTACTTTTAAACTTTAAATTATTAATAATGGGTGTTCCTGCTATTCACCTCTTGTGCTGGGGTTTATACATGCTATTGGTAGACATTCCATAGTTTTGGCAAGCTCAGGTTCCTACAACTCAATCTTTGAGAAATGATCAACTTTAGCTGTGAGAAAAGAGGTTGAACGTTGGTCTCTATCTGACTCTGTCTCTCTTCCTTTTCCAAATGCAATTTTCTTCAAGAGCTTGAGCTCTCAGTAGACATTCATCTTTCACTCTGTCATATTCACTATAGTTTCTCCAAGAATCCCAGGACTAGGGGAAAGGGACCCGACCCCTCTGTTAAAAGCTTAATATTAGTTGCAGCACGCAAGCAATGTGTGAGTGAGTAACCACTTTTATATACCTAACACATATGCATTAATTTACCATGGTAACAACTCATCATCTTGCCAAACGTATATAGATTCTGAGATAGACTCAGTCCAATGAGAAGCCACATTATGCAGAGTGTGCTGGACATAGCAATGGTTTCCCAGCTTCCACTGAGATAATAACACTAACAGCTTGTCCTATCCCTTTGGCACCTAGCTGCAGTTATGTATATATTTACTCAAAACACATTCATAAATATCTTATGCTGCCTCAGCATATTTTTCTCCTCAGTTATTTTCCCAATAATTAATCAATATTATTGCTATTATCAATAATTAACACCAGAAATGACACAATTTTATCTAGCTAGTCAATGTTATGATGCTGTTTGTTTCATTTTAACACAAGCAATAGATCAAGTACTGAATCCAAATATCACATGATAGTCATTCAAGTACTTTCGAACATTTTGACCATCTACTATGTCAAGTTGTCTGATTGTGTTTGGATATAAACATTGAGCAATGAGTTTTTACTCAGGCATAGAACTAAAATAAGTCAGTTAATATACTCTCAAGGGCATCAACTTCAAGCAATACTGGTTGAATGATGCATATATTTATTAAAGCAGCTTTGTATTTATCTACATGACTAAAGATAAATAAAATGCCTTCATTAATTCGCTTGACTGATAAAACTGTTCCCCAACCAAAGTTTTACCCCTGACTTTTGTCGATGGCTCCTTGTTAGTTAAAATAAAGGTGTTTGACGTAAGTATTAAACTGTTCGATAAAATGTCTCAAAGAAGAAATACTTGGCGGGAAAGCTTATATTTGAATTCTGAAGCAATAAAGACATCAACAAGGCATGGGAATGAAAGCTCTTGAAGTTTCGAGAATCAGGGAATATCAAGGGTTGATATTGACAGTAGAATAAAACACTAGTACATAACAAACATTAGAATCTTTGTTTCTAGCTACAGCAATGCTTAGCCCTTAGATTTAACTTTACCGGCTGTAAATATGGTATAAGATCTCTCTATGAATATGACACATTGCTATCAATGAATCATCCATCACTTGATTCTAAAAATCTTGTTTCTCCTACTGAATCTCAATCAAATGGACAATTATCATCCAATAGGACAGTCTCCAGTATCTACGGTTATATATGCTGTAACTGATAGTAAAGAACTATCAAGCAGCATAGTATCATCCATAGTATCCAGTGCCTATGGTTGTATATGCTGGTGTTGTTGATACTTGAACAGCCCTTCAAATTATATTGAGATTAAAACTTGTTGTCACTTGTATATCACGAGGCAAGCTAACTCTTATTCTTGGAACAATGCATTTGTCAATCAGTAAGGTCTGTATTTGTAATAGTTGGCATTATATCTTGAACATTCAGCTTTCAGATCTTGCAAAAGGGATTATCTTTATTCAATACATGCTCCAATTTTCATGACATCGGGAGCCACTATGTTAGATTGTTTCAGTTTTATGATTACTTTATGTACAATGTTAATGCATCTTTTCAGTTATTTTTACTTTTTGGTGTTGGTTTTGTATTCGACAACAAGTTTTAAGGATTATTTTTAAGGCTGTAATCCACTTTTTAAGCTAACTAGCACTTTGGTTCAGTAAGTCAGTGTAATGAAGCAAGTTGCTTATATTTTGTATAATGACACAAATTCAATCGTATTTTGTATCATAGTTGTTAATTCCTTGCATGTTTTAGCATAACTAAGAGTCCTGTTGAATATCAATTGAAAAAAAAAAATTAGAACATGTAACATCATTGTACTTTCATGTTCCCCTGCTTTTCAACTTAATCTATTAGATATATATACAAAGCACAACAACTTAGGGAATACCACTTTATTAAACAATTCTTGTAAAGATCATATATAAAAACAGCTCTTTTAGAGCCATAACTTCATTTATAAAATGGAAGACAACGTGATTATATTACAATTGAAAACGAAACAAACTGTTTACATAACATACACTAGCAATCTAAGTATTGCTTTCATAAAATCACAAAACAAAGCAGAGAGCAAGAGTGCGATCAGAATTTCCCGCTCCTTTCTGGTGCGTTGCTTGCAATTACATTACTCGATTAAGCACTTGATTGACCCTCGATAGAAACTCTACAGGCAGCGGCCCCATCTCCTCTTCCCATGCCACAGCTTGCAGTTTCCCACCTTCTTCATCCCTAGGTTCGGCAATTTGATCGAGTTCAGACAAAAACTCTCGCACATCAAAAACAAGTCTGTCAGGTAAAGAATCAATCTCCACTTCGGATTCCACAATTTCCAAGATGTTATCAAGGCACGGCAACTCAATTGGATCGTTTTGTTGAGCCAAAAGTGCCTCTTCTTCAACAGCCTCTTGCTGCTTGTTCTGGACTGCTGCATCACCATGACCCTCAGTCCTCTCACTCTCTAAAATCTGATCCAGACTGGAAGAATACCTTTCCACATCAAATATGTCATAAACTTCAGACAATGAGTGCTCCATCTCCCCTTCAAATTCCACAGTCTGCACATTGTTGTTAATGGAGCATGGGATGTCATTTGCTTGGTTCTGTTGAATACAAACTGCCTCTGCTTCAGCCCCCTGTTGACCATTTTGACTGCCCTCATCATGCTGATCCTTTTCCAAGATTTGGACAAGACTGGCCATATATCCTTCAACGTCAAAAAGAGTTGGATATTCAGGCACTGAATGTATGATCTCCCCTTGGTGGTCCACTGTGTTCAGACTGTTAGTCGAGCATGGTGAGTGGCTCTGTTCTATCAAAACTGAATTTTGTTCAGCCTTTAAGCGCTTGCTCTGAAAGCACTCATCATCGAGATCAATGTGGCTGCTGGAGGCCACTACTTCTTTCGGCTTTCTCTTAGAACCAGAAGATCTCCTTCTACAGTCATTCGTCTCGCCGACTTGTTTCGACTTCCTCGGCTTCTCGCCCAAATTGGCTTTCTCCGAATGGTTTTCTGATTCGTTCTTTTTGACGCGGCAGAGAACAAAATCGAGCGCTTTATGCGAATATTGATTACCCAACAAGGCTGGATTAATGGTGAATTCATGCATAATCCACCTCCCATTCTGTTCCGGATTTTTACGACTTTCATACCTAAACCTTTTCTTGAACCCTAAAATTTGATCATCGGAGCCAACAGCGAGAACAGGCTTGGCTCCGTCCTCACCCTGCCACGCACCGAAGCCAATCTTTCTGTTGAATCTCGAACCCTTAGGAGACGCCTTCTTTAACTGAGTGAAAAAGTAGAGTGCTTGACCCGCCATTAATTGGTCTCCTCTGTACAAATCCCAAATCAAGTTCGGCTCATGAGGGCCATAAAGATCGCAATCTTTAACTGGAATATCATCGCCGGCTTGGTAGAGATTAGGGTTTTGAGTAATTTTGTGGAGGAGATAGAACTCCAGCAGTTCCTGTTCCGTTGGATAAAATCTTAATCCAACGTGAGGAGGCATTGTGTTGGTGTTTTTTAGACTGAATCGAGACTGAATCGGAAATCTTTATAAGAAGATTTTTAGACTGAATCGAGACTGAGTCGGAAATCTTAATAAGAAGATTTTTAGTTTGACATCTGATTTGAATTTGGGTTCAGGAATGTGGGTATTTTGTTGCGTGCACAGTAAGTTATAATTTTGACGCGTAAAATTCAGGCGCCAGCTGCCCGATACTATGGCGGTGCTGCTTGTTAGGGTTAGGGTTTAGGCGCCAAAGCCACAGGCACAGCGTGTTGTTTGTTAGCCGTTGAAGTTGCATTTTGAATTTCCACGTGTTGTTTGACGCGCACGTGCGGTGTAAGTAATTGATATTATTAAATTTATTGTTGTTTTTTTTTATAAATTTTTTTAAGCATTTATAAATTTGTTTTATTTATAATTTATTTTAAAATTGGAAACAAGAAATTCGCTAGATAGATTTACAAGCGAAGCGCGTTTCATTTTGTGATGCTTGAAATCGAAATCAAGATGATAAAATTATATGCTTTTGGGTACACAATGTCTGTAGTGACCGTGCTTCCTCGTTGCCAAGCTGCGCCTCAGAGATCTTAGTCTATGCCAGGTATCAAAATCTTGTTGTGGTGTGACATGTAAGGCTGACATTGACAATAAGTGCTTTTTGGTGATTTTGCTTAATGGGTTTTTGAAGATTTAGTCTTTATTTGCTGGGTCTCCTTTTATTTTGTACGTACTCACGCACACTGTATATTTATATGCTTCTTGTATGTGTATATGTTGCAATGATATCGTTTTTGCCTTGGTATGTTTTTGGGTTTCAATTTGTTCCCTGGGATTTTGGGGTTGATTATCAACAGTGGTTAATAGTAAATGATTGGTTTGGAAAGAATGAGATCAGTAATTGTCAAATATAAGTAAGGGGATGGTTTGTAAACAATTGTTTGCAAATAAAAGTGAGTGCTTCTGGAATTTAAGTATAAGCACATGAATTATAAACTTACTTGAAGATTTTCATGTTTCCAAGAAATAATTGGATCATATAAAGTATCAATGGAGCTTTTATTGGTAGATGCAAAATTGACTGAAAAGTAGTACACCTTCTTAATGTTGATCTTGTATGTCTTGAACAGTCACCAACATTCACCGACAAATCATTTTCTATGTTTGATTATTTCTTTCTTGTTGCAGAATGAGCTTCCTATTTTGGAGGTCACATACTTGTTAGTTGAAACCGTGGAGTGTGGATTTGGAATTATGGTAAAATCTCTCATGGTATAGATGAATAAATTTCAGGCGCATCTTGAAAATACAGAGCTTGTTGATTTTGTTTCGGGTCCCTACTGTTTTGCAATTTTAAGAAAGTTGATTCAGTTTCTTGTTTAATTACTTAATATGTAGTGTGAGCTGGACATCACGTTCCATTTGGAGAGGCCCGTTTTATAGTGCAGGAGAAGGTCATGGATGGGTGTATGGCAGAGCCAAGCAAGTCAACCATTCTGACACCCCAATAAAACTGATGGAGAAAACATCTTGAAATAGTTGTAAGGGCTCCAGGGTTTTGTGAGAGATTCATAACAGGTTGGCCACTGGTTTATGTTGGTTGGATCCTATTGTACTATTATTTTTAAACATCATGAAAATCCTGTAGTTTCATTCATAAATGAAATATTTTACTACTGTATTGTATTGATTCATTTTTGAATTAATTCAGAACCGAATCAAATTCGTTTGTAGTTCTTTAGAATTTGGGTTTTACTGACATCTATGAGACAATGCAAACATAATCTGGTTTTCTGGTGTGCTTAACTTTTTGGAATTCGAGAATCGGGACCTTGGTTTCTTTGAGAGCAAAGAGCATGAAGTCCAAATGGCTTCCTTGTGATTCATCAAAATTAGTGTTGTCAGTTAATGACCTGGGAGTCAAAAATCTAAATGGAGTAAAGCCAGCCCGAAGTTAGGTTTTGGTCACTAGCTATAACAATTCTTGGAGAAGATGATTGTGATATAAGTAGAGTAATCAAGAAAAAGAAAGACCATAGTTTAAAGGATTAGTGGGTACAAACTCGAATCTGAGAAGGTTGTTGTAAAAGTTATTTCATTGCTTTATTTGTATCTACCTTGGTGGTATAAGGAGTGACTGATAATCTTTGTTGTGTAATTGTAAATTGGTACAGAAAATGGTTAACTTAAGATGCAGAATATCAGAGATGATCCCCAAAGAATTGAGGTTATGACTGTAAAGAACTCAGAATTACATTGATGTACTTGTTTTTATGTCATAAAATATGAAAATATTCTAGGTGTTAGTAGCACATTATTCACATATCATATTTACAAGAACAACATGCTTTTTGTCCAACTAGCATTAACATGTTATGTCTCTTTTGCATGGCCTAAGATAAGATATTGAAGAATACTGCTCTACACTGGAAGCTCTGTGGCAAATTAATTCTATACATCCAATGAAATTGAAATTTTTTTTGTTCTTATGCTATTTTTAAGTTTGAATTATCTTTATGTTTCTCAAAATTACTGTATTTTTCTCATTTATAGAAAGAAACTTGTATGACTTTGAATGTTTGTAGGTGAACATAATTGGATGAGGCTGCTGTCCTGTTTTACGCCTACCCAAATTCAGTCTGATTTCAGGACTAGATTGAGTGTGGCTGCAAGCCAATGCTGGAGTTTCTGCTTTCAACAGAGCTGTGAGTTTGTCCATGCTTTTTCTGTGTCATCTTTCTTATTATATAAACCTGCAATATCTGCTATTTTTGGGTTAAGCATCTAGAGCTCATCGAACTTAAATCTGCCTTTTCCGAGTGTCTTTGCTCTATTTCTTTGCCACTTGCCTTATTGTATATCTGTTATCTAGTTTGGTTCTGATCTTGATGCTGAAAAAATTCAGATGCTCTTTGTTGAAAATTAATAATCTACATTCTCTACATGTTTTTGTGATGACATGCTTATGGATTTTGTGACACAATTGCGTGGACTCCTCTTTTGCCGTTTGTGTGAAAGTGCGTCAAGTTTTGAGTTTATAAATACTAATGCAGAAAGAAAACCTTTTTGTTCAACTGTTTCTTGGTTCTCAGCTTGGAGGACAATCTTAAGTAAAAGGTATTATACGTATAAATATTTTTAGAAGCATCCGAAAAACTTTGTTGACCAATTGAGTAGATTTAAAAAAATAGCAGTAGATGCTGCAACAGGAGCTTAATATGCAATAGCAATCCAATCCAAAGGCTTCATTGACTTTCTGCTTGCTCTGTGGCTTTTGATTATTTCCAATACCTAAAAGAGTACAAACTAGATTCATAATTCCAGCAACCCCTTAAATCAGAAAATACAGAAGAGATAATTTTGGAAGAGAACAGATAATTTTAGAAGAATGGAAAAGGTGAAAGGATGAGAGATGAGAGATGATAGAAGAAAGATGGTTTCTGTTGAAGTATGTGAATAGAGAGATTAGATACAATTCTGATCCTTCAACAACTTACATGCCTTTTAAGTCTTTAATGAAATGGCCAGTAATCGTCTTCTTGATAAATATATTTGCCAGCATACTTTTGTTGATGTATTCAGTTAAAAAGGCATATATTCTGTGGTATAAAAATCATAACATTATCTATTTAAGATATGATGATGCCATATTCAAATTGGATGAGGCTGTTGTCCTGGATTAACACATATTATTTTTCTAATGCGACTTTAAGAAGTGATTGGTGTGGCTGCAAGTGTATATTGCAGAGAAGGATAAGTTTCTCCCTTATTTTCAATACAATTAACTAATATAGAAATACTTAATTAGTAACTTATCAATTCAGAGGACCCTTTTGTCATGATCAGTTTGCAAAACAGTCAGAGGGTTGAAATTGAATTACTAAGGTGGTAATGCATGCACAAGAAAGATCAACAATTCATTCAAGTCAATAGTTGTCTCAAGAAAATGAAGTGGTGTTAAGTTACATTATAATGTAAATTAACAAGGTCTCTGAAAATGATATTGTAGTTATCATTAGTATTGAGGATATATTGTCAAGTCTTGCCTTTCATGGTGTTTATATTCTGCACAGAAGTAGCTAAACCTTGTCCTCAACAAGTCTTTGCTCAGGTCAATATGCCTTTGGAAAAAGAAATTTCTTAATAGTCTTTTTAAATGGTTGTTAAAAAATAGAAGTTTTTTTATAGAATTTTTAGAGAAATAAAATAAACTTCATTCTTAGACTCAGTTTGAGGTTGTTGCATGCTGCTTATAAAGTTATTCACTTTTATTGGGTTGATGAGATAGTAAAGGACGAACCAGAAGTTTAGTTTATAGCAACAATTTAATAATGTATTAAATTTAAGGGATTGTAACTTCAACTCATTAAGTTATTTCAAGTTAGTTCATAGTGATAGAGATTTAAATAATGAATGTAATTTACAGGCTGTCTTAATCAAGTGAAGGCAACCGCCCCCACTTGCCTAATGCTAGCTCCATCCTTGGAAATAATCAATTAGACAAAAATGAAGTGAGGTACATGTCTGGTAAACTATAAGCATTATCAATTTAGCTCCCGAAGCTTTGTTGCAATTTGGCAATATTATTCACCACTGCTGTGTGCTGTCAGTGTCACCCATGGGGTTAGTCTTGTGCAAGTGGGGGCAGTTGCGCCAGTTGATTAAGAGAAAAGCTCTTAAAATTGCATCCATTATTTAAGTTTTCGCCCCCATGAACTTAATTGAAGTGCTGTCACAAACTATATATTCCACTTCTATTTCTTCCCTTGGTTCTTGTATTAAAGATTCCTACCAAACTTACCAAAATAGAGAGTAACGATGAGATAATATATAGAAGAAGAGTATGGAGAATGGAGGGTGTGAAGAATTAGAATGTAGATAATCCACCTGGGATATTTTGAAAATAAAGCAGGATGGTGGTGGAGTCTAGTGCCTAATTCTGCCAAAATCCCATTTTGAGTTGGTTGGGATGCCCAAGGGAACCATACAATTGCCATATCCTCATGTACTTGTCTCTTTAACTCTTTAAGAGCATGTTTATAATGGGAATCTCCGTTTCCTGTGTCATGGAGGTGTTTCAATTCAGCTCGTTGGAACAGAAACTTTAATAATGAATGCAATTTATGGGCTGTTTTAATCAAGCGTGGGCAACTGCCCCCACTTGTGTAATACTAGCTCCATTTTTGGAAATAATCAATTAGACAAGAATGTAGTCAGGTACATATTTAGTAAACTAAAAGTATTAACAATTTGGCAATCTAAGTCAAGCTTATGCCCCCATAAAACTGAATCGAAATGCTCTCACAATTTATATCTTCCACTTGCATTCCTTTATAATTTCTTATTTCTTCCCTTGATTCTTGTACTTTGTATTAAGTATTCCTACCAAACTTACCGAAACAGAGTGCAATGATGAGAAACGCTGAAATTGACCATGGCTGTGAAAATGCAATGCATTATTAATGGACTTTAGTAGTAACACGTTAGCTAGAATCAGCTGGGACTTGAATGTGATGGTTTGTGGTGATACGTTGGTAAAATTGATAAAAAAATAGGATAGAAAAGCCTTGTGTAATATTCAATGATATTACAGGGTCTTCATTCAAGTCAATGGTCTTCTATTTCTTTGATCGTCATCATTACATGTCATCTTGGTGGAAATTTAATCAATAACTGGTTCGACTACACTAAGCACAATTTCTTGTAAAATTCAATCTCTTTGTTCACATTTTAGTACCAATGATCTGGAATCATACGAACCTACCCCTACTTTGTTAATAAGATTATTCTAGTTTAAATATCAATTAATTTTACTATCCATTTAGTAATTTTATTAGTTACCAACTCTTTAATTTAATATAATTTTTTTTGTCTTTTGTTATTTATTATCATCCACTTTGCCGGAATCAAATAGTGCTCGTGACATGATGGGTTTTCGGTGCTCCTGGAACATTGTTCCTTAATTATATTCACTACTTTATAAGATTATGATTGGTTAAATGATACACGTGACAAGTGATAAATAAAAAAAGAACAGTACTTTAAAAACATCCAAGACTTTTCTAATGGCTAATTTGGCTTTACTTTCTTCTACCGAATAATGAGACATTAATAGATTTCCGAGATACAAATTCTCTACGGATGCACAATAGTTGTTTTAATTTTTCGTAGTTGTGTTGTGTGTTTTAGCTTTATGCTTATGTTTACTATGTCACTTTGAATATTGTTTAGCTAGATCTCTATTGTTCTTATTGAAGTTTATTCCGTTTGCGGGATCAATTAATATAAAGGAAATAAAAAGGAGTTTATCTTAATAATCGGTTAATAGTAATGGAGAGGTGTAATGCGTGCAAAATTCTGAGATATTTTTTATTTGCCAAATAAAAGTTAAATTTATTCACCCAATGAAAAGCAAAAAAGCTAGCATTGATCAATAGCAGAACAGAATTTGACGATCTTTATTGCTATAATGGGTTAATAGTATAATTAAATTCTAACCAAAGTATATATAGACGCATAGATCAACGATGGTCTAAAGAGAACCACATACAAGTTTCTTTAAAGCCTACACTCAACAATACAATGTGCAGCGTATGAGAGCACATTTTAATTTTAGAAAGATTCCTAATATCAAATGAGCACTCTGAATAATAAACGACATAATGCGAGCCGTCCTCCCAGAGAGACCCTGCTAAAAAGATGGTGATTAATTGGAAAAAAAAAATGAACAAGTGATTAGAGGAACAAAAGCTTGCAAGAGGAAAGACCAAAATTTAAGGATGAAGAAATTAAAAGCATGTGAGCCGATTTCGATGACTGAAACACAATTGAAATTAAGGAGTATTACCGTTTAATTAGCTCCTGAACTTTCTTTGCAGTGTTGCAATATTCACAGCTGCTGTCACATAGAGCGAATCTTTCATACCATTCAAGAAGTTGATTCAGCATTAAAGTTCCACAGACTCCCAGAATCCAACACAGAAACCAAGAATCAAGCTCATGTAAAATCCGAGAGTTATAAACTGATCATCCTTATCTTCTGGAGTGTTTGCATCATCTTCTATGCCTGGACATGGAGCTGATTCTTCATCCGGGCACTTATTTTGAAGTGGAAGGCCACAAAGTTCAAGATTTCCAGCATACACTGAAGGATTGAAGCTCTGGATCTGAGTGCCTAATGGGATTTTTCCTGACGAGCTGTTGTCCGACAAGTCCAAGACACCGAGACGACTTAACTGACCAAGGCCAGACGGAATGCTTCCAGAAAACCGGTTTCTAGATAAATCCAGGAAATCCAATGATTTTAACTGACCAATCTTTGGAGGGATTGCTCCAATTAAATTGTTTCTCGAAAGGTTTGAGGCAATCGACCCCAAAACATCCATAATCTCTTCAGGAATTGCTCCACATAATTTGTTATTCGAAAGGTCAAGGCACTTTACAAGTCCCAAAGTATTTTCGTACTCGTTCTCGCTTCCTTTCCAAGTCCACTGTAAAGTGTCCAAATAGCTGAATTCATATGCAATTCCAAGGTGAACGACGACGTATTGCCCGAACCCGATGGTAGGATTTGGAACTTCTTTCTTGGGTTATGGCTGAAAAATTATTGAAACACTTTGGTATCTTTCTCGATAAAATGTTTGAAGAAAGATCCAAGACTTGAATAAATCGCAGATTACACAATTGATAAGGTACATTTCCATGAAATTTGTTAGATTTTAGGCTAAGAACAGTCAAATTTTGTAGACTTCCCCTTATCCACGTTCGTATCTCACCAAAAAATGCATTCTTCTTGAGATCCAAAGCTCTCAGTTGTGAGCAATTCCTTGAAGATGAAGGCAATGTTGAGAATGTAAACTAAAACGGCATTGAATAGAAGTTGTCAAAGACACGATCCACACCGAACTCCAACAACACGGTTGGTGAGATCCTTCCGTAATACGTGTATCTAATTTTTGAAATTTTTTGTAACATCTGCATCTATACATATGCTCAATGTATAATGTTTTACTTAAGAAATGAAAAACACTCGTTTCTTTAGGTAATTCCCTAGTTAACCTATTGTTGTGTAAACTCAGTGTTCGGCTATTACGTAGGAAACCCATCGAGTTTGGAATTTTTCCGGAGAAGCTATTGTTTATCAAGTCAAGAATGGATAGGCTATCAAAGTACAACCAACAATCAGGAAGCTTTCTAGATAATAAATTATCTGAGAGATCAAAAAAGTTCCATGTGTTTTGACTGATTGAAAATAAGAAAGTAATTGACCCTGAGAACTTATTTTTTGAGAGTTTCAATAATATAGAATTTGAAGGAAGCGGTGGAATTAGGCCCTCAAAGTGGTTTGAACTGATATCTATAACAATATTGTCAGACCTTAATAAGGACAAATCGGGAAGTTTACCCCTGATATGGTTGCTAGAGAGATCTAAAAAAGAAAGTTCAATAGACAAATCCCAAAACCTGTCAGGGACACTATCCGAGATTCCATTATTCGAAATATCAAGTGAAATAAGTTGATTCTGATTTCTGAGCTTGAAGCCATTTTGGAAAATGAGGTCCCATCTTGCAAGAGGCAAGACTTAATATTTTCAGTTGAAAAGGAGGAACCCAATCACGGCTCAATTTCAAAGTCCAAAGAGTTATCAGCTAAATTAAGTATCTGCAAGTTGAACATATTGTTAAAAAAAGTTTCAGAGATGACACCTGTGAATGAATTCCTACCAAGTGACAGAGACTCGAGCTTCGACAATTGGCTGAGGCTTTTGTTTATTGTTCCATTTAATCGATTTTCTCTAAGTCTTAATTCTTTCAGGGATAAAAATCCTCCAAAATCAGGTATTGGCCCGGTGAAGTCCTTGGCACCTAAATACAACGACTCCAGTGAATTCATCATGCATCCACCGGACAAATTTTGAATCAACTCCGAGAGCTGTCCATTGTTGAAAGGCAAGCGTAATATATTCAAGCTACACATGTTTCCGAAGAATTTTGGAATCCCACCATCAAGTTCAGTAGAAGGGAGAGATAGATATCTGAGAGAAACCGTGTTGTGAAAAGCCTCTGGAATTGAACCTCTTAATTGGTTATAGCCAAGTTAAGATGAAGAATATTCCTACGAAGATTAAAAAGCCAAGGTATACTGAAGAAGAAGGGAGATTGTTGTTGCAGAGATAAGATTCTCGATAGATGTACTCAAATTGAAGTGCAATCCTGAAAGGTCTTGAAGATGAGGGATTGAAGGGGTACCACAAGAGAGATTGAGGCACCTCAATTTGCTGAGGGAACCAACGAACTCAGGAACTGGGATTCCACCGAAGTTGATTGTTACTAAGGTCCAAATGTCGTAAATCATGCAATTTAAGCAGAGCAGCAGAGCAGAGCTAATTGTACCTTTCAAGATCTTTCTTCGAGCATTTTCATCGTTGGAACTTCGAAGATTAAGCACCTTGAAATGGCTAGTTGTGTTGTTACAGCAGACTCCTCTCCATTCACAGCAATTTCTTTTGTCATCTTCTGTTCCCCATGAAGACAGAGCGCCATATTCATCCATCGGGCTCTGTTCAAAAGTGAGAAGCGCTTCTTTCTCCTCATCAACGCACCTGATTATTATGCTGTTAGAATCAGCAATTCTGGGCTCCAATTGAAACAATAGCACAGAAAACAAAGCGATATATTGAAGTAGAAGGAACAATTTCGATGACATTTTAATTATCATTAGTTTTTAGGATATAAAAAATCCTGCAATCCATGCCAATTTGTACTGGGTATAATCTGTATTAATTATTGAAGCCAAGAAAAGTCTTCAGTCTGAGCGTTCATTGTTCGTTAGGATATGACAGTATGAGATGATAAAAATCAAGAGAAGTCTCTGGCGAATGAGCGTTGACTGAGCGTTAATTATTGGAAAATGCTCTGTTCCTATTACTTTTGACTCTCTTATTTCACATTTCTGTACCAATTACTTAATTCTTTGATTTTTTTTCCTATAATAAAACAAGAAACTGATATTTAAGATGATAATATCCTATCTTGCCGAGCAGGGTTATCACTTTCAGTATGATATTCCAATTATTCTTATCAGTATGCTTATAGCATGCAGAAAGCAAGACTGCAAGAGAGATGATTTTCACTTTGCAAAAATCAAAATGTTTATTCACTCCGGGAATTTAAAAATGCGGACATCGATCTGTAACAAAGGATATTATTAGAGTAAACCAAGCACATGCAATTACATATGTATTTAAGAAGATGGTCCCTATATAAGCCGAACCAAATAGAAGCTCCTTTAAGTACCCACTCAAAATCAAGTACCATATGAAAATACTATGTTATTTAGAATTATACTGCTGTCAGTGTCACGCTCGGAGCTAAGCCTTGGCGAAGCGGGGGCACCTGCCCGGGGTTGATTAAAAGAACCCTTAAATTACACATCCATTATTTAAGCACATGTTGCCCCCGTAAACTTAATTGAAATGTTCCCATGAGTTAAAGAATTTAATTCCCTCTCTATGTGAATTTAATTGAAATACATAATCAATTGAAGTTGTTGGGATCCGTTGTATTGAATTTATTTTTAAGTTGCTATGATAAACTAAATTTCTGATTTCGACGCAAGAAGTTGAAGATATTTCATCTATACTTGTTTCTATTTCTTCCCTTGATTCGTCCACCTTGTTTTAAAGACTCCTCCCAAACTTACCAGAATAGAGATTAATTATAAACGCTGAAATTGGATGTGATAATTTGTGATGATACGTTCGTAATTCATAAAAACTAGGTTTGGAAAGTCCCTTGGGAAAAAAAATAAAATTCAGTGATATATGTACATTGTCGAAAATTTGACTTGAATGTGGAAAACATTAAAGACAATTTGGCGAAGTAATTATATGGTAAAAGCATGAAGATGAAATACTAAAATTGTTCGACAATTTTGTTCATGCAATTAAATGCTAAGTGCGTTGAGCATGCACATGCATGTAGCATGCAATTGCATGTGGTTAGCATGTAATTTTGTAGTTTCGTATACAACTTTTAACTTTAACACCAAAGCCATTAAATTTAAAGAATCCGAGAGAGTTGTTGAAAGGTGGCCAAAACTTTTGCTATAGAAATAAAAGCATGCATGGTAAGCTTCGGCTATAAATAGAGAAGCAATTTTTTTTTATTTGAAAGCATTCCAAAATAGAGGGAGTTTAAAAAATTTAGTTTTTTTTGTGAGAGAGTATAGAGAAAAGAAACATTTGCAAGTGAACTCTTAAAAGGTTTGGAAGAGTGTTTCCTTGGGTGCTCAGCTGGGATCTACATTTGAGAGATATGAGAGAATTTGTCTTGGGAAAATTGTTTTCTTCAAGAGTTTGTGAGAGTATTAGGTGTATTTGTTGAAAAGTCAAAGATTTTTGGTGAGTTGTTTGTTCAAATTGGTTGAAAAGAAAAGGTAAGCCACATGCATAATTGACAATTTGGAGGAAGTTGGCACCGCATGCATGTGTTTGTCAATTTTGAAGAATTTAGTTGTAGATTTAATTGACAATTTGACCAAGGGTTTGGTGCAACAGTACAACCATTTTGGCTATAAATAGAGATGCATTCTTCATTTGGAAATCATCCCTAAAATTTGTTAAGCTTATAAGTTTCTAACCTTTTGAGAGAAGTGAGAGAAGTGTATCTGAGGAATTTATCTTTCCCGCAGAGTGTGAGAGTGCTGGGTATATTTGGGTTTCTCGGAAGTGAGATTCGTTACTCAAATATTTATACTCTATTAATTGTTAAATAAACAATTATTATTTCTTACCTCCGTTGATGTAGGTTTTATTACCGAACCACGTTAAATAATTGTGTCATTTATTTTTCTGTAATTATTTGGTGCACTTGATTCCGCATTCCGCGCACAACAAGTGGTATCAGAGCCGACGGTTCATACTTGGGGGGATACGATAATGTTCACGTTTACGGTACTATTCCCGTATATGGTACTGTTCACGAATACGGTGGAGATGACCATTTATATTTGGGAAACAATCTATTATAAGTAGTGTGTATTTTTGCATGTCTAGAAAAATTCTGTCAACAAGGCAATAAGAGCCTAAGTAGTCTCGATTTTAAGTGGGACCATTGTGACCCCTCCATTCTCCTAGGAACTTTTCTGGTGCATTTATTCACGTGAAATTAACATCATAAAGGCTGTTTTTCAAGTGAAAATAGTTCGTTGAGAAAATGGTAAAAGGTGAAACTTCCAGCATTACGGAGAGATCTACCGAGCCTATTTCAGGAGATACTTCAGGTGGGAGGCGAGATTTGTCAAATCGCCATTCAGCACCTATTGTAGGAGGCCAAAAAATTGATGTTGAAAAATTTGATGGGAAAATCAACTTCGGCATGTGGAGGCGCGAAGTTATGGATGTCCTTATTCAAATCGATCTCGATGTTATTCTAAAAAATAAAAGGCACTTGTATGATGAAGAAATTTGAGATTGTATGAATGAAAAAACCTGTGATTATATCAGATCTTGTTTGACCAAGGGGGTGAAATACTTGGTGAAAAATGAGGAGTGTGCGATGACTTTGTGGCATACATTGGAGGAGAAGTACTTGCTGAAAAGTCCCGAAAATCGCCTTCATGCAATGAGCCAAGTATATGGCTTTCGAATGAAGCCTGGGGTGTCAATGCATGATCATGTCTCAAGATTTGAAAAGTTACTTGCTGATTTGAAGAATCTTGATGAAGATACTAAGGATGAAGTCAATGTTATAATTATGTTACACTCACTACTAGAGGAATATAGTCATTTTGTGACTACCTTGATATATGAGAAAAACGTGATCATCTTCAAAGATGTCTGCATAACATTGACCAATTTGGAAATTCGGAATAATGATAAACATTCCGAAAGAGCATCGTCTGAAGCTTTGTTAACTAGAGAAATGGCGATGGAGAAAAAGAAGAAGCATAGTGGAAAGAACTCTCGGTCTAAATCGAGAAGCATAAATATAGCCATAGATGAGTGTGCATTTTGTCATGAAAAAGGCCATTGGAGAAATGATTGTCCAAAGGCTCAAAAGAGAAATGGGAAGAAATCAGTAGCAGCAAACATGACACGTGTGGAAGGAGACTCTGACTACTCACTATCTATTACGTCTACGGCGTATGTTGCAAGTTCGAGCGAGTGGATACTTGATACTAGAGCAACCTATCATTTGTGTCCCATTAAGGAATGGTTAACATATTTTTGTAATCTAGAATCCGGTGCAGTTGTGATGGGGAATGATCAACCTTGTCGTACAATAGGGATAGGAACAATTAAGCTTAAAATGTTTGATGGAATGGTCAGAAAACTGAAAGAGGTTAGATATGTTACAACTTTAAAGAAAAATCTAATTTCTGTGGGTACTCTAAAAGCTAAAGGCTACAAGGTTACCATTGAAGATGGCACAATGAAGTTTACACATGGAGCTATGATGATTCTGCAAGGAGTTCGACATCACAATATGTACTATTTGAAGGGAGGTACAATTGATGAAGCAAATGTTGTTGAGGCACACAGTGACACCACCAAGCTATGGCATGTATGACTGAGACAAGCTGGACAGAAGTTTTTGCAAATTCTGATGAATTTTAGACTCTTAAAAGGTATCAAAGCCTGTAAATTAAATTTATGTGAGCATTGTGTAGTAGGCAAGAAAATAAGGGCCAAATTTGGTACAACCAATCACGATACTTGTGAGATCCTTGAATCTGTTTACAGTAATGTATGGGGACCAACTAAGACTGTATCAATTGGTGGAAGCCATTATTTTATTATATTTGTTGATGATTTCTCTAGACGTGTGTGGGTGTACGCCATGCAAGTAAAGGATGAGGTTTTAGAGATTTTCATGAAATGGAAGAAACTGGTGGAGACTTAAACTGGCAGAAAGATAAAAGTATTACGATATAATAATGAGGGTGAATATACTTCTGATCCATTCTTCCAAGTATGCCAGAAGGAGGTTATTAAAAGACATTTCACGATGAGACATACTCCGCAACAGAACAATGTGGCTGAGCGTATAAATCGTACTTTGCTGGAGAAAGTATGGTGTATGTTATCTAATGTTGGTTTAGATAAAAAGTTTTGGGCTGAAGCTGTGAGCTACGCAAGTCACTTGATAAATCGGTTGCCTTCTGCTGCAATTGGAGGTAAAACTCCTATGGAAATATGGTCTGAAAAGCATGCACAAGACTATGATTCCCTTCATATATTCGGGTGTCCAGCTTATTATCTTGTCAAAGATGGTAAACTGGATCCTCGTGCTAGAAAAGCTATCTTTGTGGGATTCAGAGGTGGAGTAAATGGCTTCAAGATTTGGGATCTCGAAGGTAAAAAGTTTGTGTATAGCAGAGATGTCATATTTGATGAAGCTTCAATGATGAAAGCTTCAAGTTCTCAGCAGGTGGAGAACAAGACCACATAGGTATTGCAGCGGGTGGAGTTTGATGCAACTCCATATATACAAGTTGGTTTTACATCAGAGAAATGTTCAACTATGGAGGTGGCACCTAGAGTTGAAGAAAAGGTTATTTTTTCTGATGTCCCACAAAATGAAGAAACAACTAATGGTGTAGATAATGATGATTCTATAGCAACAAGGAGGCCAAGAAGAGAGATAAAGAAACCCGAATGGCTTACTAAAGACATGATGATAGCCTATGCACTTCTAGTTATTGATGATGACATCCCCAATACTTTTGGTGAAGCATTACACAGCTGTGAAAGTGATCAGTGGAAGTTAGTTATGGAGGAAGAGATGAAATCTCTCCATCAAAACCAGACTTGGGAACTTGTAAAGTTACCAAAGGGAAAAATGGTTATTGGCAATAAATGAGTCTACACCAAGAAATAAGGATGTCCAAATCAATCAACTCTCCGATATAAGGCAAGGCTCGTTGCAAAAAGTTTTGCTTAGAAGGAAGATATTGATTATAATGAAGTATTTTCTCCAGTTGTAAAACATACTTCCATTCGTATCCTACTTACCTTAATAGCTGAATATGAGTTAGAGTTGGCTCAATTGGATGTCAAAACAGCATTCTTGCATGGAGATTTGGAGGAAGAAATTGATATGACTCAGCCTTGTGATTTCAAAGTTGCTAGAAAGGAGAATCGTGTGTGCAGAATGATTAAATCTTTGTACGGATTGAAACTAATTCAAATTCTTCGAATGCATTGAGTTTGGAGAATTTTGAACTATGGTTGGCTTGATCCTAAGTTTGGGTACGTAGGCAGTCACAGAGATGCAGCCACTTTGGGGATGATGGTTTATTGGTAGTCGGCTCAGATTTAGACAAATTTTTGCTGAGGTGGAGAATTGTTGAAAAGTCAAAGATTTTTGGTGAGTTGTTTATTCAAATTGGTTGAAAAGAAAAGGTAAGCCACATGCATAATTGACAATTTGGAGGAATTGGCACCGCATGCATGTGTTTGCCAATTTTAAAGAATTTAGTTGTAGATTTAATTGACAATTTGACCAAGGGTTTGGTGCAACAGTACAACCATTTTGGCTATAAATAGAGATGCATTCTTCATTTGAAAATCATCCCTAAAATTTGTTAAGCTTATAAGTTTCTAACCTTTTGAGAGAAGTGAGAGAAATGTATCTGAGGAATTTATCTTCCTGCAGAGTGTGAGAATACTGGGTATATTTGAGTTTCTGGAAAGTGAGATTCGTTACTCAAATATTTGTACTTTATTAATTGTTAAATAAATAATTATTCTTTCTTACCTCCGTGGATATAGGTTTAGTTACCGAATTACGTTAAATAATTGTGTTATTTATTTTTCTGTAATTATTTAATGCGTTTTATTCCGTATTTTACACACAACAGTATTTAGATACTTGGAAAGTGATGTTTGCGTTTTGTACCTTTACAATAAGGAATTTGCTAGTTCACAGGTCTAGGTTACAGACATGAAAACTTTAACGCGAGAGTCAAAACTTGAAAACTAACATAGGAGTTGAAAATTATTATGGAAAACTTGAAATCCAGTCTATAATGAAAATCACATCCAAAAAGTAACTGGCACGTGCAAATATGCTTAATCTTTAGTTTGACGATATTATTGATGCGCCTTATCTTGAGGAAAAAGTTTAGATGTTTAGAGAAAATGAAAGCATGTACCGATCATTACTCTATAAAGCAATTGAAATATGCCTTTTTTATTTTTTCAATGCATTTCCAATAACCAACTCCCATTAATAGAGTTGTCAAGTCAGCCTCAATTAGACTCCTTTCCAGGGTGGATAAACACAAAATGCTAGTAAGAAAAGAATTCGATGCTTCTAGTTTCGCTGGATTTGAATCAGATACAATTAAGCAAATAAACAACGATATATTGCCCATTTTAAAATACCAATAATCTGCAGATAAAGTATCCTAGGCCAGAACTTTTTTTGTAAATAGTTCTTGCACATATCTGTAAAAGATAAGATTGAAACTTAACCCTTGATGCTTGCTCCCACAGTGTAAGTCTTTGACATAACCACTTCCGGCATGTCAGTTATTTGTAGGGTTGCTAATCTCAGTTCTCATATACGCATGGTTCTGCACACACACTACTTTCTATTATTTCACAGATGTTATGTATATTTAAGAGAATTCGATTATTTAATGCTCAAAATCACGTGTTTTGATACAAACAATTTTGTTGATGAACCAACAAAAGTTTGAAACATTTTTTGCTTTTGCATTGATGGTTGCCTCGTTGTAACCTGTAAAGTCTATTGGGCGGTTGGGTCGACCCGTGAAGATTTGAATCCGAATCCGATTGTTTTGGGGTTTGCTGGGCTTTTGAGTTTTGACTTCTCATGGGAAGAGGTGTACTTGCCTATTTGGACTTGAGTTTGACTGAAAATTCTGATTGGCTGACTTTATTTTATTGGCAATAAAATTATGGGGTAATTGTAATTGCCAAATAATGGGTTGTTAGAGATATTCCGAACTTTGTTTTTGCACAGAGATCTTTTTCTTTATATTTATATTTTTCCTTTGGTTCTCTTTATTTTTTGAGCGGTTAAGATTAGGTTTTTATTTTTTTTTAATTTTTTTTCACCTTATTATTTATAAGCAAACCAGTTTTTGTCACTGAATTATGAAAACATTGAGAAAAAAAAAATTTCATCCTATGAATCTTTTTTAAAACGAGAGATATTTCATTCAATTAAATAATTAAATAACTAAACTTTAATTGCACATATTTGATAGACGGACAGATCTAATAGCTGGGCTATCGTAACCAAATATCACTCAAAAAAAACAAGAGGATGACCATCCACGATCATCCACACAGACAATTTTTTTTTTAATTATTATTCTTCATATATTGTATTCTATAAAGAAAAAAACTACTTATGTAGCTCATTCATCATGCACGTTTATTACAAAAGTTAAGGTCATACTTAAGCTTACACTAACATGTAAGTTGAATCAATTTCAAAAAATATTTCAAACTTTGTTGGTTTGTCTTTTTGTTTATATTATTTATCATAATAATTCATCCACCCCCTTTTTACTTGTAGCTTTCAAAATGATTCTTCTAATGTATTTGTTTGTCAATTATGATACATTCTGTTTTCTCTTTTAACTAAAATTAAGGAGTTATACATAAATTAACACTTTAAAATGTAGGGTTTTAAAGTTTTCTTAAAATTTTTCACACTTTAAAATCTTGAATTGGAAAATTTCTGGGAATCTCCTTTCACTATTTACATAATTACATCTTATCTTTAAGGAATTTAATTTATGACTTATCACTCCTTTATGTTACATCACACAAGGAATCTACTTGTCACTTAATTATAGTTACCAATAAATAAGTGACAAGTGTGTAGAGTCACATGTGTTGAGTTGTAATTAGATTCCTTAAAGATAAGGATGTATGGTGCCTATAAAAGGGACTCCCTAGTAGTGTGTTAGATCATCGAGTCTTTGAGTCTTGAGTTATACTAAGAGTTCTTTGGTGAAATCTTATATTTTCTTTTCTTGTAATAAAATCATCCTCTAAATCTTCTTAATTTTAAATTAGTATAAGAGCCAATACTCCCAAAAGGAGTTTTCAAAAATCCTTCTATAATAAAGTATGCTCTGTGGTCGCCGTTAGAACGGATCTGCTACATCAGAAACATTATAGAAGACTAGAAAACCTGTTTTTCTCAAAACTAGGTTATTTGGTCAAGAGATGTATAGAAAAGATTTCCTTAAGAGGTGTGGCATCCTATTATTAGGCCATGTTGGTTTTGGGCTTATCGCTAGTAAAAGGAGTCTATTGTGTATCCTCCTGGATATTAAGACTTGGTGTTAGGGTTGTCGGGGACCATGGACAACCAAAATATAACCAAGTATGGGGAACATACCTCTAGTATGGAGGTTTCCTCTTCTTTTCTCTAAATAATAATTCTCCTATTGTAAATTTCCATTTCAAAACCCAAGAAGAAATCAACTAAAAAGCTATCCAACCTCTTAGATTAGATCCTCTAAATCATTACAAGTCCTATGATGTAAATACCCTAATTTCTTTCATAAAGTATGTTGTTCCTCTCCAGCCAAAACTCAAGTCTGTGTAAAAGTCTTCTGAAGTTGTAGTACAGTCTATTTCCTCTAGCTCTAAAGAAACCTATTTTCCTATTCTCTCTCCACAAGATATCAAGAGATATAGGATTGAAGGATACAACGGATTGCATTTAGGTACGATCAGACTTGGGATCCAACCTTTATTCCTTGCAGGAAAAAATAACACTTGCCTTCTTGCCATTCTTGAAACAAGATGGCAAACTTTTGAAAAAGCTTTGATCTCAGCAGTTGAGGCAGGACTCAACCAAGGGCATGTAGTTGTCCAAGTGGAACCAAATTTCACTCTAGATCTACACAAACCAACCCTTCTAGAAACCATAAAAGTCTTAGTCCAAATAAATGGACTAACCATGAAGCCAAATGAATCGGCTCTTGCAGTTCACCATACCATGACCTACAAAGTCCAAACCCACATGTTTTCCATGAGCCATAGTAATCTTCTTATCCAACCCAAAACTTTCAAACAAAACCAACCGATCTTTCCTCCACAATGGATAAATGAATATGAGTAGAATAACAAGCCCTTGCAAGTCCGTGAAGTACCAAAGGTAGAAAGGCTACAAGATGACACAATATTAGTTTCCTTTCCTAAGGAAACTAGGCCAGTGTATCCATGTGAAAGATGCCAGATTGAAGGAGGCATCCCATGTCTTGCTCACACATGCCACAAAGATCCTGTTCAGCCAGATTTATTAGTGTAATCAATGTTCCAGAAACTAGAGAAGAGTCTCTAAGGAGAGTATCTAATGATTATGCTACAGTTAAATGGATATATATAGAAAATTTTCAATCCAAGATTTTAAAGTGCGGGAAATTATATATATATATATATATAAGTCCTCTTCTAATAATGGTTTCTTTAAGGGATAAATTAAAAGATAAAAAGATATAAAATTTAATATACTATACAATAAATTAATGTGCATGATTAATATTTAATCTTAAAATAAATATTTAAATAATTAACTGGAATATCGAGCAAGGATCGAAAAAGTCGTACTTACAGCCTTCCAGTGGGGGTTGGAATAACCATGGGTATTCTCATTATCCATACTTCAACTAGAATAAAAAATTTGCCACCTTCAACTTGAAAGGTCGAATTGCAAGATCGATAAATTCCTAACCAATTGCGTCAAGAAGTAATTAGTAAAGACTCCGTCTAAATTGGAACACAATTTTCCCTCTATAATTGGGTTCTTGGTTATTTTATGTGAACCAACTACTCAAGGTAAGATGATGATTGAATCCTTGATGGATAGCAACTCAGGAAACTCCTTCAACATGGAAGCATCCATCTCGTTGTTGCTTCTTGGGGCAACTGTCACTTTTGCTTGCTCTTCTAATGTGAAGTTCACCCGCTTGATTTATGGGTTAATGTACTTCGTGTACATCGCAAGGATTTCATTGCCGCTCACGACCCCGGTTTTGTAAAGTTCCAAACACCCCTCAAGTTAGGCTTTGCCATCTGAATTGAAATGGGAAGGTGGTGAACACACAAAATAATGAAAAAGCCTGATAGAAATAAAATAAAACTGGTATTGCTTTGCTCAAAAAGATTCATAACTTCAACACCATTCATTAGTCCTTTTATAAAATCTTGTTGCTTGTGCAATTGTCCTCCGTATAGTCTATCCAACTAATTTATGTGTGAATGTTTACCCCGAAGTTGAAGTGGAAGCCCATTTGCCTCTTGATTTATACTATGCACTGAAGTAGCTAAAATCATGTCCTTCTCAACAAGTCTTCGTTCAAGTCAATGCTTTTGAAAATATTAAATTTCTGATGGAATTTAGGTAGATTACGTGTTTCAATCATGTAATGGTGAGTATATTTTGGTGTCATGAAGTAAGTTTTGAAATGTGGACCAACAAAAGGGCTAGTACCAAAAAGACTAATGAGTTAATTTTATAAACCTGATTCACTACTCTGCATCCCTAGTAACTTTGGAGTCTGTTTTTTTTTTCTAAGATTTAAATAAATTTGAATTACTTTGAATTCTAAATAGAGCTAAATGTCTGAATCTAGATGATATATTTGTTGTTTTGCTTGAATGTCTAATAATAAGTATCAATTGGTTGTTTTTCTCAACTTAAAAAGTTTGAAAATCAGTACTTTTACATAAGTAAGACAATATTTTTATCATAGCATAAATCACATATAAGTGAATATAGTTCTAATGTTCTGAATCAGAACATGTTAATCAATTTTATTGTAGTTTATGATGTATTAAATGAAAAAAAATTCATAAAAATCGTAGAGATAAATAATGCTAATTTGAAGAAAATAAAAATTGATAATAATAATAATATGCTACTCTATTATCATAAGTTATGGTGATGAATAATAATGCTAATTGATCAATTTTATTTAGTATGAATGAAAATAGATTAATTAAATAGGGATATCTTAAAGAACATCTTTAGACTTTTTAGATAAAAAAAAGTTAAAAAAAAGGTGCGGCTATTTGAACCTACTAAGCTACTCACTAAACCTATTTACGAGATAAACCCACCCTCATATTTTGAAATTTTAAATTTTACTCAATAAACTCACCTAAATACCCAATATACCCTTACTAAACCCAATTTGTATAATAATAGTGTTTTTACTAATTGAACCCATTAAATTCATTTATAAGCCCTTAATGAATGTTACATGGAATTTTTTATGTAGTTATTCAAAATCCAGAAAATATATCTAGCAGCTCATTAATCACTAAACACATACTGATGTTGGCGATGCCATGGTCAAGTTAGAAGATGACTCATTCACCTCAAAATCAAAATATCACCTTTCAAGCAAGCCAAATGACTGACGTCAAAGAAAAGAACCACCCACCCAATAATGCATAATTGGAAGACTGTTGAATTCATATATCTTATAGGAGTTGCTTGCTAGTACTTCACACATAATATTATAGAAGAGGTAACTAAAATATGCTATCCTCTTGATATGAAATGTCTAAGAATAAATAATGAAGAAACGAGTAATACTAGTAGGGCTATCACACTGAAGAATCTTTTCCAAGAAAAGATAATAAAGTTTGGAGGTTATACATTACATATATCTGAAAATATATCTAGAGTATCGTCTTCCCCAATTATGAAAACAGAAGAACTGGATTATCAAATTGTGGATCTTGTTGGTCCATCAAACGGTATTGATCGGTATTATTGGTTTGATTCTCATGCATATGTTAATATATGTGACGTAACTCTTAGTCTAAGAGGAAGGCTGTTGAAAAGTCAAGCTTCAAGCATGCAATTATTGAGTAATTGCATGAGATAACTAGCATGCAAATTTCAAGCATGCAATTTTTGAGCTAGTATGTAGATTTTGACTACAATTGCATGATAAAGTTGGCACCGATTGCCAAATTTTTCCAATTTGACAAATTGAAGCCAAATTGAAACTTGTGGCAGGTGAATAATGATCCCTAAAAATAGAAAGGTCATTCTTAATTTGTTAATCATCCAATTAAGAGAGTTAAGAGTAATTGCAAGTGAAGTAATTTGATAGATTTAAGAGAGCTTCCACTTTAGTGTTCTAGTGAGGATTCAATCGGCTGTATTGGGGTTGTGAGTTTTGAGAGCTTTTCACAGTTTTGTAAATTCTCATTTATTAGTAAAATTATCTTATAGTCTTTGCCCGTTGATGTAGGCTTTAAGTTGAAACACGTAAATTATATGTCCTATTTTCTTTGCATTTGTTTATTACCTCATTTATATTTCTCCAGAAGTCTCAGTTATCAGAATATTAGTAATTCCTCAACCACACGCTTCCGCAACAATTGGTATCAGAGCAGGAGATTCGTCCTTAGGGTATACAACATTGTTCACGGATAGGACAATATTCACGTATATAGTACTATTGACATATACGGTATTGTTCACACATATAGTGGAGATGACCATTTATACTTGGAAGATAATCTATTATAAGTAGTGTGTATTTATGCATGTCTAGGATAGTTCTATCAATAAGGCGACAATAGTCTAAGGAGTCTCGGTTTTAAATGGAACCCTTGTGACTCCTCTATTATCCTGAAAACTTTCCTAGTGCATTTATTCACGTGAAATTAACATCATAGAAACTGTTTCTCAAGTGTAAATAGTTGTTGAAGGTATTGATCATTTTATAAATCTTGAAAATGATATGCCATCTTCCATGCAAACTGAAACTGGCCATTCATCACGTGCCGGGGCACGTGTGAAGTTCTATACAGAATCACAGTTATCCAGAGAGAATCTGATCTGGGTTTAATGACCCCTTTTTATTTGTTTAATTTATTATTATTGTATATTTATGTACAATATATTTTTAATTGTATCACAATTCCATCGCATCGTTTACTAATAAAAGCTATCAAGAGTTAAATTAGTTGTACAATGGAGCAGTGCAAATAATATTTATAATTTAAGCATACAATTTATCATTTTTTTGTAAATAGTTAAAATAAACTAACTCTCACTAATGCATCATGGATTTCCCATTATTTTGCCAAACTTTTTTTTTTTTTTATTGTTACAGTTGGGGCACTAATCATGGAGGTGCTAATGATTTTGATTTGCCGGCCACAAAATTCGAATAAGTAGACACTAATTAGTACCAAGTACATATGATTGATGGATAATGCTTTTTTGTTTGTTTAATTTGGCAATCATCTATTGTCGTACTGAAGAATGCATGATGGATCGATCAGTTCAGTGGTGTTCAAATTTTATTTGATCAATTAATATACATTTGATAATAATGGCAAGAAGCCAAGGTTAATTTGAACGGGAACAGAGTATTGTTTTAACTATTTTAGTGCATGCCTGGTCAGTGATGAATCATGACGATTCACAACTTGCCACGAACCGGTCTATCTAATCTCATCTAACCGTTTGATAATAAATCTAATATCCAAAGATTCTACTGAAAATTCAGCTGAATCTTCCCTCTTAAGTGTAATATTCCCAACCTGTAAATTTATAAAAAATAAATACTCCCAAAAGAATTCAATATTCAACCAATAGTTACAACCAACTTTCTTGATCAAAGTACCAAATATCATCCAAACATTCTAATGTCAAAGTACAGTAGGTTATCCTTGGTCACAAATTATAACAAAATTATACAATCTGAAATATCCCAATAAAACATTTACGACTCCTGGCACCATCACCTGGCCATAATTTTAAAATAATTATTGTTATTGGATCATTGCTGACTGGGAAAAATACGATCAAATACAAAAAAACTTACCGATATCTCATCTGTAATCATCATACTGCATACATATACCTTCAAAAGCAAAAACGGCTGGCATATGTGTTTAGACAAGTTCTAAAGACCTCTCATCTCAACTGTATCTCTGTATCTGGAGGAAAATGGTACTGTCTAATAATTTTACAAACAACCTTTATACACACATATATAAGTATATAATCATACTTTAAATTTCATTTCGTTTCCATTTAACATATTTTAAATTTATTTTTCTTTTCTTTAAAGATATTGTTGTGTAATTACTTAAAATCGATAATAAAATCAATAATTATAAACATTTTTAATAATAAGTATTCAATATGTAGATAAAATCTATTCTAGAAAAATCATTAAATAAAGGTATTAAAAAACTTATTTCATAAACATACTTTACCATACTTTAAAATCATAATAAACTACAGAGAAAATATATTTTGTATATTTCACTCACAGTTACAATATTCAAACTCGATTTTTATTCATGTTTGTGAGTTGATTCTCATTTGAGGGTTCTCTTAATGGAAGGAAACGACATAATTACTACCCTTATATGTGAAATACAATAAGGCTATGCAATAAAACTCGAAATGATTATTTATTCCTATTACACATCTCCTAATTCTCTAAAATTACTAAAACACTCCTATCTCTTAAAATTACAAAACACCCTTGAAACATAAATTATCAAATTACCCTAAAGTGGCGAATTGCTAAACTGCCCTCAATCTAATTACCAAATTGTCTACTAAGATATGAATTTATGAAATTACCCTCAGAGTATGAAATTACCAAAATGCCCTAAAAGACTTAAATTACCAAATTACCCCAAAATCTAGATTAACTAACTGCCCTTAGTCTGAAATTACTAAATTATCCACCAATATGTGAAATTACCGAAATGCTCGTAGTTCAGTCAATGGTGGTCGGGAAACTCAGATCTGATAGTGCTGACCACGTTGAGGCCGATGGCGCCAGCGGTGACAATTCACGTGCGGAAACGATGACGAATCGAGCTTTAAAAAACGTGATCTTCCGGCGGCCGACCGGCGGCTAAACGATTGTTTCAGGTGACGGGACCCGTCTGAAAATGATGAGGGTGAGCTGAGGAGAAAGATCCAGGTGGTGGCGAGGCCTAATTCCGGCGAGATCAACGGTGATGGTGATGGGTTTTAGCCGCAATTTTCGTGCTTCAAACGCGACGCTCCGTCCGGTTTCTGGCGATGATGACGGGTCGACCCGGTTCATCTCTCTCTCCCGTTTTATAACGGACACTTTTTTTTTACTGAGTAATGATATAACCATAAATTTTTATATAAATTTATTTTATATAAACTGATGTGGTATGATAAAATTAGTTAAATTAAATATTTCTTGACCCAGATAATTTATTTTTATTATTTTTTATTTTCATTCAACCAAATATCGCGGTTTATCTATAAATTTATCGACAATGATATCACCACTCTTTTTCCTAAAACTTTATACAAATTAAGCTAATAATCATGTTCTTGATTCGTGTCATGACGGGATTAAACGGATTCGAACACAACCCACTTATTAAACACGCAAAATTTAATTATTCATATCCATAATTAATGTCAGATAATTGAGTTACATCAACTTCGTTGGTAACGATTTGTAATAAGTCTGACAATTTTGAAATTAATATCGAAGAGAAAAATTGAATAATATACTTAACTAGAAAATTAAAGTATATATGTTACATTATTATTTTGGATTTTCTCATTTCTCTTTATGAAAAATATTCTTCTTCTTATGTCATCATTCATTTAGTAGTTTGTTGTGCCTGCCGTTGATGTTAATTTAATTGTGCCTGGTTCTGTGATTTTGATAACATTTTTTTAAATTTCTTTGTAATTATCATATGTTATTATAAATGGAGCTGTGCTAAGGCTAAGCTGTGTTATAAAAGAAATGGTTACTCGATCAACGTGGTGCTGATGCTTGGTCTATTATTCTAATTCAGAAACAATTATCCAATTCTTTGGACAAAATCCTATCTGCTAAGCTCATCATCCGGATTGAATGATTCATTCAACTACATCGCTAATCAAATTTCAGCTCATAATCCTGGAAAGTGATCCATTCATTCAGACACTCCTCTCAGTTAATTCATAATTTATAAACTGCGGTAGCTTCTCTGTTATTCTCTTCCCAAAATTTAGCTCATTAATGTAAATGGAAATTGAAACTTTCAATACAGTAAATGATTCTTTGAGAAAGGAACATAAAATAGAAATTGTTGTTGAAACAGAAGGGATGGTTTGAGAGGCCACTGTAACCACTTCCTGCAATTTTTAGCTGACTTTAGCTTCATGACAAGTTCCTTATTCTGAGCTTCGACCTCAGCATATTTTAGGTTGATCTAGAGATTGCAGTAGTGAATATCTCTTTGCACTGTCTCTAGTGATGATTTTATGCATTTGAACTTTTCTCTTGTTACAACTTCGCCTTTAGCCATTGATTTTCTTGCATTTGCGTGTGTAATTTTAGAAATGAAAAGACAAGTGTGAAATTCTTCAGGAAGTAAGGTATATGCTACCGGCACTGATGTCCTTGCTTATGATATGTCATTTGCTTCATGTTTGTACATTACAAGTGTAATTGTAGTAATCATGTTATATAAACATTATTTTACTTTTAAACTTCAAATTATTAATAATGGGTGTTCCTGCTATTCACCTTTTGTGCTGGGGTTTATACTTGCTGTTGGTAGACATTCCATAGTTTTGGCAAGCTCAGGTTCCTACAACTCAATCTTTGAGAAATGATCAACTTTAGCTGTGAGAAAAGAGGTTGAACGTTGGTCTCTATCTGACTATGTCTCTCTTCCTTTTCCAAATGCAATTTTCTTCAAGAGCTTGAGCTCTTAGTAGACATTCATCTTTCACTCTGTCATATTCACTATAGTTTCACCAAGAATCCCAAGACTAGGGGAAAGGGACCCGACCCCTCTGTTAAAAGCTTAATATTAGTTGCAGCACGCAAGCAATGTGTGAGTGAGTAACCACTTTTATATACCTAACCCATATGCATTAATTTACCATGGTAACAACTCATCATCTTGCCAAACATAAATAGATTCTGAGATAGACTCAGTCCAATGAGAAGCCACATTACGCAGAGTGTGCTGGACATAGGAATGGTTTCCCAGCTTCCACTGAGATAATAGCACTAACAGCTTGTCCCATCCCTTTGGCACCTAGCTGCAGTTATGTATATATTTACTCAAAACACATTCATAAATATCTTATGCTGCCTTAACATATTTTTCTCCTCAGTTATTTTCACAATAATTAATCAATATTATTGCTATTATCAATAATTAACACAAGAAATGACACAATTTTATCTAGCTAGTCAATGTTATGATGCTGTTTGTTTCATTTTAACACAAGCAATAGATCAAGTACTTTCGAACATTTTGACAATCTACTATGTCGAGTTGTCTAATTGTGTTTGGATATAAGCATTGAGCAATGAGTTTTTACTCAGGCATAGAACTAAAATAAGACAGTTAATATACCCTCAAGGGCATCAACTTCAATCAATACTGGTTGAATGATGCATATATTTATTAAAGCAGCTTTGTATTTATCTACATGAATAAAGATAAATAAAATGTCTGAATTAATTCGCTTGACTGATAAAATTGTTCCCCAACCAAAGTTTTACCCCTGACTTTTGTCGATGGCTCCTTGTTAGTTAAAATAAAGGTGTTTGATGTAAGTATCAAATTGTTCGATGAAATGTCTGACACAACTTAAAAGTAAATTTTAACTTATATTTGTGTTATAACTGACACAGAAAATGTTTAATTAATTTATTTTATTTTATCTAAAAATTGAAATTAAAACTTGAATATAAACAACTTAATTTAAATGAAACTATGGAATTGAACTAGTTAGGGTTATGGATCCACTCTTAGAAATAAATAAAACTTAATAAATTCTTTTTGCCAATTTTTTTTTAGATTTATTACCCAAAAGATTAATTATACAAATTATTATTATTTTCCCTTTAATTTTATAATGGATTAAGTATTTATTGTGCCAAAATTTAATTTGTCTACAATAAGTCAAAATACCATTTCACCATGCCTTATATTAAGATCTTAAGAATTTATTGTGCCAAATTCATTTGTTTGTCTACAACAAATCAAAATTTCAAAATATAAAACATGTATAAGATTAAATAGAAAATAATTTAATTTATAAAATTACAAATAGAATTTGATTAAATCATATTTATTTCCTAAGAGTTTCACCTTCCCCTAACTAATATTATTTAGTTAAGCATAATTAAAATAAAAAGAAGTAGTAAAATTGAATTACTTATAATTAAAAGAAATAAAAACAACTAAAATTGGAAATAAAACTAATTTTATTAATGAAAATAATTATACAAAATATTAAAAACACACCTGGAAATCAAGATTACAAGGAGATGAAGAGAATTTGAGAAGAAGAGAGTTGTAGAGAGATGATTAAAACATAAAAATGAGGCCCTATTTATAGAAAAATAAATTCATAATCCAGTGCTTTGCGGTCCATCATAGACTTCATGCATGTGCTCCTCAATACCCTTAGATCAAGATCCAATGGCTGGTCAAACTTCAAAAGTCAACATCACACATGGCATTATTTGACTTGTCCGATTTACCCAAAGAACGGTTGAGATTTGGCGGGTTAATGGGTGGATCGGGTCGACCCGAATACAAAGATTCGGATCCTCCAACTTGCTTCACCAACCATTGCCACGTGGCACAATCATGGCCATTGAATCATGAACGGTTGAGATTTGGTCAAGATTGCCAGCTATCCCATGCACTGTAGCTCATTTTATCATCCAATCCAACTTTTTTTCTGCTAAGATCTGGTTTTCGGAATCTAAATTTAACCTCCGTTTATCTGTTTGGAGCCTTGAAGTACGTGAAATTGATATTTTTACTAATAAACATATAAAAATACATAAAATTAAATATATTTAAAACATAATTCATAATTCATAATATATTACATAAACACAAATATAAATTATAACATAAGCATAAAATAACATATTATCGCTTGATAATTAAACAATTTTTAGTACTAATCAATGTCTCAACGAAGAAATACTTGGCGGGAAAGCTTATATTTGAATTCTGAAGCAATAAAGACATCAACAAGGCATGGGAATGAAAGCTCTTGAAGTTTCTAGAATCAGGGAATATCAAGGGTTGATATTGACAGTAGAATAAAACACTAGTACATAACAAACATTAGAATCTTTGTTTCTAGCTACAGCAATGCTTAGCCCTTAGATTGAACTTTACCGGCTGTAAATATGGTATAAAATCTCTCTATGAATATGACACATTGCTATCAATGAATCATCCATCACTTGATTCTAAAAATCTTGTTTCTCCCACTGAATCTCAATCAAATGGACAATTATCATCCAATAGGATCTAAGTATCGGTTACATAAAGCACGATAGTAAACAACTATCAAGCAGCATAGTATCATCCATAGTATCCAGTGCCCATGGTTGTATATGCTGGTGTTGTTGATACTTGAACAGCCCTTCAAATTATACTGAGATTAAAACTTGTTGTCACTTGTATATCACGAGGCAAGCTAACTTTTATTCTTGGAACAATGCATTTGTCAATCAGTAAGGTCTGTATTTGTAATAGTTGGCATTCTATCTTGAACATTAAGCTTTCTGATCTTGCAAAAGGGATTATCTTTATTCAATACCTGCTCCAATTTTCATGACATCGGGAGCCACTATGTTAGATTGTTTCAGTTTTATGATTACTTTACGTACAATGTTAATGCATCTTTTCAGTTATTTTTACTTTTTGGTGTTGGTTTTGTATTCGACAACAAGTTTTAAGGATTATTTTTAAGGCTGTAATCCACTTTTTAAGCTAACTAGCACTTTGGTTTTCGTAAAGGTGAAGCAAGTTGCTTATATTTTGTATAATGACACAAATTCAATCGTATTTTGTATCATAGTTGTTAATTCCTTGCATGTTTTAGCATAACTAAGAGTCCTGTTGAATATCAATTGAAAAAAAAAATTAGAACATGTAACATCATTGTACTTTCATGTTCCCCTGCTTTTCAACTTAATCTATTAGATATATATACAAAGCACAACAACTTAGGGAATACCACTTTATTAAACAATTCTTGTAAAGATCATATATAAAAACAGCTCTTTTAGAGCCATAACTTCATTTATAAAATGGAAGACAACGTGATTATATTACAATTGAAAACGAAACAAACTGTTTACATAACATACACTAGCAATCTAAGTATTGCTTTCATAAAATCACAAAACAAAGCAGAGAGCAAGAGTGCGATCAGAATTTCCCGCTTTTTTTTGGTGCGTTGCTTGCAATTACATTACTCGATTAAGCACTTGATTGACCCTCGATAGAAACTCTACAGGCAGCGGCCCCATCTCCTCTTCCCATGCCACAGCTTGTAGTTTCCCACCTTCTTCATCCCTAGGTTTGGCAATTTGATCGAGTTCAGACAAAAACTCTCACACATCAAAAACAAGTCTGTCAGGTAAAGAATCAATCTCCACTTCGGATTCCACAATTTCCAAGATGTTATCAAGGCACGGCAACTCAGTTGGATCGTTTTGTTGTGCCAAAAGTGCCACTTCTTCAACAGCCTCTTGCTGCTTGTTCTAGACTGCCGCATCACCATGACCCTCAGTTCTCTCACTCTCTAAAATCTGATCCAGACTGGAAGAATACCTTTCCACATCAAATATGTCATAAACTTCAGACAATGAGTGCTCCATCTCCCCTTCAAATTCCACAGTCTGTACATTGTTGTTACTGGAGCATGGGATGTCATTTGCTGGTTCTGTTGAATACAAACTGCCTCTGCTTCAGCCCCATGTTGACCATTTTGACTGCCCTCATCATGCTGATCCTTTTCCAGGATTTGGACAAGACTGGCCATATATCCTTCAACGTCAAAAAGAGTTGGATATTCAGGCACTGAATGTATGATCTCCCCTTGGTGGTCCACTGTGTTCAGACTGTTAGTCGAGTATGGTGAGTGGCTTTGTTCTATCAAAACTGAATTTTGTTCAGCCTTTAAGCGCTTGCTCTGAAAGCACTCATCATTGAGATCAATGTGGCTGCTGGAGGCCACTACTTCTTTCGGCTTTCTCTTAGAACCAGAAGATCTCCTTCTACAGTCATTCGTCTCGCCGACTTGTTTCGACTTCCTCGGCTTCCTGCCCAAATTGGCTTTCTCCGAATGGTTTTCTGATTCGTTATTTTTGACGCGGCAGAGAACAAAATCGAGCGCTTTATGCAAATATTGATTACCCAACAAGGCTGGATTAACGGTGAATTCATGCATAATCCACCTCCCATTATGTTCCGGATTTTTACGACTTTCATACCAAAACTTTTTCTTGAACCCTAAAATTTGATCATCGGAGCCAACAGCGAGAACATGCTTGGCTCCGTCCTCACCCTGCCACGCACCGAAGCCAATCTTTCTGTTGAATCTCGAACCCTTAGGAGACGCCTTCTTTAACTGAGTGAAAAAGTAGAGTGCTTGACCCGCCATTAATTGGTCTCCTACATACAAATTCCAAATCAAATTCAGCTCATGAGGACCATAAAGATCGCAATCTTTCACTAGAATATCATCGCCGGCTTGGTAGAGATTAGGGTTTTCAGTAATTTTGTGGGTGAGGTAGAACTCCAGCAGTTCCTATTTCGTTGGATAAAATCTTAATCCAACGTGAGAAGGCATTGTGTTGGTGTTTTTTGGACTGAATCGAGACTGAATAAGAAACCTTAATAAGAAGATTTTTAGACTGAATCGAGACTGAGTTGGAAATCTTAATTAGAAGATTTTTAGTTTGATATCTGATTTGAATTTGGGGCCAAGAATGTGGGTATTTTGTTGCGTGCACAGTAAGTTATAATTTTGACGCGTAAAATTCAGGCGCCAGCTGCCCGATACTATGGCGGTGCTGCTTGTTAGGGCTAGGGTTTGGGCGCCAAAGCCACATGCACAGGCCGCACAGCGTGTTGTTTGTTAGCCGTTGAAGTTGCATTTTGAATTTCCACGTGTTGTTTGACGCGCACGTGCGGTGTAATTACGTGCGGTGTAAGTAATTGATATTATTAAATTTATTGTTGTTGTTTTTTTTAATTTTTTTAAGCACTCATAAATCCGTTTTATTTATAATTTATTTTAAAATTGGAAACAAGAAATTCGCTAGATAGATTTACAAGCGAAGTGCGTTTCATTTTGTGATGCTTGAAATCGAAATCAAGATGATAAAATTATATGCTTTTGGGTACACAATGTCTGTTGTGACCGTGCTTTTTCGTTGCCAAGCTGCGCCTCAGAGATCTTAGTCTATGCCAGGAATCAAAATCTTGTTGTAAATCTTGTTGTGGTGTGACATGTAAGGCTGACATTGACAATAAGTGCTTTTTGGTGATTTTGGTTAATGGGTTGTGAAGATTTAGTCTTTATTTGCTGGGTCTCCTTTTATTTTGTACTTACTCACAGACACTGTATATTTATATGCTTCTTGTATGTGTATGTGTTGCAATGATATCGTTTTTGCCTTGGTATGTTTTTGGGTTTCAATTTGTTCCCTGGGATTTTGGGGTTGATTATCAACAGTGGTTAATAGTAAATGATTTGTTTGGAAAGAATGAGATCAGTAATTGTCAAATATAAGTAAGGGGATGGTTTGTAAACAATTGTTTGCAAATAAAAGTGAGTGCTTCTGGAATTTAAGTATAAGCACACGAATTATAAACATACTTGAAGATTTTTATGTTTCGAAGAAATAATTGGATCATATAAAGTACCAATGGAGCTTTTATTGGTAGATGCAAAATTGACTGAAAAGTAGTACACCTTCTTAATGTTGATCTTGTATGTCTTGAACAGTCACCAACATTCACCGACAAATCATTTTCTATGTTTGATTATTTCTTTCTTGTTGCAAAATGAGCTTCCTATTTTGGAGGTCACATACTTGTTAGTTGAAACCGTGGAGTGTGGATTTGGAATTATGGTAAAATCTCTCATGGTATAGATGAATAAATTTCAGGCGCATCTTGAAAATACAGAGCTTGTTGATTTTGTTTTGGGTCCCTACTGTTTTGCAATTTGAAGAAAGTTGATTCAGTTTCTTGTTTAATTACTTAATATGTAGTGTGAGCTGGACATCACGTTCCATTTGGAGAGGCCCGTTTTATAGTGCAGGAGAAGGTAATGGATGGGTGTATGGCAGAGCCAAGCAAGTCAACCATTCTGACACCCCAATAAAACTGAGGGATAAAACGTCTTGAAATAGTTGTAAGGGCTCCAGGGTTTTGTGAGAGATTCATAACAGGTTGGCCACTGGTTTATGTTGGTTGGATCCTATTGTACTATTATTTTTAAACATCATGAAAATTCTGTAGTTTCATTCATAAATGAAATATTTTACTACTGTATTGCATTGATTCATTTTTGAATTTATTCAGAACCGAATCAAATTCGTTTGTAGTTCTTTAGAATTTGAGTTTTACTGACTTCTATGAGACAATGCAAACATAATCTGGTTTTCTGGTGTGCTTAACTTTTTGGAATTTGAGAATCGGGACCTTGGTTTCTTTGAGAGCAAAGAGCATGAAGTCCAAATGGCTTCCTTGTGATTCATCAAAATTAGTTTTGTCAGCTAATGACCTGGGAGTTAAAAATCTAAATGGAGTAAAGCCAGCCCGAAGTTAGGTTTTGGTCACTAGCTATAACAATTCTTGGACAAGATGATTGTGATATAAGTAGAGTAATCAAGAAAAAGAAAGACCATAGTTTAAAGGATTGTGGGTACAAACTCGAATCTGAGAAGGTTGTTGTAAAAGTTATTTCATTGCTTTATTTGTATCTACCTTGGTGGTATAAGGAGTGACTGATAATCTTTGTTGTGTAATTGTAAATTGGTACCGAAATTGGTTAACTTAAGATGCAGAGTATCAGAGATGATCCCCAAAGAATTGAGGTTATGACTGCAAAGAACTCAGAATTACATTGATGTACTTGTTTTTATGTCATAAAATATGAAAATATTCTAGGTGTTTATAGCACATTATTCACATATCATATTTATAAGAACAACATGCTTTTTGTCCAACTAGCATTAACATGTTATGTCTCTTTTGCATGGCCTAAGATAAGATATTGAGGAATACTGCTCTATACTGGAAGCTCTGCGGCAAATTAATTCTATACATCCAATGAAATTGAAATTTTTTTTGTTCTTATGCTATTTTTAAGTTTGAATTATCTTTATGTTTCTCAAAATTAGTGTATTTTTCTCATTTATAGAAAGAAACTTGTATGACTTTGAATGTTTGTAGGTGAACATAATTGGATGAGGCTGCTGTCCTGTTTTACGCCTACCCAAATTCAGTCTGATTTCCGGACTAGACTGAGTGTGGCTGCAAGCCAATGCTGGGGTTTGCTTTAGTGAGTTTGTCCATGCTTTTTCTGTGTCATCTTTCTTATTATATAAACCTGCAATATCTGCTATTTTTGGGTTAAGCATCTAGAGCTCATCGAACTTAAATCTGCCTTTTCCGAGTGTCTTTGCTCTATTTCTTCACCACTTGCCTTATTGTATATCTGTTATCTAGTTTGGTTCTGATCTTGATGCTGAAAAAATTCAGATGCTCTTTGTTGAAAATTAATAATCTAAATTCTCTACATGTTTTTGTGATGACATGCTTATGGATTTTGTGACACAATTGCGTGGACTCCTCTTTTGCCGTTTGTGTGAAAGTTAGATAGAGATTTAGTCTAGTGTGTCAAGTTTTGAGTTTATAAATACTAATGCAGAAAGAAAACCTTTTTGTAACTGTTTCTTGGTTCTCAGCTTTGGAGGACAATCTGAAGTAAAAGGTATTTTACGTATAAATATTTTTAGAAGCATCCGAAAAATTTTGTTGACCAATTGAGTAGATTTAAAAAAATAGCATAGAATGGCTTTCAGTTAATATGCAATAGCAATCCAATCAAAGGCTTCATTGACTTTCGCTTGCTCTGTGGCTTTTGATTATTTCCAATACCTAAAAGAGTACAAACTAGATTCATAATTCCAAAGAACCCCTTAAAAGAAAATACGAAGAGATAATTTTAGAAGGAGATAATTTTAGAAGAATGGAAAAGGTGAAAAGATGAGAGATGAGAGATGATAGAAGAAAGATGGTTTTTTTGAAGTATGTGAATAGAGAGATTAGATACAATTCGATCCTTCAACAACTTACATGCCTTTTAAGTCTTTAATGAAATGGCCAAAATCGTCTTCTTGATAAATATATTTGCTACTTTTGTTGATGTATTCAGTTAAAAAGGCATATATTCTGTGGTATAAAAATCATAACATTATCTATTTAAGATATGATGATGCCATATTCAAATTGGATGAGGCTGTTGTCTTGGATTAACACATATTATTTTTCTTATGCGACTTTAAGAAGTGATTGGTGTGGCTGCAAGTGTATATTGCAGAGAAGGATAAGTTTCTCCCTTATTTTCAATACAATTAACTAATATAGAAATACTTAATTAGTAACTTATCAATTCAGAGGACCCTTTTGTCATGATCAGTTTGCAAAACAGTCAGAGGGTTGAAATTGAATTACTAAGGTGGTAATGCATGCAAGAAAGATCAACAATTCATTCAAGTCAATAGTCTTGAGTCAACAACAGAGTCTTCAGTCGAATCAATAGTCGTCTCAAGAAAATGAAGTGGTGTTAAGTTACATTATAATGTAAATTAACAAGGTCTCTGAAAATGATATTGTAGTTATCATTAGTATTGAGGATATATTGTCAAGTCTTGCCTTTCATGGTTTATATTCTGCACAGAAGTAGCTAAACCTTGTCCTCAACAAGTCTTTGCTCAGGTCAATATGCCTTTGGAAAAAGAAATTTCTTAATAGTCTTTTTAAATGGTTGTTAAAAAATAGAAGTTTTTTATAGAATTTTTAGAGAAATAAAATAAACTTCATTCTTAGACTCAGTTTGAGGTTGTTGCATGCTGCTTATAAATTTATTCACTTTTATTGGGCTGATGAGATAGTAAAGGATGAACCAGAAGTTTAGTTTATAGCGACAATTTAATAATGTATTAAATTTAAGGGATTGTAACTTCAACACATTAAGTTATTTCAAGTTAGTTCATAGTGATAGAGATTTAAATAATGAATGTAATTTACAGGCTGTCTTAATCAAGTGAAGGCAACCGCCCCCACTTGCCTAATGCTAGCTCCATCCTTGGAAATAATCAATTAGACAAAAATGAAGTGAGGTACATGTCTGGTAAACTATAAGCATTATCAATTTAGCTCCCGAAGCTTTGTTGCAATTTGGCAATATTATTCACCACTGCTGTGTGCTGTTAGTGTCACACATGGAGTTAGTCTTGTGCAAGTGGGGGCAGTTGCGCCAGTTGATTAAGAGAAAAGCTCTTAAAATTGCATCCATTATTTAAGTTTACGCATGCATAATTGAAGTCTTTGTCACAAACTATATATTCCACTTCTATTTCTTCCCTTGATTCTTGTATTAAAGATTCCTACCAAACTTACCAAAATAGAGAGTAACGATGAGATAATATATAGAAGAAGAGTATGGAGAATGGAGGGTGCGAAGAATTAGAATATAGATAATCCACCGGGGATATTTTGAAAATAAAGCATGGACTTCATTACCATGGACTTCATTACAAGTTTACCTTCTTCCCATGGGTTCACTGTTATCTTAGTAGTTGTTGACCGATTGACGAAATCAACTCATTTTGGTGCTCTACCCACACACTTTACAGCAAGCAAAACAACCATTTTATTCACTGATATGGTTGTTAAGCACTATGGTTTTCCCCGTATAATAATTTCATATCGTGACTCTATCTTTCTTAGTAGCTTTTGGAAGAAACTCTTTGAGTTAAGTGGTACCACCTTGAAGCATAGTACAACCTATCATCCTCAAACAGATGGTCAGTCAGAGGTTGTTAATCGAGGACTCGAGCAGTATTTGCGAGTTTTCACACAAGTGAAACCAACATCGTGGTTTGATTATTTAGGTTGGGCTGAGTTTTATTACAACACCAACTTTCATACAAGCATCCAAATGTCTCCTTTTAAGGCCTTGTATGGTCGTGAGCCACCTGTAATTCCTTCCTATACCGAGAGCTTTACTTCAATCCAAGCACTTGATGAATTGCTGCTGGAACGTGATGCCTTATTGACAACCTTGAAAACCAACTTGCGAGAAGCTCAGCATAGGATGTAGCAAAAGGCTAATGCTTATCGCCGTGAGCTACAGCTTCAAGTTGGGGATCAAGTTTTGGTTAAGTTACAACCTTATAGGCAAATATCAGTCGCAAACAGATTATCCAACAAGCTAGCGAAGCGATATTATGGTCCTTTTCGAGTGGTGGAGGGTATTGGCGCTGTGGCCTATCGCTTGGATTTCCCTCCTGATTCTAAGATTCATCCAGTCTTTCGCATCTCACTTCTCAAGCCATTTCATGGTCAGGATGCCTCACAAGGTCACCCACTACCTAGCGAGTCTTACAACAACTAGCCTATGTCTGTTCCCATTGCTATTTGTGCTCAACATCGAGTGTTGGTTCATGGCACCCTATAATCCAAAATTTTAGTGCAGTGGTAGGATTGTGCTCTTGAGAATGCAACATAGGAATCTCTTTCCGAATTTACTAAGCAGTACTCGAATTTTCACCTTGCGGACAAGGTGATTCCTCAAGGAGTGGAGGGTGATACAACTCTAATATTACAATTAGACAAGCCCAACTCAGCTAGCTCTATCAAAACCGGAGAAAAGGCCCAGGCAAACCCAAGTGAGGCTATCCAAAATCGATCCCAAGATAACCTTAAGCCAAGTCGCGTAAGAAAGTCACCCAAATGGCTAAATGATTACACTTGCTGAGCATCTATGACTTGAGGATTCGGTTTCTAACTGCCTTAGCTATTTAGCGATTTTTTTTTGGTTATAGTGAGAGGTTGTTATTTAGTTTTGACAGCTGTGAGCATATTCTTGCTGCTATAAGTATTTCTATAGTTGTATTTGAAAGGGGAATATATATGGATTATGGACTTAATCTCTTCCTCTTCTTTGAATTTTCTCTCTATTCTCTCATCATTCTCTCATTCCTTTAAATTATGGGAGCTTGCACTTGCTTGAAAAGTGTGGAAAACTTTGTTGTTCTGTGTATTTCACAGGCGGCATATCATTTTGTGCATGCCTTTTAAAGTTTATGCAGACAAGCATAATGAGGAGTTAAAAATTCTTTAATATAAACGGAGTTTAATATTCTCTAACTATGTTTATAAGGCTTCATGTCATCAGCATAGGACAAAGAAAAAGAAACAGTTTTTCATATCTTTAAATTATTTATTTAAGCTTTTTTTTTTAAACCATCAAAATGTTGGGGGCTAGGTCGGACCCATACCTGTAATATAAATCAACCAATGAAAAAAAAATATAAGGAGGGGAATATAAATCAAAATCTCTCAAGAGAAGCAAAAAGTGGATATGGAAGCATTGAAATCCGTATTTGAAATATCAGTGGCTTGCTCTAGAGTTGGTGTGGGATTATCATTGCAATTTGGGGGCACATTCTCGTCATTTGGAATAAGAAATGGCATGGGAAAAACTAGAGAATGTGATGGACTTGAATAATTAGAGAAAGGAAATTGATCTTCATAGAAAATGACATCACGGGATGTGAAAACTCTACGATTTTCTATTTAATAGACTCGATATCCTTTTTGTCCATAAGGGTAACCAATGAATATGCAATGAGTAGCTGTTAGAGTGCAATTTATGCACTAGTTTTGTATTGTTTACTTCTCTTAATATCGATATTTTACACTTAATAATAGTGATTTACTTGTGTTTTGCTCTTGTAGGTGCAATTCTATTGATTGGTGATAAAATTGAGCTACAATGTAATATTTAAGGGTGATTGTTTTCTTGGAGAAAGTATGAGCGTCAGAAGAACTTTGTTGATAAGGCGTGGGCGCGTGCTGTCAATTGCGGACCTGCAGTTTTTAGTTTAACGTGTTTTGTATTTTTGGTTATTTTTGTAATTACGAATTTAATATTTCAGATATTAGTATTTTATTTTAAATAGAATTCTAGAGGAGAAGAGAGAGAGAGTATTTAAGGAAGGAATCTATTTTGAAAAAGGAGGATTTGGATTGGGAGAAAAAGAAAGAAACCCTAGATCTACACTTTTCTCTTCTCTCTATGAAGAACTAAACCTATTTTTCTAGTTGAAGGATAATGAAACTTTGATTCATCACTACTGTGAGATCTTTCTTGTGCTTTAATTGTTTTATTACTTTTTGGGTATTTGTTTATTCTCTGAATTAGTTTTATGATTATGCTTGTTAATTAGGTAATTGGCCACTATTTAATTATCAACTTAATCTATTGTCAATTAAAGGATTCATCGTATGAAGAATTTAATGTTTGTGACAAATAACATAGCAGAGAGTTGTGTTGTGAGAATAAACAATCTAATTTAAATGAATCATCATATGTGTTGATTAGGATTTGGGTCTCTCTGGTTTTTCAGGCTGTCAATTGATTAAATTCTATGATCGTATCTAGGGTTGTCCATTGATTAGGGAAATAACCAACGGTCGTACCTTGGTTATCGACTAGTTAAGGAGAGATTGGCTATTAGAGGGTCTCAATAGCTATAACCAGTCTATTCATAAGTAATAATAATTTATATTTGAATCAATGATCAGTAGTCGAATCAAGCGGAGTTAATTCCTTCAACTAGAGCTTTCTCCAATTTGAATTACAACTTTAATTTGCATTCTTGTTATTTTAATTTGATTTTTATTATTGTTGGGAAAATATGCTCTTTAAAAGCATATGTGTTTATTTAATTGTAATAAACTATTTTTCTGATTAATAAAATAAATGAGGTATTTTATTCAAATATCTTAATTGCATTAATACTTGTATTAAAGTCCATTTAATCATATTATATGTATTTATGTGATCACCATGTAAATTCACAGAAGACATAAATACAAGTTGTTTTATAATTAAATAAATTAAGTTTGCAGTTGATAAATAAAGTTGGGCACTTTATTTAGGTATATACTGTAATAAATTCATTGAATGATTTGTCTTAATCATGTATGAATTTATTGATGCAGTACGACTACATTAAATATGATCACATATGATATTTAATTAACTTTGTAATAACTGTCAGACTTATTAAATCTCATAGGCATTGATTTTACTGTAATCTTAATCTTGAGTTAGTTATAATTTCATGATTGTAATTGTTATTTAATTTGAGTTACTAATAGACACGACACACACTTGTAGTCAAGATTACCGGGTATCTTAGTGGGAGCAATTATGAGTATTGAAGTTATGGATTAACAATACAAAATTTGTACAACACATCTCTTGATGGGTTTTCGGTACTTGATTATAGAATTCTTTAGGCAGAGTGTGTCAACATATTTAGAATGTTGAAAATGATCATTAAAGAAAACCAGCAAAGATCAGAATAAGATGTTATTAAATTGATTGATTGAGATATCAATTTAATTAACGATGTGGTACAAAGGATTGTGCGAAAAGAAATCAATGTGGCTTGGGACGAATTATTATTCGAGCATACAATTATGGAAGTCAAGGTTCAATCTTTTAGTGGAGTAGATTTGGAATTAAATAATTGGGCTAGTTTAATTACATGCCTAATTATTGTAGCCACTATTGTATGTTCCCAAATGATCCCAGGTTAGCTCATTTAATTCGCACCACCACTACTAATAAGTAAGATAACTAGCTATTTGGGTCAAAAGCCTAAATATATCATTTAGTGGGAGGCTCCATTTAATTAGCTTTTGTATAAGGGGCCTTATGTTATTTTACAAGGTGGGTCCCCTATTGAAAAAGAAAATAACGTGAGTTTTATTTAGAGCATTATTTGGAGCCTAGGGTTTTCACAAAAGGGAGATATATAAGGCTTATTTTCTCTAAAGGAAAAAAGGAGAAGCCACTTTATACAAATCGGAGAATAAGATTTTTCTCTCTATTGTTGAGAGAAAAATTTTCTCGTGCTAGTTGCTTTGGTAGTGATAACGGCGCCCACACGTCAAGTGCAGATCGAACCTGAGTCATAACCTGGAAGATCATTGGTGACAGTTCGTGATCTAACAAGCGTGGTGGTGACGGATCGTGATCTAACAGGAGTGGTGGTGGCGGATCGTGATCTAGGAGCCTAAATCACTTCAGCGGAAAAAGCCAACTCGGATTTTCAAGGTACGATTTCTAGAATACGAATTCTTATATATTATATGAGAGCGATCTTCAAAAGGTTTTATAAAAATTTAAAAACCTGATTTTTCCCCAACAATTATTGTCAACAATTCCCCCATTTTACGTTTTACGTTTCAAAAGGATTTAAATAATTACCGATCTCTGTGGACACGACCCTGCTCAATCACTATACACAATTTATTTAGAGTAGGAATTTATTTTTGTTGGCTTCAACAACCATTAGTAGCATGTGCATCAAACTTGGATGGTTTTTGAGCATGTGTGGAAGCAAAACATAAACAACCAAAAACACGCAGATGGTTATAAGATGGTCTAATTTTATACAACATTTTATATGGAGATTTTCCAGATAAAATAGGTGTAGGTATCCTATTAATCAAATATGTGGCTGTAAGAATGGCTTCACCCCAAAAATATTTTGGTAAATTAGCTTGAAAACAATGCACGTGCCACATTAAGGAGATGTCGGTGTTTCCGTTCTACCACTCCATTTTGTTGTGGGGTGGGGACACAACTAGTTTGATGAATAATTCCTTTGTTAGAATAATAAAGCGGCATGATGAATTCTTGGCCATTGTCACTACGGATGGTTTTAACCTTTGAAGAAGATTGTGTCTCAACAAGTTGTACAAATGATTGTAAATGATGACGAGTTTCAGACTTATGACGCATTAGATAAACCCATGTGCATCGAGTGTGATCATCAACAATGGTAAAAAAATAATGGGCTCCTGAAATAGAGGATGTTTGATAGCCTCCCCAAATATCAACATGCAATAGCTCAAAAGGAGCAGTAGAAGATATTGAACTTAAAGAAAATTCTACTCTTGTTTGCTTTGCTAAAGGACACACTGGACAATTACCAATGTCGCAAGCTTTAATGTCAAGTACATTGGTAGAAAGTAGATGAAGAGATTTATTTGATAAATGTCCTAAACGACGATGCCATAATTGAGAAGGAAAAGTGTTCATTGATTGACAGGTGACTTCCTTGAACACATTTAGGTAGTATAGACCATCCCGTTCAGTTCCCGTCCCAATCGTCTTTCTCGAGCGTAGGTCTTGAATTACACAAGATTGGGAGGAGAAGATAAATGAGTATTGTGAATTTTAGGAATTTGCTTACAGAAATTAAGTTGAAATGAAAGGTAGGTACACACATAACATTGGTCAAAGTAAGTTGTGAAGAAAAATTAATGGATCCAATGTGTGTGACAGGAGCTAATGAACCATTTGGTAGTTTGACAGTTTGATTTTTCATTGGCGTAGAATATGTTAAATAAGATGGGGAACAAACCATGTGATCTGTAGCACCACTATCTATGATCCATGGAGTACAGTCTAAGGATGAGGAGAGGCATATGAATTTACCTAACAAGTGAGTCATGGCAGAAGTACCTACATGATGTGCCATTGGACCTGGTTTATTAACATTGTTCAAGAGCTCAAGAATTTGCTTGCATTGCTCCTGAGTAAATGAATAACCACTTGATTCTTTACAATCTACAACAAGTGAGGATGTTTGATTGGCACTTGGTTTGGAATTTCCTTTTTGATTTTGGTGATCTGGAGGAAATCCATGAATATGATAACACTTGTCAACTGTATGGCCAACCCATCCGCAGTGATCACATTTTGGGCGTTCACGTTTTTCGTCTTTTCTCTTCTCCACATCCTTGTATTATTTCCTTTCCCGTGAGTTCATTTTTGCAGCAAGTGCAGCAGCTTCTAGTGCAATGGTTTGATTTGAAGATACCGCACGCTGATGCTCATCTTGAAGCACCAATGAATATGACTTGTTCACATTCGGAAGTGGATCCATTAATAAAATCTGTATGCGAGTTGCAGAGTATGATTCATTTAGTCCCATAAGGAACTTCATTGTTTTGTGGCTTTGCTAATATTAGATAAATGCTTTCATTGAGCCACAAGAACACGTTGGAATTGAACAAAGTGCATCCAGTTCATCCCACAATGCTTTCAGCTTAGTATAGTATGTTGCTATCGACATGGTATCCTGCACCAAGTTATGAATTTCTTTTTCAACTTGAAAAATATATGGACCATTTACCTGTGAAAGTCGTTCTTTTAAATCCGCTCAAATCTCACTTGCAAGTTTGCAATAGATCACACTAAGAGAGATTTCTTTTGATATAGAGTTGAGCAGCCATGATTTGACCATATCGTTGCGGGCGATTCGGTCTGTGACTTCAGGTGAAGCATCTCCAGGATGCTTGATAGATCCATCAATAAACCAGATTTTGTTCTTCGCACTTAATGCCATAATCATTGCACGGCTCCAGGTATTATAGTTGTCTTCAGTTAAGGGCTGTGACACTAATATTACTCCTGGATGATCAGAGTGATGAAGGAATAATGGGTTACTTGGATCTTCATGGCTGGAGATTGATGATGAAGCTTTTTCTTTGTTTGCCATGGATTGATGGCTTTAAAAAAAAATCAGATTGCTGGGATGAGCAGAAGAATGTGGTTACCAGAACCTTGCTCTGATACCATGAAAAGAATTGAATGAATTCTGTATATATATTATCCAGCCACCATATCATGAGTTTATATACAAGATACAAAGGCAGAGGAATGCCGAAATCTAAGGCAAACCCATTAATGTGATTCCTATCTATATCTGTACAAAAGTAAGAAAGGAAACAAATAAAATCATATAATTATACAATCAATTCAAATCTTCGTGATTGACTTCTCAATCTTTAACATTATGCTTTCCTAAAGATCAATAATACTTTCTTTTTTCTCATTTATAGATAGAAACTTAGTATGACTTTATAGGTGAATATAATTGGATGAGGCTGCTGTCCTGTCTTACACCTATCGCAAATTCAGTCTGATTTCAGAACGAGACCGAGTGTGGCTGCAACCCAATGCTGGAGTTTCGGCTTTCGACAGAGATGTGAGTTTTTTTCCTAGCTATTATTTAAACCTGCAATATCTCCGTTATTTTTCGGTTAAGCATCTAGAGCTCCTCGAACTTAAATTTGTCTTTTCCAAGTGTCTTTGCTTTATTTTTTTCACCACCTGCCTTATTGTATGTCTGTTATCTAGTTTGGTTCTGATCTAGATGCTGAAAAAAATTCAGATGCTCTCTGTAAACTTAATAATACAAATTCCCTACATGTTCTTATGGTGACATGCTTATGGATTTTGTGACTCAACTGCATGGACTTTTCTTTTTTAGTTGGTATGAAAGTTTATGATCCAATCTAGTGTGTCGTGATTTGAGTTTATACGAACTAATGCAAAAAGAAAACCTTTTTGCTTAAGTTGTGTTTTTTCAGGTTTTTTTAAAAATACACAAGTCTTTTTTTTTTTTTTTTTAGTACTCCACTTAAAGTTAACATTCTCTTCATTTGTCCACTTCTGTCATAACGTTGTTAATAGATTGGGTAAGGCTATTTGAACCCAATTTTTTACCTTTAAACCCTTATTCTTTATGCACCCATCACTATAATTAAAAATATCTATTTTTACTCAACAAACCCTCTTATGTTCCAAAACTAACCCTTCTTCGTTCATCTTCTTTTCTTTTACATTTGCTTCCAAAAAATGTTTCCACATAAGTATAAACTAAACATGAAATTGCAGCAACCAGCAAGAATTTTGCCCAAAATTTTAATACTTTTGGAGTGCGGGAAAAAAAAAATTCTCTCCTCAATCTAACCAAAAAAAAAATAAATATAGCAAATATCTTCCCAAAATACAACAATGGATATAAGTTATAGAGGTAACTATTTTGATACATTTTTTTTATTTAACCCCAACAGGAAAGTTAATGAGTTGATCAATTGCAAAAATTTTTAACATATGAAACTGGCGCCTCGAAAAGTATTGGTTCACCTGCAAATATTTTGGACCGGAAAGGAATGGTAGTTTATAATTGCTTTCTGGGAAAAATCAATTTTCTTATGGTAACCAAGAGACCATTTTTAATTTCGATAGCATCTACAATTGAATTAGCTATTAATAAATTATATAATTTCGTGGAATAGCATTCTTCTACCTTAACCAAAATCAATTTAATGAGAAATATATACACAAAGCAAATACAAGAGAGATAAGAAATTAAAAGAGGATGGTTTTGTAATTATATATGAGGATATTTTTGTGATATAAAATTTTATGATAAAATAGGTGTGAAGAGTATAAATACGGGTTCAAATAGCCTTACCTTAATAGATTTAACAGAATATTAATCAAATGACATTTTTGCCCCTAAATGTAAAATAACTATTTTTTTTTAAATAAATGCCAAAACATAAGAATATCATTTAAAATTTCCCAAGTTTAATACGGCACCATAGAAACCCTACAAAACTTCCGCTCCCATCCATGAGCCTTGAATAGTACAAGCAAAATAATTTTTTTTAGAAGAAACCTAGGATATCAATTAATAAAAGGATTTAAATCTAACCAAAAATTTCTAATATCCAAAAAAAAAACCTTAACAGATGTCCAAAAGCAAAAGAAAAGAAAAGAAGGAACATAATGCCATCAAGAAAAATTATTGGACAGACACTGAAACTGATCTTTGGCTTTTTCTCTATTAACTCCTTCCTCAGCCTCTACACTTACCCAGAATCATCCCTTGTAAAACTGCAACACAGCTAATTTCACCTTCTTCTTTTTCTGCTTGATCTTCTTGGGATTGGTGTATGTCTTCTTCTTTCTCTTCTTGGCCTCACCACGAAGCCGAAACACCAAGTGCAATGTCGACTACTTTTGGTTGTTGTAGTCAGCCAAGGTTCATAAGGTATTAAAGTTTAATTTTTCTATTTGTTTTAGGAGATGTGATTGGGGTTCTAATATTTGGGATTTATTTGATCTTTGTATAGAGTGATTAATAGATCTTATTCTTTTTTTCGGTTGACCTTTTTTTTGTCTCCCAATTGCAACGTCGTTTTTCAATTTTTCTAATTTTGATTGCATTAAATGATGTCATTTTTTCAATTCATGTGAAATGACAATTTTACCTCTATGAAGTCAGTAAAGTTCTAACTATACTATGACGGAAGTGGAAGAATGAAGAAAATATTAACTTCAAGTGGAGTACTGCAAAAAAAAAAAATTTGTGTATTTTTGTAAAAGCTCAAAAAAACAAGTGGTCAGTAGATGATTGCTCTAAATATAATTTGCAGAAGCATCCAAAAAACTTTCTTCACCAGTTGAGTAGATTAAAAAATAGTAGTAGCTATGGCAAGTACAGGAGCTTAATATGCAATAGCAATTAATCCAAGGGCTTCATAGACTTTCCTTTGAGAGGTACAATTAGTCCTTTCCTTTTCAATAAATCGGTAACTAACTGTCTTTTTAACAAATGTACTTGATACCATCCTTATGGTTGTAATGTATTTAGTTAAAAAGTCATGTTTTTTTTGTGGTGTAAAGATCATAATATTATCTTTTTCAGATATGATGATAAAAAATTTAGCTGCCCTGGATTACATATACCTTTTTATTTTTCTTATGCGACTTCAAGAAGTGATTGATGTGGCTGCAAGCCTATATTGCAGAGAAGGATAATTTCATACATCATTTTCAACAATTAATTAATACATTAATACTTAATTAATAACTTATAATTAATTAATTAGAATGAAAAATTCATCAGTGCTTTGAAATACAATCAGAACATCTTAAGAGTTAAGATTTATGGAGTGTTTGATATATTCAGCTTGGTGTTTGATGAAATGTCTGAATGGAGAAGTAAGCAACGACAGGAGACTTGTAATTCAAAATTTTGCAGAGGTAATCAAATTGCCGATTAAATGACATATGAGAAGTAATGTACAATGTAATGACATATAAGAGATAATTTAGCCATAAATTATAAACAATCCACGGAAGTTTAAAATTAGGATTTTTAGGCCAGAGATTGCATCCACCAAAATCACTTTCTGACCAAAGGATAAACCATGGCCTTGAGCCCCTGACTAGAGCAAAGAAAGAAGTGTCTAACCCCAGCCTTATAGCAAAAGCACCAAATACTGACCATGACTATCTCTAACAACCCCGCCTCAGGTTCTCTATAGATGCAGCTTAATTATTTTAATTTTTCTATAGTCGTGTGTTTTAACTTTATGCTTATATTAAAAAAAAATCTGAGAAATGATTTTTATTTGCCAAATAAAAGTTAAATTTATTCACCTAAAAATTAAAAAAATGCTACCATTGATCAATAGCTAAGCAGAATTTGACATTCTTTATTGCATAATATAACTAAACTCTAACCAAAGCATATAAAGGCATAGATCGATGAAGGTCTAAAAAGAACCACATACAAGTTTCTTTAAGCATACGCTCAATAATACAATGTGCATCATATGAGAGCACTACTTAATTTTTAGAAAGATTCCTGTAGTGTAACAGACCAAATTCGTAACCCAGCTGAAGCAATTAATCAGTTTTACAAACAAGCAAGAACCCAGAAAACAAAACCAGAGGATACAGTCAAGTAACCAAGAACAAGAAAGCAAACTTAAACAAGAGACACAAAACGGAGGTTAACGTGGTTCAGTACCATGAGTACTTACATCCACGATCAGGAACAGTAGAGCTAAAGCTTTATTAGGAGATATCACGATTACAATGGAATTCACTCAGAGCAAGAAACTAAACTCACACAGAGAATCTTCCTCCACTCACAAACTAATTCGCTTAACTAACTGATCAACTCTCTCTATCACTGAAGCTATAAAGCTTAGTCATAGGGGCTTGTCACATACCAAGGTTATAACGACTAACTAAAACCACCTGGGGACCCACCCATGCTGACTCAGCTTTCCAGCTCAGCTAATATAACCGAATGTAACTAACTTAATTCCACAAATCTCCACCTTAGTTAACTCGGTTATGGCTTTACTCATCACTGCTCCATCACCAGTTAACTTGTCTTACAAGTTAATAACCCCAATCAAGTCCAAGGAGTTCCTGAACTTAACTGTTGGCAAAGGTTTTGTTAGCATGTCTGCTGGATTTACTTCAGTAGGAATTTTAATGACATTGATCACACCATTTCGAATTTCTTCTCTGATAAAGTGCATCCTCACATCCACATGTTTTGTTCTTTCATGGTACTTGGGGTTTTTGCTCAACTGTATAGCACTTGAGCTATCACAATTGACAGTGACTGATTCTTGTTCCAAACCCAGTTCTGTAACTAACCCCTTCAACCATAATGCTTCTTTCACAGCCTCTGTTAAAGCAATATACTCTGCCTCTGTTGTTGAGAGAGCAACTACTGATTGTAATGTTGACTTCCAGCTCACAGCTCCACCACAGAGAGTAAACACAAAACCAGTGATTGACCTTCTCCTATCTAAATCTCCTGCAAAGTCAGAATCAGCATATCCCACAACTTGGCTAGATGCATTACTGATTTGTCCAAACATTACTCCATACTCTTCAGTACCTTTAAGATACCTCAGCAGCCATTTTACAGCTTCCCAATGTTCCTTGCCTGGATTCCCCATGAACTCTACCCGACAAGACCAATACCATAGGCAACATAAAGTGCAGTGCGGTACCCATATAGCATACATAATGCTGCCAACTGCACTGGAGTAGGGAATTCTCCTCATGTGATCAATGTCTGCTTCTTCTTTTGGTTCTTGCTGTTTAGAAAGCTTGAAGTGTGCTGCTACTGGGGTAGTGACAAGCTTTGAGTTCACCATCCCAAATCTACTGACAACCCTTTTCAAATATCCAGATTGTGTGAGAAATAGAGTCTTGGCTTGTCTGTCCCTTTTAATTTGCATTCCCAGTATCTTAGCAGCAGGACCCAAATCCTTCATTTCAAACACTGCCATTAGCTCAGTCTTGAGCTTCTCAACTTCTGCTCTATGTTTACATGCTATAAGCATGTCATCAACATAGAGGAGTAGACTAATTTGATCACCTGAGTTCAGCTTCCTGAAGTAAACACAATTGTCATATTCACTTCTGTTGAAGTTGTGATTCAGCATAAACTCATCAAACTTTAAGTACCATTGCCGAGGAGACTGTTTCAACCCATACAAGCTTTTCTTAAGCAAACAAACCATGTCTTCAGTTCCTTCCTCAACAAAGCCCTCTGGCTGAGCCATCAGAATTTCTTCTTCTAAGTTTCCATGTAAGAAGGCAGTCTTCACATCCATCTGGTCCAATTCTAAGTCAAAGTAAGCTGTGATGGCTAATAGAACCCTTATAGAGGAGTGTTTCACAACAGGTGAGAAGACTTCATTGAAGTCTATCCCTTCCTTTTGTGTGAACCCCTTTGCCACAAGCCTGGCTTTATACCTCACTGATTTACTTCCAGTAAATCCCTCCTTGAGTTTAAAAATCCATTTGCAGCCCACCAATCTTCTTCCAGTAGGCCTCTGAACTAGAACCCAAGTGTTATTGTCTTTGAGTGATGCCATTTCTTCTTCCATACCACTCAGCCATTTTAGCTTATCTCTGCTATTCATAGCCTTCTTGTAGCTTTCAGGTTCTTCTCCAGTCACCTCATCAGCAACCATCAGTGCATAGAATATTAAGTCAGCAATCCCATATCTTTTGGGCAGTTTAACTACCCTCATTTCTCTATCCCTTGCAAGCTGATAGTTGTCAAGTTCTGATGTTGTAGTACTTTCTTGATGGTGCTCAGTCATCTCTTTACTTACTTCCAAATTTTCTCTGGACTCCACCTTCAACTTAGATCTCTTTTGAGGTTCAGATATTTCAACTTCTGTTCCAACCTTCTGCTGCAACATAGCTTCCTCATTAAACACTACATCTCTACTGATCAAGGTTCTGGATGGTTTGCCATCAATGCACCAGATTTTGTACCCCTTTATACCTTCAGGATACCCAATGAAGTATCCTTTCACAGCCCTTGGTTCTAGCTTGCACTGACTTATATGAGCATAAGCTGGGCAGCCAAACACCCTGAGATTACTAAGATTTGGTGGCTTCCCTGACCATGCTTCTTGTGGTGTTTTGAAATCTAAAGCTGATGAGGGGCTCCTATTTATTAGATAGGCAGCTGTATTAACTGCCTCAGCCCAAAAATACTTTGACAGATTTGCATTAAACAGCATGCATCTGACCTTTTCAATTAAGGTTCTATTCATCCTTTCAGCCAAGCCATTTTGCTGGGGAGTGTGTCTCACTGTCCTATGTCTTGCAATGCCCTTTGATTTACAAAATTTCGAAGTCACTAAATTCCTGTGCCATTATCAGTTCTCAGCCTTTTAAGCTTCTTTTCTGTTTGGGTTTCCATAAGTGCAGTCCACTCTTTAAACCTTTCAAAAGCTTCACTCTTGTGCTTTAGCACATAGACCCACACTCTTCTAGAGTAATCATCTATAAATGTGAAGAAGTACCTAGCTCCACCATGAGAGGGAACTTGGGATGGTCCCCAAAGGTCTGAGTGAACATAGTCTAAGGTTTGTTTTGTTTCTTGTCTACCAGAGTTGAACTTTTGCCTTGTGGCCTTACCAAACACACATTTTTCACAAAATTATAGTGAGGTGATTTGATCATTTCCTAGCAGCCCTTGCTTACTTAGTTCTCTCAACCCCCTTTCACTCATGTGTGCTAGCCTCATGTGCCAAAGTTTGGTTTTATCACTGCTTACACTAGCTGTGATTGTTGGGATAGTTGTTGAGCCAGCAAGTACATATAAACCATTCCTCCTTATGCCTTTCATTATAATCAGGCCTTTATCTTCAATTTGAAGATTTCCATTCTCCAGCTTTTTATACTTTCTCTGATCCATAACTCCTAAAGATATTAGATTTCTTTTTAATTCTGGAACATATCTGACCTGGTTTAGATCCCTTTCAATGCCATCAAACATCCTAATGCTAATGGTGCCAATTCCAGCTACCTTACAGGCAAGATTGTTCCCAAGCAAGACTTTTCCACCATCAATGCTTTCAAAAGTCTTAAAGAAATCTATATTTGCACATATGGAAAGAGCAACCTGAGTCAAGAATCCACTCACCTGAAGATTGCTTTTACTGCATAAGAATGAGGGACATCTCGCATCATCCGACATCCGCTTCATCTTGTAGGCTATGGCGGCAGCCTTTCCATCAGATTCATTTTGCAATTTCTCAAGCTTCTTCTTCTCAAAATAATCCTTGATGTAGTGACCTTCTTTTTGACAAAAGTAACATTTTCTCTTCTTTTTCTTCTTGTCTGGTTTATCTTTCTGGTTGCTGTTCTTCTTGTCTTTGTAGGATTTCTTATCTGGTTTTGCTTTTGCAACTAAGCTTTCTGCAGGGTTTTGATCCTTCCCATCTATTCTTCTCTTCAAGTCCTTTGATTCCAGGGCATTCTTTACATCATTTAATGTAAGTGTTTGTCTTCCATAAAGCAATGTATCAACAAAATGCTCGTAAGAGTCTGGGAGTGAGCTTAATAGGATTAGGGCCCTATCTTCATCTTCAAGAACTATATTCACATTTTCAAGGTCTAGGATCAGCTTATTAAATTCATCCACATGATCCTTCAAGGCTGTTCCATCCTTCATTGAAAAAGTGTATAGCTTTCTCTTCATATACAATCTCTTGGCTAGGGATTTCTTTAAAAATAATTCTTCCAGTTTCTCCCATTGACCAGAAGCAGTCTTTTCTTTAGACACCTCTCTTAGCACTTCATCCGAGAGATGTAGGGATGATAACTATGAGCTTTGTTGATAGTCTTCATGTCTCTGCCAGAGCCTGGATGATCATTCTTCCTTCCTTTCTTGGCCTTTGAATCTTCATCCTCTTGAGCGATTCCAATCTTGTTGAATCAAGATTGCCCTCATTTGAGACTCCACAAATAGAGTCATTGTCCCCATTAAACTTCTCGGATCGAATCTTGTAGATGCCATTGAAGGATTTCAAATAAACTTGATAGATGACCAAGCTCGATACCAACAGGTTTGTAGTGTAACCAAATTCAGAACCAAATTAAGCAATTAATCAGTTTTACAAACAAGCAAGAACCCAGAAAATGAAACCAGAGGATACAGTCAAGTAACCAAGAACAAGAAAGCAAACTTAAACAAGAGACACAAAACGGAGGTTAACGTGGTTCAGTACCATGAGTACTTACATCCACGATCAGGAACAGTAGAGCTAAAGCTTTATTAGGAGATATCACGATTACAATGGAATTCACTCAGAGCAAGAAACTAAACTCACACAGAGAATCTTCCTCCACTCACAAACTAATTCCCGCTTAACTAATCGATCAACTCTCTATCAGGAAGCTATAAAGCTGCATTTTTGTTGGTTATAACGACTAACTAAAACCACCTGGGGACCCACCCATGCTGACTCAGCTTTCCAGCTCAGCTAATATAACCGAATGTAACTAACTTAATTCCACAATTCCAAATATCAAATGAGCCCTCCGAATAATAAGGACATAATGTGAGCCATCCCAGAGCGACTGGCCAAAAAAATGGTGAACGAAAAAAAAAATGACAATTAGTTAGAGGAACAAAAGCTTGTAAAAGGAATGAGTAAAATTTAAGGATGAAGAAATTAAAAGCATGTGAGCCTATTATCAAGACAGAAACACACATGACATTGAGGAGTATTACCGTTTAATCAGTTCCTGAACTTTGTTTGCAGTTTGGCAGCATTCACAGCTCCTACTATATAGAGCCAATCTCTCATATTAGTCAAGAAGTTAAAGTAACCATATCTCCACGACCTATTCAGCATTAACGTTCCGCAGACCCCCCAGAATCCAACAATGAAACCAAGAGTAAAGCTCACATAAAATCCGAGAGTTATAAACTGATCATCCTCATCTTATGGAGTGTTTGCATCACCATCTCTGCCTGGACATGGAGTTGATTCTTCATTCGGACACTGATTTGGAAATGGAAGGCCACAAAGTTCAAGATTTCCAGCATACACTGAAGCATTGAAGCTTTGGAGCTGAGTGCCCAACGGGATTTTTCCTGACAAGTTGTTGTACGACAAGTCCAAAACACCAAGACCACACAATTTAACAAGGCTAGATGGAATGCTTCCAGAAAAATGATTTCTAGATAAATCCAGGAAATCCAATGATTTTAATTGACCAATCTTTGGAGAGATTGGTCCAGTTAAATTGTTTCTTGAAAGGTTTAAGGCAATCAACCCATCAAGATCCATAATCTCTTCACGAATTGGTCCACATAATTTGTTACTTGAAAGGTCAAGGCACTTTACAAATCCCAAAGTACTTTTATACTCGTGCTCACTTCCTTTCCATGTCAACAGAATATTGTCCAAATATCTATACTGATATACATATCCAGGGAGAACCCAGATTCTATTGGCCATCCCAATGATGGGATCAGAACTTCTTTCTTGGATCATGGCAGAAAAATTACTGAAACACTTCGGTATCTTTCCTGATATATTGTTTAAAGAGAGATCCAAGACTTGAATGAATGCCAGATAACATAACTGAAATGGTATATTTCCATGAAAATTGTTAGATTTCAAGCTAAGAACAATCAAATTTTGAAGAATTCCCCCTATCCATGTTGGTATATCACCGAACAATGCATTGTTCCTAAGATCCAAAACTCTTAGCTGCGAGCAATTCTTTAAAGATGAAGGCAATTCTCCGGTTAACCTATTGTTGTTTAAACTCAGTGTTCGGATATTATGTAGGAAGCCCATCGAGTCTGGAATTTTTCCGAAGAAGCTATTGTTTGCCAAATTAAGAATGAATAGGCTGTTAAAGTTCAACCAACAGTCGGGAAGCTCTCCTGATAACAAGTTACTTGAGAGATCAAAAATGTTCCATGTGTTTTCAATAATTGAACACAAGAAAGTAATTGACCCTGAGAACTTATTTTTAGAGAGATTCAAGAACATAGAATTTGAAGGAAGCAGTGGAATTTGGCCCCTAAAGTGGTTTGAACTGATATCTACAACAATATCATCAGACCTTAAAAAAGACAAATCAAGAAGTTTACCTTTGATATGGTTGTTAGAGAGATTTAAAAAGAAGAGTTCAACGGACAGATCCCAAAACCAATCAGGGACAGTACCCGAGATTCCAGTATTAGAGATATCAAGCAAAATAAGTTGACTTTGAGTTCGAAGCCATTTTAGAAAATGAGGTCCCATCTTGCAAGAGGCAAGACTTAACCATTTCAGTTGAAAAGGAGGAGCCCAATCATGGCTCAATTTCATAGTCAAAGGGTTATTGGCCAAGTACAACATCTGTCAATTGGACATATTGGAAAAAAAAGTTTCAGAGATAACACCTGTGAATGAATTCCCATCAAGTGACAGAGTCTCAAGCTTGAACAAGTGATTGAGGCTTTTGTTTATAGTTCCATTTAAACTGTTTTCTCCGAAATACAATTCTTTCAAGGATGAAAATCCTCCAAGATCAGGTATTGGCCCTGTGATGTCATTGTCATATAAACACAGCCCTTCCAGTGAATTCACCGTGCATCCACTGGATAGATTTTGAATCAACTCCGAGAGTTGTCCACTGAGTTTATTGTCAAGCAAGTATAATTCATTTAAGCTACACATGTTTCCGAAGAATTTTGGAATCCCACCTTCAAGTTCATTAGAAGAGAGAGCCAGAAATCTAAGAGAAACCATGTGTTGAAAAGCCTCTGGAATTGGACCTTGTAATGAGTTAGAGGCAAGGTTAAGATGAAGAATGTTCCTACTAAGATTGAGAAACCAAGGGTACACTGAAGAAGAAGGGAGATTGTTGTCAAAGAGATCAAGAGTCTCAATAGACGTACTCAAATTGAAGTGCCAAATAAACGAAGGATTGATAGGTGGAAGAGCACACGAGCGTAGGACTAGTGATTTTAGGTAATGGAGATTGGCAACTACTTGAAACCAATCACTAGATTTAGTAAGATTAACGCAACTCAGGTCAAGGTGTCTTAAAGAAGAAAGATGAGAAAGCCACTCTAGGCTTCCCACACTAAGTAAATTAGAGTTTTCTGGGTTAAGATACTCCAATCCTGAAAGCTTCCGATATGTTTGAGGGATTTTTAATGAACGTGTACAACAAGATAGATTTAGGTACGTCAATTTACTGAGGGAACCAATGAACTCAGGAACTGGGCTTCCACCGAAGTCAATGTTACTAAGGTCCAAATGTCCTAAATCACGCAATTTAAGCAAAGCAGGACTAATTGTACCTTTTAGGAACTTCCTCCGAGCAAATTCATAATCGAATGTTCGAAGATTAAGCACCTTGACATGGCCAGTTGTGTTGCTACAGCGGACTCCTCTCCATTTACAGCAATCTCTTTTGCCATCTTCTCTTCCCCAGGAAGACAGAATGCCATATTCATCCACCAGGCTCTGTCTAAAAGTGAGAAGCGCTTCTCTCTCCTCATCAACGCACCTTATTATTATTTTGTTAGAATCAGCAACCCTGGGCTCCAATTGAAACAATATCATAGACAAGAAAGCTATATGTTGAAGTAGAAGGAACAATTTGGATGACATTGTAATTTTCAGTAGCTTTGAGAATCTATTGTTATATCGAAAATCCTGGAATCCATTCCAATTTATACCACCGTGCATTGTCCATCAATTATTGAAGCCAAGAAAAGTCTTCAGTCAGAGCGTTGATTATGTGTTAGGATTTGACAATTTGAGAGATGATTAAAGCCAAGAAAACTCGCCGGCGAATCCCAAACACACAACGATGCAATTATGGATGAAGAAAGTCATACAATCAACATGCGTTTAATCTTGCCGTGGAAAAATGGTAAACAAACAAAATGATGACAAATCACTGACAGAAACAGAGCAAAACTAGTGTTGGTTGACTTGGTTCAGTGTTTTTATTCTCAATTAATTAAGTGAATAAATCGGTAATAGTTTATCTTGTTTCTGCAAGCATTTTGTTAAATTTATGTGTCTCGATGTTCCAAAAAATCAAGTTACTTGTTAATTAAAAAATAAACAGAAAATATAAGAATTAAAAAGTTGCTATACTTTAATAAATTCACAACTTCAATTCTACTCACTAGATGTTTTATAGGATCGTGTGGCGTGTACACTTGTACACTATATAGTTTAATTAAATGGCCTATCAAAGAATGCAAAAATAATTTATGTGTGTGTTTATACGCCGGTGTTGAAGCGGAAGCCAATTGCCTCTCGTGTTTTATATTTTGCATTGAAGTAGCTAAATCATGTCCTTCCCAACAAGTCATCGTTCAGGTTAATAGACTTTTGGAAAAATAAATTTGTAGCTAGTCTTTTTAAATTATCGTTAAATCAATTTCACTTTAGTAAAAATAGACCTTTTTTTTTTTTCTAGAATTGTATAAAATAAGCTTCACACTTAGGCTCAATTTGAGATTGCCGAATGCAGTTTATAAAATCACATGATTACTGCTGAGGCCAAGTACAAAGCTGCTCTATTTTCTCCATCTTCAGGGCTCCCCTGTTAAGATACATTTACGGCATGTTTGGTTTGAAAAAATATAAGAAAATGAGAGAAGGGGAAAGGAGGAGAGGGTAAAGAAATAAGGGGAGAAAGATGAATTCTATTTCTTCCGACCAAACAATGAAAATGAGATTAACCTTCTTTTTCACTTATTTTCTCTCCGCATCTTTCTTTTCCATTCCTCTCCTCTCCCACCATTTTTTCCGACCAAATATGGGCTAAAAGTAATACGTTTGATGGGATTGTTGATCCTGTAATTCCAGAGGAAAATTAGATACAAAGCGCAACAATTACAAGCATTCAAATAGCTTTGCTCTTATATTTGTATCTTAATCAGTAGAAGAAAGACCAATGGTGATTGATATAGCGCAACAACTCGAACAAATATTTCCTTTGGTTAAAGTTTATTTTAGTCTTGTGACAATATAGTCTGGATATCTAGTTACAGAATGTTAAAGTGTAATTTATGCACTAGTTTTGCATTGTTTACTTCCTTTAAAATCGATGTTTTGCACTTAATAATAGTGATTTACTTGTGTTTTATTTTTGTAGGTGCAATTCTATTGATTGGTGCTAAAATTGAGTTTCAGAAGAACTTTGTTGATAAAGCGTGGACGCGTGCTGTCAACTACGGACTTACAGTTTTTAGTTTAACGTGTTTTGTCTTTTTGGTTATTTTTGTAATTACGAATTTAATATTTAGATAATATTTTATATATTAGTATTTTATTTTTAAAAAAACTCTAGAGGAGGAGAAGAGAATTTAAGGGAGGAATCTATTGTGGAAAAGAGGAAGACAAGAAAGAAACCCTAGATCTAAAATTTTCTCTTCTCTCCATGAAGAACTAAACCTATTATTCTGGTTGAAGGTTAATGAAACTTTGATTCATCACTACTGTGAGATCTTTCTTATGCTTTAATTGTTTTATTACTTTTTAGGTATTTGTTTATTCTCTGAATTATTATCATGATTATGTTTGTTAATTAGATAATTGGCCACTATTTAATTATCAACTTAATCTATTGTCAATTAAAGGATTCATCGTATGAAGATTTTAATGTTTGTGACAAATAGCATAGCAGTGCGTTGTGTTATGAGAATAAACAATCTAATTTAAATGAACCATCGTATGCGTTTGTTGATTAGGATTTGGGTCTCTCTGGTTTTTCAGGCTGTTAATTGATTAAATCTTATGATCGTATCTAGGGTTGTCTATTGATTAAGGAAATAACCAACGGTCGTACCTTGGTTATCGACTAGTTAAGGAGAGATTGGCTATTAGAGGGTCTCAGTAGCTATAACCGGTCTATTTATAAGTAGTAATGATTTAAAATTGAATCAATGATCAGTAGTCGAATCAAGCTGAGTTAATTCCTTCAACCAGAGCTTCCCCCAATTTGAATTACAATTTTGAAATTGCATTCTTGTTATTTTAATTTGATTTTTATTATTGTCAACAATCCCCCCATTTTGCATTTTACATTTTAAAAAGGATTTAAATAATTACCGATCTCTGTGGACACGACCCTACTCAATCACTATATATAATTTATTTAGAGTATGTATTTATTTTTGCTGGTTTCGACAACCATCACAGAGCTACCCGTATCTACTTCCAAATATCTTGAAAAAAAAAGATTGATCTTCAGTTCTTCACAAAGCGTATGAAAAAATTCAAACCACCAACTTCAAGAATGAGAGAGAAAATGCCCGCTATTTAACCAAGAAACTAAGTATTTAAATTAAGCAGAGCCTTGATAAAATCCTAGACTAGAAATGCTCGTAATCATAATACAATAAGAATACAACGTGATTTTTTTTTAATTTTTTTTCAATTTTCTAAAACAGAGAATGGAAACTTTGAAGGCAAAAATTAAAAGACGTGGTGTATTTCATGACACACCCATCCTAGACAAGGACCAGAAATTTCAAGTTGGCCAACTACCCTTTTGACCGAGATGAAAATGAAGACTTGTTTGTTAAACGTCTAAAAGCTGAAATTTTATTAGTATCAATTTTTTTTAAATTTATCTTTTTTTAACTTATGTATGATTTTCAAACATTTATATCTTAATAGAAAAAGTAAAAATTTGTGACTTTAATCTAAATAGGAAAAGATAAGAATGTGAAGTAAATATTATATCCTAAAAATACCTCTATTAAATATATTTAATCTCTTTATTCATTTTGACCTACAAGGACATAAATATTAAATAACTATATTTAAAATATTTTTATTTATAAAAATAAATATGATGCCACTTATATTCATATATTAAAAAAAGAGAAACAAACATAATTCGTACACAAATCATTCAAGCTTTAATCAAATTCAAACCTATTTAAATTTCAGATTAAAAAAAAACGCAATTTTAATTCTTCGTAGTTGACTGGGGAAGAGTTGTTTTATATTTCAAATTAAGAAATAATTAAATAAAATTGTGTAAGTACGATTGTTCATCTACGGATTAACGCCAATTGGAGAGGCTGTGTCTCAATTTAAAATAAATATAACGTACGATATTCATTAAGTTCTAAATCCGCCATCTACGGGTACGTTCTCTTTTGCAATCTTTCTTTATTTTATTAGCATTGTCCGCAAAAGAAAGATTAAGGTGCTTGTTTATCCTCATCGTGAGTGTTAGGCCACCATGTTTGAATATTGATTTTGAACAATTAATGGTTCAATTCCGAAATTGAAGCTGTGTTTATATATGATGTGTACCATCTAAATGATTTTTATAATATTCTTGATTACTGTGCGCGTGCGTAATTTTCCCCTGAATTAACTGCCATGGAAATTTAGAAAATTCCAAGCAAGGACCAAACGTAATTGTCCCCTGATTTTGAATAGGTAACGGTTGATTTTTCATAATACTCCCCAAAAAATCAAGCCTCGAGTTTTCCTTTATCTCTGAATTTTCTGTCTAGAGGCATACATTTACATCACATCATTATCCTTTGTTGAAATATACATCATCAGCCCAATGAAAGAGATCCAACCCATGGAACCGTTCATTGTCAGTTCAAAATTATGTAACGGAGTTGAATTGGTAAGTAATAAGGAAGTAGGCTGCGTGTGTGATGGGAAATTACTTTCAGTAATAAATTTTCTTAATCTGTTAGGTTTAAGCTTTGATTTAAATTAAACTAAATAATGTGTGTAGTTTGTGTTGCATTTGTGTTGCTATATAAATTATAAACCCCTCATTGTAAGTTTGTGAAGTATCCAGAGCAAGTTTTCTTATAAGCAATAAAAGGTGTAGTCGTAGTCTTGAGTGAATTTCTTCTTTAAGTAATAAAATTAGAGTTGTTAACTCTACATTTTTACTCAACATCTAGTATTAGAGCGAGGTTATCAGTGCTATACATAGCAGCGTAGCATATCAAATTGAAAATCTCGATGAGAGGAATACAACGCCACAAAAATCAAACTGATCATAGACCGAATGAGCCTGAAATTACTGCTGAATTTCCTCCGGAATTTGAGTTGATCGTTGACTGATGTTAACCAGTGACGGTCATTGACAAGTGACCGATATTGACCGTTGATCAAAAGTTGATTTGAATTCCTCCCAATGTCTTTTGATGCTCTGGTTTTATTCGTGTAGTCAAAATTTCTAAATTTTGACTCTTTGGTGGAGTTATCTTGAGTCATGAGAAGTTTATAATTATATAAGATTGTTAGTCAAGTTTGTTTGGTATAGTTGAGATCTTGCCGACACGATAGGTGATCTTCATGTAGTCGGAGGAATCAAGAACCTCAACAACCAAAACTCTAACATGTGGGCAATGTGTATGGAGTCTTACCTACAAGATCAAGACCTTTGGGAGATTGTTGGTGGTAGTGAAGCTATACAACCAACAGCAAAAGATACTAATGGTGTTTTGCGAAAGTGGAAGATTAAAGTAGGCAAGGCAATGTTTGCTTTAAAGACCACAATTGAGGAAGAAATGTTAGATGTTCGGGATGTCAAAACATCGGAGGAAGCTTGGGACATTCTTATTGCATGCTTTTTAAAGAAAAAACAATATAAAAATGCAACTGATTGAGCACAATAAAGGTGGATTTTAAAAGAATGATGACAAGACAAAAAGTCATCAAGGAGAGGAAGGCTCTCGTCAAGGGGGAGCTTTAAAGAATCATAGTAGCAATAGAAAGTTTGATGGCAAATGTTTCAACTACAGTAAAAAGGGCAACATAGCTAAGATCGTTGGTCTAAGAGGAAGAAGCCCGCTAAGAGTAATACTACTACTTCCAGTTCTAAAAGGAAAAGTGAAGATGATAGGGACGTTGATGTGTCATTCGTTGTAGAGGAAGAAGAAGTGACTATTATAATGACAACCGCGGAACAAATTAACTATAAAAATGACTTCATCTTTCATTTAGTCGCTCAAATCACATGCCCGGAGACAAACAAAAGTTAAAGAATTTGTCTGAGTATGAAAGAAGTCGAATAGTGGTGACAACCAACAACTCATCGTTACTAATAGCTCACAAATTGCGGCTTGATATAGTCCCAATCAAATACCTCTCCGAAATGTTTATCATGTTCCAGGTATGAAAAAAATACTTTCAGTGTCACAATTGACGTCATCAGACCACTATGTCTTATTCGGCCCGTGAGATGTTAAGATGTATTATAACCTTAATATTTTAGAAAAGCCGATAATAGCGACTGGAGTCAGTTTATATAATGTCAGCAGAATCTGTATATGTAGACAAGACACGAAGAAACAACACAATAAATTTGTGGCACATGTGGTTGGCTAAGTATAATGGCAAAGAAGTCAGTGTTTAAGGGACTTCCTCTTTAAAATTCGCTTTCAACACCACAAAAAAAGTAAACTATGGTTGCCTACTGATCTGATCATAGGTGAAATCCCTTCGCTTCGCGCCAAGCAAAGGAACTATTAAAGTTGATACATTTTGATGTGTTCAGGCCTATCAAGCAACCATCAGTCGGTGAAATATGATACATGGTAATGTTTATTGATGATTTCTTTAGGTATGTGTGAGGGGTTTTCTTTATGAAAGAAAAATCATGACACATTTTCAAAGTTTAAAAAATTCAAAGAGACAGTTGAAGGAAAAATGGGAAAGAAGATCGGCTACTTTTGCACAGGAAACGACGGAGAATATAGCTTAGGTGAGTCTTCTCAATATCCATAGGACTGTCAAATACACCACCAATACACTTGTACCAGTACAACACAATAGAATGATATAGTAGAAAGAAATAACTGATATTTTTCATAAGTTTGTCGAAGCATGCTACATGCAAAGAATGTACCTGGAAGGTCTTGTGCCGAAGCTATAAAAATTGTAGCCCATGTGATCGATAAGCTTCCTCAACTAAGGTTGGAGTTTGTTTCACGCTTTGAGAAATTGTGGGACATGAAAACTAAAGTTAGTTATTTTTGAGTATTTAGTGAAGAAACGTATTTTCATTTCTTGAATAAAACATTATACACTGAGAGTTATTTATAGATGCAGAGGCTACATTTTTTCAAAGATTACATATGTGAATACGGAAGGAAATGTGTCAATCCATTCGGCGCGGATCTTGTCTTTGACAAGTGCAGATTATCCCTTTGGCAAGTGCGGATTCTGTCTTTGAAAGTTTCATTCAATGCCGTTTTATTTGATTCTTAACACTCCCCCTCAAGCTGGTGCATAGATGTCTTGCATACCCAACTTGTCTAGGAATTTTGTAAATGCCCTGCTTGAAATGGCATTCGTTAAAATATCCGCAAGTTGATCTTCTGATCGAATTTTCGGTAGTTCTAAGATTTTTTCATCTAATTTCTCCTTGATGAAAAATCTATCTACCTCGACATGTTTTGTTCGATCGTGTTGAACTGGGTTATGAGCAATATCTCGTGCAGCTTTGTTGTCACAATATAATTGTATTGGTTGTTGTGATGGATAGCCCAAATCGTTTAAGATAAAGCTTATCCATAGCCCTTCACATACCCCAAGAGCCATGCCTCGATATTCTGCTTCAGCGCTCAAACGGGCAACGACATGTTATTTCTTGCTTCTCCATGTGACAAGGTTGCCTCCCACAAAGGTAAAGTATCCTGAAGTAGAGCGTCTATCACTAAGCGACCCCGGCGTCTGCATCGATAAACTTTTTACTATGTTGTAATCTTCATTTTTGGAAAATAAGATTCCTTTTTCTGGATTTGTCTTCAGGTACCTCAGGATCCGCATTACCGCTTTCATGTGTTGTTCTCCGGGATTATGCATAAACTGATTTACAACACTCAATGCATAAGCAAGATCTGGCCTTGTGTGGGACAAGTACATCAATCTTCCAACCAGCCTTTGATATCTTCCTTTGTCTACTGGAACTTGGTCTGAGGTAATACAAAACTTCTTGATCCCCTTCTTCTATCTGGGGTGTCAATAGGGTGCATTCCTGTTAGTGCAATAGATCTAAGGCATATTTCCTTTGAGACGTAAAGATTCCTCCCTAGATCGAGAACCTCAATTCCAAGAAAGTATTTTAAGGCACCGAAATCCTTCATCTCAAACTCTCTTGACAAGTACTTGGAAGAATGCTTCTCTTTTCTTCCTCGTTGCATCAGAACTACCATATCATCCACATAGACAATAAGGGCAGTGATTTTACCTTGTTGTTTTTTAATGAATAAGGTATGATCTGAATTGCTTTGGTTATACCCAAAAAGAACCATAGCCTTTGTGAATTTCCCGAACCATGTTTTTGGGGATTGCTTTAACCCGTACAATGATTTCTTCATTTGCATACTTTCTGATTGAGTCGTCGTCCACTGCGCATCCCCGGTGGTGTAGATCCATATAAATTTCTTCAGAGACGGTCTCCATGGAGGAAAGCATTCTTTACATCAAATCAAGCATTGCCAATCAAAGTTGATCAAGAAGCTAATGATAATAAGATACGAATAGTATTAATTTTTGCTACTGGTGCAAACGTATCAGTATAATCTATCCCGTAGGTTTGGGTGTAACCCTTAGCTATGAGTCTTGCTTTGTATCGTTCAATAGAGCCATTTGCTTTGTACTTTATAGTGTAGATCCATCGGCAACCCACTGGTTTCTTTCCTGGTGGAAGATCAACTAGTTCCCATGTTTGATTTTTCTGAAGAGATCTCATTTCATCATTCATAGCCGCTTTCCACTTTGGGTCTTTTAAGGCTTCCTGCACACTATTAGGAATAGATACAGCAGATAATTGATTCACAAATGACTGATTTGATTCTGACAAGCGATGGTTAGACACAAAATAACTCATAGGGTATTTGACTCTACTAGAGAAGTCGGGGGGCTCGTATATGTAGGTTTAGGGATACCTCTATTTTGACGCTTTGGGAAGAATTCTTCTAATTGGACTTGTGGTAGAACATCCTCTCGCAGACGATTGGTTAGGTATTTCTTCATATGACTCATTCTCGATTGCATGTGTAACGAGTTATTGTGCTCCCAAATGTGTCTTCACTTATCTCACCTTCGAGAATCATCACCATTTTCTTTCCAAAGATCTCCTGAAGGTTTACTATCTCAATAAGATTGACTTTCTTCGGGTGGAAGATATGTAAGAGTATGAATTTCCTCTTCATTATACTCCCCGAAATTAGACTCGACAAGTAGTACATGATATCTTCATGAAAAACGACATCCATGGTGATGTATATTTTTCTTGATGGTGGATGATAGCATCGGTATCCCTTTTGATGTAAGGCATACCCTACAAACACACAACGTAGTGCTCGAGGAGATAATTTGTCTTGTTGTAGCAAATGAACGAAGGCAACACAGCCAAACATATGTGGGGGTAAATTCGGCACATTTGGCGACATAATTGCATCATTCAGAACCTGGAAAGGAGTCTGAAATCCAAGGGAGCTTGAAGGTGTTCGATTGATCAAGTATGCTGCGGATGCCAGTGCTTCTCCCCAATAAGATAGTGGCATGTGGGCTTGAATTAGTGATGCTTGAACAACTTCTAGTAAATGTCTGTTTTTTCGTTCAGCAACTCCATTTTGTTGGGGTGTCCCCACACAAGTGGTTTGATGGACAGATCCTTGTGATTTCAGAAACTGTTGAATTGCTGTGCTCATATACTCGCCTCCATTATCAGTATGTAGAACTCGAATTTGTGTCTGAAATTGAGTCGTCACCATCTTATGAAATCTTTGAAATAAAGAGTTTACTTCGTCTTTCGATTTCATCAGAAAAATCCATGTCATTCTGCTACAATCATCAATAAATGTAACAAACCAACGAGCACCTCCAATTGTCGAAACTTTAGATGGCCCCCATACATCAGAATGTACTACCATAAAAGGAACTGGATTTTTATTTAAGGACAATGGAAAAGGTAGTTCGATGACTTTTTGAAAGTTCACAAACATCACATTTAAAGTTACAAACATCAAATTTCAGAAACAAATTAGGAAATAATTTTTTAAAGTAACCAAATGACACATGCCCTAAACGTTTATGCCATAACCAAATTTCTGATTTTCCTTTTTTTATGGAACTATCTGCGACTAGTGCGGGGCTTAACTTTCCAGTGTTTGTTGATGACATCTCCAAGTAGTACAAGTTGTCTCGTCTAATACCATAACCAATTGTTTGCTTCGTTTGGATGTCCTTAAACACACAATAATCAGGCCAAAAAATTACAACACATGATAAGTAATTGGTTAATTGAGACATAGATAAAAGATTATAATCTAAAAATGGAACAATTAACACAGAGTCTAAATTTAATTCATCTGTGAGTCGTAAAGATCCTTCCCCAATAACTGAGGTTGTGGTTCCATTTGCAGTGGAAATGTGTTTTTGTAAAGATTGTTTCAATTGAGAAACTTATCGAGAATCAAAAGTCATATGATCAGTTGCCCCATAATCAATTATCCAAGTACTATTAATAACAGGTGTAAGAGTTTTAAGGGCGTTACCTGGATTGACAGAGGTTGCGATTTGCACTGAAGATGCTTTTCGAAGATCTGTAGTGGATGTGGATTCAACTACTGCAGTTTTTGATCCATGCTTGGTGTTCTTCTTTCGAGTATTCCACCAGTCAGGATATCCAATGATTTCAAAACATTGTTCTTTCATATGACCCTTCTTTCTACAATGAGTGCAATGGAGTGATGACTTGTCAACAAGCTTTCTTTGAGGCTGCTGTCATGCTATCATAGCAGACGTTTCTGAATTGACCTTCTTGTTTAGTTTGCTTTGCCGTACATCTTCTCTTCGGATCAGAGAATAACATTCTTCTAAGTCTGGGATAATATCTTTTCGTAGAATTTCTCCATGAACTTGATCAAATTCTTCATCTAGCCCAGTAAGAAAAATGTTTACTCTCAATCTTTCAACAGACCTTTTGTATATTACAACATCTTCTGGATCCTTCATGACCACTTTATCTCGGTGATCAAGTTCTCGAAATATTTCGATCAATTCTCCGTAGAATTTAGAGAGTGGTTGTCCATTTTGCTTGGTAGAGAATGCCTTCTGGTTTAGAGTGAAAACTTGTAATTCATCGCTTCCATCATAGAAGGCTTTTGATAATGCATCCCAGATTTCGTAGGCTGTAGGAATTCGTAAATATCGCTTCATGATCTCCGGAGACATGGATATGAGTAACCATCTTTTTACTTTTTGGTTCTCACTATACCATTTCTCATATTCCTTTGAAGATTCCTCAGATGACTTTGTGCTGCTACGAATATATGAGAGTTTTTCTCTTTCTGCAAGATGCATCTCCATTATTTGCGACCAAACATCGTAGTTTGTCTCAGTAAGGATAATTCCAGCATTAAATACTCCATCAGATTGAATGACAACAGGAGCATATTCAGTTGGAGTTTTCTCCATTTTTTTTTGTTTTTTTTCTCCTTTTTTTTTGGTTTTTTTTTTTTTGCGTCTTGACTGAATGAAGGAAAAAAATAACCTTTCAAATCACAAAACGACAGGTCATTTGGCCTCTACTTAAAGAAACAACATGTCGGTTAAAGCTTGCTGCACTTCTGGAGACTAAACGTCACGTCGTTTTGTCTCTAATTTACAGACGACATGTCGGTTTTAATGGAATAAACAGACGACAAGTCGTTTTAGTACTACTGCACTCCGGTGATAAAACGACATGTCGGTTGGAGTCTTCTTCAACCTCTGGAGCGCGTGAGAGCGCGTGAATGATGACAGAGGCGCGTGGTTGGCTGACCGTGGCTTCGGGGGCGCGTGTGAGCGCGTGTAGCTGTGTTTAACTGCTAAATTTTAACAGTTTCTTCACTGGAAACGGAAAAAGTTGGTGGTATTCTTGGTTTTTCAGGAACACACTCCCGGAAAATTGATGGGATTGTTGATAAATTTGTAAACTCAAGTTTTTTACGTATGGGTGGCTTGTTTCTTGATCGGCATGGATATATGTAATTGTAGGAATGGGTTTAAGGAAGAAAAATGGTGGGAAAAATGGTTGTGGGAGGAATTTGGTTTCCTCTGTTTTTGTTACAAGACGTGAAAAATAAACTTGAAGAAACTTGAGCGTATTCATGGCTCTGATACCATGAAGAAACGTATTTTCATTTCTTGAATAAAACATTATACACTGAGAGTTATTTATAGATGCAGAGGCTACATTTTTTCAAAGATTACATATGTGAATACGGAAGGAAATGTGTCAATCCGTTCGGCGCGGATCTTGTCTTTGACAAGTGCAGATTATCCCTTTGACAAGTGCGGATTCTGTCTTTGAAAGCTTCATTCAATGCCGTTTTATTTGATTCTCAACATTTAGCGTGTTTGCTATGTGTTTGTTCCTGATTATTTATGTAGCATGTTTGATAGGAAACAATTAGATGTATCTTTTGCGCGATATGATAGTCAAAGAAAAGGGTAAAAATGTTGTGATCCTACAAGTGGAAGATGTTACACTTCACGAGATGTGGTGTTTAATGAAGCATCTTCCTGGTAGTCTTAAAAAATGCAGGTATTGCCAGAATCGAGAGAAGTTGAAGCTAAGATACAACAAAGGTAGGGGAAATATACTGTCCAAATCCAATCAAGTCCTAATGAAGTTAGTTATGATGATGATATTGATAATCAAGTGTTAGCTCAGAATCCTTGACAAACTAGTGTGTATAAATGACCAGATGCAAAAGCATCAATTTTACAATCATAGCTTAGAAGGTTGACAAGGATACGTGAGCAAAATCCCAATGCTAATACAGCCATAACAGAAGAAGCAATTGCAGCCAGTGGCGGACCTACGCGTGGGCTACAGCCCGGTCTAATCCAGACAAAATCGTTTATACCCCTTAATGTTTCATCAATTTGTAAAATAATAGAGTTTTAATTTTATTTTCATATATGTCCCTAAGTCAATCATCCTTATATTTTCATCAATTTAGTATAATAGTAGAGTTTTTATTTAATATTCAAATATGTCCCTAACCCAATTACTCTTATGTTTTCATCAATTTTATATAACAATAGAGTTTTTATTTTGTTTACAAATATGTCCCTTATTCACTTATATTATTTTCAATTGAAATTAGTGACTTTATTCTATAAAATGATTAAATCATATATTTATTGAATAGATTGAAAACATTAGGGAGCTAAAATTTTATTACTGCTTTAATTTATTTTAAAAAACTTCTAATTGAAAAAAAATATCAATGTAATATAACATCGTCGCTAGTAGTAAAAGTACTTACAGAAACAACATGTAGTAACAATTATCAATATTTTTTTAAATTTTTTATGTGAATTTTTTGATTTTATTTATTAGTTATATTAACTAAGAGGACAAGTTAGAAAATAAAATTTGAGTATTTTAAGGAGGTTTTGATAGAATAATCATCAATATCTAGTTCTTTAAAGAGAGATAAAGCCAATGCAAGAAACAACTACACCCAAATACATTTTTACTTAATTGAGTTTAGCTTATTATTGAAACTTTTGACTAATAATACCTTTACAATTTGAAAGGATGAATAAATTTTATGTTTAATTTATTAAGTTTGGTAATTTAGTACTTCACTTCAAATATAAAAGTTTTACTTGTAATTTTTAATTGATTGTAATTACATGTATTGATCGATTTTAATTTAAAATTCTTAATTGAATTTTTAATCCTTATATAATTATATATTATTTTAGGCTGCAATGTCATATTCTATCATTGAAAAGTAGTGTTTTCATATTCGAGTTGTCTTTTGTTTTTTACTTTTTTTTAATTATTTTTGTTTATAGTCCATATTTAGAGAGATAAGATTTTTGGTATTCTTCCTTATTTAATATACTTATTTTTATATATAATTTTTTATGTAAAATAAAATTTTTAATTTAGCCCGGGGTAATATTAAGTTCTGGATCCGCCCCTGATTGCAGCAGAACCTGATACATTTGAAGAAGCATCAAAAGAATTCTAAGTGGATTATAGGCGCCAAGGAACTCGATTATTACATTCGCCCATATAATCATGTTAAGAGAACCTTTGATATGATGATTTGAAAAGAATCAATAGTTTGGACAAAACTATGGCCATGCAGGAGAGTTTCTACCACTTAGTAGGGATTGCAAAGTTCTATAAACTTATTCGGTATGCAATATGCATAAGTTGTATAAGCATTAACTTAAATAGTTGTCCATATTGGTGAGTGCTCTCTATATCTACATGTATGTGCTGATTCTGGTGTTGGGAATTTCCAGCATTCGTTCTAGTTGTACTTAAATTGTTATTATTTAACAAGATTCTGCTGTGTTCTTTAGGTTATTCTTGACAAAAAAATAAATAAATAAACTATTCCTTAGTATGGTTGACTGATAATAAACTACTCCTCTTGCTTAGTATGGTTGACTGATAATAAACTACTCCTCTTGCTTCTGTATTATCTGATTGCTTTGTCGGTCCTTTCCGAACCTCTTCAAACTTAATGCACCTCATGTTGAGTACTGCCCACTTTCTTGGGCAACACTAATGTTTTCATTGGTGTTTGCTGAATCTATTTAATCAAACTGTTCCCCAATCACAGACTTACCCCTTCTCACTTTTGTCAACCTTGCTAACTCAAGGTCTGGCTCCTTGCTGGTTAAAACAGAAAGGTGTTTGATATAGATATCAAAGTGTTCGACAAAATGTCTCAATGAAGAATACTTGGCGGGAAATCTTGTATTTGAATTCTGAAGCAAGAAAGACATCCACAAGGCATGGAGATGAAAGTTCTTGAGGTTTGTAGAATCAGGGAAGATCAGTGAACAAGATTGAGAGCCAAGTATCAAGGGTCGAGTTTGACCATAGAATAAAACATGAGTACATAGCAAACTTGAGCATCTATGTATAAATATGACATATTACTATCAATAGAATCATGCTGGTTTACACAACAATTCTCTGATTTATTCATATTATTCTCTTTGCATTATATTCTGAATCATTGGATATTGTTCACTAGCTTTAGTTTTCAATAAATTTATCTTTGTACTAGAACTTGAACTTCTAGTAGTACTTTTTGTTTGCTTTGACTTCTTTGGAATGCCTCCTAAACCAGAGAAATCACTGTCGTCGTATAAATTCATGTTGGCTTTCCTCATTATTACACCTTTTGGAGACTCATTAGTGGTTTTTGATAAACCTTGTTCAACGTTTAAGGCATTACGGTCGGTAATTGGCGCATATGTTAAGGCCTATTTGAATATTAAATCCTTCAAGCTCTTACATTCTTTTCATGCTACTTCTCTCCTGCAATTATCCTCTGGATTTTGCTCCAAAATCTTTGAATCTAAATGAGTTGAACCTGTCGTATCCTTAGGGATGTTTACAAGCTCTTTCTTTTTTTCATGCTCATTGATAGAGCTTAAGATTCCTTCACCGTTAATATGCATGGCAATATTATCTCTTCTCACATATTCCTGCCTACATCTCCAAATTCAAAGACGCCCTAATAAAGACATTGTCCTTTCCATGCATATCACTATCTGTTTATTCAAGTGTACCAACTTTTTGTACCTGGGATTTTCTAAATTTCATTCTCTTGGCTAAACTTTGTGGCCTATTTCCGTTTGAGACAGAAATAGATTTCTCCCAGAAAAATCCTCATGATGTTACATTCTGGAATTGGCTTGGGATGACTCTCTAGTCTTGAGAGCCAACGCTCTATAAGATCTTTTTGCTCATCAATTCTCTGCACCCTTAATTTTATCCCTTCAAGTGAGCACACAACATTAAGTTTTAACAAACTCATTAATTCAGGAAAGCACCAATCAACTAAAACCAAAAAAATTAATACATGAATAAGTAGATAAGACTAAAACTAACTATAAAATTCCAATCTCCAAATGATCAAGTGAACCCTGACGGCCTGAACCATACTGTTCACAAATGGATGCATGGCCATCCAAGTAACAAGCTAACAGCTGCCAATGTCTTAGTTCTACAAATACCATCATATCCACTATCAAGCTGATCAACACCTTCTGTTACCCACTAAACGATTGCAGCATCTTCTCTTCAAAACAATCAGAATCATCCACCACTTGTGTTTTAAAATCTTGTCCTCCAACTATCTCAAACATTTAGTTTATGGATCTTGAGATTTTTTTTTTTTTAAGCTAGTGCAATATGAAATCAAATTTTAGCACTTAAAACAAAATATCCTCTTCTATATTCCATGCTTGATAGTGCTAGTGGGTCTAGGTCGGTAAAGCGGGGAGTCAATGTCGCTTAATCTCTCTTCTAACTTATTCAGATGATGCCACTTTGGTTCAAAGTCCATTTCAGGCTCTGCCTGGATTTCAACATCAGGAACATCATCTATCTCTGTTATCTCATGCAGCGGCTGCATGCCAAGCCTGTAAGAAAATGTGGTTGCGCTTGAGCTTGATGCTTCTCCTGGAATCACTGGCTGCTTGCCATGCCTGTGAGAAGATGTGGTTGCACTTGGGCTTGATGCTTCTCCTGGAATCACTGGCTGCTTGCCATGCCTGCGAGAGGATGAGGTTGCGCTTGCGCTCCAGCTTGGTGCTTCTCCTGGAACCATAGACATCATCAACGATCCATTTTTAAAATCTTCTTCTTCTTTTAGTCCATCCACACAAATTTTCTTATTCCAGCACATCATCATCATCAATTCATAGCATTTCTTTACTTGCTTCTGAAACAGCAGAACACAGTCACACACATTGCAACAAAAGAATGTATTAATCAATAACCAATTCACTCATATATTCAAATGTTATACTTACAGCGTTGACATGTCCTGTCTTTAACAGACTCAGCCAGCACCTCTCGCAAGCCGACATGTTGACATTCCCATCTTGAAAGAGAAGTTCGCAAACTGCAATAACAACTGCGGCTGCTATCACTGAAGGCTTGTACTTTGTAAAGCCAGTATCTGTCGTCAAAATTGATGCATATACAATTGTTATTCATCAAACATATACACTATCGTTTAGTTTTATCATGTGCTACAAGTGACTTCTGACAATCTTGCGAGTCAACTATGATCTCATGAACAGCTCTACGATTGATGCCTTTCACTGAGCTCTTTTGAAGAAAATGCGGCACAAAACACAGTCATTGCATCTCCCACTCGCCATTCAAGTGCCGTGAGAATCTCATGCTCCATGTTCAGTACATGTTTTTGATACTCCCAATTCAGATTGTTATTTTCCTGTTATTTAACCATTGTTATTTTCCTGTTATTTAACCCGTGAATAGTAGTTATACAGCCGAATCCTCAACATTTTGAAAAAAATCTTAAAAATTTTATGCACATTAAATTTCTTCAAAAAAATTGATTTTACCAGAAACTTTGGTAACGAGAAATGTTTGTCTCTCCTCCTCCAAGCAATGGTTAGGCAACAATCGGCGGCAAGAACTATATCATCTCGGACACGTCCTAGAACATTCTGATGATTAAAAAAGTTGATAAAGTTAACAAATTGATAAACAAAGATCTGTGAAAACTCTTTATAGCAACAACAACAACAACAATAATAAAATTTAACAGAATTAATACCGGAAGTTCATTCCTTGAAATGAACATATCGAAATAAGTCATTGCAAGATAAGGTATCATTGCATCGCGTTTCTAAGATTTTGAATTCTGCGGGCAAACCAACACACATATGAACACAATCAGTAAGCTTCATAAATTTATCATACGACTTAATCATATTCATATGGTAGAGAATGGATCAAAACAGGGGAAAAAGTTGAGTTCTTTCATCTCCTTTCTTTTTCCTTCATAATTTTCCTTAGAACCAAAAAAAATAAAAATAAAAATCCCATTTTCCTTATTCCTAACTTTTTCTTTAATTTCCCGACAACCAAACAGAACCCACGAGAGAACACTTCTCAAGAAAAACAGTTCTTTCTCAGCAAGCAGCGTGACACTACATATCTCATTTTCTTTATTTCCCTTTCATTTTGTTGGGAAACAAACAGAAAAAGAAAGAGCAAGAAGGACAAACAAAAAGCACAAACCAAAACATGTATAAACACAATAAAAAAGATTCATAAATTTATCGTTCGACATAATCAAATTATTCACAGGGTAAAGAAGACACCAAGACAGGGGAAACAGTTCAGTTCTTTCATCACACAAACTACCCATTTGCCCCTATTCCCAACTTTTTCTTTGCTTTTCCACCAACCAAATAGAACCTAGAAGAATGTTTTCACTTCTCAAGAAAGAAATTCTTTCTCAGCTAGCAAGGTGCACTACCATCTATCATTTTCTTGGGAAACAAACAGAAAAGAAAGAGAAGGATTTCAAAAAGACTTACACGGAGAATCACTGTCACAGCAATTTGCCTGAGAGTGGCTATTCTACTTGTTTCAAAGCCTGCAGCCGCCACGTAGTCCGTTTGGGCTGTGAAATACCTCAAAAATCTTGTTGTTCCTCACTGACAAATAGACTTAATCCGGCCCGGATCAATTTAAGGCTATAAGAGTCACCTTGATAATTTATGATAAAATTTATTTAAATTTGATCAATTATATAATTATTAATTTAAATATATTATTCAATTAAGATGTTACGGTTTATTTTGCTAAATTATTTTAAACCGATTACTCTATTAAATGAAAAAAATAAAAAACCCTCCGTCGCCAGTGAAATTCTTGGCCAACAACAGGCACCAGCGATGCAAAAATCGTTCACACAACCTATCCAATGGCGCACTTATGTGAAAAGATCATCAACGACGGCCAAATCGCTGCCCTGAACTTCAGAAGCTCCGTGACGAAACGACAGCAAGTCACAGTGCGCTGCCAGCCTGCCGCTATCCTCATGAAGAGCATCATGCACTCTACCTTCTAAAGGTAGCGGTGTACTAGGAACAGTCACCATTAAACGATGGCGTTATGGTGAAGTTGCGGTTCTGGGCTGTGATTTCGTCGTCTCGTGGATCCCTTGATGGATAGCTCACGAGAAATAGATTCCAACAATGCTGGCAGCATTAACGTCGGGCAATTTTTACTTTTTCTAGCATGTTTGGCCGGCGACGGCTGCCAATAGAAAAATCACTCAGTTTGTATGAACGCATGTTCTCACCTGGCTTTCCTCATTGTTACTCCTTCGGAAGACTCACTGGTGGTTCATTGATGGACCATGATCAACATATAAGGCGCGCAATCTCTGATTTCAAAATTTTCAATTCCCGCCAGTTTTTTGACAAACAGTTTGATATTTTTATGAAAGGGTAATTTTTAGAGATCTTCCTTGAGATTTGGCTTATTGACATTTAGATAGAAAACATGATCATAATTATAGAGATCTCCCCTACAGGCTACAGCTGGTACTTATGTAGTGTTTACTTTCTGGAGTGGGAGTGTGGAGTGTGGATTCCTCCCACTCCAGTGTTTACTTACCTTAAAAAAGGGGGGAGTGGGAATCCGTGGGTCCCACCCAATTTTAGAGTGGGGAGTGGGATTCCCACTCCCATGGGGGAGGTGGGAGTGGGAATCCACTCCCCCCTCTTCCCATTTTATCCCCATAATTAAATAAATAAATAATGTCATATTTAATAAAATAAATAATATCATATTTATTAAAAATAATAATTATATCATATTTATTTTATTAAATTTAATAAAATAAGAATAAATAAATATTATACTTAAATTAATAATATTAAACATTAATTTTAATAAATATTAATTAATTAATTATTTAATAATAATAAATATTTTATTCTAAAAAAATATTAATTTTGTACTATATTATCAATAATAATATTTCATTTGTGTTGTTATTATTAATAATTTTTATTCACATAATTTAAATTAAAATTAATAAAAAATTATGATTTATATAATTAAGAATATTAGTAATTATTATTAATTTAGAAATATAATAAAATATTTATTTTATTTTCCAAATATTTTTATTAATTTTTTAATTATAAATTATAATTCTATACATAAGGATAAAATTGTAATTTAAAACAATTTACTCCCAATCCAAGACAAAGTAAACAAATAATTAGGATTCTGATTGACAATCCATACTTTCATTTAGTCTAAGTAAACACCCTACTCTCACTCCCACTCCACACTCCTAATCCAAGGATTCCCACTCTTCAGGATTCTCACTCCAATCCAAAAAGTAAACGCAGCATTAGTCTCCTCGAGTATTAGTTGACTGGTGTCTGGTGATAAGTTGAAACTACCCTTCGCTCTAAAAAAAGAATGAAACACTCTTGGTGCCAAATATCAAATTAGTCATTACACTTTAACCCCTTGGGAAATAAAAATTTGACATCAGATATTCATCAATTGAAAAAAAAATACTATTGGGAAATTAGGGTCATCCAAACAATTTAGTAAAATAAATTTTAAAATTTTAACATAATACAACAATTTAAAATCAAATTTGGTATTTCTAATACACAACAACCTATTCTTAATATTTTTTTAGTTCCGTTGATCTTTTGTTTTTTTTAAATGGTAGTTCCGTTGATCTTTAAAGTACTTCTCGTTACACAATATTTTTCAACCATTTCCTTTGGCGTGAGAACTTATTCTCCACTAGTAACTTCAACCTTTGCCATTTTCTCTTCTACTTCTTTGTAAACTACAACTACTTATTTTTCATTTTTTGTCAGTATATTTTACCTTCTTCCTTTCCAATTATTCTTGCCACTAACTGAATATGTTGAAGATGAAATGGAAAGTAGAAAAAAGAAAAAAAAATCTAGAGCAAGAAGAGCCAGGTGACCTCAATCTTTTTCAATTGGGCTTGTAAAATTCTTTCTTACTATTTTCGCATGCAGCAACGGTCGAGAGTTTTTTTTCTTGATCAATGTTTTCAATACAATTGATTCAATTCAAATATGATCAATTTGAAAAGTATTAAAAAATTATATTTTTACTCATTCATGGTTAAATTATTTAGTCAATAAAGGTGACTTGTGCACATTAATCCCAACATACATGTTAAAAGAAAGACAATTAGAGAAAGACTTACTTGTTCTCTACTTTTGTTTTTTCACAAAGACTCTTTTCCTTTTCGACCTCCATAGGAGCATCATTTGAAAAACATAATATGAGACCACAAGTTATTCGCTTAGGAACTTTTGTATATTCAATGCAAATTGAATCATTTCAATGTGCTTAACAAAAGATTTTGACAAAAACCCGCACCAACTTCCATTTGAAGCACTGTCTTAGTCACTCAAAAATGGAAATGATGTCATTTTACATCTTAAAAACAAAATTAATTAAGTTTTTAGAAGACTTAGGATTTCATAGTCACTTCAATTTTCATAAAGGAGAGCATGTGTAGCTTTCAATCAACGTTACAGAGCCATTTTCATGGTAAAATTGTAAATAAAAGCATAGGACAGTTTCGATAAAACAAATAACTTACATTTTTTACACAAACATCATCCAAAATTTCTTCATTGTATTTGTCGCTAATGCTTTTCTTATCAAGTGAAAAAAAAAAAAATCTCCATATTAAGGAGCACAAGTAATATCCTTTTTAGCTTCTCCAAAACATCACAAACAAACAAATACCATATTTTCCAACATTATTAATACATACAACTTCACTAATTTTTAACATGCATTGGTATATTTAGTTCAACCACATGTTAAAGAAGTCAATTCTTCCAAACAACATCCATATTCTTCATGATAGTGCTAACCCTTTTGTTTTTTGTTTTTGTTTTTGTTTTTTTTTTCTTGACAAAGAACTCTCATAAACATCAGTAATTTCTAACATCATATGTTTTGAGTAGCACAAAACTTGACAAATCAGAAAGTAACAACAGCATAAATCTTCTTCAATACATCAACAAATGGATTTCATTTTTTAATGAACACTGCCAATAGTTTCTCCAACACTTCAACAAATCCATTTTCAGTTTCAAACAATAATAAAAATGCCCAATCTATGATCAAATTAAATAAAAATCCAGTTTTATTTAAAATATATTAATATTAAAAAAATTAAGTCCAATTTTTTTTTCAAAGACTAACCCTCTCTTAATTCAATTCAATGATAGTCACGTTTGATGCTCAAAGCCAATGATTTTCACCAGACATCACCCTTAAGCCACCCCCGAAACTTTTCTCGTTAATAAATGTAAGCTAAAAATTGCGGGATCTGGTGATTAAAATATGATTTTTTTTTTCATCTTCAAAGCATTTAGAGATGGAGGAGTATGTGTGCTTCAATGATTGAAACAGAAAATGGTTTTGTGATGAGCTAGCTTGATGAAAGAGAATAAGCATTCTAACATCCACTGGTAACTAATTTTCATCAGGATTTTTTAATGTTTTAGTGGGTATATCTTCAAAGCAGTTTTTTGCTTATTTTAATTTTAAATATGCTTATATTAATTTACCTTCTGATATTGATTATTTACGAAACTGAGCACGGTTAGTGGAGGAGGTTTCTGTAATTAGGGTCAATACGCCAAACCTTAAGGGAGAAGTAGAACCCTAAAAATTACCCTTTTATGAAACGCTTATGTTTTAACTCCCAAACACGTATCACAGGGTAACCATAAACGTGATTCGGAAACAGTAATCCAATTCTTGCACAAAATCCCATCTGCTAAGCTAAATCATCTAGATTGATTGATTCATTCAATTATATCACTGATTAAATTCCGCTCATAATCCTAGAGAGTGATTCATTCCTTCAGACACTCCTTTCAGTTATTCATAATTTATAACTGGGGTAGTTTCTCTATTATTCTCTTCCGAAAATATCAATTCATGAATGTCAATGGAAACTGAAGCTTTTAACACAGTAAATGATTCTTGGAGAAAGGAACCTGAAACAGAAAATGATTGCCGAAACAAAAGGGACGGTTTGAGATGTCACTGTAACCAACTTCTGAAATTTTTGGCTGACTTAAGCTTCACGACAAGTTCCTTAGCTTCGACCTCAGCATATTTTAGGCTGATCTGGAGATAGCAGTCGTGAATATCTCTTTGCTCTGTCTCTAGTGGTGATTTTATGTATTCAAACTTTTCTCTTGTACATGCTACCAAACCTGATGTAGTTGCCTATGATATGTCATTTGCTTCATGTTTGTACATTGCACGTGTAATTTTAGTACTCATATAAACATTATTTTAATTCTGAACTTTAAATTAAAATCTGACACTGACAGTTATTAACAATGGGTCTCTTGTGCTATATACATGCTATTGGCTTCCATAGTTTTGGCTAGCTCAGCTTCCTGAAACTGAATCTTTGAGAGAGGATCAACTTTAGCAGTGAGATGAGTTTCTTTTTAAATTTCATATACATCATCATCCTGTATGGGAACAAAGGGAAAAAGAGAACTGAGCAACACAAGCATTAAAATGCCACCTCTTTGATGTTGAATGTTGGACTGTGTCCGATTCTGTCTATCGGCATTTTCCAAGTGCAATTTTCTTCAAGGGCTTGAGCTCTCAATAGACATTCATATTTCTCCTGTCATACTCACTGTAGTTTCTCCAAGAATCCCAGAACGAGGGGGAGGGGACCCTTCTGTTAAAACCTTAATATTAGTTGCATTGCAGCATCCAAGCAATGTGTGTGAGTGACTAACTACTTTTATATACCTAACCTATATGCATTAATTCACCATGGAAACAACTCATCATCTTGCCAAACCCATATAGATTCTGAGATAGACTCAGTCCAATGAGAAGCCACGTTAGGCAAAGAGTATTCCGGACTTAGCTATGGTTTTCCCAGCTTCCTCTGAGACAACGACACTAACAACTTGTCCTGTCCCTTTGGTACCTAGCTGCAGTTATGTATATATTTATTCAAAACACATTCACATATATTTTATGCTGCCTCAACATGTTTTTCTCCTCAGTTATTTTCACAATAATAAATTAATATTATTGCTATTATCAGTAATTAACCCCAGAAATGACATAATTTTGTATAGCTAGTCATTGTTATGATGCAGGTGTTTTATTTTAACACAAGCAATAGATCAAGTACTGAATCCAAATATCACTTGGTAGTCGTTCAAGTATTTTCGAACATTTTGATCATCCACAATATCGAGTTGTCTAATTGTGTTTGGCTATAAACATTGAGTAATGAGTTTTCACTCAAGCATAGAACTATAATAAGTCAGTTAATTAATAGACTCTTGAGAGCATCAACTTTGATCACTACTAGCTGAAGGATGCATATATTTATTAAAACAGCTTTGTATTTATCTACACTAGTAAAGACAAATAGAATGTCTGCATTAATTCGCTTTACTAATAAAACTGTTCCCAACCAAAGACTTGCCCTTCTTACTTTTGTCGATGGCTTCTTGTTAGTTAAAACAGAAGTGTGAGGTAAGTACAAAACTGATCGACAAAATGCTCATTTTTGAATTCTGAAGCAAGAAAGACATCAACAAGGCATGGGAATGAAAGCTCTTGAAGTTTCTAGAATCAAGGAATATCAAGGGTCGATATTGACTGTTGAATAAAAATTTAGTACATAACAAACATTAGAATCTTTGTTTCTACCTACAACAATTCTTAGACCTTACATTAAAATTTACCCGCCGTAAATTTGGTACATGATCTCTGTATGAATATGACACATTGCTATCAATAAATCATCAATCACTTGATTTTCAAAATCTTGTTTCTCCAAACTAAATCTCAATCAATGGACAGATATCATCCAATGGGACAGTCTCCAGTACCTATGATTGTATATGCTGAGACTGATAGTAAACGACTATTAAGCTCCATAGTATCATCCATAGTATCCAGTGCCTATGGTTGTATATGCTGGTACTGTAACTTGTATATCACTAGGCAAGCGAACTTTTGTAATGTTCAGATTGGTGAATTTTATGTAATTTTTACTTTTTAAATGAAATAGATTCTTTTAAACTATCTTGAACATTCAGTTTTCAGATCTTGCAAAAGGGATTATCTTTATTCAATACCCGCTCCAGTTTTCATGACATAGGGAGCCAATATGTTAGATTGTTTCACTTTTATGATTACAAGTGCAAATGAAGAGCTTATTCATTCCATTATTCAGAGAGCAATTTAAGGAGTCGAGAGAGAATTCAAGAGCTTGCATTTATAAGCTCTTATTACAGTGATTGAGAGAGTTTGGGTGTATTGGGGTTTTTTGGAAAGTGAGCTAAAATACTACAATACTTGTAACTCCTTTTCACTAGTAAAATATTTCCTTCTGTCTTCGCCCGTGGATGTAGGCTAAAAGCCGAACCACGTAATTTCTGGTGTCCTCTATTGTGCTTGTTCTTTATTTTTCTTCCAATTTCATTTTAGCTGCAGTCCTGCTTTACCCACCAATTTCCTAACAGTGGTATCAGAGGTATTGGTTGTATTTTTTGGAGTTAGGAACTGTTCACGTAAGGGGTACTATTCACGTATACGACACTATACACGTATACGGTACTATTCACGTATACGGTACTATTCACGTGAAACGGTGGAAGCGATCCAAGAATTTGGCGGTGCAAAGCAGGGAATAGTGGTGTGAGTAAAACAACTGTGTGGTTTTGTACATGTCTAGAAAAGTTATGTCACAAAGGCGATAAGAGCTTAAGGAGTCTGGGTTTTAAGTGGGACCATTGTGACCCCTCCAGTCTTTCCTGGGAACTTTTTTGGTGTGCATTCTCACACATACTCACAACTATTCAAGGTGGTATACTAGCTTGTGTGCAGTATTTATCAATAAAATGGCGGCAAAGTATGAAATTGAGAAGTTTAACGGAAATAATTTTTCGTTGTGGAAAATGAAGATGAAAGTTGTATTGAGGAAAAATAATTGCTTGGCAGCAATTGGAGAAAGGCCCATGGAGATAACTGATGACAAGTGGAACGAGATAGATGGCAATGCCATTTCTGATCTACACTTGGCACTTGCAGACGGAGTATTATTCAATGTGGCAGAGAAAAATACAGCGAAGGAAATTTGGGATACTCTTACAAAATTTTACGAGGCCAAGTCACTACACAACAAAATCTTCTTGAAGAGAAAACTCTATATTCTTCGAATGGCGGAATCTACAATGGTGACCGACCACATCAACACCTTGAAGACTCTATTTTCACAACTCACAATGTTGGGTCATAATATAGAGGAAAATGAACGTGCAGAGCTTCTACTTCAAAGTCTACCAGATTCATATGATCAACTCATCATCAACCTGACGAACAATAATCCAGCGGACAGTCTAGTTTTCGACGATGTTACAGCCTCCGTATTAAATGAGGAGAGCAGGCGAAAAAATAAGGAAAACAGACAAGCAAGTTCGCAGCAAGCGGAGGTGCTATCGGTGACGAGAGGGAGATCAACGGAATGTGGCCCCAGTGGGAGTCAAAATCATGGTAGATCAAAATCCAGAAGTAAGAAGAATGTTAAATGCTACAACTGTGGCAAGAAAGGGCACGTCAAGAAAGAGTGTTGGAGTAATCAGAAGAAAAGAGAGGGCAAAGAACCTGAGTCATCAAATGCTCAGGGGTGTGTAGCAAGTACCTCGGATGATGGCGAAATTCTTTGCAGCGAGGCAACAACTGTTTCAGAAGGAAGAAAATGACTTTCTGATGTCTGGTTTATAGACTCAGGAGCTACCTGGCATATGACCTCTAGGAGAGAATGGTTCCACACATATGAACCTATCTCAGGAGGATCTGTATATATGGGAGATGATCATGCCTTGGAGATCGCTGGTATTGGTACTATCAAAATAAAAATGTTTGATGGTACAATTCGCACAATTGGGGAAGTACGACATGTCAACGGCCTGAAGAAAAATCTATTGTCTTTGGGACAAATGGATAGTCATGGGTACAAAACTCATGTGGAGAATGGAATAATGAAGATCGTTAAAGGCGCGCTTGTATTGATGAAGGCAGAAAAGATCAGTGCTAATTTATTCATGCTTAAAGGAGAAACACTACAGAAGGCTGATGCGTGTGTCGCGTCAAATGGAGAAGAATCAACGATGATGTGGCATCTCAAACTTGGCCACATGTCAGAACAAGGCTTGAAGATTCTCTCTGAGCGAAAATTGCTTCTGGGGCTCAAATCGGTAAGTTTACCATTTTGCGAGCATTGTGTTACAAGTAAGCAGCATAGATTAAAATTCAGTAGATCTATTGCTAGAAGTAAGTGCATTCTAGACTTGATTCATTCTGATGTTTGGGAATCATCGAATATATCTATGGGAGGTGCAAAGTACATGGTGACTTTCATTGATGATTATTCCAGAAGATGTTGGGTGTATCCAATTAAAAAAAAGTCAGATGTATTTCCAGTGTTTAAAGAATACAAAGCGCGGGTGGAACTTGAATCTGGTAAAAGGATCAAGTGCTTGAGGACAGATAATGGTGGAGAGTATACAGAGGGCGAGTTTCTTACTTTCTGTAAGCAAGAAGGTATTCAGAGGCAGTTCACGGTGGCATACACTCCTCAACAAAATGGAGCGGATGAACAGAACTCTTACAGAAAGAATAAGAGCTATGTTGAGGACTGCTGGTCTACTCAATTCATTCTGGGCAGAAGTAGCCAAAACTGCCTGTTATATAGTAAATCGATCGCCATCTACAGCTATTGGACTGAAGACAGCGATGGAGATGTGGACTGGAAAGCCAGCTGATTACTCCTACCTACATGCATTTGGATGTCCTGTGTACGGATATACAATGCCCAAGAAAGAACAAAGCTGGATCTAAAATCTAGAAGATGTATCTTCTTGGGGTATGCTGATGAGTAAAGGGGTATCGTCTGTGGGACCCCACTGCCCACAAGATCGTCATCAGCAGAGATGTTATCTTTGTAGAAGATCAACTGCCCACAAGATCGTCATCAGCAGAGATGTTATCTTTGTAGAAGATCAACTGCAAAGAAAAGATGGAGATGATAATCGGGGTACCTTGTAACAAAAGAAAAGTTAGAGAAGCTTAGGTATATGTCAAAAATAATCCGGAAGATTGATTCTTCAAGCACACAGCACGAGGAACAAGAATCCGGGCCGCAGTCCGAGGCTCCAGAAGTTCGTCGGTCAACTCGTGAGAGACGACCGCCGGCGTGGCACTCGGAGTATGTCACAGAGATCAACGTTGCATACTATCTTCTAACAGAGGATGGAGAGCCATCAATTTTCCATGAAGCTTTAGAAAGCTCAGATGTTGCTTTGTGGATGACAGTAATGCAGGAAGAAATAGAAGCTCTACACAAGAACAAGACATGGGAACTTGTACCACTACCACGTGGAAGAAAAGCCATTGGAAACGAATGGGTCTACAAGATCAAGCGTGATGGCAATGACCAAGTGGAGCGGTATCGTGCGAGATTGGTGGTGAAAGGATATGCTCAGAAAGAAGGTATTGACTTCAACGAGATATTTTTGTCGGTGGTTCGACTCACAACAGTCAGAATAGTCTTGGCAATGTGTGCCACATTTGACCTACATCTAGAAATGCATTAGATGTCCGCATTTCTTCATGGAGAACTTGAAGAAGAAATATATATGCTCCAACCAGAAGGTTTTGCAGAAACAGGAAAGGAGAACTTGGTTTGTAGGTTGAACAAATCTCTATACGGTCTCAAACAGGCGCTGAGGTGTTGGTATAAGAGATTTGATTCCTTCATTATGAGCCTTGGATACAACAGACTCAGTTCAGACCATTGTGCATATTACAAGAGGTTTGAAAATAATGATTTCATCATTTTGCTGTTGTATGTGGATGACATATTGGTAGCAGGTCCCAACAAAGATTGAATCAAGGTGAATTGAGAGCATTGGCTAGGGAGTTTGAAATGAAGGACTTGGGACCAGCAAACAAGATTCTAGGGATGCAAATTCACCGAGACAGAAATAACAGGAAGATTTGGCTTTCTTAGAAAAATTACTTGAAGAAAATCTTGCGGCGCTTTAACATGCAAGATTGTAAGTCAATTTCTACCCCACTTCCTGTTAATTTCAAATTATCCTCAAGTATGTGTCCTAGCAATGAAGCAGAGAGGAATGAGATGTCTCGAGTACCGTATACATCAGCAGTGGGAAGTTTGATGTTCGCTATGATATGTACAAGACCGGACATTGCACAAGCAGTGGGAGCAGTCAGTCGATACATGGTGAATCCTGGTGGAGAGCATTGGATAACTGTGAAGAGGATTCTGAGGTACATCAGAGGAACCTCAGATGTTGCATTATGTTATGGAGGATTAGAGTTTACTGTCAGGGGCTATGTGGATTCAGATTTTGCAGGAGATCTTGATAAAAGAAAATCCACTACTGGTTATGTGTTTACACTTGCGGGAGCAAAGTGTTTAAACCGTTGTGGCTTTATCTACAACAGAAGCAGAATACATGGCAGCTACACAAGCTTGCAAGGAAGCTATTTGGATACAAAGGTTATTGGAGGAGCTCGGGCACGGACAAGAGAAAATTCTGTATTTTGTGACAGTCAGAGTGCCTTGCACATTGCAAGGAATCCAGCCTTTCATTCCAGGACAAAGCACATAGGAGTCCAGTATCACTTCGTTCGTGAAGTAGTGGAAGATGGAAGTGTGGATTTGCAGAAAATCCATACCAAAGAGAACCTAGCAGATGTTTTGACCAAGCCGATAAATACTGATAAGTTTGTCTGGAGTAGATCCTCTTGTGGCCTAGCAGAAACGTAGGCAACATGATTATGGCGAAGCAGAAAGGATGGTGTGGAGATTGATTGATTCTCAATCAAATCTCCAAGTGGGAGAATGTCAATCGGCTGCATCTAGAAGCTGCATCTAGAAGCTTTGCATAAACAAATAATGGTGGCACATGGCTTTGAAAATTGAACACGGTTTTCACCCACCAAACTTTGATGAACACGGTTTTGAAGAAGTTTTGATACCCACGACTTTGACTTTCTTGGCCATCATTTTGCTATAAATACAAGTGCAAATGAAGAGCTTATTCATTCCATTATTCAGAGAGCAATTTAGGGAGTCGAGAGAGAATTCAAGAGCTTGCATTTATAAGCTCTTATTACAGTGATTGAGAGAGTTTGGGTGTATTGGGGTTTTTTAGGACGTGAGCTAAAATACTACAATACTTGTAACTCCTTTTCACTAGTAAAATATTTTCTTCTGTCTTCGCCAGTGGATGTAGGCTAAAAGCCAAATGGCGTAATTACAGTGTCCTCTAGTGTCTTGTTTTTATTTTTCTTCCAATTTCATTTTATTGTGATGCTCTTTCTATTTCCTAACACTTTCATCTTCCCCCTGCTTTTCAACTTAATCAATTAGATATATATACAGAGCACAACAACTCAGGGAATATTACTTTATTAAACAATTCTTGTAAAGATCATATATAAAAACAGCTCTTTTAGAGCCATAACTTTATTTGAAGAATGGAAGGCAACGTGATTATATTACAATTGAAAATGAAACAAACTGTTTACATAACATACACTAGCAATCTATGTATTGCTTTCATAAAATCACAAAACAGAGCAGAGAGCAAGAGCAAGATCAGGATCAGAATGTGGACTCCTCTCTAGTGCATTGCCTGTAATTATATTACTCGATTACCCGTTACTATGGCGGTGCTTCTTCTTGGGGTTAGGGTTTGGTCGTCAAAGCCGTTGAAGTTGCATTTTGAATTTCCACGTGTTGTTTTGATGCGCACGTGCGGTGTAAGTAATTGATGTTATTAATTTATTTTTTAAAATCTTTTTTGGCATTTATAAACCCGTTTTGTTTATAATTTGTTTTAAGATTAGAAACAAGAAATTCGCTAGAGAGAATTACAAGCAAAGTGCGTTTCATTTTCTGATGCCCGAAATCGAAATCAAGATAAAATTATATGCTTTTGGGAACACAACCTCTGTAGTGACTGTGCCTCCTTGTTGCTAAGCTGCGCCTGAGAGATCTTAGGTATCAAAATCTTATTGTAAATCTTGTTGCGGTGTGACACGTAAGGCTGACATTGACAACGTGTGCTTTTTGATGATTTTGCTTGATGGGTTTCTGAAGATTTGATCTTTATTTGCTGGCTCTCCCTTAATTTTGTATTTGTACAGAACATACTGTTAAATGTTTCATTCTTTGATTTTGTATTTGTACAGAACATACTGTTAAATGTTTCATTCTTTGATTTTGTATTTGTACAGAAACATACTGTATAAATGTTTCATGTGTGTGTGTATGTGTTGCGATGACAACATTTTTCTTTGGTATGCTTTTTGGGTATGAGTTGTTCCCTGGGATTTTGGGAGTGATTATCAACAGTTTAATAATAAAAGATTGGTTAGGTGTAAGCATACGAGTTATAAACATACTTAAAGATTGTCATGCTTGAAGAAATAATTGGATCTTATAAAGTATCAGTAGAGCTTTTATTGGTAGATGCAAAATTGACTGAAAAGTAGTACATCTTCTTAATGTTGATCTTGTATGTGTTGAACAGTCACCAAGATTCACCGACAAATCTTTTTTTATGTTTGATTATTTCTTTTCTGTTGCAGAATAAACTTGCTATTTTGAAGTTCATATACTTGTTAGTTGAAACCGCAGACTGTGGAATTGTAATTGTGGTAAGATATCTCCTGATATAGAATAAATTTCAAACTCATCTTGAAAGTACAGATCTTGTTCATTTTGTTTTCATTCGGGTCCCCTATTGTTTTGCAATTTAAAGAAAGTTGATTTAATTTCTTGTTTAATTAGTTAATATGTAGTGTGAGCTGGACATCATGTTCCGTTTGGAGAAGCCCATTTTATAGTGCAGGAAAAAGTCATGGATGGGTGTATGGCAGGGACAAGCAAGTCAAACATTCTGACACCCGATAAAACTGATGGAGAAAACATCTTGAAACACTTGTAAGAGCTCCAGGGTTTTGTGAGAGATTCATAACAGCTTAGCCACTTGTTTATGTTGGTTGGATCCTATTGTACTATTACTTTTAAACATCATGAAAATCATGTAGTTTCATTAATTAATGAAATATTTCATTCATAAATGTTTTTATATCATAAATACGAAAATATTCTAGGTGTTAGTAGCACATTATTCACATATCACATTTATAAGAACCACTTGCTTTTTGCCCAACTTGTATTAACATGTTATGTCCCTTTTGCATGGCCTAAGATATTGAGAGAAGCCTGCTCCATAATGGAAGCTCTGTGGCAAATAAACTTACATGCATCCAACAAACTTGAAATTGTTTTGGTTCTTGCCGGATCATGCCTTCCAATCCCAAACATTTTTTCAATTACTTTTTGGACACTTCTCTTTTCTGATTGTTTTCCTCTTGAGAATGCAATCAGTTAGGATAGATGGTGTTTGATCAATAGAATGTAAGGTTCCTTGTTCCTGTAAAGCTTATTTTTGTAAATATGATATTTTCATTTTGAATAATCTTTAGTATAGTGGCCCCTGTCAAAGGTTCTAAAGGCGTACTTGTGTCTGCCTTTAAGGTTTATGTGGACAAGAATATGGAAGAGTTAACTATTTTTCATTATAAACAATTTATAAGGCTTCATGTCATCAAAACAGGACAAAGAAAAAGAAACAATTTAGCTTGGTGTTCTCAAACAATCAAGAGTGCACTGGGCAAAGAAGTTAAGCTCATCAAGAGCTCTCTCTGCATTTGCTAAACAAAGACTCCTTAATTCTTCAAAGATGACAGATAAAAGACAGATTCAATGAGCTACAATCAAATCTAAGAATTTAATATGTAGATAAAATATAAGAGAAGAGTATAGAGAGTGGGGGGCCCGATAAAAAAGAATATAGATAATCCATCTAAGATATTTTGAAAATAAAGCAGGAACATGGTGGAGTCTGGTGCCTGATCCTGCCAAAATCCCATTTTGGGTTAGTTGGGATGCCCAAGGGAACCATACGATTGCCATATCTTCATGTACTTGTATGTCCCTTAACTCGTAAAGAGCATGTTTATAGTGGGAATCTTCTTTTTCTGTGTCATCTTTCCTATTATATAAATATGTAATATCTCTGTTACTTTTTCGGTTAAGCATCTAGAGCTCATGGAACTTAAATTTGCCTTTTCCGAGTGTCCGCCCTCCATTTCTTCACCACTTGCCTTATTGTGTATCTGTTATCAAGTTTGGTTCTGATCTTGATGCTGCAAAAATTCAGATGATCTCTTTTGAAAATTAATAATCCAATTTCTCTACATATTTTTGTGATGACGTACTTATGGATTTTGTGACAAAATTGCGTGAACTTCTCTTTTGTAGTGTGTAAAGGTTTCGGTTTATAGCTCGGAGTAAAATCTTAAGTCAACAGTATTATATATATAAATATCTTTAGAAGCATCTGAAAAACTCTCTTGACCAATTGAGTAGATTTAAGGAATAGCAGTAGCTACTGCAATGGGAGTTTAATATGCAATAGCAATCCAATCCAAGGGCTTCATTAACTTTCTGCTTGCTCCGTGGCTTTTAATTATTTCCAATACCTGTAAGAGTACTGACTAGCTTCATAATTCCAGCAGCCCCTTAAATAAGAAAATATATGCCTTTTGACACACACGCGCGCGCACACATATATATATGATAGAAATTTAGAAGAATGGGAAAATAATGAAAAGGTGAAAAGATGAGAGATGATAGAAGAAAGATGGTTTCTGTGAGAATATGTGAATAGAGAGATTAGATACAATTGTGATCCTTCAAGTACTTAGATGCCTTTTTACTCTTTAATAAAATGGTCAGTAATTGTCTTCTTAATAAATATACTTGTCACCATACTTTTGTTTGAAATGTATTCAGTTAAAAAAGTCATATGTTCTGTGGTATAAAGATCATTATCTATTTAAGATATGATGATACCATATACAAATTGGATGAGGCTGACATCCCCTCTCGTTCGCCTCTCGCTCACTCGGCCCTTATCCCTGCTGCTATTTAATAATTAAATCCCAGCCTTCTGCCTCATCTTCAACTTCCCCACCTTCAAGTGAAAAATTAATTCTCCTTGCTTTTCGACTTCCATTCAAAATCTTATGCTTTGAAAGTGGGTCTTGTTGGTTTGTTCGTTTGTTTGACATTTTTAGTTGTTGCTTAGGTGGGGTTAAAACCCAAGCAGGAAGTGGTAGAAATAACAGCTATACACAGAGTAACAGAGCTTCTAATTCATGTCCGAACTGTATGACGCAAGGGTTGTGTGATTGAGAGCAATCCTTCACCGCACAGCCGGCAATGGCGCTCTGCCTTCTGAAGGCGGTAGCCCATCTGATCTCTTATTTCTTGGAGGCGGCGGTCTCACTTCTTCTTTTTCTTTGTATTATTAGCCTAGCTCTGTAGATTATATATGCATAAGTTTAAATGACTATTTTAGAATTAATCTATTTCAAGCATTTAATTAGGTCTCAAGAGAGAAAAAGAAAAAGAAAAGAAAAAAGCCTTTGTTGTTCTTGTTCATTTTTATTTTTTTTTTGGGGAAAGTCATGATATTGAGGATCAAGAGGGCGCCAACGGTTGTTTCGAATTATCAGAAAGAGGAGATGGAGGAGGCTGCTGCTGCTCATCGTGTAACTGGTGTGAGAATTGCTTGAACAAATGTTGCATTCAAGGAACAAAGCTTCCTCTATATGCATTCAAGAGGGTGAACAAGATTGAAACTGATAATATTATTTTGTGCCTATGTTATAATTTATATTTGTGTTTATGCAATATAGTAGGAATTATTAATTATGTTTTAAATAAATCTAATTTTGTGTATTTTTGTGTGTTTATTATGTAAACTATTAATTTCACGTAGTTTGAGGCTCCAAACAGATAAACGGAGGTCAAATTTGGATTCCAGAACCTTAAGATCAACAAGATTGGGTGTGGCTTAAAATTGAATGGAGTTGACTTTTCCTTAATTGAATGATGAAATGAAACGATAGATATGAGCATGAGATATTTTGACTAATTCTCAACCATTCGTTGAATAGCGCCATACAATGGCTTGGTGAAGCAAGTTGTAGAATCTGAATCTTTGTATTCAGGTCAGCCCGATCCACCCAGCATCCTCAATATATCAGAAGATATCAAATTGGATATCTCTTCCCTCACCTTCGGTGACCCTTATATTAACCTGCCAAATTTCAACTGTTGTTGAGCCAAATCGGACGAGTCAAATGATGCCACGTGTGATGTTGATTTTTGAAGTTTGATCAGCCGTTGGGTCTTGATCTAATGGTTGTGAAGAGCACATGCATGAGGCTTATGATGGTCCGCAAAACACTGGATTATGAATTTATTTCTTTATAAATAGAGCCTCATTTATATGTTTTTAATCATCTCTTTACAACTCTATTCTTCTCAAATTCTCTCTATCTCTCTGTAATCTTGATTTTTAGGTTTTACCCCATTTGGTGCCTCTACAAGTTCCCAGACTTTATTGGAATACATAGATTTCATTTCTTGATTCATGGCCTTTTTTCAAAATTCAACATCTCTATCTATTAGAGCTTCGTTGTAACCAATGGGATCTTGTACATGTTCATCTGAGATAGCCGTATAGGTTTTTCCCAAAAGCATGTATCTCGCAGGTAACCTAGTTACTCTCCCACTACGATGAGGTTCTAAAAGTGATGGTTGTTCAGGGTTCATCCTGTGTTGATCATCTGGTTTGCTCATTCGTTGTGAGACATGCCTTGGAGCATCAACCTGATCTCTTTTATTTCTCTAGTTTTACCTTACTCTTAGGTTATAAGTCATTATAGAGTCTTCTTCAAAGAAAGTAAAGAATATGTTTATACATTTCTATCTTGAGGACTATAATTCAGACTTTTCCTTATTCCTTTAAGATACCTAAAACATGCAAGCTTCTGAACACGAATCCATCTTCTCTACCTCTAATTCTAGTAGAAATACTAGTAAACTCCAAATATGAATGTATCTCAAACCATGTTTGTGACTTTTTCATAATTTCTTGGAGTAGTAGACACCGAGGTAGATGAAACTAAGTTCAATAAACTTTGTAGTTTTAAATACTAGTATCTGGAATAAAAAAGGTAAATGATAAACCACTTAGTATATATCTTGTCTTATCCAAAAGAATCTTGTTTCTCCATTTAATTACACTATTGTATCATAGTGTTCATTGACAATCAAATAGTGCTTAAATTCTCCATAAAGATATTCTTTGTTTCAATCATATCGAAGTTCTTTTATATTCCTGTCTAATTGCTTCTGTCTTATCCACGTACTCTTTTGAATTTCAAAAGCAATGGAATGATGACGCATTTAGACAAACATAAATAAAATGAATATTCATCAACAAGATTGATAGAATACTCATAACCTCTTATAACATGTAAACTGATTAGCCCGTATACATTTGTATGCGCTAAATCATCAAATACAATGTTATGCTTTTAGCTCAAAAAGAGTATCCCTGTCATATTACTTTTCTAAATAAGATTTATAGAGTTACAATGATCAATCTTAATAAGCCAACAAGTCTATCATTAATCATTTTCTTAAAATCTTATTATAGTTTATATGACTTAAGCATAAATATCAGAGGTGATTTTTTGTTAGAAGAAACATTTCTTTTTTTAGATAAATGCATATATTTTTTATCATTATATCTTACTTTGAATAGATCAATGTACTTCTATGATATAAATTGTCTTTATAAATAACCAAAATAAGTAATATTTAGAAAAATAAAGACAACTATCAAAACTAAAGTCTTGTAAAATTGATCTAGTCTTTCAATTAATATAAACTAGCATGTCCTCAACTGCTGTTTGAAGCTTTCTTCACTTAATCTCTTGGTTTCCTGAAAACCAAATAAATGAATTATAAATAAGATTAGTTATTTCAGAATTCAATATTGTATGAATCAACATAAATCTGAACTAATTAAGAAGCTTGAAGATTTCTTATACCTGATTTTAATAATCTTAGGACAATTTTTCTTCCAGTGACCCTGCTGTCCACATTTGTAACACTTGCCTTTTGGCTTGCCACTTCTTTTAGTCGACAGTTTGCCGATCCCAACTCTTGCTTGCTCATTCTTGTCTTTCGACTTAAGCCTTAAAGAGAATCCTTTTTCAGGAAGTTTTCTGCTATGATAAAATTCTTCTATAGCATGTAGTTCGTGCATTAATTCAATTAAGGTCATATCTTTATTGTTTAAGATATAGCTGACCTTAAACTCTTTGAATGTATCAGGTAAAGATTCAATCACAATGTTAATCTTTGATTTATCATTGATTTGAACACCATGAATCTCTACCTCATTCAAATAATCTATCATTTTGAGGACATGATCACGAACTTTTGTGCCCTCTTCCATCTTAGTATCCGTAATACGTTTTAATGCTGCTTCTCTGGCAAAATGGGTATTTTGTCCAAACATCTGATGAAGACTAGCCATTATTTCAGTGGCTGTTTCCATGCTCTGATGTTTCTTATGCAGTTCCACAGAAATCGAAGCCAATATATAGTGCTTAGCCATTTTGTTAGCTTCTCACCATTTCTCATAAGGCTCCCTCTGATTTCTATAATCGTATAACGATGGTTCAGGAGGGCAAGGCTGGGTCAACACATATTTGCTTCCCTTAGCAGTGAGAATATTAAATAGATTGCGTGTTCAATCTAAATAATTTTCGCCAGTGAATTCATTTTTAACAAAGATAATTAATAATGGGTTGATGGAAGACATTTTCTGAAAAAAAAAACAAAATAAACATGCATAAATACTTTGAAACAATATTCACAATAAATGACAAAAATGTAAAAAATCATAAATGTATTTTAATTTATTGTAATGATAATCTAGTACCGCTTTGATAAGCTATCCGTTGGGGAAGTCATGTCTACACTTACTAGACCCAATTATCCATTAGATTATTTACTTTCATGTAGATACATGATAAATAATTATCGTTATCCCTTTGGGCCTAAATTTGTTAACAGAGGTTCGTTGGGAAGGTTAATAACAAATTTTAGTTGAGTGTATAACCATTGTTTCAATCTACATATTTTTCATATCAATAGTCACCGTTGGGGCGAACAATTGATTGAAAAATATTTCAATTTTATATTTGAAGAAGTTCATCAAATAAAATATCTAATATATATACCCTCCGTAGGGAGCATCACCGTATCATGAAGTCGAGGTATATATATAATTTTATTATTGAACTAACAGTGGAGCCCGTGGGAAAAATTATCTTGAATTTTTCCTCTCCCACTCAATATTTTAAAATTGATTTTTCCTTTTTAAAACATACATATTGTTAATTGCATGCTTCCTATAATATTATCTAGATGATATCCAATATTATTAAGCATAGGCAAATTTCAAACAATATAATGAAATTCATTATTAATGAATGACATGTATAATTATGCATAGAGTGGCACTACCTATTCTATATGACATGTTATCATGGCATGTTATCATCCAAAACATAACATATAGAAAAATAATTAAATAATCTTAATTCATGGTTCTCCTAATAATGAAAAATACATTAACCCTAAGCCTAATCTTCATTGGGCTTCTTGTCAATGTCCATCTTCCATAATTTTGTCTTTGTTCATGGACTAAGGGAAATTAGGCTTTTAAATTTATAATTAGTCCAATTTTAATTTTGAAAGAAAATAAATAAATAAATAATTTTTTTTATTAAAATAAAACTTTTGGACCAAGAATAAATTTAATGTATTTAATTTTATCTATGCATTTTAATCCATTAAGCTCAATTGAAATTGGGCCTAAAACTAGGATTCTTTAGGCCTAAAACTAGGATTCTTTAAGCCCAAAACTGTTTTTAGACTTAAATGCAAAAAATTAAAACTTATCAGCCCAAAGAGAAAATCTATGGAACTATAAGGATCGAATGATAAAAACCATTAAAACCCTAAATCCATCTTTTTCTCTCCCCAGCCGCCATCTCCACAAAGGTCCAGCTGCTGTTCCCGGTCAGTCGCCGCTGTTCAGAGACGCCAGTCGGTCTCCGACACATCTCCGACGTGGAGCCACCATCGCCGAGTCACCCCAAGGTGCAGACTCAAACCCTTTGCGCCGCTTTGGAGAGTACTGCTGGCGCCACGCACTTTTGCCGCGCCTCTTTGTTGGCGCCCAGCATGGTGCTGCGTGCCTGCTCGCGCCAAAGATGCGCTTGCAGCGTTGGCCGCATGTTTGGCCGTGTGTCTTTGGTCGGTGGTCGCTGTCGAAATTTCCAGCCTGCGTCGCTTTGATCTTCCATCCGTGATTGATTTACAAATTTTTTAGGCCAAATTTTGGCTTACAAAATTTCTATAACTTTAAAATAAATCAAGAGAAAAATATGGTGATGAAAAACTACCCCTCTTGTTACAGTTCCAAAAAAAAAATACATCGAAAAATCTAACCATGAATCTAGACAAACCATAACATGCTTTATTCATATATTAAACAAATAATATATATCTGAATAAAATGTGCCACTCTAATACATAAATTTCAAGATTAATTTCATACGAAATTCTTATATATTAATACGAGATGGCTCTCATACCAATTGTTGGGGAAAAATTAGGTTTTTAAATTTTTTATAAAACCTTTTGAAGATCGCTCTCATATAATATATAAGAATTTGTATTCTCTAGAAATCGCACGCGAAAAAGAAAATTCGAGTTGGCTTTTTCAAGTGATTTAGGCTCCTAGATCACGAGCCGCCACCACCACTCCCGTTAAATCACGATCCGTCACCACCACGCTTGTTAGATCACGAATCCCAATGATCTTAAGGGTTATGACTCAGGGTTCGATCTGCACTGATGTGGGCACCTTTATCACTACCAAAGCAATGAGAAAATTTTTCTCTCAACAATAGAGAGAAAAATCTTATTATCCGTATAAAGTGGCTTCACTCTTTTCTTTAGAAAAATAAGTCTTTTATATCACCCTTTCCTCCAGCTTCCAAAAATCAAAAACAAAACCTCACGTTATTTGCTTTACAGGGGACCCACCTTGTAAAATAACATAAAGTCCCTTACAGCTAATTAAATAGAGCCTCCCACTAAATGATATATTTGGGACCCAAATAGGCTAGTTATCTTACTTATTAAGAGTGGTGTAGTCAATTAAATGAGCGGAATCATTTGGGAACATACAATAACTAATTAAAATTAAACTAGCCTAATTATTTAATTCCAAATATACTCCACTAAAAGATTGGTGACTTCCATAATTGTATGCTTGAATAATAATTCGCGCACGTTGATTTCTTTAATGCGCACAATCCTTTGTACCACATCGTTAATTAAATTGATATATTAACTGTCCAATCAATTTAATAACATCTTATTCCTTGATCTTCTGGTTTTCTCTAATGATCATTTTCAACATACTAAATATGTTGACACACTCTTATTGAGAATTCTATGATCAAGTCGAAACTCATCAAGAGATGTGTTGTGCAAATTCTATATTGTTAATCCATAACTCCAATACTCATAATTGCTCCTACCAAGATATAGGGTAATCTTGACCACAAGGATGTGTCGGGCCCATTGGTGAACTCAAATGGAATAACAATTACAATCATGAAATCATAATTAACTCAAGATTAAGATTACAGTAAAATCAATGCCTATGAGATTTAATAAGTCTGACAGTTATTATAAAGTTAATTAAATCTCATATGTGATCCTGTTAATAGATTACATCAATAAATTCATACATGATTAAGACAAATCATTCAATGAATTTATTAATACCTAAATAAAGTGCCCAACTTTATTTATCAATTAAGTTTATTTAATCATAAGATAACTTGTATTTATGTACAATGCATGATGATCACATAAATACATATAATATGATTAAATGGACTTTAATACAAATATTAATGCAATTAAGATATTTGAATAAAATACCTCATTTATTTTATTAATCAGAAAAATTATTTATTACAATTAAATAAACACATATGCTTTTAAAGAGCATATTTTCCCAACAAAAACTTCAAATCTACACTTGAAAAAATACCGGCAACCGCACTAAAGAATAATTATGTAAATGGTCGTGCTCAAGCCTAAACTTCTAGATTTTCTAAAATCCAAATGTTAATTAAATTTAGAGTTGTATAGCATTTTGCAGTTACTTTAAATCTGATTTGAATTATTCAAATCCTGACTTTGTAAGATTCAAACGTCTGGATATATGAGCTGCGAACAGAACAATTGAAATAAATCATCTGGTATTCACGAAAACGGTTAACAAGTTGTTTTAAATTTTTAAAATTGGATCTTACCTTGAAGAGAAAGGCATCTGCCGGAGGGATAAACCGAAACATGTCACCTGCTTTGTATTTCAAGTTGTCGGCCTCAGGCAGGTTAGCAACAGCATGCGGGAGGTCGAGTACAGTGCATTTGATGCCGGGGAATGCTTCGGAGATGGTTCTGGAAAACAAACCGTTGCCACCTCCTACGTCAACCAATGAGCCCAACCCTTCAAAGATTTGCTTACACTCGGATTTGACAACAAAGCTTGTCATTATTTCAGAATCACTGGCCATTGCTTCATTGAACCGCTGGTTTATTGCAGGGTTTTGATTCATAAATTCCCAGAACTTGATTCCATGAACAGTTTCCCACAACGTGAGCTCAGTCCCTTTGAACCAACTACTTAAAGACTGAAATGGAGCGACAAAAAATGTGTCAACAAATACTGAAACAGTTGGTGACAAACAGTAGGGCTTATCTTTTATGAGCAGAGTAGAAGCAGCTGTGAGCCCGTGTGCTTCTTTTTGCCCATTGACTTTGGTTTTTTTAAAGCAGCCCGAGTGAACTAACAAGCGCATGAGCCTGAATAGACCATTCGTTTTTGTAGGCTGAATATCAAGTGCCGAGACCAACTCAGAAAGAGTGATGGCCCGTCCGTGGCTGTGAATTATATCCGCTATGCCTAGCTCAATCGCGCACTTTAGTGACATCGAGCTTAAATGATTAAACATGAGCTTATAAAGTTAAGCTTGGCCTTGAAACAACTCTTTTGCTCCTTGATCTTGATTCGCATCCATAGATACTGATGATCAACTAAATTAAGCTTGCCTGATTGATCACACACTATAATAGAGAAGCACATTATATAAAATCACGCTTGCTCGCAAATGTGGACTAACTGTCTGCAAGCATTTTGACTCCTCATATGAATAGTTGCAAATGCGATTAGTTATAATCTAACAAGTTACAATCTAACAACATTGTTAACTTTGATTTCGTAATGACGCATGCGCATGAGAAAAGGATAGTAAGATATATTTACTGATCAATGATTCAATTATTATAACACCGTGATTGGCAGGGTGTGATATATATTCAGGCACATTTTATATATTCAATGTGCTGGTCTGTTTTTCAAAATTTTAAGACATTCATTTGAGTCAAAATAATTGCACTCGGAGTACGGAGGTAGAGTTTTCAATTAATTTTATTTTGTTGGCTATTCAAATTTAAATTTGACTAAAGTTAGAGAGCTAAAAGATTAATTTGAAATCATTTATCTCTCTATCTTTTAAAAAATAAAATTCGAAAAGGTGGCAGAGATTTTTCACATCAATATTTTACCATTTATTCATCGGTTGGCTGAAAATACTAATGTATAAGGAAAAAAAAAGATGGTATAAAAAATAGTATGCCATCACTCATGAACATAAAAAATTTCATTACAAGAAAAGAATTCACCACTACACAAGAATTTTTTAATTTTTTTATGCTTTTGTATTAAATTTTGTGCTATTTTAAATACATGCAGCGTTATTCATTCACTAAACGCATATAAAATTTCCAAATTAACCATCTTTATTAAAAATTATCTCTAAATTCTTTCTACCGCCAACACTAAGCCAGCACTGTTCTTATTGCAAACTATAGTTTATCTTTTGACAGCTTAAAAAAGATAAGAAAAGATAAGAAATTTATAGCTTGTGCCCACCAAAATCTCTTATTCCATGGAGTTGTTGAAATTTTGACTTGAATAGAAAGACAAAGTTAGGTTTTGTAAGCAGGAAAAGGTTTAAAAATCTTGTTCATGCAATTCGTGATGCTGAAAATTGAAGATGGCAACAAATTACATATGCAATTGTTGACAAATATGCATGACTTTAATGCATGCAATGCAAGTTCCAGCTCAACGTTTTGGCCAATTGAACCCAACTTGGTGCAAAATGTTCTCTATAAATAAAGAAGCATTTTGCAATTGTAAGCATCCCAATTTGAGAGAAGTAGAGAGCAATTGCAAGTGAAGCGATTTTAGTGATTTGAGAGAGCTTCCACTTGAGTGTTCTAGTGAGGTTCCATTTGAATGTATTGGGGTTTGGGGTGTTGAGAGTTTCTCCCACTTTTGTAAATTCTCATCATTAGTAGAATTATTTTCCTGTGTTTGCCCATAGACGTAGGCCTTACGCCGAACCACGTAAATTATTGTATCCTATTTTCTTTATATTTGTTTACGCCACATTTATATTTCTCCAGAAGTTGCAGCTACCAGAATATTAGTAATTGCTCAACCTCGCATTTCCGCAGCAGGAGTTAATACTGAACACGAAGAATTTTTCATTAAATTTCGTGCTATTTTAAATACATGCAGCCTTTTTCGTTCACTAAACGTATATGAAAATTTCCAAATTAGGCATCTTCATTAAAATTTATGTCTAAGTTCTTTCTACTGACAAAACTCAACCTACATTGTTCTTGTTGCAAACTATAGTCTATCTTTTGATAGCTTCAAAAAGATAAGTGTTGATATCTGTACATATTCAACATACAGTTAATAGGATATCTGTAACATATGTAGAAATTTAAAATGAAAATGAGGCGGTTAAGGATTTTATAAGTAAAAGGAAAGAGCTGGAAACAGGGTAAACACATGCACGTGTCAGAGAGTGAAGGGAAGCTGCCAAACCGACCCAACTACAGACCCGAAAACCTGATCCGAAACCCGCGACCTTGACCCGGTCGTAATTTCCATTTCCAGCCACCGTTCCGGTCAAGCTTGGTACCAATATGAAGCTTGAAGACCGGCCATCATACCCATGCCGTCCACGTCGCCGAAAAACAACCAGAATGCCGACGACCAAAGCTTGAAAACCCGTGACTTTTCCACTTTGTTCTGCTGGGACTTTCGCCGATTTTGGATGACACCACTGGTTAAATTTTGTTCCCCATGACTCCCTCTTCCATTTCCGACCATCCACAGTCACCGGGAGTCATTGTTTCACCGCTGACCAATTGTTGTAAATTCACGGCTGTTGAGCTAGATTTCGGCATTGTTGTTGCGCGTTGGTGCTCACCGCCGGTGCCATTGAACTCAACTTGGCCAAAAGTATCTAACCCGTGCTTCCCGGCCAGTGTTGACCAAATTTCGGTGACCGTTGACCGGTAAGGGCATTTCGGTAATTTCACACTTTGAGGGCAATTTTATAATTTCTGAGCCTGTAGATATTTTAGTAATTGTTAGAATTGAGGATTGGGTGTAATTACGATTCTGAGGGTAATTCGGTGATTTACGATTTTAGAATATTTTAATGATTTATGGACTCGAGGGCATTTTAGTAATTTTATCGACACGGGAGTTGTAAATTATGGATAGATGTTCGTTTCGAGTTTATTGCATAAATTTAGTCATAACTCCGATTTACGAAAAATAATTAATTTTGTCGTTTCCTTGATTTAAGAGGATCCACGAGTAAGAACTGGTTCACGGATGTGGACGATAACCGAGTGTGAACACCGTCACTATGAGTGGAATATACAAAACTTATTTTTATAGCTAATTATAATAGTAAAGCATGTTTGCGAAATAAGTAGTTTAAATGTTTTGATTTAATAATTAGTTTAAATGTTCTAATTTAATAATTTCCTCGAAATAGATTTTATTCACGCATTGGTATTTTATTAAAATATTTGGTTAATGATTTTGCGTATCAACTTTGAATAAGCATGATAATATTTTAAAGATAAGAAAAGTGGATTCAATTGTGGTATGATTTAAAATATGGTTAAAAGGTATGTGAATATGAGTATAGAGATTGTTTTTAAATCATTAGACAATATCCTTCCCTCCAGATACAGTGATACAAATGAGATGAGATGAGATGAGAGGCCTTTGGGGCCTGTCTGAACAACATAGAGGCTTTGGGCCGTGTGTTTGGGCTCTCTTTTATTTTAGGGACATATGCATGCGGTATAATGATTACAGAGATACAGCTATGAGACACAGACAAATATTGAGATACAAATGATACAAATGAGATACAGGTCTTTGGGGCCCGTCTAAGTACACACAGAGGCTTTGGGCCGTGTGCTTGGGCGCTTTTGTCCTTTGGGGACTAGATTATGCATGCACATATATGATGAGATATGAGATGGTATTTTCACGTCTATCCGTGTAGCTCCAGGGCATGACGGTACCCAAATAGTACGTTATTGCCCGTTCGTTGAGGTCCGGATATGACGAGATTATTTCCCTGAGTACTTGTTTGGTGATGATTTTCAGATTTGTATATTCTATATGATATTGTGATATGATTTCCATGGTTATTTAGTACGATAATATATATGCTTTTCGTGGTTAGTAATCTGGTTTAAATGTTAAATGATTTACTACTGGTTTCTTGCACATGGTTTGATGAAATCGTGTTTGGAAATAATATGATTATTTCTTTTAAAGTAAGAATTAATTTTCAAAAACTACTATCCACTCACTGATCTCACTGAGTTTTAAACTCACCCCGTTTTTATTATATTCCCCCCCTCCCACCAGGAGGTTGCAGGTACACCATACCAACCCATCGATTGTAAATATATTTTGAGTCTTGGCCACGTGATGGTGTTGGAAGATATAGATGTTTTTGTTAGGACATCTTGGTTATCTCGTCCTGTTGGGATTGTATAATTTTGTTATATTATTCTTTTGGGATTAAGAATAGAGTAATGATATAGCCACAAACTCTTGTACAAACTTATTTTGTACAAACTGATGTGGCGTTAATTCATTTGTTGAATTAATATCTCTTGGCCAACATGATTTGTTTCTATTATTTTATATTTCCATTCAACCAATGAATTAATGCCACATCAGTTTGTACAAGATAAGTTTGTACAAGAGTTTGTGGCTGTATCATTACTCTTAAGAATAAACTAAGATATTAATATTAGTTATAATATTATCTTTTGAGACTCTAGAGATATAAAACTCAGCATTTTGGTTGAGGATGTTGATCACTAGAGTTTGTTGTATGTTGAATTATATTGGGAGTGCTTGTCTTACATATTTGTAGATTGAGAGTGTTATATATATAAAGGAAACTCTGCCGATTTTTTGGCAAAATCCTCATTAATTAGATTATTATCAATCCAGTTTGGATGAGGTTAGATTGACTCGCCCGGGGGGATTCGAGGCGGGTCGTTTCAATATCCAAAAGCATACATTTTGATCCTTGAATGCGGAAGCATATCACAATAAGTTATATCACTGTCAAGTTGATTAGAGACAAATGATAATCTCAAAGAAAACCATCACGCTACTGTATGTTTATGGTCGGAGGATAATTATAATCAAAGAAAATCCCCTCATATCACATTGCCAGAGCCCACTGCCATTTTCTCTCGTTTTCAATCCTTGTGTTTTCTAATATCTTCTTCATATTTTTCATATCTATCACACCCTTATCACATGACACGGCTTGCCCCGACTTATATGTCAGATTCGAGGCGAATCATACAATCTAATAACTAAAACTCGTAGCACAAATTTAATTCATGAATATATAAAAATGGTCTCCACTATAAACACATAACAACCTCTATACCTCATCCAAAAATATATATTCAAAACTTACACAATTCATATCTCACTATATATACTTACCCTACAAATATATATACATAAAAACATAAGTAATATAAACATGCTCAAAATGCAAGTCATGAGGCAATACATCTCGTGACCCAACTTTAATTGACTAGAATTGATCAGCACAAAATCTTGCAAAATCCTAGCAAAAAAAGGATAAATAGGAAAATAATGAGCTTGCAGCCATATATATATATAAAACAACAACAACAACAACAACAACAACAACAACAACAACAACAACAACAACAACAATAATAATAATAATAATAATAATAATAATAATAATAATAATAAAGTAATGCATCTGTAAACATGGGAAATAATACATACATGACAAAACTACGCCAAATATTACCCAGGGAAATAACTCTCAATACTTACTGGGATCATCATCGCATGAGTAGAGCCGGGCAAAAACCTCTCAATACCCGATGGAATTTAACTACATTGTACGGGTAGAGTAGCCTAACTCTCAATATGCATGCACAGAGTTTATAGGGAAGGACACATATATGGTGATTGGCAATCACATTTTATGACTTAATCAAACATATAATATTTGTACATGTAATCATAACATTATATTAAATCATACTACCAAACATAAATGCTTCATGGAATATATAATTGTAATAATAGTATCCCTACAAAGCTTGTTTCACTAAGGGTTCGTTGGGGCTCCTGTGGGCTCTTAGATTCTTGAATTTCTCCTAAAATACATGATTCAAAATTAACTGTTAGAACTAATATAAAAACTTATACGTATAAGGCAAATTAAATCATAACTACTTAAATTTCTCCTTTTCCTTTCTTTTTCTCTTTTCCCACATTCGGCTTCTTTCTTATTTTCTTTTTCTTCTCTTTTCTCTTTTCCACTTTTTTATTTCTCTTCCATTTTCCTTTGTTTGCTCTCGGTTCTCAAATTTGGTAAATGAAGCAACTAATTTTTTTTTGCATTTTATATAGCCACCGAACGACCATCAAATGTAAGCAAGCAGCTCTCAATTTTTAAATATATACAAGCATAGCTTGAAGAAATCAAGCATATAGCTGGTTGTTTCCGAATCATTGCACGTCTGCGGAATCATACGCATCTATTTTAGATACAATAGGTATGTTTATATGAGAGCTAATAAGAGTGATTGAGGTCAATCAAAAAACTTCATAACTCTCAAAGTCTAATTGGACTTGGAATTGTCAGAGATGTATGATGTCTATTCTTTCTGATATGGTAGAACAAACTTTAGAAGTCTTCATGGATGACTTTTCAGTTTTTGAAGAGACATATAATGATTGTTTACACAACTTGAAAGAAGTTCTTAAAAGACGCGAGATGACTAACTTAGTACTCAATTGAGAAAAATGTCATTTCATGGTGCAAGAGGGCATAATGTTGGGTCATAAGGTGTCCAAGAATGACATTGGTAGACAAAACCAAGATAGAAGTAATAGATAAACTACCACCTCCTACTTCAATTAAGGGTATTAGGAGTTTTTTGGGTCATGTTGGATTTTACAGAAGATTCATTAAGGATTTTTCCAAGGTAGCTAAACCATTATGCTCATTGCTGGAACATGACAAGCCCTTTCACTTTGATAAAGACTGTCTTCAAGCCTTTGGAGAATTAAAGAAAGTTTTGATCACTGCACCAGTGGTTATATCACTAGATTGGACTCTACCATCTAAACTGATGTGTGATGCCAGTGACCATTCTGTTGGAGCAGTATTAGGGCAGAAAAATGATAAGATTTTTCACTCCATATACTATGCAAGCAAAACTCTTACTCAAACTCAAATTAATTACACCACTACAGAGAAAGAGTTGCTAGCAATAGTATTTGCTTTTGATAAATTTAGAGCTTACTTGGTGGGTACTAAAGTGACCGTATACACAGACCATGCAGCCATCAAGTACTTAATTTTAAATAAGGATGCAAAACCAAGATTAATCAGATGGATCTTATTGCCTCAGGAGTTTGATCTCGAAATTAAAGATAGAAATAAGGGACTCAAATGTAGCACCACTGTCAAGGAAGGCACAACAAGTACATTGACAAGAAAGGACATCACTGAAACTTTTCCTGATGACAGTTGTTAGCAGTACAGCAAGCAGATGTTGTTGCACTCAGGATCTCCATGGTATGCAGATTTTGCTAACTACTTAGTAAGTGAGTTGCTACCACCTGAGTTGATGTTTCAAGAGAAAATAAAATTTCTTCATGATGTTAGAAGCTACCAGTGGGATGAACCATATTTATATAAGTTATGTTCAGATCAAGTAATACGAAGATGTGCTTTAGAGGGAGAGATTGCCCACATACTGGAGTCATGCCATGCTGCAACATATGAAGGACCTTTTGGTGGTCACAGAACAGCTGCTAAAGTTCTGCAATCAGGTTATTACAGGCCTTCTATTTTTAAAGATGCTTATGAATTTGCTAAATATTGTGACAGGTGTCAAAGGACAGGGAACATAACTAAAAGACATGAAATGCGATTAACAAACATTCTGGAAGTGGAAGTTTTTTATGTATGGGAATAGATTTCACGGGACCTTTTCCACCATCCTTTGGGAACTTATATATCCTTGTTGCTGTGGATTATATCTCCAAGTAGGTACAAGCCGCAGCATTACCTACCAATGATGCTAAAACAGTAGTGGCCTTTCTTCAGAAAAAAATATTTTTTTTCAGGTTTGGCACTCCTAGAGCAATTATTAGCAATGAGGGTACTCATTTTTGCAACAAAGTATTTGTTGCAGCTACAGTAAAATATGGAGTCAGGCATAAAGTAGCAATAGCATATCACCCACAATCTAATGGTCAGGCAAAAGTGTCCAATAGAGAAATTAAGAAAATCTTAGAAAAAGTGGTGAACCCATCAAGGAAGGATTGGTCCTTGCGGTTACATGACTCCCTATGGGCCTACAGAACAGTATACAAAACACCACTTGGCATGTCTCCCTACCGAATTGTTTATGGGAAGGCTTGTCACTTGCCACTTGAGCTAGAGCATAAAGCACATTGGGCACTGAAGCAATTAAATTGGGATATACATGTTGCAGCAGAGCAAAGGAAGCTTCAACTCTGTGAGCTTGATGAATTGCGTCTATTCTCATATGAAAATGCAAGAATCTATAAAGAGAGGACAAAACACTAGCACGGCAAGTATATCCAAAATAGGAAATTCAGCCCTAGTCAACTAGTGCTGCGCCATAATACAAGACTAAGATTATTTTCAGGAAAACTAAAATCTCCATGGTCTGGACCTTTTAAGCTGCTCAGAATTTATCCTCATAGGGTTGTTGATCTTCTAGATGAACAAACAGGTTAAGAATTTAAAGTTAATGGACACAGGGTTAAGCATTACATACACCCAGTGGCAGATTGTTCAAAGGAGGTCTTACTCCTTAAAGAACCAAGCTATTAAGCAATCAAAGAAGGTCAGACTGAAGGACCTTAAATCAAGCGCTCAATGGAAGGCAACCCATTGTGGAGGCAGCCACTTTAAACCGAGCTTGATCCTCTCTGGTTTTGTTGAAGGCTCTTTCTTTTATTTTATTTTAATTTTGTTATTCACTTCTGGCTATTTATTTTTATCCTTTCGCATTATTGAACTCTTTACTTCTGTTATCATTCTATATCTTTATTTTTAATTTTTTAGAATTGGCTTTAGTTAATGTTAAAAAGTTTTTAAGGGAAGTATCTGTGACAAATGAATTTCATATTGACAATTGGGGTTGTATTGTGACAGAGTACAGAGGCAAGCCATGTGTCAGAAGCTATTGGAGTAGAGTATGTAACTGTTGCTCGAGCAAATAATTGGGTACTGCAACAGCCAATATTACCGTTACAGTAATTTAAAATTGGAGCCTCTCACATACCGTTGGAGATAAATCATGACAAATAGATGCATGGATTTGGATAGCAATTGAGGAAGCAAAAATCTCCGAAATTAATGCATTAATTTCTCTTGCCTATTTTTATGGGATATACTCAATGAATTCAAAATATTTTCTTCTCTAATTTATCTTTCTTTATCGAATTTATCTTTCTTTATCGAATTTATCTTCATTTAAATTCCACTATAAAAGGGAATTACTGTTCGTAGTGACCTATGACACTATTTCCTCTCTCCCTCGCAAGCACGACTCCAATAATTCTTACCACCATTTTCGCATTTTACTCACAGGCATATTACTTTCAAATTGTTACTGCTATAGCAATGCCAAGGTATAAGAGAACAGCCAGCCGACTCAAAGATCCTTCACGCTTCCAAAGTTACCACGCGTAAGAAAAATATGAAGAATTCATTGAACCGCGCAAGATTCTGGAAGAAAAAGGGTTTTAATTTCCATCGCAATTCACAGGAATTGTGCAAACAGTACACAATGCTACAGTAGTCAAAGAATTTTACGCCAATTTGGTAAGCCCTGATCAGTACAATATTTGGGTAAGAAATACACTTGTTTCATTAGACTCTCGAGTTATAAATGCTTTTTATAATTTACCTGCTGAAATTAATTGTGAGTATGCCAAGTTGCTTGACAAATTGACCCCAAAAAGATGGAACACCATCTTCACAACTCTTATAGTATAGAGGGCATCGTGGGCTAATGAGGAAGGGCGTGTAATTAATAGGACAAATTTGAAACCTATTGCTAAGGTGTGGGTGAAATTTCTGAAATCTAGGCTGATGCCAACCACCCACACTACTACTGTTTCACAAGAAAGGTTGGTTTTGTTATATGCTATTGTTCGAGGGCTTCCCATAGATATGGGAAGCATTATCGAAAAAAAAATTAGAGATTGTGCCATCAAAAAACACAAAGCTGTCGTCTTGCTATTTCCTTCACTCATCACCAACATCTGTGTAGTATCTGATGTTTGTCTTGATGCAAATGATAAACATGTCAAGAATGATGGTGCCCTTACTGCACGCACCATTGAGGCATTGAGAGAATTATTGGTGAAAGTGCTGGAGCAACAACGGAACTAGCTGCTGTCACAAGGGCGAGACGAGCTATTGGTTTAGAATAGACAATTCAGACGCTGAGCACCAGTATCACTCAATGTGCTGAGGCTCAGCAGAGGGAAAACGATCGATTTTGGAGCTATTTATAGCACCTAGACAGCCACCTACACCAATTTGCTCTTTACATAAAAAACACCCACCGGGATTTCCCTAATTCATTACTCCAGCGGTATAATTTTGACACCAACACCATAGATGCTCCAACATAAGCCAATTAAGAAGCCACTGACATAGATGAACCACAAGCAGCAGCTGGAGCAGACCCACAAGCAGAGGTTGACTTAGAAGATGCTGAACAATCTGATCAACCTGAGGAAGAAGGTGACAAGTCTGCGACTGACAGCTCACCCACAGAGGCAGATGAAGATTCTGAGAAAGAACGTGAGGAACCCCCAGTCAGGACCTCTTCCAAAATCAAGACAAAGCACATCATCCAAGAAGAGGAAGAGAGTGAACCTAAAGATGAACCCCACATTCCAGCCATTTTGAGCAAGGGCAAGGAAAAAATAGCAACCCATTCTGCCTCTGAAGATGAAGTCGAGCAAGTTGATGCAGAGCTAGAAGCTGTAGCAACCAGAGTCATATGTACACCCACCGAACCCAAGCAGTTACTTGACATCATTGCTGCCATCACAACTGAGGGACATGCAGCTGATGCACCAACCCCAGCTCCTCTATAGCAAATTCCTAGCAAACTTGTTCATGCTAGTCCTAGAGGATCCAGCAAAACAAAAGGCAACACTTCTGGAGGCACTGCTACAACAGCCTCGACAGAACTAAAAAGGACTAGATCGGTGTCCACCAAGCAAGCTGCCCCAGCTGCAACTCCTCCCACCAGCCCATTGAAGAAAAAGACAGACGTTGCCAGCTACCTCCCTACAAGCTTCTCCAAAGGATAAGCTGTGCAGTGCATCCAAGAAGCGCTGATGTCATCCCACCATATTGCAGCAACACCCAAACAACAGGGGAGTATCTCCTTCTTGCTAGTCAATTTATTTAATTCTGAAAAACTTGTCTTTCATTATGTTTTCAATTTGTGTGGTTTATTTTCTAATGTCCTCCTCCATGTCCTTATCGATTTGTGTGACTTTGTTGTTGTGTGGTTGTGAGGACACAACACCATTTACAGTTTGGGGGGGATGTATCTCTGGGTGTTTTGAATATGTGTTTATGTATGTGTTGTGTGAAGCTCTGCTATCTAATATTTTTGTATGGATTTAAAAACCTAATGAAGAGAAATTTAATGTTAATTAGTGATCATAAGAATGCCGAGTAGAGATAGTTATAGATGGAGAGTGAAATTATGTCCTGACACTTAAACTTTGGTGGAGTTTTATGAGATTGTTGTGGCAGAGCCAAAAGAATAGAAAAGATCTTAAGTTTGGGGGAAAAAGTTTGATTGATTGTGCTTGCTATGAGATAAATTCAGCTCCGATGGCTTAAGTTACTGAGTAACCAGAGCTGAGTATGTACCCCATATGCAGATTTGCGTCCAAAGGCAACAAGAGTTATAAGTAGTATTGTAGCAGCAATAAAAAAAGAAGAAAAGAAAGTGAGACAATAATACGAGGAAGTCCTCTATCTAGGATATTGAGTAGTCAGATCTGTTTATGAGCCTCATGTTCAACCTTGAGTAAAAGATATCTCTAGATAAGATTATGTTACAGATATTACTACAACAACTTTGATTTGTGCATGGTTTGAGTAATTAGGTGTCATCATTACAATTGATTGGCATTCACATGAAAAATAAATGTTGCAGTGAGGAGGTCGAATACTCTCAAGTTTTCATTCTTAAAGACAACACATTTTGAGTATGTGAGATTTATGCTACCCCATATATGAATAAAATTGTACTACTACTGAATTACATGCAATCTCTTGGTAATATTGTAGCATCTCTAGAATTCAATCAAAGTAACACACACACATTGTGGACAGAAGGAAGCTTAAGTCTAGAACTGATTTACTATGGTCATTTTGCATGATTGGGATTGTAATCTGAAGGTGGAAGAATCCTTGCAAATTTGATAAAAGAGCTAAGTTGTGTGTTGCATGATTGTGTGCGTGAAGTGTTAGTATGTTGTCATTACTTGAGGACAATTAATGATTTAAGTTTGGGGGTGTGATAACTCTATGAAATGAGAGTTATTACAGTAATTCTAAACTTAAATCAAGATCACTCAGAGAGTAAATGAGGTGTTTTTATTATATTTTGGTTATATTTTGCATAAACATTCATTTTAGTTGAGCCTTAATAAGTTTTTCTTGAATTAAAGTAATTTGTGCTCAAAACATGTGCATAATTGTAGGTTTTCAGAAGTTTATAATTCATGAAGGGATGCTGAGATATTAGACTAGCAAGAGGAGGAAAGAATATGGTCACAAAAAAACTGAAGCACAACCGGGAACAGTGCAGTGTTATAGCCATTGTTAGAGTAACCATTGCTGTAGCAATCCTGGAGCACTGAGGGAGAAAACTTAGCGCGGGTCAGCTGCAGAATTACGATCTGCAGTTTCCTAATTTAACTCATGCATGCCTGAGGCTTTTGTTTACCCTAGTTGTTAGTTACAAAAGGAGGCGTGCACCACATAAAACGGCGGCAAGGAATTAACATTAAAAAATTGAGAGGAAGAAAAGAAAACAATCCTAATTCAAGGGAACCAATTTTGCATCAGTGAAGAATCCAGCAGAGTTATTTAGATTCAATCTTCATCGTTCTCTACTTGTTCTTTTCCTTACTCGTTGATTGAACCGATGTATTTCATGACCAATATTTTGATGTTTGTTTTTCTCTTTTAGAATATGAACTAACTTTGCTTGTAGTTGAGTGACAAACAATCTAATGGGTTCTTGACCGTTCTTATGAGTTGTTATGTTATTGCTGTAGCATTTTACTCTAGTAGCAACTATTATAACTGTTCTTTCGGTTGACCACCCATTTAATAGTTCAAGTTAAGATAGAGCCGCAAAATGGCATCTCTTAGTGGCTATTATTAGAGTAATACTTTATCTTAATTTGAGTTTTCTGGATTAAGTTTATCTTGAATCCCATAAGGGCTATACTTGAAGTTAAGATTTGTGACAAACTAGACATAGGTACTCATCTCGTAGGGTGGAGAGAATAAAGGTTCATAAGGCCATGTCATAGGTAGAATAGCAACTGGTCATTGCTAATATACTTAAGGGTGTGAGAGTTCCAACACGCGACAACTGAGAATGTAGACTAATTCTGCCCAATGCTGTAGTAATTGATGTAACAACTGGTGTTAACTTGAGAAAAAACAGTCAGCCCATAAAGAGAGTTCTATCATTTAACTACCTTATTCTCAATTGATTCTTAGACGTATTTAATTTAAGTTAATTCATTACTGCATTGTTTTATTTTAGTCTCTCACAATTATCAATTTCAATAGAACCTACTTTACATTTGTTAACTTCGGACTTAAGGTAGATTGCACTATTGTGATTGCTGTAGCATTTCTAGTGACATCAATTCCTGTGGAGACAATCTTAAATATTCATCACTTTATTACTTGTTGTGTACACTTGCACATTGGCATCAATAGCATTTGATTATAATAAATCACCAACAGCAGCCTACAATATCTCATATTCACTAGGCTAGACATTATTCATGTTGTCAAGAAAGCTTGTTAACACTTCCAAAGCCCTACTAAACAAGACCTCAAACTTGTTACAAGAATCCTACGCTATCTCAAAGGCACTCTCAACTTCGGACTTTGATTTCTTTAAGCAAAGCTCCAACCAATCAAAACCTTTTCGATCTCTAATTGCATTGGTTGCCTTGAAATAAAGTTGGCAAATTAAGGGTCTGGGCCAGGCTTGAACTGAGCCTTCTAAAGCCTAGGCCCAGGCCCAACTTGTTGAGAATAAGCCAATGCCATTCAAAAGTCCATCCAAACATTAGACTGGGCAGGCTTGGGCCTTCATTATTTTTTAAATAAATTTTTAATAAAGTAAAAAAATTTAAATTAAAGATAATTATTCTATACATAATAGAATAATAGTCAAATATTTAAAATATTAGTAGCACAACAAAATAGATAATAAATGCTTAAATAAAAAATATATTAATATAAGATTTGAGTTTTTAATTTGATATTTTTTATTTATAAATTAAAAAGTCCGGGCTTGATATTAGTAACACAACATAATAAATCACAAATACTAATACGAGTGGGCATAAACCCACAATTCATGGGTTTACCAAATCCAAACCAAATTAAATGGTTTGAGTTGGGTACATTATGAAAATGGGTTAAATGTGGGTTTTATATAAAAAAAAAAATCATTTCATTATGGGTTGGGTATGGTTTACCCATGGGTCATGAACAAAACCCCAACACTCAAACTTATCAAATAAAATAAATGAAAAAAAAACAAATAAGTGAAAGGTTATTATTAAATTGTTCACGGCGTGATCAATTATTAATAGTTAGAAAAGAAAAACAACATGTAAAAACAAATCTAAATTAAATAAATGCTATTGTAAATAATTAAATGAGATGAAATTAGTGTTTGATGAAATGGAATCATTTTTTTTAATTTATGAACTCATATTATACTTACGTAATTACCGCTTTTATGTTTCTAACAGTAATAAGAAAAACACCAAATCTATATTGTTGTTTTCGTATTTAAATTAAGGAAAATTATAGTAATAATGTTGAGATGGTTTTTGAGGGCATAGTTACCTAGCCCATTGCAAGGAAATAATTAATAATTATGAGAAATAATATTTCGCCACTGATAAAATATTATTGTGACATAAATTATAAATCCTTATTATAAATAAAATTAACATTTTGTGTGCTATATTGATATTGTAGCATAAATAATACTCCATTTTTTATTTTGATGGGATTTATTGACATTGATTCTCCATTTTGAAATTCATGAGCAATCAACCTATTGAAAAAAAAAAACACCATTTGATAAAAAATTATCATCTCAATAATTATAAGTCAAAGGATACATTTTTTTTAGTTAAAGAAATTTTATTATTTTAACTAAATGGCACTCACATAATTTTTTTTATTTGCTTTATTTGAATTTACCGGTTAATGTCATGTTTGTGGAAGTTTATTATTAGAGTTTACGTTCTTATTTATTGAGAATTAATGATTTTTGTGATTAAACTTTATTTTAATTTTCTAGTATTCTTTAATTTAAGGATTAAGTTATTATAAAATTTATTATTTATAATTTTTATCCACTATATTTTTTCATATTTTAGCATCAATTTAATAATTAATAACAATTAATAATTATGATAATTATCATATAATTAAATTTATCAAAATAAAAAATATTTTGATAACAAAATTCAAACCAAAACCAAACCAAATCCAAATGGGTTGGTTTGGGTTGGGTTGAAATTATTTGGGTTGGTTTGGATCGAACCCAAACTTTTATGGTTTGATTTGGGTTTACTTAAAACCCAATCAAAACCAACACATGCCCACCCGTAAATACTAATATAAAAAATGTTAATATAGTATTTTAATTTTTTAATTTGATATATTTTTTATTTATAAATTAAAAAGCCCAAGCTTTTTCTAGGCCCTTATTTAGGCTCAATACATGCGGGCTTCATATTTTTCAGCCCATATCCAGGCTCAATCCATGCAACTCAGCTTGGACTTTTTTGGCAACCCTACTTGAAATAGAATGTTGCACAACAGGCTTTTGTATTTACCTTGGGACAAATTTAATCTCATGGTGTAGCAAGAAACAAAAAATTGTTGCATGATCCATTGTACAAGTAGAATATCGGGCTTAATTTGTCTCCCAAAATGGCTTAATTAACTTGGATTCTTACTTTATTTTAGGACATCGGGGTCTCAACTTTACATGTTCCTCACCTCCTCAACAACAACAAGAGCGCCATCAACATGACACATAATCCACTTCTTCATGCTCATAGCAAACACATCGAAATCGATGTCCATTTCGTTCGTGAAGAAGTAATTCAAGGACTTCTTGAAGCCAAGCATGTTCCCTTCTTGTTGCAAACTATATATCTGCTTACCAAACCATTGGGTAAAGATCGTTTCTTCCTCTTTCAGCACAAGCTTGGCATTCACTCTATAATGCAACTGATCTCAAGGGGGCTGTTAAGATACATTGCCCACCACATGTGGAATTCGCGGAATTCAAATAGTCACAGCGCATGAACCATACGCAGCCACACGAATCACGTACCAACATGGAAAATATCAACACACCAACTCAAACCAGCATCAACATGGCAAGTAACAAACCTTTGGAAACAAATATGCCAATTTTTATCGCTCTTGCCAAAGGCTTACAATAAAATCATCTCACACAATCTTGTACGTGCAAACTCACCAAACAAAGATAGCCAACTATCATTCAATTCTAGATTTTCTTCATAACATTGCCAACGCACTACAACAAAAAGCTGTATTATCGAAGAAATATTTCCAATGGCATTGTTTACCCTCTATAATAAGCACTTTTTACAAGGACATAAAGGAGTTGTTGGAAAATCATAAAAAAATGATAAAGTTTTCAGAGGGTAATTTGCCCATGATAATAATGAATTTGTGGTAGGAAATATAATACTAAATTAAAATAAAATCTTTGAACCTCCTATAAAAAAGATAAAATAGAAATAAATCTATAAATATAAAAAAATATAAATAAAACAAAAATAAGATATTATCAGTTCATACAAAAGTAACAAAGCCAATTAAATAAAGCCCAACCCTTTGGTAGTAAATAAAGCCCCTAAACAAAATAAGACATTGTAATTAATACAAATTGATTAAAAGAAAATTCAAACGAACAAATGGAGACACTATTTTCATCTTAGCATCTGCTGCTCTCTCACTCTCTGTATCTTGTTTGCATGTAGAAGCACCTCAAAGTAAATTTACTTAGAATTTTTAGCTTGCAAATTTTTAACTTTTTTTAGCTTTTCCTACAGTTTCTCCAATCCATCTCCCTCTTAATAATTTTTCTTTAATATCATAAATTTTCTAGGGTTTTAGAGTTGTAGATTCACAACTTTGTGCATCTTCTGTGTCTCTCCGAGTCAACTCATCAATTCTTTGTACGCATCTCTTAGTCTATAGTTTTGATACTTGTAATTTTTATTCTTCTTTCAGTTATTTACTTTCGTTTCTTGCATTTCAATCGTATTAAAGTTTTACTTTCTGGGCCTTAATGACTTGAGTTTCACCAAGTTCCTTAAAACTTAATTGGTAATTACTTGATCCATTAACATGAATTTGTAATAAAAATGTTTTGTGATAATTCTCGATGGTGTAGTTAATGTGTAATTAACTACAGAGTTTGCATAATTTAGAAGCACAGAGTGCACAACCATTTCTTGTTTGGTTAATCGAGTTTGCATTTATTTGCTTTGTTTTATAGGATTGAAAAACACTATTTTAGAAAGTCAACTTTGATTAGTTATTAAAGATGATATTTAGGAACATTCAAAGGAAATCCAAGAGTGTTAGTGCTCAACAAAAATAAAATAAAATTAAATTAGTGATAGTCATATTTAGAGCTCAGCAAAAATGATATTCAGTTTCATTTTTGTTTGATGTCAACAATTTTAATACTAATGGACATGTTTCAGGTTTTGATTGTTGTACCACTATACAAAAAAGCTTCTGTAATTTGTGGTGGCTGCTTTTCTAATTATATTCTGTAGGTTAGAATTTGTTCTTTAAAGTCTGCAAAGGGTTTTGTTTCTTTAATGATGTAGTATATCTCTTGAGTGCTACTGTGGCTGCTGCTTGCATAATGATTTTGCCTTTCATATAGTTTTTTTTATTCAGACATGTTGTCGGTTGATAAATCATAGATGTAATTAGAAAAGTCAACAAGTGAATATGTTAGTGGAGTGAACAATTTTCTTGATTATGCTTTTAGGCACATTAAATATGAGGATAAAAAAATCCTATATCCATGCATTAAGTGTACCAATAGGTATAGATTAGTTCAAAGCGAGGTAGAAAGACATCTTTTATATAAAGGGATGAGATTGAACTACACTACTTGATACTATAGGATATTATCATTTGAATACCCTATACATGCTCTGTTATAAAATATACTACAATACTTTGAGGGTATATCAATCGTCTACCTTAAATTGACAAAAGTTATATGCCAACCACCAAACCGTTAGCTGCCGTTTGAAAATTAACAGAATTATAGTGAATTGATGATGTTACCCTTGAAAATTATCACTTGTATACCCTTAAATTCTTTTATTATCACTTGTATACCCTTTAATTATTACTTGTATCATATGAAAAGACCAAATTACCCCTCTGGTGTCATCCTATTTAAACAGCAAGTAACGGTTTGGTTAACAGCAGATACATTTTGTCAATTTAGGGTGGACGATTGATACACTCTCAAAGTCTTGTAGTATTTTTTATAACAGAGCATCCATAGGGTATACGAATGATAATTTCCCTTAGGAAAATAGAAAGAGTAATAGTGATAGTGATGGTGATGGTGATAATGATGATGCTGACTGTTATAGTGATGATGGTCGTGATGGTGGATATAATGATATGTTTGGCCAAGTTGAAGAAAGTTTTTCCAAGATCCTAAAAATGATGCATTAAGTTTTTATAAATTATTAGAAGAGGCACAACAACCAGTGTATTCAAATTGTACGAGATATTCCAACTTATTTTTTTTGTCACATTAATGCATGCCAAATGCATTAATGGTTGGAGTAACAAATCCTTTGACACATTATTGGAGATTTTGAAGGATGCATTTTCTTCATGTGAAAAATTGCCTATGTGTAATTATGATGCAAAAAAGATAGTTAAAGATAATGGTTTGCATTATGAAAAAATTGACGCATGTATGAATGATTGTATAATCTATTATAAAGAATTTGCAAATGCATCTCAATGTCCAACTTGTGGGCTTTCGAGATGGAAGACAAAAGGTAAGGTGGTGAAGGAAAAGCCAAAAATGTTCTTGGAAGGTTATATGTTACTTTCCTATTACACATAGACTTCAAAGGTTATTTATGTCATCTAAAATAGCTGCACACATGAGATGACACTCTGAAAAGCGTGTTAAAGATGGGTTACTAAGGCATTCTGCAGATTATGAGGCTTGGAAGAGTTTTGATCACATTTATGAGTCATTTTATAGTGATCCCCGTAATGTTCGACTGGGTTTAGCTACTGATAGCTTCAATCCTTTTGAAAATATGAATTTTGGATACATCTGTTGGCTTGTTCTTTTATTTCCATACAATCTTCCACATTGGATGTGTATCAAAGAGTCGTATATGTTCATGTCTTTCCTTATCCCAGGCCCAAAAGGCCCAAGTAATGATATTGATGTGTACTTGAGGCCATTAATTGATGAGTTGAATGAGTTGTGGGAAAATTGAGTGAATACTTATGATGTTTCCACATGTTTAAATTTTCAATTGAAAGCGGTTGTTATGTAGACAATTAATGACTTTCCTGCATATGATCTTACATCTGGTTGATGCACAAAAGGAAAGTTGGTTTGCCCATGTTGTGCTAAGAAGACTGCTCATCATAGATTACATCACAGTTCAAAAATATATTATATGAGGCATCGTCGATTTTTGCCACTGGGACATAAGTGGAGATTTCAAAAGAGCCAATTTGATGGTATGATAGAAAAGAAAGCTACACCGAAAAAACCATCTAGTGAGCAAGGATAAATGAACTTGAAAGTTTAAGGCCAATAATATTTGGTAAAACAGGGAAAAAGCAATTCATTCATGGGTTTGAAAAGCACAAGAATTAGAAAAAACATAGTTTTGTTTTTCAGCTACCATACTGAAAACGCTTTTGTTGTGTCACAATTTAGATGTCATGCACATTGAAAAAAAATATGCGGGATAATACACTTGGCACACTTTTTAATATTGATGGCAAAACAAAAGATAACCTAAATGCTCGCCTTGATATAGAATCCTTGAATATAAAGCATGAGCTTCACCCAAAATATGATGATGGAAAACCTATTTTTCCCATTGCTTTTTGTAGTTTGACAAATGAAAAGAGATAAAGATTGTGTGAGTGGCTTATGAATGTACAAGTTCCAGATGGATATTCAGCTAATTTATTAAGATGTCTGAATATACTCGAGCATAAAATTCCGTGCATGAAGACTCATGACTGTCATGTGTTCTCAGAGAGATTATTGTCTCTTACAATGCGAGAGTTTTTACTAAATGAAATTTGTGATGCTTTGATAGAAGTTAGCACATTTTTCACAGAATCATGTGCTAAGGTTTTGAAAGAATAAGATTTGGTTAGGCTTGAAAAACAAATGAGCTTAACACTTTGCAAATTAGAAAAAATATTCCCTTTTTCCTTTTGCAAGTTAAAAATGGTAACTTATTATGACTCTATACAATGCATGCTGTATTATTTTTTTATCATGTAGGTTTTGTAACTATGATTAATCTAACCGTTTTTACCATTTGTGTTTGTTTGAAATATTTTGGTTGAATGATTAATTGGCTTCTAATGATGCTTTATTCTTTAAAATTCTTGTAAGAATTTCAAGATAAGGTTTGATAGAATGGTTAAAAATGGAAAGTTTCGAACTATAAACAAAAAGAAGTCTCTAGCTACTAATGAAAGGAAAAAGACAAATGAAAATTACAAGATCAAATGACATAGTTGCTAGCAAAGGAAAGTCTCAAGCTAGCACACATAACAGGGATACTGAATTAGCTCTAAATTGGTGGTGAAGCTTTATGTTTTACTACAATAGATGAAGGTATTAACTTAATGTTTAATGCACAATTAAATTTAAGTTAATGGCTAATTTGTATCTTATTTGATTTTGTACCAGCTTCAAGTAGCAAAAAGAAAAAAAATGGTCGAGGAAAGGCCAAAGCAGTTGCTCAAGGGCATGTTATGACTTTAGAGATATATGATGGTAGGTAAAATGGTTGACAAATGGATGGATGAGGGGTGGAAAGTACTAATAATGACTACTACCATAATACTTTTCTGTCATTTTCTTTCTTAAGCTTCACTATTCTTTTAATTCATCACTGAATTATAGTTGCTAGAATCATTATAGGAATAAGAAACTTATAAATATTGTCTATGTACTTTATACATGAGTTGTTCTTGATGGGTGTTGTCCACATTTTATTGTACTCGCAAGGGCACGAATCTATTGTAAATAGATTTTGTTTTCGGTCTCACGAGAATGTAGATTTAATTATGCATAGGGTTAGTTTTCTAGGTGTATATGTGAGTTGGTTAGGAGTGAATTTTTTTATCTTAAGATTTAAAATAAAATGGCGGGAATGAACTAAAGATGAAAATAATGCAAATGAAAAGCTTGAGTCTCTAAATTCATACTCAACATTTCACCATAGGCTTAATATTTCTTTTTTAGTTCCAATTAATTCATGAAGGGGGTATTTTAACTCCTCATAATTCTCACTCTAATAAATATGACATCAAGTGCTCAGTGTGCAAGGGGTAATGATCTTCCACTAAGTGTGGTGTCAAGAACACGATGTGCTAGATGATAATAATCAACAACATGGCAAGACCATCCACTAAATAGCTTAGATACACTCCCTGTCAATATTGAGTCAAGACGACCCACAAAATAGTATAGGGAAATTTTCTCTCTAATTAATATGATGTTAAGTGCTCATTGTGCCAGACAGTAACGATCCTTCACTAGGGAGCAAGTATACTGTGTAAAATCTAGACAGGATACAATGTCTGTCGACAATGAGTCAAAACAACCACATAAATTAAAGAGAAAAAGAAAATAAACTTACCTAAGCCCATGGATCATGTTTAGCCTTCACCTTCAACCCAAGCTTGAAATAAACTAGCCACTTATAATTGAACAAGGAGTAAAACGATAATTTTATTAAAATATGTAGAAAATACAAGATAGAGAGAGAATTATAGAAAATGGAGCTCGAAAATGGATTCAAGGGTGTCAAATTAGGCAGAGGAGCCCTCTATTTATAAATACAATAGGTAAATCATGGCCATCAGATGAAAATAATTCGTACGCTCAGGATTGCGCCACATGGCAAGCTTTGATTGGTTAGTACACATTATTAGTCAACACCACATCAACATTTTGGTCCCATAAGATGCTGCCACATCATCAGTCAATGCCACATCAGTATTTTGGTCCAATAACATCCTGCCACATCATCGATCAATGCCACATCATCATACTGTATATGTGAAACAGTGTTGTACTTGTGAATATTACCTAATATGTGAACAGTACCATATGCCGAATATCCATTTATGCTCCTCCTAAGGTTTTCAACCATTATAAGTTCAAAAATGCCATCAATTTTGCTGTCTGACTTCTCGTTAGTCATAAAATGGCCAAAATATCTCTGAAATACATAAAATACTTAAATTATAATAAAACACACATAATAAAAGCTTAGAGGATTTAAACATGTAAAAGTGAAAATGTTAGTGAGACTTGGAGCATAAAATGATAATTTTACCCTCTATAAATATGAATTCTCTAGTACTCAACAATGGGTTCAGAATAACCAAGTTGATTTTATGCTTTTTTTTAAATTATATATAGAAAACAGGCACAACGAGCCAGAGGAATTGAACCAAGTCCAAACTTATTCGTACTACAAGTTCGTCCCAATGGCCAAGCATAGAATAGAAATGGGAAGAGAACATGTTTGACTTTGATCGTAAAAGAAGTGTGTTTATTTATTATGATCTTATTGAATTTCAATTCTTTATTGCAGTAACAAATAGGTACTTAACTTAGTCCACTTGATTTATTCAAGATGTTTCATGTAAGGGGACATGGGCAAGTAACAAGGCAAAGGAAATGCATGTGTGTATTTGATATTAAATTTTCATAATATTCCTGATTTATTTGCATGATTTCATTACTATGTGCACTAACACAAATGTTTGTATTTATTATAGGAAACAATGGAATCAATGAGATCCACTGTTATAGATCAAGGCTTGCCAGTGGATGAATGGAAAATATCTCGAGAAGTGACAAGTGAAGCAGCACATGGTCGTGTTGTTGGTTAGGGAGCAGGCATCAAAGGCAAGGATGTGTATGTTTCTCCAAGTTAAGGAGGTAACAAGCATCAATGTAGTAATTTGGAAGTAAAAGTAAAAGACTTAGAGAAAGAAATCAAGAAGTTGAAAAGAATGATAAAACTTGTTCTTGGAAAGTCTGCACAAGAATCATCTCAGAAGGTATAAGTTGTTTATTTCATTTGATTAATAGATTAAGTGAATGAATTTTGAGTTCTCATGAAAAATGATTGGTGACTTGTCATTGCTCTATTAGTTGATGAACTTAAGTAATTATGGACAAGCTTCTAATATAGGTGAATGATGGAATAATTATTAGATTTTTTGAATGGAGACTATGCATCGATATAAAGTTGTTTTTATTACAATATTTTTCTCATTAGTCTCAGTTTCTTGATTATATTTCATACAAGTTCTTGTTTTGGTAATAATAATGATTAAAATTCATTCTTTCACCTAGGACATTGTTTTGACAAGAGAAGATGATGATGGGTATGAGGATGATGAAGTTGAGGTAAATGATTCAGAAACTGAAGTTGTTTTAGAGGATGATTTAACATATTTAAGATATGGTGATATCATTTTGTATATACTTGGGTATATTTTTTTCTGTAAAAGATAGTATAAAATTGATATTTTTGTTGCATTTTTGAATGATGAATGTGATTTTATGAATTTTTGAAATTAATGAAGTTACATTTACTATATTTCGTATATTATTATTATGTTTGTTACATTACTTCCCTAATATAGATATTTCAACAATAAAAATAAAAAAATTAATGAAATAAGTCTATTTCTGACAGTGTATCTTTTATTTCTGAGGGCATGTTGCAGCTGAAATAACTAGGTTTATCTTATCTTATTTCGGAGGGCATTTAATTCCATATCCGACGGCAACATCCTCGGAAATATTTTTTTTCTCCAACGACTCATCATAAACTCAACATTTCCGATAAGACTTAATACGACGATGATTGACAGCATGTCCTGCTTGAAAATCAGTTTTTCCGAGAGTCTTTGTCTATTTCCAAGGGTACTTGCCCTCAGAAATGTTCTATTTTCTTGTAGTGTACGGCTAGCTAGTCAATGTCTAGGTTTAGAATGAATCCCATTATTTCTGCAAAATATGTCTTCCATATAACAATCACGTTTCTTAATATAGAAATTAAAACAACACCAACATAGTACCAAACAAAAAAAATCATATGCTTCAAAGACAATAAAATACACAAATGATACGAAGCGAAGCAAGATAAATGATAATATGTCAAATGAAATTTCTATATGATGGAGTTTTTTTTTTTTTTTGTTTTTCCTTTCCCAAGTTGAGGTCATGGATATCAGAATATCATTGTCAAATGAAATTTATGCTTTTTTTTGCTTTTTTTTGGGGGGGGGGGGGGGGAGAACGTGGCTGTTATTGTCAAATTAAATTTTATGCACCTCTCTTTTCTTTTCTTTTCTTTTCTTTTCGTTTTCTCATGGCAATTAACTAGTTTGCTCATGTGGAATTACACATCATTGGCGTTGAAATTGACTTTTAGATACCTCCTTCCAACTTTTTTCATTTCAATTATTGATATATTTTTTCAGCTTTCTTTTGAAACTTTCTGAAATCTGAATGTATTGGGAAAATCATTTAATCAATCTGACAGCTCATATTATTTCAGTTTCGGATTGCTCTGAATAAATCATAGTGCATATATTCAGGTCGCTTGAAATTTAAGGTGAAAATGAAATTTATTTGAAATTTCATCAGATATCCTTATCAAAATATTGTTACACCAACTCTTTAGTTAAATTTTACAATATTATATATTTAAATGCCCACAATACAATTTATCATTAAAGAAAAGATAATACACACTAAAATATTATGTGATATGCATGGTATGTAACATGTTTTTCATGAAGTGATTCACAATTTTTCATAAATATTACGTGAGTTAATTAAACTATGCCATCATTCACTTAATGTGTATCGTATCATTTGAGATAAAATCTCAAGATGCCTAATACTACTATTTGTATAATCACACTGCACTTTTAATAAAGTCTTTGTTATCCTTCAAATTTACAAATGAGCTAGCATTTAACATAATCAATCAATTACATCTTTCTTTAAGTGTTTTTTTTTCTTTCCCCCATCTCTAGATCCATTGACCACCTTGGATACTAGCTTGCATTAATAGAAAATTAATTCAACTTTTTGAACCTTGTAATATAAAAGGACCAAATTGACGGTATGGAGGATTTCCCAGCATCGCTACCTTGAGAGGTCTCAGGTCTGGTCCAAGTCCACGTGCCAATTGCCACTGTTTATCAACATCTTCCACTGGTTTCTTGATGGCAGCCAAATAATCACAAATAGATTTGAATTTCTTTTGTATACTGATCTACAATCAAGCAAGCCAACTTTCTTAAGAGGTTCACTAGTGGCAAACTTTTTTTCATTGAAACATAATAACCATGCATGTCTGTGATTCTCAAGATTGGCTGTGATACCATAAAATAAAGTTTCATTGACGAATTGTTGGATACATATACAATATGGGGCATAGAGTTTTGCTCAAGATTCTTGGCTTCCACCTAGTTAAATTAAAAAGAAACGGATAGAGGACTAACGGCTAGTGATTAATTCAAGGCTTTCATTATTCTTGCTTGTTATGTAAGGTTGATTGTGCTTTTTGATCCTCAGTTTTAATTAGCCTCACTTGATTGAGTTGACTTGGGTATTATACTGCATGTTAATTGAAGATTTTCTTAATAACATAGTGGAATTTGGAAATGTGATCAAGATAGATAAAACCCTCGCATAAAATAAGGATTTTAATGAAAAAAAATTATTAAACCCGTGACCTAATCTTTCTAATAGTAAACCGGAAAAGAGAATCCATGCACCCTCAAATAAAAGTCCAATTATAAATTCTGCTTGAAAAAATTGAAATACTAAATAAAATAAGTAAACTTCAATTTTGTCTTACATCAAACAATCTTAGCTGATGATGTTTCTGATTGGCTTAGAAGAATCGTGGGGATGTTATACTTTTGAAATATTAATTTTTAATAGTAATATTACTCATTAATATGAATAGGTTATTTTTACTTTTTTAATTTTTTACTAATTATTATTTTTTACTTACATTGCAAAGATAAATTTTGAATCATTTGTCATTAATGTACAACCTAATTGTAAATATCCAAAGTACCAATATAAATTATTTTGCAGTTACTTGTTTTGAGAACACAATAACTTAAGCAAGATCGTAACTTTATTAGTAAAGATAAAACATAAGAGCAGATGCTGGAAACAAAAACAAAATGCAATATAACATAGTACACACAAATCCTTTATTCTTAATATATTAAAGGGTGGTCTAGGATATTTAAGTTTCCATCCCAAAAGACTATAGCATTTTAATTGAGTGACTCATCCTATATTTAAACCCGTGTGTCACCTCATTTTCTAGTCATTTCGAGACATTTCAACTACTACGTACACTTAAATCTAGAACGATATTTTGCTATTCCATCAAGCAGTACAAGAGACTTGCGGGAATACGGTTGCTCAATTCTTTATGGATAGACTTCAATGAGGGACCTCATGCCAAATATAGGTGTTATTTTGTAGTGACTGAAACCAGCATCGAAGAATAGCTTTGCCCATTCACTTTCAGTTCTCTCTTTTCCAGTAGAGTTAACGCTCAGCACAATGTCAAACAAGAACTTTGTTTCGGTTAATTCGTGTTCCTCTTCCTCTGCATTGATAACGATATCTATTATTATTACCTTTCCTCTCTCACCGTTGCTTGCAATTGCCTCTCTGCGTTTCTTCAGTATCTTCAACCCATCCTCATCACCTAATCCATGAAAAACCAACTGCAAGCATGCCAATCACTCATTTAATTAATACCCACCACTTATAGTGCAGTTCCGTTGTTTGATCTAACATTTTAGTTAAAATATAGGATACTTTTTCTTTTTAATAAAATCCCAACAGTTCGTGCGTGTGTCTATCTATCCATCTATCTATATATGTACACAAATCACACTTTTTAGAATGGAGATTCGTTGTTTTAAATATTGTAAAATAATTTTATAGTGTTGTAGATAAAACGTTTTATTACTCCGCCTATAAACACACACACACACACATATATATACATATAAGTTATGAAAAAATAAGTTTCAATGTTATACAAGCCTTTACCAATATGGTAAACTTCGAATCTCCACTTGAAAAAATGCGGGCAACCGCACTAGAAAATGACTACGTAAATGGTCATGCTCAAGCCTAAACTTCTAGATTCTGTAAAATCCAAATGTTAATTAAATTTAGAGTTGTATAGCATTTTGCAGTTACTTTAAATCTGATTTGAATCATTCAAATCCTGATTTTGGAAGATCGAACATCCGGATATATGTGCTGCGCACAGAACAATTGAAATAAATCATCTGGTATTCACGAAAACGGTTAAGAAGTTGTTTTAAAATTTTAAAATTGGATCTTACCTTGAAGAGAAAGGCATCTGCCGGAGGGATAAACTGAAACATGTCACCTGCTATGTATTTAAAGTTGTCGGCCTCAGGCAAGTTAGCAACAACATGCGGGAGGTCGAGTACAGTGCATTTGATGCCAGGGAATGCTTCAGAGATGATTCTGGAAAACGATCCGTTGCCACCTCCTACGTCAACCAATGTGCCCAACCCTTCAAAGATTTGCTTACACTCGGCTTTGACAACAAAGCTTGTCATTATTTCAGCGTCACTGGCCATTGCTTCATTGAACGGCTGGTTTATTCCAGGGTTTTGATTCATAAATTCCCAGAACTTGATTCCATGAACAGTTTCCCACAACGTGAGCTCAGTCCCTTTGAACCAACTACTTAAAGACTGAAATGGAGCGACAAAAAGTGGGTCAACAAATGCTGAAACAGTTGGTGACATGCTGTAGGGCTTGTCTTTGATGAGCAGAGTAGAAGCAGCTGTGAGCCCGTATGCTTCTTCTTGTCCATTGACTTTGGTTTTGTTAAAGCAGCCCGAGTGCACTAACAAGCGCATGAGCCTGAATAGGCTAGTCGTTTTTGTAGGCTGAATATCAAGTGCCGAGACCAACTCAGAAAGAGTGATGGCCCGTCCGTGGCTGTGAATTATATCCGCTATGCCTAGCTCAATCGCGCACTTGAGTGACGTGGAGCTTAAATGACTAAACATGAGCTTATATAGTTGAGCTTGGCCTTGAAACAACTCTTTTGCTCCTTGATCTTGATTCGCATCCATAGATACTGATGATCATTTAAATTAAGCTTGCCTGATTGATCACACACTATAATGGAGAAGCACATTATATATAATCACGCTTGCTCGCAAATGTGGACTAAGAAGTTATTTGTTAAATATTTGAAGTCTGAAATTTTATTAATTTCAGACTTTTTCTAAAATATGCTTGTTTGTTTTTTTAAACTTATGTATGATTTTTAGACATTTACATCTGAATAGAAAAAGTAAACTTTTGTACCTTTTATCTAAATGAAAAAATGTATGAATGACAAGTAAATATTATATTCTAAAAATATCTCTATAAAATAATTTATTTCTTAAACTACAAAATCTAATCCTTTTTTTTTGTTTTAATTTACAAGGACATAAATGTCAAATAACTAAATGTAAGATGTTTTTTATTGTGAAAATAAATAAGATACCACTTATATTTAGATATTTAAAAACGAAAAAAAATATGTCATTCATTTTTTCATAATCAAACTCATTCAGACTTTAGAAAAATTCAGACACATTTAGATTTTAGATAAAAAAACAAACGCTACCTAACTGTATGCAAGCATCTTTAATTCCTCATATGAATATTTGCAAATGCGATTAGATATAATCTAACAAGTTACAATCTAACAACATTGTTAACTAAAGGAGTAAGAATTTACCTTCACACATACTTTTGATTTGTGGAGATCTTGTGACACGTGTTGAACTCGAATCTAGTGTGGTAGGTATCTGAAAAAGGCACTCCGACGCCCAAGTCAGTGTTTGATTTTAAGGTCTAATGGAAGCAAGAACAATAAACAAGATTAGGGTTTTTTTGGCTTGGGAGAGATCCACTTTTCTTGGTGAGATGGTCCCTATTTATAGTTGATGGATGACATGGGTCTAGGGTTTTGCCTTGGTCTCTCTCCTTGATGACACGTGCCACCAACTATTATTGCACACGTGGACGTGAACTTGTTCCTAGGGATATAAATATATTTATCTCGGACCCGCCCATGTGCTTCCCTACTCCTATGATCTTGGGAGTGGTTCCCTCAGACCCCGAAATCTCGGAATTAGTCGTGGTTCCTTCATACCCCGGAATCCCAAAATTAGAATGATTTTTTTACTCTTACTTATTATCGTAAGTGCTAGGAGAATTTTGTTCCAGTATTACTTTATCCGGAATAGATTGGATATAATTTATTTACTTATTTGATTTTTCAGGATAGTTTCTTTCTTTCTTTTTTATTTGGACACTTGGCGTAATTTTTGTGCCTCTAAATTATGATAAATACATTAACTTTGATTTCGTAATGACGCATGCGCACGAGAAAAGGACAGTAAGATACATTTACTGATCAATGATTCAATAATTATAACACCATGATTGGCAGGGTGTGATCTATATACAGGCACATTTTATGTATTCAATGTGCTGGTTAGTTTTTCAAATTTTTAAGACATTAATTTGAGTCAAAATAATTGCACTCGGAGCACGGAGGTAGAGTTTTCAATTAATTTTATTTTGTTGGCTATTCAAATTTAAATTTGACAAAAGTTAGAGAGTTAAAAGATTAATTTGAAATCATTTATCTCTATCTTTTAAAAAATAAAATTCGAAAAGGTGGCAGAGATTTTTCACATCAATATTTTACCATTTATTCATCCGTTGGCTGACAATACCATTGTATAAGAAAAAACGATAGTAAAAAATAGTATGCCATCACTAAAAAAAATAAAAAGTTTCGTTACAAGAAAAGAATTCACCACAGCACAAGAATTTTTTAATTTTTTATGCTTTTGTATTAAATTTTGTGCTATTTTAAATACATGCAGCATTATTCATTCACTAAACGCATATAAAATTTCCAAATTAACCTTCTTTATTAAAATTTAGCTTTAAATTCTTTATACCGCCAACACTTAGCCAGCACTGTTCTTATTGCAAACTATAGCGTATCTTTTGACAGCTTCAAAAAGATAAGAAAAGATAAGAAATTTATAGCTTGTGCCCACCAAAATCTCTTAGTCCATGGAGTTGTTGAAATTTTGACTTGAGTAGAAAAGACAAAGTTAGGTTTTGAAAGCATGAAAAAGGTTTTGAAAATCTTGTTCATGCAATTCGGTGATGTTGAAAATTGAAGGGTGATGTTGAAAATTGAAGATGGCAACAAATTACAAATGCAATTGTTGACAAATATGCATGACTTTAACGCATGCAATGCAAGTTCCAGCTCAACGTTTTGGCCAATTGAACCCAACTTGGTGCAAAATGCTCTCTATAAATATAGAAGCATTTTGCAATTGTAAGCATCCCAATTTGAGAGAAGTAGAGAGCAATTGCAAGTGAAGTAATTTGAGAGATTTGAGAGAGCTTCAACTTGAGTGTTCCAGTGAGGTTCCATTTGAGTGTATTGGGGTTTGGGGTGTAGAGAGTTTCTCCTACTTTTGTAAATTCCTATTATTAGTAGAATTATTTTCCAGTGTTTGCCCATGGACATAGGCTTTACGCTGAATCACATAAATTATTGTGTCCTATTTTTTTTTTGCATTTGTTTACGCTACATTTATATTTCTCCAGAAATCGCAGCTACCAGAATATTAGTAATTGCTCAACCCCACATTTCCGTAACAGGAGTTAATACTGAACACGTAGAATTTTTTCATTAAATTTTGTGCTATTTTAAATACATGCAGCCTTTTTCATTCACTAAACGTATATCAAATTTTCCAAATTAGGCATTTTCATTAAAATTTATGTCTAAGTTCTTTCTACCAACAAAACTCAACCTACATTGTTCTTATTGCAAACTATAGTCTATCTTTTGATAGCTTCAAAATGATAAGTGTTGATATCCATACATATTCAACATACAGTTAATAGGATATCCAAAAACATACATTTTGATACTTGAATGCGGAGGCAGATCACAATAAGTTATATCACTGTCAAGTTGATTAGAGACAAAGGATAATTTCAAAGAAAACCATCACGCTACTGTATGTTTATGGTCGGAGGATAATTATAATAAAAGAAAATCCCCTCATATCACATTGCCAGAGCCCACTGCCATTTTCTCTCATTTTCAATCCCTGTGTTTTCTAATATCTTCTTCATATTTTTAATTCTGTCACACCCTTATCACATGACACGGCTTGCCCCGACCTATATGTCAAATCCGAGGTGAATCATAAGATCTAATAACTAAAACTCGCGGCACAAATTTAATTCATGAATATATAAAAATGGTCTCCACTATAAACACATAACAACCTCTATACCTCATCCGAAAATATATATTCAAAACGTACATAGTTCATATCTCACTATATATACTTACCCTACAAATATATATACATAAAAACATAAGTAACATAAACGTGCTCAAAATGCAAGTCATGCGGCAATACGTGTTGTGGCCCAACTTTAATTGACTAGAATTGATCAGCATGAAATCTTGCGAAATCTTGGTTGAAAAGGGATAAATAGGAAAATAATGAGCTTGCGGCCATATATATATATAAATGTTTCAGTCATGAATTTTAAAGTGCGGGAAAGTACGGAAAATCTTTAAAACCGCATGGTTTTAAAGACGTAAAACTATAGGCCTTTAAAGTCATGTGGTTTTAAAACTTTTCCGAACTTTCCCGTACTTTAAAATTCCTGACAAAAAAACTACTTTATATATATATATGTGTGTGTGTGTGTGTGTGTGTGTGCAGTCGTTCTCTCACGCGGACACCCACAACTTCAAAAAAATGCGGGTGCTCACGTTTCGGCCATTGGATCCCATCAACGGCTAGATTAAATTGTGAAAGTAAAAGCAACTCCGACATTTTCTCTTGTGTGGACCCGTCTTCAAAACTTTGGAAAAAAAAGTTATTTCTTTTATTTAATGGGGACCATGATAACTAGTTTTTAATTTATCTCTCTTCTCCCAACTCTATCTTCCCACACCCAAGAAGCCAAATCGTTGGATCATCTTCATCATCAACAGCGACGTGGCCGGAGATGATGTGTCCAACATGTTACTCTTCTAATATTCCTTAGATGTGGCTTAAATGCCTCATTTTGCTCTTCTTTCATGAACTTTCAAATTTCTTAAGAATGTCCTAGCCTGTGTTTTTTCTTCTTCAATTTCCGTAATTTTTTTTTTTGAGAAAATCTTCTGTTATAGATACCTTTCAGCCGGAGATGACGTGTCCAACTCAATATACTCTCGTATGATATCTCATGAATCATTCAGTTAACTGGAAGTTCTAACTAAATTGAATTTAATTAATTCATAATTAGAACTGATAATTTTGCGCATTAAAATCAAATTAATGACGAATATGATAAAGGGAATTGGATAATGATTGGAAGCTTCAATGACTTTTCGATTCCATTCCCGATATTTATTTGTCATGTTTTTTGGTTTATTTTTGTGGCAAAATTAATTGTTTGTGTGTAATTATTGATTATGACTTTATTGATTGTATTTTAAATCATCTCTGTGTTAAGAGAAAGTTGAGATAGCATTTGTATCTAAGAACATTGTGGCCGATCTGAACAAGGGTGATAAGCTGAATAGTGACAATTATAACATTTGACACCGTAAGATTCAGTACATCCTTAAAAAAGAAAGAGACTCTAAAAGCTCTTAACAACACCCTAGCTAAGCCTAAGAAAAGCAATACTGCTCAACACAAGAGGGATCTAGCAGCTTATCAGGCTTGGAAAAAGAAGAATAGCAAATTATTGCATAACGATGTTGAGCAGCATGTAAGATGGCCTCATGTGTGAGTTGAGAAGTACGAGACTACTCAAGAGATGTGGCTCGCTCTGAAAGGCAAGTTTGGTGGCACTTCAACCACTAAGCTGAGAAGGTTTACGCTCAAGTTTGATTCTTATTGAAAGCACCAAAATCATACTATCAGGCAGCATTTGAAGGAAGTATCGAACATGGTTCATGAACTTTAAGTCTACTGGACATATTCTAACTAATGAACAACAAGTTCGGGCAGTGATAAGATCTCTATCTGATTCATGGGAACACATGAAGGTGAATATGACTCACAATGAAAGTATCAAAATTTTTAATGATATTGAACATCACCTAGAACTGGAGGCAGAGGGCCTTGAGGCAACTAAGCTTTCTTATTATATGGTTGATTCAGGCTCGAGTAAGGCTTCGACTTCAAGTGCAAAATGGGTAATAAGTATAACTAGAACAGTAAAAGATCTAATCTAGATTAAAAAAAAAAACAGATGCTAAGAAGCGCCCAAGGAGTAAGTGTTCTAACAAGAAAAAAGACAAAACCAAGATGAAATGTTACAACTGTAGCAAGCTGGGTTATTTCGCTCGTGAGTGCACTAAGCCTAAAAAGGTGAGACCCAACTCCACTTTATTGAATTATGCTTTTGTTACGAATTCTATACTCTTGACATATTCTTGTCTTATGTGGACTGTAGACTTAGGAGCAACAAACTATATAACTCATGATCAAAATGCATTTGTAAAATATCGTTGAATCAATCAAGGAACTAGATGGATATAGGTGCGCAACAACTCCAGAGTTGACGCAAAAAGAATAGGCACCTGTAGATTGACTTTGCATGATAGACATATTCTTTTATTACAAGATGTTCTATATGCACCAGAGATTCGACGAAACTTGGATTCAAGTTTTTATCCATTTACTTGGTCAATGACACAATTACATTTCTATTCAAAATCAATTTACAAGTTCTAGTCATCAAAATTCAAATATTAGACATGAGTCTTTCTTTTTGGTTTAAATGAACATATATATGGTATTTCATTTATAAAATTCTATATAGATTTGGAATTTCAATGGTGTAAATGTGTAAAATATTAGTAGATATATGTATACTTTATAATATTATTAATTTGTATTATAGAATATACATATTCACTAAAATATTACACACACACACATACATAATACAATGTAAATGATTGATGTGAAGTTAACTTCATCGCTTTGTTTGCATATGCCTTTTTTTCTATGCTTTCTCGTCTAAAAGTGACAAATGTTTTTTGTTATTTCATTGTAAATTGTTGTGTAGGAAATTGTACAGAAAGTGGTCAGACTTTTATGCAAAGTATCAGAGATGATCCCTGGAGACTTAACATTATAATGGGGGGGGGGGAACTCAGAACTACATTAAGGCACATTTTTTATGGCTTAACATTTTGAATTTGCCGATATAGTTTGACTATATAAAATTGGATCACATATGAGATTTAATTAACATTGAAATGACTATTAGACTTATTAAATTTCATTAGCATTGATTTTATTACAATCTCAATATTGAGTTAACTATAGTTGTATGACTACGATTGTTGTTCTATTTGAGTTATCAATCGGCGCGACATACATTTGTAGTCAAGATTATTTGATATATTAGTCAGAGCAATTATGAGCAGTGAGCTTATAGATAGACAATATAAAATTTGTACAACACATCTCTTTAAGAGTTTTTGGTACTTGATCTTAGAATTGTCCAGCCAGAATTAGTATGCTGAAAATGATCATTAGAGAAAATTGGTAAGTGTTAAGGAAAAAGATGTAATTAAATTGATTGGACGATTGAGATATCAAATTAATTAAAAATGTTGTACAAAGGATTGTTCATTGAAGAAATCATTGTGTTATGTGTCGAATTATTATTTTAGAACACTATCCTAGGTAGTATAAAATTATAGAGGCCAGTTCCAATCTTTTAGTAGAGTGGATTTTGAATTAAATAATCAGGCTAACTTAATTACAGGTCTAATCATTATAGTTGCTATTGTATGTACCCAAATGATCCCTAGGTTAGCTCACTTAATTGATTGTACCACTATTGGACTAATAAGAAAGATAACTAGTAATTTGGGTTAATCCTAAATATATTATTGGTGCGAGACTCCATTTAATATACTTGTGTATAAGGGGCCTCATATTATTTTACAAGTGGGCCCCTATAACAAGAACAAGCGTAATGCCACTTTTGGCTTTTATCTTATTTTTTAATTTAAATCAAATACTTTTTATTTAATAGAATTAAAGAAAATGAGATAAAATAAGGAGTCTAGGGTTTCCACCAAAAAGATATAAAAAACTTAATTTTTCACAAAAGAAGTAGAGCTACAATATATAGAATAAAAAAGAAAAAGAGAATTTTTTCTCACTAACCTAGGAGAAATTGTTTTTCTATTGTTAGTTGCTTTGAGTAGTGATAAAGGAGTCCACACGTCAAGGACAAATTTGAGTCATAATATGGAAGATTGTTGGTGATGAATTGTGATCTAACAAAATTTGTGGTGACAGATCGTGACTTGGGAGCTTATATTACTTCTATGAAAAAGAAAAATGTACAATTTCTATATTATAGTAATTATATATATGTATGAGAATTGCAATCCAAATATTTTTACTGTAAAGTTTTTAAACAATTGGCATTAGAGCGATCTCATATTAATATATAGAGTTACTGTATGAAATCAATCTCTTATATTATGTGTATAAGATGAGTGGTACTAATTTTATATATTATTTCATCATGTGAATGAATATATTTGTTGAATTAGAAATTTCCTTTACATTAATTCTTCTGGATTAGAAATTTCCTTTACATTAATTTTTCTGGATTTATAAACAAGAAAAGTAGTCTCAATTTTCACTATGTTTCTCGCTTGATTATCTTATTTCCCAACTCATAGATTCTTTGTAAGCTATTACTCGCGAGGAGTTTCTATATATATATATGTTATAAAACAAAGCAAAGAACTCAAGAAAACACAGAAAAGGTTGATGCGGCAAAGAGAAGCAAAAATGGCTTCTGGAATTGGCAGCGGAAAACATAACGATACGAGGGGTTTCTTATGGCCTTTTCCACGAAACTCCCTATGATTTTACTGATTTGTGTTTCTATAAAAATTTTGGAAATTGTTCGTTTAGGTCCAGATGAAATGAGGAATGTGATATGTTCTGTAGGTGGCCGGCTGCAAGAAAGGTGTGTAAATTAGGGTTTTGGGTTTATATCAGATGGCACCCTATCGTTTCACTATTTTACAATTCAGCTAAAGTATTTGGGTTTTGGGCAGAAAAAATTAAATTTATTTAGACTGCATCTAAACCCATTTTTGTCATCAATTAGATAATATAAATAGAAATTTGATAAACCTAATAGTAATTATTTGTCCAAATTTATTTATATTGGTGCTAGGCCCATTTTTAGATTTCAAAATTAGATCATATAAATGAAAATTTGGTAAGATTAATAATAAAATTTATTTGGCTCAAGAATTTTTGAAAATAAACTTGGACTTATTTTATTAAATTAATTAGGTCTATTTTTATAAGAATTTTAATTTCAAAAAATAAGACCCAATAGAATTTTATTTAGAAGGTGTAAAATTTAATCTTAAAAATTGAACCAATGATAAATTTAAAAGCCCAAATGTGCCCAAGCTAGTGGACATGAACAAGATCAAGTACAAGAAAGAGGAAGAAGGAAGATAGACATTGACTTGAAGCCCAATAGATATTAGGCTTAGCTTGTAGATTAAGTCAATTTTCCCTTTGGAAAATCATGAATTGAGATGTTTAATTGCTTTTATCTACATGCTATATTTGATTGATAAAACGTTATGTCAATAGAATATGTAGTGCCACTCTATGCATCATAATACATGGCATCTATAGATTATGAATCAAGATATATATTATTTGATATTTGCATGCGCTTAATAATATTAAATTACAGTTACATCTAGATAATATTATTTTAGAAAGTATGTAATTAACAATATAGGATATAATCTTTATATTGTTCAAAAGGAAAAACCAACTTTAAAATATTGAGTGAGAGACGAACAATTCAAGGTAAATTTTCCCACATTCGCCATTGTTAGTTCAATAATAAAATTATATACATATCTCTACTTCATGATATGGTGTTGCTCCCTTCAAATGGTATATATATTAGATATTTTATTTGATTAATTTCTTTAAAGATAAGATTGAAATATTTTCCAATTTGTTGATCACCCTAATAGGGGTTGCTTGAAACGAAACATACATAGATTGAAACAGTGGTTATACACTCAAAAACAAAAAAAAAATGTTATTAACCTTCCCAATAAAGCCCTTTTATCAAATTTTGGCCCTTAAAAATAACAATAATTATTCATCATGTTTCGACATGAAAGTAAATAATCTAATGGTTAATTGGGTCTCGTAAGTGTAGGCATGACTTCTCTATCGGATAGCTTACCAAAACGGTACTAGGTTATTGTTACAATAAAATAAAATGCATTTATGATTTTTTTACATTTTAGATTATTTATTGTGAACATTATTTGTTTCAAAGTGTTGATGCGTGTATGTCTTATTTTCATAAAATGTCTTCCAACAACCCATTATTAATTTTCCTATTTAAAAATGAACTCACAGGTGAAGATTATTTAGATTGGAAACCCAATCTATTTAATATTCTCGCTACTAAAGGCTGCAAAAATGTTCTGACCCAACTGTGCACCCCAGAACCAATGTTATACAATTATTGAAATCAGAGAGAGCATTATGAGTAATGCTGCAAAGCTAACAAAATGACTAAGTGTTAGATATTGACTTCAATTTCTATCAAACTATAGAACAGACATCAGAGCACAGAAACAACCACTGAAAATATTGGCTAGTCTCCATTAGATATTTGGACAGAATACTCATTTTGCCAGAAAAGCAGCATAAAAATATATAATTGACACCAAGATAAAAAAGGGCGTAAGAGTTCGTGATCATGTCCTCAAATAATGGACTATTTGAATGAAATTGAGATTCTTGATGTTCAAATCGATGATTAAACAAAGATGAATAAAGTGATTAAATCTTTGCCTGATACATTCAAGGACTTTAAGGTTAGCTATGTCTTGAGTAATAAAGATATGACCTTAATTGAATTAATGCACAAACTACATGCTATAGAAGAATTTTATCATAGCAAGAAACTTCTTGAAAAATGATTCTCTTCAAGACCTAGGTCTAAAGACAAGGATAAGCAGAAGAGAGTTGGGATAAGAAAATTGTCTGAGATGGCAAGCCAAAAGACAAGTGCTACAAATGTGGACAGAAAGGTCATTAGAAGAAAGATTGCCCCAAGATTATTAAAATCAGGTATGGGAAATCTTTAAGTTTTTTAATTAGTTCATATTTCTATTAATTCATGGGATTGTATATTCTAATGTAACTGATCTTATTTGTGATTCATTTACTTGGTTTTAAGAATCCAATAGACTAAGTGAAGAAAGCTTTAAAACTGCAATTGAGGACATGCTAGCTTATATCAGTTGAGAAGACTTAATCAATTTTATGAGACTTTAGTTTTTGATATTTGTCTTTTTGTTCTAAACATTAGAGGAACTTAATTTCAGTGGCTTGTTATCAATAAGTTGGAGTACACTATTATTTTTTGTTCCTCTGTTTATTATAGTTATTAGTTTTGGTATTTACAAAGACAATTTATATGACATAAGTCTATTGGTCTATTCAAAGTAAAATATAATGATAAAGAGTATATGCATTATCTAAGAAAAAGAAATGTTTCTTCTAACCAATATTATTGCCTCTAATATTTATGTTGAAGTGATATAAAGATTTTATGAGAATGATCAACAATAGGCTTTTTTGGCCTATTGAAATTTATCATTGACACCCCACAAATCTTATTTAGAAAAGTAATATGATAATTGGGCTTTTTTGAGCTGAAGGAAAAACATAACATTGTATTGTATGACTTAATGCATACAAATGTATACAGACTAATCAAATTTACATATTTGAAGAGGTTATGAGTATTCTATCAATCTTATTGATGACTATTCATTGTATTTATATTTGTCTAAATGCGTCATATTATGTGACTTTTGAAATTCAAAAGAGTACATAGATAAGATAGATAAGCGACTAGATAAGAGCATAAAAGAAGTTCAATCTAATCATAGCAAAGAATATCTTTGTAGAAAATGAAAATCCATTTGATTATAAAATAGGATGATGAATCCCATTTACAATGAACAGTATAACATAATAGAGTTGTTAAACAAAAAAACAAGACTCTTTTGAATAAGATAAAATATATATTAAAGTGATTTATTATTTACCTTTCTAATTCCAGCTACCAGTATTTAAAACTGCATAGTCTATTGAACTTAGTTTTATCTACACCAATGCCTATTACTCCATTGAATTATAGAAATGGCACAAACATAGTTTTAGACAACTCTGTATTTGGAGTTCACTGGTATTTATACTAGAATCAAAAGCAAAGAACAAAATATACATGTCTCGTGGCCAATATTTAAGCTTTGATGAAGAGAATCCACAAATTGACACTACTACAAAAATGACTTTCACTACTACTTGTTTTCTGACACTTTATAAAACGTGTCAATAATTGTGTACAAATGCACTATTTTCTGTCTTTAATAAATAGGTATCATAAATTACTAATACTAATACTAAATATAAAAAAATTACTGACACAAAAGTATCACTGATTGAAAAATAATCATTATAATTTGTTTAAGTGCATCTCGAACCCGGGACTTCTGAGATTCAAAACTTTTAAGTTTGGATCATAAACCACTTGACCCTAGAATAACGATGCAAATACTATATATAGAGGCGTAAGAATAATATAATAGCAAAATCAAAATCCCTAAATCTCAATCGAGATCCCTCTCCCCCATTTCATCGTATTGTCAATCATAACTTAGAAAACAAACCCACCCCACGCTGCTGACATACCGCTAACCTGCATCACTACTTTCGACAAGCCACTGCCATCATCTCCCATGCCCCAAAGTCTAGTCTCTGTAGCTTCTGCCATCATCAACACTCAGTCGTTCGTCACCGATAGCTGCCGTCATCACCCATGGGCTGTAACAGCTTCCAGCCATCATCAATACTCAGTCGTTCGTCACTGCAATCGAGCTGCTGCCGTCGCTGCTGTTTTGCCTCAATCCCCGTTCAAGGTAAGCTTAAATGAATAACTGAGTTGACTTGAATATAGAAATTAGTAGGTAAAGTTGAATATAGAAATTAGTAGGTAGATTAATAGCAGCAATCAGAGAGCTTATCATACAAAATTTTTGAAATGTCAAGGCTGAAATTGATTGTTCGACTTTTCTGAGCTAATTTATCCTAATCTAATTTGTTCAATTTTTCTGTTCGCACTACGTGTATGTATGAATTTATACTGTTATTATTACTTATGCAGTACAATTATCTATTTTTAATTTCTTATTTGCTTTAGAAATTGATTGAAGTATTTTTTTGCTCTGTTACAACCACTCCTTGGAAATGCTACCGATGTGCTGAGCGGCTGTTTAGGAAACGCTTATAGGATGGCATTTTTAGTGAAGTTTATAAGAGGTTATTTGTTATTGCTTTGTTGATTCATTGTTTTGTTTACTTATGTGCTTATTGTTTGCACATTGAGGTGATGAGGTTGAGTAAATATGCTTTTGTTTAGTTTATGAGGTTTTAAGGGGTTAGGTATATTATAGAAGATTAAATGTGTTGTGTGGGGTTGAGTGATGTGATGAGTTATTAAATTGATATATTAAGTACTGTGTTTTCTTTAATTGGGTATAAGAAGCCTTGCCAACTAGTATCCCTCTTCGGGAATGGGAGAATTGAGTCTTATAATAAAAAAACTTGCCTTCTTGATAAAACTTCCTGCTTTGTTAGTTGGATGTAAGATTTATGATTGAATTACTTTTCTGATCTTTAACCTTTTTTACTCTCTAGAGTCGAGACATAAAAATTGAAATTGAGAAGTCAAAAGTTCAATTTTTTGTCACAGCTAATGTGCTCATGCATCTAGTCTAAACATAAAATTAATGAATGATTTGATTGAACATTTCAAGAGTAGAAGTTTAAAGAGAATGCTCATGCATCTTGGTCCACACGATCGTCTAATTCATGTTTATCTCTTTATAAAAGAGATTGTTCAGAAACAGATGGTAATTATAACTCTCCAAGCTATTTACATAGTGAATCTCAAATACTTCATTTATATCCCACCATCTTAACACTATCTCTATTTGGCAACAAATTCAGAACTTTGGTGAACTATTTTTCTTAGTCATACACGAAGGTGAGACTTTGCAAGAAATAAACGTTCGAATACAGGGGAAATTGCTAGTTCCAGATGAAGAGTTTGCTAAGGTTTATATTCCTTAGGAGTGTATCATGTTTTCCTTAACCAAAGTTTATTTCCTTTGCTTCAATAGGAAGTAGAAATATTATAATAGTAAAAAGTAAAGACTGGATGACTGGTCATTTGTTTTAGTAGAGCTAGATTTCAAGCATTTTTCGCATTATGCATCATGCAATTTTAGAACCACTCTTTTGGGCTTGTGAATGATTTGTAATGTTCAATAAATCATATTCTTTACCACATTATTCAGTAAAGAAATTTCCTATTATTAGCATTGCTGATTTTTCTTTTCAAAAAATATGTTATTCATAGTATTACTATGTTTGTAGTTTTTCTTATTAGTGAATATAAATATGAGAAGACCCGATTTTGTACTAATTTTGTTATTATATTTCTCATTTGTAGTGGAAGTTTGCGTTCCTTTCTCTTGGTCGTCCATAGTACCTCCAGGACACTAACATTGTTTCTAGTCGTTTTCAGGTGCTATACGGTGATTTTGATTTATCACTGTTTGTACCTTTGTTAAAGCATACGTTAAGAAGTCACTGATTTTTATGTTTGTCATTTTGCAGTTTGTGTAGGAGTAATGCATCTGTGTTTTGTAGTCATGAAGGTGATTGAATGTTCATTTGCTGCTGGGGTTCATTGATTCATTTTGACAAACACTTGGCCTGCACTTTTTAATACCGTCAAAGCTTTAAAGTGAAAAATGCAAACTCCAATTTGGGTTTTGTGATTTGGTTTAGTTTGGTATTTTGGTTTTTGATATTTTTGTTCATTTGGGAAATGAAAGGGAAATTTGCTAGTCTAGGGAGTAGTTACTTTGTGTTAAGTGGCCTTCTATTTCTATTTTCATGTCGGCTTGGTTAATTTCTTCACTAGATGTTTAAATGTTGATAATTTTTATTTTTCCTCTAAGTTCATTAAATATATTTTTTTCGTTTTTTTTTTCAATTTATGGCTTTCGGTCGAATCGATCATTGTTGAATGTGGGCACTATAAGTGCTATAGTGCTTGTTAACTTAATGTATTTGATCATATATTATAGTATTGTTCACTTTAAATTTAAACAATGAAATAGATTACAAAAATATAAGTTATGCTTGCCAATTTCTAGACACCATTATTCATGTCTTGATTACCGAATACTGATGTATTTATTACTGAGTACTGATGTATTTATTAAGTGTTTTCTTTAATACTTGATAGAATACTTTTGGTGAAGCAATTTGTGATAATTGAGGGAAAATGAAGTATGAGCTTCATCATGGAATAGCAGGATTAAAAGAAGCAAGTTAAGGATTCAGAAAAGGAAATTGTAGAATCTACATGTTGCCAAGTTAATTACAGCCTACAATCATGAGGTAATATATGAGTAATTTATAAGTGTTTTTGTTTCAAAATATTCAAGATTTATTTTCATGGTATACTAATTGATTTTATGCACTTGTTGGTGGAAAAAAAATGAAGTTGCCGATGGATATTGAGTGATCTTGTTGGGCTTTTGTTTTTTTTTTGGTTGGAAACTTAATTTAGTAGTCATTAGTACTTGTTGTTAAGAGATTGTCGGAAATTTAATTTTGTACTTATGTTTGTCTTTTCCAAATAGTGGTGTAGTTGAATTGTTTGAATTTAAGTGATGTATTTGGGATGTTTATTATATGAATTGTTGCAAGATATTTTGAGTTTTCTTTTGGTTGTACGACAAGCATGAAAAATATAATTAAAATAAAAATATATTGTTAACTAAAAGCAGCATAACATTAATAAATATTAATAATTTTTTATATTATCGAGTCAATTTATGATACTATAGTCACATAAATTATTGACATGTAAATAGTATCATGAAACACTAATATCACCGAGTCGATATTTTAGTGATACTATAGTGAAATAAATTACTGACACAAAAATCACTGACACTAAAAATTAGTGTTAGTATATTCTGACTTGAGTATTACTGACACAATTAATAAGTGTCAATAAAATGGATTACTGACATTAAATTAGTATCAATAAATTCTAATTTTTTAGTATTGTGATTTAAAATAAAAATATAATTGTTTCATTAATCGAGTAAATGGATAAAAATTTTAACCTTAACTCGACTTGAAAATAATCATATTAACCTAGAGTCGATTTATTTAATAATCGTATTAATTTGGTAATCCATACATATTTATTCATATTATATTCGCGTGAGGGTTGTAATTTGGTAGCTCTGATTCTCATGGCTTTTTTCTCGTAGCCCCTTTATCACTTCCTATATTATCAAGGGTTCTAATATGAATATCATTTACGTCGATAAAAGTGAACATTCAGTGACATTTACTCATCTATTTATGGTGGCCAACCAGTGTTTATCCGTATTATTCTGGAAATGTAGGACACAAGTAATGCAACCAATCATCATCCTTCACATTTGCAATGTGTGTACTGATTAAAGATATTTTGGATGAAAGGCCTCAAAAGATCCACAGCTTGGATATGCCTACCGACAAAATAAATAAATAAATATGTTATTAATTAGATAAATAAGTTAAAAACTTTAATTTTAATTCGATACGAAAAAAATCATGTTAATTTAGATTTGGCTCATTTAATATTTGTATTAAATTTAATAATTCATACTTATTTATTCATGTTGAATTCATGTTAGATAATTAGTTCGTGTTAAATTTATTAGCTCTAATTCTCATGGCTTATTTCTCTTAACTTTTTTGTCGTTTGGTTATATACACTTCCTATATTATCAATATAATATGAATATCATTTAAATCGATAAAACTAAAGTGAAAAGTCAGTGACATTTACTCGTGTATTTATAGTGGCCAACCAATCTTTGTCCATATTAGGAAAGTGTCCGAAAAGGGCACATGTAATGCAATCAATCATTGTCCTTCACATTTGCAATGTGTGTACTGATTAAAGATATTTTGGATGAAAGACCACAAAAGATCCACAGCGTGGATATACCTACCGACTAGTAAAAATTCTATCTCCATTTTCCTGTTCATTTCAAATGGAGCTTCTTGGGATCTCCTTGTTCATCCTTCTAGCTATTCTGCTCTCTGCCTTAACTTTGCTGAAGCTAGAGAGGAGATCAGAAACTAAAAACAGAGTCTCAAATCTACCACCAGGGCCGTGGAAATTACCTGTAATAGGAAACTTGCACCAGCTTGCTGGCTTCCTACCCCATCAGCGACTAAGAGACTTAACCAAGAAATATGGACCCCTTATGCTCCTACAACTGGGGCAAGTTCCAGCCATTATTGTATCTTCCCCTGAAGTTGCCAAAGAAGTTATGAAAACGCATGATGTTATCTTTGCATCCAGGCCTCATTTTCCACCAGCACAAATCATCTCTTATAATTATCGTGATATTATCTTTTCACCATATGGTGATTCTTGGAAACAACTGCGAAAAATCTGTGTATCTGAGCTTTTGAGCGCCAAAAGAGTCCAATCTTTCCAATCGATAAGAGAAGCAGAGGTGTCTGATCTCATTGATTGGATTTCTTCGAAAGCTGGATCAGTTATTAACTTAACTGAGAAAGTTTACTCATTAATGTATGGTATCACTTCAAGGGCAGCCTTTGGAAACAGATCCAGAGACCAAGAAGCATTTGCCTCAGTTATAGGGGAAATAACAAAAGTGATGTCAGGTTTTAATATCGCAGATATGTTTCCTTCCGTTGGATTCCTTCAGTGGCTTACTGGAAACAAGTCTCGGGTGGAGAGGCTGCATCAAGAAGCTGACAGAATAGTTAAAAACATTATCAATGAACATAAGAAGCGCAAGGCAACATTGAAGATTTGCAAGATTGGTGATGATGAAGATCTGGTTGATGTTCTGTTGAAAATTCAAGGGCGTGGAGATCTTGATTCTTCCTTGACTACAGACCATATTAAAGCAGTAATCTTTGTGAGTAACTATGCATTTAATATCATCAATTCCATTTTGTTTTTCATTAAGTTGTTTCTTTTATTGTTAGTCGAGTGTTATGTGATAAGTTGAGCAGGGGCGTGGGCCCCACAACCTCCAAACCAAGGCTTTTGCCATGTGCACAGAGCATGCCCTTAGTTAGCACCCCCATTTAAAATTTAATACAATTCTAAAAATTTATATAGCAATATAGAACATTGCAACTATAATATACATTGACAATAAATTTATTTATTACAAATTGTCCTCGTCAAAGACTCCTTAACAATATTTCATATGTTAAAAATATTGTATAATAGTTTCATTATTAATACAATTAAAAACATCTTCTCTAATATACACAACTAATTTATCACTTAATTTTTTTCTTAAAACCTGTTTATAATATTGAAAATACGTACTCATATGATGCAGCACAAATATCAAACATAATTACATCATAAAATTAGGAATTTGAAACTAGATAAAAAATCAATGGGAAAAATTAAACATTAGAACTAGCTAGGGTTACAACTTAGGAATTAATGTTGAAAGACTAAATAATTGCACAAAAGTTACTTTTTTATTTTATTTTTATTACGCTGATTCTTTCATATACACTATAACTCGATATTTACAAATTTAATCAAGATCGATTTACATAATTACTAATAGAGTTCTGCCTAGATTTTAACCCTCACAAATATTCGAGGGATGTCTACTCCTCACTCATGGGTAAGAGAGAAGACTATCTTTACTCAAATTAATTGAGGAAAAAAATACCTTCACAATATTTATGTGGAGGTTTAAACTACTATCCTTGACAGCAACCCTGACTACTCGGGCTGAGCCGAGTGGTTCACAAAAGTTACTTTTGATTTAGGGAAGTAGGATAAAATCCGTACATTACTCCATGACAAACAAAAAAACAATTGTGCTTCGTTCAAAGCATTGGAAAGAGACGGAAAAGACAAAAACAAAAAGTAAAGTAAAAATCTTTTTAAATTTTTTTTTAATTCTATCTTAATAATCTTTTTTCTTTAGTTAAGTTTTATAACGTTTTAATGATTAATCATATTAAATAGAATTAGACAGTTAAGTTAGGGCCAACATGAAATCTTTTAAAATTAACCATTGCACTTTCTCAATTTTATAATTTACCTGAGGCAATTTCTTAAATAATAAATCAGATATATTTTTTCCCCAATAATCATTATAAAAAATAAAAAGCGAGCTGGGGCATTCCTATACTAGATTACGTCCCTGAAGATGAGTGACACAATATAATTATCTGGACTAACTCATATGCATAAACCCCTTTCAGGACATTTTTGCTGCTGGGAGTGAAACGTCTGCTACGACTGTGGATTGGGCAATGTGTGAAATGATGAGAAATCCAAGGGTGATGAAAAAGGCACAAGCTGAGGTGAGAGAGGTATTTCATAGAACAGGAAAGGTTAATGAAACTAGCATTGATGAAATGAAATTTTTTAAGCTATTTGTTAAGGAGACTTTGAGATTACATCCTGTTGCTCCGTTGCTACTTCCAAGAGAATGTGGAGAGAGATGTCAAATTAATGGATTTGACATTCCTGTGAAAGCTAAAGTTTTTGTTAATGCATGGGCGATTGGAAGAGATCCCAAGTACTGGACTGAACCTGCGAGCTTTATTCCAGAGAGGTTCCTCGATCATTCTATTGACTACAAGGGTACTAATTTTGAATTCATACCATTTGGAGCTGGTAGGAGGATATGCCCTGGAATGTCATTTGGTCTGGCCAGCGTGGAACTTCCACTGGCGATGCTATTATACCATTTTGACTGGAAACTACCAAATGGTATGAAGCATGAAGATTTGGACATGACCGAGGCCTTTGCCACGACAGTAAGAAGAAAACAAGATTTGTGCATGATTCCTATTCCTTACCATCCTTCATCTGTTGCATAAGAAACTAAAGGAAAATTTATTATTATTCTTATTAGTATTTGTTATCAACTGTCTCTGAAACTCTTTTTGTTTTTGTAGACCTTTGCTGGTTCCTGAGATTTAAATTCATGGTGTACGCTTTTGTTTCTCTCTGTCTTACTCTCTCCATAAGTTTTACTTTTTTTTTGGATAAAATAAACAGCTAATATTTTCATGATTGATGATTTTGGGCTGAGTGCGACACCCTGCCTTAATCTCCAAATTCAAAAAACCCCTAATAAAGACATCGTCCTTTCCATGAGTATTGCCATCCGTCCATTCAAGCGTTCCAATTTTTTGTAACTGGGGTCTTTTTAAATTTCATTCTCTTGGACATACTTTGTGGCCCCTTTCCACTTGAGATAGACAGAGATTCTGTCCAAGAAAGTCCTTACGATTTTACTTTCTGAAATTGATCCACAAATTTTACAAAGTTAGTGCAATGTGAAATCAAATTTCAGCACTTAAAACAAAATATCCTCTTCCATATTCCATGCTTGATAGTGTTGGTGGATCGAAGTCAGTAGAGAGGGAGCCAATGTTGCTTAATTTCTCTTCTAAGTTATCCAGATGATGCCACTTTGGTTCAAAGTAGATTTCAGGCTCTGCCTGGATTTTTATTGCAAAAGCGTATGGTTTGAGCAATTATTAATATTACGATGACTACGACTTTCAGAGAAATATAAATGTAATAATAAACAAATGCAAAGAAAATTTTGAACACATTACTTAATGTGGTTCGACGTAAAGTCTACATCCACGGGTAAAGACTAAAAGATAAATTTACCAACAAATGGGAGTTACAAAATTAAGAATTACTATCAAAACCTAATAACCCAATAATTATTGTTAGTTGTGCTATATAAATAGTTAGTTGTAAAGATAATCAGTTAAATATTTGATAAAATTTATTTGTAAAAGTGCTGTGAGTTTTAAAAGTAGTCTTATGTATTTCTTAAATATTACTGTTAAACTGCTGTAAGATTGCAAATGACAATAATGGACATCGTGTTAAATGAAATATCTTTCTCCATCAACTAGATATTTCATATTCATACCGTATTATAAAAAAATCTTTGATTTTGTTTTTTCATAATCATGATAACTATTGTAAGCTAAAAAAAAAGCACTTATAAAATTTATATTATTTTTTTCTATTTTATAGAAAATGATAAAGATTCCCTTTGCTTATCTCTTAAAACTTCATAAAGAACAACTAGACCTCTTAGATTTGCTCAAATGTATATGTAGCCATGTAGACTCTCATGACACACCAAATTTATTTTAATTATCAAATAAAATATAATTTTTTTCAAATTATTCTGAATATTAAAAAATTCTTTTATTATTAACCAATTTTCAAAAAATTATTTTATTAAATTTTTGATAATTCCGTTTCAAAAAATAGTTTGGAAGTGAGTATTAATTTTTTTTTATTTTTTTTTATTTATTTTATTTATTTAATAATAATTATTATTATTATTATGATTATTATTTTATTTTGCCGCATTAGGCCTCCTGCATTCCTGTATGTTGAGTTTAGTTCACAAAAGTGTTGTTTAATACTACAGAAATAAATTAATTCTTTAAGCTTATCTCATCAAAATGAATCAAAGAAAAAAGTTCCGTTGAAGTTAATGATGTATATTAACTTTCTTCACTTATCTCATCTACGTATATTAACTTTCACCCAGTAGAGTCATTGAAAGTAGGTAGTGGCCGACCCAAAAAGTTATAAGAATAAATGAAAAAATTATTTTGGGTTTCTAATTAGTTTCCGTTAAATTTATTAAAGTAGCTTCCAAAACATAAGAACTATAAAAGCCTACACTTTAATAAAAACAAAAACAGCCACTGACATTTTCTATTCTCCAAGATAGCATTAATTCTTCCAGTTTCTATATATAGTAATAGTAAAGAAAATGTTTTCAGTAATGAAATTCATTGGAAATCATCTTTGGAATCAGATGAGAGATAAACGAACAAATGATAATTTATAAAATAATACATCTTATAGTATTAATAATTAGTTTATTGCATAAAATTTTCAAAATATGAAAATGTGTCGAGAACAATTATAAATGTATTGGCAAATATTTTATAGAATGAAAGCTTTAGTTTTCACATTTTACTATTATCTAATTTAGTTTCGGGTAAATTATTTTTCTAAATATACCACTCAAAGTAGTGAATTTTGTTGTACTCTTTTCATTTCATGAATTTTATTGTCTTTTAAAAAAAAAGAAAAAGGAAAAAGAAAAAAGAAAAAAAAAAAAAAGCAATGACTAATGATCTCCCAACTCTCAAGGATCAAAAAGTACCAAATTTAACAGCCGCCGCAAATGAAAACAAAATTTTCATTAAATAGCTATGAGTTTGAGTGAACCCTACAATTCATGTAAAAAAAATCACCTATTTTTAATTGCTGAATAGACTTTGCACAGAAATTGCAAAAATTGGTAGTTCGAAATTCCTCACTACTGATACCATATATATCACATCATTGAAAGTAGTGATTATTACTATGGTCAAGTAAAATGAGATGGGAAATCGAAGATAAGAGCTTGCAATTTGCAAGTTAAGTCATGCAAGTCCGAAAGCGATTGTCAAGAGACTAAAATGTCCCTTTATCAATGTGCCGCTAAGTATACCCCATTGAAAGATATAAAAAATTGTGTATCGTTTCTATTAACACTCACTTTGACTAGGTATTTGCATCAATTATTTTTGAACGAGTATGAAAAATCTTTTCCTGATTACCCCAAAAAGAAGCAGGTTATTGACCTCTAAATAATGCTATTTAGAACCAATTGGTAAGAAGTCAATGATTTCGTTTTTTCATAAACATCATAGCTGTCGAAAGAAAAAAAAAAGCACTTATGAAATTTACATTATTATTTTTGTTTTACGGAAAATGGCAAAGATTCCTTCTATTTATCTCTTAAAACTTGGAAAAGAATATTTAGACCTTTCAGGTTTGCTTGAATGTATATATAGTCATGTAGACCCTCACATAAACGAACATTGTTAGAGTGCAATTTATGCACTAGTTTTGCATTGTTTACTTTCCTTAATATCGATGTTTTGCATTTAATAATAGTGATTTACTTGTGTTTTATTTTTATAGGTGCAATTCTATTGATTGGTGCTAAAATTGAGCTACAAGATGATGTTTAAGGATGATTATTCTCTTGGAGAAATTATAAGCGTCAGAAGAACTTTGTTGATAAGGCGTGGGCGCGTTCTATCAACTACGGACCTGCAGTTTTTAGTTTAACATGTTTTGTAATTTTGGTTATTTTTGTAATTACGAATTTAATATTTCAGATATTAGTATTTTATTTTAAATAGAATTCTAGAGGAGAAGAGAGAGAGAGTATTTAAGAGAGGAATCTATTGTGAAAAAGGGGGGACTTTTGGAGAAGAGAAAGAAACCCTAGATCTAAACTTTTCTCTTCTCTCTATGAAGAACTAAACCTATTTTTCTGATTGAAGGATAATGAAGTTTTGATTCATCACTACTGTGAGATATTTCTTATGCTTTAATTATTTTATTGCTTTTTGGGTATTTGTTTATTCTCTGAATTATTTTCATGATTATGTTTGTTAATTAGGTAATTGGCCACTATTTAATTATCAACTTAATCTATTGTTAATTAAAAGATTCATCGTATGAAGATTTTAATGTTTGTGACAAATAACATAGCAGTGAGTTGTGTTATGAGAATAAACAATCTAATTTAAATGAATCATCGTATGTGTTGATTAGGATTTGGGTCTCTCTGGTCTTTCAGGCTGTCAATTGATTAAATCCTATGATCGTATCTAGGGTTGTCCATTGATTAGGGAAATAGTCAACAATCGTACCTTGGTTATTGACTAGTTAAGGAGAGATTGGCTATTAGAGGGTCTCAGTAGCTATAACCGGTTTATTCATAAGTAATAATAATCTATATTTGAATCAATGATCAGTAGTCGAATCAAGCTGAATTAATTCATTCAACCAGAGCATTCTCCAATTTGAATTACAACTTTAATTTGCATTCTTGTTATTTTAATTTGATTTTTATTATTGTCAACAAAACCCCAATTTTATGTTTTACGTTTTAAAATGATTTAAATAATTACCGATCTCTGTGGACATGACCCTGCTCAATCACTATACACAATTTATTTAGAGTAGGAATTTATTTTTGTTGGCTTCGACAACCATCAAATTTTGGTGCCGTTGCCGGGGATTGGTGTCATTTATTAAATCCTTTTTTACGTTTTACTTGGTGTATGGTTCGTTCTTCTCGTACAGGTACACTTTCGTTTGATCTTGAAATTGAGAAGAGATTGAAGGCAGAGCTAAGCAACGATCCTCATCGTCTTTGCTTTTTGAAACAGATACAGTGCCTGATTTAGTTGAATCATCTAGCGATTTAAAAGAACAAGTGATGGATAGACCTGCACTTGTAGAAAGAACTCTTAGAGAGTAAGCTGAACCAGACTTGAATCAACAACCACTCTGCATTCAATATGTAGACTTGGAGGTAAATTTTGAATTAAAGTCTGGTCTTATTCATTTATTACCCAAGTTTCATGGTTTTGCAGGTGAAGATCCTCATAAACATCTTAAGGAGTTTCATGTTGTGTGTTCAAGTATGAGACCACAAGGCGTGACTGAAGAGCAGATTAAGCTGCGTGCTTTTCCTTTCTCTTTAGATGGACTAGCTAAAGACTGGTTGTACTACTTGCCTCCTGGATCAATTACAACGTGGAATGGTTTGAAGAAGCAGTTCCTCGAGAAGTACTTTCCTGCTTCAAGAGCTGCTAACATCAGAAAAGACATTTGTGGGATCAGACAACTTCCTGGGGAGACTTTGTATGAGTATTGGGAGCGATTCAAACAATTGTGTGCCAGCTGTCCTCAGCATCAGATTTTTGATCAACTTCTTATTCAATATTTTTACGAAGGATTGTCATTGATGGATAGGAGTATGATAGATGCTGCTAGTGGAGGCGTGTTGGTGAAGAAGGCCCCTACTCAAGCAAGGGAGCTGATATCAAATATGGCTGCCAACGCACAACAATTTGGCAGCAGGCAAGATCTCACTTCAAGGAAGGTGAATGAGGTAAATATTTCTTCTGTTGAACAACATTTAGATAAACTTACTTCTCTTGTGGAAAAGTTTGTTGTAGGTAATGTGCAACAGGTGAAGACTTGTGGCATTTGTTACAATATGGGTCATTCAACTGATAGGTGTCCTACACTTCAAGAAGAACCCGTTGAACAAGCCAATGCAGTTGGAGGATTTCCAGGCATGCCTCAGAGGAGGTATGATCCTTATGCACAAACATACAATACGGGATGGAAGGATCATCCCAACTTCAACTATGGAGTTAGGCCGTCAGGATTCCCACAACAGTATCCACCAAGACAACTAGCACCTCCACAGTCAAACTCCAAGTCAGGTATATCTCTTGAAGAAATTGTTAAATCACTTGCAACTAACACTCAACAATTTCAGCAGGCAACTACAGCAAGCATTCAGAATTTGGAGAACCAAATGAGTTAATTGGCGACTACAGTGAGCCGTTAAGAGTCTCAAGTATTAGGGAGATTACCTTCACAATCTGAGGTGAATCCAAAGCAAAACGTTAGTGCTGTCATCCTTAGAAGTGGGAAGGAGTTGCAAGAGCCTAGTAAGAAAGTGACAAAGCATGTAGAAGATGAGCTTGAGAAGAATAAATTGATGCCTAAATCTCAAGATGCGCAACCCACCAGAGTGAAACCCCTACCTATTGTGATACCCCCTCCTTTTCCAAGCCGGTTTGCAAAATCCAAGAAGGAGGAACAAGGGAAAGACATCCTTGAGACATTTCGCAAGGTTGAGGTAAATATTCCTTTATTAGATGCTATAAAACAAATACCTCGATATGCTAAAGTCCTTAAGGAACTGTGCACCTCCAAGAGAAAATTAAGAGGAGATGAAAATGTTCACATGGGGGAGAATGTTTCAGCAGTTCTCGAAAAGAAACTACCTCCTAAGTGCAAGGATCCAGGTATGTTTACTATCCCTTGTAAAATTGGTAGTGTCAGAGTTGAAAAGGCTATGTTAGATCTAGGAGTTTCTATTAATGTCATGCCTCGTTCCATTTATTCATCTTTGAATGTTGGTCCATTAAAAGAAACCGGCGTGATAATTCAACTAGCTGATAGGTCTAATGCATATCCTGATGGGGTATTAGAAGATGTCTTAGTACAAGTTAATGAGTTGGTTTTTCCTGCTGATTTTTATGTACTTGATATAGAAGAGGATAACTCCTCTAATTCTGTCCCAATTTTGCTAGGAAGACCTTTTCTTAAGACTACTAGGACTAAAATGGATGTACATAAAGGGACTCTCACTATGGAGTTTGATGGAGAGGTTATAGAATTCAATATGAATGATGCCATGAAATATCCTAGTGAGGAACATTCGGTATTTTCTGTGGATATTATTAACCCTATAGTGCAGGAAGTTTTTTACAAGGAAAAGACGAAGACATTTCATGATAGAATGATTTTGAGAAAGGAGTTCTCTGTTGGTCAAAATGTTCTTCTTTTTCATTCTAAGCTTAAACTTTTTCCGAGTAAATTACGTTCTTGCTGGGTTAGACCTTTTATTGTTACTAATGTTTTTCCTCATGGTGTAGTTGAGATTTGGAGTCTGGCCTCTGACAAAGTTTTTAAGGTTAATGGTCATCGCTTAAAACATTTTTATGAAGGTTTTTCGGTGAATATTGTGGAGGATGTGGCTCTCGAGAGTCCCAATTATGGAGATTGATGCATAAATGTGTCTAGCCAAAGACATAAAACAAATGCGCTTTTTGGGAGGCAACCCAAATGATTTATTTATTTTAGTTTTTGTTATATCTTCTTTTAGTTTTGATTCAAATTTTTTTTTTAAAAAAATAATGTGTTTGCTTATTTTGATCAGAAGAAAATTTTTGATAAGGCGTGCCCACATGCTTATTAGAAAAGTACTTCTGAAATTTTTTTTAGTGTATCAAAGTGATTCATCACTAAAAAAAAAATGAAAATGAATTTTTTTTATTTATTGATTTGAAAATTAAAAAAAAAACAAAAAAAGAGTTTTTTTTTTCTTTTTTTTCTTTTCTTTCTTATATATTTATTTAAAAAAAACAAAAAAAAAATCAAAAATCATTGTTCACAAATCCCTAATTCAAAAATTACTGTTGATTATCGTTTTCCAGCGGCGCGCCTCAGCTCCATCCCGCGTCTCGCGAGCAGCAACCCGCGCGCGTAGATCCAGCCTTCACCCAAAGCAGAACCGGCCACCAGCTCGCGTAATCAGCTGATCGGCGTCATCGGGCCATAAAGACAATCCAGATCTAGCGGCAAAGATCGCGCCCGCACGCGCAACACAATCAGCTCCATCATGCGTCCATCAAGCAAGCTCCAGTCAAGCAGCAATCATCCGCAACCAACCTACGCCCTACATTCCAGCCGCGTGAATTGAAATCCGTGAGTGCAATTATTGTAAAAATGCCGAAGAGGAAAGCATCAACTTCCAAGTCGTCTAAAAAGACACTCGTCACAAAGAAATCCAAGATTGCCGCTCCCACTACGGTTCCATGGAACACAGTTTCAGATTCACGCCAAGCCATGAGACAAAGATCGAAACATGGAAAAGGCATGAGTGTTTTGCCACTTGCGGAATCCAATCTCGGAGGGTGCCTCGCATTCGTGACTCAACAAGAGAAAGAAAGGCACAAAGATATTTCCAAGCGAAAAATACTTCCAGCTAAGTATATTCATTACCCAACTCTTAAAAAATTGAATGTTAAGGATAATTTTGATTCTTTGATAGATAAGATTGGTTTACGTAAGTTTGTTGATGTTGATTGTTTGGGTTATGTTGAGTTGATTAGGGAGTTCTATGCTACTTTTCAATTTAATATACCAAATGATTTTACTTTGCTTACCCCAGATGTCATAAAGTTTAGGTTAATGGGACGAATTTTTTCACACTCTATCACAGATTTTAACCTAGCTTTAGAATTCATTGATGATGATTATTCTTCTAGTGATGCATATTTAGGAACAACTTGTGACTTTAGCGAAAATTTTGAGCCTTATGGTCTTTGGCATAATTTATCTGTTAATCACAATGCATGTGACCCGAGTAAATCAAAGAGTTATTTCTTACGTGATCCTGTTTTGAAATGTGTGCATCGATTCTTAGCATATAATTTTTTAGGAAAGAAAGATCACTCATGAGTTTTCTCTAAAACTGAATTTTATTTTATCTTGTGCATGTTAAATGATGTGAGGCTTAATTTATGTTTTTGGTTAGCAGATCAATTTCAAAGTGTGCTTAAACGGTATAGGACTTTATTTCTTGGTTCATACATTACTCTGTTAGCTATAAACCTATGTGTGCTTGATCCTGACAATAATGATTTGCATCCTGCTTGCAAAAAGGAATTTTTGGATATGTCTGTGTTTGAAAGAACAGGTGTGGTCGAATTCAAGGAGGGGAGATTTCAATTTACTGAACCAGGACCCACTCAACCTCAGAAAAAGCTTTATGCTAGGAGTGGTGCTACCTCTGATGATGAGTTTGACAACAACACTGCTGCCCCGCCAACTATTCCTTCTACATCCGCACCACCTTTGAGCATTCAATTAGAGAAAATGGAGCACAAGCTAAACAAGATGGAGCAGAATTTGGCCGCATATTTCGAGAGTGTGGGATTTACCCCACCATTTCCGCCAAGCCCATAGACGTTATGTGGATCAAAGCTCACAATTCAGGGAAGTTTTTTTTTGCCTTTAATCTTTTATCCTTACGCTTTAATTTTTATGTGAGCTTTGATTATCTTACATTGGGGACAATGTATGGTCTTGGTGTGGGGGAGGAATTTTTGCATTATTGATGTCTGGAAGTATTATTTTCACTCTACTAATCCTTAAATGATTTTGGAGTTAGTATGCTTCATATATTATTATTTTTCTTTTCTTTTCTTTCTCACTACTCTTTTCCCATCTATCTCAAATTATTTACATCTATTTTTATTCTATCATACTCTTTCATCACTCACATTTTATCTTTCATTTTGTTTACTACATACATCTTTCTCACTTATTATCCTTTTTACCTTTCCTTTTATATATCACTCCTACCTTCTTCTCATTCCAAACCACTATTAATGGTTGATTTATTTGAAGAGTGTACATGATTTGATGATAAATTTACCAACTTTGTGAGGATTTGAGCTTATGAGCAACCACTTTGCTCTAATATTTTTGGTATGTGAATATCAATCTTAGTTTGTTTATTCTAGAACTTGCTTTGTTATGCATGTTGAAACCGCATTACAGGATTTTATGCATTAAAATGATAAGGGCAAACCATTTACCATTTTTCTATTCTCGTATTTTCTTTTTTTCTCTACCCGAAGACCTTTATTTGCTATTTTTGTTTGAGCCTTAACCATTACCCATCTAATTCTCTCCGTCTACTTAACCATGTTTCTTCTTTTTTGAGCCTCAATTTAAGGAGATTTTTGGACTCATTGTGTGGATATATTTGTATATATTTTGTTGCTTTTTCTACCTTGTATTAAAGTTTCTCAATTAGATTAACAAGCATTATGCTTTGAATTAAATTGTGCAAGGTTCATTTCTTTTGTTTGATAAAAAAAACAAAAAAAAAAACAAAAAAAGAAAAAAAAGGAAAAAGAAAAAAAAGGAGAAAAAGAAAAATAAAAAAAAATAAAAAAAGAGAAAAAAATGTTTACATTCTTAGCACCGTGAGTAGAAATAAGTATTTTGATATCATAAGTTCATTCAATGAGTTCATTCATCTCATTTTAATCTCTTTTTCTTTCGTAGACCTTTCTTTTTCATTAAGCTATTTATCCCCATTACAACCCTTTTAAGACCCTTAGATTTTTGCATTTTATTCATGTTTTGTGGATTGAGATGTGATATATGAGCAAGCTTATGGTAATAGCATTCTTTGATTTGATTTGAGTGAATAAATGACACCCTAAACACTTTGAGTGCATGAAGTGAAGTCATTGAGAGGGCTATTAAATCTTGTTGCACTTGAATTTTGAATGGATCTTCTTGGTGGTTGAACGTTCTTATTCTATCTTATGAGATTCTATGCTTTAAAATCCTTGTCTCTCAAATGTTGATCGACTTAATTTCTTGAGGTATGCTTGCTTAAAATTATTTTTGGATGAGTTGAGATGAGAATTTAGTGGAGATTTGGGATTAGTCTTGAGTTATATGCTTGAAGACAAGCATCATCTTGGTGTGGGGGAATTTGTTAGAGTGCAATTTATGCACTAGTTTTGCATTGTTTACTTCCCTTAATATCGATGTTTTGCACTTAATAATAGTGATTTACTTGTGTTTTATTTTTATAGGTGCAATTCTTTTGATTGGTGCTAAAATTGAGCTACAAGATGATGTTTAAGGATGATTGTTCTCTTGGAGAAATTATAAGCATCAGAAGAACTTTGTTGATAAGGCGTGGGCGCGTGCTGTCAACTACGGACCTGCAGTTTTTAGTTTAACGTGTTTTGTATTTTTGGTTATTTTTGTAATTACGAATTTAATATTTCAGATATTAGTATTTTATTTTAAATAGAATTCTAGAGGAGAAGAGAGAGAGAGTATTTAAGAGAGGAATCTATTGTGAAAAAGGGGGGGGGGGACTTTTGGAGAAGAAAAAGAAACCCTAGATCTAAACTTTTCTCTTCTCTCTATGAAGAACTAAACCTATTTTTCTGGTTGAAGGATAATGAAGCTTTGATTCATCACTACTGTGAGATCTTTCTTATGCTTTAATTGTTTTATTGCTTTTTGGGTATTTGTTTATTCTCTGAATTATTTTCATGATTATGTTTGTTAATTAGGTAATTGGCCACTATTTAATTATCAACTTAATCTATTGTTAATTAAAAGATTCATCGTATGAAGATTTTAATGTTTGTGACAAATAACATAGCAGTGAGTTGTGTTATGAGAATAAATTTTCTAATTTAAATGAATCATCGTATGTGTTGATTAGGATTTAGGTCTCTTTGGTCTTTCAGGCTGTCAATTGATTAAATCCTATGATCGTATCTAGGGTTGTCTATTGATTAGGGAAATAGCCAACGGTCGTACCTTGGTTATCGACTAGTTAAGGAGAGATTGGCTATTAGAGGGTCACAGTAGCTATAACCGGTCTATTCATAAGTAATAATAATCTATATTTGAATCAATGATCGAAAATTAATTAATTCCTTCAACCAGAGCTTTCTCCAATTTGAATTACAACTTTAATTTGCCTTCTTTTTATTCTAATTTGATTTTTATTATTGTCAACAAAACCCCTATTTTATGTTTTACGTTTTAAAAGGATTTAAATAATTACCGATCTCTGTGGACACGACCCTGCTCAATCACTATACACAATTTATTTAGAGTATGAATTTATTTTTGCTGGCTTCGACAACCATCAAACATACACCACTTGTTTTAATTATTAAATGAAATATACATTTTTCAAAATATTTAATATTAGAAAATTATTTTAGTAAATTTTCCATAATTCTGTCTCAAGAACAGTTTGGGCGTGAGTATTAAATTTTACATTCTTCTTCTTTGTTTTTTTTTTTTCTTTTTGTGCATTAGACCTTTTGCGTTCCTGTAGTTCATAAGGGTGTTTGTTCAATGAAAAGGATTTTACTACAGAAATAAATTAACTTCTTTTAAGCTTATCCTATCAGAATGAATCAATGAAAAAGGTTCCATTGAAGTTAATAATGTATGTTAACTTTCTTTACCTATTCTGCACAATGTATTGCATTCGGTTCAATTGTTGGTTGCACATCTCTAATGGTTTGAGGCTCACGTATTTGCAGGTGAAAGTTTTCATGTAAAAGTACTGTTTCTGATAGGAATCGAAAGTTTTAATGTACAAGTACTCTATTCATTGATTGTTTATCTTAGTTTGGAGGTCTATTACACTTTTTGTAATTTATGTTACCTTCTTTTCTAAAATAACAATTGGATTTAGTAACTCACGGTTTTGATGAAGATTCTTCATATGCAACTGATATTTGGATTAATCTTTTTTTAGAGCATCTCCAAAAGACTCTATAAATTTTACTCTTCAAATATCTATTTGCTTACCTATGTGGCAAATAGAAGGGTAAAAAAATATGATATTCTCCAAAAGACTCTTCAAATAGAAATAACTTAATATTATTTTAATCAAATAATTATTTTTTAAAGGAAAAAGTCAATAGCAATTAAAACACTTCTCTCTTTTTCTCCAATGAAAAGTAAAAAGTATAAATTGAAAAGGGAGAAATCAACTCTCCAAATTTGAAGAGAGAGAATCATTTCTTATTTGAAAAATCTTAATTGAAGTGTCTTTTGGAGCCTTAAATATTGAGGTGACTCTTCAAATAATTAATAAAATCTTATTTGAAGAATATTTTGGTGATGCTCTTAAGTTTCTGTTAGATGGGTGGGTCGCCCATGATGGGCCAACCCGACCCGATCCGCATATGGTAAGCTGAAAGGAATTTAGATCTATTACAAATAAATGTAGGTAATTAAAAATAAAAAAATTAACAGCTTAATTAATTTTTCCGAAAATACTGCTGACATTTACTGTTTATTGTTACTGTTCACGATTACTGTTCATTTGCGTAAAAAATATTAATTTTTCAAAACACAATAAAATGTAGAAAATAAATGACACGGAGATTTTTACGTAGTTCAGATTAATCAATCCTACATCTACAAAGCCACGCCCAGATTAAAAGCAATTCACTAAGTTGAGATGTTACAACCTATGGATTTACCAAACTTAAGACTCTCACTTACAATTTATCACCATACAGTTACTCAACCTTAGACTGAATCTGGTTCTCTTGAATAATTGCTATCCCTCTTGATCCACGATTTTCAAGGCACTTCGCAAAGTGATCAATAGCAATTCTTTAATTCTTCAATGTCTTGTGATACAAGATCCACATAGACTCTCCACATAGATGAAAAGAAGATAAGAAAATTAATCAAGACAACATTATGTGCCAAATTCGGATTCTCTAGGGAGGAGGCCGAATTTTGCTTCTCTACTTTATGCTGTGTTGTGCGATCGAACTTCAATTGTGAAATACCTCTCCTTATATAGGCACTAGAGTTTCACCAAAATAGCAAGTCTTTAAAGACTTAGATTCTTTCCAAATAAGAGTTTCTTTCCTCTTATAATTCTAATGAATCTGAATACGAATAAATTTGATCTTCTTACCTTACTTGTCTCCCAAGAAAAATCTAGAACATTTAATGACTTCCTATTTGAACCAACTTCTTGCTCTAAATAGATCTCATGCGCCAATTATAGAATTCCACCATTAATTTCTTAACATTTATGTATTGATAATGTTGATTTTGATGATAACAAACAAAATTAAGAATGATTAACCTTTTAAAAGCTCAAGTTATTTTTCATGCTTTTTAAATAAATCATTCTCTTCATATTATAAAGGTTTTATATTTAATGAAAAATGATTTTATGAAATTGGTTGTTTTTCAAGTTTATGGTCTAATTGAAAGTATTGCTCGAAATTATGAAAATGGACTTGTTTGAAAAGTTTCATAAAGTTCTGGGCCATAGTTTTATTATTGAAAGTTTTAGGGAAAAAATATAATTTTAGAAAATAGTTTACTGTAGTAATCACTGTAGCAGTTACTATAGCAAACGGCTAACTGACATCTTGATAACGTCTAGCCGACATCGAGCAGAATTGAAGAGTAGCCTCTGGACAATAATGGTGATCCGACATCTTGAAAACGGCGATCCCACAATTTGAAATTCTGTCCAACGGTAACTTAGACCAGTCAAAACGGCGATCCGACTTTGAGTTAACGACGATCTGACTTCAAGCAGAAAGTAAATAACGGCTAGTTTTTAGCTCCAACTATAAATAAGCTCAATCAAATTCAAACAAGGGTGGATCACAACATTATCATTGAGCTTGTAATCGAGAATACAACATTCATTGAGCTTTAAATTCGTTTTTGATTTATTTATTCACACATTGAGTATAGATTTGTAATCATATATTTTGTGTGAGAGAAAAATACATTTGTAATATTTGTTTTGAGTGATTGTAAGTGTTGAGATACACTTGGGTTAAGAGATTGGGGACAATCTCTTGGTATAAAAGTTAATTGACACATGTGAAGTCAATTGTAAGTGGTCTTGAAGCCTTAGGAGGCTTGGATAGTGAAATCCTCAAGCCGGGTGAGCTTGAAGGCGTGGACGTAGGCGGGGATTGCCGAACCACGTAAAAATCATATTGTTTGCTCTCTCTTCCCTTACTCTTTTACTATTATGCTTTATTAAATTTATTATTTTTGATTTCATTAAGGGAATAGATTGAATTGTTGTGCGAATTGTATTGCATAAGTTTTAAAATCCCAATTCAACCCCCTCTTGGGTTGCTTATGAAGAGTTTGGAGTGAAAAATTTGCTAAAGATCAACTCCAAATGCTCGCCAAGATCACGAATCAAACAACCAAGATGCAGAAAGAACCAACCTCAGAACAAATCACTGAGAAACTTTAGAACTAAAAAGAAGAACTTAAAAAACTAGCAGCAAAGACAAACGAATTAACGTGGTTCACCTAGCTTTCACTAAGTTACATCCATGGGAAAAATCAGGACCAAGTTTATTAATTTATCAAAGACAATTACAGAGAATTTCCAGAGCTAATAACAGAGTCTTTCTTGAAGCTTTCTCATAAGGCTTCTAAACACTCAATAGCTCTCACGCACACCCTTTCTTATCGCACAAGAATCAGTTGTTTATAACAACTTCTTCAACAAACCAAAATGAACCTAGAAACTCACGTGATTGGCATGCACTATAACAGATTCATAACGACCTTGAGCAGCTTATTCGAGCACGTGATTCTCTCGTGCTTTACTTAAACCCAAAACTACGTTCATCTTAGTCGTTCCAGAGATAAGAGAATGTTGCTCTTCAAAACACAATACCAGTTAGTCGTTCCAAACATCTAGATTTGCTTCACAACACAACAATTCTCCACCTTGAGCAAATCACCTTTGATCATGATTTCACCAACCTGAGTATTCCAGGAATTACCCAGTCCAGCTTTGTCCAAGCAACTCTTGAACTTAGCTGTAGGGACGACCTTAGTAAGCATATCAGCTGGATTGTTGTCAGTGTGCACTTTCACCATACTAATCACACCTTTCGAAATCACATTTCTAATTAAATGCAACTTGATATCTATGTGCTTAGTTTTCTCATGGTGTGCTGGGTTCTTGCTCAGGTAGATTGCACTTGAGCTATCATAGTGAACATTAACAATCTCTTGCTTTATTCCAAGTTCAGCTACCAAACCTTTCAGCTACAAGGCCTCTTAGACAGCTTCTGTTGCAGCTGTATATTCAGCCTCTATTGTTGACAAAGCAACAACATGCTGTAGGCTTGCCTTCTAGTTGACTAGGCATCCATCTAGGAAAAACATATAGCCTATAAGAGATCTTCTCCTGTCTAAGTCCCCAGCAAAATCTGAATCAACAAAACCACAGAGTCCAGCTTCTTTTCCAGATGATTTTCCATATACCAGACCATAACCTTGAGTCCCTTTCAAATACCTCAGTACCCATTTCACAGCCTTCCAGTGTTCTTTACCAGGTGAAGCCATAAACCTACTCACAATACTTAAGGCGTGTGCCAAGTCAGGTCTTGTAAGTACCATTGCATACATCATGCAACCAATAACATTTGCATAAGGAACTTTTGTCATTTCACATCTTTCTTCATCTGTTCTGAGACATAGTGAACAAGATAACTTGAAGTGAGATGCTAGAGGGGTCACTACTGATTTGCTGCTTGACATCCCAAATAATTCAAGTACATTTTCCAGATACTTCCTCTAAGAAAGAATCATGGTACAATTCCTTCTGTTTCTTATAATTTCCATACCCAATATCTTCTTAGCCGGGCCCAAATCCTTCATATCAAATTCTGAATTGATCAGCTGCTTCAAGGCTTTAATATCATCTCTTTCACTACAAGCAATCAACATGTCATCTACATATAATAGCATATATATGTAGTTGCCTAATTTTACCATTTTGTAGTAAACACACACATCAAAGCTACACCTTAGATAGCCATGAGTAATCATAAACTCATCAAATCTAAGGTACCACTGCCTGGGTGATTGTTTCAACCCATACAGTGACCTTTTCAATAAACATACACAGTCACCTGACTTTGGATCAATATACCCTTCAGGCTGTGTCATCAGGATTTCCTCATTTAGTCTTCCATGTAGAAAAGCTGTCTTGACATTGAGCTGATCAATCTCCATGTCATTTACAACTGTTAAGGCCAGTAGTACTCTTATTGAAGCATGCCTAACTACTGGCGAGAACACCTCTTTAAAATCCACTCCAGCCCTCTGAGTATATCCCTTTACTACTAACCTAGCTTTGAATCTTCTAGGTTTAGTAGCTGTTATTCATTCTTTGATTCTAAAGATCCATTTACAGCCAACAATTCTTCTGTTTCCAGGCATTTTTACAAGGTCCCATGTATTGTTCTTTTTTAGTGAGGAGAATTCTTCATCCATAGCATTCTTCCATTCATCTTTGTATGAACTTTAGATAGCCTCCTTGTAAGTCTTGGGTTCATCCTCATCAATTTAATGAGATGCTGTCAGGGCATAGGCTATCAGGTCTGCATATTTATATCTCTAGGGTGCTCTAATTTTTTTTTTCTCTATCCCTTGTCAGTTGATATTCCTCGAACTTCACTTTACTTGATCATATTCTGTCATAAAAACATTATCGATTATCGTTATCTCCCAAGTTTCTTATCAGATTTCAACCTCAAACTGAACTTTGGTCTTATTCTTCTCCTTTTGTGCATTTGTATCTGTAGGCTTTTTAGGTTTCTTTGTATCCAATGTAGCTTTTTCATTAAACACTACATCCCTACTGATTATGCACTTGGGAGGATTAAGATCTGTGCATCACAGTTTGAACCCTTTAACACCTTCAGGATACCCAATTAACTGCCCCCTTAAAGGCTCTTGGAGCCAATTTCCCTTGGCTGATATGTGCATATGCTGGACATCTAAAGAATTTTGGATTGTTATAATTTGCTGATTTCCAATGCCATTAACCAGGTAAAAGGACTGAGATTAGCCAGGTAGCTAGCTGTTAACAATGTCTCAGCCCACAGACCTTTTAGAAGTTGTGACTAAATCAACATGCTTCTAACTTTGTCCATCAGGGTTCTGTTCATTCTCTCGGCTAGACCATTTTATGAGGTGTCAACCTCACAGTTCTATGCCTTGCAATGCCATGATCTGCACAGAATCTATCAAACTCCTGACTGCAAAACTCAAGGCCGTTGTCAGTCCTGAGTTTCTTTACCTTCAGACCAGTTTGATTTTCAACTAGGGATTTCCATTCTTTGAATTTTCCAAATACCTGATCTTTGTGCTTTCAAGACATAAACCCAGACTCTCTTTGAATAATCATCAATTATGGACAAAAAATAACTGTTACCACCTAGTGACATTATCTGTGCAAGTCTCCATAGGTCTGAGTGTATATATTCAAGAATGCCTTTGGTTGAATGAACTGATTTGTTAAAACTATTCCTAGTTGCTTTGCCTAAGACACAGTATTCACAGAAATCTAATTCTAAAATATGTTTAGCTCTTAGAAACCCCTTGCTTCTGTAGTTCTTTTAATCCCTTTAAACTCATATGTCCTAATCTTAAGTGCCACAGTAAGGTTTAATCATTTCCTGAGCTAATTGGCACTCCTGACAATCCTGTTATGGCCTCACCATCCAAGACATATACCCCATTTCTTTTATGACCTTTCATAACAACCCCATCACCATTTGAGATCCTCAACTCACCAGATTCAAGCTTAATACTAAGCCCCATTTGGTCAAGTATACCCAGGGATATTAGGTTCCTTTTGAGTCAAGGAACATATCTAACCTCCCTTAATTCCCTTATCGTATCATCATGCAATTTAAGGTTTACATTTCCTATCCCAACAATTTTACATACAACATTATTACCCATCATTACCCTTCCCCCATCAGTCTCATGATAGTTTGATAGGTAATCTTTAAAGGGACACATATGAAATGTACAACCTGAGTCTAGAATCCAGGTAACGTTTTGCACATGCTCTGTAGCCACACATACTCCAGCTGACTCATACCCCTCTTCCTCAGCAGTTGTTGCAGCTCCATTATGCTCAATTTTCTTATTTTTTTAATTCTGGTCAATATTTCTTAAAATGCCCTTCTTTATGACACTGGAAACACTTCTTGCTTTTGGGCTTTTGATTATTATTTCCTTGCTTCTTTTTCTTTCCATCATGCTTATCAGTTTTAACCTCAACATCCAATACTTCACTAGAATTCATATTCCTTGACTTCTCTTGCAGCCCTCTAGTATTCAGAGCAGCCTTAACTTCATCCAGTGACAAAGTTTGCCTCCCATACATAAGTGCATAAACAAAGTTAGAATATGAAAGTGGAAGAGAACTCACCAGAAGCAATGCTTTGCCTTCATCATCTAAACCTTCATCAATGATTTCCAGTGTATCACAGACTTTGTTCAGTTCATCTATGTGGCCTTCAAGAGATGATCCCTCAACCATTTTGAGCGTGAACATCATTTTCTTGATGTAAAACCTACTGGCTAGGAATTTAGTCATATACACCTTTTCAAGCTTTGCCCACAAGTCAGCAACTGTTTTTTCTTTTGCAATTTCCTTGATCACAGAGTCCCCAAGACTCAAGATTATGGTACTCCTTGCTTTCTTGTCAATTTCAGCAGCCTGCTGTGGTGTTAGTGATGAAGAGGATGACGAGGCTTCTTTTCCTTTTTTCTTGGTGATTGGTTCCAAATCATCACCTAGCCCTTGAGTGATCAGTAAGGCCTCCATCTTGACCTTCCACATGTTGAAGTCATTCTTTCCAGTGAACTTCTCCAGATCGATCTTCGAAGCAGCCATACTTGTGTTAGATTTGTAGTCCAGGCTCTGATACTAATTGAAGAGTTTGGAGTGATTGATTTGCTAGAGATCAACTCCAAATGCTCGCTAAGATCACGGATCAAACAACCAAGATGCAGAAAGAACCAACCTCAGAACAAATCACTGAGAAACTTTAGAACTAAAAAGAAGAACTTAAAAAACTAACAGCAAAGACAAATGAATTAACGTGGTTCAGCTAGCTTTCACTAGCTTACATCCATGAGAAAAATCAGAACCAAGTTTATTAATTTATCAAAGACGATTACAGAGAATTTCCAGAGCTAATAATAGAGTCTTTCTTGAAGCTTTCTAATAAGGCTTCTAAACACTTAATAGCTCTCACGCACACCCTTCCTTGTTGCACCAGAATCAGTTGTTTATAACAACTTTTTCAAAAAACTAGAATAAACCTAGAAACTCACGTCACGTGATTGGCATGCGCTATAACATATTCATAACGACCTTGAGCAACTTATTCGAGTACGTGATTCTCTCGTGCTTTACTTAAACCCAAAACGATGTTCAACTTAGTCGTTCCAGAGATAAGAGAATATTGCTCTTCAAAACGCAATACCAGCTAGTCGTTTCAAACATCTAGATTTGCTTCACAACACAACAGCTTAGATAGTATTTCATTTGGTATTAGAGCGAGGTGCTCTTGTGAAGACTTAACCGTCTAGAGTTAAAGATCCATAACAACCCAAATTAGCTCAACCTTCATGGAAGGCCAATCTACCACTAGTCCTCCATTTTTTTTATGGTAATGACTATTCTTATTGGAAAATTAGGGTGATGGACTTTTTACAAGCCTTAGACTATGAAATATGGAAAATAGTTTGTGATGGTTCATTCATTCCTAGGAAGAATGCTTTAAGTGAGTCGGATAAGAAAAAAATGTCTTTAAATTCCAAGGCTATGAGTGCTTTATTTTGTGCATTAGATAAAAAGGAATTTCATAGAGTTTCAAATTGTTTTAATGCTTATGAAATATGGAGAAAGCTTGAAGTTGTGTATGAGGAGACTACAAATGAGGAGGAATCTTATGAAGTGTCAAATTTGGCACTTATGGCAATTGGAGATGAATCGGATGATGAACTGAATGAGGTAAATGATCTTCCTACATATGATGAATTACATGATGCTTTTAAAGAATTGCATGATGAGTGGATGAAAGTTGGTAAAAAGAATACATGTCTTAAAAAGAAAATGGTAGAGCTCACAAATGAAAAAGAATCTTTAAGTGCAAAGATAAAATGCCTAGAATTAGAGAATAAAACATTGCATGATAGAGTTGCATTATCAAATGAGAAACCTAGCACTTCACACGAGCATCTAGAATCACATGTAGATGGCTTGAAAAATGAAAAAGATGCCCTACAAAAATGTAATGTTTCATTAAATGAAAAGATCAAAGAATTAGAAATAGATAATGAAATGTTACATGATAGGATTGCATCATTTACATGTAAACAAAGTACTTCATATGATCATGAGAAATCACGTGTTGATGAATTAATGAAAAAAAATGAAGTGCTTAAGAAGAAGAGCAATGAGTTAAATGAGCAAAAGATTTGTCTTAAAATTTACAAATAGGCAAAAGATATTGGATAACTTACTTAATTCACAAAAATGTGTGTTTGACAAAGAAGGTATTGGCTATAAGCCAAATTTGAAATAAAAGTATTATAAGAATTACTTTGTGAAAAGTATCCCAATTAGCAATCAAGTTGTATGTCACCATTGCAATCAAGATGGTCACATGAAGAATAGATATCCAGTTAAAAGAAATGCATATTATGGAGTAAAATGTGTTTGGGTTCCAAAATGAACTATTGCTAACACTCAAGGACCCAAGAGTATTTGGGTACCAAAAGACACAACTTGAATATTTTTTTTATAGGTATCATAATCAAGAAATGGTGAAGAATTTCTTGATGAAAGCTTGTGAGAATAATCATTTGATCATGATCTAAGAGAAAATGATGAGTAAGATGATTTAATTGCTTTGGTAACAATTCTTGCCATATTGATTTTGTTGAATAGATCATGATAGATGGATAATAGCTTGAATTTGCGAAAGTATGCTAGTATGTTTACATAATTGAATTATTATTGTATATAATCATGATGCATGGATAGATATATATGATGGTAGCTTGTCAACTTATGATGATGCCTTTGTTTGATTTTGATAATTGTATGATCTTTGATTTCATCTTTTTAATTGTCTATCATCATGTTTCATGTCATTTATTGTATTATATCATCATTCATTAAATTGGCCTATGTAAGCATTTGTAATAATGGATTTGATCACTTGTTCTTTACTCATAATGATGGATTTTCTTAATAGCTATGTTGATTTTGATGATCTATTTATTGTCATTATGTACTTATGCTTTACTTAAGTTTTTATGATAAAGAATGTGCTTTGATGATTACATTGTATTTGATGAAGTTTTGATGTTATGCAATCTGTGATTGGTGAATGGATGCATTTTTTGAACTTTATTGATGTATTGTTGAATATGCATTACTTGTTTTAAATGGTATCGAAAAGGAAAAAAATACATATACTTCGAGAATTTTAAGCATATAAGATTTTTTAAGTTATATTGAAATGTCACATTAGATCTTTGATGAGTTTAGTTGTCCTGATTTCTAAAATATGATTAGTAATTATGGAGCTTGGATAGTTGATAATATGTTCTTATAACTTTTACATGCCAATTTGGTAAACAAATCAAAACCTCTTTACGAAGAACAATTTTAAAAAATTCGGCATGAACTTGAGATGATAAAATTTATTAATATCTATAATCATGTTATTAATACTATTAAAATTGATTTCTTGATGATTATATATGTGTTGCTTGATGAATTGAAGGAGTTGTTGGTTTGTTATAATTGTTTAAGCTTATATCTTTTAACCATGTTGTGTATTTGAGAATTTGTTCATTTTTAAGGGGAGACTTTGCCAAAAGTTTTGCTCGCACAAAATGGGTAATATCTTCATCGAATTATTTTTTGATGATCTTGTTTCGATTGCATCTATCTATCTTTTCTTTTTTGTGATGAAGGGGGAGATAAATATGATATGTTTTCGGATAAAATCATTTTGGCTGAAATTTTAAATTGGCCATATCTTTAGGGGGAGCATACAATATGATTTTGGATAATATGCATTTTGAACTTTTTTTGTTGTCCAAAGGGGGAGACAAAATAATATATTATTTGATGATGTCAAAAAGGGGAGAATAACATGCACTTTGAGCATTCTTTTGGTGATTGATATGTGATTATGCTGATGATTTTGAGATATGATGATGATTTGATTACATGGTTGGTTTATATGATGATTTATGATAATTTGGGAGTGATATTACTAAACTTGTATTTAAGGTGATGCTTGTTGTTAGGGAGAGATTCTGTCGAAATTTCTACTTAAACAACATGGGTAACAAATTTGCTACTTTTTTTTCTTTTCCACTAAATTGTCTTTTTGATGATGAAGGGGGAGAAGAATACATGTTTTTAAATTTGTAAAAATTTTTACTCTTTTTCTTTTCCATTAAATTTTCTTTTTGATGATGAAGGGGGAGAAGAATACATGTATTTACATTTGTTAATTTAGCAAATTGGCAAATACTCAAGGGGAATTAATTTGTAGAATCATTCTTTAAATACATGTAAAGTTTGCGATCATCAAATAGTGGGAGATTGTTAACATTTATGTATTCATAATGTTGATTTTGATGATAACAAACAAAATTAAGAATGATTAACCTTTTAAAAGCTCAAGTTATTTTTTGTGCTTTTTAAATAAATCATTATCTTCATATTATCAAGGTTTTATATTTAGTGAAAAATGATTTTATGAAATTGGTTATTTTTCAAGTTTAAGGTCTAATTGAAAGTATTGCTTGAAATTATGAAAATTGACTTGTTTGAAAAGTTTCATAAAGTTCTGGGCCATAATTTTATTATTAAAAGTTTTAGGGCAAAAATATAATTTTAAAAAATAGTTTACTGTAGCAGTTACTGTAGCAACGGCTAACCGACATCTTGATAACGTCTAGCCGACATCGAGCAGAATTGAAGAGTAGCCTCTGGACACTAACGGCGATCCGACATCTTGCAAACGGTGATCCGACAATTTGAAATTCTGTCCAACGGTAACTTAGACCAGTCAAAACAGCGATCTGACTTCGAGTTAACGGCGATCCGATTTCAAGTAGAAAGTCAATAACGGCTAGTTTTTAGCTCTAACTATAAATAAGCTCAATCAAATTCAAACAAGGGTGGATCACAACATTATCATTGAGCTTGTAATCAAGAATACAACATTCATTGAGCTTTAAATTCATTCTTGATTAATTTATTCACACATTGAGCATAGATTTGTAATCATATATTTTATGTGAAAGAAAAACACATTTGTAATCTTTGTTTTGTGATTGTAAGTGTTGGGATACACTTGGGTTAAGAGATTGGGGATAATCTCTTGGTGTAAAGGTTGATTGACACATGTGAAGTCAATTGTAAGTGTTCTTGAAGTTTTAGGAGACTTGGATAGTGAAATCCTCAAACCGGGTGAGCTTAGAGGCATGGACGTAGGCGGGGATTGCCGAACTACGTAAAAATCATTATGTTTACTCTCTCTTCCCTTACTCTTTTACTATTATGCTTTATAAAATTTATTGTTTTTGATTTCATTAACGGAATAGATTGAATTGTTGTGTGAATTGTATTGCATAAGTTTCAAAATCCTAATTCACCCCCCTCTTGGGTTGCTTAGATAGTATTTCATAATTGACTTGCTAAATTAGACATCTAATTAAATTAGGAAACAAATATTCCTAAAAAATTGGAATCTCACTAAATTAGAAAATTAATAAATTAATCCTTATTACAAGATATACAATAAATAAAATTGCAATTTAACTAGACTTGCCATAAAATGTCAACTCTATAAATAATGACCTTAACAATCTACCCCTTTGGCATTCTTATGGCAAAAGCAATCCAACACAAGTCTTCCATGAACTTTGGCGCTAAGATATGAACCTGAACAAGTATAAACAACAAAAGGAACTAACCAAAATAATTGACAATTAGTATGTTAGTTCATGTAAATAAACCAAGGCTAGAATTAAAATAAAATGCTAATTTTATTGATCAATAAATGGAAAGACGACATTAAGCAGAAAATTAGGAACAAGAAAATAATTAAACTCCCCTTACGAACTAGAATCTGAAAATAAAAAATTCTTGAACAAAAATAAAATCTCTCACTAGAATGGAAAATACTACTCCCCCTAACTCATTGCATTGAGCAATTGAAGACTTGAAACAAATTGCTCCCCTCTTTTGCCAAAAGATTGCAAAAGGGAAGTAGTTTTGCATGCAATTCGGCCAAACGACGCTTGGAATTAGAGTTAGCATGAGAGCTCTCACCTATGTGAAGCTTAGAAGCCGTGGAAAAGGAATATTAAGAACAAGAAAAAATTAAAAAGAAGAATAAAAATTCTGGATCAGCCGAAAGAAGGGAGAAAGAAGCCATAAATTTGAATGCAAAACAAGGATCTAGGGGCTGCCTTATATAGAAGAACTTGCCTTGTTCAAGTAAGGTTTGGAAATCCAACGCACATAAGGAAAGAATTAGTAAAGTGGATTGTATTCCAATTTAATGTCCTAACCATCATAGATTTCATTCCAGATCAGTAAGTAAACATAAACCGACTCAAACAAGCCAGAAACAAAGAGGAAAGTATGAACAACGAAATCCCATGCAGGATACTTTACGAAACAGACATACAGTGCAGAGTAGAGAAATTCAAAATTAAACTGGGAATGAATGAGACAGAATTAGAATGCGATCTACATATCTTGGAAAGCTTATTGAATCAGCTTTGCACAGAATCTTACAGAACTGAATTTGGAGTTTTATAGACAAAGTTATGACCAAAAGAACACAACATGCTCAGTTGTGATGGGTAAAAGCTTGTCAATGCACTTTAGAAAAAAAATTGAGTTTTGCTAAACAAAATATGTGACTCTTAAGACTTAAAAACATATCATTATGTAAGAACATGAGAATGCACATGCAACATGATTTTTTTTTAAAATTGCATTAATAATGAAATTGAACAAAAAAAAATGTTTGAGAATTTTTCACAACAAGCACTAATTCATGTAATCAAGACTCTAATTTCCTCAATTATAAAGATTAGAGAAATTTAAGCTTATGTGTGTGTGTGTAAACAACTTAATCTAAACTTTTTTTTCCCAAAAGTTCATCAATTTTCACAGTCAAAGTCTTAAATATAAAACATTGAGTTGGTTAAACTAACCTTATCATCTTGATCTCCAATTTTTTACCATTTCAATCGACATACTTTTTTTTTTATGATTGCAAAGCCTTTCTTTTCTTTTTTGTTTTTTTAAAAAAATCTACGATCATGAGCTTTCATTCTACCCCTTAAGGTAGCATTCTTCTCATGGTAGTTCGTCCTCTGTCATATTTGTGATACACAGACTTAGATTACTCAATGATAGCTTCACTCTTAAGAGTTATAGGTAGTTATTTCTGACCATAGTTTATAGATATATTTGAGGTCTTATGACAAGATAAGAATCACAACAAACAATCATGAATCAAGTTAAATATTCTCAACAAAGACCATGTTATTATCAAAACCTTGAGTCACAGTAGAGAGTGAATTGTCATTCATGTGCTTTTGAAGAAAGGTTAAATAACTTTAATCAAAACTTGTTCAAGGCTTTCAAATCTTTAAACATGAAAATTGCTTATCGTTTAAAAGACAGAACATAAAAAAACAATGATTTTAAAATTAAAATGCATGTCCTATATCTAATGCACAAATGCATGATTTAAAACTAAATGAAAAAAAAAAACATTTTGACTTACATGGAACACACACCTAAAGCTTTCCTTAAGGATTCAAATCGTTTGGAGTCTAAAGCTTTTGTGAAAATATCTGCAAGCTATTTTTCTATATCAATGTACTCTAAGGACACAGTCTTGCTCTCAACTAAATCTCTAATGAAGTGATGACGAACATCAATATACTTAGTCATAGAGTGTTGAACATGATTTTTAGAAATATTGATAGCACTCGTGTTATCACAAAACACAGTCAAAGTATCCTAAACCATACCATAATCTGTAAGCATTTGTTTCACTTGCAAACTCAAAAAGTAAGACAATTCTCCCACCATGCTCATCTCAAATTCCCTTTTCATTTGACTCATGAATTCTTGTACATGATCAGAAGAAGTAGAACTAAACACTATATCATCAACATAGATTTGAACAACTAAAATCCTTGGATTAAGTGGATTAATAAATAGTGTTCTATCTACTCTCCCTCGCTTATAGCTATTTTCAAGTAAAAATTTGGTCAACCTTTCATACCAAGCTCAAGGAGCCTGCTTTAAAACATACAAAGCCTTTTTCAATTTAAAAACATGGTTTGAGAAATGGGGGTCTTCAAAACCCTTAGGTTGTTCAACATATGCTTCTTCATTTAAGATGCCATTCAAAAAGGCACTCTTAACATCCATTTGAAATAATTTAAAGCCTATTAAACAAGCAACTGCAAAAAGCAAACGAATAGATTCGAGTCTAGCAACAGGTGTAAAGGTTTTATCAAAGTCAACCCATGCATACTTAGATAAATCATCTACACACACAAATGCGTACCTTTTTCCAGCCAAACTTTCAACTTGCATTGGTCCCATAAGGTCCATATGAAGTAGTTATAGCACATTTGATGCTGCTTTATCCTGAATGGCTTTATGAGACGCCCTTTGTTGTTTTCTAGATTGACATGGACCACGTATTCTAAGTTGTTTCTTTTTAAGCATTGGAACTCCTTTTACAGCACTTGTTTTCATAATTCTAGTCACTAATCTATAGTTCAAGTGACCCAACTTTTGATGCCATAATTATGTGTCATCAAGAGTGGTTTTATGACAAATAATTGAGCTAGTCAATTTATAACAATGATAAGATGATCGATGTCCTTCCGAAATGTAATTTCCATCAACATCAAGAATGCGACATTTGTTCCTATCAAAGTTGACAAATAAGTTTTGATAACAAATTTGACTAATGCTAAGTAAATTTGCTTTAAGATCCTCCACATGTAGAACATTGTCAAGTTTTGGAAAACCTTCCACATTCAAAGTTCCTTTTCCAAGCACTCAACTTTTCACACCTTCAGCAAAAGTTACATTTTCTTAATCAAGTTTTTGATAATTGATCAAGGCACTTCTATCACCTGTCATGTGTCTTGAACAACCACAATTAAAGTACCCAAAATCACTAGTGCAAGTTCTCAAGGAAATAAAGGAAACATAAGATATATAATTAGTCTTCCTCATCCAAGTAGTTCTAAGTTTATTTTCACTTGTCTTAACCTTAGGTCTAGGTGTCATCCTAGGTTTTCCATAAGAATAATTAAGGAACATAGTTGTTGGTTAATTTTTAATCAAATGCTATTAATGCCAATGTGCAAGTGTACACAACAAGTAATAAAGTGATAAGTATTCAAGATCGTCTCCACAGGGATTGATGTTATTAGAAATGCTACAGCAATCTACAATGTGAAGTTGTTTACTACCGAAATTTATAATTATGAGGAAATAAAACGAAATAATGCAGGGGTGAAATAAAGTAAATAAATTGAGTAAAAGAGTCAAATGAGAATAAGGTAGTTGAATGATCAAACTCTCTTTATGGGTTGACTGCTTTTCATCAAATTAACACCAGTTGCTTCAGCACTGTCCATAGCACTAGGCAAAATTATTTTGGATCCTCAGCTGTCGCTTGCTGGAATTCTCATACCCTTAAGTATCCTAGCAATGACCAGTTGCTTATTCTACCTATGGCATGACATTACGAACATTTATTCTCTCCACCCTACAAGGTGAGTAATTGGTTATCTTTGTCAATACGTAAAGACTTGTAATGAATTACCTCACTCTCAAGTTTCGCCTTATCATTTAAAAGATTGGATACTTGAGTCATCAAGGTCACATTCTCATTGTAGACTTCTTCCCATTTAGCGAACATCATCTTGTAGCTTTCATGAAAAGCTTTCTTGTCCTTTATATCAATGTCACTGACGTCGCTATCTGAATCATTATTCTTGTTAACATGTTGCACAATTGTGTCAAGACGGGAATCAGTGTCTTCCTTGCAAGGAGCTAAGTGCGAGGATTCAGATGTGGATGCATCTCTGATGTTTGATTCCTGTTTACTGCTATCATTATGCACAACAAGTCCTCCAACAAGGTCTTCTTGATCAATGTTATCATTTGAATCATCATCACTCCAAGTGGATTGCATTGCTTTCTTTTTCATGAGAGTGTTAGCACATTGTGCTTGTATGTGCCCTGTGCCTCTACATTCTCTGCATTGAATACCCTCAAGCTTGTTAAGATCAAACAATTTAGAATTAGGGTAAGAAGAACCTTCTTGAGCCGTTGAAGCCACTGATGTAGAGGTTTTCCTCGATTTGTTGAAGTTCTTCTTTTTCAACATCTTCTTGAAATTCTTTGCAATAAGTGCAAGAGAATTATCAACGTACACATATGGATCATCTTTCTCACTTGGTTTGGTGACGGGAACCTGTGCAAAACAATACATTTTCCTTCCTTGAAATTCAAATTCAAGTAGTTAGTCTCATAGACCATCAATTTTCCTATAAGTGAACCCCTAGTCATAGCAGACATATCAACATATTCTTCAATGTCCAAAATTTTAGGATGATATCTAGGATGGGCAGATTTTAAGATTTTTCTACAAATTTCTTCTTCAGAAATAGGTTTTCCAAGAGCAAAAATATCATTAACCATAGCAAGGATCCTAGAATTAAATTCAGATATGGTTTCATGTTTATGCATTTTCAGATTTTCAAAATCAGATGTAAGTTTATGAAGTTTAGAACGTTTTACCGTATTGTCGCCTTCAAAAGTACTTTAGAGTATATCCCAAGCAGCTTTGGATGTCTTGCATGTATAAATTAGTTGGTGTTGAAACACATCAACTCCATTAACAATGGCCTTAAGTCCTTTTACATTATATCCAGATGCATCAAGTTCATCATTAGTCCATTCTCTAACTGGCTTGGGAGATTCTACACCATCTTTATCATTTTTGATAGGTCGAGTATATCTTGTGAGTACGCATTGCCAAACTCTTTCATCAATAGCTGTAAAATAATTTTCCATCATTGGCTTCCAATAAGCATAATTTGTCCCATCTAGTACAGGTGGACGAGCCAAAGAGCCTCCCTCTCTTTGCAAACTCATACCTACAAAATAGATTTAGGTTCCAAGAATCTCACCAAATAGTTAGTGTCCCGCTCTGATACCAATTGAAATGAATTTAGATCTATTACAAATAAATGTAGGTAATTAAAAACAAAAAATTAACAGCTTAATTAATTTTTCCGAAAATACTGCTCACGATTACTGTTCATCTGCGTAAAAAATATTAATTTTTACGTGGTTCGGATTAATCAATCCTACATCCACGAGGCCACGCCTAGATGAAAAGCAATTCACTAAGTTGAGATGTTACAACCTATAAATTTACCAAACTTAAGACTCTCACTTACAATTTATCACCATACAATTTACTCAACCTTAGACTGAATCTGGTTCTCTTGAATAATTGCTATCCCTCTTGATCCACGGTTTTCAAGGCACTTCGCAAAGTGATCAATAGCAATTCTTTAATTCTTCAATGTCTTGTGATACAAGATCCACATAGACTCTCCACATAGATGAAAAGAAGATAAGAAAATAAATCAACACAACATTATGCTCTAAATCCAGATTCTTTAGGGAGGAGGTCGAATTTTGATTTTCTACTTTATGCTATATGTTGTGCGATTGAACTTCAATTGTGAAAATACCTCTCTTTATATAGGCACTAGAGTTTCACCAAAATAGCAAGTCTTAAAAGACTTGAATTCTTTCTAAATAAGAGTTTCTTTCCTCTTATAATTCCTATGAATCTGAATACAAATAAATATGATCTTCTTGTCTTACTTGTCTCCCAAGAAATATCTAGAGCATTTAATGACTTCCTGTTTGAACCAACTTCTTGCTCTAAATAGATCTCATGCGCCAATTATAGAATCCTACCATTAATTGACTTGCTAAATTAGACATCTAATTAAATTAGGAAACAAATATTCCTAATAAATTGGAATATCACTAAATTAGGGAATTACTAAATTAATCCTTATTACAAGATATGCAATAAATAAACTTCCAATTTAACTAGACTTGCCATAAAATGCCAACTCTATAAATAATGACCTTAACATAAGCAATTATCATGTGCAGTTATGGGGAGTTAAAGGAAGTTTATTTAAAATCAACTTCCCATGTTAGTTTCTAAGATAAGAAAAAAAAAAAAAACTCCCTTAACAAAATACGATGAATAGCAGAAGAACAAGAACAAAGAGAGAAGAAAGTTTAAAAACTTAGAGCAACTACTAAAAAAGGAGGACATTTATATTGTGATTAGAGGGAGATTTCCATTCGTGATTTCTTTCCAACCATTGACGTGATCCAACACTTGATTACTCCGCAACTTAATTCGAGAAGAAAGATATTTCTCGAATCCTTAATTATTTTCCAACATTGGTATTAGAGTTTGTTTTTGTATTGGATTCATATGAATGGTTGATTTTATTTCATGAAAAATGCATGAATTTTATGTGTTAATTATTCAATTTATATTTTGGTGGTTGTTTAATTTACGTTCTGGAATGCTAGAATCACTATAAAATTCTGGAATTGAAGACATAAATGCGACCTAGGGTTTAATTTATATGAACCATAATTAAAACATACAGCCCGAAACTTTATTTGATCATATTTTTTTATCTAGGCAATCTGACATTGCGTATTATATATCATTGGATCTTTTCAAGAACTTTCCAACAAGATATGGTTTGTTAAAAACGAACTTAAAAATTTTAGAAACCCTAATGTTGGAGAAGATGATGAACAATATCATAGTCGGTTTTTCGATGATTCTGGCTTATTCTGACCTCCAATTGAAAATCTAAAGCCACTATTGGAAGCATGATGAAAAATCGTGTTAGAAGGTGTTGGGCCCGACATCATCGGAGCCAAAATAGGCGGCACATGGGTCCCACTCTTCGATTATGCGCACAAGGGATTGCATGATACTGTAGCATACTGTAGCAAGCATTGTATCGCACACAGAATACACGCGCCTGATTGTGCTTGTGATATAATGTGTCCAGATTAATATTTTCAATATATTTTGCTATCCGAGACTCTGATTTGGGGGTTGTTTGCGCTGTATGATCCGAAATTTAATTTTCTATTTATTTTTAATTTACAATCAAAGTTTTTTTAATTTTTAATTATGAAATAAGATTCGGATCAAATATATTATTTCTTGGATAAGCATTATGCATTAATAAATATTTTGCTCTAGTGGGGGCTCAAAAATATTTCTTTCATGGAAAGTGGTTGAAATTTGATTATATCTCGTGTTTTAGTTGTTTGTTAACAATCACTAATATGAATTTTATGTTATTTGTCTTAGATGGCTCTCGTTAGAAAATTGTGGACTGAAAAATAGGGATTAATGACAATTAGAGCTTGGGTTTCACCTATGGATCTAATTGAGACCAATAATAACTTATCTCATGAAGATCTTGTGAAGAAAATGGAGAATTATAAGATGGACACTGATCGTTCTATATGCATGAACATAGAAGACACATATGCCGTTTTTATCTACTTAATGTGTGGAAACACGAACACTAAGTATACAAAATGAGATAATTATCAACGGATCCTCATTAATTCCATACCTGATGATGATAATACGCTTGTCTTTAAGGTTCGCATATTAAAGGAGATCAAGGATCCCTCGTACGCATATTATATGCTGAGGTGTGAAATTAAGCTAATGAAGGAGCGCCGTCTTGCTTAAAAAATGAGGCGAACTTTAGTACTTAGCATTCACATGAGCCTTAGAAATGGAAGACAAGCTAGTCGCCTTGGTAGAGGACAGAAATTATGGTATGAGAAAACCATAAACAGAATCATCAAGAGGGAACAATTGTTTTTATATGGAAATAGACTCGGGTATAAGTTCGATGAAAGAATCTTGAACAACAAAGAATATTTTAAGAACATGTAGAAGAGTCGAGATATTAATTTAACCATGTTTGGTTATTTCTTTCATTTGTTATGCTTTATATTTTTAGATGTTTTTCTCTTTGTTGGTTGAACAATATGTTGCTATGTTTTTAATTGAATTTCTACATTAGTTATTGCTAAACTCTCTATATGTTTTTACGATATCTCATGAAGTATTATATTGAATGGCAGTTCTGATCAAAATTGAATTTGATGAATTCATGATTAGAACTAATAATTTTACGCATTAAAATCGAATTAATGATGAATATTATCAAGGGAATTGGATGACGATTGAAAGCTTTGACTACCTTTTGATTCCATTCTCGGTATTAATTTGTCATGTTTTTTTGTGTCCATTTGCAAAAAAATTAATTGTTTGAGTGCAATTATAAGATGTCTTTATTTATTGTATTTTGAATTGTCTCTGTGTTAAAAAGAAAATTAAGATGACATCTGCATCTAAAAACATTGTGGCTGAGTTGAACAAGGGTGAGAAGCTGAATAGTGACAATTATGATATTTGGCATCGTATGATTCAGTACATCCTTGAAGAGCAAGAGACTCTAGAAGCTCTCAACAATACCTTAGCTGAGCCTGAGCATGGCAATACTGCTCAACATAGGGGGGGATCTTGAGGCTTACCAAGCTTGGAAAAAGAAGAATAGAAATGCTCGCATAACGATGTTAAATAGCATGCAATATGACCTCATGTGTGAGTTTGAGAAGTATGAGACTGCTCAAGAGATGTGGCTCGCTCTGAAAGATAAGTTTGGTGGCACTTCGACCATTAAGCTGAAAAGGCTTACGATCAAATTTGACTCTTATCGAACGCGCCAGAATCATACTATAAGGCAACATCTGAGGGAGATGTCAAACATGATTTGTGAACTTAAGGTTGTTGGACATATTCTGATTGATAAATAACAAGTCCAGGCAGTAAGAAGATCTTTACTTGATTCTTTGGAACACATGAAGGTGAATATGACTCACAATGAAAGTATCAGAGCTTTCAATGAAATAGACCATCACCTAGAGCTGGAAGTAGAGCGCCTTGAGGCAGCTAAGCATTCTGATAATATTTATATGGCCGAGTCAAGTTCGTGCAAAGCTTCGGGCTTTAAGCGCAAAAGAGGTCATAAATATAACCAAAAGGGTGAGAGATTTGATCCTAATAAAAAGAAGCCATATGTTAGAAGTGCCCAAGGGGTAGGCATGCTGGTAAGAAAAATGAAAAATCCAAGATGAAATGCTACAATTGTAGCAAACTGGGTCACTTTGCTCGTGAGTATACTGAGCCAAAAAAGATGAGACCCAACTCTGCTTTATTAAATTATGTGTTAGTTACGAGTTCTGTACTTCTAATTGATTCTCGTCCTATGTGGATGGTAAACTCAGGAGCAATAGACCATATAGTTCGTGATCATGATGCATCTGTGGAGTGTCGTTGATAACTCTATAAAATGAGAGACATCATGACACTTTTAGACTTAAATCAATAATATTTAGAGAGTAAATGATGTATTTCTATTGCATTTTTGTTACATTTTGCATAAATATTCATTTTAGTTTAATCTTAATGAGTTTTACGTAATTTAAAGTAATTCTTGTTTTATTTTTGTGCATAATTGTAGGTTTCCAGAAGCTTATAATTCATGGAAGGAATGCTGCTGCAATAAGCTTGCAAAAATAAGGAAGAACTTAGCTACAAAAGAATTGAAACAAATCAGGAACAATGCAGTTGTTGTAGCAATCCTGGAACAACGACAGAGAAAATTTCGCGTGGGATACTTGCAGAATTACGATCTGCAGTTTCTTAATCTGACTTATGCGCGCCCTAGGCTTCCGTTTACCCTAATTTTCAACTATAAAATAAGCACACATCATAAGGAATGGAGGGGGCCGTCACCCAAGAAGAAAAACATAAAAAAAATAAAACAAAAACAAGATTCAAGAGAGAGATTAAGGGTTGTACAAGAGGAAAAATTGCAGAGATCAATTGGGAGCTCAATTCTTCTTATTCTTCTCTTATTTTCTCGTTTTCTATTTATTTATGGAGATGTGTTTCATAGCTGAAACTTTGTTCTTTATTTTTCTTTTGCAAATCATGAACTAAATTTATTTGTAGTTGAGTGATAAACAATCTTGATGGTTTATTGACTGGAAATATGTGTTACTGCATGTTTGCTATAGCAGTTTGTTTTGATAGTATTTATTTTATTCGTTATTTTGGTTGATCATCCATTTAATGATACTAACTAATGAAGAGCCGCAAAAGGGCCTATCTTAGTGGAACATATCAGAACAATACTTGATCTTAAATTGAGTTTCCCGGATTGAGTTTTACTTTAGTCCCAAAAGGACCATGTTTGATTTCAGATTAGTGATGAACTAGACATAAGGATTCACTTTGTAGGGTAAATAGAACCTAAGCATGTAATGCTATATCTTATGTTGGCATAGCAACTGATCACTGTTAGGTTGCATATAGATATAAGATATCCAACGTGCGATGGCTGAGAATACATAAGGATTTCGCCCAGTGCTCTAGCAAATGTTGTAGCAAACATTAGAAGAATAGTCAAGACCATTAAAAGAGTTTATTCATTCAACTACTCTATATTCTCATTGTTTTTATCCTTGAGTTTGACGTGATAATCTACTTTGTTGCATTTTATTTATTGTGTTTTTGTTTTAATTAGTAAATTAGTTTTATCAATTGTTTATCTTAATTTAGACATAAAATCTGCACTGTTAAGATTGTTGTAGCAAGTCTAATAACATCAATCCCTGTGGAGACGATCTTGAATACTCATCACTTTATGACTTGTTGTGTACACTTGCACATTGACACCAATAGCATTAGTATTTATACACCAACAAGTTTTTGGCGCCGTTGCCGGGGATTGATTGTTCATTGTGATTTGTGAAATTAATTTTAACGGTGCTAATTTTTAATTTTATTTTGATTTGTTTAGTTTGTTGACATAGGTGATCTAGCAACCCTTGCATGCACAAATATAAATCTATTGAATTCCAGTTTGATCCAGAAATTGAAAGAACTGCAAGGAGATTGAGAGGAGAGCATCGTGAATTACAAGCTGCTATAGTAATGGATGATTTGCAAGATTTGAGAAACTTGAACCGTAGAGAGGAGATACAACCAGTCAATGTACATGAAGGTCTGAATGGACAATGTGTTCAAAGGCAACCAAGGAACAACAACATTATTCACATGGCGAACGATAGAGATGGAGCCATTTGAGACTACGCAGTGTTGATCCTCAGGCCATACATCCGGGAATAGTTAGACCTAATGTTCAAGCTGACAATTTCGAACTCAAACCCCTGATGTTTCAGATGCTTCAAACAGTGGGGCAATTTAATGGTTTGCCATCCGACGATCCTCATCTACACGTTAAGTTATTTTTGGAAGTAAGTGATACTTTTAAGATTGCTAGAGCATCGCAAGAAGCATTGCGATTAGACTTTTCCCATTTTCTTTGAGAGATCGAGCAAGAGCATGGTTGAATTCTCTACTACCAGATTCTATCACTACATGGAATGATTTGGCTGACAAATTATTGATGAAATACTTCCCGCCAACCAAGAATACAAAGTTGAGAAACGAGATCACATCTTTCCATCAACTTGAAGATGAGAGCTTGTGTGACGCATGGGAGAGGTTTAAGGAGTTACTTAGAAAATGTCCTCATAATGGTATTCCTTACTGCATACAGTTGGAAACTTTCTATAATGGTCTCAACCCAAGCACTAGATTGATGGTTGACGCTTCAGTAAATGGGGCCTTGTTATCTAAGTCTTATAATGAGGCTTATGAAATTTTAAAGAGAATAACCAATAATAACTATCAGTGGCCATCAACCAGACAAGCTGCAGTAAGAGGAACAACAGGAGTTCATAACGTAAATGCCTTGACAGCATTGTCAGCCCAAGTAACTTCATTAACAAAGATGATAAAGGCTATGACTATTGCTCCAGCAACTGTTAACCAAATTTCTGATATGTCTTGTAGTTATTGTGGAGAGGGACACTTATTTGATAATTGTCCTGGGAATCCAGCTTCAGTCAATTATGTGGGCAACTTCAATAGACAGAACCAGGACAATCTATATTCAAACACTTACAACCCTGGATGGAGACAGCATCCGAACTTTTCATTGAATAATCAGAATCAGCATGCTGCATCATTCAGTGGATAGAACAGACTTGCTCAACCTAGTGGATTTTATCAACAAAATCAAGAGCAAAGAAGCATCAACAATGATCAACTCAGCTCCCTTAAAGGTTTGATTAAGGATTATATTGTGAAGAATGAAGCAGTTGTCCAAAGTCATATTGTATCTTTGAGAAACTTGGAAAATCAAATTGGACAGCTTGCTACAGCAATAAGCAATAGACCTCAGGGCAATTTACCTAGCAACACAGAGAACCCAAGAAGAGAAGGGAAAGAGCACTGCAAAGTGATTAGCTTGAGATCTGTAAAGGATGTTGATAATCTCGTTGGTGTACCAAAAAGAAAAGCTGAGTCCACTCTAATCCAGAAAGAAACTCAAAGTGAAAAAGAGCCACAATCCTCCACTTCACAGCACGCTGATGAGAGCAGTCAAGCTGCAACATTTGCTGAAAATGATGATCCAACACCTGTGGATAATGAAGCTGTAGCATCAACCTAGACCATGGCAAAAGAGAAGCAGTCTGCACAACCTGCTGTAGCACAGCAGTTTAGACACCCATCACCCTTCCCTCAAAGATTTCAGAAGTAGTAACAAAATAAGCAGTTCAGCAAAATCTTGAGAGTGCTGAAACAACTACATATCAATATTCCTTTTATGGAAGCTCTAGAGTAAATGCCAAATTATGCGAAATTTTTGAAAGATATCTTGATAAAGAAAAGAAGACTTGGAGAATTTGAGATAGTTGCTCTAACACAAGAGTGTAGTCGAATGCTTCAGAGTAAGATACCCCAGAAGATGAAGGATCCAGGAAGCTTCACAATCCCTTGCTCCATAGGCACTAAATACAGTGGCAAAGCACTTTGTGATTTAGGGGCTAGCATTAATCTCATGCCTTTATCAGTGTTTAACCAATTGGGAGTTGGTGAATGTAGACCAACAACAGTGACTCTACAACTTGCTGACCGATCTCATGCCTATCCAAAAAGGAAGATTGAAGATGTGTTGGTGAAGGTGGATAAATTTATTTTTCTGGTAGATTTCATTGTGCTATACTTTGAGGCAGACAAAGAAGTGCCAATCATTCTAGGAAGACCTTTCTTAGCCACGAGAAAAACTTTAATTGATGTTCAAAAAGGAGAATTAACCATGAGGGTGAATGACCAGCAAGTTACATTCAATGTGCTGGATGCCATGAAGAGTCCCGATGAGAGTGAGACTGTAATTTTATCAGTGTTGTGGACTTTGTTGTAGCAGAGAGATTACACAGTTGCTGCAGTAAAGAAGAAATCAATGCTGTAACATTTGAAGAACTTGATGATGAAGATCATGGAGCAGCTAACATGGCATGGTCGTGGAGCAAGCCCTTCGAGCGAAATCCAAAGAGGGAACTCACTCCAGAACAACAAGAATTCAAGGTTAATGGGCCGAAAGTAAAGCACTATATTGGAGATGATGTGAATAGCCTAAAGAATGATCGGTTCTTGAAGGATCCAAGTTGAGCGAACAAAAAAGGTCAGGATGAAAGACCTAAAATCAAGCGCTAATTGGGAGGCAACCCAATAAGGGAAGTTGTTTTAAGTTTTTAAAGCATTAAATTTAGTTTTTAAATTATTTAATTTGTCTTTTTGTAATTTTAAGTATGCATCTAATTTTTTTTTTTTTTATGTCTTTGTGTTAAATTGCAGCAAGTAACAAAAAAATTTGGGCAAAAAGAACATGAGGGAATTGCTGCAGCATCACTTATCGCATGATATATAACAGTAGATTCTCAAACAATAGAGGTATTTCTTGCTTTTGCAGCAGCAAATGGATTGATCAGATTTTATGATAAGGAGCATTTGAGAAGTATATCAAAGAAGAAGTGACCCTTTTACAGTCTGTGCTGCAGCAGTACTTCCAGCAGCAGGGTAGTACCCCCTACTCGCTAGTTTATTTTACTTCTTTCTACAAATTTTTCTTTCATTTAGTTTTAATTTTCTGATTCATTCTGCATGTCCTTTTATTTAGTGTATGCATATCTAGTTTATGTGGTTTTGTTTTGTGTGCTTGTGAGGACACACACCACTCAAGTTTGGGGGGTGGGGGTTGTGTTTCTGAGTGCATGTGTTTATGTTTGTGTTGTGTGTTGTGTGAAGCTTTGTTATCTAATATTTGTGTATGGATTTGAAAACCTAATGAAGATAAATTGAGTGTTATTCAGTATTTATGAGATCAATTAGGAGCTCAATCCTTCTTATTCTTTTCTTGTTTTCTCGTTTTCTATTTATTTATGGAGATGTGTTTAATAGCTGAAACTTTGTTCTTTATTTTTCTTTTGCAAATCATGAACTAAATTTATTTGTAGTTGAGTGATAAACAATCTTGATGGTTTATTGACTGGAAATATGTGTGGCTGCATGTTTACTATAGCAGTTTGTTTTGATAGTATTTATTTTATTCGTTATTTCAGTTGATCACCCATTTAATGATACTAGCTAATAAAGAGCGCAAAAGGGCCTATCTTAGTGGAACATATCAGAACAATACTTGATTTTAAATTGAGTTTCCCGAAATTGAGTTTTACTTGAGTCCCAAAAGGGCCATTCTTGATTTAAGATGATTTAAGATTAGTGATGAACTAGACATAAGGATTCACCTTGTAGGGTAAATAGAACCTAAGCGTGTAATGCTATATCTTATGTTGGCATAGCAACTGATCACTGTTAGGTTACATATAGATATAAAATATCCAACATGCAACGACTGATGATACATAAGGATTCTGCCCAGTGCTGTAGTAACCGAGCCAAACATTAGAAAAATAGTCAAGACCATTAAGAGAGTTTGACGTGATAATCTACTTTGTTACATTTTATTTATTGTGTTTTTATTTTAATTAGTAAATTAGTTTCATCAATTGTTTATCTTAATTTAGACACAAAATCTGCACTGTTAAGATTGTTGTAGCAAGTCTAATAATATTAATCCCTGTGGAGACGATCTTGAATACTCATCACTTTATTACTTGTTGTGTACACTTACACATTGACACCAATAGCATTAGTATTTATACATCAACAGTCGTCAAATTAGCTAAGGGACTAGATAGATACACATGGGCAACAACTCCAGAGTTGAAGCAAAAGGAATAGGCACCCGCAAATTGACTTTTGCGTGGTATTCGTATTCTTTTGTTACTCGATGTCCTTTATATTTGTTTGGAGATTTTTCTAAATTAAGTCCTTATTGGAACTTGGCATTTAGTTAATGGTTCCATTGTCTTAGATACAATGCTTGATGGTTCAAGTTATAATGATAGTTGTATTTCATATGTTACGTCTTCAAGTAATAATGAGATAGATGTTATTACTTGGCATGCTAGATTAGGTCACACAAGGCAAGAAAGAATGCATAGACTTGCGAGAGAGGGCATGTTGGGTCCACTCACTAAGGTTGAATTACCCATATGTGAAAATTGTCTAGCTGGAAAAACAACTAAAAAACCATTCGCTAAAGGAATTAAAGTTGGAAAACCATTGCAATTAATCAATTCTAACATTTCATCAATTGTTTATCTTAATTTAGACACAAAATCTGTACTGTTAAGATTGTTGTAGCAAGTCTAATAACATCAATCCCTGTGGAGACGATATTGAATACTCATCACTTTATTACTTGTTGTATACACTTGCACATTGACACCAATAGCATTAGTATTTATACATCAACCGTCGTCAAATTAGCTAAGGGACTAGATAGATACACATGGGCAACAACTCCAAAGTTGAAGCAAAAGGAATAGGCACCCGCAAATTGACTTTTGCGTGGTATTCGTATTCTTTTGTTACTCGATGTCCTTTATGTTTGTTTGGAGATTTTTCTAAATTAAGTCCTTATTGGAACTTGGCATTTAGTTAATGGTTCCATTGTATTAGATACAATGCTTGATGGTTCAAGTTATAATGATAGTTGTATTTCATATGTTACGTCTTCAAGTAATAATGAGATAGATGTTATTACTTGGCATGCTAGATTAGGTCACACAAGGCAAGAAAGAATGCATAGACTTGCGAGTGAGGGCATGTTGGGTCCACTCACTAAGGTTGAATTGCCCATATGTGAAAATTGTCTAGCTCGAAAAACAACTAAAAAACCATTCGCTAAAGGAATGAAAGTTGGAAAACCATTGCAATTAATCAATTCTGACATTTGTGGTCCAATGAATGTAAGAGCTAAACATGGAGCTTCATATTTTATAATATTCATTAATAATTATTGACGTTTCGGTCATGTCTACTTGATTTCTCACAAATCAGAAGTTTTTGATTGCTTTAGATTATATTTAAACATGGTAGAGAATCAACTAGATAGTAATATTAAAGTTTTAAGAACGGACTGAGGACGTTAATACCTTTCGGAACAATTTAAGGAACTGTCTAGTGAGATAGGAATATATAGACAGCTAATTATTCATGGAACTCCGCAACAAAATAGTGTGGCGGAAAGAAGGAATAGAACTTTGTTGGAAATGGTTAGGACAATGATGGCGAAATCAAATCTTCCAGCATCATATTGGGGAGATGCATTGTTAGCTGCTACCTATATACTTAGCCGAGTTCCTTCAAAATCAGTCAGTTATACTCCATATGAGTTATGGACGGGTAAAAAACATAATCTATCTTATTTGTGACCTTGGGGGTCAGCGACTTATATTCATAACTCCATCCATACGTTTGAGAAATTGGGAGCTAGGAGTAAAAAAATGTATCTTTATTAGATACTCGAACACTCCACAAGATATGTGTTCATTAATGAACATGAAAGTTGAACTATAATTGAATTGGAATCACAGGATATCAATTTTTAAAAAAATGAATTTCCTAGCATTGAAAAAGTTGATAAGGATTTTATGAATTAGAAGATCTAAATGAAGTTATCACTTCTAATATCGGTATTAGCACTAGTACGAATCCTTCGAAGATTGTTACTCTGAGTAGGAGTGAAACAACGGACACTTCGATTCTAATTGGGGAATCGATTCAGAAGAGTAGTCGTAAGCCAATTCCTCGTCGTTGTTTTGAGATTGAAGGAGAAGCTTTTATGATTATTTCACATGATAGTAAGAAGCTAAATACTTTTGACGAGGCTCTCACATTGTCTGCTAGGGATTTTTAAATGAAAGCAATGGAAGAAGAGATGGAGTCTATGAAAGTTAATCAGGTTTGGGACTTGGTTGAACTTCCGCCTAATCGTAAAGCTATCAGAAACAAATGGGTTCTCCAAATAAAACGTAAAGTGGATGGGACGATCGAGAGATACAAAGCAAGATTAGTCGTTAAAGGTTATACCCAAAAGGAATAAATAGACTATAAAGAGTCATTTTCTCATGTGGTAAGGTTTGCTTTCATACGATTAATCTTGGCTATCGTTGTACATCTAGACCTTGAATTATATCAAATAGATGTAAAGACTGCATTTCTGAACAGAGAACTAGAGGAAAAAGTTCATATGCAACAACCACAGGGTTTTGTTGTTAAAGGCCAAGAGCGCAAAGTATGCAAGCTTAAGAGATCCATTTATGGCCTTAAACAATCCTTTAGACAATAGAACCTTAAATTCCATCAAGCTATAATTTCTTATGGCTTTAGGATGGTTGAGGAAGACCATTGTATGTACATTAAGAGGTCTAAAGATGTTTTTGCGATATTGTCCTTGTATGTGGACGATATATTGTTGGCAGCAAACAGTAAAGAGTTTGTCAATACTATAAAAGATTGGCTATATTCAAATTTTGACATGAAATATATAGGCGAAACAACTTATATCTTAAGAGTCAAAATTCTCAAGGATCAGTCAAGTAAACTTTTAGCTCTGTCACAAGAGTATTATATTAAGAAGATCCTTAAAAAATTCAACATGGCTAATTGTAAGCTAAAAGATACCCCTATAGCCAAAAGACAATCTCTTAGTCTAGATATGTGTCCCAAGACTCCTCAAGAAAAGAAAAGAATGACTAGAGTTCCTTATGCAAATGCAATTGGAGCCTCATGTATGCAATCATGTATAAAAGGCCTGATATCAGTTCTACTGTAGGATTGGTGAGTAGATACCAGTTTAATCCTAGTTAGAAGCATTGGAGTGCTGTTCAAAGAATTTTAGCATATCTTAAAGGCATTGCAAATTATTTTTTATGCTATCAAGGAGGTGGTTTGCGACTTGTTGGATATTCAAACGCCAATTGGGGTGGTGATCTAAAGGAGCGCAAATCGACTTCGGGATATGTATTCTTGCTAAACAGAGGAACAATAACATGGAGTAGCGAGAAACAAACATGTACGACTTAAGAGATTTATAGAGAACTTAGAGATTGATATTAGCAGTGATAATCTAGTGATTGTCTATTGTGACAGTCAAGCTGTTATCTCTTTCTCAAAAGATGCCAAATACCATAGCAAGTCAAAACACATTAAGACTAAATACAATTTCATAAGAGACATTTTGGCGAAGAATGAAGTAGCCATACAGTACATGTCTATTGTTGGGTAATAAATACTAATTCTATTGGTGTCAATGTGCAAGTGTACAAAACAAGTAATAAAGTGATGAGTATTCAAGATCGTCTCCACAGGGATTAATGTTATCAGATTTGCTACAGCAATCTTAACAGTGCAGATTTTGTGCTAAAATAAAATAAAACAATTAATGAAACTAATATACTAATTAAAATAAAAACGTAATAAATAAAATGCAACAAAGTAAATTATCACGTCAATCTCAAGGATAAAATTAATGGGAATATAAAGTAGTTGAGTGAATAAACTCTCCTAATGGTCTTGACTATTTTCTAATGGTTGGCTCGATTGCTGCAGTATCTACTACAGCACTGGGCAGAATCTTTATGCATCCTTAGCCGTCGCATGTTGGATATCTTATATCTATATGTAACCTAATAGTGATCAATTGTTATGCCAACATAAGATATAGCATTACACGCTTAGGTTCTATTTACCATACAAGGTGAATCCCTATGTCTAGTTGATCACTAATTTTAGATTAAGCATGACCATTTTGGGATAAGTTAAACTCAATCCAAGAAACACAATCTAAAACCAAGTATTACTCTGATAAGTTCCACTAAGATAGGTCCTTTTGCGGCTCTCTCCTAACTTGTATCATTAAATGAGTGATCAACCGAAATAATGAATAAAAATAAATACTATCAAAACAAACTGCTACAGCAAACATGTAGCAACACATATATTCAGTCAATAAACCATCAAGATTGTTTATCACTCAACTACAAATAAATTTAGTTCATGTTTTGCAAAAGAAAAATAAAGAACAAAGTTTCAGCCATGAAACACATCCCCATGAATAAATAGAAAACACGAAAACAAGAGAAGGATAAGAAGGATTGAGCTCCCAATTGATCTCTGCAATTTTTCCTCTTGTGTAGCCTTCAATCTCTCTCTTGAATCTTGTTTTTCTTTTGTTTCTTTGTGCTTTTCTCCTTGGGTGACAGCTCCCCTCATTCCTTATGATGTGTGCTTATTTTATAGTTGAAAATTAGGGTAAACGGAAGCCTAGGACGCGCATAAGTCATTTTAGGAAACTGCAGATCGCAATTCTGCAAGTATCCCGTGTGGAATTTTCTCTGTCGTTGTTCCATTACTCTACAATTGTTGCTACAACGGCACATTTGTTTCAATTCTTTTGTAGCTAAGTTCTTCCTCATTTTTACAAGCCTATTACAGCAGCATTCCTTCCATGAATTATAAGCTTCTGGAAACCTACAATTATGCACACAATTTAAGCACGAATTACTTTAAATTAAGCAAAACTCATTAAGATTAAACTAAAATGAATATTTATGCAAAATGTAAGAAAAATGCAATAGAAACACATCATTTACTCTCTAAGTATTATTGATTTAAGTCTAAAAGTGCCATGATAACTCTCATTTTATAGAGTTATCATCTATACATAGCATGATAGTTGATCCACTTACCAAAGCTGTAACTAGGGATGTATTCGCCTCCCATGCTAAATCATTGGGGCTGCATAGATTGTAAATTGATATTGTTAAGATGTACTTATTTATTGTAAACATATTTAATACATGAGTTATTTTGAAATGAAATTGGCTCTTGTTTCAATTTATTCTATGGAAGGCATAATTACACATATAAAAGTATGTCGTCAGGTCAATTTCGGCTTTCTTATATAAGCGATCGCCTTAGTTGCACTCAGAGCAAGCTGAGATGAGACAACTAGAATAATAAAACATTGTGTTTGTTTAAAAGCCAAAATAAAAGTAGTTATTCTACAAGTTTTGTTGCCTTGATTAGAATTAAGATGAGGTCTTATACTATTTTTATCGTAGACTGACTATGATGTACCCCACTATCATAAAGACCTAATTCAAGCCAGTTGTAAGATTTTATTTTGACGTTAGAGGAAAGTGTTCATTTTAAGAACTCATGTCAATTGAGACAACTCTTGACTGAGTTAGCAATTGATATACGTTTTTGGCTCACTATTGTATGTTTTCTAATGTTATTGGTGTCAATGTGTAAGTGTACACAACAAGTAATACAATGATAAGTATTCAAGATCGTCTCCACAACGATTGTTGTTACAAGAATTGCTACATCAATTTTATCAGTGCAATTTTTATTCTAAATTAGAATTAAAACAAATTATTGAACTAATTAAGATAAAAAAATGCAATAAAATAAATTATCACAGCAAATATAAGAATGTAACCAAAGGGAATTGAGTAGTTGAGTGATTAAACTCACTTAATGGTTTTGACTATTTTTCTAATGTTTGGTTCGGTTGCTACATCATCTGCTACAGCATTGGGCAGAATCCTTATGTATCCTCAGTTGTCGCATGTTGAATGTCTTATATTGAAATGCAACTTAACATTGACCAATTGTTATACTAATATCAGATATAGCATTACAAGTTTTATATTCTAATTACCCTATAAGGTGAATCCTTATATCTAATTTATTACTAATTTTAGATTAAGCACGACCCTTTTCGAATCAAGTTAAACCCAACTCAGGAAACCCAATTAAAAACTAAGTATTACTTTGATATGTTCCACTAAGACATGCCTTTTTAAGACTCTTTCTTAACTAGTATCACTAAATATGTGGTCAACCGAAATAGTGAATTCAAATAAGTATTATCAAAACAACGTACTATAGTAAACATGCAACAACACAAAATATTAGTCAATTAACTATCAAGTTTGTTCGTTACTCAACCACAAGTAGATTTAGTTCATAATTTGCAATAAACCAATAAGAAAAATAGTTTAAGCCATCAAACAATTCATTATAACGAGATAAAAACAAGAGAACAAGAAATAAGAGTGAGATCCGCTTGATATTCTTCTCGAATCCTTTATTGCAATCGCTAATTCTCTCTCTTGATCTTTGTTTTCTCTTGTTTTGTTTCTCTATTTTCTTTTCTAATGACGACTGCCCTTTTTTTTTCTTTACGTGTGTGCTCCTTTTATAGCTTAGAATTAGGGCAAGCAGAAGCTTAAGGTGCGCATCTTCCAGTTTAAGAAACTCTATATCACTATCTCCCAAGTATCTCACACGAAATCTTCTCTGTCGTTGCTCCAGGATTGCTATAGCAACAATGCTACAGCATTGGTTTCAACATCTGCATTGTTCCAGACTTGTTTCAATTCTTCTCTAGCCAAGTTCTTTCTTTAACTTTACAAGCCATTGCAATTGCATTCCTTCCTTGAAATTTGAGCTTTCGGTCACCTACAATTATATATATGATCTAAGCACACAATTTATTCTAAATTAAAAAAAAAACTTATTAAAAGTAAACGAAAATGGATGTTTACGCAAAATATTTTTAAAATGCAATAAAAACATGTCATTTACTCTCTAAGTAATCTTGGTTTAAGTCTAAAAGTGCCATGATAACTCTCATTTCATAAAGTTATCACACCCTCAAACTTAAACCATTACTTGTACTCAAGTAATGACAACAACACTAACACTTCAATCATACAATAATGCAACAATTAACTTAGCTTCATCATCAAGCTTTGTAAGGATTCCTCAACCCTCAAATCACACTCTTAATCATGTAAAATTACCATAGCATTTCAATCTTAGACTTAGGCCAGATTCTGTCCAAAATGTGTGTCTGTATTATGATTAAGTCTAGAGGTGCTACAACATTGCACATTCATTATATAACTCAGAGGTAAAGCATAAGTACATTCACATGTGGAGGAGAAGTAGTCACAAACATGTTCAAACTGTGCTACAACTAAATATCTTTTTTTTTTTCAATCAAACAAATTCTCTTTAATGTATCATTGATTTTTCATGTGAATGTCTATCACCTGTAATGATGACACTCAATTACTCAACCAATGCACAGATCAGAGTTGCTGCAGTAATGTTTATAACATAGTCTTATTTAAAGATATTTTTTAACTCAAGGTTGAACATGAGGCTCATGAACAGACCTGACTACTCAATATCCTAGACAAATGACTCTTTTTTATTTTTGTTACTACAACAATGCTCATAGCTCTTGTTGCCTTTGGACTGAAGTCTGCATATGGGGTGCATACTCAGCCCTAGTTACTCAGCTACTTTAGTCATTGGAGCATAATTTATTTCATAACAAGCACAGTTCCAAAAACATTTTCTCCCAAACTTGAGATATTTTCTACCCTTTTTTTAATTTTTTGAGATCTGCTACAACATTCTCATAAAACTCAACCAAAGCGTAAGTGTTGGGATATAATTTCAACCTACATCTAAAAATTATTCTTACTTTACAGTCACAAATACTGAATAACACTCAATTTATCTTCATTAGGTTTTTCAATCTATACACAAATACTGGATAAAAAAGCTTCACATAACACACAACATAAACACATGCACTTTCAAACATATTACATCATAACACAACCCCCCCCAAACTTAAGAGGTATTGTACGAAATATAACAATAAACATGCATGTACGAAATATAAAGACATGCAAAATAGATAAGAAAATAAAAGAAAATAGACATACAAAATGAAAGAAAAGTTTTTTTTTATAGAAATAAGAAAATAAACTGGCTGGTGGGGGTACTCCCCCGTTGGAGGGCCCTGCTGCAACACTGGTGAAGCATAATCATTGTTGTGGGGTCCACCTCGGGCATTATTCCTTAATGAGATGCGTGTTGCAGCAACCGATATCTTCTTCTTCTTGCTTGGACTAGTTTGGGGGTATCAGCAGCTTCTTGAGGTATGGGCTGATCAAATGTTGCTCTCTTAGTTTCTGATTCTTCTAATGCTTTCATTGTTGCAACATCTCCATAGCATTGTGCCTCTTTACGCTTGCTAGATACCTTAGGAGTTTGGCTAGGAGATTTGATGGGAGGTTTCTGAGTAGTGGTTACTGGAGAAGTTGCTTTTTTCTGTAAACTCTTCTTTTCTTCAACAGTTGTTGTAGCCCTGGTAGCAGCTACTTTAATTTCTACATCAATATAATCTTAATCGTCGTCTGATTCTTCATCAATCAGAACTGTTTCCTTGCCTTCACTTGGAAACACTACAACTGGGGGTTCATTGTCCTGCTCATCCTCTGTCTCCTCTTCATCAACTTTTATTATGTGTTTTTTTTTTCATATACGAGGCACTACTGGAGGTGCCTCGTCCTTCTCTGCTACTAATTCTGATTCTACACTCTATTCCTTATCTGGTTCTTCTTGTTCTTTTTCCTTCTCCTATTTTTCTTCCTCAGCTGATGGTGGTTCTTCCTTAGATTCTGATTTTTCTTTACTCTCTGCTACTGCCTCAGCTGCTAGAGCATCCTCTGCTGATGCTTGGTAATTGAACGACTGCAGCAAGGAGTCAGGGAAGTCTTTGTTCTTTTTCTTCATGTAGACTACAAACTGATGCATATGGTTTTTAAGATGCATCAAATAATTCTAGAATCTTTGGTTTTCTTCTTTTTGTGCGTCTACACATTCATTGATGGTGTCACTCAATTCTTGCAGCCTCCTCTCAATACCCATACCGTAAGGTTTCAAGTCAATTCTATTCACTACTCTGCCTTCCTCATTCAACCATGAACTACCCTCCACTGTAAGGGATTTAGGCACATCACTCCACTTCTTAGCATTCATTTTCTCAATCATTTTTTAATATTCACAATCAATATCAGATGATAAATTATAAAAAGCATTTATTACCCTCGGGTTTAAAGGGACTTGAACATTCCTTACCATTATTGTGCGTTGGTCCTTTCGCAGCATGTTAGAGTAAAATTCCTTAACGATTGGGAGCACAAGTTCCCGTGGGTGAGTGTAAAAATTTAGCCATCCTTTCTTTGCTGCAGCAGCATAGATTGTGTTGATTGTTCCTGATGGCTATTGAGGGAATTGAAAACCTTTTTCCTCCAAAATCTTCCTAGGCTCTATAAATTCTTAGAATTTATCCTTGGCTTTGTAAGCATGAGGAAGTCCTTTAGTTAAGCGGTTGTCTTCTTGTACCTCGTCATTGTTAGAGCAACATAACTGAATTGTTGGGTACCTAAAAAACATCGTGAAAGGGAATCCAAAATATGTGGATAATTGTGGTCAAGAAGAGAGAGTTTCAATGAGAATGAAAAGAAGCATAGTAAAACCCTAATTTATAGGTTATGGTAAAATAGAGAAAAAAATTAATTAATGGGATAAATTTGAAAATTGAATTTAAACTTTAAAACAAATCCACATTTTAAAGGAAATGATATCGTGTTAGCAAATTTAGGGATTATGTAATCCATCTTTATCCTTATCTTGATTTACTGAGCCAACTGTTAAAAATTTACTCCCAACGGATAAAAAAAACTTTCCATTGTTGTGTTACTATAATGGTAAGAATCATTACTGCAGCAAGTAATCTGGTGCTGCAGCAACGGCGATTAAGTCCCCTGTTGATGAGAACCACTGTCCATTTGTCATGTGAAGTGTAATACTGCAACAACTTGTGTCAATGTTTTAGCCAATTTTTTTTATACATGCTGCAATAAAATAAAAGAAAGAAAAAAATTAGATAAAATTTTCAAAATGTCAACAACCGTAAAGAAAAACATAAAACTAAATTTAATGTTAAAAGAAGAATTAAAATAACTCCCTTAATCTTTGGGTTGCCTCCCAATTAGTGCTTGATTTTAGGTCTTTCAGCCTGACCTTCCCTTAATTGCTCAAACTGGGTCTGTAAGGCACAAATCCTCCCTTGAATGGTGCAAATCATCATTAATATAATGTTTAACCTGCTGCCCCTTTACCATAAATTCATGACCAGCTCTTTTATCTTTGAGGTCCACAGTGCCATGAGGATGGATTTTTGTAAGTCTAAAAGGCCCGGACCATTTAGACTTTAACTTTCCTGGTAAAAGCTTTAATCTAAAGTTGTATAACAAAACTTGTTGGCCTGGAATTAAATCCCTTTGCTGGATGCAATTATCATGCAATTGTTTTGTTTTGTCTTTGTAAATCCTTGTATTTTCATAAGAGAACAATCTTAACTCTTCAAGCTCACAAAGTTGAAATTTTCTATGCCTGCTACAGCATGCATGTCCATATTTAGTTGTTTTAGCGCCTAATATACTTTATGCTCTAGCTCCAGTGGCAAATGGCAGGCTTTGCCATATACAATTATGTTTGGAGACATGCCAAGTGGTGTCCTGTAAGCTATGTGATATGCCCATAAGGAATCATGTAGTCCAAGAGACCAACCTTTTCTAGTAGGGTTTGCTACTTTTTCTAAAATCCTTTTTATTTCCCTGTTGGATACTTTTGCTTGACCATTAGGCTAAGGGTGTATGCTGTAGCAACCTTGTACTTAATTCCATATTTAGCCAATGCTGCAGCAAATATTTTGTTTTAAAAATGAGTGTCTTCATCATTGATGATGGCTATAGGAGTCTCAAATCTTGAGAAAATGTTCTTTTGAAGGAATCTCACCACGGCTTTGACATCATTTATTGGTAGTGCTGCAGCTTCCACCCATTTGGACACATACTATACAGAAACTAAAATGTATAAATTCCCCAAAGAGGGTGGGAATGAACCTATGAAATCTATCCCCCAGACATTAAAGAGCTCAACTTCCAGAATGTTGGTTAATGACATTTTACACTTTTAAGAGATGTTCCTTGTTCTTTGGCATCTTTCACAACATTTAATAAACTCATAAGTATCTTTAAAAATAGAGGGCCAGTAATAACCAGATTGTAAAACTTTGGCTGTTATTCTGTGGCCTCCAAAATGTCCTCCATATGCTGCAGCATGACATGATTGTAGTATGTTTGAAATTTCTTCGTTAGGCACACACGTTCTGATCACATGATCTAAACATAAGGTTAATCTCATTGATAACTTCTAACATCACGAAGAAATCTCTTTTTTTGCTTGTAACTCATATCAGGTGGTAACATTCTACTCACCAAGTAATTAACAAAATCTGCATACCATGGTAACCCAGATTGCTGCAGCATCTGTGTATGTTATAGCATTAACAGTTGCTCATCGAAAAATGTCTCTATGATCTCTTGCTTGATCATAGTACTTTCATCTACCTCTAGCCTTGAAAGATGATATGCTACTTGGTTCTCAATCCCTTTTCTATCTTTGATCTCCAAGTCAAACTCTTGTAGAAAGAGTGTTCACCTTATCAACCTTGGTTTGTCATCTTTTTTTAAATCAAATACTTTATGGTTGAGTGACCTATGTAAACAGTCACTTTGGTGACAACCAAATAAACTCTAAATTTGTCAAATGTAGAGACAACTGCTAGTTGCTAGAGTTTTACTAGCATAATAAATAGAGTGAAAATTTTTATTTTTCCTTTGTCCTAATACGGCTCCAACAAAGTGGTCGCTAGCATCACACATTAACTCAAAAGGTAAGCTCCAATCTGGTGCTATAACAACTGGTGCTGTAATAAGAACCTTCTTCAATTCCATAAAAGCCTTTAAACATTATTCATCAAAATGGAAATGCATGTCATGCTCTAGCAGCTGACATAAGGGTTTTCATATTTTGGAAAAATCCCTAATAAATCTTCTATAGAATCCTTCATGTCCCAAGAAACTCCTAATACCTTTGACTGAAATAGGTGGTGGGAGTTAAATAGGTATTATGAGTTTATCAATCACCTCAATTTTGGCCTTATTCACTTCTATTTCTTTTCTAGAGACTTATGGCCTAAGACGATCCATTCTTATACTATAAAATGACACTTTTCCTAATTCAACATTAAATTTGTCTCATTGTATCTTTTAAGCACATTTTCTAGATTATGCAAACAATCATCATAAGTCTCCCCAAAATCGAGAAGTCTTCCATAAATACCTCAAGTGTTTGCTCCATCGTATTTGAAAATATGGACATCATACACCTCTAGAGTGTTGCTGGAGCATTGCACAAACCAAAAGGTATCCTTCTGTAAGCAAAAGTTCCATAAGGACAAGTGAATATTGTCTTTTTTGGATCTTCTGGTGTTATAGCAATTTGATTGTAGTTGAAATACCCATTCAGGTAAGTAATGAAGATTGGGTTAAACCATCATTTGAACGAACAATAGGAATTATGGAATTTATTCAAAATCATCATCGAATTAGAAGCAGAGAAAATCACTCTCAACTTCAAAAAGACCTCATTGAACATTTGTGGAAACATCAAGGGTCTTGCAAGGCCATGTAATTTGATAACATGTTGTATTATTATCAAATTTGTCTTTATCTCTAAGTAATTTGTGATTATTTTAAATGACATTATTATTATTTTGTCTTAAATATATGTTGGCTTTTCATAATTCTATTCTTGTGCTCTGTTTTTCGTGATATGAATACAAACTATATTGCCAACAAATGCAATCAGTAGTTGCATCATTTGAAACTGTTGCCGGCTTGGACACACTACCCTTTACATATCTTTTGCATTCAAGGCCATATCTAAACACTTTTGTTGCTTGAAGAATGCCATATTGGACCAAATTCATGTCTCAGGCAAGACTGTTAGTGATAACAATGCTAACAATGACACCATGGAACGAGGTTGCAGTAGCCAAAGCCAATGCAAAAATTAGGCTTTCTTCGGCCTCCTCACTGGCGGTTGCAAAAAGCACTTCCAGATCATGCAGTAGCTGTGCTTAAAACATGGCTCTACGAAAACTTAATAAATTAAATATATAATATTAATTATAAAATTACATGCAAACATACAACAATTTAAAGGAAAATAAAACAATATAGAATAGCAAAACATTCAATCTTTATTTATTTGTTTTCAAGGATCCCCATTTGACGATGATAATAATATTCTTGAATATGCGAAGGCATTCCACTTGTTTCCATTCGCATTATTTTCTCTTCTTCTCGCAATTCCTCTAAGTCGGCTTTTCGTTTTTCTATTTCCACCATTTCTTTTTCTAAAATATACTTCTTCTCATTCATATATGCTTTTCTTACTCGTTCTCTCTTTTTTGTCTGCACACATTTCTTCTAAAATTGCCACAAGAGGATCAGAATTTTTTTCTCTAATCTTACGTTTCTCACTTTTCTTTCCAAGTGGTCTTTCTAAATCAACAAAATTGGTGTCAACATTATCATTTTCATCAAGATTGATAGGAGTCTTTGCAGTTGATGATGAGGATATTTCAGACGATGAAGCTGAAATTAAACCCTTTTTCTTCTCTCTTTTTGCTTAGTTATCAGTCAACCATTTTGGATGATGCCTCAATATATTCCAACAATGTTCAAAAGTAAATTTTGTTTTGAACATTTCCTTGTACAAAGCCTTTGCATTCATAATCTGAAATAATTCATTTTAATTTATAAACAAATAAAATGACAAAACTAATTGATTTGTTTATTTAATTAAAATACATACCTTGTCTTGTTCATTCACGCCACTTTGTTGTCTATTTTCAATTTGGGAAAAACAACCGTGAAATTTGTTGGTGGCTTGCTGTATCTTTGACAAAATGCTGCATCAATGATTTTTCATCCCGTTCCGATTCAAAATTCTTGTATTTGTGAAAATAACCCCACACTCGAGCCCAAAAGCTTTGGTGTGTTTGATCATTTCCTTGGATAGCATCCAAACTAATATTCAACCATGATCAAACAAGATGCATATCTTCGTCCACTGAAAAAGCCTCACCGCGTTTCTTTTGTGAAATGGAGCCGAGAGGAGTTGTTGATAGAGATGATTCAATGAATTGAGATGAGTTAGGTATTTGTGTAGAAAATGATGGATGATCAAATTGATCCATTTTGATGAAGTCAAGTGAAAAACTGAATAATGGTATGAGTTCAATAATATTTAATAGGCTAAAAAAAATAGTCGTTCAATTGTTGTTATGTTTTTGAAAGGAAACTTAAATAATAATTATGGTAGTTGTATCTTTCCAATAAATAATAATAAAGTTTTAATAGAAGAGGGAAAAACTCACTTGGCAATATTGAAAAGTGAGAAATAAATCTTATTTGAAGAATCTAAATTAACGTGTCTTTTGGAGTGTTTAATATTAATATGGCTCTTCAAATAAGAAGTAGAATTTTATTTGAAGACTCATTTGGAGATGCTCTTAGATGATTATTTTTTAGGTTGAAGAACTATATCTTTAAATTAAGAGGAACTATAATTAAAAGAAGGAATATAATTTTTAATGTATTGGATATATATATAGGGTTATTATCATTTCACTATTTCAAAAATTGAAAAATATCAAATGATTACAAGAAGTATTATCCCCTATCATTTTCCTACTATATCTTTACAAAAATATCATTTTACTACTTTTCCGTTAGTTGATCAATTAGTTGACTAACAAAATATCAATTTACCCTTCATGATTTAAAAAAAAAAACTTGAAGTTTATTTACAAAATCAGCTCTTCCACATTTATTTGATCATCCAAGTTTTATTTCCAACATTAAGATATAAAAATGGAATCATTAAAAAAATAAATTTGTAATCCAAATATCATAATTCCAGCAACTAAAATTATGTTGGTATTTTGTATCCATTTTGTAAATGGACTACAAATTTGTCTTATTAATGATTCCATTTTTATATCCTAATGTTGGAAATGAAACTTGGATGGTCGAATAAATGTGGAAGAGTTGATTTTGTAAATAAGTTTCAAGTATTTTTTTTTTATCATGAAAAATAAAATTGGTATTTTGTTAGTCAACTAATTGGTCAACTAACAACAGAATTTAGAAAAGCGGTAGAAATGATATTTTTGAAAGATATAGTAGAGGGAAAAGTAATAGTAACACAGGGCAATACTTCGTAACATTTGATATTTTTTAATTTTTGAGATAGTGAAATGGTTACAACCCTATATATATATATATATTTTAATATTTTAGTGACTTCATTATCTGACTAAATCGAGCAAATCCTTACATGAGAATTATCCTACATATGTACATGCAGAAATTTAAAATTTTAATCAAGCTTTCCTTATTCTGATCAGATTTATGCGAGAAATAATAGTAATACATTTTAAAAAGCAAATTACTTGCAAGACCTCTCTTTGAGAGGAAAAATTATCACAAACTGAAAGTAATTAACAAACCCTACTACCCTAGCTGTATTACTTTATTTTGAAAGAGTTCGAAAAGACATCACGTCAGAATTGAGCAAAAATAAATATACATAATAGAGTTGTGACTAAGTCAGTTGGTAACAATATTTTCCAGCAAAATGGTATATAATAAAAAACAGGGATATATAGGGGGGAGGGAAAAAAACCAAGAGATATATAAAATATGCATCTACAAATTCAACCAACTGGAAGAACGCAAGCAAGATATTAAACTCATGGCGTCATTTGGAGCTCATCCCACCTAGAATAGAAGTAGTAAGCAAGCATAAGGTGCCAACAAATCTAAACATGAAATGATGATGAATCTGAAACCATTACAAATTGTAAAAATTATCCCACAGAAGAGAATTGCAAAAAAAAAATAATAATAACGGTTTTGGTGCTTGATTATAACATCCACTTAAAAGGATTAAAACAAAAGCAAGAGAACTAAGGCCAATCATTACAATAACTTGAGTCAGAGTACCAAAAGCTTCTGTTTGAAGTTATTTGTGCAATCTGAGAGGACCTCGGATAGTTTATAAGTTTGTTGATGATCTCTGAAGAATCAGCAGGAGCTAGCGTGTGGTTCTAAAGATATGGACATCAACTCCAAGAACTGAGCTTTTTGGAGCAGATGAGTAAGCAACTCCATCTGATTGGTACTGCCATCACAGTTCTCAAGCCTCACTACGGTCAGATGGTGTTGAATACAATCATGATCTCGATTACGGGTCAAAGTCCTCAAACTTCACTACATTCACAGGGTGTGGGATACCATCTTCATCTGCCATCAGTTCGAGGGAAGAAACTTCGAATTTGGAAGACTTAAACTGAACATTCAAATTGCACAAGGTGGCAAGAATTATTAATAATGAATTAAATATCAATATTCCAATCTCATGATGAAGAAAAACATTCGAAAAATTAAATATGGCTTGACAATACTAAAATATGTAGTAAAATTTTATTCAGCTCCAGAACAGCAGGAATCAAAGGATTTTGTTCTATAATATAATATTTGGATGGTAAAGATGAAAGTTTATGTCCTTTTTTTGTTTTTTAAATCACGAATAATACTATTTTCTATCTGTATAGATATGTACCTTCAGCTCAATGACAGTATCTCCAAGATTTATCCATAACGTTTCATGGCAAAATAATACACGAAAAAATCTGGATAGAATTTCAAGAAAGCTTCTTTTCAATTTGGAAACAGGTTGATTGAGAAATGATTCTGCTACTTTCTCCTGGAAGATAACAAACTGGCCACACAAATTAAGAAATTAGATAAATTCATAGAGTGATTGAGATTTAAAAAGTATCATTAACACATTATATATGAATTATTCGAAAAATATCAAGAGCTACACTTTTTATAGAGTATCATCATTAGATATTGACAACAATAGTTGCTAAACCTTGAAAATTTTATATATATATATATATAATCACCATAACTTGATGTTTTATTGATAAAGAATTAGAGGGAAAGAACAAATTAATTGAACTTATGCTGAAAAGATGAAAAACTCATTCATAAACCTATATTAAACCTATGGATACTTACCTCCGCGCTGTTGCTGATGATGGTGAGGATTCTTGTCTGATCAGTATTTCGGAGATGATTCTTCAAGTTTGTTAAGGAAGCTCACAGTGTACAAAAGGAAGCTGCATATCTAGCACGTGTGTGTCAATGATGAGTCAGCAGTTAGTTGAGCAGAGAAGCCAGCTCAGCAAATCTGTTAATCATGTTTTACGTTCTGTTCTTCAGTTGTTAGTAAAGCTTTAATTCTGTTGAGATATGTGAGTAAGTATAAATATGGTTGTGATTGTATTTGTAAGTAATACGTGAGATTCAATAAAAGTCAATAGTTTCCAAGAAAATCTTATTATCATTCTCTTAGCTTCCAAACAACTTTTACAGTCACGATTTAACTTTCAAACATGGTATCAGAGCTAGTAAGAGCAAGCTCTAGTACTCAACAAACAAATCAACAAAGTCAAATAAATTTTTCTTTCAACACTCCAATTAAACTAGATCGTTCGAACTATCTACTTTGGCGTTTTCAAGTTTTAGCTTCCATAAGAGGCAATCGATTGGAAGGCTTCATCAATGGAACAAAACCAGCACCTGAAGAATAGTTCACTCAAGTTGGAACTGATGGATCTATTCAGAAAATTGATAATCCAGAATATCAGAATTGGAGATCATAGGATCAAACATTGCTTGGATGGATGCTATCATCAATAAGTGAAGGTACTCTAAATCTTGTCATAAATTGTGGTAGCTCGTTTGATGTTTGGAGAACTTTAGAAAATAAATTTGGTGTGCAATCTGAAGCTAGGGTTCTTCAACTTAGATATGAGTTAAATACTCTTAGGAAGGAATCAATGAGTATTGAAGATTACTGCATCAAAATGAAAACTGTAGCAGATAAACTTGCTAGTGTTGGAAGTCCTATAACAGAGAAAGATCTCATGCTGACAATTCTTAATAGCTTAGGAGCAGGCTATCATGATATAGCTACCTTTATAAATGGTTCTAAAATGGACTATGATGATGCTTATACATTATTATTAACTCATGAAACCAGACTTGAACAAGAGCAGAATGATAAAAGCATGTTTAATGCAAATTATGCTCATACAAATGCCTATTATCCAAGGGCATTCTATGCTCAATCAAGAAATAATTTTAGAAGAGGAGGATATGCCGGTGCTCAGTTTGGCAATACTGGTAGAAATCATACTGCTGGAAGAGGAAATATTTTTCAGTCTCCAAGGATGTTTAATGGCAATCACAGAGGTGGATATGGAAGAGGACACTCATTTGGCCCAAATAATGTTAACTCCTTTCATGCACCTAGGAATCCAATACAATTTGCTCGGACTGGAGTTACTAGTATGAATGGACCTCAAGGAATTCCAAGCAATGCAAAAGAATTGGTTTGCCAAATTTGCTTGAAGCCTGGTCACACTGCTGATATTTGTTGGCATCGATTTGTGGAGGATTATGTCCCTTCTTCAAGGAGTCTAGGTAGAGGCAAAAGACCAAGATCAACATATATTGCTAATTTTGATGGCTTTACATATCCATATCAAGGTTATGATAACTATGATAATTATCCTGCATCTGAGACAAGCTGCTATTCTGGAATTGATAACTATGCACCTGCAGAAGCTTATGTGGCTAATTTTGAAAGCTTTGCTGATGATGGTTGGTATTTGGATAGTGGGGCAACTCATCACTTGACCAACAACATGGAGAACTTGCATTTTAAGGAAGACTACAAAGGTACTGATCAACTCATTATTGGAAATGGTCAAGGTCTGTCAATTTCTCATATTGCTCATGCATTTTTATCATTTAGAGCTTCAAAACATCCTTACACACATGCCACCACTATAGCACTTAAAGATATGTTGCTTGTTCTTACAATCACTAAGAATTTACTAAGCATCTCCAAACTTACATCTGATAATTCACTCTCTGTTGAATTTTGTAAAAATGTTTGTTATGTTAAGGACATGAAGGGGCAAGTTCTTCTGCAGGGCCTTGCTGAGAAAGGTCTTTACAAGCTGCTGATGAAATCTTCTTCCATGTCATCTTCTGCTTATCACACATCACCTGCCTTTCATCTTTCTCAACTTCAGTCACATAAACCAATATCCATGCTGTCATGCTCAAATGTGTCTTCTATTTCTCATAATTGTAATTCCTTTGATAAGACTTGTTTCAGCTCAATTTCAAATAAGTGTAACCAGAAACATGATGAACTTACCTTGTTACACAGAAAGTTTGGTCATCCAAACTCAACAGTGTTGATGCATTTGCTTAAGACTTGTAAACTAGTTAAAGTCTCTCAAAAATCAATTTTATCTCCTGAGCATTCTATGTGTGAAGCATGTCAATTAGGAAAAGCTCACAAGCAACATTTTTCTACAATCGAAACCAAAACAACTCAAGTATTAGAACTGATACATATTGATTTTTTGGGGCCTTCACCTACTACATCTAGAAATGGTTTCAAATACTACATTAGCTTTGTAGATGATTACAGTAGGTATACCTGGGTTTACCCACTCAAACTCAAATTAGAAGCTTTTGAAGTCTTCAAATTATTCAAAATTCAAGTAGAGAATCAGTTCAATACCAAAGTCAAGATGCTGCAATCTAACTGGGGGGAGAATATAGAGTTTTTACTGACTTCTTAAACCAGAATGTGATCATTTTCAGACATTCATGCCCTTACACACATCATCAAAATGGTCTAGTAGAAAGAAAACATAGACATATAATTGAGTTAGCTTTGACTCTCTTAGCTCAAGCTAATCTTACTTTTAAATTCTGGTGGGAAGTTGTTCATACAGCAGTGTATCACATAAATAGGTTACCAACACCTGTATTGAAACTCTTATCTCCATATGAGAAGCTTTTTAAGCATAAACCAGATTACAGCTTCCTTAAATGCTTTGGTTGTCTCTGTTATCCATACTTGAGAGATTTTAACAAACATAAATTTGACTTTCATACCAGCAAGTGCATCTTTATTGGTTATAGCTCATCTCATAAGGGATATAAATGTCTCACAAGCTCAGGTCGAGTTCATATCCTTAGACATGTTGTTTTCGATGAAAGTGTATTTCCATATACAACAATCTTTGTTTCTTCTTCATCTGAAAATGTTGCCAACTCAGAAACACCAGTGTCAAATTTCTCTAAACAACAAGTCTATCATCTTTCAACTTTACCCTTATTCAACAACAGCTTTGAAGATACTTACTCAGCAACTGTACCAAGTGATGAACAGACTCCTGTTTTGCCTGAGCATACAAATAATTTGAATCAACAAGAATCATCTAGTTATTCTTTATCAGAACCATCAATATCACAAGTTATCCCTCAAATCCCCGAATCTACTCAAACACAACCTGAACCACAAATAAGCAATCAACAACACTCTGAATATAATCTAAACAGAATTCAGATCTCACAACCTACACACAAAATGATTACCAGATCAAAGTCTGGAATATTCAAGCCTAAGTTGTATACAGCCACCTTGATCAACAAAGAACCTGACACAATTCAAGAAGCTCTGAAAGATAAAAATTGGTATAAAGCCATGAAAGAGGAATATGAAGCTTTGATCAGGAATGAGACTTGGTCTCTTGTACCACCTCCAGCTGAATACAAAATAGTTGGAAACAAATGGGTGTTCAGGGTTAAACAAAATAGTGATGACAGTATAGCAAAGTACAAAGCTAGGTTGGTTGCTAAAGGATTTCAACAAACTGAGGGGATTGATTATTTCGAAAGCCCTGTTACAAAGGCTTCCACAGTGAGGGTTATATTAAGCTTGGCTGCAATGCATGGTTGGATGATCAGACAGGTAGATGTCAATAATGCTTTTCTGAATGGTGACTTAACAGAAGATGTCTACATGTATCAGCCTGAGGGTTTTGTTGATGAGAAGAGATCAGGTTATGTATGTAAGTTGAAGAATGCTTTATATGGTTTGAAACAAGCTCCCAGAGCTTGGTTTGATAAACTAAAAGGTTGTTTGGTTGCAAACTGGGGATTTTAAAATTCCAGAGCTGATATTTCACTATTCTTTAACGGAAAACAAGATTCAATGATATTAGTCTTGATCTATGTTGATGACATATTGATAACAGGGCCTAACAATGATGAACTTGAAAAGTTTATCTCAGACTTCAGCAAAGTGTTTGCATTGAAAGATTTGGGAAGACTCTCATATTTTTTGGGTATAGAAGTATCTTATGCTAAGAACAACATTTACTTATCCCAAAGAAAATATGTTAGAGACCTGCTGAGCAAAGCTGATATGCTTCACTGCAAAGGATGTGATACACCAATGGTTACAGGAACAAAACTTCAAAAGGAAGCTAAGGGATCTTTGGGTCAGCATGTTGAAGATGCAACAAGTTATAGAAGTTTAATTGGAGGGCTGCAGTATTTAGTTCTGACCAAGCCAGAGATAGCTTTTGCAGTGAACAAATTAAGCCAATATGTTTCTGCACCTACACTACAACATATCCTAGCCTGTAAGAGAATGCTTAGATATTTGAAAGAAACAGATGACTATGGATTGAAGTTTTCAGCTGATGGAGAAATAAAGTTAACAGGTTTTACAGATGCAGATTGGGCGTGTGATATTGATGATAGGAAATCAACAGGTGCATACTGTATTTACTTGGGAACTAACTTGATATCTTGGTCATCCAAGAAGCAATCCATAGTTACAAGGTCAAGTGCAGAGAGTGAGTACAGAGCTTTTGCTTCTGCAAGTGCAGAAATTACATGGTTACAGTCATTGTTCAAGGAACTCGAGATTGAATGTATTTCAGTGCCCACAATCTGGTGTGATAATATAAGTGCAACTGAGCTGGCCAAAAATATTGTCTACCACTCGAGAACCAAACACATTGAATTGGACATGCACTTTATAAGAGACAAAGTGTTAGCAAGAGAGCTGGAAATCAATTACATTCCCAGTGAAGAACAGATTGCGGACATCTTGACCAAGCCTCTCACATTCACTCAATTCAATTATCTCAGGAGCAAACTTAATGTGCAGCCATGCCCCTTAAGTTTGAGGGGGGCTGTTAAGGAAGCTCACAGTGTACAAAAGGGAGCTGCATATCTAGCACGTGTGTGTCAATGATGAGTCAGCAGTTAGTTGAGCAGAGAAGCCAGCTCAGCAAATCTGTTAATCATGTTTTACGTTCTGTTCTTCAGTTGTTAGTAAAGCTTGTTGAGATATGTGAGTAAGTATAAATATGGTTGTGATTGTATTTGTAAGTAATACGTGAGATTCAATAAAAGTCAATAGTTTCCAAGAAAATCTTATTGTCATTTTCTTATCTTCCAAACAACTTTTACAGTCACGATTTAACTTTCAAACAAAGTTGATTAATTGAGCATAATCAATATCAATAGAAGGTTTACTCACTAAAAGCAAATCGGCATCAAGATCACAAGGTGCAAAATTTAGGGTGGGAAAATTTTCAAGCTGTCCAACGTATTGGAAATATAAAAGTTGTGGAGCCTGTATCTCAGAAAAGTGAAGATGGTCGCATCCATGAACAACCAAAGTCTTTAATGTTAAGCTGTATATTTCAAGATGGCCCTTCGGAATGGCACAGGAGTTGAGATATAAATTCTCAAGGAGGATGCAAGCAGAGATCAACTCCTCAAGAGACTTATTTCTCAAGCCGAGAAACCCATTTACTGCAAGGGTTTTTATATTTCCAAATCCCCTGCCACCAAAATGAAAGGAAGCAATTTCTCCGTGGCCAGCTTTATAAACAAAGGTCTCCAGGTTTGGAGAATGGATCTCCACTGGCCCATCGAAGCGGCAATTCTCCATTCGCACTAACTTGAGCTTTTTCAATATAGCACTGCTTAAGCTTGAAGGCAACTTCCCAAATACCGAAGACAGAAGTTTCAAAGTCTCAAGATTCGAGAATTTTGATAACGCAGATTCAAACGTCCTATCATTCAAAACCATGAATGAGAAGACAAGGGTTTCAAGAGAGGACATACTGTTTTCATTTGTCACCTTAAATTCAAGAAATCGACAGCAAAAATGGTCAGGACGATATACAAAAGCTTCATCAAAATCTCGGATATCACTGCACTGGAAATAATTGAGGCGTGGAGCATCCATCTCAAACCCTTGAAGTGCCATGCAGCCTCTCACGACTAATCTTCTTACACTAGGGTTAAAAAGTTTGAGAGTGTCAAACCCATGACAGTATTCTAGTGTCAAGGTTTCAAGATCGGGACAATTTCGGATCACTCTTTCTAGTGGGTAGTTAGTTACATGCACTGAAATCAATTTCATATTTTGGAGCAAAGGCAAACTCACCTTCTGGTAGGCTCCAATCTTGCAATGTCTGATGGTTAAAGACACCAGAAAAGATCCAGAATAGAAGATCACTCTCGGCAAAGCATAGTGATCACATAGACTATTGCCAACGTGATCTCTGACATGCAAATCTAGCTTCTGGAGCTTGCCTCGCAGAATTTCCTTGGCTACAAATCTAGTAATTAGATGTTTAAGCTCATGGTCAATCTGTGAGTAGGTGATAATCTTGAGCTCCTGCATGTTGTCAAAATCACGGCGTGCAAGGGATCTTCTCAAGTATTCATGAAAGTCTCTTCCGCATGATTCACGCCGTCCTTTAAACCAGCTTTCATCAAATTCTTGGACGGGGAAACACAGCCAATGGGACATCCACCTCTTTAACAAGATCGAAGTTCTGGCAATGTCCTTCATGGGCAGCAAGGACATGATGTGATGAGTGAGATCGTCTGGAAGAAAGCTAATCCTGTCAATTGCTTCCATGGGTGTGAGCTTGATTATGATTTGATGATTATCGTCTATTAGTGGGTAGAGGATTGAGAATTGTATGAAACCGAAATGGGAGTTTGGTTGAATATATAGAACATTCAGAAATTTGATATACATGGTAGCAACTTGACGTTAACGCCCACATGCACGTGCTTGTGGACCTGCTTTAGGAAAGTATGTGTCGTGTGGACCTGGATTCCCCTATTTTTCGCTAGTGAAGACAAAGTTGTCAGAAAACAAAAGTCCTAATTGCAAAAACAAGTTAAGCGGCTAATTGTAGAAGGCCCACCAACAATTGCAAAATTAGGATCTGTTCATTTGCTTATTTGGTATTGTGATGCTCTTGTTAGGTAATTATTTAATTAGAGACAGCTAGGTTTAGCTTAGATTTCATTCCATATTAGGTCTAGATGGATTTGTCCGATTGTTCTAGCAAACCATAACATATTTGGACATCAGAAGGGTTCATGAAATGATCAGATAGGCAAAAGTAATTGGAATATTTTTCTTCTTTCCATCATTTTCAGTCAAATTTGGGGCTGATTCCTTCTAGATCAACTTTCAAATTATTTTTTAATTGACAGATTTTTGTATGATGCAAAAAAAATTAATTAAAGATATATGAACGCGCTCAACAATGGGACGTACGTGCTATTGATTATAACCAGCGCTTATTATTCTTCAATATTCTCATTTAATCAAAACAGATCTGAATACAAGTTTATTTCTAGTAAACTCTACAAATAATTAAGTGAGGCAATATAATAAACAACACAGAAAGAATTTACGTAGTTCATCACTTGGCCTATGTCTATAGATAGAGAAAGAACAATTTCACTATTGTTTAATGATTACAATAGAGTTTTTGTTTAAATATTTTGCTCTTGTCTCCTCTTATGTATCAAGAACTCTCTACCTATAATATAATTTAGATAACTCAAATCCTCGATAACTCCTCCTTCTAATGATCTTTATCACTTAATTAGAGTTTTATCTGGAGTCAACATTTATCTCCAGCACTTATCTCCTTCTCAAACTCAAATTAAGTGTGAGGAGCTTCTAAATTCTTCTTATTCTAATAACTATGAATAAAAATTTACTAGGTATGAATAAGGTTTCTAGCTATTGGATGCAACAACCGGGCTTTTTTAATCAAAACGATCTCCTACAATGGTGCTCTAGGCGAATCCACATCGACAAAGCACATGAGAGATATTGGGTTTATACGGGGTAATCCACATTATAATTGGCAAGACGTGTTTTGGGGTGCATAGGAGCCCTAGAAACAAAATGGTTCGGACCTTGTTAAGACCTAAAGTGTACAATATCTTATCAAGTTTGGGTTCTGTCATGATAGATAATATTAGAGCAATTCTGCATGTCCTCCTCAGCAATGGCACGGCAAACCTCAGTGAGGATGCTGAGTTCCTAAGAGGGGTGTTATGTAAGGTTTATAAAGAGATGCTAAATTTGTAAAGGGTGATCCACACCTAATTGGCGAAACGCATTTTAGGGTGTATAGGTGCCCCAGAAACAAAAAAGTTCGGGCTTTGTTGAGGCTCAAAGTATACAATATCTTGTCAGGTCTGGGTTGGGTCATGACACCTATAGTCGTGCTTATTCACTTATTCAAACTTCTGATTGTTGTTATCTCCAGCAGCCTGAATTATTTGACTGAAATTCTATTTTCACTTTTTAACCTTCCACATTTCTTGCTACGACAGATCTATTCTACAAAAACGAAAACCTACAATACCTAGTAGCCACGCTGTGCTTCCACTTCCAAGAGGTTTCAGTCATCTTTGACTGGGCAACTAAAAGATATCAAATTTCAGTGATAATATGCATATTTTGTTATAATTCACCCTTTATATACTTGCTTTTATCTTTCATTTTGCTATCTATTGGCTTGATCAAGGAACCGGACGTACTTTATGTTGTTTCTAAAAAGCAAGTTTTCCAACGAAAAATTGCCTGAATTTTGCCTGCACAAGCTAAATTTTAAAATAGCACAACTAAGTTGTTGTCTTAAAAATCAGCTTGCTCGGACAAGAATTCCAACAATTTCGCTCGGGCAAACTAATATTAAATTGTTGAGTTATTAATAATTCTTTCTTCATTAATTCCACTCAGTAATTATTTTGCATATGCTAATTTTTTTTCTTTTTTTTGTTAAATTTCAATGTAATTGGAAGTTTAATAACTTGGCGGTGTTATTATTTTCTATAATTGTGAGTAAGTTCTCTTCTAAATTCTCTTATGACTAATGCATAATTATGTATAACAAGATCTCTTACTTACATTAAGCAAACTATGCTTCTGTTTTTACTGATACAAAACCATCAATTCTTTGAATGTCTTACATGTGGCCTAACCTATGCAATATTCCAAAATTTTGATACGTCCTCGATGTCATGATAATGTTTATATGATTTTTGACATATATTCATCATAATAGTATCGCTCGTAGTGATCTTGATTGTTTAGGTTGAAAGGAATCTTCATCGATATCATCATGCGTTGAATATTTTCAAGATCACATGTGATTCCTTAAGAGTGAAATGAAATTCTATTACTTAGAATTCAAGTAGCTAGTGAATTTGAGTTTAGGGTTTTGGAATCAGAAATAGAAATTTTAGTGAGATTTACGGTGGGTAAATTGAATAGAGAATGACTAAAGGACAATGGATGATATATATATATATATAAAGCACAATTTGAAAACTTTCAGTTTCATCAAAATCAAGTTGCATTAGTAATTGAAATTGAGGATATAGCTGCTTGTTATCTAATTTGCAATTAGGATTTTTAGAAAACTTTGTATTAAATTTTGTTGCTTGTATAGTAAGAAATACATGAATTGCATAAAATTTAGGCGCTTAATTGCGTTTGCGTGCCCCCAGTCACAGACTAGCCGTTGCTTGTTTGTGATGATACTTGGGGTTAAGGTGCCGCTAAAACTAAACTAATTTTGAAATTGGATCTGGAAGGTCATTTTCTTAATGCACATGTAACTGAGATGTGTGAGGGGCTACAAAAATTATGATTTGGTTTTTCCAAAAATATTAAATATGTTTTCTTATTAATAATTTACTTGTGAAAATAAATTCAAAAAGAATAATGTTTTAGTAATTAATTAACAGAGCCAACTATCTATTACAGATTGCCTTAGTTGGTGAGTATTGTACTCTTGGTTGATACTTTCCAAAAATCTTATCAGGTATTTTTGAATTTATTTTATTTTCAATTACATTCGTATAATATATTATTAAAAAGAAAAACCTTGATAAGTATTCCTCGAAATATTTTTGATAAATTTTTAGCATTCCATATGTTTTAAAAGATACCACAAGTGCTTCCGAACATTTAGGTAATCATTTAGAACCCTTCTCATATATAGTTGTAAATGGCAACACTAAGAGACAAGTTAAATCTGGCGAATTTTCTTGAAAGAAGATTGTTGGGTGCAGTGAATCTTAAGGCAACTACAGTGAATCAATGTGGGGAGGATTGATTAGAGTATCCAATGAAATATAATTAAGTAGGAGTACCCAACAGTTTCTTTTGATTTTCCAAAATTATGTGAAACTATTTTTTATGGTATTCATCATTGTGAGTGGAGTGCAGGATTTGATGTTTTTGATATTTGATAAAAGAAGAGTTAGTAAGTTCTGGTAGAATGTAATAGTGCATGGTATTGCTTGCTTTGTTTTCAAATCTTAGTTGATTCAATTTCGTTAAGGAGCTAGCTCCCAGCCTACTGGTGACACAACTTAAAATTGATTTTTAACTCCTAAATATAAGAGTGTCTTATTATATTATAACTCAGTGAGTCCGAGGTCGATTCACAAAAAAAAAATAATTTATTTGTTTATTTTATTTTATCTAAAAATGAATATAAAACTTGAATATAAACAACTTAATTTAAATGAAACTATGAAATTGAATTAGTTAGGGTTATGGATCCACTCGTGGTAGTAAATAAAATTTAATAAATTCTTTTTGCCATTTTTTTAGATTTTCCCAAAAGATTAATTATATAAATTATTATTATTCTCCCATTAATTTTATTATAGTTTAAGTATTTATTGTGCCAAAATTTAATTTGTCTACAATAAGTTAAAATATCATTTTACCATACCTTATATTAAGATATTAAGAATTTATTGTGTCAAACTCCCTTGTTTGTCTACAATAAATTAAAATTTCAAAATATAATATATATATATATATATATATATATATATATATAATTAAATAGAAAATAATTTAATTTATATAAATAAAAATAAAATTTGATTAAATCATATTTATTTACGAAGAGTTTCACCTTACCCTAACTATTATTATTTAGCTAAGCATAATTGAAATAAAAATAATTATTAAAATTAAATTACTCATAATTAAAAGGAATAAAAACAACTAAAATTGAAAATAAAACTAAATTTATATATAAAATAATTATGGAAAATACTAAAATACACCTGAAAAACAAGATTTCAGGGAATTTGAGAGAAATTGAGAAGAGAGATAAAAAAACATAAAAATGAGGCTCTATTTATTAGAAAAATAAATTCATAATCTAGTGTTTTGCAGTCCATCATAAACTTTATGCATGTGCTTCTCACAACCATTAGATCAAGATCCAATGGCTGGTCAAACATCAAAAGTTAACATTACATGTGGCATCTTGTGAAGCGTCTGATTTGGTCAAAAACAGTTGAGATTTGGCGAGTTAATGGGTGGGTCGGGTTGATAGCTATCCAATGCACTCATATCTATTGTAAACTCATTTTATCATCCAATCAACGTTTGGTCAACAGAAAAAGTCAACTTTTTTACACAAACCTAATTTTAAGCCGATCTTGACTCATCTTATGGTTTTTGGACCTCCAGAATCCAAATTTGACATCCGTTTATCTGTTTGGAGCCTCGAATTACGTAAAATTAATATTTTACCTAATAAACACACAAAGATACACAAAATTAAATATAGTTAAGACATAATTAATAATCCTTAATATATTGGATAAACACAAATATAAATCATAATATAAGCACAAAATAACATTATTATCGCATGATAATTAAACAATTTTTAATATTAATCACACCCTAACCAACTTATTGATAGCCCCTAGCAATTAAAGATTTATATTAAATTAAGAGTTACAAAATTCACATGCAAGTTAATAGTTGTTCATCTATCCTCTAAACTACCAAATAAATAAACTCTCCCAAATTTCTTTACCTCTTTGTCGTTCACTTATTATCCAGAATATCATCAAACCTTCTTTTGTGCTCAAGTAATTAACACAATACTTATGGGGCTTTATTAAAAGAAAAATAACATTTTTCCAATGGCAGTAGATTATTCACATATTTTAAAATATTATATTTTTAACCCATATAGTGAGCTTTAGGCTAGTGACTCCCAAACCATTTGGCCTTAGGGCACTAAGTGTTGAAACACCCCTACGAACTTAATTACTCAAGTTTCTAATAAATAAGCAAACAGTATACCCATGTAGTGAGCTTTAGGCCAGTGACACCCAAACCAGTTGGCCTTAGGGCACTAGGTGTTGAAACACCCCTACAAACTTAATTACTTGGGTTCTAGATATAGCAAAATTAAATACATTCAATTTTTTTTGGTTTTTTTTTTTTTTTGCAATATACACTTTCTACTACCTTAGATATTATCCCTAATAAATCAAAAGAACTAAATATTGTAAAAATTTTAACACAACCCATTAGTATGTGTCATAGTGTGTGTGTGAAGAATGGTTCAATAATACCTGTTAAATAAGTAAACAATTAAATGACTTAATAACCAATTGGAGAGTTCACAAATTTGAGTAATTCAAAGAAAGGGGAACAAAAACAACTTACTATGAATTTCAAAATCAAAATATAATACAACATGACTATTAGGATGTGTCTTAAAAGTTGTGGCTCTTTACACAGCCATCCTAGACAAAAGAATTTTTTTTGGGTTTTTTAAAAAAAGAAAAAAAAACACACATAAACTATTCCCACCCCCAACTTAATTTAAACATTATCTCAACATTTTATAATTTTACAGATATGCAAACAAATGGGAAAAAAAAGGAAAGAAATAATAAAAGAAAAAGAGGGGAAGATCTCACCTGACTTGATGCAGAAGCTTAAAAGAAGATGACAAAGAACAAGTAAATGTTACATTTTTTTTTAATAAAAATCTAAGATTAAGAATATGTGTTTCTAGAGGTACTACACCCTCCATATCCAGCAATTTTCGACTCAAATTTAGTCCAAAGTTAGTCTTTATAGCAAAATTTTGTAAAAACATCACCATGACTAAGACATTCCACAATTATCAACTATTCCCTCCCCCAACCTGAACGAGACATTGTCCTCAATGTTTTAAAAGAAAAGATGAAGAATTTAGAAGACATCACATGAAGACTGCAACAGCAAACATTTACAAACACAGAGTTAAATCTAATTTGCACTTCTTACTACTGCTACTGCTACTATCATCAGTCGACCAATCCAGCACATAAGTCTTGGGATCAGACTCTAGTGTATAAGCTTGTAAAAGCTCAAGTAATTCATTAGCAGTAAAAGCACAAATAAAGAGTTTTTTTATAGTGTATGAAACAAATTGATTCTTAATTGCATGGTTAATAAAAGTTAGCAAGTCATCATAAAAATTATTAACATTTGACAAATCGATGAGTTTTTTATGAATGTTCAAATGAGCCCAAGATGCAAATGTAATCAGTGCCTCAAGAGTTACAAGATTTTCTGGCAAGAAAATAAAAACATCAGCATAATTTAGCATTTCAGATATTCTTTCTTGCATACTTGATACCACTAATTATTCTCCAAAGTTAGTCTTTAATGGCTTTTGGGATAATGCCTAGTACTTGGCTTCCTCTAGTAAAAACAACTTTTGAGACAAGCCTTGATAACCCTCGTTCACTTCCTCCATAAATAAGGTGTAGTTTCCTCTCTACTATGACACGACCAATATCTACAGCTACCTGAATGAACTCCTTGTACTTTCCATAGTGAAACCTAGAAAGCACACAAATGTTTTTGAATTGTTTACTCAAAGATGCTGCCATTGGAATAATCTTCAAAAACAATTTGTGAGTGTTTGAAAAAGGAGTTCATATTTAAAGATCTTGGTGATAGAAATAATGAGAAACAACTATAAATGGGTTGGCATATTTGTCAAATGACACGTAAAACTCATGACTCAATATTTCAAAAGTAAACAGTAAAAAGAAAAAATAGAGATTAGAAAAAGAAAACAGTAAAAGAAAAAAAATAATTATTAAATACACAATCATACCACTAAATGCAATAATGCAAATAATAAAAGAACAACAAAATAAAAGGATATTTACTAGTAGTCGTGATTGTGTCTCATATTTTCCTCTGGTTTTCTTATAGATTGGCAAACAGGGTCTTTTGAGTCAGATTTCGAAGACTAAACTATGCACTTTATTTTTGGAATAATATCCACAAATTATGAATCTCACGTTGCACATATCTACTTCGATGCGTCTCAAGAGATTGTAAGATATCATCCAACGATTATTTACTTAGGCCATTTTTAACGAATTTAATTTTATGTTCATGATTATCAAAAACCATTCCTAAAGATTTACAATTCTCTCGTTTGCAACGAAGTCGTACACTGTTATGACATTTTGAGCCAAGTTGTTTAACTTTCATTTTTTTAGCAAATGTACTTTTACCAAAACCAGGCATGTAAGAAACAAATGGATAAAAAAACTCACCTGCTAATTGGACCTTTGCTTCAATCAACCAACGATTGTCAAAAGGAATGCCCTTGGTCATTAACAAACATAGTCGTTCACAATGAGCTTTGTAAATTTTCCTAAGGGCATTCTAAAGGAGAGAGGGAAAATGCTTATGCAGTTTATGTTATATTTCTTCCATGTTTGATTTTGGGATTTCAATTATTGTAGAAAACTGAAGATACCGACTTAAGAAGTCACAGATTACTGTTATCCATCATTTATACAGGAAAATAAATCAAAATACACCAAAATAAAAAAGAATCAAAACAGCAAAATCAAATCAAACGTGAAAGTGAACAAAACAACAAAAAGAAATCACACAAAGAAAAGAGAAAAATGAACTTACATTCATCCTTTTATTGAATTAACCTCAAACTCCAATTGAAATTCATATATGCCACCCTCTATTTCTCTGAGTTGTCTTTCTAGATCCTCAACGTAGGACATTAATCTTGGTGGTTGCAGATCCCAAATTGGATGTGATTTATAGCTTTGTATCAGGGCTCTTAAGTGAAATTTCACACGCAAAAGGCTTTTAAGATGTGTGAGCAGGAACTTTCTTATTAAGGTACTCATGACATATAATGAAAATTGATGAGAGAAAATACAATTGTCAAACAAACAAGCTTAAGCAAGAAATATAATGCTAAAAAAAATGTATGGTGTACAACAATCGAAAAAAACAATGAAACAACAAAATAATAGTAAAACAAAATAACAAAAAAAATGAATCACTAATAAAAGACTTAATCAAGATTTGGTGAGTCACCCAAATTGATTTCGGTGTCTTCTTCAAGTGGTTGATGTTCCAGATATGGTTTTAATCTTTGACCATTAACTTTAAATATGACATCATTATTTTGATTCTTAATTTCTATGACTCTATATGAATATACATTTTTTATAACAAATGTGCCACTCCACTTTGACTTTAACTTTTCTGGAAACAAATAAAGACAAGAATTATGAAGCAACACTTTTTGACTAATCTAAAATGTTTTCTGAAAAATTCTTTTATCATGAAAAGCTTTTGTTCTTACCGTAATAATTCTTGAATTTTCATATGCATCATTCCTTAATTCCTCAAGTTCATTCAATTGCAATTTTCACACATTACCAGCATCATCCAAACTTGAATTAAAAACTTTGATAGCCTAAAATGATTTATGTTCAAGTTCAACATATAAATGATAAGGTTTACGATTAACTAGCCGATAGGGTGACATTTCTAATGATGTCTTAAATGCAGTACGGTAGGCCAAAAGTACATCATTATGTCTAAGAGGCCAATCTTTTCAGTTTAAGTTAACAGTTTTTTCCAAATTTTTTTTATCTCCCTATTTGCTAATTCAACTTGATTATTTGTTTGAGGATGATAAGGGGTAGTAACTTTGTGTGTAATTTCGTATTTCTTCATTAAAGACTCAAATGACTTATTAAAAAATACTTACCTCCATCACTGATAATGGCTCGAGGGGTTCCAAATCGACTTAAAATGTGTTCTCTTAAAAATTTAATCATAGTTTTGCTATCGTTATTTCGACAAGAAATTTCGACAAGAAATTGCTTCAATCCATTTTGAGACATAATCAACTGCAACTAATATACACAAATCCAAAAGATGATGGAAATGGACCCATGAAATCAATTCCTCAACAGTCAAATATTTCGATTTCAAGTATGTGATTCAAGGGCATCATGTTTCTTTTAGTAATTGATCCCAATTTTTGACATTTTTTACAAGTTTTACAAAATTCATATGTGTCTTTGAATATGGTAGGCCAATAAAATCCACACCACAAAATTTTAGTAGTAGTTTTTCTTGAAGAAAAGTGTCCACGACATGCTTCAGAATGACAAAAATTAATGACACCACTTACCTCACTATCAGGAATATATCGCCTAAAAATTTGATCTGGACAATATTTGAACAACTAAGAATAATCTCAATAAAATTTCTTTACTTCAACAAAAAATTTATTTTTCTCTTGAGCATTCCATTGCAAAGGTATTTTACTTGTAATAAGGAAATTAACAATGTTAGCATACCATGACATTGAAGTAACAGAAAATAAAAATTCATCAGGGAAAGAATCATTGATGAGTGTTATATCAGTGCAGAATTCGGATGTGAGTCTTGATAAATGATCAACAACGACATTTTCAGCACCCTTTTTATCTTTGATGGTAATGTCAAATTCTTGAAGTAACAAAATTCAACGAATTAATCTCGGTTTCACATCCTCCTTACTATCAGAAATAGTGTAGATAATTCCCACATCAAGCAATTTAATGATGTTTTGACTACCTCTTTCATGTGTGGGTTTAATCTTCTTTGAGGTTGTTGACATGTTTTAGCATTTTCTTTCAAATTAATTTTATGTGTGCAAATTAAGGAATTAATACAGTTAGTAACTTACCTTCTTGGTCGCTTGTTAGAGTAGAAGAAATCACAACATGATAAGTTTATTTTTCTCCAAGAAAAGCATACTTCAATCCTTCAGGTAAAGAGTTCAATTCCAGTTTAGGTGCTTCTTGTTGTTTTGTCTTTTCAATAATTCGAAACTCCTCAAATTTTGGCTTTTCATCATAATTTTGTACAGTCTATACAGAATCAAGCAACGAATTTATATTAGAAATATAAAGTTTAAGTTGCTTGTTTGACTCAATTGAATTAACTAAACAAACATTAGAGAGTTCAGAAAAATCCACTTTTTGAATATTTTCCTCTATACATGATTCAACCAATTCTTTTTGTTCATCAGTATTATCTTCATTCTCATTTTCTTCATTAGGTTGCCTACACATGTAGTCTCTCAAGTTCTTGGTTGATTTTGATCATGTTCATTATGTTGAGAATGGTTCTCCCTGATCAATCAAAGGATTAGGTTCACTCAAAAGGTTTTCATCTTAGATCTCATCCATGATTGGTGATGGTGATTGAGATCTACGAATTAACTTGGCACTTGAAGTTCGAGATCAACGTCTCATACAATGATTATGTCACAAAGGTAATATTCAAACAAATTAGTAACACAAGAACTAAATGAAAATTGTACCAAAAAAATGTGAAAATTAAATATGCAAATAATATAAGTGTACCAAAAAAAATAAATGTTATTAAAAAATGAAAATTAAAAGTAAATAACAATTTAGGTGGTTGAACCGACCATATAAATTAACAATATAAAATTAAAAAAACTGACAATTAAATAAAAATTTAGGCAGTCAAACCTATTGTAAAATAAAATAAAATAAATATAAAAATTAAATAACTAAAATTAAAACATTAAGAGTCAATATTCAATTTGCTTAGTCCAAATTGAGTCCAAATAAATCCAAGATGTAAGTTTAAGTCTGATTTTTATGAGAAATTACGTCGAGGGATCATTTTACAAATTCTTTATAATTTTATGGCCATATAGTAATGTTTAAAAGTCTAGAACAAAACCATGTGGGATGAAAGTGAAGATTCTGAAAGATTTCGTGGTCAGGACAAAATTTAGGAAGAGGAAAAGGGGTATAAATGACAGTTTACACAGGAAAAATAAAATACAAAAAAGTAAAGCAAAATAAAAACTTTTCTTCTACAACGGCACCAAAAACTTGACACAGCTTAAAAGTGATTTCTAATTCTCAATTATAAGAGTGTTGTTATATTATAGTTTGGTGAGTCCGAGGTCGATCCACAGAAAAAAGATTTAATTAATTTATTTTATTTTATCTAAAAATGAAAATAAAACTTGAATATAAACAACTTAATTTAAATAAAATTATGAAATTGAATTAGTTAGGGTTATGGATCCACCCTTAGTAGTAAATAAAATTTAATAAATTCTTTTTACCATTTTTTTAGATTTGCCCAAAAGATTAATTATATAAATTATTATTATTTTCCCATTAATTTTATTATGGATAAAGTATTTATTGTGCCAAAATTTAATTTGGCTACAATAAGTCAAAATACCATGTTACCATACCTTATATTAAGATATTAAGAATTTATTGTGCTAAACTTCCTTGTTTGTCTACAATAAATTAAAATTTCAAAATATAAAATATGTATAAAATTAAATAGAAAATAATTTAATTTATATAAATAAAAATAGAATTTGATTAAATCATATTTATTTCCTAAGAGTTTCACCTTACCCTAACTATTATTATTTAGCTAAGCATAACTGAAATAAAAATAATTATTAAAATTAAATTACTCATAATTAAAAGGAATAAAAACAACTAAAATTGAAAATAAAACTAAATTTATTTATAAAATAATTATGGAAAATACTAAAACACACATGAAAAATAAGATTATAGGGAATTTGAGAGTAATTGAGAAGAAGAGAGATGCTCAAAAATATAAAAATGAGGCTTTATTTATAGAAAAATAAATTCATAATCCAGTGTTTTGCGGTTCATCATAAACTTTACGCATGTGCTCCTCAAAACTATTAGATCAAGATCTAACGGCTGGTCAAACTTCAAAAGTCAACATTACATGTGGCATCTTGCGAAGCGTCATATTTGGTCAAAAAAACGCTTGAGATTTGGTGGGTTAATGGGTAGATCGGGTCGACCCGAATACAAAGATTTAGATCCTACAACTTGCTTCACCAACCATTGCCACGTGGCGCGATCGTGGCCATTGAATCATAAACGATTGAGATTTAGTCAAAATTGTCAGTTATCCAATACACTCATATCTATTATAAGCTCATTTTATCATTCAATCAGTGCTCAGTCAACAGAAAAGTCAAACTTTTTTTACACAAGCCCAATTTTAAGCCGATTTTGACTCATGTTAAGGTTTTCGGACCTTCGGAATCCAAATTTGACATCTGTTGATCTATTTGGAGCTTCAAATTACGTGAAATTAAATTTACCTAATAAACACACAAAAATACACAAAATTAAATATAGTTAAAACATAATTAATAATCCCTAATATATTGTATAAACACAAATATAAATTATAATATAAGCACAAAATAACATTATTATCGCTTGATAATTAAATAAATTTTAATACTAATCAACTGGAAATATAGAATCTATAGTAGATTAGCTTGTCTAATGCATGTTTGCTTGTTGAGTATATGCAATTAAAGATTGTTTATAGTGTCATTTAACATTATAAGTCTAATATTCTTGTTTGTGGACATTCCATAGGATATTGTGGACAACTTAATGTGTGAGTAACATGTGGGTATTTTGTATTATTTTTTAAGCCAACATCTAAGGAAATCTATTCAAGTTTTTCTTAACTAGATGTTATTCTGGTCTTGTACTCCTAAATCAGTAATAAACCCTTAGTGGGTCCAAAATCTACTCCTATAATTCTTGTTGATGATTGGCTTATTGAAATTAGTTCTTATATTTTGTATGTTTTCCCTACGTGGGATAGTTCTTTAATTGGTTTTATAGGTGACAATTAGGGTGTTTTCTTGTATCTCGAAGCTCTTGTTTTTTTTTTTTCTTTTAAGCTAATAAACAACTTCACCATCATATTATTTATCTAAAGTTCATCATACAGATAAGATTAATGCTCTATCTAACAACATTTTTACATTCAATTGGTCCATAAAAGAAAAATTGTTAACAAAGAAGCACATTAAGAAACAACCCATTCAAAGCCGTAAATTTATTTACAAAATAAAAGATGATATATATTATTATCTGCATATAATACAAGCTGTTTATATTGACTAGTAATTAAGAATAAAAATAAAAAGAGCCACGCTAAGATCAAATGCCCACTTTTCTAGTGATTCTAATGTAGTGTTTTTAATAACACGCTCAAGATTTCCCCATCTCCTCTTCATATGCAACAGCTTGTAGTGTTCATTCTTCTTCAACCCCGTTTGATTGCTTACTTTGAACCCAATCATCATCATATTTATAATCTTCTTTAGAATAAAGTTTTATAGACTGAAACTCCTAAACGCCAAAAGTAAGACAATTAGGCAAGGACTCTATCTACCTATCGAATTCTATAAATAAAAAAATTTCATTGGAGCTTAGTACCACAATTGGTTGGTTAGTCTTCTGTACAATCATTCTTTAGAATCTAATCCAGGCTAACTAAATACTTCTCCACATCGAATTATAAGACACTTCAAGCAATCATACTCTATCTCCCCTTCAAATACCACATTGGGCACAATGTTATTGGAGCATGCTAAGTCAGTACTTCATTTTGTTGAACAAAAAATGCCTCTTCCTCAACCCTATGCGCTCTATTTTGACTACCTTACCATGATGTTCCTAGTCAAGCAAGGCTAGACATATACCCTAATGTAGGATGGTTATGTAAAATCAGTAGGGTACATTCTAAAGGTTATAACTTGGGCTACTAGTGTCTATTTAGGGTGTATAATATACTATTTTGATGCTTGCAACTAGACAAACAAACTTAGAATTATTTACATTGCTCTATTATGTGGTCGAGCCAAAACTTCCATTTCTTTCCAGGTCGTTTTGTAGTTTTATATTATTTTCTTATTTTTTCTATTGCTTTTAAGACTTTTATCATTCCTTATTTAGATTAGGCGAATTCAAGTGTAAAATAATATCTCTAAATTTGCTTATTTTGGTAAATTCGTGATATTTAAGGTTAATATAAAAGGGGTCCAAAACCTTAGTCTTGTTCACTCAAAATTTTTAATAATATTTAGTTATTCAAAAACTTTGTTTCTCTATAATTCATTTATCTTTTATGTCTCCACATCGTCATAGCATTTATCGTAAAAAAAAAGTTGAATATTCAGGCAATGAATCTATTGGCTCCTGTTCATGCTCTATCAAGTTCAAACTGTTACTTAAACATGGTGAGTGGCTTTGATAAACCAAAACTGATTCTTGTTTAGCCCTTAAGTGCTTTCTTTGAAATCCAACATCACTATGAATAACGTAGCTACTGGAGGTAGCTGCTTTTTTTAGGTTTTCTTAGAAGCAGAAGCCCTCTTCCAGAGTCATTCTTATCACTAGCTTGTTTGGACTAGCTTGTTCACCTTCCTACCCAAATGAGCTTTCTTTGATTAGTGTTTTGGTTCATTCTTTTTAATGCGATAGAGCACAAAATCAAATGATTTATGTGAATTTTATTTCCCTAACAATGATGGATTAATAGTAATTTCATGCATGATCCATCCCCATCCTCAATGTTGTCATCACTTTCATACCGAGACTTTTTCTTGAACCCTAATATCTAATCATCACACCCACAAGCAAGAACACACTTGGCTCAATTCTCACCCTGCTAAGCACCAAAACCAATCTCTCTATTGAACTTGGAATCTTTAGGAAATGTTTGCTTTAATTGAGTGAAAAAGTAGAACATTTGACCTTCTAATAATTAGTCTCCTCCATACAATTTCCAAAATCGATTAGGTCATCAGACCCCTAAAAAGTGTAATATCTGATGGATTAGTATCATCATCTTCATAAACAAGAGGGTTTTGTGTAGTCTTGTTCAAGAGATAGAACTCTAATAGTTCATGTTCGGTTGAATAGAACCTAAACCTAATGTGAGGCAGTTTGTTCTTTAAACCAGGAAAGAATCAATGAGAAACAATGGAAGAGATAGAATACAAAATCTGGAAGCTTAATTATTTAGAAATCAAATGGTGTGAAGGCGCCCAATATTAGGAAATATTATACAGCCGATTGATATGTAATTTGAATTAAAGGTCAGGAATATGGGCATATTGTCACACACACAACAAGTTTACCGATGACAAAATTCGTTGAATTATAATCTTGGTGCATAAAATTCAAGTGCCAACTACTAGCTATTAATACGGTGGTGATGCTTAAGGTTAGGATTCAGGTGCCAGAGGCACAGAAGTGATAATTGTTATTTGTTTGCTAGCCATTGTAGTTGGATTTTGAATTTTGGCTTGTTTTAACACACGCGTGCAGTGAAAGTGATTGATATTATTAGTGTTATTTTTTTGTTTATTTAAGTGTTTGTAAATCTTTTTTATTAGTAATATCACTACAACAAAAAAGGGCTTTGTTCATCATTAAAAATTGCAATTTTCGTCACCATAGAAGCGTCGTATTAGGTTCTTAGTGTCAAATTTTCAAATTTTAGTTTCTAAAACAATTTCATTGCTAAAACAATTTTTTTGCGACGAAACCTGTTTCATCGCCATAAATACTTTTAGCGACGAATCCTATTTCGTTGCTAGAAGTATTTTTACCAACAAATCCCACTTCGTCATCACATCACCGCCGAAAAACGGCCAGAATGCTGGCGATTTAGTTCGAAAGAACTGCGACTCAACCCATCACCATCGCCATCAATTTCGTCGGAATTAGGCCGCGCCACCGGTTGGGTTTTACTCCTCACGTCACCAGCTTTCATTTCCAACTAGTCCCGTCGCCTGAAACGGCCTGATTAGAGGTTCATGGCTTTAGGAGCTCGATCTGGAGCTGTTGCCACTCGTGGGAGCTCATGGCCACCACCATTAGACTCAGCATGGTTAAAACTATCGAACCTGAGGTTCCCATCGTCGTTGACTGAACTCCGGTCATCGTTGACCAGTAAGGGCAATTCGGTAATTTCATAAAATTTTCTGAAAGTGGTGGATAATTTGGTAATTTCAAATTAGGGCAATTATGTAATTTGAGATTTTGGGGGTAATCCGGTAATTTAGGTTGTTAAGGGCAATTTGGTAATTTTGCACTCTAAGGATAATTTCGTAGTTTCTGACATTGTGGTTATTTTTATAATCTAAATTGAGGGCTGTTTGGTAATTTAGGATTATGAGGATAATTTGGTAAATTATGTTGTCAGAGGCATTTTGGTAATTTTATGCATTCAGGAATAGTTTATTACGGATAAATATTCATTTCGAGCTTTATGGCGTAAAGTTAGTTGTACTTCACACTTACGGAAAATGATTATATTGTTTCCTTGAATTAGGAGGACCCGCGAACGAGAATCAACCCGCAGACGTGGACAATAGCCGAGTTTCAACGTCGTCACTGTGAGTGGAATATAAAAAGTCTATTTTTATAGTTAATTATGATAGTAAAACATTTTTGCGAAATAAGTATTTTAAATATTCTGATTTAATGATTTTCTCAAAATGGATTCTATTCACACTTTGATATTTTGTTAAAATGTTTGGTTAATGGTTTTCCGTATCGATTTTGAATGAAGCATAATAGTGTTTTGAAAATAATAAAAGTGGATTTAGATGTGATAATGAAAAGAAAGGTGTGATTTAAAGTATGGTTCAAAAGTATATGAATATGAGTATAATGTTTGTTTTTAAAATCATTAGATAGTACCATTCCCCTCCATATACAGTGATACAAATGAGATGAGAGGCCTTTAGTGCCCATCTGAGTACACACATAGGCTTTGGGCTGTGTACTTGGGTGTCTTGTCCTTTGGGGACCAGATTATGCATGTACAAATATGATGAGATATGTGAGATGATACGTTCCCGTCTATCTATGTATCTCCGGGGCATAACGGTACTTAAATAGTACACCATTGCTTGTCCGTTGAGATCTAGATATGAGATATGATGAAGACATATGAGATGATACTTCCCTGTCTATCTGTGTAGCTCCGGGGCATGACGGCACTTAGATAGTACGTCATTGCCTGTCCATTGAGGTCCGGATATGAGATATGAGACATATGAGATGACATTTCTCTGTCTACCCGTTGTAGCCCCAAGGCATGACAGTTTCATGATTGCCTGTCCGTCGAGGTCCATCTATGACAAGAGTATTCCCCTGGGTACTTGTTTGGTGACAGTTTTCATAATTCAGTATTTGAGATTACAGTGTATTATGATTTCCTTGATTTATATGTGGTATTTTATATTTTGTTTATGTTAGTGTATGTTTTATAATTAAATAAGTTCATTTAAGTTTTCTTATGGTGTTTCGGAAAAATTTATTTGTTCAAATGATAAAATTATTTTGAAATAAGTTTATTTTCAAAAATTACTATCCACTCACTGAGCTCACTGAGTTTTTATACTCACTCCGTTTTTATTATATTTTTCCTCCCACACAGGAGATTTGCAGGTACATCAGTCAACCCAACAACAATAACTATTTTTGAAATTATGGTCGGTGATGGTGTTAAGAATCATAGATGTTTGTTGAGATATTTTGAATTGTATAATTTATTACATATTTGTGATTAAGGATACTCTATTGTATTGTGACATTAGAATGTTTGGGTGATATTTGGTATGTTGATTGAGGAAGTTGGTTGTGGAGGTTGGTTGAATATTGAACTATTTTTGGGAGTGTTAATTTTATAAATTGCAAGTCTGGGAATGTTATAATTGTAGAGGCAACTTTGCCAAAACAATTTTGGGTAGAATCCTTAGATATTACATTTATTATAAGTTTAGTTAGACAATATTAGATAGACTCACCCTGGAGTTTCGGGGTGGGTCGCTTCAATATAAGTAATATCTTATTTGTTTTAATAAATAAAAAAAATCTTAAACATGATTATTTGACGTTAAGATATTTTTCCATTCTGATAAAGGTCAAAATATCTAACTTTTTATTCTGATAAATGTCAGAATATCTAACTTTTTACATAACATCTTATAATCAGAAAATGGTCATGGATGGGATTATTATTGTAGAGACAAGCACGTCGAACATTTTGAGACCAATATTCCTGATGGAGGAAACATCTTTAAATAATTATGAGATCTCTAACGTTTAATGGGAGATTCATAACAAGTTTGCCTCTTGCTTATGTTGCTTGGTTCTTGTTATATAATTTTATTTAAAACATCATGAAAATCTATAGTTTCTTTCATAGATGAAGCATTTTACTACACTACTAGAAAAATGGTCTTTACTGACTTTAGAATAGTGTCAGAAATTACTTTCACTGACACTTGTTAATTGTGTCAGTAATCTGGGAGTCAGAAAAATAGTGACACTTGTAAGTGGTGTTAGTGATTACTATTACTATAGTATTACCAGATTTATGACACTATGGTATTAGTAATTACTAATAATGATCGCTTGTTAAAAGTTACTTTCACCATAGTATCACAAATATTATGACATTATAGTGATAGTATTTACTAACAATTATTACACGTCAATAGTTTGTTTTACACTGGGGAGATGACATGATAGAATGAACGGATACTAATACTTCAGTGTCAGTAATTTGTAATACTATAGCATCACTAATATTATGACGCTGGAACATTTTTAGCGTCAATGGCTTCAAAGAAAAGATGCTAACATTATTGTTGTTACTCTATTATTTTCATTATTCTTTTAGTTTTGCCAATCAAATAATGGTATTCAAAGAAAATCTATTCAAATTAAACTAAAGTACGAATTTGAATAATTAAATATAAGTATATAACATTCCTACTAACATTTAAATAGGTATCAAATAAAATAGTAATACAATATCTAAAATATTGTTTGAAAACAAGTCAAATATTTACATGAACACATAATGATAGTTTGCAGGAAACAAAGAGTACATCTACTCTTTGACCTTTGCCTTTCCCTTCACCTTTCCCACCTATAATTGCAGTATATAGAATCAATTAGCTACACTGCTACAAAAATCAATTCTTTGATATTTACAAGCAAAAATATAATTTACATCATTATTGTATGCTACAAGTAACTTGCAACATACATGGCCCACTGATCGCGAAGTTGCGAAAGATCGTCCATAATGTACTCATCATTGCCCTTGAACTTAAAAAATAAAGCAACAAAATGTATTCATATATTTTAGAATCTGTCCTAAAATAAAACAACACAATAAAAACATATATTTTTAAGTTTGTTACGATTAACATCAAAATTGAAGAACATGCAAATAAATTGTATCACCATAGCAAACAACGGTTACCAAAGCTGTCTACGAAGCTGATAATTTATAATATATTATTTTCTTTACTCAATATTACTTCTAACACTCAGCACTAGGATTTATATGCCTTCTATTTGTACATGCAGCAGCTCCAATCATTGTTCAATAATACTTTAACACTGAACACTGAGATTTATATGCATTCTATTTGTACATACAACAGCTCCAGTCATTTTGGTTTACACTAAAGTGCCTAAAATACATAGTAGAACACACTAAAAATTGGCATCAATTTTTCCAAACATGTTGAATGCATTCAGTAAAATGTATATAGCGTTATAGCTTTTACCTATAATAAATATGGCAAATAAAGTGTATGTGATTATCCTAAACATACACAACACTTCCTCTCATCCCTAGCACAAGATATGATTATATTGCTAGTTTCAAGCATAAAGCAGCAAATTGTTCACCCATTAACCATCTTCACAATTCACTTAAGAAAATTCATTTCACAATGCATTCTTCGAAAAAATATTAAACAAGTTATGGAGAAACTCACATTGTTTTTAAGAATGCACAAATCGCGAACAATATCCTGGATGTACTTCATCACATATTAACCACATTCAAAGGTTCCAGGTTGTTTCGGACACTAAAAAAAAAAAAAACTTAGTTTCAAATATACTAATGAAGTAACAATGGAAATCATAACTTTGTTTCATTAATACCTTCACAGAGACCCACTGCACATCCTTTTTTTTATTACTCTTCACTTGATGCATTGTTATCCCATTATAAATAATAAATAACAGATGCAACAAATTAATCTACAACATAAAAAATTAACAAAGAATTAAGTAAACTAATTAAACTTACTCATTCACCATTTGCTTCAACTCATCATCAGGATTATCAACTAATGGATCAAGATAATAAATTTTTCACCTCACCATATCAATTGCTACTAGCACCCAGTGGCCACTAAAAAAATAAGTAAAAAAAAAAAACAGATTACAAGATAAATTTAAATCATTTATGTTAAAAAATAAAATAGTCAAAAAATAAATAAACTATACCCTGGGTTATATGGGAAGACAATTATTTGGGCTATTTGAATCTTGTCCAAAAGGTCTGAAATATAGGAACACCTATTTGGGTAGCTTGCTTGACTTGACTGTAACTTAGCTATGCATCCAAATTGAATTGGAATAACACCATTGCCATTATCCATCTCTTCATACAAGTGTTTATTAAAAAAAGAAACTTTCATGACATGAATATAAGAAATAAATTAATGACAGTTTACAAAATCAGAAAACATAGTAAAAACATAACTCAAGTTTTTTATTTCTTACTTTATCCATATTTCCAAAATAGAATTTGAGAGCTCTGTAAACTCAATGACTTCATTGCAAATCTGGTTGTCTAATCTACTCTCCCAGTAGACACCAAAAGTCTTCAAATCATGGGCAATCATAATCATCCGTGGCAGGGAGCTCTCAATCATCAAAGAAAAGATGTTCATTTGTGAACTTTTGTTCTCTTTTCTTGCTTTCACAGCTCCACTGGTATTCTTTCTCAGAACCAGTTTCCTTGCTGTCACTGGTTTTACAACAACGGGTTCCTTTGTTATTCGTTTATGTTCATACAGATATACCACGGCATTTGTATGAGACTTTCGGCCATCCACTTTTCTCTTTGAAGGAGTTAATCTTGGAGATCTTCTTGAGGTGATTTTTGAAGTGGCTTCACAATCTACTGGGGGTGGATTCTGTGCAGGGGATGGCAGGGGAGGTGTGTTGATGTTTTTGTCAGGTTTTGGACAAACAGTGGGGTCATTAGTCACTGACTTTGGAGTAACTTTGGTCACCGACTTGAGGGTAGCTTTGGGGTTGTTGGTCACTGACTTTGGAGTTACTTTGGGGTTGTTAGTCACTAACTTTGGAGTAACTTTGCTGGGTGATCGACGATCTATCTCCATCTTAACACTGCAACCACCTTTGGAGTTAGGAAAGTTGGAACTACCAACTTCAGTGTTGTTGCAGGCGTTTATCCTTGCATTCATTTGATCTAATTGAGCTTGCATAAACTGAAAACTCTCTTGATACATTCTCTGTTCTCGCGCCAACTCCGTGGGGTCAGGAACATTGAAATACATGGATGGGGTGATGAATTGACCCAATCCTTGCACCCGACTTCCATTTGGCTTCTTTTGAAGTGCTTCACCTAGGATATCATTCGGTCCTTGGGATTGGAACGTTCCCTGTTCAACTTGACTTCTTAGCTCACTCTACAAAATAAATACAAAAATATTTTATCAAAATTAGGAATAAAAAAACAAATAAGTTAAATAATGACAGTGGTGGTGGAAACTTACAATTCTCTCAGCCACTTGCTGCACTTCAGGTGTATAAGTTCTATCTTTTCTCCTGTGAGCCAATAACCAAGCTTCACTGCGGTTAATCTCGCGCTCAGTAACTCCGAAGTCCAACTGCTGTAATAATTCAACAAAAATTGAATTAAAAACTGCTATGAATCATCCTATTATTTGTACTGAAAATGTCATAAGTTCGTATAGAGTGGTTATTATACTTACTCTTTTATGCAACAGCCCAGCATATCATGTGCTGCCCAAGTGATGATTGTACATATTCTTTGCTCTTTTTCCCTTTGCTGCCTTACTTTTTTCCTACACAAAGCGGATATTGATTAAAATGGTTACAGGAACTCAATAATATTATCTAACTAACAGAATTTTAAACATACCTAAAAGTCTTTGGATAAAATCTTATCAACAAAGCTCTTCTAGTCCTCTTTTCTAATGCCTTCATACTCAAGAGGAGGCTTTTTCAGTGAACTCAAGTTGTTTGCATTGGACAAAATATATTCATTGGCCAACTTACATCTAAAGCCCCTTAATGTAATTCCCATCCACTTGAACACTTGGGTTTTCACCTTAAGACTCAACTTAAACTTTTCCTGAAAATGAGTCCATATCGTCTCCTTGATGTCTAGTGCCACTTTCCTCCAATCATCATATATAATTGGAACTCTTTCCCGTACAATCACCCCAATGTAGTTCCTCAAATCGTTTCTCTTGTTTCCAACTGGAACTCTGTAGGAATTGTACATAACCTCAGTCTGGTCACTAGCTCCTCTCTACAGGTCTTTCTTCTTTGTAAGGTTTCGTCTTGGTCTTCCTTCTAGATCTGGATCATATGTTGGCTCCTCTTTTTCTGCCATGTCTCCACCAAACCTGCAAATACATAAAAGTGGATGAGTGCACCAGATACCAATCTAATATCCCAATCTAATAATAAAATAATAAAAAATAAATTTGTTGGTGACTTATGGGAAGTAGTGGTAATAAGGCATAGTAGTTGGATTATTCATTTTTCGCACCAATATTTACAAGAAAAACATCAACAACTAATCTTACACAAACTCCTCATCACCCAAACCCAACTTACATTCTGGAAAATTGTTGGATAATGGTGCATACTCATCGGTGCCATCACACAAGGCCTCATTTGAATAATTACATTTTGAGCTCACTGAACAAACAACTGATTTACTATTATCTAACTGATCTTTCACATAAAACACTTGCTTTGCATGACCAGCTAGAATGAAACAGTCAGATTTGTAGCCTATTCGATCTAAATTGACTATAGTGAACCCTAACTCATCAACATTAACCCCTCTATCATCTACCCAATCGTACTTGAAAAGTACGTTCTTAACCCTCAGATAATCAAGCTGCCAAATTTCACTGACAACCCCATAAAAAGGCATATCCCCAGAATGAGGATTTTTGTCTTTCGAACTTGAAATCTGTAAAGTGTTAGCAACCACATAAACGCCACTGTTTTGTGTTATGCGGTTGCTATCCTGATCTCTCGTAGAAAAATTAAAACCATTAATACAGTAGCCATCATATGTAACCACGCTTGAGCGGGGTTTGTTTGCCAGCCACCATACTTTTTTGTCAAACGCTACATTATTTGCTTTATCAGTTATTACCTATTGTTCAATTAATAAAATCACAATAATTAGTTGAACGAGAAAAGTTTGTGTGCCTTTACTTATATACTTTTATTAGATCTAATGAAGTTAATCTAACCTTTTGTTTCAGCCAATCAGCAAACATACGGGAGTGCTCGGTTGGCAACCATAAAGGCTTTTTTAATTGAAGAGGGTGTGTTGATTGCAATAAGGCCAAATGCTCCCTAAAATTATACCAACTGAATTAATAAAATTGAAAAAAAATAACGAAAAAGATGTTAAAATTTTCAGTCACATACTCTATGTATGGTTGAATCTCGGGGGTGTTCACCAAAACACATCGGTGCGCTTGCGCCAATGTAGGGCCATCAACCACTTTAATATTTGCACCTCCGAGTGGCCTTTCGACTGTAAAATCAATTAGACAACCAGTAGGTAGTCCGATTGAATTACAATTTGAAAGGTATTCAGTACAAAATTCAAGTGCTTCCTCAGCAATATAGCACTCTGCAATGCAACCTTCAGGACGGTATCGGTTGCGTACATAACCCTTTATAGGTTTCATTTCTCTCTCAAATGGATACATCCATCGAAGGTAAACCGGGCCACATAATCTAACTTCTTCAACTAGATGGACTGTTAAATGGACCATTATATCGAAGAAGGCAGGTAGAAAAGATTGCTCTAAATTGTATAAGGTGATTGTAAGTTCTTTTTGCAATTGGTCTAGAGAATTGGGCTCTACTACCTTAGAACACAAAAAATTAAAGAAGAGGCACAACCTGATTATGACAGATCTGACATTTTGAGGTAAACAATTTCGAATTGCTAATGGTAGTAGTTGTTGCATCAAGGTATGACAATCATGAGACTTAAGCCCGTGAAGACAACAATCATCCATTGAAATAATATTTCTAAAATTAGAACAATAGCCATCAGGAACTTTGACACTTTGCAAGGTTTCACAGAACATTTTTTTTTCCTTCTTACTTAAAGTGTACGGGGCAGGGGGCAGGACTTTGTTTTGTTCATCAGGAGCTAATGCAATAAATGCTTTGTTAATTTTTTCTCTAAGCTTTGGATCTGTAAGATCTTTTCTAGCATTAATTCCATCTTTTGTTTTCCCCGGTTGATGGAGTAATGTGCCATAGATGCTCTCGAATACATTTTTCTCAATATGCATCACATCTAGTTGATGGCGAACTAACAAATGTTCCCAATATTCTAAATCAAAGAAGATTGATCTCTTTTTGTACAGCAACTGAGCTACATCCCCATTACCCTCACCCTCACCTTCAACCTCACCCTCACCCTCACCCTCACCCTTACCTTTACCCTTACTGTTACCCTTATTGTTACCCTCACCTTTACCCTTATTGTAACCCTCAACCTCACCTAGTTTTCACTTTTTTTGGACCTTTTTCCCAAACTTGGTGTCAATGTTAGCCACCAAGTTTAAGATCTTTGTACCAGACAAAAGCCTAGGAGAATTTTCAATAAACAGCCTATGACCCATATATGACATTTTCCGACTATGAGGTAGCCAACATGCACATGTGTTTATCCCACAAACTGGACAACCATAATACCCCTTAACAGTACACCCAGACAGGTTTCCATAAGCTGGAAAATCACTAATTGTCCACATCAACACAGCTCGTAAATTAAAAGTTTTTTTCGTATAAGCATCAAACACATCGACGCCTACATCCCATAGGGTTTTTAAGTCCTCAATCAATGGTGCTAGGTATACATCTATGTCATTTCCAGGCTGTTTAGGGCCAGATATCAGTAGAGACAACATCATAAACTTCCTCTTCATACACAACCACGGAGGAAAGTTATATGTTATCAATGTAACAGGCCAACAACTATAAGTAGTGCTAAGTGTGCTATGTTGGTTAATCCCATCAGATGATAAAGCGAACCGAAGATTTCTCGGCTCTTGGGAAAAATCAGGCCATTTCATGTCAATTAACTGCCGGTGAATCACGGGTGGCTTGCCATCTCTAATTCTTTTATTTTCATGCCATGTTAAGTTCTCAGCAGTTTGTGGTGATTGAAACATTCTTTTCAACCTAAGAATTATAGGAAAATACCACAACACCTTTTTAGGGACCCCTTTTCTAATTTTTTTTTATCTATTTTTTCTTATTTGCCACCTAGATGCTCCACACCTTGGGCATTCACTAAGATTCTCGAACTCATTCCTATAAAGAATGCAATCATTTCGACATGCATGTATTTTCTCATAATCTAAGCCTAATAACTTCATTATTTTTCTGGCCTCATACGTGGACTTAGGCAAACTATTATCATTTGGCAATATCTCATTAAACACTTCCAATAAAACTGAAAACCCACTATCAGACCAGCCATAAAGCCCTTTTATATTGTACAGTTTCATTAAACTCGATAACTTTGAATGCTTTGAACCCGGATATAGGGGTTTTTCAGCATCTTCAAGCACATTCTTAAAAGAACTAGGATCTTTATCACAATGCTCAAAAGCATCAAGAACCATGTCATCTACATAACTATAATCCGGACATCTAAAACGTTGATTTTGTGGCTGGTCTTGGCATTTTACAGAGGTAGGTTTCCAGTCCACCTCATCGTGCCAATTCCAAACTAAATAGTTTTCTAGAAAACATTTTTTAAATAGATGTAGCCTCACTTGTTGAGGACTCAAAAACTCCATATTACAACAAGTGGTACAAGGACATCTAATTGACATTCTATTTTCAGAATTAAGAATGGCAAACTCCAAGAAATCATCAACCCCATCACTATAGAATGGCAAACTCCAAGAAATCATCAACCCCATCACTATACTCATCAGACAATCTATCACAGAACATCCAAGTTTTGTCCATAATATGTATTGTTACCTGTTCATTTGTTAGATGTTGTTAGTTTAATAAGTTTACTTAAATTGCACAAATAACTCCAAACTTTTAGGTTTAAATTAAAAAATACAAATTACAAAATAAATCTAAATTCTATTTGTGTAGAGTCACTTAAATATATGTACGCATTCAGCAACTCAACAGAGCCTATATGTAAGCATTCAGCAACCCAACAGAGCATACATGTACACATTCAACAAGCCAACAGAGCATACATGTACACATTCACCAAGCCAGCAAATCTAACTTACATGTACACATTCAACAAGCCAACAAAACATGCCACATCCACATTTTTCAAAATTTCATTTTCATATTAGAACAAACAAAAGTATATATTAGAACAAAAAATTTTATTCCAAAAGAGTCTATGCAACAAAAACAAAAGTAAAACCATGCATGTCAATATTTAAAACATGTCAGTACAAGTAAAACTCATAACACAACGATAAAGAAACTAAAAGAAAGTGAGTGATTTAAAAGAATTACCAAATGACGACAGTTGTTACACCGTAAACTTTTGTGATTCTTCAAAAGCGAGAGATTGTTAATTACTATGTCAGAGAGCTGTACAAGGGAAATCACATAAAAAAAAAATTAAGGACAATACTTGTTGTTGTTGAAGGGTTTGCATGTGAGATATTGCATTTATATTAAGTCTAGCAAGTGCATTACAGGGAAAGGATTGATGAATTGACCCGAATTGAATATGTATCTTTATCAGACGCTAATTAAATGGAACAAGTTAGGCCCAAAATTAAAAGCATCATGCAAAATTTAAAATGCAATTTCGAGAAATGGGGAAAAGGAGAAAAACCCAAATCTGCATTGACATTGTATCCATCAATTCCAGTTAAAGTGTACATGAACTTCAAAGTCCAGTGACATGGCAACTAAAGAAAGAGAGGAAAGAAAACTAATTTGAATTAGGCACTTATAAAACTACTCTTAGTTAAAAACTCTAGTACAATAATTCAACTTCAATTACCTTTACCTCTCTGTTAGATTTTCTCAGGTCCCAAATTATAAACAATCAAGATTACAGAAAAAACTAAGAATTTTAAAACCCATTCTATAGTTAAACCGCAACAAAACAACATGCATGAGGAAAATAGGTACTGTAAATTGGAAACATATTAATTAAAAATAAATAAAAATGAATAAATGGCACCTTCATAAACGAATTTATCGCAGTGGAGAGAGAGAGAGAGAGAGAGAGCCAAATCGTGATAGAAATGAATTCCTCTGCTTCTGGCTTGGTTGGGATCGACGTGAAGTTTGATTACAGTGGAGGATATGATTTTAGGGTTTGGTTTACTTAGCTTTGACAGAGAAGGAGAATCGAGTGGTGAAAGAATGATGAGTGAATGACTTAGAAAAAAATTAGCTTCGATTTTGGTCTTAGGGTTAGGATAAAACGATGTGTTTTACTTATCTTTATTTTTTCTAAGTGAAACGATACCGTTTCTAACTGAAAATATATTATTTACTGGTAAAATTTCAGCCAAAACCCGCTAAAATTTTCACTCAGGCGCGCTCAATACATTTCAAGTTCTTTATATTAGAAATATAATATTCTACTAATTTAGTACCATAACTAACAAAAAGTCAGAACGGTTTCAATTTTAAACTTAAAAGCTTTGGCTTTGAAAAGTCCTAGGTTCGAATATCAGTTTGGAACGGGATTCAAATTTTATTTTCTTTTACTGATACCTTAATGTCACCAAGAAAAAGACCAATGTTCCGATATTCGAGGTCCCCAGTTTGAATTCCACCCGTTACATGATTAGAATTATTTTTTTTTTATTACTAATACTTTAGTGTCAGCGATTTCTGATGTCCAAATTTCAGACACCATAGTATCATTAATTTGTGATACTTATGTGTTAAACACGGAAAATGGCCCATATGTATACAAATATTGATACTTTGTAATAAAGTATCACAAACCAAGTGTCAGTAAAGACTATTTTTCTAGTAGTGCTATCTGATGAATTGATTGATTGGTGGATAAATTCCCAAGCGAATTAAATTAATTTGTATCCTTTATAATTTAGGTGCACCTGGCGTTTAGGAGATAATTAATACAAACATAATCAGATTTTCTGGTGTACTCAAGTTCTTAGAATTTGACAATTGGAACCTTGGTTTCTTTTACAACAAGAGCATGCAATCCAAAATAGATAAATGAAAAGAATTATGCCTTTTTCTCAAATAATGTTAATTAAAATAAAATCACTCAAATAAAAGATAAACAAAGGAATGGATAAGAATAATTAAATTCAAACATACATGGAACGGGCGTTCGAAATTGGATGAGCCTACTGTCCAAAACTTAGTTTGATTTCAGAACGAGACTAGTTTCTGTCCAATGAGTTTGTCCACGCTTTTTCTGTGTCATCTTTCCTATTACATAAATCTGCAATATCTCTGTTATTTTTCGGTTAAGCATCTAGAGCTCATCAAACTTAATTTTGCCTTTTGCGAGTGTCTTCCCTCTATTTCTTCACCCTTTGCCTTATTGTATATCTGTTACCTAGTATGGTTCTGATCATAATGCTGCAAAAATTCAGATGCTCTCTATTGGAAATAAATACTTTTTTAATAGAAATACTTAATTAGTAACTTGTAATTAATTACAATGAAACCTATATCGTCCTTTAAAATTCAGTCAGAACATTAAATGTTGAGATTAGCAGGGAGTTTGAAGAATTTAGCTTAGTGTTCGATCAAGTGTCTGTAAGGAGAAGTGATGATGGGAGACTTGTAATTTAAGACACTGCATACAACTTATTAACTCAGAGGACCCTTTTGTGATGATCAGTTGGCAAGACGATCAGAGGGTTGAAATTTAAGCATATAGGCGGTAATGCACGCTCAAGAAAGATCGAGAAATCATTCAAGTCAATAGTCTTAGTCAACAACAGAGTCTTCATTCAAATCAATGATCTTCTCTGAAAATGGGGTGGTGTTAAGTTGCATTATAATGTATTGCAATTATCATTGGTATTGAGGATAATATCGAAAATCCTGGAATCCATGCCAATAATTGTAAGTGAACAAAATGATAACAAGCGCTGATAGAAATAGAGTAATTGATGTTATATTCTTTTAAATTAAGTGAAAAAATTGGTACTAAATTTATATGGTTTCTACTAGCATTTTCTTTTTTTCAAATAAATTAAGCTTCATTCTTAGGCCAAGTTTGAGATTGTTGCACGCTGCTTATAAAATTATAAATTTTTATTGGACTGGTGAAATAATCAAGGAGAAAGAAATTTGGTTTGTAGGGGCAATTTAATAATGAATTCAATTTAAGGGATCACAACTTCAATTCATGGGGCATTTTAATTAAGTTCATATGGGTAGGAACTTAAATTCTTCAACTCATGGAGGTATTTTCAATTCAGTTCATAGGGATAGAGACTTAAATAATGAATACAATTTACAGGCTGTTTATAGTGATAAAATTGCAATTTTACTCCCACTTTTCCAAACATATACACAATGATCAAGCTTATTTATTTCATAACCAACTCTTAGTATTGCTTGGTGAAAAGTGAAATACCTTTAAGAAGATGATTGTTTGAGACCATAAAATAGATTCTTTTAGCCGATAGACTTTATTTTCTTGATTATTTTCAATAAAACCTTCTGGTTATTCCATATAAATGTATCTTCAAGGTCACATTCAAGAATGTAGTTTTAACAATTCAAGGTCTAAGATAGAAGTTTAGTCATTGGGGAAAAAATATCTACATAGTATATTCCGGATTTTTGTGTATAACCTTTAGCTATATGCCTATCTTTATATCTTTTTAATGTTCCATCAAACTTGGACTTTTTCTTGAGGACCCAGTTACGTCCTATAGCCTTCGTTTCATGTGGAAGGTTTGTTATTTGCCAAACTTCATTTCTATTAATTGAATTTATTTCTTCTTCAATAGCTTTCAACCATTCAAAGGAATATGATGAATCCATTTCCTTTTTATCATTTTTAAGCTCATCTAATGATTCTATTATGTTATAGACATAATAATCTTTAAGCTAGGAAGTAGGTTCTCTAACTCTTTTGCTCCCACTAAGCATAGGGTGTGTGGAGAATTCATTTTGATAAAACGATTGTAGAGAATCTTGATTTATAAGTTATATCCCTTGATCTACATCCAAAGATGAATGTTTGTCTAATAGTAATATTTTTCTAAATGATTTACTTGTTTTACTACTTCAACAAAAATTGCATCTCTACTTTTTATAACAACTTTTTAATTATGATAAAATTTATTTCCTCAATTATTTTCTGGGCATCCAGTAAATTTACATTTCATAAGTTAAGGATTAGGTTTTAAGATATAAGTTTTGCAACACCAAATCCTTATGTTAGAAAAATCAAGTGTCTTGCCAGTATAATATTCATAAGGAACTAATTCTTTGGATTCTGTGGTGACTGTATTTAGAATATATATTGCTACTAGGGGTGAGCAAATAACTTGATCTGATCCAATTCAATCAATTCGATCCGAAAAAACTTAGATTAGGACCTGATTAGACTATTTGCCTAATTAGAGGAATATTGCACATCCTAACCTTTTCTCTTATAGTAAGGTTTGCTTCTATACGATTGATCTTGACTATTATTGCATATTTAGACCTTGAGTTACATCAAATGGATATAAAAACTACATTTCTCAATGGAGAATTAGAGGAATAAATTTATATGCAACAACCACAGGGTTTTGTTGTTAAAGGTTAGGATCGCAAGATATGCAAGTTCAAAATATCTATTTATGACCTTAAACAATCCTCTAGACAATGGAACCTTAAATTCCATTAGGCTATAGTTTCTTATGACTTCATGATGGTTGAAGAAGACCATTGTGTATACATTAAGAGGTCTGAAGACGTTTTTGTGTTATTGTCTTTAGATGTGAACAATATACTATTGGCTATAAATAGTAAAGAGTTTGTCAAAACTCTTAAAGATTAACTATACTCAAATTTTGACATGAAAGATATAGGCGAAGCAGCTTATATCTCAGGAGTCCAAATTTTCAGGAATCGCTCAAGGAAGCTTTTAACACAGTTACAATAGTATTACATTAAGAAGATCTTTAAAAGATTCAACATGTCTAATTGTAAGCCAATGAAGACCCCAATAGCCGAAGGATAATCTCTTAGTCTCAATATGTGCTCCAAGACTCCTCAAGAAAAGGAAAGAATGGCTAGAATTCCTTACGCAAATGCCATTGGAAGTCTTATGTATGCTATGATGTGTACAAGGTCTTATATCAGTTATATTGTAGGACTGGTGAGTAGATACCGGTCTAATTCTAGTCAAAAGCATTAGAGTGCTATCAAGAGGATTTTAGCATACCTCAAAGGCATCGTAACTTATTCTTTATGCTATCAAGGAGGTGGTTTGCAACTTATTAGATATTCATATGCCGATTGGGGTGGTAACCTGGATGAGCGCAAATCGACCTCGATATATGCATTTTTTCTAAACAGAGGAGCAACTACATGGAGTAGCAGGAAGCAAACATGTATGGCTTTATCGATGATGGAAGCTGAGTATATTACATGCTTTACTGCAGTGCAAGAAGTTATATGGCTTAAGAGATTTATGAAGGACTTAAAGAATAATATTATTTCACAATGCTAGTCTAGTAACTGTCTACTATGACAATCAAGCTTCTATCTCTTTCATAAGGATGCTAAATACCACAGCAATTCGAAATACATTGAGACTAAATACAATTTTATAAAAGACATTTTAAAGAAAGAAGTAGTCATACAATATATATCTACGCATAGCATGATAGCTAATCCACTTACCGAAACTGTAACGAATGATGTATTCGCCTCTCATGCTAGATCATTGGGGCACGTAGATTGTACATTGTTAAGATGTATTTATTTTTGTGAACATCTTTGTTATATGAATTGTTTTGAAATGTAATGATGTTTAAAGTTCTCTTATTTCAATTTATTTTGTGAAAGGCATAATTACACACATATGAGAGTATGTCATCAAATCATGACTAGCTTTCTTACACAAATGGTCGCCTCAGTTGCTCTAGGAGCATGCTGAGATGAGACAAGTAGAATAATGAGACAATGTGCTTATTTCAAAGTAAAAAAAAAAAAAAGGTTATTCTATAAATTTTGTTGCGTTGACTAGAATCAAGATGAGGTTGTAAATGATATTTCTCATATATCAACTATGATATACCCCACCATAATGTAGATCTAATTGAAGCCAGATGTGAGATCTTATTTTGGCACTAAACGAGAGCGTTCACTTTAAGAACTCAGGTCAAATGTTGTAGAAGAGCAATTGGACTAAGATCTGTGCAGTGAATGGGATTAATGAGACATACACCATGAAATAGAAGATTAATTGTAGCGCGTGTATCATACAACACATGCTTGATGACCAAAATGGAAAATGAGAGAATATCTCTTCTTCCTTATTGTGTAAATTCCATATGACTTTCTATAAGTCAACCTTGGTATCCTTATGACTATCAACTATGTTTTTGAAGTCTCAGATTGGTGTCTGCTATTTTAACATGTTATCTATGTCCTTGATATGATTCAATCTATGAAACATGACTAGGAAAGTGATTATTATGGATTGGTGGACATGACTGTCATAGGAAGATTTAATTTTCTGTTTTTATGGGATTCACTCATCGACCAATGGTATAGTATATGTGGGATATTATAATATGTGAATATATAAAGAGATTATGCAATTTTGGCATACTGAAAGGATTTAGTATGCTTAAGTATTAAAGTGAATTAAATTTAAAATACAATAAACATACATTAAAATTCGCTTGCATACAATTGCAATTGAGACATCTCTTGCCTAGATCAACAATTGAGATATATTTTTTGGCTCCCCGAATTGGTCACTGGATATGTTCATGGTCACATGGTATATTTGCCTATATGATAGGAAATATGTGGTTGTTTATTGTTTCTTCATTCACTACATTGTTGTTTTGACGTCGTCCCCTCATGTTCGAGTAGGAGAAGTTAGACGGATAGGTCGCCCATGATAGGCCAACCCGACTTGACCCAACCCACATATGGTAATTGCTAAGCAGCCATCTACTATTTTATTAGTTTTATTGGGAAGTTGATTTTAAATCAACTTTGCTAACCTTAGCCTAAAAATATTCCTCCCTATCGAAAAAATTTCTTGGCCTAAAATCTCTTCTTCTTAATATTGAACCAAGAACATTGAACAACCAATTGGAAAGGCATTTAGACTGTGATCAAAAGGAGAATTTCCACATGTGATTTCCTTCTTGTCACTAATGTGATCCAACATTTGATCATTCCTCTACTTGATTTGTGAAGAAAGGTAAGCTCTTGAATCCTTTTTATGGCCAGCTACCTGGATGATAATAATTTTGTGCACTATGATGTTATGTTATGAACAATGCGGGGTGCGATACATTGAATGATGATAAGAAAGTTCTGACTATATATTTTAATGATTGTAATGAATCCATCACTTATGCCAAATGATAAAATGATTATTTTAATGTTTAATTTTTAAGATTAATAGTTGTTAAAAGTTGTTAATAAATTTGCTTGTTGAATTAATGGCTCATCAATCGTCTCTAACATTTTGCAGACTGATTAGGGATATGGGTTTTGGACTTAGAACACAGAAGCTCTGTTGAGAACCTTGGGATTACTCTATTTCAATTTTGTATTTAAAGATGTTTTTTCTTTAAGAGGGTTACTTCTTGTGTGTATTATTTTTTTGAAGTACAGTACTAACTAAGATGGTGTGAGGTTTCATTCTAAATTTGTCTTGTGCTTTCATGGGTACATTTGGGGTGTAACACATGTCCTTTAAGAAAGTAGTTATTATTTATTCAAACAATATTGGCTTAATTTAATAGATATATCCTAATAATATTATGAGTAGTTTTAAGTCTATAACATTATCAAAGTTCTCTGTTGTCTATGGTCAAATCAGAGCCAAGGGGAGGATTGTGTAAAGTAGTTTTGAATTTCGTGTTTAAAATCTTGTGTTTTATTTTGAAGTTTTGTTTTGTGGTGAATTTTTTACTGGTAGTAAGTCCCGTCCAAGGATAAGTTTTCCGTTTTGGGCTGTAAAACCATACCTGTAGCCATTTTGACCAAACCAAAGATAAAACTCCGGATTCTATCCATGGATCCTCTTCACTGTAGAGCATCGTCCTTTTCTAGCTCTTCTTCCGGGAAGACTAGTGATTCAAAGCATGTTGTGAGTTCAGAAGAATTTGTTATTGAGAACTTTGATAAAGCAATTGATTGTTGGGAACTTCCAAAGATTTCGAAAGAAAAGATTTACAGAACAAAAAAGCTTGATTTTTGGAAAAATGATTATGTTATAAAAACAGAAGAGCGTGATCTAACTCTATCAAAGCCTTTTGAAACAATTAATTTGTTTTCAGAAAAATCTTTAAACAAGTTAAAAGAAAAGAATTTCAATTACATTCATATAGGTCTAATCCAAATAGGAATAAAGCCCCTTACCAAAGAAGGCTTGGATACTTCTATCCTTGCTGTTCTTCGAGATGGTCGATTCATCTCTTTTGACGATTCTCTGCTAAGTAGCATTGAATCTTGCCTGTGTAAAGGTCCCATTTCATTTGATTGTTATCCAAACATAACATTGTCTCTTAAAGACAAAAACATTTTGAAAAGCATGATTTTACAAATCAAAACGCATAATTATCATATGATTGAGGGATCTATCCCTGTTGCATTGATTTTTAAAATCTCTTATAAAAGCTATGATTACTGCCTTCAGTACTCAGCATAAATTTCAGTCAAAAAGAGATGAAACTCTTCTCTTACAGACTGACCTGTCTAGAGCAAATACTGTCATTCCAAAACCAATCCAATGGAAAGATGTCAATCTTCCTGAGGAATGGATTCTTGAAGGAGCCGCTCCACCAGCGATTCCAAAACAACTTGAGCCCAATACAGAGTTGCAAAATGTGACTCAGTATTCAGATGGTAAAGTCAAATTATCATTTAGGAGATCTAATTCATCTAGATTCTCCGACAAAGCATCATGCTCAAGTATTCCTTCAACAGAAAGGAAATTCTCAAAAATCCCTTCTGTTATAAATCTTCCATTTCAGAGTCAACCTAGGTTTTCCACTTCGGACTTACCTAGTTCTTCTATTAGTTCTGTTGACTACACTACAAAGGTACCACATCCCATTTACATTAGCAGTCAACATGGACAAAGACAGGAAGAGAAAGAACCTTCTCCTCCAACTTCTCCTACATTCTCTGCAGTCACAGAAAATGTTTTAAATGTCATTGAAAAGCATTTTGAATTAGATAAAACCATACTACATAATGATTTTTATTCAGATGATAATAAAGAAAAAAGACTTTGGTTTTTTGAACATTTTTTAAAACAAAGGAAGGAAATCCAACAAACTTATTATGAATTTGTTAATCTCCATCAAGTTCATATATTGTTTTTTGATTGGTTCGAAATATACTCTTCTCAAAACAACATTTCCTATCCTTTCAAAGAGTCAAACCCTATTACTATCAGGAAGAAAACCACTGTGTGGAAACTCTTCGATAGTGATAGAACTGTCGATTCTGAGCATCCCCCTCTTAGGAGTGTAACCATAGATCATGGTGAACCTCCTGTTGAAATCAGAGCTTCACCTTACAAAATTCCAAAGCCAAATGATCCTGATATCAATTTAAGTAGTATTATTCAACAGAACAATTTCTGTAATACTAACTTAAATACCATAGGAAAACAGTTGACTAGATTGGAAAACCAATTTCAACAGTCAACCATATCTGTTTCTCCTAGTCCAAAACCGCTTTAAAATCGATTCGATAAAAGCTTAAAGCACCTATTTTCAAACCTTTCCAGGTTTCGAAAACTAGTCAGAAGCTTGTCCAAGATTCAAAGTATGATTTTGCCAAAGCCATTAGAGAACAACTAGATAGGATAGAAGCTGCTTCTTCCTCATCTAGTAAAGTTCAAATTGCTCCCGATACTCCACAATCTAGCAAGATTGATACTCCCCAGTTGAGTAGAATTGGAGTACTCGACCAAGACCAGGTTTCTATTGCCTCTTCTGACCTAGAAGCCTTTACTAAAGAACCTATTCCTAAAGCCAACAAAGTTCATTGGGAATTGGCACCCCCTACTTCCAAATCTCCACTGATCTGTGTGCATTAAATCAAGCTCGTTATAATGCATCCTCTGTCTATGAGTGGAATATAGATGGAATGTCTGAGTACAACATCTTAAGTGTTTTGCAGCAAATGACCATGGCAGCTAATGCTTATAAAACCCAATCAGGAACTTCTGATAGCGAAATCACGATTGCTTTCTTGGTCAACTCAAAGGTTGGTGGGATCATCTTCTCACTAATTTGCAGCAATTAGACATTTTAAATGCCATTCAAAGCGATGAGAATGGTATCCCCATTCTTGATGCACCCAATAGTCCAATTCAGGATGCTGTTGCTACCCTGATATTGACCATTTCTCTCCATTTCATAGGTGACCCTTCTCACCTTAGGGATAAAAATGCTGAGTTACTACACAACTTGAGGTGTAGGAAACTTAGTGATTTTAATGACTACAAAACCACTTTCTTTACCAGACTCTTCCTAAGGGATGATGCAAATCATGTAACTTGGAAGGAAAAATTCCTTGCAGGTTTACCTACCCTTTTAGGAGAAAAGGTAAGAAATTCTATCAAAGCCCTTTTTGAAAATCGTATCCCTTATGACGAACTCACCTATGGTGAATTAGTCAGTTTTGTAAACAAAGAAGGTTTAAAGATCTGTCAAGACTTGAAACTTCAGAAACGTCTAAAACAAGAGCTTAGGCAATTTAAGCAAGAATTAGGCGGGTTCTGCAAGCAATTCAATTATGACCCCTTTAAAACTTCCACTTCCAAGGACTGTAATGTTAAGTGTTCTTCAAAACCTTACAAAAAACATTACAAGTCTAAAAGCCATAGGAAACCCTTTCATGAATTTAGGAAACTCCCTTATAAGAAACCTTCGCGGCCTTATAAGAAGCATAGTTTCTCTAAAAAGAAATAGTTTAAAGCCAAACCTAAAACCCCTTTCAATTTCAAAGATGCTACCTGTTTCAAATGTGGTATGAAAGGTCATACTGTACGATTTTGTAAAATGAACAGGAGACTCCACGAGCTCGGCCTCGAGAAGGAAATCCTTTCCAAAATTGCCCCCCTTCTGGTCGGGTCTTCTGATTCTGAGTCTTCCTGGTCGGGCAATGATGACCCCCTTCAAGTCGATGAACTATTTGATTCAGATAGCTCTACTTCTAGCAATAGTGATTCTGATTCAGATAATTCTTATTTAAAGAAAATCAATGTTTTAACTAAAGATCAAGAGATTTTCCTTGAACTTGTAAAGCACATTTCTGATCCAAATCTTCAAAAAGAATATCTTGATAAGCTTTTAAAAACCATGGATTCAAGCAACACTGAAGCTTCTTCTTCTTCTAAAATCCCCATTGTCAAAAAGAATTCTTATGATTTAACTGAGATTTTAGATAAAAAGAAAACAAAGAAGTTTACTCCTAATATCCAAGACCTTCAAAAGGAGATTAAGGATATTAAACTTGAAATTAAGGATTTAAAAGAAAAATAAAAAACTGATTCTGCAACTATTCAACTCCTTTTACAAAAACAGTTGCAAGATACTTCCGACAAGGAGGTTGAATCAGAAAATGATGATGATGAGCAAAAGATTGACAATATTGAGTCAATCCCAAATGATTTTTTGCAAATCACCACCAGAAAATATTTGATAAAGATTACTTTAATTTTTTCAGATGATTTTGCAATGGATGCCATTGCTCTTTTTGATACTGGTGCTGATTTAAATTGTATCAGAGAGGACATTGTTCCAAAGAGATTTCGTGAAAAAACAAAAGAAAGACTCTCTGCTGCAAATAATTCAAAGCTCAATGTTACTTCCAAAGTTGAAGCATCTATTTATAATGATAAAATTGAGTTTAAAACCTCTTTTGTTCTTACAAATGATATTCATCATGCTATCATTTTAGGAACACCTTTTATAAATTTGATAACCCCATATGCTGTCAACTATGATGGTATATATTTCAAAGCAAAATCCAAAGAACTTGCTTTTTCATTTATTGAAAAACCAAAGACCCGAAACCTTAACATTGTTAAAGCCTACTCGGTTTACCAAAACAAAATTAATGCTATTGTAAAGTCTAAACAAGATGATTTGTTTTACTTACAAAAGGATTTAAATTTCCAAAGAATTGAGAGCCAATTACAAAATGATTTTATACAAAGTAAAATTTCTGATTTCAAAAGCCTTATTGAAAAAGAAATTTGTGCTGATTTACCATCTGCTTTTTGGAATAGAAAACAGCATTTGGTTGATTTACCATATGAAAGTTCTTTTGATGAAAAGCAAATACCTACTAAAGCCCGTCCGATCCAAATGAATTCGGATTTGGAACAACATTGTAAAGGAGAAATTAATGATCTTATTTCCAAAGGTCTTATTGTAAAATCCAGGTCACCTTGGTCTTGTGCTGCTTTTTATGTCAATAAAAATTCCGAGATTGAAAGAGGTGTACCTAGACTTGTAATAAATTACAAACCTTTAAATAAAGCTTTAAAATGGATTAGGTACCCGATACCTAATAAGAAAGACTTGCTTCAAAAACTCTGCTCGGCCTTCATTTTTTCCAAATTTGATATGAAGTCAGGTTTTTGGCAAATTCAAATTCATCCTAAAGACCGTTACAAAACAGCATTTACTGTTCCTTTTGGTCAATATGAGTGGACAGTGATGCCTTTTGGTTTAAAGAATGCACCCTCAGAATTTCAAAGAATTATGAATGATATTTACAATCCCTATTCTGAGTTTTGCATTGTCTATATTGATGATGTTTTGATTTTTTCTCAAAGTATTGATCAACATTTCAAACATTTAAAGACTTTTTATCTTGCTACAAAAAAGGCTGGATTAGCTCTTTCCAGTTCAAAGATTTCAATATTTCAAACAAAGATCAGGTTTCTTGGTCATCATATTTCCAAAGGAACCATCACTCCTATTGAAAGATCTCTTTTGTTTGCGGACAAATTCCCAGACAAAATTTTAGATAAAACCCAATTACAAAGATTTCTTGGTAGTTTAAATTATGTTCTTGATTTCTGCCCTAATATCAATAGGATGTCAAAACCTTTGCATGATAGGTTAAAAAAGAATCCTGTTGCATGGTCAGAAGAGCATACCAAGGTTGTTCGATTAATAAAGCAGTCTGTTAAAAGCATTCCATGTTTACATCTTGTAAATCCTGCATTTCCTAAAATTGTTGAAACTGATGCATCAGATTTAGGATATGGAGGTATTTTAAAACAAAAAGAGAATAATAAAGAACAGATAGTACAATATGTTTCTGCTCACTGGAACGATTGTCAGAAAAACTATTCTACTATCAAAAAAGAAATTCTTTCTATTGTCTTATGCATTACTAAATTCCAAAGTGATTTGTTAAATCAAAAATTTTTACTTAGGATTGATTGCAAAGCTGCAAAACATATTTTAGAAAAGGATGTTCATAACATTGCATCAAAACAGATTTTTGCACGTTGGCAAGCTATTCTCAGTGTTTTTGATTTTGATATAGAATTTATTAAAGGTGATAAAAATTCTATTCCTGATTTTCTAACTCGGGAATTTCTTCAAAACAGGTAATGGCTCCAAAGAAAAGAGACAAAGGGAAAGCACCTGCTTCCCAAGAACCGTCCAAAGCACCTCAAGCAACCCCTTCCAAAGAAAAACTCCTTTCCTCAGCCATGCCAATTAAATCTTGGATTGAATTGGTTGAAGAACATGAAGCCAAATACAAATCCATTTCTTCTGAAGACCAAGTAAAGCAATGGATGAGTTCCATTACAAAATCACCTGAGCTTATGATAGCTCTACAAAGCCTTTCCCAAGTCCAACCTAAAGAGGAAGAAAAACCCACTTCTAAAGAAATCTCAAAGCCTTCCTCTCAAAACTTTGTTGTTTCTAGTGAGAGCTCATCTTCCCAAATTGTGCTCTCTCAGCCAACACCTTCAAAGAAAACCTCCGATTGGTTTGATAAAGCCCATTTTCAAAACATTATTTCAATGGAAGATGGATTTTACCATTCTGATCCTTTCCAAAGTATTTCAAAGTTTTTTCCCCAAGGCTGGTTTTTCAAACCATGGGATTTGACGAAACCCCAGTCTTACTATCAAAGCATTTTGGAAATTACTAATTCAGTAAAATTCAAACATTTCTTTTTAAGTAAAACCCATTCTGAGCCGGCCTACTCTACGGCCACAATTTTAAACGTTTTAAGCCCAAACCAGTGGGGTGATCTGCTCCACAATTTTAAAACTTTCCCTCTTGATTTTGAGACCCGTTTACCACACTGTCGGTCTTTCTCCTACTGGGATTACCAATAGGCCTGGTATAACACTTTCTTCATACAAAACCCTAAAAAATCTCATTCCTGGTTATTTTTCTTTAACTCAAAAATAACCGTCCAAAGCCTGCCGAACTGGTTTCACCATTGGTGGAATTATTTTGGTCCAACCTCAGAAATCCTTACCCAAAATGCCTTACAATGCCTAAACCTTTTCAAAGCCAATTACAAGCCTACTGACTCTGAGAAAAGATTTCCTCCTTTTCTCTGCTTTTGTACAAATTTCTTCCTCCCATGGGTCTGGATGTGGAGTCTTCGACATCACACTCAAGATTCCCATTTTATCCTCCAAAGAACCTTTAGAGTCAAATGGTGGTCAAAATTTGACGAGCAGACCAAGTTAACTACCCACCTTGTCCAAAACTGGCTTTCTGCTCAAGGCCACCTACAACCAACTTTTAAAGACATTAAAGCCCAAGGCACTTTCCTCACTCAAAAATCCAAAGCCCAAGCTCTCCTCGCAAGTGCCAAAACAGAAGCAGAATACTTCAAAGCAATGGAACAGCTCCTCGCTTCTCGATCCAAATCCTCAGTTGCAGACTCTACTGAAGATGAAGACGAAGATGATGACGAGCCAACCGTCTCTCTTGGAGATGAAAACGAAGATGATTGTTTCGGAATTTTCTCTCCAATAAAGCATTGTAAATAGTTCATGTAACTATTCAAAAAAAAAAAAAAAAAAAAAAAAGGTATTTTACTTTCTTGCTTGTTTTTTATTCCCTCCTCGGGTGGTCCTCTGGACACAAGTGAGAGCGCACATGTCTCTTCACCCTTTTCTTTTTCAAAACTACAAAGCTTTCCTGCTCAGCATTCCTGCTCGGCATCCAAAGAATCCGTGATTTGCGCATACGGTAAATCGGCATTCCCGGCATCCAAAGAATCCTGCCAAGACTCGCCGGCTTCCCGAGAATCCTCGCACATTTACTCCATCCAAAGAATCCTGCTCTACTGTACACCTTTCCATTTGTTACTGTGCACTTACAAACCCGCTACAGTGAATAGTATAAATGTAACTGTACATTTTATGACTTTTGTATATAATCCAAGAGGAAGACCTAGACTCCTGACGGGTTTTATTTTTAGCCTTCATTTCTCTCTCTTCTCTTCCTTCTCTCTACAAAAAATTCTCTCTAAAGAACGAAGTGTTCAAAGAAATTTTCTGTTTACGCAATAGTTCTATCCTAGAGCTTTGAGTAATCAGACTAGTTCTTTACCTTCAACAATCTTCCCGTCTTTCAATCTTCCCTTCTGGAAAGATTTGAAATATTGTAAAGCAGCAACAAAAGCAAAGTGTATGTCTAGATCTCTGATCTAGTTTTATTTATAAAGCAATTTCAATTCATGTAATTTAAATTCAAAGCATTTACATTTCTGCAATTTAATTTTAAAGCATTTTCTTTTAAAAAAGCATGCTGGCAGACTGATCTGTATCAGATCTGCTTTATAAAATATACATTCTTCTGAGGCAAAGAGACCAGATCTCGATCCTCAGTCGTACACTTCTCTTCTCCCTCCATTCCTTCAGAGCACCATTTCCGGGAACCGGATCTGGTACTGTGTATGTTATAGAAGCCAACCTTAATGTATGTTTATTTCTGTAAAGCCCTGTTGCTAGGTTTACTAAAATCAACCTAACTCAGATCTGGTAAAGACACTTCTAAAATTGACAAATCTCGTTTCAAAGCAAAATAGATCTCCAGATCTATCAAAGAATCTAATTAATATTTGGTAAAGCACACTAATCCGGTATATCGGCTGGAAACTAGCTCGTGCGGCATATTGATCTGTCCTAAGTCAGATCTGGTGCCAAAGGCAGATCTGTTTCTGCATCGATCTAGATACAACGCCACGTACCAGTTTAGATCTAAAATTTTGATCAACCACGTTCGAAAGCAAAATTAATAAAGAAACGGTAAGTTCTTTTAAAATCTAACGAAGCCGATCCTTTGCAAGCATTGGTTTATTTAAAGTTTTAAAATAATAAAGTATTTTGAAAGCACATCCATCCTTCGATCCTATTTCCTTCTGGTATCAGAGCACACTAATCCGGTATTCTGGTTAGGGATTTTAAAGTGCGGGAAAGTCCGGGAAAGCTTTAAAACCACACGGCTTTGAAGGCTTATAGTTTTAAGTCTTTAAAACCATGAGGTTTTAAAGGTTTCCCGCACTTTCCTGCACTTTAAAATTCCTGACTGGAATATTTCTATATATATATATATATATGTGTGTGTGTGTGTGTGAGAGAAATGTTCTATATATATATGAGAAATGTTTCAGTCAGGAATTTTAAAGTGCGGGAAAGTACGGGAAACCTTTAAAACCGCATGGTTTTAAAGGTTTAAAACTGTAAGCCTTTAAAACAATATGGTTTGAAAGCTTTCCCAGACTTTCCCGCACTTTAAAATCCCTTATCAGAAAACTACTATATATATATATATATAGCGTTCATCACCTTCCCCCAGTTGATCAAAGAGAACCCTTGAATTACATCTATTGTATAAGCCCATATTGCCCCCGTAAACTAAACCCGTTCCCTTGAGTTTAAGAATTTAAGTCCCTATCCCTGTAAATTTAATTGAAATGCCCCATTAACTGAAGTTGTTGGGAACTCTTATATTAAATTCATTTTTAATTTGTTCCATCACATAAAGCGAATATTTTATACTACCTAAGAAGTTGAAGTAGCCATGTCCCCACGAACTACATTTTTCACCGATATTTGTTTCTATTTTCTTTGGGCCATGGCAATGAAAATGCAATGCAATGTGCGTTAGTAACACGTTAGCTAGGGTCAGCTGGGTCTTGGATGTGATAGTATGTGATGATACTTTAGTAATTGAAAAAAATTAGGATAGAAAAGCTTCTGTGCAAGAAATATTCAATGAATATATATATATATATATATATATATATATATATATATATATATTAGTTTTCTGATCCGAAATTTTAAAGTGCAGTCCGAAAAAGCTTTAAAACCGAGGGGTTTTAAAGGCTTACAATTTCAAACGCTTAAATCCTACGGTTTATGCATTTTTTAAATTCTGAATTAGAACATTTCTAATATATATATATATATATATATGTATGTATGTCTATGTATATGTATCCATATTACAGGAATGTTTTATTGGTTTTGTCTTTATTACAAAGTGGACTAATAATAAAAACATTAACAAACCATAGATGCTGACTGATGAGCAAGAAGAACCATTTACAAGTTCCTTCAAGCACGTTCATCTCAAACAACATAATCATCGTTCAAGTCAATTAGTCTTCTCCGAGAATGACATTTTCGTCCTTGATCAACATCGTTATAATGCTATCTACGTAGAAATATAATCAATTACTAGTTTGAATAAAGTAAGAGTAAATTCTTGTCAAGTTCGATCTCTTCGCTCACATTTTTTAACCATACAATGATCTTGCATCATACAAACTTCACCACCTACTTTGTTAATAAGATTATGGAATAGATTAAATATTACTTAACTAAATTTAATAATTTTTTCTTTTTTAAAATTTTTTTTATTACTATGTACCTTTCCGGAATCAAATGGTGAGGAGCTAATGGATTTCTAAGCTACAGTGTTCTCCACAAATGCCTCTAATTGGGTGCAATAATTTTGATTCACTCTAGAATTTTTCCTAACGAAAGCATATAATTATTAACGCAGAGAGTGATGACAGACTAAAGAGAACCACAAACAAGTTTCTTTAAGCGTACACTCAATAATACATTGTGCATCATAGGAGAGCACAACTTTATTCTAGAAAGATTCCAAATATCAAATGAGCACTCTAAATAATAATGACAAGATGTCATCCCAGAGAGACCCTGCCAAAAGAAATAGTAACAATTAATTTTGCTAAACAAAAGCTTGGAAGAGGAAGGATTCAGGTTTAAGGATGAAGAAACTAAAGGCATATGTGAGAGCCAATAATCTTCGAATAAAACACACTTGACACTAAGGAGTATTACCGTTTAATTAGTACCTGAACTTTGTTTGCAGATTTGATTTATTCATAGCTGCTGCCGCATAGAGCCAATCTTTCATGCCTGTCAAGAAGTTGTAGTAACCATATCTCCACGACCTATTCAGCATTAAAGTTCCGCAGACTCCCCAGAATCCAACAAAGAAACCAAGAGTCAAACTCACGTAAAATCCGAGAGTTATAAATTGATCATCCTCGTGGAGGGACCCGATAGTTTCATACCTTAGACGGCATTACCACCGGGGATGTTCTGAGCTCGGAAGATTAGTAGGCCTCGAGATACCGCGATGATTGATGAGTCTTGCGAGGATATACGCTCCTTCGGTGTTTGGATGAGGGCAGCGGATTACGTGCGAGAGAAGTACATGAAGGAATTTGCGGAAATCATTCGGGAGGTCATTCTAAGGCGAGGATATTTACGGCCGACAATGCACCGGATGCGCAAGAGAAGACTGGGAGTTGTGTAACATTTTTACAAATTTCTCTAACCAACCACAGAGGCTTCCTGCCTTAGCTCACCTGGCCTCCTCGCCATTTGCTCAATGGGGAAATTGATCGATCGGCCCATTGCCAAAGGGACGAGGAAGCTGAACACATGCAATAGTTGCTATAGATTACTTCACGAAGTGGATAGAGGTAGAAGCCATCACGAGAAGAAAACAACCAGACTTCGTGTGGAGAAACTGCGATATGGGATCCCTTATGCCTTGGTAACGGATAATGGCGGGCGGCTTCGATAATCACGGGGAGCGTAACCTCGGGATAGTCGCTCGCTTTACCCACCAATCGAATGGACAAGTAGAAGCAAGACCCAAGTCAAGAGGCTTTTGAAAACCAGGCTTGGAGCAAGGGTGTGTGGGTTGTGGCTATGGGCGGCAAATAAACCCACACAAAACCCAAAGACACCGCTTTGGCTTTGGACATGATGCGTGAGATAGAACGACCACACAATTTGGGAATCATTTCCAAGAGAACTGCGAGATATGTTTGAATCTTGATTCGCTAAAAAGAGGAGCAAGTGAGCGATGATTCATTTACCTTGAGAGGTTGCGCGGTATTATAACCGAGAAGGTGAACATACGGCAATTCGGGGTGGTGCGAAGAGTGAATCGAGGCACCAAAGATTCGGGGCTCGAGAGTCGGAAGGGCCATATAGAGTCAGCGAGATAGTGGGACCGGAGCTTACAAATCAAGCTGCGCCCACGGACGGCCACGAGGTGAAACGCTCATGGAACGCAGCACACCTCCGAAAATACTTTCAGTAAGACTTGTTCGCATTTGAAAGCTATTTCTGCTCATGTTCATTATCGTTTATCTTTTACGCTTTATGTCCAAACAATTTTATGTAAGTCGAATCCTGCCATTAATGGAACGTCGAGGAATTTCATTCGCTTGAAACCGAAAAAATTCCCAAGGCATGCAAAGGCTCGTCAAGTCTCAAAGCCTGTTTATGGCGAGACGCATGCGGGATCTGGCTCGCCACGAAGGCGCGTTAATCCCAAGCTTTGAAGAAATTATCCAAGGCATGCAGGCTCGTCGAAGTCTCAAAGCCTGTTTATGGCGAGACAAAAGCCAAGCATGCAATCTCGGCCACGAGAAGTTCGATCCCAAGCTTTGAAGAAATTATCCAAGGCATGCAAAGGCTCGTCAAGTCTCAAAGCTTTTATGGCGAGACCAAGCATGTTTGTCGACTTTGAAGAAATTATCCAAGGCATGCAAGGGCTCGAAAAGTCTCAAAGCCTGTTTATGGCGACAAGCATGCCAGAGATCTCTCGGCCACGAAGGCGTAGAATCCCAAGCTTTGAAGAAATTATCCAAGACATGCAAAGGCTCGACAAAGTTTATGCAAAAGGCGCAAGCATGCGACCACGTGAAGGCGAGCAGACCCCAAAGCATCCGAAGAAATGACCTAAGGCATGCAAGGGCTCACTAAGTCTCAAAGCCTGTTTTATGGCGAGACAGAAGCCAAGCGTGCCAGGATCTTTCTCTTCGGCCGTCGAAGGCAAAACCTTGCGGCAGGACGCGATTTCTCAAACGAAAATTAATTCATAATTACAACACAAGAAAGTAATCAAAAACATTTTTATTAATTTGTTAATAATTAACAGAGGAGATAATCTTCATGAACATTGTTCATTACAATACAAGAAATATATCAATAAGATGGTGGATATTAGGCAGCCCTCGCGAGTTCGGAAGGCCTCCGGCGCTGCACGAGGAGGAGAGTTTTCCTCCTCAATCACGATCGGCTCTACCCGCCCAGCCTTCACTCTTTTCCCAGCGCCTTCGCCATATGTTTGAGCAACACCAGCTGATCCATCTTCGATCGGGATGTTGCTTCCAGGATCGACCACGATGCAACGATAGGAAAAAGTCCCCGCACTCGGTCGGCCTCCCTCTCCAAGTTCTCAACCTGGGCTCGGTGGGAGTCGCGGAGAGATTCGAGTTGAGCCTCATACATAGCCTTCTGCCTTTGCAGATCCTCCTTGACCTTGGTAAGCTCCTCCTCAAGGGTAATGGCTTTTGCTTGAGCAATTGATTCTTGCTCCATTAGCTTCAGATTCTCGAGATTCTCAGACCCGCTCCGCGCTGCCACCGGCGGCGTCGGCTCAGTGTCGCCCGATCGAATATCCTCCTTCATCGTGTGCCTTAGCCTTGTAATAGGTGGTCATGCAGGTGGAAAGCGCTATCTGCATGGCACCCTTTGGCTCACCATAAAAAGCAAAGCCCTCCAGGTCCTTCTTGCTCACGAGTTTAGATAACTCATTGAGGTAGGGGACCAGGTGTTCCGCTCGGCTGTCGGGTAAGTGAGATCGAGGCCCGACAGGAGGAGAAGAGGAATCAGGATCCGTGGCTGCTCCACTAGGTTCCCCAATTTTGGCAGGAGCAGGAGGTAAAGTCTTCAAGGGAGAGACTTGCTGCACGATGTTGGCCCGCTTTGCAGAAGGGGCGTCCTTATTCTGATCCCTCTTCGTGGTTTGAGGTCGAGAACGTTTCCTGGTCAGAGCCCCAATCACTGCGTCCTCCATCCTATGGCCAGGAAGTATCAAGCGAGATTCGAGCAAGTTGTATGTGGTTGCCGGCTCGGCGCGTTTAGAAATTTGCTAATCGACCCGTTAGAAGTGGACACGAAACAACAAAACAATGATTAGAGACAAACCAGTAGAGTGCAAACAACAAGGGAGACAGGACATCTAATACGAGCAGCACCACGAAGCGGGGTGGGGCGGAAGTCCTTCCCATCGAATCTTGGGGGACCCCCTGCGAAAAAGAACTTCCTCTTAATTCCCACCGCGCAAGATCGGTTATGGGCTTCGGTCTTGGGCATATGGAAGTAATACCGCATCTTTGGGCACTTTTGCAATCTGCCGTGGGCTCGCTTTGACAACATCATGCCAAAGAAGCACTCTGCGTTGGGGTTCACGAGGTGAGCTAGATTTAGCCCATTAAGAATCCGGTAGTAGAGGCAAAGTAGGAGAGGGCACCTCACCCATGCAAAACTCTCCAACCAGGGCTAGGGGAATCCTTCTTTCCCGGGACCTTGAGAAGTATTTCACCAGGAATGCTATACCTAAGACGGAGGTCAGCGAGCTCGTCAAACGTGGTCGTGCACGTCATATAGTCGATGGCATAATCACGCAACAAGGCTCTGCCCCCTATCGTACCCCGTCCTTCTGGTGGTGATGTTCCAGATGGAGACACCTCACCAGAGTCACCTTCGCCATTCTCACTCAAGGTATCCTCAGAGCCAGAAGATCTCTCCTCACCGTTACTTCCGCTAGTAGAGGTTGTTTGGGGGGACATCCTCCTAGCACTAGTCCCGACGCTAGACCTAATGGGCTCTAAGGGGATCCCGGGGTCAAAAGCGGGATCAGTGAGCAGACTAGGCAAGAAACTTAGTTCGTCGTCATCAATCTCAACGACTTTCTCCTTACCCTTCGACATTCCCTAGGTAATAACCAAAACACCACCACAAACTACCACCCCAAGCAAAGCAAAGAAAAAAGAAGTTATCTACAAGCTATCCGAGGGAGAAGTAATACAATCTTTATCTTATTCGATCGGAGAAAGGCAAGGAGGGGGGCTTTTATGCCGAAACTTCTTCGCCGGGGAGACAGGGACAGAGACGACGGAAATGGCTAATTTCCCTTCGAGAGGTTTTTGGGTTACCTTATTGGAAGAAAAACCCTTGGACATCCAAAGATTTAAAATCCAGGGTCAGATTTGAAATTCAAATGGAGGTGGATCTACCCACATCACCTCATCCGTAATTAAATGCGACACGACTCTTGGCGGCGCTTTTTTCCCAATCCCACGCGAGCAAGTACCGGTGAGTTTCGGGGTCCACTACATTACCCAACACCGGTGTGATTTAGGAGAAATACGTCGACGAGACCAGGCATGGTGAGCAGATATCTGATGGCAGAGTTATGCGAACCGGTGTGTTCCGTAAGAACCTGGTGCGCGGGGGAGCGGGAGCAGAAATATCCTGCTCATCCCCGAGCACGTCATCCGTGAGGCCAATTCCCTGTAAGAGACATAAGGCCATTCCGGCTAGAGGTCGAGAGGCGAGGAGACCCGGTCAACGGCAGTTGGCAAGATATGCTCTCCAGCCCGAGAATCTAGGCACGAAGGCCACGCATCCACCCGCGACTACGGAAATGGGGAATCCACGTTCGAGAGGTGGGGGGATAACGGACGTAGGCTGCGGAAAACTGGTGCTAAGTAAATAAAAGCACCAGGTCGGCCATGATACTATTTCCACCCCGACATAAATCACCTCAGCCAAGTGGTACGAGCAGAACAGGGGATAGCGTGGGCCGATCAGAGACGAATACTGGCCAGAACCATATACCGAGCCGGTACCCGTCCCCCAGAAAGCGGACACAAGATCTCACGAAATCACGATGGCCACGCTTTCCCCAGAACCGTGGTGGAAGACGCAAGATCCCACGTTTGCCCATAATGCAGCAGTCAGAGTCCCATACCGTCCCCCAAAAAGCGGACACAAGATCTCACGAAATCACGATAGCCACGCTTTCCCCAGAACCGTGGCGGAAGACGCAAGATCCCACGTTTGCCCATAATGCAGCAGTCAGAGTCCCATACCGTCCCCCAAAAAGCGGACACAAGATCTCACGAAATCACGATAGCCATGCTTTAGGCAGGTGGCGGAAGGCGAAGATCCCACGTTTGCCCATGTCAATGGCGGTCAGTCCCATCTGTCCCCCCCAGCGGACACAAGATCTCACGAAATCACGATGGCCATGCTTTCCCAGTGCGGGAAGCGTGGCACGATCGTTTGCCCATAATGTCGCGAGTGTAGTCCCCAGCGGACACAAGATCTCACGAAATCACGATAGCCACGCTTTCCCCAGAACCGTGGCGGAAGACGCAAGATCCCACGTTTGCCCATGTCCCCATCGTCCCCGAAAAAAAGCGGAAAACTGGGATTCAGAGGAAGCCTATAAAAAAGTAGCCAACGAATGTAAAGGGGTTAGCAAATTTGAGATATAACAGAGACAAAAGAAATTCTAAGGAAGAGAAACCTACCCAAAAGCCATAAGATTTGTGGCAAGTGTTCCCCAAACCTTCATGCTCCGAGCAGTCGGAGGGTTTGCGGCGGGGAAAACAACCTGCGTAGTGTGTCTGGAGAAGAAGCCTTACGAGGAGATCTCCTGGTTGTGGTGAAGTTGATCGAGTAGAGATCTTGGTCGTAGAACGAGGAGAACCAGAATCTCGCATCAACAGTTATGATTTAATACAATTTAGAATAAAAAGTACAAGGTAACTAAGAACACTTCCGACACAAAAAAACCAGAATGACAAAAATGTTTTTGCTTCAAAGTAACCAAAATGCAGAATTTTGTTCCTTCATAGCCAAGTCAAAAAATTTACTAGCAATGCCTGGTAATCCACTGATTCCAAATGATTTCTCTTATCAGTTTTCTCAATTCAATCTTAGTATTAATTTGCATAAATCAATACAATGTAATTTTCTGGCGCGGGATGGAACTGCAATAGGTTTACAAGAATTTCTAAAGATGAAAAAATATCCCTTCTTTGTTTCTTCCTATTTCTCGTTCTCAATATGCAGTTTTATTTCGGGGACTTTTACCGTCGAAAAAATATGTATCACTACCTACGCACCAAGTACTTGAAGTAATTGTGTAACAAATGACACAGCAACAACATGAGCTGGTATGAATTAAAGAGAGCTTGGTCTCCATTTACTGAACAGATCAATATGCCGAAGGAAAGCCTTTGTATGGATTGCTGAATGCAGCAACGTTGCCAGGACGCGAAAACACAATCTGCATTGCAAGGATTTTTTTTTTTTTTTTCATACCAATTTACAATTTGAAGGAGCATAACAATTTAGTTGCTTATTGCAAAAGGCTAAGGCTTACCTGATAGTTTCCAAGTGTATAAGACTTAAAACCGGCAGCACAATAATCAAAATAATATTCCCATGTTCGAATAAACTTGTCATTGAACCCCAGAGCAAGAATTTTGCTGAGAAATGATTAATCACATCAGGACATATAAATTTATTTTGTGTTCTTTCATGTTATGTAGAGCGGAAATTCCATATAAGAGAACTAAAACATGACATGCCAAATACATTAATTTATATTATTATTATTGATACCTCTGTTTCTCCATGAAATTCTTTCGCCAACATCTGAGTGTTTGGTAGTAATGGATTCCTATATTTTCCACTTGCTCCACGCTGCATTAGCAGAAAGTTCGGTTAATTTTGGAGAGTCCACAAGGAGAAAAGGAAACATAATTGCGCATGAACATAAGACTAAATGTTAAACTGTGCTAACTGCTAAGTTATACCAGAGTCTCGATGCCGCAGACATGGCGGATGTTATCCTGCTTAATGAAGGCAAGCATCCACCAGGGAAAATATATTCCTTTATAAAATCTGAACTTAGCCTGTACTCATTATAACGCTCATCCGGTATTGATATAAACTGTAAAGGTTACCATTAGAAAAAATTAGAGCCAGAGTGGCCAAACGCTGAATATCCAGGCAATTCAAACAAACTGGCCAAAAGGCATTACTTGAAGAACAAGAAGCCCATCTTCCACTAGCAGTGATTCGCAGCAACCAAAAAACTCCTCCATGAATTCATGACCAACAGCTTCTATCATCTCACTAAGAAAAGCCGTTGAAAAGCTTGTCACTTCGGCATGTACGTTGATGTCATATTCATAATTTGATGCGGTGAGAGTACTTACCAAGAAATAATTCTGTCATATTTGTTGGCTTTAGCCAGTTGACGATAGTCACAGAGATATAATCTGATGTGGTCCTGATAGCATTGATGGTTAAGGTTCTAAGTAATGTGATGCTGATAGCAACAAATCTCAACTAGTTTTGACAGTTCTTTTTTTCTGATTACTTGAATGACATTCTCAAGATTGTTACCTGAAGGCCGGCTTCCTTCACTTTCATTTCTGCATATTTCAGTTGCTCCTCAGACAAGGTTATGCCGGTGTACTTGCATCCAGTTCGCTTGACTATTTCAATAGCCAAGGTTCCCCACCCACATCCTATCTCAAGAACTTCTTGCCCCTTACTAACTCTTGCCTAGACAAGTTTAGGCACGTCAGGTTAAAATTTTATTTAAAAAAAAAAGCATTAAGTAGATTAAAATTTGATAAAACATTTAATAGTTTTGAATAGACTCACTTTCTCAATCAAAAGAGAAACTTTTCGCATTTGTGCAGCTTTCAAGTCTTCATCTTCGCTCTATAAAGAAATGGACGCAAGCATCATCAATACATGGTAAGTCAATTTTTCATTGGAGGTGAAAGCATATATATATATATATAGGAAATGAAAGCCACGGAATACTGACAAAGAAGATCACTTCTCTAACCTTAAATACGGCACATGAGTAAGTCATTGACTCGTCCAAGAACAGAGAAAAAAGTTCATTGCTCTGGAATCAAAGATCAAATAAGAGTTCTGAGATTCCACTTGTAATACTACAAGGAACATGGGTTGTGAAAGAATTTACCAGATCATAATGACGAGAGATGTTCCTACGAGCTTGTGTGAGAGTATTTTGCCTTGAAATGTGCCGAAAGAAATACTTTGCAGACGCAATACCAGCAGTGAATAACATTGGTGACCACCAACCCCTGAAGCCGACAAAGGGTGAATTACTTAATATGTAATGAGATTGAAAAAACAAAAAAAAACAACTATCAATATTATATTCCAAGAGTCCAAACAATCACAATATACCTCTTCTGTTTTAACTTGGAGACTGAAGAATCCAAATCTCTGTTGGCAATCAGAATCTGAAATTTAAATCAGCAAGGAAAAAATCTAGATGCAGATACTGATAAAACAAAGCTGGCTTTCGACTCAATCTTACCATAAATAGATTTAGAAGACCTTCATCTTTATCTACAAAAGAAAAATCTCCATTGATATATGCATCTGCAAGGCCTAAATCTGCCTGTGTCATAACCTGATAACCACTTCTAGCACTTATCAGTTTGTTTGAATTTTGTGCATTACAAATACATGAACAAGATTGTAAAACTAAAACCACGCTACTGTATGGCTTATGGTTTCCATAGAGAAATTTTCCAGCATTTCAATCTCTCTTAATATAATTTCAAACAAAAATTAAAATTGCGTTACCTTCCAGTAAAACTGGGGACTGTGAATTCTCAAAACAGTTTTTAAATGACAATTTTTCCGAGTTCCCTCAAAAGTAAATATGGTGCCGCCTTCCTCAAGCAAACTATGAAGCCAAAAAGCAAATTGTATCAGTATTTCTATAATATGACAAATTTGTTATTTTAGTTCTATATTTGTGAGTTTGTAGAAGCGAAAACAGGCAAACTGTGTAGAAGCGAAAACAGGCAAACTGATATGGGAATAAGAATGAACTCACATCATACTGCCTGTAGATATATACTGTCCAAGAAATCTAGCAACAAAAAGACGAGCCCCAGTTTCCTTCAGAGATGGTACCATGTGTCTTGGGTTGCTCAAAAGAGTACAACTTTTTCCGAGCACACCATGCGCCGCAGTCATGCCTGCCTGCAAAAATGCACCATTCACTTGTAAGTCATACATGACTTAATTGATAGATCCTATTTTGTAATTGATAGATCCTATATTGTCGTGATGAACAAGTAACTTGTAAACTCTCATTGGATTCTAAAATTTAATTAGTACTTCATTGCAGAAGTGATATGTATGAGTAGTAAATTTAAGGGGCAGTAATTGCTACCTTTAGTCCATCCTCATGGAAGCCATAACCTGAAACAGCAGCAAAAGAAATTACTGAGATGACCCAAAACTGTTAAGCTCACCAGATATTCTAAGACATAGTACTATTGGAGAGAACGTAACGTCTGTGAACAATGGAGAGGAAAATGACGTGGCAATTAACATTGAAAAGTGACGTCTGCCATTCAAATTTAGCTGCTATGTGTCGTAATATGAAGAAATGCTTCTAAATGTAACTAAATGTAATGAAAAAAGCTATTGATGGTGTCTAATCTCCATGCATTAAAATGCTCACCCTGATATGCTCCGCAAAACCAAATTCCTCTCTTCCCTTGAATATGGTCAAGCTCAAGCGAAGCTTTTGAAGCAGCAACAGAGGGAACTGGATGGCCTGTTGACCACTTGAGCAAAGTATGTTCTGGTACATGATCAGGATTCAGAGTTACAAGAAAAGGTAAACTCGTTTCACCAAGATTCTGCAAGGTTAGGATTTAGAGTGCAATTAATTCCCTCAGGAGACAGCCTATTAATTGGCAAAATTAACATTTCAGACTACACACAGTGCAAACTTGTCGCCAAATCATTTAATGCACATCTCAATTATTTCAGGTTTTGCTCCATTCGTTGGAACAATTATATTGCATACCTGAAGCACATTAAGCCAGTATGTCAGACAAACTTTACTGTCAAAACTCTCAAGAAAGTTCCATGCACTCCATGCTGCTGGGTTTTGGGGCATAAATCTTTTATCACGATGAAGGAAAATATCACTGCCAATAGAAAGTAAATGAATGATCGCCCATTTCTATATAGTAGACTACAGAAATTCATCATTCTATCAATTTCACTATGAATACCAGTTCACTGTCTAAGTTGATTTGCCAAACACTGTAGACCTTTTACAATCACCCTTCAAATAAACTAGTACCAAATGGATGAATAATGAAAGGATGTTAATGACTAGTGGGAGACAGTACCTGTAGACATACTGGAATGCACCAAGTATCCTAGTTTCATCAAATGTTGCTTGGTTTCCAAGTATTTTTAAAGCATCTGGAGCATGAAGAGCCATTACACAGCTATTGTAAAATTCTCGGGAACCATCTCCACAGACTATAGTGCAACCTGCAAGAAATTATTATCAATGGCTACAATGATTTCATGTCTCTTCTTCTGCTGCTTTTGTATGTAGCATAGCTCACAATAGATATATTATCTGCAGAAAATGGATTTGTTTATACAATGAATTTAACTACATGCTAACCTTTATCAGCTGGCAAAACAGAACACACCTCAGAACTGGTTCTTATTTGACAGCCCCAGCTCTCAAGTTGTTTTCTGACCTGATTTTTTATTGAAACCAAATCAATGGCAAGAAATTATGAACTTTGCGTACATCCATTGAACCTTAGCAAAAAAAAAAATCTTTCAGAAAAAAAAAAAATTAAACAATTTGTGGTGCTAAAAGCACTAACAAATCACCTTATTGACATAAGAATGTGAACGCCATCTGACAGTAAGCCATTGTGGACGGCCAAAGAGCTGCATAAACAATCAAACCAAAATCATGAAACAATAGAAATACTGGAAAATTTAACTTTGGACAACATATTACTCCTGGAAGGAAAATGTACCTGAAGCAGATGATGGTTGCGGCAAAATGACAGAACAGAGAAAGCAGAAAAGCTCGTAACACCTTCTGAAGGGCAGGACCATATTGAACCACATATTGGAATCTATAACATGACAGTATAATTACCGCTAGTAAGCAACAAAATGAATGATCACTACCATGGACTGTAAAAGCTAAAGGATATGACAGAGTACAATGCTTCAGCAATCTTACAAGATAAGCCTTCTGAAACAATTCGGAGTAGCCTCTTGAATTTACAAACTGCCCCAAGGTCTCACTGCGGTCAATGTCTGGGTTGCTTTCGAGCTCTTTAAGATAACTGAAATGACAATTCTGATAACCTTCGAGTTTGAAATTTAAAGAAACAAAATTTTGTTAAAAGTGAAGGGAGAAGAGCAAACCCGAGGACATCATCTTTGAACTTGATAATTTCCCGAAGCATTTGCCAAAAGTAAGGATTGAGAACATTTTTCTTCTGTGCAAACAAACTGGACAAGCCATTTCTGCTACCCCATTCACAGCCATGGCCTTTTTCTAAGCTCACTGAAAATGACATATCAGACATCTCCATATCAACCCCAAGACTCTCAAAGAACTCCATCATATTTGGATATGTTACCTGTCAGATCATTCAGAATCCACAATCAACAACTCGGCGTTATTTGTAACCACTATATTTCACGAATGAAATAGGCTCACAATCAAATGTGTTAAGCCGCAAGATTTTTTTTCGTGGGAGCCAGTTAATTGAACTATATTTTTCTATTATTTTTATAAATATGTTCACAATACAATATAATATACTTATATATCTTAGAACTTAGAAATGAATTGATATCTTAAATAACATATTTTGCCCGTCTCGATTTGTTGCCAAATGCTAAATTATAATTTTATTAATTAAAATATTCACTTATTAATAATTTTTTATTACTTTCAAATTTATGTTGTTAATTTATTGAGATTTTATCATAATTTTATTTAAACTAAATATAATAGGAAAAAAATATTAGGGGTTCTTAACAGTTAACAGGGATCGCATTGACAGCAATCCTGATTACAATGACAGAGAAACTTACAACGCAAGTATGTATAGCCAACTAATAGAATCATCACGATATGTGTATAAATGTCATAATTTTATTAGTTGGTTATTTGTACAATGGAAATACAGGAGAATTTCCATGTAAAATGACCAACAGAGAACGTTCAAATTGAGCACTAGCAGTGGCAAGCTTGTTTAATATTGAGATGCAGTAGTTTTTAAGTCAAGTGGCAAAAAATTATAATTATGAAATAAAAGTAATAAATATAGTAAATATGATTTTTAAATAATAATTTTAATAAATATATTATAATTTTTTCATAATATAAAATATGAAATCAAATCATCTTAACTTTTAAATTACAATAGTAAGTGTTTACAAACTACTTTAATAAATAACTTTAAAGTTATAGTTGTCCAATATCAATATCAAAAAGGGTATAGTGTCATGGTGCACCACAACCTCCTTCAGCATCAACCATCAATGATATAGATAATGGAGATCTAGTCACCGTTTGGTAATGAGTTTTCAGTAGAAACCGCTATTGATTTGGGCTTTAAGCTTTTTTTTATAGCACTAAGTGCCTGTTTAGTCTGACTTATTTAATGGTTATAAGTGCTTATTTAATCCCACAAGCTCTTATCATAAATTTTTTTGTTGCTTGGTTGTTTTTTTAATAGAGCTTTTGAAGCTTAAATAAGCTATTTTGTCTCTACTAGTAAAAACTCAAATTTTGGGTTTTTGGGAGTAAAGGTTGAAAAGCTTTTTTAAATGTTAAAATATCTAAAATGTCCTCAATTTATTTGACAATCTTATTTTATTCTTTTCATAACATAACTTTAAAAAACTTGCCTATTAAAGTAATTTCATAAATTTTTAATAAAAACTCTTAGTGCATGTTTGGTATGACTTATTTAATGGCCATAGTGCTTATTTAATCCTATAAGCTCTTATCATAATTTTTTTTTGTTTGATTATTTTTCTAATAGAGTTTTTGAAGCTTAAATAAGCTATTTTACCTTTACCAGTAAAAGCTCAAATTTTGAGTTTTTGGGAGTAGACGTTGAAAAGCTTTTTTTAAATGTCAAAATATCTAAAATATCCTCTACTTATTTAACAATCTTATTTATTGTTTTCATAATAGAACTTTAAAAAACTTGTCTATTAAAGTAATTTCATAAATTTTTAATAAAAATTCTTATGGACAACCAAACTACTAAACGTTTTTAGTAAAAACTCTATTTCAAAAGCTCTACTAAAAAAAAAAAAACTCTACTTAAATAAGTTCTAATTGCAAAGTTATACCAAACAGAGCCTTATTGACAGCCAAATAACTAAAATTTTATAGTAAAAACTCTATTTATAAAAGTTCTACTAACCAAAACTATACTTAAATAAACTATACTTGACAAGATGTACCAAACAGATCCTAAGTTGACAAAACGAGCCCACCTCACTACTAAACATAGAGTTACAGTTCTTTAACACCCAGGGGTAAGTGATATGCCACAATTGCCTAGCATTGGCAAAAACAACAGATTTATTTTCCATTTTTTTGTTCTATATAAAAAAAATCCTTTAATTAAAAAAAGAAAAGCAAAGAAAATGTAAGTAACAGCATTGAACCACTTACAGTGGACCACATTGCTCTTGTTGTCATCTAAACACTTAACTGATGAAATCAAGTTGTTAAGTTCTCTTTATGTATTATGAAGTTGATGGATTATAAGTACATTAGACAATTTTAAAGAGTGTCTTTTGTTTTTCGTAGGACATAACACTCTTTTAATTTTACATAAAATTATTTCTAAGTTAATTGCAGTTAATTTTGGTCTTAAATGTACGTATTTAAATCAACACTAAAACTCACACAACCATTTTACATAAATGAGGAGAGAATTAAATTGTTATTAGAATATAACTTATTACTTGTTTAAAAAAAAAAAAAAATCAACACTAAAACTCTACCGGTCACGTGTTACCCGTTTCTTTCGTTTACCAAAATGATAACGGAGGGAGAAAAATGCCTAAAGCAATAAAGCTCCCAGAGTGTAGCATGGACCTAAAAAGCTAATAATTAATTCTTTTGGTGGGATCACATCGGTACTCACGTTATCATCAACAATTTAATAGTAAAATGGTCCTCTCTCAGAAAGTCTCACCGGGGTCCATACGCAATCACATAATCTTAAAAAATGTAATTTTCTTTTTTTTTTCAAATCCTAAGCCAAGAACAAAATGACAACACTCCGGCGAAGGAGCTTCACATAGCTTTCCTCAACTTGCAGCATAATTTTGATTTCAGACATGAGAAGAATCTATATGGCTTTTGTTTGGGCTTGTCTTCTTAAATATGAATTTAAAGAAAAAGTGGAAGATTTATGGTCAGAGCTATTATATATATATATACATATTCTTAAGTCATACGGTTTAAGAAAGTGAAAAATTAGGTCTCTAATTATTTAAAAAATATATATATATCAACATATTCACATTAAAAAGATTAAGGGTGACAAGAGTATATTTTTCTCTCACAAATTTATGGATAAAATAGATATGTCTCTTTAAATGTAGAAATTTATAGAATTAATCTAAATGTAGAAATTTAGGCTACGCGGCTATAGAATTAATATAAATTAGTCCTAATAAATATTGATTGTAAATATATTAATGGAGTTCTTATTCTAACATATTTATATTTCAAAAATAAAATCTGGACCACTCAATGGGTCGTTGCATCCATCGGTATCAACAGTTCAGAATTACGGATAAATTCTATGTGGATGCATGTGCTTCATACGTTCATAACACGACAGAAAATTGCAGAAGATTAGATACATAAGCAAAGTCGCTATTAATTCATCAGTTAATTAATTTCCTCCTCAAAAATCCTAAGATTTATAACATAATATATAATTGAAGTAACAAACAAGACGTGCTAACTACTGCAATAATAAAATATATATATATATATATATCCTTTTACATTAATTTCTTTTTCTGGTATTGCTATTCTTTCTTTCCCTTAAAGATTAAATTTTAAATTTCTCTATCATCAATAGCCTTTGTAGCCTACATAAGGACATAAGGGATCCACGCCAAAGTTTCTCTATAATACGTAATAATGAAGAAGTTTTTCTATATGTCGGTAGACTTCTGCAGATCGTAAAAATATCGAATTAATAAAAAAAAAACTTGGAATTACATACTTAATTTGTTTTATAAAAAAAAATTACATTTAATCTTTACTGAACGAGGTTATTATAGTGGTATATTTGAAGAAGATGAAAATGAAGAAAATTAAACTTACACGATTGAAGACCATGAAACCAAGGTCTAAGTCAACGCCGTCGAAGGTGACAGTCTTGGCATGGCCGCCGAGATAATCATCCTTCTCGTATAACACAACCTCGACGCCGGCTTTTGCGAGAACGTAAGCTGAAACCAGTCCACTAATCCCAGCTCCAATCACCGCCACTCTCATTTTTGTCGACATTTTGTTTACACCTTCCAAAAAAAATCTTTTATGTATTCTGCATTATTCACTCAAACATGAGTGTTGGTTGGTTGGTATAGGTGAACAAAAAAACAAAAGAAAATCTTTAAAGCGAAGATATTTTCAAAAAAAAAAAATATTATCCACATCCTAAAATCTCTCAATGAGGATCTTTTTTTCCCCCCAAAAATTTCAATATAATATCTTAAGGCTATGGCTCTGACCTTGAGGCTTCTTCAAGGTGCGAGTGACTGAGAGATCCAAGATAACTCCAGAATAAAAATCAAATAACAAGTGGCATTGTGTTAGTCAATGATTGTGCAGGCTGGCTAGCTAGTATTTTGCGGGATAGAAAAGAAAGCAAATATTAAATAGAAAAGGAAGAAACAGAATGGGCTCAGCTAATTAGTCCTCTTCCGTTCTATATTAGACATTAGATTTACCCCCAGCCACCATTTATTTATAGCCTCTTAGATTCTTAAAAAAATAATAATTTAGTTAGATTACTGTAAACCTTTTATCCTTTGTCTTAAAATAAATTCGTATATATTACCAACAAAAGTGAGCAGGTTTCTTTCACTTAGCGGGAGGCAGTCGGGGGAAGTCTTTGTTGGGAGAATTCGCGTCTTCGGTTCGGCGAACATAGTGCAGGTTGTGACGGGTTTAAAGGTCTCAGCGGTTGGGCAATCACCGTGGTTAAGATAAAAAAAAAAAATCGTATATATTACTATATTTGAGGGATTATGTAAACAAAAAAGATAAACGTTAGAGAACAGTTTTACCCATAGGCAAAATATAAAAGATAGAGACAAAGTATACTTGTTTTTATATTTTTTATTGTATGACACAGCTGAATAGTTTGGTAACCATGAACGTATGTGTTTGGGCTCAGCAACAGTCAGCTCTACTTCCAAATAGTAATAACAACACTTATGAAGTTGGGACGATGTGTTTACGCGTGATTCTCATACAATTTATCATGTGGCATCAGATAATAAATACATATGGCAGTTTATAATACTGCGACATCATATGGTACATGGATTGAAATACACACTTGTAAGCATACCATTATTAATTTTAAATATGCAGAGGATAATTTTTTCTCCTATGCACATAAGGGACTTTATATTAGTTTCACATATGAGTAAGTTTTATTTTCGCTTCATTTTATTTTTATTTTTAAATGTTTGAATTTGAATGATAAGTAAACAATTAATTGATATGTGTGACTTGTAGATAAAGTTTGAATTGTTTGAATTTTTAATATTTCCTAATGTTATGTCCCATGTGAGACACATGGATACGCCAGAGTAAAGGGCAAGAAGACAAATAAAAAATTAAAAACGAGCAAGATGTGATTAACAGAAAATTACGAGCTCTGACTTATCGGATATGATCATAAAAAAATGACCCAGATAAATTAATTAGTCATGTGAAAGGAGAGTCATTAGTATATCATTTTCTATTGAGAGAAGATCGTAATGAACTATCAAGGTTAATACAAAACTATTATTATATATATATATATTTTTTTTAAGAAGGTAAGAAAATGTGCAGAAGTACAAATACAACTGTTTTAAACAGTTGCGTTGTCGGAGTTGAACTCGAATGACTACCTAAACAAAGATACTACGAGTCTATAAGCCACCCACCGGGCCATTAAGAGTATATCTTTTGTAATTATTTTAAGAAAAAAAAAAGGTAACGACAAACGAAACATACATTATTGTGTATGCACGTCTGCTATGTCTTTATCCGAAATGTTAATTTTCTAAGCACATGACCATAAGATGACAATCACCGCAGTTTTGATTTACATTTAGTGGGTGGGTATTTATTTTTAGGCGCCATGTAATTTAATAAAATCATTATTTAATGTATTATAAAGTCATATAATTTAATTTAATAATATTTATATTCATCAAAGAAGGACTCATATATCTATATATTCATCAAATTCATAAATACAGGCGATGTCGTCACCTACTTGAAGTACAATCCCAATATTTACAATCTTTACTTCTCTATTATATTTGCTCAATATGTTCGCTGATAATATTACTAATTTGTTCATCTTTAATTATTGCCATGAGTATTTCTTAATTCTTTTTTTTTTCCAAAAAAATAATAGAGAGTGGGTTCAAGGGACATAATTTTAAACACTAATTTAAACACAATTAATCTAATCATTAAATTAAAAAAAATGGACGGTTAACATTAGATGACATGACTTATTAATTTCACTAGTATTTTTCTCTCTCTTTTCTTTAATGTTTAATTCTCTTTCTTCTTTTATTTTTAATTTTCTAGTTATCACTACTATAAATATATAAATGGAATAATTAAAACCATCAAAACTAATTTAATTACGTAATTATAAACTGCCATTTGTTTGAAAAATTCTCGTTTACATAATCTAGCTTTTTTTTCATTTTAATTTTTATTGTTATCGAGGAATATAACTGAAAGACATTTTGATGAAAACTATTGTAGATTCAAAGAAATTCAAAGTACTGTCTTCTCAGTTGTTAAAAAGTAAAGAACTTGGTATAAATGAGTACAAAAAATTTCAAATACTTATTTTTTGTCCATCATCTTTTAGGAATTTTTTTATAGCTTTTCGGTATAAATGTTCCACTTTCTTAAATACTGTAAATCTAATGTCATTAATCTTGTATGCACTAAGATGCTTTTCTTTGCTACTCAACAAGAATACATATCTTTGTTTTAGGATATTGACTTTATGGCTGTGTTCTGGAGCGTTCTCTTAGTATCTTAATAGTTCCTGAAAGTTTCTATAATATATAAAAATATTCTTTAAAAAACTTATTTTGAGTGAAATTATCCAAATTTTGTAATGACAATTGTAGTGGTTTAAAAATAAAGATAGATTAAACAAATATAAATAGATGAAAATTTTGGTTGAAATAGAAGAGAGAATGGAGATAGATATTAAAGAGGAGAGAGGAGAAAGTTAGTATTAATAAGAATAATATTAATGAAGTTAATAACACAATTCATTTAATCTTGACCTTTCATTTTTTTAATCAATAATTAGAAATTTATATTTTTTAACTTGTGTAAAAAATTGTGTCCCTCAAACTTATCTTCATACATATATATAGTATATATAAGTCATGGTGTTATTTATTATTTTGTGAAACATATCATATCTATAAGCTTGTCGAAGGAAAGAAAATTGGAGATACATGGGTTGTTGAATTCGTCTCTATGCTTGATCGTTTTGGTGATTCTTAACAATGTGTCCACAAGCTTTAGTCGGCAACGCGGTTCATGGGAGACCGGTGAAATGGAGAAAATTATTTGCGAAAGGAAAATTGAAACGTGTCCTCACCCTCATCGCTCTTTAGCTTTCCATTTTTCAAGTTTAAAAATTGATCCATTGAAGTAAACGTTTAACAAAGTCTTTATATATAAAAAGTGTATATGGTAAATGATAATATTTCATATAAAACAGAATCATCACATTTAACAATTTATATGCTTAATTTGACCAATCCTCAAGTGACAATTAGTACATAAGGCCCAAAATTTTATAAAGGTTATCTGTCCAGAATTTAGCGTTATCTCCAAAGGGCAATTATCAGAAACCTCCCCTGAGGTTTGGCATATTATCAGTTTGATAGGTTGTATTTGTTTATTCTCAATCACTTCCCCTGCCGTTAGCACACATTTAGTATAAGTTGGGATGGTGAGGATAAAATCGTAAAAGAACCCGTTAATGATATGATTTATATTATTTTTAGTTTTGTCTTTACTTTTATTAGTGTTGGTTTCCTTTAATTTATTTTCTTTTTATAGTTCTTTTATTAGTCAATAGAATTTAATTTGGAGCATTTATTTTCTCTTTTCTTTATTTTCATAAATTTCTTTTTTCATTATTGTTCTTGCATGATTGCATGCATCGTCGTAGATATCTATTATGTGATTTAGAACTTATAGTGAAATTGAGAGAGAACTTTTCATTAAAAAAAAAGTTGCATGAAAAGAAAAAGTTGAACAAATTAAGGAAAATATAATTGAAGATAAAATAGTTACAGAACCATAAGAAAAGCCTTTTAAAGATAACTTTAGTGCATTACCTAATCTAAGCACCTCATGCATTGGATATCCGGATGTTGTTGTTAGGAGTTTTAAAATAAAGTCCAATGTCCTTAATTGTCTCCCATCTTTTTATGGCTTAGATAACAAAAATCCTTATAATCATTTAAATGATTTCGATGCTATGTGCTAAACTTTGAAATATGAAATTTTTTCTATTGATAGTGTTAAGCTTCGTTTATTTACTTTCTCATTGAAAGATAGAGCTAGATCATGATTCAACACATTGCCAACTAATAACATTACATCTTAAGACATAATGGTTGAAATTTTTTTTAATAAATATTTTCCTGTTTATTAGACTAATCACATGGAGATTTCAGAGTTTATGCAAAAAGAGGATGAACAATTCTTTAAGGCATGGGAGAAATTTAAAGGCTTACTCTTGTAATGTCTTCATCATGGGTTTGAAAAATGGCATCAATGCCAACATCTTCTAGACGGATTATCGCCGCATATTCAAGAGTGGTTCATGGCAGCTAATAGAAGCGAAATTATGTCCAAGAGTGCAATAGAAATTTGTGACTTCTTTCAAAGATAAGCTAATAATTCCTAGTACAGGAGTCACTCTTTAAGAAACACTAGAAGAATAAGAGGATTAAATGAATTCTTTAGTGGTGAATCTAATTATGATATTAAAGGGATCAAAGTTATGGTTGAAAGACTTTCTCGTCAGTTCGTGGTCGAAGGACTTTCTCATCAGTTCGCCTTATTTGCAGGTGTTAATTCTATTGGACCACAAGCTTACAGCCAGTCTGAACAGGATTGTTACCTTGATTAAATCAAATTTATTAATATGATAAGAAGGCAACTTGTCTATAATCCTTACTCCAACACCTATAATTCAGGAGGAGGGATCACCTCAACTTTTTATGGTTACAAGGTTTCCAATAGAATGAGACAGCAGCTCAAGCTCCTCAACCTTCTCAGCCTGCCTTTAGATAGTTTAACCAGAGCTTCTCATAGCCTAAACCATGGGAAGAAGCAATCCAAAAGTTATCAAAATCTACAAAGGATGAAGGATGCTATGACAGGATTGAGGAATGAGGTAAAGGCCACTCAAAATCCACAAGCACAACAAATGCAATCTATATCTAACCTTGAGAGGATGATGGAACAATTGTATATATATATTCTTAAGAACTTATGAGAAACTAATTTTGATTGATTTGTTATATAGCACAAGAAGATGAAATTATAGCATGATACGAGTCAAACATCAATTCATTATTTTCTAAAACAACAATGCAAATTACGGTGGTACTGCGCTTTGCCATCTTTTAATAATATTTATATTCTTAAGGACTTATGAGAAACTAATTTTGATTGATCTGTTACATAGCACGAGAAGACAAAATTATTGCATGGTGTGCGAGCATTTTAAATGAAATAGTTATTGCAGTTCCTTAGTTTTAGTTAGTAATCAGAAATTTCAAACATGAATATCACTAAAGAGAGTTTACTCATCATTGAGTAATAAATTCTTAATATGGCAATTTAAATTGTATACATGTGTTCATGTGTATGTTAAAATGTAAGGAGAATGTTACCCTGTTCCTCTTTAAAATAGTCTCTACTGTTTGGGCTCCTTGTAAATGTTTTTGCAAATAATTAATACAATGGGCCCTACATTATATTATGAGCACTGATATTTAGCTATCATGGTGAGACACCATGGCAACAGAAACAATATATTGGTGTTCCTATCCTGCCGTTTCAATGTCCTTTTTTTCTTTTTCAAAAAAATAAAATAATACGTAAAACGACAGTATGAAGACATTATTTCAGATTTTCAGTCAATATTACGGTGGGTACGGTTTGGTTTGATTCAACTTTTTATCAAACTGAATTAAACTAGATAAACTCTAATAGAATTAAACTGAATTAAATTAATAATACTAATTTTGATTGATTTCAGTTTTTAACTTTTAAAATCATAATTTTATCTGATTATTCGAATTTTCAATTTGATTTTTATTTATTCAATTAAACTGGTTAGTTTTTTTTCTATTAAATTTTAATCAAATCGAACAGTGGGTTCAAGTTCATTTAAATGCGCACCCCTAATCCCCGTGGTATCTCTATGTTGGCTGTGTACTCTTCAATAAATATTATGTTTTGATTTTCTCGGAGACGTGCCAGCGATAAATTCTTACTTTTAACTACATGGGGTTCATTGGCACAGTAAGACAATTTTTTTTGGCGGTCATATTTGTCAAAATAAATTTAATGCGCTTTTGTTTTCGTGTCAAAATAAAACTTTGATGCCTTGAATATTGCATAAATTGTTGGGTTATCAAGCGGTTAATGAATCAACTCAATTAATTATTCATCCTTCCTTATTTTAGCACATTTCACTTGCTTCTATCACCGCCTTCTGAATATTATTTACATGCTTCCTTCAAAAGAAATGTATCTTGGTTCAATCAACGATTTCTGAATATTATTCCCCGGTTTAATTATTGGAGAGAAAATATATGATCAATTGATCACAACAATAATTTTTGGAGAAAAAGTAGGAGGAGAGAGGAAGAAAATATAATTATAATACATATAGAACCTTGTTTGGAATTAAAATTGAAATTCAATAAATTGTTTATTTTATAATTTTTTATAAAAAGATAATGTTTGATAAATTTATGTAAAAGTTGTTTGTTTCATTTTTTGTTTATTTTGACAGTAGCTTTTAAAACTTTAAGGGTTGCTTTTTATAAGCAGCTTATGAAACAGGCCACCACACCTTTCTAAAGTTTATATTATAATCTTAATAATTTTTTTAAAAAAAACAATTATGCTTATATTTTCATAAACCCTAATAATTATAAATTATTAGATATCATATTACCACACAACTAATGTATGTTCTCTCCAGAATCAAAATTTTGATTTAGTAATTTCATATTTTTTGTATTTTACTTTCATTTTCTATTATTAGAATCATTAAGACTTGTATATGATTATGTAAATTTTCCTTGAATTATGAATAATTTCACATGAAAAGTAACCATGACCTTGTACAGTTTTATGTGAATTTTTTTTAAAAGACACATTTAAACAATTTATTTAGCATACTCAAAAAATAAAAGACAATTTAAACTTATGTCTATTTTACTCACTATATAATAAAAAAAAACTTTCATAACAAAGTTTACCAAATTCATGTACTCTGTTTTTCAAGCTCACAACAATTGCAATAATACTATTTATCTAACACTAAACAGCTTTTATAATCAATAACTTACTTTATCCACACAATAAAATAACTTATTTAATCAGCCATTGCAATCCCAAATTGACAATCTCATCTATTAAACTTGTTGTTATAAAAAGATTCAATCGCTCAGATTTCATTCATAATTTTGTGTAAAAGGCGGTGTACCTAACAAATCCCTACACAAATTGCTATTTGAAGGTTGTTAGGAACTTTTCAAATGGTAATAATAAACCAACTAATCTTCCATTAGGGTTTATTTATTGTTGATCAATTTCAATTCATAAAATATTTGTCAATATTCTGTACTTTATTTTAATTTTTTACGTCGGGATAGTAGCTCATTAAGTGCTTATCATACTAATTCAGTAATTTGGAGCTGCAGATAAACACTTATGGCGGATTAGAGATAGCTCCAAAAGGATAGTGAACATATATATATATATATATATATATATATATATTTTTATTGTATATTGACATGATATTGATCTAGTGTTAAAAATATATATATTAATTGAATTAAATTAAAGTCTATTCTTGGTAAAAGTTTTCAAATCCCATGTACTCAAATTAACAAATGAAGCAAAGAACCTTCGGATGAAAAAAAAAAAAAGCTTAGTTAGTTGAAAAAAAAATGCTTAGTTAGGCAAATATGCATGTTTCATCCTTGTGAATCCATCAAGTTTCATGTTGGTTCTTTTTCATGCCAATGAATCTACCATGATTCATGCTTTTTTTTTTTGGTTTTATTTTACTATTATTATAAGTTTCATGGTGATTGGCTATGAAGAAGATAGAGGGAAATAATAAGAGTAATTGAGATTTGAGATAATTTTCATGAAAAAAAAAAACTTCATTTAAAAAATTGAGAGGGAGTTTGCTTCTTATTTTTTCCCCATAAAAAAATGCGTCCACACCAAAATGTGGGCTATTTATGAGGTTCTCAATTTTTTATCAGCCCAAGTTCTAAAGCCCATTGAAACGCGTTTTCCAAACTACAATTTTAGTATTTAACAATGAAAGCCTCGATGATTAATCTTCGATTACGTGTCGTCCTTTTTTTCCTTTTTTCTCCTGCGGTCCAGTGACATGTATTTACTATTACACCCTTTTCCAATTGAAGCCTCAATATCATCAAGAAATTTTCAACATTTTTCGTTGCGAATTTGGTATGTATATATGCAGGCAGGTGGCAGCGGGTATCCGTGGGTATTTTGAAATATATATATATATTTTTTATTACTAATATTAGTAAAGTTAATAATTAAATTTGAAGGCGTGAGTTCGAGTCCCACGAGATTTATTTTTATCTTCTATTTTAAAAGTATAGATTAAGTGCAGATTTCCCTCCAGTTATACTAGATGAGTTTATTTATAAGATTGTAGTATAATTAAACTTCGGTGAAAAGTTTGTCTAGGGGTTTGCCCTCTTCTTTCCATATTTCATGCATGAGCATTTGTGAGATTTCGCTTATGTTTATGTTAAGTCTATATTAACTATGATTCATACTTATCAATATTGCTGGTTCTGGTTTAGAAGTGGTTAATTGACAATATTTAATATAGTTGTCAATCTTCTAATTTTTATTAGAGGAAATAATAGTTGCTTTTGTTTAGGGATTGAGCTTCCATAACCATCAATTTTAGCTATCAGTTCCGTAGATATGTTACACGATTCACTGACCATATTCACTTGACCTTTTTTTTCCAGATAGTTGGCTTTCTTGGATCATGTGCAATCTCCGCTTTCATTAATTTCCGTTCATTGAGTAAACATATATTAGTTTGTAGAAGTAGAAACCCAAAATCCAATCCAGTACAGATCTATTACACAGAGAGCTGAATATTGTTGGCCATTAGCATTAAATTAATAGATTTATTGAGTTGCTACATCATATGGAAAAATAAAAATAAAAATAAAAACTTCAAACAAGGAGATAATGTAACTACATACATGCACGATAGAATCTTGTAGGAATAAGATTGGCGACAATACAGTAGAAAGAGGACGTCATCCACTTTTCAATAAGATAAAACCATCTATGATGCCAATAAGGATTCACGTACAAGACTCCAATGATGGCCAAGATCACAATTACATAAGATGATGTAAAAGTGATATAAAAACTGTCCTTGTCAATTAAGCTATTATCATTTTCTTCATTTGAAGCTTCTGGCACAGTTGCAGCATCACAATCAGGCAATGGTTTCCCACAAAGAAGAGGATTCCCTTCATAGCTATCCTCTTTAAAAGTTGTAAATTGTGCAGTCCACTCAGGGATCTTTTCCTGATAAGTTATTGTGAGCCACACTGAAAACAGCCAATGCATTTAACTCAACGAGCTGAGGAGGGATTTTCCCATTCAAGTTGTTGTATGAAACATCCAAGTTCTCGACTTGATTCAAGTTTGAGAAAGTCACTGGATTATTCCCGTCAAATTGTTGTGGGACAAGTTTAGTGCACGAGTTCTGGTCAATTTACCAATTTGTGGAGGAATCTCACATGCCAATTTATTGCAAGAAAGATCAATCCCATACATTTTGTTAAGAGGTTTTCCCTTGTACAAGTAAGATGTCTCCTTGGTTGTGAACATTAGACTTTCCTCCTTTTCCATTGTTGAAGACCCAGCCGAATAAGTACCTCTAACATCACGATTAAAAGCTGAAGCTGATGAACCATCGTTATAGCCATTATTATGAAGCGAAGTGTTATCTAAGCAACTAGGAATTTCACCAAAAAGATTGTTATTAGAAAGATCTATCAACTGCAGCTCCTTCGACCAGCTCAATTGAATTGGCACTTCACCTTCAAGATTATTAATAGCCCAGATAAGGTACCTCAAATAAGTAAGCCTTCCAATCCAATATGGAATGTAACCACTAAAGCTATTATAGCTAAGATCTAATGTCAAAATATGAGATCTATTTAAGAATGTACCATATTCTAGTGGTCCATGTAACATATGTTTGGACAGGTGAACTTGCTGGATAAATGAATGACCAGAACAAGATGGTAAAATCCCAGATATATTGTTCTCTGAAAGGTCTAAAATTTTAAGATAATTAAGCTGACAAAACTCTAATGGAATTGGACCTCGAAGGTGATTTCTGGCCATCATAATATCATCTAATGATGAAAGATTACCCAACCATGCTGGAACGTTACCATAGAGATTGTTATCACTCATATACAACCCTTTTAAATGGGAGCAATTAGACAAACTTTTTGGAATCATTCCGGTGAAGTAATTGGCGTCCAAGTGTAACCTTACCAACTTTCTCAAATAATTTTTTTAGAGAATATATGACCGTGCAGACTGTTTTTCGACAACACAAGATATTGCAAGTTGAAGCAACCCATGGCCAAGTGTTCAGGGATTTCACCAGTTAATTGGTTGTGAGATAAGTCCAGAAATTTTAACGAGTTCATATCCCCAATCGAAGAGGGAATGCTACCGTCAAATTCATTTCTAGACAAATTTAAATACATCAGTCTTGGGAAATATACTCCAATTTCCAATGGAATGTTTCCTTGGAAGAATTTTTTGGACACATTTAACGTAGCCAAATGCCAATGAGATTGAATTGGCATCCGAAAAGGCCCTCACAGAGAATTATTGCGTAGAACAAGTGTTCTCAACTTTGTGTTATTTTCTAACAACCAATTTGGAAATTCTCCCCTCAAGTAATTGTCAGAGAAATCAACATACTCCAAGACATGGTGATTGTGAAGGAATTTGGGAAATGTAGCATGGATACCAGAACCAGATAATTCAACGTACTCTAATTGAAATTTTGGGGCCATAGAATGTGATGATTCGGGTTCTACATATATTTCATTGATTCCGCCAATGATAGCTTTGAGTTTTGAGCGATTAAAAAACAGTTCAAGTGAAAATGAGATTTGAAAGTGATTATATGAAAGAACCAGATATTCGATTGATGTTATTAGATGTAGGAGGGGAGATGAGGAGATATTTCCAGTAAGTTGATTGAGATAGAGATCTAATACTTTAAGGGATGTAATATTTGCCAAGCACCAAGGTAACGTGCCTCTTAAGTCATTTCCCCCCATGCGTAGCTCTTGTAGATTCCGCAATCTAAACAGGCCTGAAATAGAATTCATTTATTCTTCAGTATATAACAACAATAAAAAATTAAATACACAATTATCATCAACATATTAAATAACAACACCGTATTGTAGTGAACACTGTATTACTTTTTACTTGAAGAAAAAATTATCTAATTATTAAAAGAAAAGAATTGTAATCGAACCAATTTCACAAAAACCTCCGATACTTTAAAATTTACCTTCATCATCATCACCTAGAGCACCATCGACTATACCATTCTGGATGCTTAAACGTTTTAGCGAAGTGAAAGCTACAATGCTTTCTAGAAGGCTAATATGTAGAGAAGAATCGTCCAATGTCCAAGTCTTCCAAGTTGGTGAAACTGTCCAACGTTTCTATTGAAAAAAAAAAAATTATATATTTAGTCCTTTCTTAAATGAGGTTAATCAAATGATAAACAAATTAAAAGATTGAAAAACATAAATTTTAATATACTAAAGACAAAACACATTACATTATTAGATTGCATGTGAGTGTATATGTTTTCTAATCTTTTAATTTTAGTCCTTATAACCAACTCACCTTGACCATTCACAGTTCCTGTGAAATTACTAAACTTAAGGGAAAGAGTCTTGAGGGATGGGAATGATCCCACTGCCTGTAAAAACTTGCTTCCATCTCTAATTGTGACACCATCTAGAACAGGTACATACAACTTCCTCAAACTTTTGTAATCTGTTTAGGAAAATTCATAACTAAAATCTAGAACTGAATTCAAACACAAGAATTTTACATAATGTCTTTAGTGAACTGGTATCAAAGTGATCTTACTAACTGTTATATGTTATAACATTCATATTATTTTCAAAATACACAACCAAATTAACCATTTTTGTGGATCTGATTTTTTAGCCTTCCCTCACAAAATGACGAATTAAATGTTCTAGAAATGTAATTGAATCTTTCATTGTTATAATCTGATCAAAAAAATAAAGCCTCTTCAAGAGAGAACCAAACCAAGAAAGCAGAAATTGAATGAAACCAGGACCAAGAGCAAGCAAGAACTAAAGAAAGAAAGAAAAATAACAAGGTCATATAACGTGGTTCGGCAACAAGATGCCTACATCCATGATTGAAATAAATTTTGCTTTGAAACTTTATTAGAAAGAGATGAGTTACAGAAGATTCTTAAGATTAAATCTTCCCTACTTAGATTTTTCGATCTCCCTCACTAAGACTCTCAAAATCAATCATTCAGTTTCCCTATCTACCAACTCGAATTCCTCTTATATATCTAGAAAAAGGAATAAGTTATTATACATAATAACAACTTTAACAGCAGATGGTCCCCACTAATGCCAGCTCAGGACGCCACCTTATTCACTCTTAACAGAATATAACTACTTCATGCTTCACAGTTCTCCACTTAGTTTTATTCTGTTAAAGTTCCATCCAGACATTGATTTAACAATCATAGCTTGACTCAAAAGCTAACCACACCAATTAAATTTAAAGAGGCTTTGAACTTGACTGATGGCAGGGGCTTTGTTAGAATGTCTGCAACGTTATGTTCAAACGGAATTTTAACTACATTCACCACTTCTTGAGCAATTTCATCTTTAATGAAGTGTAGCATGATATCAACATGTTTTGTTCTCTCATAAAATTTGGGGTTCTTACTTAATTGTATAGCACTAGAGCTATCATAACTAATAGAGACAGATCTTTGCTCAAGTCTTAATTTTGTCCTAACCCCTTCAACCAAATTGCCTCCTTCACGGCTTTTAAGAGAGCTATGTACTTTGCCACAGTTGTTGATAAAACAACTATTGACTGTAGGGATGCTTTCCAACTTACTGCGGCACCACACAAGGTGAAAATATAAACAGTAATTGACCTTCTCTTCTCCAAATCACTTGCTAAATCCGAATATAGGTATCCTATTACATGATTTGAGGCTTTATTAGTTCTTCCATGTAAAATACCATGTCCAATAGTGTGCTTAAGGTATCTTAACATCTTTTTGATAGCATGCCAATGATGTTTGCCTACTTACTATTCTAATTCCATATGGTAGGTCAGGCCTAGAGCACACCATAGCATATATGATACATCCTACTGCACTTAAATAAGGTATTTTCTTCATGAACTCAACCTCAGCATCATCTTTTGGCTCTTGTTGTTTAGAGAGTCTGAAGTGAGCACTCAATGGAGTAGAGATTGGCTTAGAGTCCTTCATCTTAAACATGTTGAGTACTTTCTCCACATATTCTATCTGGGATAGGAATAATGTTCTTGAATCCCTATCTCTAATGATATGCATTCTAAGTATTCTAGTTGCTGGACTTAAATCCTTCATTTCGAGTTCAGAGCTCAACTTATCCTTAAGCATCTCTAGTTCTTATCTTTGTTTGCATGCCATGAGCATGTCATTAATATAGAAAAGAAGGTAGATGGAATTTCTAGAGGATATGGTCTTATAATACACACAACTGTCATATTGGCTTCTACTGTATCCATGTGTGATCATGAACTCATCAAACCTTAAGTATCATTGCCTAGGTGATTGTTTAACCAATATAAGCTCTTCTTAAGCAAACATTCCATGTTTTCAATTCCAGCTTCAATGAACCCCTCTAGTTGTGCCATTATTATATCCTCATTGAGGTTGCCATGTAGAAAGGCAACCTTATCGTTCATTTGATCCAATTCTAGGTCATAGTAAGCTGCAATTGACAATAAAATCCTTATTGAGCTGTGCTTGACCATTGGTGAAAAGACTTCAATAAAGTCCACTCCCTCTCTTTGTGTAAACCCCTTTGCTACAAGCCTTTCCTTCTACCTAGCTGGTTCATCACCTGAAATTCCATCATTTACTTTATAAATCCATTTACAACCCACCAGTTTCTTGTCAACAAGCTTTCTTACTAAAATCCAGATGTTATTCTTCTTCAGGGAGGCTATCTCTTCTTCCATGATTGCTATCCATTTTGACTTATGTTTGCTTTTCATGGCCAGTTTAAAGTTTTTTGGTTCTTCACCAATTACATTATCAGCAACTACCAAAGCATAGGATATGAGATCAGCAACACCATATCTTTTTGGTATTATGATGGTTCTTCCTTATCCCTTGTAGGCTGATAGCCTTCTAGCTCTGAATATGTTTAGTTTCTCTACTTTTTTTCTTCTTTGAATTCTTGAGTACCAGTTGACTCCACCTTCAGCTTAGAATCTTCTTTTACATTTAGATTTGGAGCAGTGATCTTAGTTTCAACTTTTTTTTGTATCAATGCCTCCTCATTAAACACAACATTTCTACTGATAAAAGTTCTGGTAGGTTTCTCATCAATACTCCAAATCTTATACCTTTTAATGCCTTCAGGTTAACCTATAAAGTAACCTTTAATAGCCCTTTGTTCAAGCTTTCCATGACTTATATGGGCATAAGCAGGACAACCAAAGATTTTATATTACTTAAGTCAAGTGGTTTGCCAGACCAAACCTCTTGTGAAGTTTTAAACTCCAAAGCTAATGATGGACTTTTATTAATTAGATATGCAGCAGTAGAGACAACTTCAGCCCAAAAGTGCTTGGAGAGACTAGAGTAAAACAACATGCATCTAACCTTCTAAATCAAAGTTTTGTTCATCCTTTCAGCAAAGCTATTTGTTGTGGTGTGTTCCTCACTGTCTTGTGCCTCACAATGCCATGCTTCTTATAGAATCCATCAAAATCATTGTTGCAATATTCTAGGCCATTATTTATTCTTAGTCTCTTTACTTTCCTCCCAATTTGGTTTTCCATCAAGCCTATCTAAGGCTTCACTTTTTTACTTTAACACATAAACCCAAAGCTTTCCAGAGAAGTCACTCATAAAGGTAATAAAGTATATTGCCCTACCATGAGATGGAACCTGAGAAGGCCTCCAAATATATAAATGAGCATAATCCAGGGTTTGTTTGGTTTCATGTTTACCTGAGTTGAATTTCTATTTAGTGGCTTTACCGAAGTATATTGCCATACCATGAGATGGAACATGAGAAGGCCCCAAAATATCTAAATGAACATAATCCAGGGTTTGTTTAGTTTCATGTTTACCTGAGTTGAATTTCTATCTTGTGACTTTACTAAACACACACTTTTCACAGAACTCCAGATGGGAAATGTGATCATGACCAAATAAACCTTGTTTTTCTAGTTCTTTTATACCTCACTACAAGAAAACAAGTAATAGATGACGGGAAATAACTGTCATAAAAGGGGTGCATGACAGACAGTTCATCCGTCATCTATGTCACTGTCATTAATTTATGACAGAATATTTTCCGTCATGAATTTATGATGTTATTTCACAGTCATATATCCATCACACAATATTTTAATATAAAAATAATTAAATTTAAATTTATTTAAATTTTTGCTCCTTTTTTTTAAAGTTTTCATGGGAAATTTAATTGTCATTTGTAAATTTATTATTTAATTTTGAAGAAATGTTTTATAACAGACTTTATGATTGATATTTCCTGTCATAAAGTTATATTTTAAAAAAAAATTAAATTATGATTATAATTTAGTTGTGAATTCCGGTTTACAAATTAAATTAATTAATAAAAATGGATATCATAAAAAAACTAAAAACAATTAATATTAATTAACATCCATTAAATTCAACAAATTAATTTCAAAATAAATACATCTAGTATCCATGTCATCACCACCAATAGATAATAAAACATCCCAAATTAAAAAGAAGCAAACCAAAATATAAAACAATAGTTAAATTCCAATTAAACTTCAAGAAAAATTCAAATTAGAGTGCATGAATAGGTTGCCACGACTTGAATTCATTCCAGCAGGTCGGATTAGCATGGAAGATCGCTTAGACGACCCTTCATCAAGTTTCAATGAGAGAGAAGATGGACCATTCTGACCAATAGATTCTCCCAAACTCAGTTTCGACATGCCAACCAGTTCATCAACATTTATAGGACTCTTTGAATGTACTGATGTAGGCTTCAACACTTCATGTGTTTCCTTCTGTGTTGGCTCTGTATTGTATGCCGACCAATATGGATAAGTAAATGGAAAGAATTGCGAGACATAAGCAGCATGATACATCATTGGGATACAGGACTGTGAGTTTTCCGGCTTTGGAGGGGCCGGCTCTCCATCATTGGAGTTGGTAGAATCCATTGATTCACATTCTTCATCCAAAGCAGGAGGAGCAGGCAGTGGGTTGTTTCTTTGTGTTTCACCCTGCGTATGGTTGGCAGAAAACAAGTCCTGTGATGCAGCTGGCGTGTCGAGTGGCTGCACATAAGTGACACACACCAAGAATAGTTAACAAACATTAGAGGAATGACTTTAAAAGCATAAACAATTGCAAAAATGAGCATGCATTGTCAAGCATGAAAAACCACTGCTTTGTGATCCAACAAATAACAAAATGCTCATGGTGACAGATCCCCATAAATTAGCCAAAAGACAATTTCTCATCTGAAGTAATTTACTATTAATATTGTCCAGAAATAGTGGAATTTTTTACCACCAGACTTTTAACTATCAAAAAACATGCACATGCATTTGCAGAAGATTTGAGGTCAAAAAACCAATAAAAAATAAGGTTTCAGAGAGAGTACTAACTTCATCTGCAACAATATTAAATAGGCTGGATCGTCTTTTTCTCCTAGACACATTGCTTTGCCTGATAAAATATTTCTGAGCATGGCTGGCAACTTGAGTAGGTGTTCTAGATACAACATAATTGCGTGCAATTCCACTCCAATCACCTTTCCCCAGCTTTTGCAATTCAAGTAAAAACATCATATGCTCCTCTTCAGTCCATGGAACACATGCAGAACAAAATTATAAGCTATTCAGAAGAAAAACAGGACATTCAAAGCAGATAACATACAATTGTATGATCCTAATGGGCTCCTACAATACCTCTGGAATCTAAAGGTAATCCAGAGCATCATGCTCCCATCTTAAACATTTTTTGTACTGAACAATCAGTTTTTTAATTCCATTCCTCTATGTTAAACAACATATAAGTGATCAATAGACAATAAACCTAAATTGGCATAGCTGACTAAAAGATGCTCTCATCAGAATTTTGACATGGTAACACGAATCAATAGCATAAAATTCAATTAAAATCATATTCCTTTCTGGTTGGAACAAAGATACTAGTCCTTAATTTTCTCCTAACCCGTCTCTAATTCCAGTTCAATAACAAATTCCATACTGTGTCATTATCCAAGAAATTAAACAGCAACAACACCCAAGTAAACGTAAAACTACAAAACCACCATCACGCTAGTTGCTAGCTATCCAGAGATGAGCGTGAATGACTTTTGAAATTGATTTTTCAAGCTCCTCCAGGCCTGAACTCTATGACCTAATTTCATTATTATACTAGAATCTTTTAACACCAAAATTACAGTGAAGACAACTGGAAAAACATCGAAATTAAGCTTAAAATTACACGGATTTGAAAGTAGTAGGTAAACAACAGAAAACACAAAAAAATGTGTTGTGGAATTCCTTAAAGATCCACTCTAATTAATCAAATAACCTAAGCTTATAGAACCCAAATGATTCAAGATCTTTTAATCTTTAATCAAGAAAGCTAACCAGATCAAACACAAGAAATAACCAGAGAACAACAACAAGAAGAAGATGAACCAGAAACAATGAACACAATATAACGTGGTTCAGTACCAAAGTACCTACATCCACGACCAAATAAACCCCTCTGGGCTTGAAGCTTTTATTGAACAAAGTGTTTACAATGAGAGTATTGATGACAAAGATTAAATCTCTCCTACAGAGAATTTTCTATCTCTCATCCTAGGCTTCTCAAAATCGTGACTTTACCCTCTCGTTGATCGTACCGAGCCTACTGATATATAGCTCATTGTCCAAAATTGTTAGTGCGATTAGCGAATTAACTAACTCGCCCCACATATAAAGTGACTCGCCACTTAGTCACATGGAAATGTTAACTAATCAGGCTTCACAAATCTCCACCTTAGTTGATTCTGTACCAGCTTCACCCAGACCTGGTTTAGATAGTTAATATGCTTGACTTACAAGCTTGTAACTCCAATCAAGCTCAGAGAGTTTCTGAACTTAACTGTTGGTATTGGTTTTGTCAGTGCATCTGCTGGATTGACTTCAGTAGAGATCTTTACAACATCCACTACCCCTCTTTCAATTTCTTCTCTTATGAAATGTAACCTCACATCTACATGCTTTGTCCTCTCATGGTATTTGGAGTTTTGCGCTTAATTGCACTTGAGTACAAACAGATTGGAATTGTATCAGTCAACCCCATTTCGGATATAATCCCTCCGATCCACTTAATGCTTCTTTTTAACAATACAAGAGTGGGGTGCAATGTATTTGGTTGATAAGGCAACAACTGACTGCAATGGTGCTTTCCAACTTACAGCTCCTCCACACATGGTGAAAACAAAACCAGTAGTAGACCTTCTCTTGTCTAAGTCACCAGCAAAGTCTGAGTCCACATAGCCTATGACTTTACTTGTGACTTTGTTATCTCTACTAAACAAAATACCGAGAATCGGATGATCGTGAATACCTAAGTATCCACTTAGCAGCACTCCAATGCATTTTTCCTGGGTTCCCCATGAATCTGCTGACTACTCCTACCCCATAAGCAATATCAGGTCTAGAGCACACCATAGCATACATAATGCTTCCAACCACACTAGAGTAAGGTATTTTCTTCATATACTCAGTCTCTGCATCATCAGATGGCTCTTGCTGCTTTGACAGCTTGAAGTGAGTGCCTAAAGGGGTGGAAACAGCTTTAGAGGTAACCATGTCAAACCTGCTGAGCACTCTTTTGATGTAACCAGCTTGTGAAAGAAGTAGAGTCTTAGCAGCTCTATCTCTTTTTACCTGCATTCCTAGAATCTTGCTGGCAGAGCCAAGGTCCTTCATCTCAAATTCAGCCCTTAGCTCAGTTTTAAGTTTTTCTATTTCTTCTCTGTGCTTGCATGCAATGAGCATGTCATCCACATAGAGAAGCAAATATATCCCATCTCCAGAGGGAAGGAATTTGCAGTATACACAGCTGTCATATTGACTTCTCAAGTAACCATGAGCAATCATAAATTGGTCAAACCTCAAGTACCACTGCCTGGGGGATTGTTTTAAACCATACAAGCTCTTTTTAAGTAAACATACCATGTCTTCAGACTCCCTTTGTATGAAACCTTAGAAACAAATTTGTTCCATATATATCTCTTCTTCAAGATTGCCATGTAGGAAGGCTGTTTTGACATCCATTTGGTCCAGCTCCAAATCATGGTAAGTTGTTATTGCAAGTAACACTCTTATTGAGCTATATTTCACCACTAGTGAAAAAACTTCACTGTAATCCACCCCCTCTCTTTGTGTGAAGCCCTTTGCCACCAGCCTAGCTTTATATCTATGAGGTTCTTCACTTGTAGCTCCATCTTTAAGTTTGAAGATCCACTTGCATCCAACCAGCTTCCTATCTTCTGGTTTTCTCACCAAAATCCAGGTGTTGTTTTTCTTTAATGAGGATATTTCTTCTTCCATTGCTGACAGCCACTTTGTTTTATCCTAGCATTGCTTTTGCTTATATGGGGCTCTTCCCCAATAACTTCTTCAGCAACATTCAATGCATAGGATATCAAGTCTGCTATGCCATATTTCTTAGGCAATTTTATAACCCTCCTTTCTCTGTCTCTTGCCAGCTGGTAGTTATTCATTTCTGAGGATCTAGATTTGCTGTCATAAGACTTAGACTCTTCATCAGTGTCCTTATGATCATCAGTGAGCTCCACCTCTAGATTAGGCTTATGGTTGGCTGGTTGCTCAGAAATTGTCAGTTCAGTTTCAACCTTTTGCTGCAGCATGGAACCCTCATCAAATACAACATCTCTGCTTACTATAATCCTTGAAGGTTTCCCATCAATGCACCATATTCTGTATCCCTTAACACCTTCAGGGTAACCAATAAAGATACCCTTAATTGCCCTAGGTTCAAGCTTTCCTTGGTTGATATGAGCATAAGTTGGTGAGCCAAAGATTCTCAGATTGCTTAGATCAGGAGGTTTTCCAGACCAAACCTCTTGTGGAGTTCTGAAGTTGAGTGCTGATGAGGGACTTCTATTTATCAAGTATGCTGCAGTGGTGACAACTTCAGCCCAAAAATGTTTTGAGAGGTTTGCACTAAACAACATACATCTTACTTTTTCCACTAATGTTCTATTCATCCTCTCAGCAAGCCCATTTTGCTGGGGTGTGTGTCTAACAGTCTTGTGCCTTGCAATTCCTTTCTCTCTGCAAAACTCATCAAAATCCTTACTACAATACTCCAGCCCATTATCAGTCCTTAATCTCTTTATCTTCCTGTCTGTTTGATTTTCAATTAAGGTCAGCCATTCCTTAAACTTCAGCAGAGCTTCACTCTTATGCTTTAAGATATAAACCCAAACCTTCCTGGTATAGTCATCAATCAGTGTCATGAAGTACCTAGCTCCACCATGTGATGGCACTTGGGATGGACCCCATAAATCTGAATGTATGTAATCCATTGAATTTTTGGTTTCTTGCTTCCCAGTCCCAAACCTCTGTCGAGTTGCCTTTCCAAACACACATTTTTCACAGAACTCCAGAGATGAAATCTGACCAGAACCAATTAGACCTTGTTTGCCTAATTCCCTTAACCCCTTTTCACTCATGTGAGCCAATCTCATGTGCCATAACTTTGTTTTATCACCACTAACAGAGGCTATAACTCCTGGAGAGGAAGGGGAGCTTATTAGGACATATAACCCATTTCTTCTTATTTCCTTCATTATAACCATGCCATTTTTTTTAACTTGGAGTTCACCATTCTCTCAATGCTACTATTTGGTCAGCTCCTAAGGATATTAGATTCCTTCTAAGCTCTGGAACATATCTTACATTCTTTAGCTCTCTATCTACTCCATCATGCATAGTTATGGTAACAGTTCCAATTCCAGCAACCTTACAGGCCAAGTTATTTCCCAATAAAACCTTACCTGTATCAACTTTCTCAAAAGTCTTGAAGAGTTGCTTGTTTGGGCTCATGTGGAAGGAGCAACCTGAGTCCAAGATCCATTCTTCAGTGGGTTGTTTTTCTGTTTATGAGAACATCTTGCCCTTCGAATCCCTTCGTCTGCAATGGCCGCCTTTGATGAATCTTTCTGGATCTTTTCAAGTTTCTTCTTCTCGAAACAATCCTTTATGTAATGCCCTTCCTTCTGACAGAAATAGCACTTCCTCTTCTTCTTTTTCTTGTCAGCTTTATCCTTCTGATTGTTACTTTTCTTGTCATGATTCTTCTTCTTTTCAGGTTTTGATTTGGCCATCAGACCTTCACCAAGGCCCTGATCTTTTCCCTCAGCTCTTTTCTTTAATTCTTTTGATTCTAGAGCATTCTTCACATCTTTTAATGTACTCCCATACAGTAATGTGTCAACAAAGTGCTCATATGAATCTGGCAGTGAGCTTAACAAGATAAGAGCTCTGTCTTCATCTTCAAGGTTCACATTAACATTCTCAAGATCCAGGATTAGCTTGTTGAATTTGTCGAGATGGTCTTTCATGGCTGTTCCCTCCTTCATTGAGAATGTATACAGCTTCCTTTTCATATAGAGTCTCTTGGCCAAAGACTTCTTCAAGAATAGTTCTTCAAGTTTCGACCAGAGTCCAGATGCAGATTTTTCTTTAGCAACCTCTCTCAGCACTTCATCAGACAGATGCAAGATTATGGTACTGTGAGCTTTGTTGTTAATAGACCTTATGTCTCCACCCAAGCTTGAGGAGCCTTCTGATCTCTCCTTTTTGCCAATCTGATCTTCTTCATTATCAAGAGCACTGTCAAGCTCCTGTTGGATCAAGATTGCACGCATCTTGAGACTCCATAGGTAGAAGTCATTTTCTCCATTAAATTTTTCTACATCGAATCTTGTACTAGCCATTTGTGAACAAGAGCTGAGATCTTTTAATACTCTGATACCAGTTTGTTGTGGAATTCCTTAAAGATCCACTCTAATTAATCAAATAACCTAAGCTTATAGAACCCAAATGATTCAAGATCTTTTAATCTTTAATCAAGAAAGCTAACCAGATCAAACACAAGAAATAACCAGAGAACAACAACAAGAAGAAGATGAACTAGAAACAATGAACACAATATAACGTGGTTCAGTACCAAAGTACCTACATCCACGACCAAATAAACCCCTCTGGGCTTGAAGCTTTTATTGAACAAAGTGTTTACAATGAGAGTATTGATGACAAAGATTAAATCTCTCCTACAGAGAATTTTCTATCTCTCATCCTAGGCTTCTCAAAATCGTGACTTTTACCCCTCTGTTGATCAAAATTTCGAGCCTACGTGTATATATAGCTCATTGTCGAATTGAGTGATTAACTAACTCTGGCCCCACATATAAGCTGACTCAGCACGCCACTTAGTCACATAACAGAATTAACTAATCAGGCTTCACAAAATGAATAAATAAATAATTCAACCTTTCTTGAGACCATGCATCTCCACAGAAACAATCTGAAAAACTCACCCAGAAGTCGAGTACTACAATCCCAATACTCCTCAAGAACTAGGACCAATAATTCAACCTCTCTTACCCTGCAACATAAAAAATATTGCTCTAAAGCATTCATAATAGAAGAGATAAACTAAAGAGAGGTAGGGGAAAAAAGAAACACATTACAGAGACCCCAAATAGCAGAGTCCGGATACTCTACATAAACTACGAACATTCCAACATCATTGCAACAAAAATTTGCAAAAACGAATTGTGAAAGATATAATAAAAATGACATACCAAGCTCCATGTAGATAGAATAGGTAAATGAAAGAAATGAAAAGCCAAAGAATGGACATCCCTCTTGCTTTCAAATTAAAAAATGTTCTAAACGTATTGGCGAGCACGGCAAAAAGAGTGAACACCATAGTCAGAATAGTTAAATTCGATCGAAAATTTCTCCATTGAGCATCGGAGACATCCTAAAATGGAATACATAAATAATAATTAATCATCAATCCAAGTAAGAACGTTAATCGTTGAAATGCAAAAGATAAAGAATAGGGTTTAATTACATTGAGACTTTGAGGAGAAAAGAGCCAACCAGGGCGTAAACCATAGAGTTTGCTTAAATGATCTGATACAAATTGCGTTGAATTGATTGTTATCGTAAACAACATAAAACACACAGAAAGTCAAAGTAATTGAGTAAGCAAATACTATGAGAGATTTGAAGGGAGCGACGGAGAATGAAAACATAAAAGGCAATTGCATACTGTATCAAAACATAAATGGAATATATCCATATCATTAAGTTTTTCAGTTCTTCCAAAGCATTACATTACATAGTAGACAAAAAACAGATAAACAACCTTACAACATAGGCATATTAATTAGATGTCCAAGTTAAGCCACCGAAGGACGAAGTACATGATCCTGTGATGTATCAACAGTAGCAGGAGGCATGAATTGCCACATTGCAACGCCAGGGTAACCAATGAAAGGCACCCACTTGCTTATGTGCAGCTAGGGAGAGCGTGAAATGCAAATGAGGCATTGAAGAGGGATGAGGCAAAAACCACGATGGAGCACTCATCGCTTTGACTTGCTTGCCAACTTCTCTTTATCGTACCTTTAGCCTCTCCGCTTCTCATCACGAGCTCATTCTTCTCACTTTCATATTGATAAACGGCAACTAAGTTGCACATGGTCATCAAACCCTACATAAACATCTCTACTTTTCCGGATCGGGTATAATACGTGAAAAAATCTCCAAATAGATGCAGAAAATTTTAAAACATCGATTAAAGCTGACGCACCTTGATTCTTTAATCTTTTCTTGCAAATCCTCGCCGATTGCTTGCTTCCGATTCTTAACTGCTCCATCATTCGAACAACATCGCTCAAAATAGTAGCCTTGTCCGTCTTGGGTGGTCTTCCGGGCTCCAACATAGAACCCAATTCCAGAAACCTTCAGATCATGCCCAAATAAATGTGAGAATTTGAAGTCAGAAAACAGTTAATTAGGGAAGAAAAAGAATGATATCATGCCTCTCATTCAACCGTAATAAATTTCAACAACGTGTTAACACAAATAGCAAATATAGATAAAGTAAATCCTATCACCAAATGATGCGAAATATAATTAAATATAATTAATTACAGATATAGCCGGTTTCGTTTTGAGAATTTATGGCTGCGTGAAGCTGGGTGTGTTGATGTGATTCGCTCTAGTTGGGTTTCCTCTGCTGAGCTTTCTATTCAGCGGAAAATTAAAAATTGTGGCTCGGCTTTGCTGGTTTGGGGTGGGCAATTAACTCGTGACTTCCGTAAACGAAAGCTGGAATGTCAACAGCAAATGGCTTCCTTGCGTGGGAGGTGAGATGCGGATGGTGTAACTGCTTTTACTGAGGCAAGAAACAGATATAATGAGCTTCTCAATAGTCATGAGGTTTTTTGGAAGCAGAGATCGAAGATTCTATAGCTAAAGGAAGGTGATCGAAATACTCGATACTTTCATACCTCGGCATCAACTCGAAAACAGAGGAATTCGCTTGGAGCTATTCGCAATAGTCAAGGTTAGTGGATTTCTGGTTCAAATGAAATTGATACTGAAATTGTAGCGCATTTTGACAATTTATTTAAGTCTAATGGATATGGTACTGCTGATATGTTACGGTGTGTGGAGACACGAGTTACAACTGAGCAAAATTCGTTACTCTTGGCTCCATTTTCTGACTTTGAAGTTAAGGACGCTCTTTTTTATATGCATCCGGATAAATCACCAGGTCCAGATGGCATGAATCCTGCATTCTACCAAACATTCTGGCACATTGTTGGTAAGGATGTAATATTGGCTTGCTTGGCTTTTATCAATGATTGCTCTTTTCCTGTGGGTTTGAACGATACTTCAATTGTTCTTATCCCGAAGAAACAGCGCCCTGAGATGCTGTCCGATATGCGATCAATTGGTCTCTGTAATGTGATTTATAAGATAGTCTCCAAGATGCTTGCTAACCATATGAAGTTAGTGCTGGACTCTGTAATTTCGGAAGCTCAGAGTGCATTTGTTCCCGGTCGTGCAATCACTGATAATATAATTGTTTCATCTGAAATCATGCACTTTTTGAAGAGGAAGAGACAAGGAAAGCATGGTATCGCTGCTTTAAAGATAGATATGTCCAAAGCTTATGATAGGATAGAGTGGGGTTTTCTTCAGGATATGATGTTAAAGCTGGGTTTTGATGCTAGATGGGTGAATTTAATCATGCTATGTGTGACAACAGTCCGATACAGTGTGCTGCGTGAGAATAAGGAGGTGGGCCCGATTATACCAAGTAGGGGTCTCCGCCAAGGTGATCCACTGTCTCCGTACCTTTTTATTTTATGTGCAGAGGGTTTCAGTTCTTTGATCAAGAGCTATGAGAGGCTCGGTCTACTTCATGAGGCTAGGGTTGCTCGAAGTGCTCCAGAGGTTACACCCTTGTTTTTCGCTGACGATAGCTTCCTGTTTTTTAGAGCTAATCAGGCTGAAACTTCTATTGTAAAGCAGATTTTGACTACTTATGGATATGCTTTTGGTCAATTGGTAAATTTCACAAAATCATCTATTTCTTTTAGTGCTAATGTGCATGATAGCGTTGCTAGCCAGATTTGTGGAATCCTGGATGTCAATGCTACAGATGATCATGGAGCTTATCTAGGACTTCCATCTCATATTGGTCGGAAAAAGAAGGCTATGTTTACTTATATTCGGGACAAAGTCATACAGAGGCTGCAAAGCTGGCACTCCAAAATGTTATCTCGAGCAGGGAAGGAGATCCTGCTAAAAACGGTGGCCCAAGCCATGCCTAATTACGCCATGAATGTCTACCTTTTACCACTTGACTTATGCAAAGAGCTGGAAGTTATGATGAATTCCTTTTGGTGGGGCAATAAAACTGGAGGTGGCAGAGGAATACCTTGGATGAGATGGGAGCATTTATGTAAGCCGAAAGATTTTGGAGGAATTGGCTTCAAGCAACTGTATACCTTCAATATAGCTATGCTTGGCAAGCAGGTCTGGAAACTTATTACAAAACCAGAATCTTTTGTTGCTAAATTACTAAAGGCTCGCTATTATCCGAGAACTTCTGTAAATGAAGCCAAGTTGGGGTACAATCCAAGTTTTGTGTGGCGCTCTATTCTAGCTGCGAAAGATGTTGTTGTCAGCGGGAGTCGTATTCAAATTGGAAGCTGACAAAACGTGTTGATAGGCCAAGATCCTTGGCTGCCAGAGATCAATTCGGGTTTTATCTCGTCTCATCTAAGTGCGGAGTTGACTGTTGCGAAGGTGAGTAGTCTGATGGTGCCAAATCAAAGAAGTTGGGATTTAGATCTTATTGCTGATATCTTTAATTCAAGGGATAAAGAACTGATCTTGCAAATCCCTCTTAGTTATCGTAGAGAGTTTGATGTATGGTATTGGTTACATGATCCTTGTGGCGTTTATTCAGTACGCAGTTGCTATAAGTACTTAACTCATCATGATACAAACCCTTCTACTTGTATTTGGAGATCATTGTGGAAACTGGAGGTGCCAGGTAAGGTGAGGAATTTTCTTTGGCGGGCTGCAACAAATGTGTTACCTACAGCGGCTAATCTTGTTCGGCGTAGAGTGGATATTATGCCTACTTGTTCTTTGTGTCATGCCTGTAATGAGACAGTTACACATGCTCTTCTGGAGTGTGGTTTTGCGAAATCTTGTTGGATTTCCTCTGCTATTGGTGTTCTTGGCCACTATAGTTCTTTCTTGGAATGGCTGGAATTCATTTTCTCTACATATAGCAGGGAGAATTGTCAGCTGGCTGCCATGATTTGCTGGAGGATATGGATTCATAGAAATGATAGAATATGGAACCAACGAAGCAGTAGCACCTTGCAAGTCCTGAACTCTGCTGGAAGGTTTTTGTTCCAGTGGCAAAATGCAAGGAAACAACCTTTTTTGGCTGATGTTAATGCAATAAATGATAATCATGGGGCTGTTTGTTGGGAGAAGCCTTGTTTTGGTTGGTTAAAGTGCAATGTTGATGCTGCCATTTTTAAGGCTCAAGGAAAGTTCAGTGTTGGCTGTGTAATTCGTAACTCGGGGGGTGAATTTGTGACAGCTCGGTGTGAGTGTTTTCTGGGTATTTATGGTTCACGAGAGGCTGAAGCGCTTGGCATTAGAGAAGCTCTTAGCTGGATCAAAAGGCTGCAGTTGCCAAGTGTCATTATCGAAATGGACAACCTTCAAGTTTTTCAAGCTCTAACTGGGAATTTTTCCAGCCCCAATGGTTTTGGTCTTATCATTGAGGAATGTCGATCCATAGCCATGTCTTTAGGAGAAGTTGGTGCAAGACCTTTCGTTTGTGCCGTCTGCGAACTTTGCTTCATTCTGCGTTCGAGCTGAGGTTCTTATTGTTGCAGAGTGGAATCATGTTCCACCTCCGTGCTTATTAAACTACTTGTAATGCTTTTATGTTTTAATGAAAATTCCATTTCAAAAAAAAAAGTAATCTAAAATGTGGATCAAATTGAAAAGTAATAAAAAATCATACCAGCGCTGCAAGATGTGGGAGCACTACAAGAAAACAAGTAATAGTAATAGATGACGGATAGTTTATGACAGATTATAGGTATATCATAAAATTACAACAGAATTATGATAGAATTTTCAATCTATCATAGATTTATGACGGGCTTCTGATAAAAATATTTACTATCATGAATTTATGATAATTTTATGATATGATTATTTTTTATCATGAAATTATGATAGAATTGTGATAGAAATTTATTCTATCAAAAAAATATGATAGAAAAATGATTTTCACCATATTTGACCCAAATTTAATGTATTATTTTATTTAAAAAATAAAAGATGTGTTTTAATAATTAAAAAAAAATGCCACCAAATCACTACCGTTTTAGCAACTTAAAGTCTTTTTTTTTTTATAAGTCATTTTAGTAATTTATTTAAGGCATAAGTCTTTCATTTAATCGTATAAATTTTTAAAAAAAGTTTTATGACAGTGTTTGGTTATTTTTAGAGAGTTTTTTTTAAATGTGTAATTTACCTCTACTAGTAAAAGCCCAAAATTTGAGCTTTTGAGAGTAGAGGTTAGAGAACTTTTCTAAAAATATATAATAAAAAAATATCACACAGTTTAATAGTTCAAAAATACTTTTTTTATTAACAACCAAACACACAATAACTTTTTATCCAAAAATTTTATTGGTATAAACTCTACTATAAATTCTATTTAATAAGCTGTACCAAACGGAGCCTAAGTGTTAAACGTTATAACGCTACTTAGAAATCAAAATCCCTAAACGCTACTTCTCTTCCTGCTTCTCGCCATTCACAAACCCTCTGTCTGAAACCCTTATTCTTACCTTCTACTGTTCACAACTGTCGTTGCCATCATACTTGATTTCTTCTTGCTTAGTTTCACTTTGGCCTCTAATACGATCTGTCTCCCTCACTTTGTTTCACTCTATCTCCTTGGCTTTTGGATCGGAATGGACGTTGACTCCTCCCTCCTCCCTGCCACCACCACTGTCCGTTCCTCCTCCTCCTCGGGTGGTTGCACTGATATTCTTGGCTGGAGTAACACCCCTTCCTTCTCTTATTTCAAAGACTGGAAGTTTAATTACGGAGCCGATCTAAAAGCCAAGGTGAGCCTTTTTCTTGTCATTTTTGTTTGGTTTGATTCATACCCTTTATGGGTTTGTGAAGATTAAATCTTTGATGGGTTTCTTTTTTGTTTTTGTATTTATTATATAGTAGACACATTATTTTGTTTTTGTTTTTTTCCTTTTTATTTTTCTTTGTCTGGCATAAGTTATTTTCCTAAATTTTTGGACGATTGTAATTAGTGGGTCTATTTCAGTTTTTAGATCTTGCTTCTTGAATATTCAAAGTTGTGTTTTCTTTCTTTTTTGTTTTGGTTGAAGAAATTTGATTATGTTTCACTTCTGTGATTAAGTTAAGTTTCTTCTATTAGCTTTATTTACTCCATAATTTCTTTTTTACTAACTATTTGCAAATGAATATTCTATTTTACTTTCACTATTTTATTTTATTTTTGCTCTTTTTAACGTTTAGTCAATTATTCTCATCTATGGAGTTTTAAACGTTGGTATGTGCTTAAGCATTAAATGCAGATGTGGAATGGAAGTGTGCTGATGTACAACATATTTTAATGATATACCTCATACATGAAACATAATTTTCTAAGGAAATTCTTAAATTTACTTGTAGAATGAGTTATGATTCATAAATCTGGAGTACGTAGTAATTGATGTCCCTGAATGTAATGGAATTCAATAGAAATTATACTGTAGGCTGAGGAGTTTCTAAATTAGGCTGTGATCAATGACGTTACTCTGTTTTTTTTCCCACTCAATAGAGAAATTTAGAATTTGTTTCTTTTGGATCATTTTAAATTTGCTAAATTTCAGGTATTGGCACCAATTCATGTACTCTTCCTATTGGTTTGACCTTGTCTAGATATGTATTACAACAAGCACTTTTGCTGGCCTTGAATAGACCATATGCAGGATCACAAGGTTATTGGTATTTCTAATCTTTTTCCTTTTTGTGGAGGGGAAGGCTACCTCTCCTGCTGTATCCAAAGTCTTTGAGTCAATTTCGGTGAGATCTGCTTCCTCAATTACTTGTAATAATTAGGACTTTTCACTTTTATTTTTCAAATATCCATAGCCATGAACTATAACTTATATGTTTGCAGGGGGTAAATGTTATATACAGAACAAGAGAACTAGAGGAACAACAAGTCAAAAGGTCAGTGTATACTGATATTCGATTTAAATGGTCAATGTTGATAGAGATTATTTATTTTTATTTTTAATTATGCATAGTTTTATCCAATTTCTAATTGTTTCAACTAAGATGCAACACACTTTGTTTTGAGTTTCTTATGTGCATACACAGAGTTTTAAAACTGTGATGTAAATGTGAAGAGTTTATGGCATTGGGTTGGGGGTGAGGGGTTTAAATTTTGTTGCAAGGTCATTCAGTTTTGTTTGTTTATTACCTGAGATAGCTGCTGTAAGATGTACCTAGCAATATTGATATGGTAATCTTCCTTAATTATGTGAGTGGATCAGTACTTATTACACGAATAAAATCTCATTAGTATATTTTGGTGCAAAAAGAATTTCACACTCTTTATTTTGATAGTCCCTTTGCAGTGTCACGTTGACATGAACTATAATCATGCAATATAATTTGTTTCAGGAGAGTAGCATTGAGTGAGATGATATCAGGGAGCCTTTCATTGAGGTAGGATCTCTCTTTTGGTTGCTTCCCATGCTTCTGTCTAGGTAAACAGATAAATCAATGTAATATCAGTCATTGTAGGCTTGTTTATTAAAGGCTTCACAAGTTTTTTCTAATATGATTATCATCTGGAACTTTTCTAGACACTCTTGGATGGTTGCATCTTAACACGAGCACACAACATTCCTAATTGTTGATTTATCACGTTGTCACATGTCTCGATGTTTAAGAAGAACTATGACCATCTTCCTAAAGATGTTTACTTTGGAAACTATAGGGAAGCAGCCCGCAATAATCTGCAGTTGCAGCATAAAAACAGTACTAGGTATATGGCTGGAATTACAATGCTGTTGGAAGATGGTGGGTTGCTAGGTATGAGTTAGAGTGTTGATGGGTATGTGGTAGTTGGAGTATTGCCACTGGAAGAGGGTAGTATTGCTGCTGGAAGTCTTGCTATTGGAGTATTTCCATTAATCTTTGGGAGCTTTGCTGGCTAACTTGGCTTGGTGGCTGGAATTTGAATTGTTTTTCTTGGAGTTTAATTGGAATTTAACAATTGTTTTATTTTTTTTTATGGTTCTTTTTAATATGAGATGTTTTATTATGTATTGGTGGTGATGACATTGGATATATAATAGATGTATTTATTTTGAAATTAATTTGTTGGATTGAATGGATGTTAATTAATATTAATTATTTTTAGTTTTTTTGACAATATTCATTTTTATTAATTAATTAAATTTGTAAACAAGAATTCATAAAGAAATTATAATCATAATATAATTTTTTTTAAAAAATATATAGCTTTATGACTGGAAATACCCATCATAAAGTCTGTCATAAAAAATGTCCTGCCAACATTAAATAATAAATTTACAAATGACAATTTAATTTCCCGCCAAAAATTTAAAAAAAATTTAAATTTTGGATTAATTATTTTTTCACATTAAAATATTATGTGATAGATATATGACTATAACGTACGCCATCAGAATTCGTAATAAAAATATTTTATAAATTTATGTGATAAATGACATTCAAATGCGCACTACCTTTTACGACAGTTATTTTTCATCATATGTTGCCTATTTTCTTATAGTGAAGGATCCTTTTGCAGGTCCTTGAGTTCCTTTAAAATACGCTTTGAAGCCATGACTCTTCAAGGGATTATTAAAATTAAAGCTACAACGAACCTTAAGACCTGCAAAACTGTAAACAGATCCATATACAGCTTCTTAATTAGACTATCCAAGCTTGTAAAACAACAAATTATTTGATCTACTGCATCTGAATTAAAAAGTTTAAATCAAAATTTCAAAAATACTAAAAACATAATGACGCAAATTGACCTTGCGCGGCAGAGAAGAGGATCGTAGGGCAATAGCGTCGAGAAAGCGAAACAGTGAAGCAGATCTACGTCTTCAAGCCGCCCCCGCCTCACTCCTCTAACAACCCCTTGCTTTGTTCTTCAACACAAATATCGTCTAGAAAGAACGTTCGGTGTTATAATGGATTCACATAAGCGAAAACGAACAAGCTAACCCTAAATAGCGTGAACAAATCAAAGCTTGAAATTATGAAAACACAATCGAAATCACGGCATAATGGATTCACATAAGTGACGAGAAACAACATGCAAACGAGAAATTGGACCTGAGGAGTGGCTAAGAGGCCGAGATGGTAGAGAGACTGTTGTTGAAGAAGCGCTTGCTGCACCAGTGCTTGTTGCTGCTGCTAATGCTGCTTCAACCTCCGGTACTGCATTTTCTTTCAGAATCGAAGGATTTGTAAACTGTTTGTCGAAGGATTTGTAAATTGTTTGGTTCCTAAGAAAATTTCGTTAAGGTTTCTTGAGAAAATGAAAGAAAAGAAAAAAAATGAAGAAAATGAGAGAGTGACGAGAGAAGCAGCGTTTTATTTTCTAAGTGTGTATGACTAGGGATGGCAATTTGGACCATTTAAATTGGATATCCATACATCCAATCCAATTAGATTGGATAATATCCATCCAAAATTTTTTGGATATGGATATGGATATTTTTAAAAAATATCCAAATAAAAATTGGATGGGTATGGATATCCAATGGATACCCAATATCCAATTAATATCTTATTTGAAATTAAAAAATTAAAATCGTAAAACTAAAATGAAATAAGCAAAAACAAATGTCTGGATAGCAAAACCTAAGATTATCACATCGCCGCGGTCTTTGCTTACCGACGCTCTTCCCGACTCCGACGCCGCTTTGGGCCGTTTAGGTGCCTTTGTAAATGGTTGATCGTAATCGCAGCTTCAGTTTTGAGCGTTTGACGCCTTCGTTCCTACCATCGCTCTCGCTGCCGCCACCACCGCGTCCATCTCCGCTGTTCGTTGTCTCCCGCGCAAGGTAAGTTTTGATTGCTAAAGCTTATAAGCCGTTTAATATATATTTGGCTTTGATTGATCTTCACAGTACCCAGCATTTTCACCGTATTTCTGGTGATTTTACTAAAATTATGCAAATATTTTCTTCACCTTTTGTCAGTCACAAATCTAGATTTTGATTAATTGCTGAATGGGGTTTAATTTAGTTTATGAATTTGGCTCCATGATTAAACATGAAATAAGCTTTTACAAGCCTAAAATCTTATGCCTTTATGGCTTCCATTATTTTTCTTATTTTTGTTTACATGGCTCTGTGTGTGTGTGTGTGTGTGTGTGTGTGTACAGAGAGAGAGAGAGAGAGGAATTGGAAGAGTTTCAATATGCAGTGGTTACTTTCTTCAAAGAATCTGCTAGTATATATAATATATGGCCTTTCACATAATCATTTGAAATCTGATAGTCGAATTTTCCAACAAAACTTTTTCAGCTTCTAGAGGCCGAAATCAGTTGAGGCTCCATTTGCTATTGGGTGTTGCCATTTGTGGAAATGTGGCCCTCCCATTGTGAAATAAAATATTGACGGATGCTGGAAGTTAGATTATCATCTAATTGATCTCTATATGGTTCATGTTAAGCACTACTACTACTTCCAAACAAACGAGCTAGCTAGTTCTGGAAGTTTAGGGATTGTTAATAATTGCTCTGTAATGTCTTTTTTCAGGTTAATTATGTCTGATTTTGATTCTGATCCCCCAATTAAACCCTCAAGCCTCAAGTAATATTAATGCTGAAAATCCACAAACTCATTCAATTAGTGGAGGTACAAAACGAGACTCGGAAGGACAACCTAGAAGCTCATTGAGACAAGCATCTAGAGCTTGGGACCATTTCACAAGGAGAATAATTAATGGAGAAATGAAGGCAGTGTGTAATCATTGTGGCAAAGGTTTTACTTACCGGGTGTGTCAAGTGGAACTTCACATTTGTTAAACCATATTGATAGGTGTCCCAAACAGATACAAGAATCAGCTCCAGCTCCAGCTTCTAGCCCTAGTCAAGCATCTAAGGTCTACAAGAAAAAAGATGCATTTGATAAAGCACTTGCTAGACAGAAAATAGCAAGAATGATAATCATGCATGAGCTTCCTTTGAGATTTGTTGAGTATGAAGGGTTTAGGGATTTGATGAGTTTTGTTCAGCCTTTGCTTGGTAAAATTTGTAGGAACACTGTGAAAAGAGAAGTTTTTAAGTTGTTTGATTTTGAAAAGGCTAAGACAATGGCTTTGTTGGAGGATATTACTAGTAAAGTTTCCATTACTACGGATATGTGGACATCTAGCAATCAAAAAAAGGGATATATGGTCGTGACAGTGCATTTTATTGACAATTCGTGGACTCTACGAAATCGGATCTTAAGGTATCAGTTTAAAAGTTTAATAAATTTATTTATATTTTATTATATGAACTTTATTTTATTTATTCTTCTAGCTGTAATTCTGTTTTATTTTTTATGAATTGTGTAGATTTATATATGTGCCTTCTCCACATACTGCTGAAGCACTTTCTAATGAGTTGGCTAAGTGTCTGTTGGATTGGAATGTAGATCGAAGGTTATCTACAATAACCATTGATAATTGTTCTACTAATGATGCTATGATTCCGCTTTTGTTGGCTAAGTTTCCTCCTAGTTCATTCTTATTAAATGGAAAATTATTGCATGTGAGATGTTGTGCTCACATTTTAAATTTAATTGTTAAGGATGGGTTAGATGCGATAGGAGATGGGATTGAAAAAGTTAGAAACAGTGTTAATTACTGGACATCATCACCTAAAAGGATAGCCTTTGAGGATACGGCTAATCGCCAATTGAAGTTAAATTGTTCTAAGAGTTTAGTGCTTGATTGTAAAACTAGGTGGAATTCGACATATTTAATGCTTGAAGTTGCTTTGATTTATAAAGATGTTTTTACTCGTTTGAAGCATCGTGATAACCAATATAAGCATTTGCCTACTGAAGTAGAGTGGGAGTTGGCGAGAGTAGTATGTGAGCGTTTGAAACCCTTCTATACTATGACTGAGATGTTTTCTGGCACTAAATACCCAACAGCTAACTTATTTTTTCCAATAATTTGTGAAATTAGATTATCATTGAATGCTTGGCTTACTTCTTCATGTGATGTGATAAAAAATATGGCGAAAAGTATGTTAGAAAAGTTTGGAAAATATTGGGATGAAATCCATGGTGTAATGGTTGTTGCTGTTGTATTGGATCCTAGATACAAAATGGTTCTAGTGGATTATTTCTTTCCTCAAATTTATGGTAGTGATGCATCAACTCATATTGATAGAATCCGTACTCTCTGTTCTGACTTATATTCAGAATATAAAAAAAAGAGTGTGGTTGGATCGAATTTGGCTGAAGGATTTGGTGAGTCTAGTGTTGTTTGTAATTCTAATTCTAGTTCAGTTGTGATGGGTATGTGGGATGTGCAAAAATTTAATGCATTCAAAAGCCAACATATTCGTAAACGAGTTAAGTCGGAGTTAGATACTTACTTGGAAGAAGAGGATAAGACTACTCCAGACTTCGATATTTTAATGTGGTGGAAGGTGAATAGAAGTAGATATCCGATATTGTCTGAGATTGCTAGAGATTTGCTGGCTGTTCCGGTCTCCACAGTTGCTTCCGAATCTGCTTTTAGTGCGGGAGGTCGATGTTTAAGCCCACATCGTAGTAGACTTCATCCGAGTACAATAGAGGCCTTAATGTGTACTCAGAATTGGATATCGGCTCAATTAAAAGGTATCAAATTCAGCTCACTTATGCACTTATTTGATTTTGATAGTATTTGTTTTTTTTTTTTATATTTTACAAGTTTTTTTTTTAAATTAGGTGAGATTCCTAAAGATAAAGTGATGAATGGGGAAGAAATAAATGGAGAAGTGACTGATAATGATGATGAAGAGGAGACCCAACCATGTTCTGAATAGTGTTTATTTTTCTTTTTTTGGTATGTGCTTGATGCTTATTGTTGTGCCTAATTGAAGAGTATATTTTTAGGAAAGGACCTCAATGTTACAGATCCCTGGTGTTCTGTTCTGTGGCCCTGTCTTCTATTACCTAATCTTCTGTCCTGTGTTATTCATCTTAAGTTTCACTTGATTTGAAAATCTATTCGGCTGCCAAAGATATTTCATTTGTTATGGCCATGGTGGCAAATTATATGGTTTCAGAATTTCCTGTTTAGTTCATATCTGCTCTATTCATGCATCAAATGGCAGGTCTGGCTTTTGTCATTTTCATTTACTTTTTGTTATCGCTATTGAAAATTCTTGGACAAAGGCAAACCTGAATTATTTCGGGTCGTGGGAGCACTCATCATATCCATGCAGTAATCACTAAAGTGAACTTACACTATTAAGCTTCTTTCATTTTTCATTTGGCTCATTGTGCATTTAATATTATCTGTGTTTTGTTTGAATTTGCAGATTAATGATGATGATCTAGTTGGAGATTAATGATGTGTTAGAAGATTGCAGATTAATGATGCGTTAGAAGAATGAACTTTTTGTATTTAATTTGAAATTAATTTGTAATTTCATATTATAATTTTTTTAATTCATAGTTTTGATATTTGTAATGTTTATTATTTTTTATTTGATATTAGAATTTAATACTGTTTTTAACTATTTTATTATTATTTTTTATTTTATTTTATTATTATTTTTTATATAATAAAAATAAAATATTCATGGATATCCGTGGATATCCATGGATATCCATATCTTTATGGATAAAATCCATATCCATGTCCAATATTAAATACTGGATATGGATATGGATATATCCATCATGGATAATTATGGATTTGTATTTGGATGGATATTATCCATCCATAATTGGATATTTGCCATCTCTAGTTATAGCTTCGTAAAGAACATTTGGCAACATCAGATGGAGGAATCTGAAACAGAGATGGCGTCATTGCCCTATGATTGAGGCTTTGAATTAACTCTTTCCCAGCATGTTTCTTTGATTCATGAGGATATACATTCTCTTTTTTTTTTCATAATACATTAATTAAATCTTATACAAATGGAAGAAGGAAGCAAGAAAAGTAAATCAAACATTGAACATGACAAGGTACAAGAAGCAAGCAAGTCTCAGGTATCAAGCTTTCCTAGGCGACAACCAAGTTCAACAAAGCAAAGGTGAAGCAAGGCAAACAAGAATTCAAGCCGCACGTCATAGACTCACCAAGCTTCAACACAGTGAACAAATCAAGGTACGCTTAAAGATTTGTTGTACAAGCAAACTTCTCAGTTTTATGTCACAACAGATGGTATCTCGTGTTCTTGAGTAGAGAAGATACAATAATATTTACCATTAGAATCTGCTATCAACTCTGTTAAATCGAATTTTCTCTAATATTTACCATTAGAGTAGCAAAGCTATTAACATCTCAATTTTCTCTGAATGCTCCATGAGAATGGTATTTATGTTATGATCCAACTCAAACCTGGCAAGAGGATATTGCCTGTTTTGAGCCTTAACAAGGCCGCATGGTTTTGTTTCTAGGACACCCATACATCCCAAAACGCATATTATCAATAAAGGTGTGGATCAGCTCTTATAAACCCAACATCTCTCTTGTACTTTGTCGATGTGAGATTTGTCTTGGGTGTTACAATTCAGGTGCCATTAATCCAAATTTGGCGATTGTGTGAAGTACTCTTATGCGTATTTTAACCTCTGAAACAAAAACTGGTGACATGGAGGTATTACATGCATTGTCATTAAATTAATATAAGCGCTAATCTCAAAGTATGTGTTGTATGCATGTTCTTAATGTGGCTCACATTCATGAGTTTGAGATTAATTAAGACTACTCACATTTTTATGATTAGATAATGATAAGAATAGTTGTTCCATATTTCTAAAAAATTAAGATAAGGATAATTTCTCATTTTCTTGATGGAGGGAAGTGAATGAAGTCCGTTAAATAGACTAAGGGTCCTTAGCCTAGCCTACATACGACTTTCCGTGAGAATTACCCATCGAATTAAAGGCTATATAGAGGAATAGACTAGAAAATTCTAACCATTTTTTAAATTAACTTAAATAATAATGACTGGAGGTAGAGGTACGTAACTTATTTAAGTTTATAATCTAAAATATATTTGGAAAAATGCTTTTTTCATCCCTAAGGTTTGAAATAGCCTATTTTATCCTTACTATTTAAATAATAGTCTATTTCATCCCTATTTTTTAAGCAATAGCCTGAAACACCATTTCATTAATTTACTGTTATTATACCGTATAATTCATTGAGGGCAAAATAAGATTTCTAAATAATGATCAATTATTTTAAAATAAACTCTCAAACACAAATAAAAAATATATGTCTTTCTATATAAATTTAAAATTTAAGGATTACTTAAGAAAGAAAAAAATAACATTAAATAATATGTAAAATATACATTTAGGACAAAAAACAAACCATAGATTTCACAAGCACTAGATTATTTTTTTTATCCTTTAGCTTATTCTTAACTTTAATATGGTCGAAATAAATAAATAAATAAATGATCAATCAGTACTGTTATTATACCAAAAGTAATTATGGACTCCTTTATTTACTTAAAAAAAAATACACACTAAATACATAACAAACTACATTTCAAAATACTGCAGAATAAAATATAATGCATTGGATTTTTTTTTTTTATCTTTTAGCTTATTCTTGACCTTAATATAAACAATGATTCTTGATGAAAAGAATTATTATTATTATTATTATTTTGTTAACTTTATTAAAAAAAGAATTTAATGAACACATATGTGTGTGTGTGTGCGTGTGTGTGTGTGTGTGTTGCATATTCTTTAGTATTATTTTTGTTTCATTAAGTTATACTTAAATTTTAAATTTATGCAAAAAAGTCAAATGTTATTCAATTATTCTTGAGATTTTTATTTTAAAAAGCTTTATATACTTATTTAACTAAAAAATTTTATTTTACTCTCAATGAATTTCAGAGTGAACTAATTATAAATTCACGGAAAGATATTTTAAGCTATTATTTGAAAAATAAGAATGAAACGAATTATTTTTAAAAAAATAAGGATAAAATAAGCTATTATCTTAAACCCTAAGGATGAAAATAGCTTTTTTCCAATATATTTCTATATATATTATTAAGCTAACAGAACGGATGATGTGATGCATATGTACGTGCCTCTATTCAGCAAATTCAGAGAAGCATTATTGCAAAGTCAACAGTTAACTGTTCAAAGTCAGCGGACAATTATGAAAATTTCTAATTTCAATGGCAGCAAAGTCGGGGGAAAATTAATTGTTCAAAATCAATATATAAACATGGTGGCCCTAGATAAGAAGATAACATGCACGATAAGGATAAACAATTACCCTAATCTTTCTTTTGTGGACATGTTAATAAAATAAAGACAGATTGTGAAAGAGGACGTATCTATAGATGGTTGATTCAGAACTTAATTAAGATCATTCATTATATTTATTTTTAATTGAGACAGAGCCTCTCATGTTGGCGTTAATATGTAGACAAGTATGAATCTGATGCGTAATAGTACATTTGCAAGTTTGTTTAATTAATTGTTAAGTTGAAATATAAAACAAGTCTTCCCCAATCAACCACGAAGAATTAAGACGCATTTAGTTTTTTAATCTGAAATTTAAAATCAGTCTGAATTTGATGGAAGTCTTAACTGATGGTTTGAATACAAATATCTGTATGATATGTTTTTTTTTTAATATCTAAATATAATTGACATTATTTTTGTTTCTATAACTAAAAAAATCTTAAATATGGTGTTTAACATTTATATCCTTGTAAGTTAAAATGAATAAAGGGATTAGGTTTTATAGTTTAACAAATAAGTATATTTAATAGAAATGTTTTGGGATATAATATTTATTTATTCATACCTTTTCTTATTTAGATAAAAGTCACAAAAGTTTAGTCTTTTTTTTTTTAAATTCAAATGTAAATGTTTGAAAATCAGATATAAATTAAAAAAATAAACGAGCAATTTAAAAAAAAAATCAAATTAAAAAAATTCAAATTTTAGACATTTAACCAACAAGCCTCCATTTCATCTTGGTCAATGAGAGTCGTTGGCTACCACGAAATTTCTGATCCCTGTCTAGTATGGGCGTGTCATGAATTAACCCAAGCGTTTTAATTTTTGCCTTAAAAAAATTTCCATTCTCTGCTCTAGAAAATTGAAAAAAAAAAGAAAAGTAAAACATAGTTCACGTTGGTATTATTATTATATTAGCATTATAAACATCTCAACCGTTTATTCGCTAACGCAGTATCAATCACCATCGGTTGTTCTTCTACTGATTAAAATACAGATTTAAGAGCAAAGCAATTTGAATGCTTGTAATTGTTACTCTTGTATCCAATTTTCCCCAGGAATTACAGGATCAACAATCCCATCAAACATATTACTTTCAACTTGTCTTTAACTGGGGAAAGCATTAATAAATTATCAGGACAAGCTTCTTATAAGTAAATTTCTGCCCAAACAAAACATCAAGTAACGACATCTACCAAAACTATAAATATCATAGTTCTCTCATTTTCAATAAAATGTGTTTTATTTTGTTTGGGTAAACGTATACCAAAACTACATTTTCAATAAAATGTGTGGTTACCATTTTGTTCTATACTACATTTTCATTTTGTGTGGTTACCATTTTTCCACGGCAAGATTACATGGATGTTGATTGTATGACTTTCTTTATCGATGCTCTGCATTGTTGCGTGTTTGGGATTCGCCGGCGAAGACTTTTCTTGGCTTTTCTTGACTAAATGCTCTGCATTTAGTCATCTCTCAAAATGTCATATCCTAACACATAATCAACGCTCAGACTGAAGACTTTTCTTGGCTTCAATAATTGATGCAGATTATACACAGTAGTATAAATTGGCATGGAGTCCAGGAGTTTCGATATAACAATATATCCTCAAAGCTAATGATAATTATAATGTCATCCAAATTGTTCCTTCTATTTGAAAATATAGCTCTGTTTTCTGTGTTGTTTTTTCAATTGAAGCCCACAATTGCTGATTCTAACAAAAAAACGATAAAGTGCATTGATGAGGAGAGAGAAGCGCTTCTCACTTTTAAACGGAGCTTGGTGGATGAACATGGCGTTCTGTCTTCCTGGGGAAGAGAAGATGACAAAAGAGATTGCTGTAAATGGAGAGGAGGCCACTGTAGCAACACAACTGGCCATGTCAAGGTGCTTAATCTTCGAACATCCGACGAGGAAAACGCTCAGCGGAAGGCCTTGAAAGGTGAAATTAGTCCTGCTTTGCTTGAATTGCATGATATAAGACATTTGGACCTTAGTAACAATCACTTCAGTGCAAGCCCAGTTCCTGAGTTCATTGGTTCCCTCAGCAAATTGAGGTACCTCAATCTCTCTTGTAGCATACCTTTAGAACTCCCTCGTACATTGCGGAACTTTTCAGGATTGGAATATCTCAACCTGGAAAACTCTCATTTATTTAGCGTGGGAAGCTTAGAGTGGCTTTCTCGTCTTTCTTCTTTAAGACACCTTGACCTGAGTTACATTAATCTCACTAAATCTAGAGATTGGTTTCAAGTAGTTGCCAAGCTCCGTTCCCTAAAAACATTAGTCCTACGCTCGTGTGCTCTTCCACCTATCAATCCATCGTTTATTTGGCACTTCAATTTGAGTACGTCTATTGAGACCCTTGATCTTGCTGACAACAATCTCCCTTCTTCTTCAGTATACCCTTGGCTTTTCAATCTTAGTCGGAATATGCTTCATCTTAACCTTGGCTCTAATTCATTACGAGGTTCAATTCCAGAGGCTTTTCAACACATGGTTTCTCTTAAAAGTCTTTGTCTCTCTGCTAGTGAACTTGAAGGTGGGATTCCAAAATTCTTTGGAAACATGTGTAGCTTAAAAAAGTTTGGCTTGCCTTACAACAAACTCAGTGGACAATTCTCACAGGTAATTCAAAATCTGTCTTGTGGATGCGTGGTGAATTCACTAGAGGGGCTATATTTACATGATAATGACTTCACGGGGCCAGTACCTCATCTTGGAGGATTTTCATCCTTGGAAGCATTGAAGCTTGACATGAATCGTTTGAATGGAACTATAAACGAAAGCCTCAGCCGCTTGTTCAAGCTTAAGACTCTGTCATTTGATAGGAATTCATTCACAGGAGTTATCTCTCAAACCTTTTTTTCTAATATGTCCAACTTGCAGGAGTTGTTTTTAGCTGATAACTCTTTGACTCTGAAATTGAGTGATGATTGGGTTCCTCCCTTTCAACTGAAACGTTTAAGTATCGCCTCTTGCAAGATGGGACCTCATTTTCCAAAATGGCTTCAAACTCAGAATCAACTTGTGCATCTTCACATCGCCAATGTTGGAATCTCAGACACTACTCCTGATTGGTTCTGGGATCTGTCCAGTAAACTCTCGTACTTAAATCTCTCTAACAATCATATCAATGGTAAACTTCCCGATTTGTCTTTAAGGTTTAATGGTACTCGTATTGGTGGTACTTGTATAGACATCAATTCAAACCACTTTGAGGGCCCAATTCCACCACTTCCTTCAAATTCGCCGTTCTTAAATCTCTCTAAAAATAAGTTCATAGGGCCAGTTACTTTCTTATGTTCTATCAGTGAAAACACATGGAACTTTTTAGATCTCTCGAGTAACTTATTGTCTGGAGAACTTCCTGATTGTTGGTTGCACTTTGATAGCCTATTCGCTCTTAACTTGGCAAATAATAGCTTCTCAGGAAAAATACCAGACTCGATGGGTTTCCTAAATGGCATCCGGACACTGAATTTACACAACAATAGGTTAACCGGGGAATTGCCTTCATCTTTAAGGAATTGCTCCCAACTGAGAGTTTTGGATCTCGGGAAGAACACATTTTTTGGTGAGATACCAACGTGGATAGGGGAAAGTCTACAAAATTTGATTGTTCTTAGCCTAAAATCTAACAAATTTCATGGAAATATACCTTATCAATTGTGCCATCTGGGATTTATTCAAGTCTTGGATCTTTCTTTTAACAATATATCAGGAAAGATACCAACGTGTTTCAATAATTTTTCAGCCATGACCTATGAAAGATGTTCCAATCCTACCATTGGGTTCGGCAAATACATCTTAGTTCCCCCTAGAACTGGATACTACTATAAATATTTGGTCAATTTACTGTTGACTTGGAAAGGAAGTGAAAATGAGTACAAAAGTACTTTGGGACTGGTAAAGTGCCTTGACCTTTCGAGTAACAAATTAGGTGGAGCAATTCCTGAAGAGATTATGGATCTTGTGGGGCTGATTGCCTTAAACCTTTCAAGAAACAATTTAACTGGACCAATCACTCCGAAGATTAGTGAGTTAACATCATTGGATTTCCTGGATTTGTCTAGAAATCTGTTTTCTGGAAGTATTCCATCTAGCCTCTCTCAGTTAAGTGGTCTTGGTGTCTTGGACTTGTCGTACAACAACTTGTCAGGAAAAATCCCATTAGGCACTCAGCTCCAGAGTTTCAATGCTTCAGTGTACGCTGGAAATCTTGAACTTTGTGGCCTTCCACTCGCAAATAAGTGTCCGAATGAAGAATCCACTCCATGTCCAGGCAGAAATGATGGTGCAAACACTCTTGAGGATGAGGATGATCAGTTTATGACTCTTGGATTTTACGTGAGCTTGATTCTTGGTTTCTTTGTTGGATTCTGGGGAGTCTGCGGAACTTTAATGCTGAATAGGTCGTGGAGACATGGTTACTTCAACTTCCTGACTAGTATGAAAGATTGGGTCTATGTGACAGCAGCTGTGAATATTGCCAAACTGCAAAGAAAGTTTAGGAACTAACTAAACGGTAATACTCCTTAACATTGGGTTTCAGTCATTGTTGTCAGCTCACGTGCTTTTAATTTCTTCATCCTTAAATTTTACTTTTTTCAGCTTTTGTTCCGCTAACTAATTGTTCATCTTTTTTTTTTTTTCATTCACCATCTTTTTGGCAGGGTATCTTTCTGAAAATATATTTGGAATCTTTCTGAAAATTAACTCATATGATGCACATTGTATTTTTGAGTATATGCTTAAAGAAACTTGTATGTGGTTCTCCTTAGACCATCGTCGATCTATGCGTTTATATACTCTTGTTAGAGTTCAATTATGCTATTAATCCATTACAGCAATAAAGGCAGTCAAATTCTGCTCTGCTATTGATCAATGTTTGCTCTTTTTTCCTTTTCATTGGGTGAATAAATAATAAGAGACAAATCGAATCTTTCTATTTAAAGAGTTGTTAACTAATAAAACCACTAAATGGATGATAAAATTAATTAATTAAGCTAGAATAATCTTATTAACAAAGTAGGTGGTAGGTTCGTATGATTCCGGATCACTGGTACTAAAATGTGAAGGAAGAGATCGAACTTTACAAGAATTTGTTCTTACTGTATTCGAACTGGTAATTGATTAAATTTGATTAAATTTCTATGATGGTGACATATAATGATGATGATCAAAGACTTAAATATTATTTTCAGAGAAGACTATTGACTTGAATGCAGACTCAGTAATATTATTGAATATCACACAAGACTTTTCTATCCTAATTTTTAGCAATTTTCCAAACGTATCATCACATTCAAGACCCAGCTGACTCTATAATTTAACTAACGTGTTACTAACGCACATTAATATTACATCGCATTTTCACTGCCATGGCCAATTTCAGCGTTTCTCATCATTACTCTCTATTTTGGCAAGTATGGTAGGAATCTTTAAAACAGCGTACAAGAATCAAGGGGAAGAAATAAGAAACTGTAAAGGAACATAAGTGGGATATATAGTTTGTGGGAGCATTCAATTCAGTTCGTGGGGGCATAAGCTTAAATAATTGATGCAATTTTAAGAGGTGTTTTTTCCCCCCTTGTACAAGGTTGCACACAACAGTGGTGAATAATATTGCCAAATTGCAACAAAGCTGCAGGGGCTAAAAGTTAAGTGTGTGAATATATATTATTGCCAAATTGTTAAGACTTATAGTTTACCAAACTTTTGTCTAATTGATTTTTCTAAGGACAACGTTAGGTGTTGGTTGTTTTTTAATCTGAAGTCTGAATTTAACTTTTTTTTAGATATTTACTTATTTTAGTATATTTATTTTTTTAACTTGTCACTTATCGTCAAACAATTTTATCTGAGTAAAAAAAGTAGAAAAAATCCACTTTTATCTGAAGTCTGAAATCTAAATGAAAAATTTTAATTTCAAATCTCAAAAATAGCCTTAACAATTCATGTATTTCCAATATTATGTATAAAACCTAATATTTTTGTATTATCCTAAGTTTTCTTTTTAATTGCTTTAAATTTTTATTCATATGGTAACATTAACTAGACTAAAATATGGAACAAATTAAATTATGTCAATTGTGATGAATCAAAAATAAAACAACACTATTGACTTTATAATGAAAATTGATGTTATAATCACATCTTTTATTACAAAATTAAATTAAAATCAATAGTGATAGTATTTTTTATAATGCTACCAAACTAATCAACTTATAAAAATTATAAACTATAAAAATAAATATATGCATTATTTAAAAAGATATTTATGTTAAATTATTAACTTTTAAACTTTTCTATTCAGATGTTGAAAAAAGAAAAACAAACATGTCATTTAAATATTTTTATTCAGACCTATTTAAACTTCAATTAAATTTAAACTTATTCAAATTTCAGATGAAAAAACAAACACAACCTTAGTACTAAGTAAGTAGGGCCAGTTGCCCTTACTTGATTAGAACAAGCCGTCGTAAATTGTATTCATTATTTAAGTGTCTGTCCCTATGAAATGAATTGAAACACCCCCATGAGTTGAAGAATTTAAGCTCGTACCCTTGTGAACCTTAATTGGAATGCCCCATGAGTTGAAGTTGCCATCCCTTAAATTGAATTCATTATTAAGTTGCCATTGTAAACTGACTTTTGTCTATGATTATTTCGTCGGCCCACAAACAATTGATAATTACATAAGCAGCGCGCAACAATCACACACTGGGCCTAAGAATGAAGCTTGCTTTGTTTGAAAAAAAGAAAATGCTAATAGAAACAAGATAAATTTAGTACCAATTTATTCACTTATTTATTTTTTTAAATAAACCAACACCAATTTACTCTGTTTCTATCAGCGCTAATCATCATTTTGTTTGCTTACAATTATTGTCATGGACTCCAGGATTTTGGATATAACAATATATCCTGAATACCAATGATAATTACAATACATTATAATGCAACTTAACATCACCCCATTTTCATAGAAGACCATTGATTTGAATGAATACTCTGTTGTTGACTCAAGACTGTTAACTTAATGATTTCTTGTTCTTTCTTGAGCATGCATTACCACTCATGTGCTTCAATTTCAACCCTGTGATTGTCTTGCCAACTGATCATCACAAACGGGTCCTCTTCTGAATTCATAAGTTGCAGTATTTTGAATTACAAGTCTCCTGTCATCAAGTCTCCATTCAGATATTTGATTGAACCCCAAGCTGAATTCTTCAAACACCCTGCTCATCTTAACTGTTAAACAATAAATTTTCATTGGAATTAATTACAAGTTACTAATTAAGTATTTCTATCAAAAACTATTTAAAATAATTGAGGAACTTATCCTCCTCTGCAATATGCGCTTGCAGCCATACCAATCACTTCTGAAAGTCGCATAAGAAAAATAATGTGTGTTAATCCATGACAGCAGCCTCATCCGATTTGAATATGGCATCATCATATCTTAAATAGATAATATTATGATCTTTATACGACAGAATATATGACATTTTAACTCAATAAATTGCAAACAAAAGTATGGAGACAAGTATATTTATTAAGAAGACAATTAATAACCATTTTATTAAAGGGTTAAAAGGCATGTAAGTACTTTAAGGCATGTATTTTCACAGAAACCATCTTTCTTCTATCATCTCTCATCTTTTCACCTTTTCATTATTTTCCCATTCTTCAAAATTTCTCTCTTCTATATTTCTCAAATTATGGTGTATATATGTCAAAGGCATGTATTTTCTGATTTAAGGGGCTGCTGGAATTAGGAATATAGCTTGTACTCTTATAGGTTGTTGGAAATTATCAAAAGCCACAGAGCAGGCAGAAAGTCAATGAAGCCATTGGATTGGATTGCTATTGCATATTAAGCTCCTGTTGCTGCAGCTACTGCAATTTTTTAAATCCACTCACTTGGTCAAGAAATTTTTTCAGATGCTCCTAAAAATATTTATATATATAATATGTTTGACTTAAGATTATACTCCAAACTGAGAACCAATACACAGTTAAACAAAAAGGTTTTCTTTCAGCATTAGTTTTTATAACTCCATCCTTGACGCACTAGATTAAATCACTAACTTTCATACAAACTACAAAAGAGAAGTGCATGCAATTGTATCACAAAATCCATAAAGTGTGTCAACACGAAAACATTTAGAGAAATTGGATTATTAATTTTCAACAGAGAGTATTAGAATTTTTGCAGCGTCAAGATCAGAACCAAACTAGATGACAGATACAATAAGGCAAGTGGTGAAGAAATAGCACGAAGACACTCAGAAAAAGCAAATTTAAATTTGACGAGCTCCAGATGCTTAACCTAAAAATAACAAAGATATTGCAGGTTTATATAATAGGAAAGATGACACAGAAAAAGCATGGAAAAGCTCACAGCTCCGTTGAAAACCGAAAATCCAGCATTGGCTTGCAGCCACGCTCAGTCTCGTCCTGAAATCAGACTGAATTCTGGGTATGTGTAAAACAGGACAGCAGCCTCATCCAATTATGTTCACCTATAAACATTATGAAGTCATACGACGTTTTTGTCTATAAATGAGAAAAATAAAGTACTGTTGATCTTTTGAGAAACATAATGATAATTCGAAATGAAAAATAGATACGAACAATGTATGTGCTATGCGTATTTAAAAAGGAGATTTCCCATTATAGACATGCTCTTTAAGAGTTAAGAGACATAAAGTACATGGCAATTGTATGGTTCCCTTGGGCATCCCAGCCAACAAGGAACTCTTACGTTCTATTGATCAAACACCATCTATTCTACCTGATTACATTCTCAAGAGGAATTGAAAAAATGTTTTGGATAGGAAAGTTTGTTGGATGCATGCAAGTTTATTTGCCACAGAGCTTCCATTATGGAGCAGTCTTCTTTCAATATCTCAGGCCATGCAAAAGGGACATAGCATGTTAATTCAAGTTGGACAAAAAGCATGTGGTTCTTACAAATGTGATATGTGAATAATGTGCGACTAAAACAAGTACATCAATGTAGTTCTGAGTCCTTTACAGTCATAACCTGAAGTCTTTCGGGATCATCTCCGATACTCTATATCTTAAGTTAACCATTTTCTGTATCATTTTACAATTATACAACAAAGATTATCAGTCACTCCTTATACCACCGAGGTAGATACAAATAAAGCAATGAAATAACTTTTACAACAATCTTCTCAGATTCAAGTTTGTACCCACTAATCCTTTAAATTATGGTCTTTCTTTTTCTTGATTACTCTACTTATCTCACAATCATCTTATCCAAGAATTGTCATAGGTAGTGACCAAAACCTAACTTTGGGCTGGCTTTACTGCTTTCAGATTTTTAGCTCCCATATCATTAACTGACAACACTAATTTTGATGAATCACAAGGAAGCCATTTGGACTTCATGCTCTCGCTCTCAAAGAGACAAAGGTCCCAATTCTCAAATTCCAAATAGTTGGGCACACCAGAAAACCCAATTATGTTTGCATTGCCTCATAGATGTCAGGTGAACCCAAATTCTAATAACTACAAATGAAATTTGATCTGGTTCTGAGTTAATTCAACAATGAATCAATACAATACAGTAGTAAAATATTTCATTTATGAATGAAACTACAGGATTTTCATGACGTTTAAAAATAATAGTACGATAGGATCCAACCAACATAAACAAGCGGCTAACCTGTTATGAATCTCTCACAAAAACGTGGAGCTATTATAAGTATTTCAAGATGTTTTCTCCATCAGTTTATTGGCGGCAGAATGTTTGACTTGGCTGCCATACACCTGTCCATGACCTTTCCCTGCAGTATGAAATGGACTTCTCCAAATGGAACATGATGTCCAGCTCACACTACATATTAAGTAATTAAACAAGAAACTATATCAACTTTCTTGGAATTGCAAAACAATCGGGACCCAAATTTTAAAAAAAAATCAACAAGCTCTGTATTTTCAAGATGAGTCTGAAATTTATTGATCTATATCACGAGAGATCTTACCACAATTCCAAATCCACAGTCCGCGGCTTCAAATAACAAGTACATGAACTCCAAATTAGCAAGCTCATTGTGCAACAAGAAAGAAGTAATGTTAACCAATCATTTACTATTAAACACTGTTGATAATCACCCCCAAAATCCCAGGGAACAATTCATACCCAAAAAGCATAACAAAGTAAAAATGATATCATCACAACACATACACACAGATGAAACATTTATGCAGCATGTTTCTGTACAAATACAAAATTAAGCGAGACCCAGAAAATAAAGATCAAATCTTCAGAAACCCCATCAAGCAAAATCATCAAAAAGCACTCATTGTCAATGTCAGCCTTACATGTCACACCACAACACGATTTTGATACTTGACGGTCGCCACGTTGACAAGAATATCGCATCTTTGAACCCTAATTGCAATATTGAAACTTCCAACGGGTTGGCGTAGACTAAGATCTCTGAGGCGCAGGTTAGCAACAAGGAAGCACATTCACTACGGAGATTGTGTGCCCGTCATGAAAGTCACAGAGCTATCTTGATTTAGATTTCAAGCATCAGAAAATGAAAGTCACTTCGCTTATAATTTTATCTTGCGAATTTCTTTTTTCTAATTTTAAAATAAATTATTGAAAAAACAGATTTACTAATTAATACTTTCAAATAAAAGAAATAACGAAAATAATCTCAATTACTTTCACCGCACCTGCACGTTAAAACAACACCCGGAAATTCAAAATCCAACAACAACGGCAAGCAAACATCACTCCGGTTAATCAAGCTGTGGATGCACGACGCCGTTTTTTTGCCTTGGTTTGCCAATATCGGTTAGTCACTAGTGCTTAAATTTTATGCCCCAAACTTCAACTACTCATTTTCCCGCTTAATTATGACGTAATAAAATATCCAATTTCCTAAATATTAAATTCAAATTAGAGATATCATATATAATTCATGCATACGCATCCGACGACTATATAAGTGCCCCCAACAGAACATACACCGCCTTATCCCAACACTACTTGATTAGCAAGCGACTGAGAAAGTTTCCAAAAACTATATTTTTCAGTTTCTAAATTCTTCTTTCATTCATCAACCAAAACCTACCCACCAAAAATCTTCTTAAACCCATCTGATTCAATCTCGATTTCTGATTTCATCGATCACTTTTTGATTCTCAAAACACCAACACAATGCCTCCTCACGTTAGATTAAGATTTTATCCAACAGAACAAGAATTGCTGGAGTTCTATCTCCTTCACAAAATTACCCAAAACCCTAATCTATACCAAGCCGATGATGATATTCCAGTGAAAGATTGTGATCTCTATGGTCCTCATGAGTCAAACTTGATTTGAGATTTGTACGGAAGAGACCAATTAATGGGGGGTCAAGCACTCTACTTCTTCACCCAGTTAAAGAAGGTGTCTGCTAAGGGTTCGAGGTTCAACAGAAAGATTGGCTTCGGTGCTTGGCAGAGTGAGGACAGAGCCAAGCCTATTCTCGTTGTTGGCTCTAAAGATCAAATTCTAAGGTCCACGAAGAGGTTTAGGTATGAAAGTCGTAAAAACTTGGAAGAAAATGGGAGGTGGATTATGCATGAATTCACCATTAATTCAGCCTTGTTGGGTGATCAATACTCGCATAAAGCACACGATTTGGTTCTCTGCGGCGTAAAAAAGAACGAATCGAAAAAGCGCTCGGAGAAAGCCAATTTGGGCAGAAAGAGATCTTCTAGTTCCAAGAGAAAGTTGAAGCAAGTAGTGACCTCCGGCAACCACACTGATCACGATAATGAGTGCTTTTAGAGCAAACGCTTAAAGGCTCATCAAAATTCAGTTTTGATAGAACAAAACCACTCACCGTGTTCGAGTAGCAGTCTAAACCCAGTGGAGCACCAAGGGGAGATCATACATTCGGTGCCTCAATATTCAACTTCTTTGACGTTGAAGGATATAGGGGTAGTCTTATCCAAATCCTAGAAGAGGATAAGCATGATGAGGCGATCAAGGGTCAGAGGGTCAAGAGAGGCGGTTGTGTTCAATGAGACCAAGCAAATGACATCCCATGCTCCAGTAACAACAATGTGCAGACTGAGGCAGTCCTGAACAAGTGGCAAGAGGCTGTTGAAGAAGAGGCACTTTTGGCTCAACAAAATAATCCAATTGAGTTGTCGTGCCTTGATAACATCTGGGACATTGTGGAATCCGAAGTGGAGATTGATTCTTTACCTGACAGACTTGTTTTTGATGTGGACGAGCTTTTGTCTGAACTCGATGGGGTTGCTGCCTGTAGAGTTTCTATCGAGGGTCAATCAAGTGCTTAATCGAGTAATGTAATTGCAAGTAATGCACTAGAGAGGAGTGGGAAATTCTAATCTCACTCTTGCTCTCTCTGCTTTGTCATCTGATTTTGTGAAAGCAATACTTGGATAGAGCTACTGCGGTTGAGAAACAAGTCGTCGTTCGTGGCTGCACCTGTCAAGTTACACGATATGCTTTTCTACGTTATGTAAACAGTTTGTTTCTTTTTCAATTGTAATATAATCATGTCATATTCCATTTTTTGAAATGAAGTTATGGCTCTAATTATAAGATTTGTTTAAAAAATTGATATTCCATGAGTTTTATGCTTCGCACATATATATAAATTGATTAGTTTCAAAAGCAGGGGCAGATGAATGAATTATTGTGATTATAATAAGATTTTGATGAAAGCTGAGGTTTTTTTATTGGAAGAATCGGAAGTGGGGATTTACTTTTTAAGTACATGAAAATCTTGTTCCGGTTCAAGAAAAGGTTTAGGTATGAAAGTCGTAAAAATTTGGAACAAAATAGGAGGTGGATTATGCATGAATTCACCATTAATCCAGCCTTGTTGGGTGATCAATGCTCGCATAAAGCACTTGATTTTGTTCTCTGTCGCATGAAAAAGAACGAATCGGAAAACAACTCAGAGAAAACTTTTGTTTCCTATGATTCCATATTTGGGCTGCAAGTGTCCCTCACTTTTGACGCAGCAGAGAACAAACTTGAGTGCTTTATGCAAGTATTAATCACCCAACAAGGTTGGATTAATGGTGAATTCATGCATAATCCACCTCCTATTCTGTTCCAGATTTTTACGACTTTCATACCTAAACCTTTTCTTGAACCCTAGAATTTGATCATCAGAGCCAACAGCGAGTGTCCCTCACTTTTGCAATGGTTTTTCTTTTTATTAGTCTTTCAACAAAGCTTAAGCACTTCTTGTTAAATCTAACCTCTTTCAGTTACATATGGCCAAAAAATATGGAAGGCAACTTGTGATGAGTAAGTTTAGTTCATATTTTCTAATTAATGGCTATGTTCCCCTTTATTTTGGTAGCTTCTTGGGAAGCATATCCTGAAGAATCTTTCTTATTTCATTTTTAACATTTTTAGGTACCATCTTGAAGAATTTTTTTCTCTCTTTTTTTCTTTTCAGTTTTAAAATTGTTATCCTTGAAATCTCCAGTGGGAAAAGAAAGGATAAACATGTCGAGTTTTATCTTAGTTTTGGTGCAGTGGTTTTGGAAGCTCTAAAAAGGAGGAAAGATTCTTGATGCAGCTAATAAATGATTGAATTTGAACTTTTACCAAAAAAGAAACCGAATACTCATTGATTGTTGGATTGTGGTGTGCTCTCCCAAATCATAACCGGAACAAGATTTTCATGTACTTAAAAAGTAAATCCCCACTTCCGATTCTTCCAACAAGAAACTTTGTTGTTTACTTTCCTTTCACAAACTATGAATTAAATTTACTTGTAATTGAGTGATAAACAATCTTAATAGGTTCTTGATTGAATTTATATGTTGTGTATCTGCTATAGCATTTTATTTTGGTAAAGCTTATTTTATTCATTATTTGGGCTGACCACCAATTTAATGATACAAGCTAGGAAAGAGCCAGAAAATGGCATGTCTTAGTGGAACATATCAGAACAATACTTGGTTTTAGATTGAGTTTCTTAAATTGAGTTTAACTTGATTCCAAAAGGGTCATGCTTAATCTAAAATTTATGATAAACTAGATATAATTATTCATCTTTTAGGGTAAATAGAACCTAAACGTGTAATATTGTATCTTATGTTGACATAACAATTAGTCACTGTTAGGTTGCATATAGATATAAGACATCCCACATGCGACAGCTGAGAATATATGAGGATTCTACCTAGTGCTGTAGCAGATGCTAAACAACTAAACCAAAATTTGCAAGAATTAGTCAAGTCCATTAAGAGAGTTTAGTCACTCATCTACTTTATTCCCATTGATTTTATCCTTGTGTTTGACGTGAAAGTTTGCTTTTCTGCATGTTTACTTATTGCATTTTATTAGATAGTTTATTAGTTTAATTGTTCAATCCACTTTCTATTCAAGCAAAACTGTTAAGGTTGTTATAACAATTTCTACAACATCAATTCATGTGGAGACGATCTTAAATACTTTTCATTATATCACTTATTGTGTACACTTGCACATTGACACCCCATAGCATTTGAATTTAAACTCAATAGAACGTCTATTGAGACCCTTGATCTCTCGGACAACCAACTCCTTTCTTCTTCAGTATACCCTTAGGAATATTCTTCATATTAACCTAGGCTATAGCCATTTGCAAGGTTCAATTCTAGAGGCTTTTCAAAACATGGTTTCTCTTAGATTTCTATCTCTCTCTTCTAATGAACTTGATGGTTGGATTCCAAAATTCTTCGGAAACATGTGTAGTTTAAATATATTATACTTGCACCACAACTATCTTAATGGACAGTTCTCGGAGCTGATTCAAAATCTGTCCGAAGGATGTACAACAAATTCACTTGAGGAGCTATATTTACAATACAATGGCATCTTAGGGCTAATACATGATCTTGGAGCATTTTCATCTCTAAAAGTATTGTATGGTGGAGAAAATCGTTTAAATGGAACTATAAACAAAAGCCTCACTCATTTGTTCAAGCTTTGATGGGAATTCATTCACAGGTGTTATCTCTAAAACTTTCTTTTCCAATATGTCCAACATGCAGGAATTGTTCTAAGCTGACAACTCATTGGCTTTGAAATTGAGCCATGATTGGGTTTCTCCCTTTCAACTGAAATGTTTAAGTGTCGCCTCTTGTAAGATGGGACCCCATTTTCTAAAACGGCTTCAAACTCAGAATCAACTTACTTCACTTGATATCTCTGATACTGACATCTCGGATACTGTCCCTGATTGTTTTTTAGATCTATTTATTGAACTCTTTCTTCTAAGTCTCTCTAACAACCATATCAAAGGTAAGCTTCCTGATTTTATTTTTTAAAATCTAATGATATTGTTATAGATATCAGTTCAAATCACTTTGAGGGTCCAATTCCACTACTTCCTTCAAATTCTACATTCTTGAATCTCTCCAAAAATAAGTTCTTAGGGTCAATTATGTTCTTTTATTCTATGATTGAAAATACATGGAATGTTTTTATCTCTCAAGTAACTTTTTATTTGGAGAGCTTCCCAACTGTTGTTCGCATTTTGATAGCCTATTTCTTCTTAATTTGGCAAATAATAGCTTCTCCAGTAAAATTCCAAACTCGATGGGCTTCCTACATAATATTCAAACACTGAGTTTACACAATAATTGGTTAACCGGAGAATTGCCTTCATTTTAAAGAATGGCTCATAACTGAGAGTTTTGGATCTTGGAAAGAATGTATTGTTCGGTGAGATACCAAAATGGATAGGCGGAAGTCTTCAAATTTGATTATCTTAAGCTTGAAATCTAACAATTTTCATGGAAATATACCTTTTCAGTTATGCCATCTGGCAATCATTTAGATCTTGGATCTCTCTTTTAACAATATATCCGGAAACATACCAAAGTGTTTCAGTAATTTTTCAGCCATGAGCCACGAAAACAAATTCCAATCCCATCATTGGGTTGGCCTATAATATCTGGGTTCTCCTTGATATGTATATCGAAAGATATTTGGACAATGTTATGTTGACATAGAAAGAATGTGAACATGAGTGCAAAAATACTTTGGGATTTGTACCTTGACCTTTCAAGTAACAAATTATGTGGAGTAATTCTTGAAGAGATTATGGACCTTGCGGGGATGACTGCCTTAAACCTTTCAAGAAACAATTTAACTGTACCAAGCACTCCAAAGATTAAAATCATTGGATTTCCAGGATTTATCTAGAAACCACTTTTCTGGAAGCATTCCGTCTACCCTTCCTTAGTTAAGTGGTCTTAGTGCCTTGGACTTGTCATACAACAACTTGTCAGGAAAAATCCCATTAAGCACTCAGCTCCAAAACTTTAATGCTTCATTTGATACTGGAAATCTTGAACTCTGTGGCCTTCCACTTCCAAATAAGTGTGCAGATGAAGAATCAACTCCAAGTCCAAGCAGGGATGATGATGCAAACACTCCAGAAGATGAGGATGATCAATTTATAACTCTCGGATTTTACGTGAGTTTGAGTCATGGTTCTTAGTTGGATTCTGGGGAGTCTGCGGAACTTTAATGCTGAATAGGTCGTGGAGATATGGTTACTACAACATCATGACTAGTACCAAAGATAGGCTCTATGTGACGGCAGTTGTGAATATTGCCAAACCACAAACAAAGTTCAGGAACTAATTAAATGATATTACTCCTTAAGTGTCAATTCTCAAGTGTGTTTTAGTCAATATTATTGGCTCTAAGCCTCTCACATATGATTTTAATTTCTTAATCCTTAAACTTGACCCTTTCCTCTTGCAAGCTTTTGTTTCTCAAATTAATTCTTACCATTTTTTTTGTCAGGGTCTTACTGGGATGGCTCGCATTATGTCTTTATTATTTAGAGTGCTCATTTTGTATTTGGAATCTTTCAAAAAATAAACTTGAGCTCTCATGTGATGCACATTGTATTGTTAAGTGTATGCTTAAAAAAACTTGCATGTGGCTCTCTTTAGACCATTGTCGATCTATGCAATTATGCACTCTTGTTAAGAGTTTAAATATACCAATAATCCATTACAACAATAAAGACAGTCAAATTCTGTTCTGTTATTGATCAATGTTAGCTTTTTTTTCTTTTCATTGGGTGAATAAATTTAACTTTTATTTGGCAAATAAAAAATATCTCAGATTTTTGCATGTATTACACCTCTCAATTAGTATTAACTGAATATTTAGATTAGGGAAATTATCATTTAGATTAGGGAAATTATCTCTATACCACCTTTGTTTTTTTCATATGTATATCTAACTGCTACAAAATTTTGACGTATTCTTTACACAATTTATGTTTCTAAACTTTTATTAATCAACCATTTTGAACCAAAAATAACTATTTTAACACTAAATAAATTAAAAAATTATTTTATTCTACAAAATTTTAAAAAATTATAATTACAAAAATACCCCTAAATTCAATAAAACAAATAATCTCAAAATTCAAGATTATAATTTTCAAGTGAAATTATAATTATAAAAATTAATATCTTGTAATTATAGTTTCATTTAATTTTTGTAATTAAATTAGGTATAAGAAAGTTTACAAAAATTGACATGACGAGAAAAGTTTCCTATAATTATTATAAAATTCCCTATAATTAGTATTAAGAAACTTCCCTATACAAATTAAATCAAAATATAATTAAAAAATTATCATGATAACTTTTAAATGAAATTGTAATTATAAAAAATTAATATATTGAATTTAGATTTATTTTATTAAATTTAGGGGTAATCTTGTACTTATATTTTTTTTATTTTTCAAAATTTTGTGGAATAAAATAGCCTTTTTAATACATTTAGGGGTAAATATAGTTATTTTTTAGTGTCAGAGTGGTTTATTGATATAAACTTAAAAAAAAATAGGTGTAAAGAACATGTCAAAATTTTGATATGGTTAGATGTATATATGCAAAATAAAGGTGGTGCAGAGATAATTTTCTTTGGATTAACTCTTTTTTTTTTAATGATTTATACCGCAAATGAAAAAAACTTTGATAAAATAATAGAAATCTCATTAAAAAATATTCATTACTCAAGGTGACATAGTAAACATAGGCATATTCTAAAAAAAAAAAAAAAGGAGTAAATATTAGTATAAAGCTAAAACACGCAACACAACTACAAAAAGATTAAAATAACTAGGTTGCAACGGTAGAGAATTTGTAGCTTGGAGTTCCATTAATGTCTCACTACTCGAGAGATGAAAAGTAAACCTAAACTAGTCATCGGAAAAGTCTTAGGTGCTCCTGAAGCATAACTCTTTTTGAGAGCCCGGCATGGTGCCGGCTACAATGACAACGGCATTGTAGCCAAACCCTTATCTTTAACGTGAATACTTCTTTTCAATTGATTGGATTGCCAGTCAATAACACGATCGCGTAAATTGCGGTCCGTGACTTCCAAGATTAAGAAAAAATTGATGTTTTTTTGGATGGAAAAATAGCTTTATTTAAGAGTTGGTTAAGCCACGTTATCTTCTTTCAAGAAATTATTTTCTATTCACATCATATATACTTGACTTTTTGACCTAACCGACATCCACTAGAATTTATTATTATTATTATTATTATTATTACTGCTACTATTATTTTTTATGTAAGTAACAAAAGAAGAGAAAATTTTGTTATGACAGAAATTGAGAGTTTTTATTATTAAGATAATATTAACTAGTATGGTTAATTTGATCAAATCCAAAATTAATTATTGTTTAGGAAAAAGTTTTTAAGTGTTGTAGCTCTTTGTACGTAATTCCTTAACGTTGATACGAGCTTAGTAATTTTTAACTATTAAGATAAAATTTTGACATACGAGAGTCGTTACTCATTAGTCTGAAAAAAAAATGAATAAATAAAATAAAAGAAGTGGGAGAAGAAAATTTTTTAAGGTCTTTTTAGGAAACAACCTTGCTTGTAAGGTTCCAAGAATTAGTACTATTAGTATCAAGATGTTTGATAGGGTAACTAGGGGACTGAAATAAGGTATGTTCTAGACTTGAAAAGAAATTTAACTTCCCTAGGGATGATTGATCAATTGGGTTGTAGCATTAAGGTAGAAAATGGGCAGATATAGGTCTTGTACAAGGGTGATATTATTATAAAGGGAATTAGAAGGAATGGTATGTATGTTCTGGTTGGATCATTGCCTCAGTTGAGAGTAAATACTAGTATAAGTAGTGATAAAACCAAACTTTGGCATATGAGACTTGGACATAAAAGTGAGATAGGCACTACAAGAAAACTGATAATAGATGACAGACAATTTATGACAGATTCAGGGTATATCATAAAATTATGATAGACTTGTGACATAATTTTCAATCTATCATAAATTAATGATGGTCTTGTGATAGAAATATTTTCTATCATGAATTTATTATGGCTTTATGATAGGATTATCATTTATCATGAACTTATGATAGAATCGTGATAGAATTTAATCTATCAAGAAATTGTGATAGAAATGTTGGAGAAAAATCTATTTTTTTATATTTTTATAAAACTTTTAGGACCGATCTCATACAATATATAGGAATACGTAATCTAGAAATCGTACCTTGAAAATCCGATTTGGATTTTTCCGCTGAAGTGATTTAGGCTCCCAGATCACGATCTGTCACCACCACGCCTGTTAGATCACGAGCCGTCACCAATGATCTTCTAGGTTATGACTCAGGTTTGATCTGCACTTGACGTGTGGGCGCCTTTATCACTACCAAAGCAACTAGCACGAGAAAATTTTTCTCTCAACAACAGAGAGAAAAATCTTTTTCTCTGATTTGTATAAAGTGGCTGCCTATTTCTTTTGGGAGAAAATAAGCCCTTTTATATTTCTATTTAGTGGAAACCCTAGGCTCCATATTTATTTATTTTTTAATTCTATTAAATCCCTTTTGATTTAAATTAAAAAATAATTAAAACAAAAGTCACGTTACCTGTTCTTGTGTTATAGGGGCCCACCTTGTAAAATAACACAAGGCCCCTTACACTCAAGCATATTAATGGAGTCTCCCACTAAATAATATATTTAGGCTTTTGACCCAAATAGATAGTTATCTTGCTTATTAATCTAGTAGTTACTATCGTTTAGGAACATACAATAGTGACTATAATAATTATAGCCAAATTATTTAATTCCAAATCTACTCACTAAAAGATTGGCTGAATAATAATTTTGATTTCTTTCAGTAATTAAATCGATATCTCAATTGTCAATCGATTTAATTACATCTTATTCCTTGATACTTGATTTTCTCTAATGATCACTTTCAACATACTAAATATGTTGACACACTTGAATCTTGTGTTTTACAAATTCTATATTGTTAATCTATAACTCCAATACTTAAAGATTAGTAATTTATGTGTAAATGGAATAACAATTATAATCATGAAATCGTAACTAACTCAAGATTAAGATTACAGTAAAATCAATGTGTATGAGATTTAATAAGTCTGACAATCATTTCAAGGTTAATTAAATCTCATATGTGATCCAGAAAATTCATATATGATTAAGACAAATCATTTTTACTATAAATAGAGCGCTCTTTTATCAAAAATTTATTTAATCATAAGATAACTTGTATTTATGTCTTTTGTGAATCCATATGATGATCACATAAATACATATAATATGATTAAACGGGCCTTATTCAATATATATTTATACAATTAAAAATATCTCAAATATTTTATTAATCAAAAAATAAATTAATATGTTTTAAAAGAACATATAATCCCAACAAGAAAAAATACTTTGACTATATTTCACCCAAATTTTATATATTATTTTATTTAAAAAAACAAAAGGTGCATTTTAATAATTAAAAAAAAAAAGAAAATGCTAGCAAAACTGTACCGTTTTGAGTACTTTAAATTTTTTTTCTTCATTTTTTTCCTAAGTGTTAAATGAATACAGTCATACATAGAGATGGCAAATATCCAATTATGGATGGATAATATCCATCCAAATACAAATCCATAATTATCCATGATGGATATATCCATATCCATATCCAGTATTTAATATTGGACATGGATATGGATTTTATCCATAAAGATATGGATATCCATGGATATCCACGGATATCCATGAATATTTTATTTTTATTATATAAAAAATAATAATAAAATAAAATAAAAAATAATAATAAAATAGTTAAAAACAGTATTAAATTCTAATATCAAATAAAAAATAATAAACATTACAAATATCAAAACTATGAATTAAAAAAATTATAATATGAAATTACAAATTAATTTCAAATTAAATACAAAAGTTCATTCTTCTAACGCATCATTAATGCAATCTTCTAACACATCATTAATCTCCAACTAGATCATCATCATTAATGCAAATTCAAACAAAACATAATATTAAATGCACAATGAGCCAAATGAAAAATGAAAGAAGCTTAATAGTGTAAGTTCGGCGGATATGATGATATAAGCCTTTGTCCAAGGAATTTTTCAAAAACCAAGTAAGAGAAAATGACAAAAAAGCCATTTGATGCATGAATAGATGAACTAAACAGAAATTAAACCATATAATTTGCCACCATGGCCATAACAAATGAAATATCTTTGTAGATTTTCAAATCAAGTGAAACTTAAGATGAATAACACAGATAAGATTAGGTAAAAACACTTAAAAAAAATACATCAAGCACATACCAAAAAAAGAAAAATAAACACTATTCAGAACATGGTTGGGTCTCCTCTTCATCATCATTATCAGTCACTTCTCCATTTATTTCTTCCCCATTCATCACTTTATCTTTAGGAATCTCACCTAATTTAAAAAAAAAATTGTAAAATATAAAAAAAAACAAATACTATCAAAATCAAATAAGTGCATAAGTGAAATTTGATACCTTTTAATTGATATCCACAGTTAAGGCCTCTATTGTACTCGGATGAAGTCTACTACGATGTGGGCTTAAACATCGACCTCACTAAAAGCGCAACTGAAATCTCTAGCAATCTCGGATATCGGACTTATTCTTACCACATTAAAATATCGAAAGTAGTCTTATCCTCTTCTTCCAAGTAAGTATCTAACTCACTTAACTCGTTTACGAATATGTTGGCTTTTGAATGCATTAAATTTTTGCACATCCCACATACCCATCACAACTAGAATTAGAATTACAAACAACACTAGACTCACCAAATCCTTGACGATTTTTTTTATATTAATATAAGTCGGAGCAGAGAGTTGCATCACTACCATAAATTTGAGGAAAGAAATAATCCACTAGAACCATTTTGTATCTAGGATCCAATACAACAATACACCATGGATTTCATCCCGATATTTTCCAAACTTTTCTAACATACTTTTCGCCATATTTTTTATCACATCACATGAAGAAGTAAGCCAAGCATTCAATGATAATCTAATTTCACAAATTATTGGAAAATAAGTTGTATTTAGTGCCAAAACATCTCATAGTATGAAGGGTTTTCACATACTACTCTCGCCAACTCCCACTCTACTTGCATATTGGTTATCACGATGCTTCAAACGAGTAAAAACATCTTTATAAATCAAAGCAACTTCAAGCATTAAATATGTCGAATTCCACCTAGTTTTACAATCAAGCACTAAACTCTTAGAACAATTTAACTTCAATTGGCGATTAATCCTTGGTGATGATGTCCCTTTCTAACTTTTTCAATCCCATCTCCTATCGCATCTAACCCATCCTTAACAATTAAATTTAAAATGTGAGCACAACATCTCACATGCAATAATTTTCCATTTAATAAGAATGAACTAGGAGGAAACTTAGCCAACAAAAGCGGAATCATAGCATCATTAGTAGAACAATTATCAATGGTTATTGTAGATAACCTTCGATCTACATTCCAATCCAACAACTTAGAAAGTGCTCACGTATATAAATCTACACAATTCATAAAAATAAAAAATTACTAGAAGAATAAATAAAATAAAGTTCATATAATAAAATATAAATAAATTTATTAAACTTTTAAGATACCTTAAGATCCGATTTCGTAGAGTCCACGAATTGTCAATAAAATGGACCATATATCCTTTTTTGATTGCTAGATGTCCACATATCCGTAGTAATGGAAACTTTACTAGTAATATCCTCCAACAAAGCCATTGTCTTAGCCTTTTCAAAATCAAACAACTTAAAAACTTCTCTTTTCACACAAATTTTACCAAGCAAACAAAACTCATCAAATCCACTAAACCCTTCATACTCAACAAATCTCAAAGGAAGCTCATGCATGATTATCATTCTTGCTATTTTAGCAAGTGCTTTATCAAATGCATCTTTTTCTTGTAGACCTTAGATGCTTGACTAGGGCTAGGACACATCAATATGGTTTAACAAATGTGAAGTTCCACTTGATTGCCTGATTACACCATTTCTCCATTAATTATTCTCCTTGTGAAATGGTCCCAAGCTCTAGATGCTTGTCTCAATGAGCTTCTAGGTCTCCGTTTTGTACCTCCACTAATTGAATGAGTTTGTGGATTTAATATTACTTGAGGCTTGAGGGTTTAATTGAGCAGGACATTGAGCAATTATTAACAATCCAAACTTAACTAGCTAGCTCGTTTGTTTGGAAGTAGTAGTAGTGCTTAACATGAACCATATAGAGATCAATTAGATGATAATCTAACTTCCAAAGATCCGTCAATATTTTATTTCACAATGGGAGGGCCACATTTCCACAAATGGCAACACCTAGCAAATGGAGCCTCGATTTCGGCCTCTAGAAGAAAAAGTTTTGTTGGAAAATTCGACTATCGATTTCAAATGATTATGTGAAAGGCCATATATTATATATACTAGCATTCTTTGAAGAAAGTAACCACCGCATATTGAAACTCTTCCAATTCCTCTCTCTCTCTCTGTACACACACACACACACACACACACACACAGAGCCATGTAAACAAAAATAAGAAAAATAATGGAAGCCATAAAGGCATAAGATTTTAGGCTTGTAAAAGCTTATTTCATGTTTAATCATGGAGCCAAATTCATAAACTAAATTAAACCCCATTCAGCAATTAATCAAAATCTAGATTTGTGACTGACAAAAGGTGAAGAAAATATTTGCATAATTTTAGTAAAATCACCAGAAATACGGTGAAAATGCTGGGTACTGTGAAGATCAATCAAAGCCAAATATATATTAAACGGCTTATAAGCTTTAGCAATCAAAACTTACCTTGCGCGGGAGACAACGAACAGGCAGATGGACGACGGTGGTGGCAGCGACGACAGAGACGATGGTAGCTGGAACGAGGCAGAAAAACGCTCAAAAACAACTGGAAGCTGCAGTTACGGCTGATCAACCATTGGTACAGCGCCGGCGCACCTAAACGGAACCCCCGGAAAGCGGCGTCGGAGTCGGGGAAGAGCGTCGGTAAGCAAAGACCGGCCGGCGAGCGATGTGATAATCTTAGGTTTTGCTATCCAGACATTTGTTTTTGCTTATTTCATTTTAGTTTTACGATTTTAATTTTTTAATTTCAAATAAGATATTAATTGGATATTGGGTATCCATTGGATATCCATACCCATCCAATTTTTATTTGGATATTTTTTAAAAATATCCATATCCATATCCAAAAAATTTTGGATGGATATTATCCAATCCAATTGGATTGGATGTATGGATATCCAATTTAAATGGTCCAAATTGCCATCCCTAGCTATAACTAATATCATGAGAATTGAGAGTTGAGAGAACGCAACAAGAATTTGGACTATCCCTCTGGCACGTTGTGCTATTAATTTAAACAAAAAGCCTTATCCTGAAATGTTGGATTGGTTGGGATTTGGGAAACCAACACAATCGCAGGCACTTGAATATCTCTTAATTCTTCACTGCATTCTTATTAAATCACCATAAGTTTATACCCATTGTGAGTTAAAATTTATCAAATTTGTGGATGCATGAGACCAATTACACGACCCTAAATTTTTCATTAATTTGACTCCAACTGGCGACTGATGTGGGCTGCAAACCTGCATTAAAGAGGAAGGTGATAAGCCTTCACGCCAGAATTTGGCGCTGAGTCTTGAGAGAACACAACTTGCAAAGAAGGAAATAAATTCGGAAATAAAAGCAAAAAGACTCAACACCATAAGTCTTCCAACTTAAATCTCCTATGTGTGGATGATCTTCAATCTTCATTTTGAAACAAAAGAATCTATTAGAACCAGAGTCAATGAATTCAAACACAAACCAGAGCAAACGGCGTATTGGGCCATCGGTTAAATCCGTTATGAAGTCACGTCGGGAGCTCGTGATTACTAAAGCGACGTTAAAGCTTGCGTTTTACTCATATTCAAGAAATTGCGCGTGCTAAGTCACGTGGTCACTTAAGTGCATCCTGTTCTTTTAACGGTCTTGGGCACGTGGAAGAGGCTATCCGGGTTCATTGTTGTTATTCCCTGTAATATAAAGTGGTTTTGCACCTCACCGGGAAGTGATTCGAGAGTATTCGAGAGAGAATCTTGGAGAGAAAAACTAATTTTAAGCTCTGTATCCTCGAGTACTTGTAGTTTCTTCGTTGAATCGATCAAAAAAACAATCTCGATGTTTGGGAATGTAAGTCTTGGAAAAGATCGACCACGTTATCTCTTGCTCTCTGTGATTTTGTTTGATTCATTTCTTTTACATTTGTTTAATTTCGTTGTTGAGTGGTTAAGTCTTTTGAGAGGATATTGAATAGATTGGTTCAATTTTATTGCTTGTGTGCAACTTTGATCTTAGTCAAAGATCATGGAGTTTTGGTTTTATAAGATTAGCAATCAAATCTCTGTGGTTTATTTTTTCTTTCCTACTAGGATTAGGTTTTCTTATTACAATTATAATTTAAGGTTCTAATTAGATTAGAATTAGGAATGTGTTGAGCCACTATAAGTAAGTGGCTCTCATTATGTTTTTAAGCAAGCAATAATAAAATTAATTCTAACCCCTGTTAATTCTTCTCTCTCCCCTATGAATTCTTAAATTCCTCATCTTTTCTCTCTTGAATTCTCTAAGTAAAACCCTAGAATCCTATCATCTTACCCTATTTTTCAACTTAATCAATTTGGATATGCAAAGCTTAACAATTGTAACACTCCAAATTTAACACGTGTGGAGCACGTGATAGTAGGAGATTACTTACATATTGAAATCCTCACACAAAATCTCAAATTGAAATATCTCAAATTTTATTAAACAAATCAACAAATCCAGAAGTCAAATACTTGGCATTTCTCTCCCAAATCATAAATGTAACAAAAGTTTCAAAATTCTCCAATTACAAGTTCAGAAGACTAACAAGCTTAAAAGAAATAGAAATTCGTCCTTCTTTTATTCAACTAGCAAAAGTAAATTAATCTCTAACTCCAAAGATAAGCACATCTCTCAACAAGTCACTCAATCTGCAAAAAGTAATGACGAGAAGTGAGCCATCAATTCGGCAAGTAAAATCATTCCTAACACCCCAGGGATATCCGATACCAAAAGTATTGCAAGCCTTGTTTACCAATATATATATCACAACAAATCACATAAATTTTACAATGAGATATAATAACATAAGGACAAATTCATAAATTATCCAGAATATCGAAATCATAATTAATCATAGAAACAAATCACTTAATATATAAATACAGGACACAAAAGATTAGCTCATGTTACATAGTGTCACCTATACTCTCGATGACCAGGCTGGAATAGAATGAGAATAAGAATATCATAGACACAATCAGAATAGAAACTCAATACTGGTGTGTGTGTGTGTGTGTGTGTGTGTAAGTATATAACAGAATCAAAATGACTACGGACAATGAACCAAAACATTTAAATTTATTTTTCCTTTGTAGCAAATTACACGTGGTACTTTATACTATACGCGACACTTTAGTCCTCGAGATATGGCCTCCATACAGTCTCAAAAGGTGGCCCCTGCATAAATTTTCATAGATAATTTTAATCGAATACGTGAACATAATATTCATATTAGATTCATAAATGATCATAACAATGATTTAGGCTTGCAGAACAATTTCCATTCTAACAATTTACAGACAATTTCAAAAATATAATTATCTAGCAAAATAAATTGCACATTTTAAGGCATTTATAATATTTTGTTAAAACCATAAAAATGGCATAATTTTCAAATTTAAAAACACTCACATCAATTATTTTTGTTATGAAGAACTAAGAAAACACACGTACTTGTAATAATATTGAAATATCAAAATTATCATATATATCTAGTACATTAGATATCCAGTACATTAGGAATAGAGTTATTTATCTCGATAAAAGCAATTGCTTAAACACACCTCTAAGCCTCTAACAATCTCAAACACCTCCAATACTTTAAACAAATACAAGAAATAACTATTAACAACTTATTCCAAGATCTTAATTTTCTAATTCATACCCGTAGAAGTCTGATTCTCTGAATTTTAACTCTTAATCTAATAATCAAAATGACACAAAATTACATAGATCTATTCTCGACATCCATGGGTATCTCCAATAAAATTTTTAGGAGGATCCAATACCAAAAACATTTTCAAAACTATTTATTTCTTATTAAATTCAAAATTTTCTCACAGTGTCTTAACTTAATAATATGGGTCCCGGGATTTTTATAAAATTATATATATCAAAAAATTATGAAATTAAAATTGAAAATACTAGACACATGTATTTACCAAACACTATCAGCTTCTGCAGCTTAAAAGCTACAACATCTTTATCAAATATCATCAGCTTCTACTCCACAGCTATAACTTTTACTTCACTGTAGCTGCAGCTTAAAAGTTTCAGCACCTCACTCCCAAACGCACTCTTAGTCTTCTGATAAGTGCATATTTTTCATATATTTTGCTATTAATTTCTCCATCTTTTTCTTGTTTTGATCTTAAATATTCTAGTTATTTCAGTTAATTTTTAATTTAGTTATTTTGTTAAAATTATATTTTATTGTATTAATTTTTATCTTAGTTTTTTTATTTTTTTATTTTAGATATATTCTAGGATTAAAGAGAAATTAAATCGGAGCATTCAAGAAAGAAATTTCATTGAAAGAATCAGAATAGGAAAAGAATTGAAGATTGAGAGATAAAAATACACAAGAGATCAGGAAAGAAAGATTTAATTTGATTAATCAACATGCATGCAATCACATGGGAAACATATATTGTGATTAATTGAGGAAGCAAATATTTTGGCATGGCTTTAAATGGCAAGCACGTGATGGGCTTTGGCTTTAACAATATTCATTGGCCAATTAATTCTACAAGTTATGTGCATGCATGAACAAAAAGTGGCGGCTTGGCTTTTGTTTTTAATCCTTTCCATGCGAGGATTTAAGGCGCACAATAAAAGCTACTATAAAAGCCAGACTTGCGGCAGAATTAGAGGAGAATAGGAGGATCGGCAGCTACACATACAAAAACAATTTGCAGCCCAAAAGGAGAAGAGAAAAAATAGAGGAGAAAGCTGTTTGAATTAATCTCTATGTCTGGTTTTATTAACTTTTTTATTCTCAATTTAATTATGTTAGGCTAGATTTTTTATTTGGTTGAGGGTGAATTCAAAACCCTAAACATGCTATGCAATTGAATTTTTTAATTTCTATCATTCAATTTATTTAATTGAGATTATTTATGTTCTTCTATAATTAATGTTTATGATTTCATTCCTGTCTTATTTGAGTGGCCAATTAGATAGAACTTGAATAAATTCTATTGCTAGATTAAAATTCTTAATCCATAATTGTCTTGATATTTTAATCATTAGTAGTAGGTTGGAATCAGTGATTTCGATTGGAGAACATAACCTAGGTTAAATAATCTGAGCTTGTTTGTTTATTGCCTAAATCAACCTAATATATTTCTCTACTTAATGCTTCCATTATCTTAAATTTAAAGAGCTTATTTTAAATTATTTAATAGTTAGAGATTAGATGAAGAGCTTGTTTTGCCTAACGACATACTAAGGAAAGATTGAGACTAACAGAGCTTATTGTTGTCTACGGTTGATAGTTTCAATATAAATTAATGATAGAATTGATATATTATGTGCATGTTTGGTGGTGGCGAATGATCTTTTAACCAAAGTTTTTCTCATTGTTATTTCTTTCTCCTTTAATTAGAGTTTTTATTAAATTATTGTTTTCGTAGTTTTAATTTCTTTATTTCTTGCTATTTAGTTAAAAATTCAAAAACCTCCCTTTTCTCTATTTTTAGTTGGCATTTTCTTTAGTTAGATTAATTTATATTATTATTCCTATTATTATTTTATTTTAAGTTTTGCTTTAGAGTTGATAATAAATACAACTATCATAGTCTTTGTGGGATCGATCCTTACTCACTCTGTACTAATTATTTATACTAGTAGTAAGGTTTTAAATTTGGTGCACCCTAACAACATTACTTTGAAATATTTTAGTCTTTGATCAACATCTTTGTAATGTCATCTATGTAGAAATTTAATTAATAATGCAATAACCCAAATTCACCCTATAATTTACAAGAGGAATTGGGAATGAAACCTTCTGATATTAATCTTATTAATATTTTCAGAAAAATCAATATTGTCCACTGTCAAAATAAAATCTCTAAAATAATAAATATAACAATAATCATCCAAAACAAATTCAACTCTGAACAATAACCAAAATAATGACAATTTATTCATCAAAGAAAATGTGTTAGTTAAAAAATCCTCTTCTCTAAACCAAAAACCCCACATCTCTAAAATTAACTTGCAAAATGTTAGAGACGAGGGGTGAGCCATCAACTTGGTAAGTAAATTCATGTATGAGGTTACCAATAACGATAAAACACATAATAATCATTATAAGGAACCATAAATTGGAAAACAATATTGATTTTACAATCTATTGCATGAGTATGATAAAATTCATTTTAAGTTAAGTCATCATGTAATAATCATTTTCAATATTTAATCATCTAAGAAATCATTTAACAATAAAATATTTCCTTTATTCAATTGCTCATGTCACATAGTGTCACCTGCGCTCTCGATGACTCGGCTAATCAATATATCACCTATAATCTTGTGGCCCAACAATTAATATATCACCTATAATCCCGATGATCCAGCCAATTAATCAATCAAGGTATTGTACCCCATAATAATTGTAATGGTAATACAGCTAGTTGTTCAGTCGTGTCAATAATAATAACTACGGACAATGAGCCAAAACCTTAAAAGTAATTTTTAATCTTTCAATATCAATCATTCAATAATCTATCAATAATGTTGTAAGACATTTATTTGGCAAAGCTTTTCAAGTATTTTTAGGTAAATAAATTATTGGAAAATCAAATATTTTTCAAAGTCACTTGAAATTTTTTTTTGAAAAGTACAATTTTAAAAGAGGTTCATTTGACTAAAATATATTGTAATTAATATATATCTAATTTTAGAAAATATATAGTGGCAATAATACCATAAAATGCTAACTCAATATAAACAATATTCTTTCTGTATGTAGATATTAAACTTTTTGCATTAATTCTCTTACTTCGATCTGAAGCAATCAATCAATAACCTCAATTATACTAGCTCATGATTAGCCTATAATTATCAAGACAAGATTCTCATCAATAACATTATCAATTCTAACCTTGATGGGAGAGTCAAGCATCTTTAAACCATTAGCACTCACTTAAGTATATCCATTCACTAAACTACACCCAACCATCCTATACGAGCTATTTTCTGTTGGAAAATCACAAATATTAAAAGGAACTACTATGAACATGCATGGCATTCAATATAAAACATCATAAAGTTAATCAAAGTTCAAAAACATCCCTGAATAATTTTTCACAAAAATGTCAAAAAATAGTAGTGATATAAACAGAGGTCTGTTGATTTAAAAATTCATAACTTTAAGTACACATGTTACAAAATTGTAATTCAAGTTTTATCAATAGTGAAAACAATAGGAAATCAAAATTAAAATTTATAAGGTATTTAGTGATGAAACAATAATCCAAAGTGACTTCAATATCAGTCTTAGTAATTTTGGAGAACAGTTTCCAGGATTACAGCATCCCAACTCTATGATTTTTAATGATTTTTCTATAAACCTAAAAATTACGAAACATATACAGAAATTAGACATACATATGTAACATAATAGAAGTTGCCATAATTTTCAGAAGTAATTTGAGTTACGAAATAAAGTTAGGAATTGAGAACTGCTGCTAAAAATTGGCATTTTCCAGCACCAGTATTCCAAATTCAAAAAAATTATTACAATTATTATACCATGAGCTTTTAAACAATAATCATGTCAATAGAAAGCTAATGATATCTAGTTTAATAAATTATAAAGTTTCATGCATAAGACTCAATGAAAGCAGCAGTTATTTAGCATTCAATCTACACTGTTCATAATTTTTCAGAATAATACAAAAACACAACTTCCATTCAATTACAACATGGAGTCAATGATACATCATGCTTTAACAATTTCATTGATATTACACACAAAGCCATTCAATCTATCACATAAAATCTTGAATAAAATCAAAATTTCAAAAGATTATAATTACATATTGGTTTTAATCTCCTTCCTTCAAGACCATGTATCAAAACTCAAAAACTCTTTTTATTGAAAAACACCATAAAAATCTTCTCCTCTTGCCTTTCTAAAAACATTTTTGCGTTTAGTCTTTTTTTTTTTCCTCGCCTTTAGTGTTTTGAAAAATAATGTAAGAGCTATTTTTATAAAGCCAAGCCTTTTAATACAATCGCTCATTTTAGAATTTATTTCCTTTTTAAAAAATTGAATTAATATATAAATAAAATAAAAAACGATAAGATATTTGAAATTCAAAATTTCAACCTAAAGTACCATATTCTATAAAAAAAATTATAAAATAAAAAGTAAAAGAAACAAATTACGAATAACCAATTCGAATACAATAAGAGCGAATTCTTGTATAGTTCTATCTCTTCATGCACATTTTATTACGAATGATCTTGAATCAGATTATATACGAACCTATCACGTACTTTGTTTGTAAGATTATGGAATAGATTAAATATTACTTAACTAATTTTAATAGATTTTTTTTCTCTTCTCTTTTTCTGTTATTACTATGTACCATTCTAGAATCAAACGTTGGTACTCACTTGATAGCTAGTTTGGGTTTACTTTTCTTCTCTCGCGTGGTGAGACGCGCAAATGGATTTCCAAGCTACAGATGCAGCTTAATTTTTTTTAATTTTATGTAGTTGTGTGTTTTAGCTTTATGCATATGTCCACTACGTCGTTTTGAATAATTTTAGCAAGATCTCTTTTATTTTTTGAAGTTTGCTCCGTTTGCGGGTTAATCTTAATAATCAGTCAACACCAAGAAAGGGACATAAGGCATGCAAAAATCCATTAATCTGTTTATATTTGCCAAATAGCTTGCCAGTTAAATTTATTCACCCAATAAAGAAGACTGCTAACATTGATCAATAGCAGAGTAGAATTTAACTGTCTTCAACTTGATGAGAGATTGAAGGTGTACCACAAGAGAGATTGAGGTACCTCAATTTTGCAGAGGGAACCAACGAATTCATAAATTGGACTTCCACCGAAGTGATTGTTACTGAGGTCCAAATGCATTAAATCATGAAATTCAAGCATAGCAGGACTAATTGTACCTTTCGAGACTTTCCTTTGAGCATTTTGGCCGTTGGACCTTTGAGATTAAGCGCCTTGACATGGCCAATTGTGATCCTTCAAGTTCTTGTAATGGAGCAGGGTAGCAGAAGTGGTTTGTTAGGGTAAATAAATACTAGATATCATTATAATACCAGACTAAACCAATGCAATCAAGTTATGCTCTAATGGAAGCGTAATTAGATCTCATTCTAATTCAAGCGATCCTACAAGAAAGATTTTGATAGATAATTCCAAAAAGAATTATAAAAGAGAGATTTTATTAAATAATTGAAATCGAGCTGACAATGACAATACCTCCCTATTTATAATAGGGTAAACATACTTCCCCATGTTACCTTAAAAGGTAAACTAAATCACAATTATGTTGTAAATAGAATTATATTGTAAATAAAATACATGACTCTAATTAAAAATGGAAAGTACCAAAATTAGGAGTGGCAATCTTGGTCAAGATTCGTTTATTCAATTTGATTCTATGCAAATTAAATGGGTTTCGATTTAAAAAATTGATTCGTTTAATTTTTTTTTTTATCATTAAAGGGCTCATAAGAGAGCTAAGGCAACACTAAACGGGAGTGTGCAACCCCATGAACATCGTTAGTCAATATGCAAAGCATATTTGGAGGAATAGATTGAAAACAATGTAAACCCAAGGAGAAGGAAAAACTGTACAAAGCCAGGAAATCAGCTGCTTCATTGGCTTCTCGATAGATATGCTCCACTTTGGTCAGCCAATCACGCTGGAGGAGTGCTTGGATTTCCTGAATGAGAGTAAAATGCTCATTGATAGGAGGATTTGGATTGGAGATTAACCTTATAACACACATGTTGTCTACTTCCACGTACACTCTGCGGAACCCATATTGCCAAGCGATAGATAGTCCATGAAATAATCCCCAGAGCTCAGCTGAAGTCACCGAGCAAACACCTAAATTTGCACTGTAGCCTACTTGCCAAACACCTCTGAAGTCACGGATTAGTCCACCAGCTCCTGCAATCGCCGAAGATTTCTTGGCACCATCTGTATTTAATTTAACCCAAGGCCAAACAGGCGCAGTCCACTGAATCCATTTTTCGATACGGGTTATACCAGCAGCAAAGGAGCAGGAATTACTTCGTAGAATTTCAGCAGCCCTGACTTTGATATCCATTGCAATACTATTGCTATCCCAATAATCCTTAGTAAAAATAAAATGATTTCGCCATAACCAAATCCGCCAAATAGCCACTCCAAACAGCACACGCCAAAGGTTTCCACCTGGAGACTTGTTTGAAGCTTGCAAGTTTCTTGACATCCACCCCGCAAGATCAATGTTGAAAAAATCATGATGATTATTGTCCCGAAGAAGTCGAATCCATACTGCTCTAGAATAAGGACAATCACGAAGCACATGGATCGTGGTCTCCAACTCATACCTGCATCTCTCACAATGTGGTTCAATGGTTAAATGTCGTGCAGCTAACTCTCCCCTCGTCTTCAAACTATTATGCAGCACCAACCAGATGAAAGTTTTTATACTCTGCGGTCCCTTCCACGACCACGCCAAGCGCCAGATCATATCCCTTTCATGCAAGTATGGCTGAGCCAAGTGGTCATATGTTGACTTCACTGTGAACTTTCCATGAGTTGCAGCTGCCCAGTAAGCTTTATCAGCACCATTCCGCGCCGAAGGGGGATGGACTGAAGCAATGCGCATCACTGCATTATGGGATAAAAGATAGCTGAACTTCGGCCAGTTTCAGGTGCCATCTGCAGTCACAAAGTCAGCCACATACAAATCACAAAGTTCAGGAGGTATTGGTTTCAAAATAAAAGCCACAAGGGGCCCAACAGTCCCACCAAAATTGAACTCTCAGTCCATTACCAACATTCCAACGTAATCCTCGCTTGGCATGATCCCAAACTCGACACACAGACCTCCACAAATGAGAGCCATGCCGAATGGGAAGAAATTGCGGGATATCCGAGAGAGACACTCTGTATTTTGTAGCTAGTACTTGGGCACAAAGCTTACCAGGTTCGGTGATCAAGTTCCAAGCAACCTTTAACAATAACGCTTCATTCATAACCTCCAATCTCTTAAATCCTAGCCCACCAGCCAGCTTCGGTTGACATATATTGTGCCGACTAATTAAACTCATCTTACGCATTTCGTCATTTCCACTCCACAAGAATCTTCTGCAAACTTGATCAATTTTAGTCTTGATACTAGCCGGTAAATTAGTAGTCTGCATAGCATATATAGGGATTGCTTGGAGGACAGATTGGGTGAGAGTAATACGCCCTGCAAAGGACAGTTGGGAGGCAGCCCAACCCGAAAGTCTTTGCTGTATTTTATCCAGAATTCCCTGATAAGTCTGTTTTGAAACCCGGCGATGCAGCAGAGGCATGCCTAAGTAATTGCCCAAATCTTTTGTGACTGTATACCCCAGTTCACGCCCTAATCGGCCAGCTACAGCCCCGGAGATATTCTTAGAAAAATAGACTTGAGTCTTGGATTTGTTCACCTTTGCGCCAGAGCTAAAACAAAAATCATCTAAGACTGAATTTATTAAGAGAGCTTGTGCACTAGAAGCCTCGGCAAAAAGAAGTAGGTCATCGACAAAAAAATAAATGGCTTAAGGGGGTACCCATTCGAGCTAAACGAATTGGTTTCCATTGTTCTTGCTGGATTGAGCGATAGATTCCATGACTCAGTCTCTCGATACAGAGAACAAAAATATAAGGAGACAACGGATCACCCTGCCGAACACCTCTACTAGGGGCAAAATCCCCCGTTAATTCCCCATTCCATAAAATGTTCATCCTATTAGAAGTAATGCACTCCATTATTAACTGGACGAGCTCGAACGGCAAAGCTAGCTCCCTTAAAGTCTCATGAATAAAATTCCAGTTCAATCTATCATATGCTTTCTCTAAATCAATCTTAATAGCCATTATACATTTTTTACCCATCTTTCGTCGCATAGAGTGGACAACCCCTTGAGCGATGATGATATTCTCCGTAATATGCCGGTCGGGGACAAAACTTGTCTGATGAGGGCCAACAAGATCAGGGAGTAAAGCTTGGAGTCTATTCACAATAATCTTGGTTACTGTTTTATAAAATACTGTGCATAAACTTATAGGGCGATACATCCTGAAGGATGTGGGACGCTCAGTCTTTGAGATCAGGACTAGGAGAGTTTTACTAACATCTCTGGGGATCCTGTGCGAATTAAAGACTTCCTGTATACCAGAACTAAAAGACTCACCAACAATATGCCACTGAGCCTGATAAAACCCAGCAGGATAGCCATCGATTCCAGGAGCTTTGAGAGGACTCATCTGACAGACTGCCTCATGAATTTCTTCCTTCTCCACCGGCACAGCAAGACTCGCCAATCGGGTGTGGTCAATTTGAGGGAAACACCCTCGCATATGATACGGCTTATATGTATCCTGTTCAGATTTATATGGTGTAGAGAAAAATGTCACAGCATGGGTTTTAATATCTTGAGCTTCATAAAGCCAATTACCTCCATCATCCCTGATTGCAGTGATGCGATTACGAGCCCTCCTTGTAATGGTTTTTTTGATGAAAAAATGATGTATTCCGATCCCCATATTTAATCCACTCTCTGCGAGATTTTTGATATCATAACAGCTCCTCTTGAGACAGAACTTCTTCCAACTTCTTTTTTAACCGTACCTCCAGACGATACAGGCTACTGAGAGGCTGCCTTTCCAAGGCTTTTTGAACCCCGCCAAGATGAGCCAGCAATTCTTTTTTCCTTTTAAAAATATTACCAAAAACTTCCCTATTCCAAGTAGCTACCTTACTTGTGAAGTTAGAAGCTGCTTGAGCATAAGGCATATTTCTCTGCCAATTGTCCTGCATAAAATCCCCAAACCGATTATCTGTCATCCAGGCAGCTAGAAACCGGAAAGGCTTTATACTCCCCATTCCTCTACCATTGCGCTCAAAACGAACCAAAACCGGTCAATGATCAGATTCAAATTGGCTTTATACCAAATTGATTCGTTTAATAAATGGGTGAATTCGATTTAATACGCTAAATAAACAAATTGAATCTAAGTTTAAGGATATTTATTCATTTATTTGTTTATAATTCGTTTAATAAATGGATGATAAACGAATCAAATACAATTCATTCATTTAATTAAATCATTTATTTATCATTAAATTTTTATTAAAAGTTATAAAATTTGAAGACTAATTTAGGAGTTATTAAGGATAATAAGACAAAATATATAAGTGAAAACAAAAATTAGGGCATAACCCGCCCTAATTTTTTCACCTCATCAAATCCACTCTTTCTTTCTCTTCTCTTAGTCTCCACCCTCCACAGTAATTTCTTTTTGTTGTGTCTATAATTTCTTTTTGTTTTTTGTTTAGAGAAGCTAACACTATCTCACATAACGGTAAGTTCTATTTTTTCCCCCCAAATTTTGAGCCATGGCTTATTTTTAATTTTACCCAGGTGGCTTCTCAACTCTGTTTTGCATGTGACCGTATGTGACGACATGTTTGCTATTGATCAAATTCAGGATTCGAAGAGTGTAACGCCCTTGCTCCCTGAAGCTGTTAGGAATCGAGACAGTGTGAAACAGTTCTTAAACCTCAAAAACAATAAATAAGAAAAACGGTAATCTGAGCTTGGCATCGGACGCATGACTGAATTTCAAAAAATTCTCACTCATAAGTGACTCTTCCCTTAGACAAATTAGGCAGTTGATAGGGCCTATTTTAGATTAAGGCCCCATAGTTACGTTAAATCTATTATTTTATACATAAAAAGATAAAAATTCGTAATTTGTAGCAAACTCAATCATAATTCTGTATTTATTAATTTTATTTTATTATTGCTTTATAATTATCTTTACCGAAATAAATTATCGAAATCCCTACAAAATCTGATTAGAATTAATAGTTTTAATCCCTATAAAATCTCTATGTGACATTAAATTAATAAATTTTAACTAAAACATTGTTTATTCCTTTTAAACCTCCATTTAAAAAACAAAACCCTATATTTGTGAACTTATCCGTTAACAATATTTCTTCCTTAAACAATGACACAATAAGGGCATTAATTAAAAAAAAAAAGAATAGCAATTTACTTTTTATGCTTTTCATAGCCATTGGTTACTGCTTAAAGCCTCAAATCATCAAACTTAATCTTTGATTTCATATCAAATGTTTAGGTTTTATCTTTCTAACCTATTCATAATTAGTTTTGCTATTTAGTTGTCTTATTTCTTTATGAAAATATCATTGTGTTCAAGGGCTGATGTTTTTAATTTGTACAGCAACTAAATGCTTGTCACCGATTGTTTTTTCTAATACTAGTAATAACTTTTTAGAAACAAATCAATTGTTTATTTTTCTTCTTTTTGGTCATTGGTTAATGCTTAATACCTAAAACCATCAAAGTTACTTTATGATTTTATCTCAAACTTTCAGGTTTTATCTTTATATTCTCCTCTTAATTATTTTGTTATTTAGTTGTCTCATTTCTTTTTGAAAAGTATTATTATCTTTATTCGGTGTTGTGTTTATTTTGCTAAAATAATTGTGTGCTTTGTTCGTAGGAAGTTGTTTATAATATTGGTAGTAATACTTTTTGCAAAAAGAGGTTTTTCAAAATTAAATTGACAAAAATTGATTTAAGATAGGACTATATTTTGTTATCACTAGAGAAAGATGTTGATTAGTATTAAATATTGTTTGATTATCAAGCGATAAAAATATTATTTTGTACTTATATTATAATTTGTGTTTATGCAATATATTAGGGATTATTAATTATGTCTTAACTATATCTAATTTTGTGTATTTTTGTGTGTTTATTAGGTAAAATATTAATTTCACGTAATTCGAGGCTCCAAACAGATAAACGGATGTCAAATTTGGATTCTGGAGGCTCAAAAATCTTAAGATGAGTCAAGACCAGATTAAAATTGAGCTTGTGCAAAAAGTTTCTTTTTCTGTTGACCGAGCATTGATTAGATGATAAAATGAGCTTACAATAGATATGAGTGCATTAGATAGCTGGCAATATTGACTAAATCTCTACCTTAATGCTGCAACCCAATTGATCAATCATCCCTAGGGAAGTTAAATTTCTTTTCAAGTCTTGAACATACCTTATTTCAGTCCCCTAGTTACCCTATCAAACATCTTGATACTAATAGTACTAATTCTTGGAACCTTACAAGCAAGGTTGTTTCCTAAAAAGACTTTGCCACCATTTATACTCTCAAATGTCTTGAAGAATTCTCTATTTGGACATATATGAAAAAAAAAACATCTAGAGTCTAGAATCCACTCACCAATGGGTGTTTCTTAGCAGCAATAAGAACATCCGTACCATCAGTATTTCCCTCGTCTTCAGATGCAATAGCAGTTTTACCATTTGACTCCTCCTGCAGCTTTTCAAGTTTCTTCTTCTCAAAACAATCTTTGATGTAATGTCCTTTTTTATGATAGAAGTAACATTTTTTTTTTCATATCAACTTTATCCTTTTAATTATTATTCTTTTTATCTTTATTAGCTTTCTTCTCTAGTCTAAACTTGGCAACTAGACCCTCACCTTGGTTCTAATCCCTGTCTTCTGTTCTTTTCTTCAAATCCTTTGATTCTAGAGCATTCTTGATATCCTTTAGAGTAAGTGTTTGTTTGCCATATAGCAGAATATCTACAAAGTGTTCATATGAATCTGGTAATGAACTTAAAAGAATAAGTGCTCTGTCCTCATCTTCCAAGACAATATTTGCATTTTCAAGATCCAAGATCAGTTTATTAAACTTATCCAAATGATCTTTCATATTGGTCCCTGTCTTCATTTAGAATGTATAGAGCTTCTTCTTCGTATACAATCTCTTAGCTAAAGATTTATTCAAGTGTAGTTCCTCAAGTTTTGCCCATAATCCAGATGCAGATCTTTCTTTTATCACCTCTCTTAGCACTTTATCTAAAAGATACAAAATAATGGTGTTATATGCTTTGTTGTTGATGGTCTTCCTATCTCCAGTAAAACTAGATGAGCCTTCTTCCTTTTCTTTCTTAGCCTTTTGATCATCATCTTACTCAACGGCACTATCAAGCCCATGTTGAATGAGGATTGCATGCATCTTAAGGCTCCGCAAGTAGAAATCATTCTCCCCATTGAATTTTTCAAGATCAAATCTAGTGGTAGCCATTATAGAGCCAAGAACAACAAACTACTAATGCTGTGATACCAGTTTGTTATAATTTAATTAAAAAAAAAACAAAGCCTCTTCTAGAGAGAACCAAACCAAGAAAGTAGAAATTGAATGAAACCAGGACCAAGAGCAAGCAAGAACTAAAGAAAGAAAGAAAAATAACAAGGTCATATAACGTGGTTCGGAAGAGAGATGCCTACATCCACAGTTGAAATCAACTTTGCTTTGAAACTTTATTAGAAAGAGATGAGTTACAAAAGATTCTTAAGACTATAGGGATTAAATCTTCCATACTAAGATTTTTTTGTCTCACTCATTGCGACTCTCAAAATCAATCACTAAGTTTCCCTATCTGCCAACTCGAATTCCTCTTATATATATCTTAAAAAAAGAAATAAGTTGTTATACATAATAACAACTTTAACAGCAGATGGTCCCCACTGATGCCAGCTCAACACGCCACCTCATTCACTTTTAACAAAATATAACTACTTCAAGCTTCACATTCATTTAATTACCTTTTAGACGATCACTAAAATCTTCAATTTGATTCAGGCCCATGTCCAACACCTTTAAATTGCTCAAGCAATCCAGTTTTACGTATATGGCATATGCCAAGACTTAAATAGAGTTAATGAAGGAAGCAATATGGCATTACAAATATCTGATTCTAGTGACAGACTAATTAATGAAGCTTATTTTTGCTTCTAGTAGACCTTAAAAGAGATGAAGCTTAATTACCCTTAATATCAATACTTCCTTTCAATCTATTAGAACGCAATAACAATGTTCTTAGTGATGAAAGACTAGTTAGAGATAAGAAGATGCTATTGTTAAACAGGTTACCGCCTAAATTAAGAAACTTCAAGTTGCTTAACCCTGATAACCTCTCCAGACCTCGTAAAACAGATCATATAGACTTGTGTTAATTATTTCAAAATTAAACTTTTTAAAAAATTTTCAAAATTTTGGAACTGATAAAACTTATTAAGTACCTCCATTCTCAACAAAACTGACTATGTTGTTGTTTTCTAAGTTAGGAGACTCAAGTTGTTCAAAGAGGGTAAGCAAGGAAGCATTCAGATGCTGCATTGTCGGATACCAAAATGATATTCCATTACTAAGATATGGTGCTTTCACTCTGCCTGAGGAGATGTTGCACTCAACTCCTTCCCACTTGCAACAATCTAAATGATTCTCATTATCCATCTAGTTTTCAGGATTGAAAGGATCATCAAAGAAATTATGTTTAAGTCATAAGAGAGCAGATCTCTCATGCCCCTAACATCCCTCCGTACTCCAACACCCTTCTAATATTATTGTTAACAAGAAGCAAACTGACATCATCACCATTTTTGAGCCGCTTGTTCTCTTTATAATCAAATACACATGCACGCTCTCTCTTTCTCTGCAACGAATATGGGAGGGCTCTATGCTATTTATAACATAACTAAGAGTTTTCACTCTCAGCTTTCAACTTTTAATTGACTTTGTAAGTCCTTGATGCTTTTTTTTTCTCTTCCTTTCTTTTCATTTTTGCTATTTATTGATTATTAATAGATTTTATTGTTAATTTTTAACCTATGAATTTAAGAACTTAATCAATAGAAATGAGATGCGACATAAATGAATATCCCAATAAGTAAACATAATATTATTAGCTAGTAACTAAGATGAAGGGTTTTTACTTTTCCTTTTCTCCAAGATTCTACTTAGGAAAATAATTAACACATATGGTATTTTATCCAATCAATCTAATTATGTCATATAACTTGCTAACTCAATTTGTACAAGTATTTGTGGTTGTGTCATTTATGTTATTTTATTTTGTGACTTTGAATCAAGCTCAGTCTAGAAATAACCACCTCTCATTTCTCTTATTTTTTTGTGGTTAAATTTTCTTCTCCCACTTCTTTTATTTTATTTATTCATTTTTTTTTTCAGACTAATGAGTAACGACTCTCGTATGTCAAAATTTTATCTTAATAGTTAAAAATTACTAAGCTCGTATCAACGTTAAGGAATTACGTACAAAGAGCTACAACACTTAAAAACTTTTTCCTAAACAATAATTAATTTTGGATTTGATCAAATTAACCATACTAGTTAATATTATCTTAATAATAAAAACTCTCAATTTCTGTCATAACAAAATTTTCTCTTCTTTTGTTACTTACATAAAAAATAATAGTAGCAGTAATAATAATAATAATAATAATAATAAATTCTAGTGGATGTCGGTTAGGTCAAAAAGTCAAGTATATATGATGTGAATAGAAAATAATTTCTTGAAAGAAGATAACGTGGCTTAACCAACTCTTAAAGCTATTTTTCCATCCAAAAAAACATCAATTTTTTCTTAATCTTGGAAGTCACGGACCGCAATTTACGCGATCGTGTTATTGACTGGCAATCCAATCAATTGAAAAGAAGTATTGACGTTAAAGATAAGGGTTTGGCTACAATGCCGTTGTCATTGTAGCCGGCACCATGCCGGGCTCTCAAAAAGAGTTATGCTTCAGGAGCACCTAAGACTTTTCCGATGACTAGTTTAGGTTTACTTTTCATCTCTCGAGTAGTGAGACATTAATGGAACTCCAAGCTACAAATTCTCTACCGATGCAACCTAGTTATTTTAATCTTTTTGTAGTTGTGTTGTGTGTTTTAGCTTTATACTAATATTTACTCCTTTTGTTTTTTAGAATATGCCTATGTTTACTATGTCACCTTGAGTAATGAATATTTTTTAATGAGATCTCTATTATTTTATCAAAGTTTTTTTCATTTGCGGTATAAATCATTAAAAAAAGAGAGTTAATCCAAAGAAAATTATCTCTGCACTGCCTTTATTTTGCATATATACATCTAACCATATCAAAATTTTGACATGTTCTTTACACCTCCTTTTTTTTTAAGTTTATATCAATAAACCACTCTGACACTAAAAAATAACTATATTTACCCCTAAATGTATTAAAAAGGCTATTTTATTCCACAAAATTTTGAAAAATAAAAAAAATATAAGTACAAGATTACCCCTAAATTTAATAAAATAAATCTAAATTCAATATATTAATTTTTTATAATTACAATTTCATTTAAAAGTTATCATGATAATTTTTTAATTATATTTTGATTTAATTTGTATAGGGAAGTTTCTTAATACTAATTATAGGGAATTTTATAATAATTATAGGAAACTTTTCTCGTCATGTCAATTTTTGTAAACTTTCTTATACCTAATTTAATTACAAAAATTAAATGAAACTATAATTACAAGATATTAATTTTTATAATTATAATTTCACTTGAAAATTATAATCTTGAATTTTGAGATTATTTGTTTTATTGAATTTAGGGGTATTTTTGTAATTATAAATTTTTAAAAATTTTGTAGAATAAAATAGTTTTTTAATTTATTTAGTGTTAAAATAGTTATTTTTAGCTCAAAATGGTTGATTAATGCAAGTTTAGAAACATAAATTGTGTAAAGAATACGTCAAAATTTTGTAGTAGTTAGATATACATATGAAAAAAATAAAGGTGGTGTAGAGATAATTTCCCTAATCTAAATGATAATTTCCCTAATCTAAATATTCAGTTAATACTAATTGAGAGGTGTAATACATGCAAAAATCTGAGATATTTTTTATTTGCCAAATAAAAGTTAAATTTATTCACCCAATGAAAAGAAAAAAAAAGCTAACATTGATCAATAACAGAACAGAATTTGACTGTCTTTATTGTTGTAATGGATTATTGGTATATTTAAACTCTTAACAAGAGTGCATAATTGCATAGATCGACAATGGTCTAAAGAGAGCCACATGCAAGTTTTTTTAAGCATACACTTAACAATACAATGTGCATCACATGAGAGCACAAGTTTATTTTTTGAAAGATTCCAAATACAAAATGAGCACTCTAAATAATAAAGACATAATGCGAGCCATCCCAGTAAGACCCTGACAAAAAAAATGGTAAGAATTAATTTGAGAAACAAAAGCTTGCAAGAGGAAAGGGTCAAGTTTAAGGATTAAGAAATTAAAATCATATGTGAGAGGCTGAGAGCCAATAATATTGACTAAAACACACTTGAGAGTTGACACTTAAAGAGTAATATCGTTTAATTAGTTCCTGAACTTTGTTTGTGGTTTGGCAATATTCACAACTGCCGTCACATAGAGCCTATCTTTGGTACTAGTCATGATGTTGTAGTAACCATATCTCCACGACCTATTCAGCATTAAAGTTCCGCAGACTCCCCAGAATCCAACTAAGAACCACGACTCAAACTCACGTAAAATCCGAGAGTTATAAATTGATCATCCTCATCTTCTGGAGTGTTTGCATCATCATCCCTGCTTGGACTTGGAGTTGATTCTTCATCTGCACACTTATTTGGAAGTGGAAGGCCACAGAGTTCAAGATTTCCAGTATCAAATGAAGCATTAAAGTTTTGGAGCTGAGTACTTAATGGGATTTTTCCTGACAAGTTGTTGTATGACAAGTCCAAGGCACTAAGACCACTTAACTAAGGAAGGGTAGACGGAATGCTTCCAGAAAAGTGGTTTCTATATAAATCCAGGAAATCCAATGATTTTAACTGACCAATCTTTGGAGTGCTTGGTACAGTTAAATTGTTTCTTGAAAGGTTTAAGGCAGTCATCCCCGCAAGGTCCATAATCTCTTCAAGAATTACTCCACATAATTTGTTACTTGAAAGGTCAAGGTACAAATCCCAAAGTATTTTTGCACTCATGTTCACATTCTTTCTATGTCAACATAACATTGTCCAAATATCTTTACTGATATACATATCGAAGGAGAACCCAGATATTATAGGCCAACCCAATGATGGGATTGGAATTTGTTTTCGTGGCTCATGGCTGAAAAATTACTGAAACACTTTGGTATGTTTCCGGATATATTGTTAAAAGAGAGATCCAAGATCTAAATGATTGCCAGATGGCATAACTGAAAAGGTATATTTCCATGAAAATTGTTAGATTTCAAGCTTAAGATAATCAAATTTGAAGACTTCCGCCTATCCATTTTGGTATCTCACCGAACAATACATTCTTTCCAAGATCCAAAACTCTCAGTTATGAGCCATTCTTTAAAATGAAGGAAATTCTCTGGTTAACCAATTGTTGTGTAAACTCAGTGTTCGGATATTATGTAGGAAGCTTATCGAGTTTGGAATTTTACTGGAGAAGCTATTATTTGCCAAATTAAGAAGAAATAGGCTATCAAAATGCGAACAACAGTTGGGAAGCTCTCCAAATAAAAAGTTACTTGAGAGATAAAAACATTCCATGTATTTTCAATCATAGAATAAAAGAACATAATTGACCCTAAGAACTTATTTTTGGAGAGATTCAAGAATGTAGAATTTGAAGGAAGTAGTGGAATTGGACCCTCAAAGTGATTTGAACTGATATCTATAACAATATCATTAGATTTTAAAAAATAAAAATCAGGAAGCTTACCTTTGATATGGTTGTTAGAGAGACTTAGAAGAAAGAGTTCAATAAATAGATCTAAAAAACAATCAGGGACAGTATCCAAGATGCTAGTATCAGAGATATCAAGTGAAGTAAGTTGATTATGAGTTTGAAGCCGTTTTAGAAAATGAGGTCCCATCTTACAAGAGGCGACACTTAAACATTTCAGTTGAAAGGGAGAAACCCAATCGTGGCTCAATTTCAAAGCCAATGAGTTGTCAGCTTAGAACAATTCCTGCAAGTTGGACATATTGGAAAAGAAAGTTTTAGAGATAACACCTGTGAATGAATTCCCATCAAGTGAAAAAGTCTCAAGCTTGAACAAATGAGTGAGGCTTTTGTTTATAGTTCCATTTAAACGATTTTCTCCACCATACAATACTTTTAGAGATGAAAATGCTCCAAGATCATGTATTGGCCCTGAGATGCCATTGTATTGTAAATGTAGCTCCTCAAGTGAATTTGTTGTACATCCTTCGGACAGATTTTGAATCAGCTCCGAGAACTGTCCATTAAGATAGTTGTGGTGCAAGTAGGGTAATTTTTAAAAACCTCCCATGAGGTTTGGGCTTGTTGCAAGTAGATGGCGAGAATCTATTTATTTGTAAAAAACCCCCTACCGTCAGTTAATTTTAACATTGACCGTTAGTTGACTGTACAAAGACAATATTGCCCTTAACAACAGTTTGTAGACTGACATAACTAAAAAAAAAACTAAAATTGTTGGCGCAAAAAGCACAAACCCTATTTTTTGACAATTTTATCATTGTCAATTCCAAAGATTTACAATATCATTGGTAAAGATTATGACTATTTCATTTTCAAATTTTTAATTTTATCTTTCTTGTAGGAACTTTAAGGAAATATCAATAATTTAAAGAGGATTTTTCAAGTTTTTAATTTTATCTTTCTTGTAGGAACTTTAAAGAAATATCAATAATTTAAAGAGGGTAAAATAGCCAACAATTTTAGTTTTTTTTTTAGTTATGTCAGTCTACAAATTGTTGTTAAGGGTAATATTGTCTTTGCACAGTCAACTAACGGTCAATGTTAAAATTAATTGACAGTAGGGGATTTTTTACAAATAAATAGATTCTCGCCATCTACTTGCAACAAGCCCAAACCTCAGGGGAGGTTTTTAAAAATTACCCGGTGCAAGTATAATATATTTAAACTACACATGTTTCCGAAGAATTTTGGAATCCAACCATCAAGCTCATTAGAAGAGAGAGATAGAAATCTAAGAGAAACCATGTTTTGAAAAGCCTCTAGAATTGAACCTTGCAAATGGCTATAGCCTAGATTAATATGAAGAATATTCCTAAGGGTATACTGAAGAAGAAAGGAGTTGGTTGTCAGAGAGATCAAAGGTCTCAATAGATGTTCTGTTGAGTTTAAATTCAAATGCTATGGGGTGTCAATCTGCAAGTGTACACAATAAGTGATATAATGAAAAGTATTTAAGATCGTCTCCACATGAATTGATGTTGTAGAAATTGTTATAACAACCTTAACAATTTTGCTTGAATAGAAAGTGGATTGAACAATTAAACTAATAAACTATCTAATAAAATGCAATAAGTAAATATGAAGAAAAGCAAACTTTCACGTTAAACACAATGATAAAATCAATGGGAATAAAGTAGATGAGTGACTAAACTCTCTTAATGGACTTGACTAATTCTTGCAAATTTTGGTTTAGTTGTTGTAGCATCTGCTACAGCACTAGGTAGAATCCTCATATATCCTCAGCTGTCGCATGTGGGATGTCTTATATCTATATGCAACCTAACAGTGACTAATTGTTATGCCAACATAAGATACAATATTACACGTTTAGGTTCTATTTACCCTAAAAGATGAATCATTATATCTAGTTCATCATAAATTTTAGATTAAGCATGACCCTTTTGGAATCAAGTTAAACTCAATCTAAGAAACCCAATCTAAAACCAAGTATTGTTCTGATATGTTCCACTAAGACATGCCCTTTTCTGGCTTTTTCCTAGCTTGTATCAATAAATTGGTGGTCAGCCGAAATAATGAATAAAATAAGCTTTACCAAAACAAAATGCTATAGCAGATACACAACATATAAATTCAATCAAGAACCTATTAAGATTGTTTATCACTCAATTACAAGTAAATTTAATTCATAGTTTGTGAAAGGAAAGTAAACAACAAAGTTTCTTGTTGGAAGAATCGGAAGTGGGGATTTACTTTTTAAGTACATGAAAATCTTGTTCCGGTTATGATTTGGGAGAGCACACAATAATCCAACAATCAATGAGTATTCGGTTTCTTATTTGGTAAAAGTTCAAATTCAATCATTTATTAGCTGCATCAAGAATCTTTCCTCCTTTTTAGAGCTTCCAAAACCACTGCACCAAAACTAAGATAAAACTCGACATGTTTATCCTTTCTTTTCCCACTGGAGATTTCAAGGATAACAATTTTAAAACTGAAAAGAAAAAAAGAGAGAAAAAAATTCTTCAAGATGGTACCTAAAAATGTTAAAAATGAAATAAGAAAGATTCTTCAGGATATGCTTCCCAAGAAGCTACCAAAATAAAGGGGAGCATAGCCATTCATTAGAAAATATGAACTAAACTTACTCATCACAAGTTGCCTTCCATATTTTTTGGCCATATGTAACTGAAAGAGGTTAGATTTAACAAGAAGTGCTTAAGCTTTGCTGAAAGACTAATAAAAAGCAAAACCATTGCAAAAGTGAGGGACACTCGCTGTTGGCTCTGATGATCAAATTCTAGGGTTCAAGAAAAGGTTTAGGTATGAAAGTCGTAAAAATCTGGAACAGAATAGGAGGTGGATTATGCATGAATTCACCATTAATCCAGCCTTGTTGGGTGATTAATACTTGCATAAAGCACTCAAGTTTGTTCTCTGCTACATCAAAAGTGAGGGACACTTGCAGCCCAAATATGGAATCATAGGAAACGAAAGTTTTCTCTAAGTTGTTTTCCGATTCGTTCTTTTTCATGCGACAGAGAACAAAATCAAGTGATTTATGCGAGCATCGATCACCCAACAAGGCTGGATTAATGGTGAATTCATGCATAATCCACCTCCTATTTTGTTCCAAATTTTTACGACTTTCATACCTAAACATTTTCTTGAACCGGAATAAGATTTTCATGTACTTAAAAAGTAAATCCCCACTTCCGATTCTTCCAATAAAAAAACCTCAGCTTTCATCAAAATCTTATTATAATCACAATTATTCATTCATCTGCCCCTGCTTTTGAAACTAATCAATTTAGATATATGTGCGAAGCATAAAACTCATGGAATATCAATTTTTTAAACAAATCTTATAATTAGAGCCATAACTTCATTTCAAAAAATGGAATATGACATGATTATATTACAATTGAAAAAGAAACAAACTGTTTACATAACATAGAAAAGCAGATCGTGTAACTTGACAGGTGCAGCCACGAACGACGGCTTGTTTCTCAACCGCAGTAGCTCTATCCAAGTATTGCTTTCACAAAATCAGATGACAAAGCAGAGAGAACAAGAGTGAGATTAGAATTTCCCACTCCTCTCTAGTGCATTACTTGCAATTACATTACTCGATTAAGCACTTGATTGACCCTCGATAGAAACTCTACAGGCAGTAACCCCATCGAGTTCAGACAAAAGCTCGTCCACATCAAAAACAAGTATGTCAGGTAAAGAATCAATCTCCACTTCGGATTCCACAATGTCCCAGATGTTATCAAGGCACGACAACTCAATTGGATTATTTTGTTGAGCCAAAAGTGCCTCTTCTTCAACAGCCTCTTGCCGCTTGTTTAGGACTGCCTCAGTCTGCACATTGTTGTTACTGGAGCATGGGATGTCATTTGCTTGGTTCTGTTGAACACAAACTGCCTCTGCTTCAGCCCTCTGTTGACCAGTTTGACTGCCCTCATCATGCTTATCCTCTTCTAGGATTTGGATAAGACTACCCCTATATCTTTCAACGTCAAAGAGAGTTGAATATTGAGGCACCGAATGTATGATCTCCCCTTGGTGCTCCACTGGGTTCAGACTGCTACTCGAACACGGTGAGTGGTTTTGTTCTATCAAAATTGAATTTTGATGAGCCTTTAAGCGTTTGCTCTAAAAGCACTCATTATCGTGATCAGTGTGGCTGCCGGAGGTCACTATTTCCTTCAACTTTCTCTTGGAACCAAAAGATCTCTTTATGCCCAAATTGGCTTTCTCCGAGCGCTTTTTCGATTCGTTCTTTTTGACGCCGCAGAGAACAAAATCGTTAGCTTTATGCGAGTATTGATCACCCAACAAGGTTGAATTAATGGTGAATTCATGCATAATCCACCTCCCATTTTGTTCCAAGTTTTTACGACTTTCATACCTAAACCTCTTCGTGGACCTTAGAATTTGATCTTTAGAGCCAACAACGAGAATAGGCTTGGCTCTGTCCTCACTCTGCCAAGCACCGAAGCCAATCTTTCTGTTGAACCTCGAACCCTTAGCAGACACCTTCTTTAACTGGGTGAAGAAGTAGAGTGCTTGACCCCCCATTAATTGGTCTCTTCCGTACAAATCTCAAATCAAGTTTGACTCATGAGGACCATAGAGATCACAATCTTTCACTGGAATATCATCATCGGCTTGGTATAGATTAGGGTTTTGGGTAATTTTGTGAAGGAGATAGAACTCCAGCAATTCTTGTTCTGTTGGATAAAATCTTAATCTAACGTGAGGAGGCATTGTGTTGGTGTTTTGAGAATCAAAAAGTGATCGATGAAATCAGAAATCGAGATTGAATCAGATGGGTTTAAGAAGATTTTTGGTGGGTAGGTTTTGGTTGATGAATGAAAGAAGAATTTAAGCGAAAATATAGTTTTGCTTTCTTAATGTAGTGTTGGGATAAGGCGGTGTATGTTCTGTTGGGGGCACTTATATAGTCGTCGGATGCGTATGCATGAATTATATATGATATCTCTAATTTGAATTTAATATTTAGGAAATTGGATATTTTATTACGTCATAATTAAGCGGGAAAATGAGTAGTTGAAGTTTGGGGCATAAAATTTAAGCACTAGTGACTAACCGATATTGGCAAACCAAGGCAAAAAAACGGCGTCGTGCATCCACACCTTGATTAACCGGAGTGATGTTTGCTTGCCGTTGTTGTTGGATTTTGAATTTCCGGGTGTTGTTTTAACGTGCAGGTGCGGTGAAAGTAATTGAGATTATTTTCGTTATTTCTTTTATTTGAAAGTATTAATTAGTAAATCTGTTTTATCAATAATTTATTTTAAAATTAGAAAAAAGAAATTCACAAGATAAAATTATAAGCGAAGTGACTTTCATTTTCTGATGCTTGAAATCTAAATCAAGATAGCTCTGTGACTTTCATGACGGGCACACAATCTCCGTAGTGAATGTGCTTCCTTGTTGCTAACCTGCGCCTCAGAGATCTTAGTCTACGCCAACCGTTGGAAGTTTCAATATTGCAATTAGGGTTCAAAGATGCGATATTCTTGCCAACGTGGCGACCGTCAAGTATCAAAATCTTGTTGTGGTGTGACATGTAAGGCTGACATTGACAATGAGTGCTTTTTGATGATTTTGCTTGATGGGGTTTCTGAAGATTTGATCTTTATTTGCTGGGTCTCGCTTAATTTTGTATTTGTACAGAAACATGCTGCATAAATGTTTCATCTGTGTGTATGTGTTGTGATGATATCATTTTTACTTTGTTATGCTTTTTGGGTATGAATTGTTCCCTGGGATTTTGGGGGTGATTATCAACAGTGTTTAATAGTAAATGATTGGTTAACATTACTTCTTTCTTGTTGCACAATGAGCTTGCTATTTTGGAGTTCATGTACTTGTTATTTGAAGCCGCGGACTGTGGATTTGGAATTGTGGTAAGATCTCTCGTGATATAGATCAATAAATTTCAGACTCATCTTGAAAATACAGAGCTTGTTGATTTTTTTTTAAAATTTGGGTCCCGATTGTTTTGCAATTCCAAGAAAGTTGATATAGTTTCTTGTTTAATTACTTAATATGTAGTGTGAGCTGGACATCATGTTCCATTTGGAGAAGTCCATTTCATACTGCAGGGAAAGGTCATGGACAGGTGTATGGCAGCCAAGTCAAACATTCTGCCGCCAATAAACTGATGGAGAAAACATCTTGAAATACTTATAAGAGCTCCACGTTTTTGTGAGAGATTCATAACAGGTTAGCTGCTTGTTTATGTTGGTTGGATCCTATCGTACTATTATTTTTAAACGTCATGAAAATCCTGTAGTTTCATTCATAAATGAAATATTTTACTACTGTATTGTATTGATTCATTGTTGAATTAACTCAGAACCAGATCAAATTTCATTTGTAGTTATTTAGAATTTGGGTTCACCTGACATCTATGAGGCAATGCAAACATAATTGGGTTTTCTGGTGTGCCCAACTATTTGGAATTTGAGAATTGGGACCTTTGTCTCTTTGAGAGCGAGAGCATGAAGTCCAAATGGCTTCCTTGTGATTCATCAAAATTAGTGTTGTCAGTTAATGATATGGGAGCTAAAAATCTGAAAGCAGTAAAGCCAGCCCAAAGTTAGGTTTTGGTCACTACCTATGACAATTCTTGGATAAGATGATTGTGAGATAAGTAGAGTAATCAAGAAAAAGAAAGACCATAATTTAAAGGATTAGTGGGTACAAACTTGAATCTGAGAAGGTTGTTGTAAAAGTTATTTCATTGCTTTATTTGTATCTACCTCGGTGGTATAAGGAGTGACTGATAATCTTTGTTGTATAATTGTAAAATGATACAGAAAATGGTTAACTTAAGATATGGAGTATCGGAGATGATCCCGAAAGACTTCAGGTTATGACTGTAAAGGACTCAGAACTACATTGATGTACTTGTTTTAGTCGCACATTATTCACATATCACATTTGTATTGAAAGAAGACTGCTCCATAATGGAAGCTCTGTGGCAAATAAACTTGCATGCATCCAACAAACTTTCCTATCCAAAACATTTTTTCAATTCCTCTTGAGAATGTAATCAGGTAGAATAGATGGTGTTTGATCAATAGAACATAAGAGTTCCTTGTTCCTGTATATCTTATTTTTGTTTTGAATCATCTTTAGTATAGTGGCCGCTGTCAAAGGTTCTAGAAGCGACCTTGTGTCTGCCTTTAAGGTTTATGTGGACAAGAAATGGAAGAGTTAACCATTTTTCAATATGAACAAAGTTTAATGTTCTCTAACTATGTTTATAAGGCTTCATGTCATCAAAATTGACTCTGATTTCAGGACGAGACTGAGTGTGGCTGCAAGCCAATGCTGGAGTTTTGGCTTTCAAAAGAGCTGTGAGTTTGTCCATGCTTCTTCTGTGTCATCTTTCCTATTATATAAACCTGCAATATCTCTGTTATTTTGCAGTTGAGCATCTGGAGCTTATCGAACTTAAACTTGCCTTTTCCTGGTGTCTTCGCTCTATTTCTTCACCACTTGCCTATTGCGTATTTGTTATCTAGTTTTGTCCTGAATCTCAATGCTGTAAAAGCTGCAAAAATTCAGATGCTCTCTGTTGAAAATTAATAATCCAATTTCTCTACAGGTTTTTGTGATGACATACTTATGGATTGTGTGACGCAATTGCATGGACTTATCTTTTGTAGTTTGTATGAAAGTTAGAGATTTAGTCTAGTGTGTCAAGGTTTGAATTTATAAATACTAACACAGAAAGAAAACCTTTTTGTTTAACTGTGTCTTGGTTCTCAGCTTGGAGTACAATCTTAAGTCAAAGATATTATACATATAAATATTTTTAGAAGCATCCGAAAAACTTTCTTGACCAATTGAGTAGGTTTAAAAAATAGCACTAGCTGCTGCAGCAGGAGCTTAATATGCAATAGCAGCAATCCAATCCAAGGGCTTCAATGACTTTCTTCTTGCTCTGTGGCTTTTGATTATTTCCGATACCTATAAGAGTACAATCTAGATTCATAATTCCAGAGGAGGATAAGTTCATCCATTATTTTCATACAATTAACTAATATGGAAATACTTAATTACTAACTTGTAATTAACTACAGTGAAAAATTTACTGCCGTTTAAAATTCAATCAGAACATTTTAAGAGTTAAGATTAGCAGGGTGTTTGAAGAATTTAGCTTGGTGTTCGATCAAATGTCTGAATGGGGAAGTGAGGACGGGAGACTTGTAATTCAAAATACTGCAACTTGTCAATTCAGAGGACCCTTTTGTGATGGTCAGTAGGCAAAACAATCAGAGGGTTGAAATTGAATTATTGAGGCGGTAATGCATGCACAAGAAAGATCGAGAATTCATTCAAGTCTATAGTCTTGAGTCAACAACAGATTCTTCATTCAAGTCAATAGTCTTCTCAGAAAATGAGGTGGTGTTAAGTTACATTATAATGTAAGTTAACAAGGTCTCTGAAAATGATTTTGTAATTATCATTGGTATTGAGGATATATTGTTAAGTCTAGCCTCTTGTGTTTTATATTCTACATTGGAGTAGCTAAACCTTGTCCTTCTCAACAAGTCTTCGTTCAGGTAAATATGCCTTTGGAAAAGAAATTTCTTGGTAGTCTTTTTAAATTATCGTTAAAAAAATAGAAGGTTTTTAATAGAATTTTTAGATTCACGTGGATAGAGACTTAAATAATGAATGCAATTTATCGGCTGTTTTAATCAAGCGAGAGCAACTGCCCCCACTTGCCTAATACTAGCTCCATCCTTTTAAATAATCAATTAGACAAAAATGTAGTCAGGCACATGTTTGGTAAACTATAAGTATTAACAATTTGGCAATATTATTCATGCTGGTTGAATAAGAGAAAAGACTCTTAAAATTACACCCATCATTTAAGCTTATGCCCCCATAAACTGAATTGAAATGCACTCACAAATTAAATTTTCCACTTAATATTCCTTTATAGTTTCTTATTTCTTCCCTTGATTCTTTTACATTGTATTGAAGATTCCTACCAAACTTACCTAAACAGAGAGTAATGGTGAGAAATGCTGAAATTGGGCGTGGCAGTGAAAATGCAATGCAATGTGCATTAGTAACATATTAGCTAGAGTCAGCTGGGTGTTGAATGTAATGCAATGCATTGCAATGTGATGGTATGTGATGATACGTGTTGGTGTATAAATACCAATGCTATTGTCGTGAAATTATGATGAGTAAGGTATAAGTGATCGGGCTCATATGACTTGCCACGGATTTTGTGTCTAAATTAAGATAAACAATTGATGAAACTAATTTACTAATTAAAATAAAAACGCAATAAATAAAATGCAACAAAGTAAATTATCACGTCAAAACTCAAGGATAAAACTAATGGGAATATATAGTAGTTGAGTGAATAAACTCTCTTAATGGTCTTGACTATTTTCTAATGGTTGGCGTTTAAGTCCCACTGTTGGATATCTTATATCTATATGATCAGCTATGCCAACATAAGATATAGCATTACACGCAGGTTCTATTTACCCTACAGGTGAATCCTTACATCTTAAATCAAGCATATTACTTTTGGGACTCAAGTAAAACTCAATTTAAACTCAATTTAAGATCAAGTATTGTTGGCGATATGTTCCACTGGAAGATAGGCCCTTCTCTCTAACTTGTATCACTAAATGGGTGATCAACTTGAAATAATGAATAAAAATAAATACTATCAAAACAAAAAAATTTGAAAGCATTCTAAAGACATATATTTAGTCAATAAACCATCAAGATTGTTTATCACTCAACCACAAATAAATTTAGTTCATGGTTTGTAAAAGAAAAATAAAGAACAAAGTTTCAGCCATGAAACGCATCCCCATAAATAAATAGAAAACGAGAAAACAAGAGAAGAATAAGAAGGATTGAGCTCCCAATTGATTTCCTCTTGTCAAATCTCTCAATCTTGTTTCTTTTGTTTCTTTGTGTTTTTCACTCTCTTTATGATGTGTGCTTGCTTTATAGTTGAAAATTAGGGTAAGCGGAACCGCCCATTGCGCCTGCTTTTTCTATGCGATCGCATGAAGAATGCTTGCTACAATAAGCTGCGGTAGCATATGACTTGTTTACAACTCTTTTGTAGCCATGTTCTTTCCTTATTTTTACAAGCCTATTGCATAGCATTCCTTCCATGAATTATAAGGGAAACCTACAATTATGCACATAATTTGAGCGAGACAAAATTACTTTAAATCGGGCAAAAGCTTATTAAGAAATGATTATTTATGCTGTAACAAACGCAATAGAAACACATAATTTACTTCTAAGTAGTATTGATTTAAAGTCGTATATTATCGATAAAAATAGGATAGAAATGTCTTGTGTATTATTCAATGATATTACATAGTCTTCATTCAAGTCAATAGTCTTCTCCGAAAATGATATTTTAGTCTTTTATTATTTATTACTATGTACCTTTCCATAGTCAAATGGCGCTCATAACATGATGGGTTTTTGGTGCTTCTGGAGCATTGCTCTTTAATAATTTAATGCTTGCCATGTATGCATATATGTTATCATGATTCGTTGAATCATACACATGACAAGCAATAAATGGAAAAGGAGTAATGTTCCAGGAGCTTCCAAAATTTTTCGATGACTAGTTTGGCTTTACTTCTTCTATCGAGTAATGAAACATTAATGAATTTCCAAGCTACAAATTCTCTACAGATGCAGCTTATTTATTTTAATTTTTTGTAGTTATGTTGTGTGTTTTAGCTTTATGCTTCTGTTTACTAAATCACTCTTTATGATTTGTTTACTATGTCGCTCTAAATATTGTTTGGCGACATCTCTATTATTTTTATTGAAGTTTATTCTGTTTGCAGGATCAATCATTATAAAAAAATAAAAAAAAATTGTTCCCTAACTATGTTTATAAGTCTTCTTGTCATCAAAATAGGACAAAGAGAAAGAAACAATTTTTCATATCTTCAAACTATTTATTTCTCTCCTTTTTCTTAATTCTTTCAATTCGGTTTTGGTTCAATGTTAATCAAGAGTGCACTGGGCAAACAAGTTAAGCTCATCAAGAGCTCTCTCTGTACCTGCTATATGACAGACAAAAGACAGATTCGATGAGCTGCAATCAAAACTATGAAATTTAAATGTAGATAACTTATAGTAGAAGAGTATAGAGAGTGGAGAGCACAAAAAATAAGAATATAGATAATCTATCTCGGATATTTTGAAACTAAAGCAGGAATGTGGTGGAGTCTAGTGCCTGATCCTGCCAAAATCCCATTTTGGGTTGGCTGGGATGCCCAAGGGAACCATACAATTGCCATGTACTTTATGTCTCTTAACTCTTAAAGAGCATGTCTATAATGGGAATCTCCTTTTTAAATACGCATAGCACATGCATTTGTTCGTATCTATTTTTCATTTCGAATTATCATTATGTTTCTCAAAAGATTTGTTTCTTAGCCAAAAAAAAAAAAAACAAAGAACTATGTTTCTCAAAAGATCAATAGTACTTTATTTTTCTCATTTATAGACAAAAACGTCGTATGACTTCATATTGTTTATAGGTGAACATAATTGGATGAGGCTGCTGTCCTGTTTTACACATACCCAGAATTCAGTCTGATTTCAGGACGAGACTGAGCGTGGCTGCAAGCCAATGCTGGATTTTCGGTTTTCAACAGAGCTGTGAGCTTTTCCATGCTTTTTCTGTGTCATCTTTCCTATTATATAAACCTGCAATATCTTTGTTATTTTTAGGTTAAGCATCTGGAGCTCGTCAAATTTAAATTTGCTTTTTCTGAGTGTCTTCGTGCTATTTCTTCACCACTTGCCTTATTGTATCTGTCATCTAGTTTGGTTCTGATCTTGACGCTGCAAAAATTCTAATACTCTCTGTTGAAAATTAATAATCCAATTTCTCTAAATGTTTTCGTGTTGACACACTTTATGGATTTTGTGATACAATTGCATGCACTTCTCTTTTGTAGTTTGTATGAAAGTTTGTGATTTAATCTAGTGCGTCAAGGATGGAGTTATAAAAACTAATGCTGAAAGAAAACCTTTTTGTTTAACTGTGTATTGGTTCTCAGTTTGGAGTATAATCTTAAGTCAAACATATTATATATATAAATATTTTTAGGAGCATCTGAAAAAATTTCTTGACCAAGTGAGTAGATTTAAAAAATAGCAGTAGCTGCAGCAACAGGAGCTTAATATGCAATAGCAATCCAATCCAATGGCTTCATTGACTTTCTGCCTGCTCTGTGGCTTTTGATAATTTCCAATAACCTATAAGAGTACAAGCTATATTCCTAATTCCAGCAGCCCCTTAAATCAGAAAATACATGCCTTTGACATATATACACCATAATTTGAGAAATATAGAAGAGAGAAATTTTGAAGAATGGGAAAATAATGAAAAGGTGAAAAGATGAGAGATGGTAGAAGAAAGATGGTTTCTGTGAAAATACATGCCTTAAAGTACTTACATGCCTTTTAACCCTTTAATAAAATGGTTATTAATTGTCTTCTTAATAAATATACTTGTCTCCATACTTTTGTTTGCAATTTATTGAGTTAAAATGTCATATATTCTGTCGTATAAAGATCATAATATTATCTATTTAAGATATGATGATGCCATATTCAAATCGGATGAGGCTGCTGTCATGGATTAACACATTATTTTTCTTATGCGACTTTCAGAAGTGATTGGTATGGCTGCAAGCGCATATTGTTATATCCAAAATCCTGGAGTCCATGACAATAATTGTAAGCAAACAAAATGATGATTAGCGCTGATAGAAACAGAGTAAATTGGTGTTGGTTTATTTAAAAAAATAAATAAGTGAATAAATTGGTACTAAATTTATCTTGTTTCTATTAGCATTTTCTTTTTTTCAAACAAAGCAAGCTTCATTCTTAGGCCCAGTGTGTGATTGTTGCGCGCTGCTTATGTAATTATCAATTGTTTGTGGGCCGACGAAATAATCATAGACAAAAGTCAGTTTACAATGGCAACTTAATAATGAATTCAATTTAAGGGATGGCAACTTCAACTCATGGGGCATTCCAATTAAGGTTCACAAGGGTACGAGCTTAAATTCTTCAACTCATGGGGGTATTTCAATTCATTTCATAGGGACAGACACTTAAATAATGAATGCAATTTACGACGGCTTGTTCTAATCAAGTACTATTACCGGCCTCTTATTGTTTTTTCATCTGAAATTTGAATAAATTTGAATTTAATTGAAGTTTAAATAGGTCTGAATAAAAATATTTAAATGACATGTTTGTTTTTCTTTTTTCAACATCTGAATAGAAAAGTTTAAAAGTTAATAATTTGACATAAATATCTTTTTAAATAATGCATATATTTATTTTTATAGTTTATAATTTTTATAAGTTGATTAGTTTGGTAGCATTATAAAAAATACTATCACTATTGATTTTAATTTAATTTTGTAATAAAAGATGTGATTATAACATCAATTTTCATTATAAAGTCAATAGTGTTGTTTTATTTTTGATTCATCACAATTGACATAATTTAATTTGTTCCATATTTTAGTCTAGTTAATGTTACCAGATGAATAAAAATTTAAAGCAATTAAAAAAAACTTAGGATAATACAAAAATATTAGGTTTTATACATAATATTGGAAATACATGAATTGTTAAGGCTATTTTTGAGATTTGAAATTAAAATTTTTCATTTAGATTTCAGACTTCAGATAAAAGTGGACTTTTCTACTTTTTTTATTAAGATAAAATTGTTTGACGATAAGTGACAAGTTAAAAAAATAAATATACTAAAATAAGTAAATGTCTAAAAAAAAGTTAAATTCAGACTTCAGATTAAAAAACAACCAACACCTAACGTTGTCCTTAGAAAAATCAATTAGACAAAAGTTTGGTAAACTATAAGTCTTAACAATTTGGCAATATTATCTATTCACACACTTAACTTTTAGCCCCTGCAGCTTTGTTGCAATTTGGCAATATTATTCACCACTGTTGTGTGCAGCCTTGTACAAGGGGGAAAAAAACACCTCTTAAAATTGCATCAATTATTTAAGCTTATGCCCCCATGAACTGAATTGAATGCTCCCACAAACTATATATCCCACTTATGTTCCTTTACAGTTTCTTATTTCTTCCCCTTGATTCTTGTACGTTGTTTTAAAGATTCCTACCATACTTGCCAAAATAGAGAGTAATGATGAGAAACGCTGAAATTGGCCATGGCAGTGAAAATGCGATGTAATATTAATGTGCGTTAGTAACACGTTAGTTATATTATAGAGTCAGCTGGGTCTTGAATGTGATGATACGTTTGGAAAATTGATAAAAATTAGGATAGAAAAGTCTTGTGTGATATTCAATGATATTACTGAGTCTGCATTCAAGTCAATAGTCTTCTCTGAAAATAATATTTAAGTCTTTGATCATCATCATTATATGTCATCTTTATAGAAACTTAATCGAATTTAATCAATAACCAGTTCGAATACAGTAAAAAAAAATTATTGTAACATTCGATCTCTTCCTTCACATTTTAGTACCAATGATCTGGAATCATACGAAACTACCACCTACTTTGTTAATAAGATTATTCGTTTAATTAATTAATTAATTTTGTCATCCATTTAGTAGTTTTATAGTCAACAACTCTTTAAATAGAAAGATTCGTTTTGTCTTTTATTATTTATTCACCCAATGAAAAGGAAAAAAGAGCTAACATTGATCAAAGGAGAACCACATACAAGTTTCTTTAAGCATATACTCAATAATACAATGTGCATCATATAAGTTAATTTTCAGAAAGATTCCAAATATCAAATGACCACTCTGAATAATAATGGCAAGATGCCATCCCAGAGATACCCTGCCAAAAAGATGGTGAATTAAAAAAAAAATGAACAATTAGTTGGAGGAACAAAAGCTTGTAAGATAGAAAAGTAAAATTTAAGGATGAAGAAATTAAAAGCACGTGATAACAATGGAAAATGTTTAGGAGTATTACCGTTAGTTCTAAACTTTCTTTGCAAAGCTTGGAAATATTCACACTATCACATTACCCAATCTTTCATACTTGTTGAAGTAACCATGTCTCCACGGCCTGACATTAAAGTTAGCACTCAACAAAGAAACCAAGAATCGAGCTCACGTAAAATCCGAGAGTTATAAGATCATCCTCATCTTCAGAGTGTCGAAATCATTAAATGTGGACTTGGAGTTGATTCTTCATCCGGACACATATTTGCGAGTGGAAGGCCACAAAGTTCAAGATTTGGTGTACAAGCATTGAAGCTGGAGTGCCTAATGGGATTTACAAGTTGTTGTACGACAAGTCCAAGACACCAAGACCACTTAAGAGAGGCTAGATGGAATACTTTCAATTTGTAGACAAATCCGGGAAATCCAATGATGTTAACTCACCAATCTTGGAGTGATTGGTATTAAATTGTTTCTTGAAAGGTTTAAGGCAATCATTTACAAGATCCATAATCTCTTCAGGAATTGCTCCACCTAATTTGTTACTCGAAAGGTCAAGGCACTTTACCAGTCCCAAAGTACTTTTGTACTCATTTTCACTTCCTTTCCATGTCAACAGTAAATTGACCAAATATTCATAGTAGTATCCAGTTCTAGGGGGAACTAAGACGTATTTGCCGAACCCAATGGAAGGATTGGAACATCTTTCATAGGTCATGGCTGAAAAATTATTGAAACACTTTGGTATATTTCCCGATATAATGTTTAAAGAAAGATCCAAGACTTGAATAAATCCCAGATGGCACAATTGATAAGGTATATTTCCATGAAACTTGTTAGATTTTAGGCTAAGAACAATCAAATTTTGTAGACTTTCCCCTATCCACGTTGGTATCTCACCAAAAAATGTGTTAGAGATCCAAAACTCTTGGGAATTCCTAAAGATGAAGGCAATTCCCGGTTAACCTATTGTTATGTAAATTCGCATCCATGTTATTTAGGAAACCCATCGAGTCTAGGTATTTTTAGAATCTATTATTTGCCAAGTTAAGACGAATAGGCTATCAAAGTGCAACCAACAATCGGGAAGCCCTCCGGACAATAAGTTACTCGAGAGATCTAAAAAGTTCCATGTGTTTTCATAAGAAAGTAATCACACCCGACTTCAGAACTTATTTTTAGAGAGATTTAAGAACGGCGAATTTGAAGGAAGTGGTGGAATTGGGCCCTCAAAGTGGTTTGAATTGATGTCTATACTAGTACCACCACTACGAGTACCATCAAACCTTAAAGACAAATCGGGAAGTTTACCCTTGATATGATTGTTAGAGAGATTTAAGTAAGAGAGTTACAAATCCCCGTGATTCCAACATTGGAGATGTGAAGATGCACAAGTTGATTCTGAGTTTGAAGCCATTTTGGAAAATGAGGTCCCATCTTGCAAGAGGCAAGACTTAACCATTTCAGTTGAAAAGGAGGAACCCAATCATCACTCAATTTCAGAGTCAAAGAGTTATCAGCTAAAAACAACTCCTGCAAGTTGGACATATTGGAAAAAAAAGTTTCAGAGATAACACCCGTGAATGAATTCCCATCAAGTGACTCGAGCTTCCGACAAGGCTCTTGTCTATTGTTCCATTTAAACGATTAAAGTGAAGCTTCAATGCTTCCAGGGATGAAAATCCTCCAAGAAGAGGTACTGGCCCCGTGAAGTCATTATATGGTAAATATAGCCGCTCTAGTGAGTTCACCACGCATCCACCAGACAGATTTTGAATTACCTGCGAGAATTGTCCACTGAGTTTGTTTTCAGACAAGCCTAACTCTTTTAAGCTACACATTTTTCCAAAGAATTTTGGAATCCCACCTTCAAGTTCACTATCAGAGAGATCAAGACTTTTAAGAGAAACCATGTGTTGAAAAGCCTCTGGAATTGAACCTCGTAATGAATTAGAGCCAAGGTTAAGATAAATAATATTCCTACTAAGATTGAAAAGCCAAGGGTATCTGCCGAAGAAGAAGTTGTTGTCGAAAGATCAAATCGAATAGACGTACTCAAGTGCCAAATAAACCACGCGATGGATTAGCGGTGGAAGAGCACACGAGCGTAGGACTAATGATTTTAAGGAATGGAGCTTGGCAACTACTTGAAACCAGTCACTAGATTTAATGAGATTAATGTAACTCAGGTCAAGGTGTCTTAAAGAAGAAAGACGAGAAAGCCACTCTAAGCTTCCCACACTAAATAAACTAGAGTTTTCTAGGTTGAGATATTCCAATCCTGAATGGTTCCGGAATTTTCGAGGGAGTTCTAAAGGTATGCTACAAGAGAGATTGAGGTACCTCAATTTCTTTGAGGAACCAATGAACTCGGTGATTGTTACTAAGGTCCAAATGTCTTATATCATGCAATTCAAGCAAAGCAGGACTAATTTCACCTTTCAAGACCTTCCTCCGAGCGTTTTCCTCGTCGGATGTTAGAAGATTAAGCACCTTGACATGGCCAGTTGTGTTGCTACAGTGGACTCCTCTCCATTTACAGCAATCTCTTTTGTCAGCTTCTCTTCCCCAGGAAGACAGAACGCCATGTTCATCCACCAAGCTCTGTTTAAAAGTGAGAAGCGCTTCTCTCTCCTCATCAATGCACCTCATTACTATGTTGTTAGAATCAGCAATTGTGGGCTTCAATTGAAAAAATATCACAGAAAACAAAGCTATATTTTCAAATAGAAGGAGCAATTTGGATGACATTATAATTATAATAAGCTTTGAGGATATATTGTTATATCGAAACTCCTGGACTCCATGCCAACTTATACTACTGTGTATAATCTGCATCAATTATTGAGGCCAAGAAAAGTCTTCATTCTGAGCGTTGCTTATGGGTTAGAATATGACAATTTGAGAGATGATTAAAGCCAACAAAAGTCACCGGCCGACACCCACGCAAAACACTAAGCATGGATAAAGAAAGTCGTACAATCAACATCCATGTAACCTTGCCGTGGAAAAATGGTAAACACACAAAATGATGACAAAGCCTTATAGAAACAAAATAAAACCGGTGTTGGTTTACCCAAACAAAATAAAATACATTTTATTGAAAATGTAGTTTTGGTATATCTCGTTACTTGATGTTTTGTTTGGGCAGAAAATTACTTATAAAAAGCTTGTCCTGATAATTTATTAATGCTTTCCTTTCATGTTTAGTGAACTGTAGACTGAATTGAATAAATCATGGACAAAATCACCTGATTACTGCAGTGGCCAAGTACCGAGCTCCTCTGTTTTTCTCTATCTTCAGAGCTACCCTGTTAAGCCACGTTGAAAGTAATATGTTTGATGGGATTGTTGATCCTGTCATTCCTGGGGAAAATTGGATGCAAGAGTAACAATTGCAAGCATTCAGATTGCTTTGCTCTTAAATCTGTATCTTAATCAGTAGAAGAACAACCAATGGTGATTGATACTGCGTCGGGGAATAAACGGTTGATTTCTATCAATAACCCTGCTAAAGACCCGAACCATAGAGTACTTAGTACCGGTGCCACGGAAAGATATGTTTTTAGATCTCGCATTGAAAATCCTCCTTCTTTTTTGTTTTTGTATTCCCTATTGGAATATATTATGGTAAGAGATGTATATGTAGTTAAAGGCCCACTTGTATTTGTGCGCGGAATCCCTAATTCAAATTGAAATGCGCAATGATTCGGTATATAAGATTTGATTTTCTTTTTTTTTTTTTTCTTAAAACAGAAAATGGGTCACTTTACACCTGCGAATTCCCAAGAAAAATAATAATTTATCTTTATTTTAGCGGAACATCTCAAACAAATATATTATTTTTGGTTGAAGTTTATTTCAGTCTCGTGACAATGCAGTGTCCTGATATCTAGTTCCAAAACTAACAATATTTACTTGCAAATATATGGAAAAAGATTGACCTTCGTAAAGGGTATAATAAAGTTCGAATCATCAACTTCAACAATGAGGCGTGAACAGCCCTGCTGCTAGGCTAACAAGCTGAGTATTTCATATCTCAGCTAAGCAAAGCCTTCATAAAATCCTAGACTAGAGATGTTTATAATATTAATATAATAATAATACCAACGGGAACTATTTTTTACTTTTTTTTTTCAATTTTCTAGAACAGAGAATGGAAATTTTTTTAAAGCAAAAATTAAAATACGTGGCTTAATTCATGACACGCCCATACTAGACAGGGATCAGAAATTTCTTGGTAGCCAACTACTCTCTTGACCAAGGTGAAATGGAGGCTTATTGGTTAAATGTCTAACATTTGATTTTTTTTTTTCAAACTTTTTTAAAATTGCTCGTTTGTTTTTTCAATTTATATATGATTTTTAAACATTTACATTTGAATAAAAAAAGAGAGTAAACTATTATGACTTTTATACAAATAAGAAAAGGCACGAAGAAGTAAATATTATATCTCAAAACATCTCTATTAAATATACTTATTTGCTAAACTATAAAACTTAAGCCCTTTATTCATTTTAACTTACAAGGATATAAATGTCAAATAACTGTATTTAAGATTTTTTTTTTTATAAAAACAAATGTAATGTCAATTATATTTAGATATTAAAAAAAACACATCATATATAGACATTTGTATTCAAACCATCAATTAACACTTCAACCAAATTCGGACTAATTTTAAATTTCAGATTAAAAAACTAAATGCGTATTAATTCTTCGTGGTTGATTGGGGAAGACTTGTTTTATATTTCAACTTAAGAATTAATTAAACAAAATTGCAAAAGTACTATTACGCATCAGATTCATACTTGTCTACATATTAACGCCAACATGAGAGGCTCTGTCACAATTAAAAATAAATTTAACGTATGATCTTAATTAAGTTCTGAATCGGTCATCTGTAGATACGTCCTCTTTCACAATCTGTCTTTATTTTTATTAACATGTCCACAAAAGAAGATTAGGGTAATTGTTTATCCTTATCGTGCATGTTATCTTCTTAGCTAGGGCCACCATGTTTGTATATTGATTTTGAACAATTAATTTTCCCCTGACTTTGCTGCCATTGAAATTAGAAATTTCCAAGCAAGGGCCAAACGTAATTGTCCCGCTGACTTTGAACGGTTAACTGTTGACTTTGCAATAATGCGATTTGTCTTGTCTAGAGGCACGTACATATGCATTACATCATCCTTCTGTTAGTTTAATAATAATATTAATAATATATATAGAAATATATTGGGAAAAATCTCTTTTCATTCATAGGGTTTAGTATAATAGCCCATTTTATCCTTATTTTTTTAAAAATAACTCGCTTCATCCTTATTTTTCAAACAATAGTTCAAAATACCCTTCCGTGAATTTATAATAGTTTACTCTATAATTCAGTGAGAGTAAAATAGGATTTTTAGTTAAATAAATATATAAAGCTTTTTAAAATAAATATCTCAAGAATAATTGAATAACATTTGACTTTTTTTGCATAAATTTAAAATTTAAGTATAACTTAATGAAACTAAAGAATATGCAACACATGTGTGTGTGTTCATTAAATTCTTTTTTTAATAAAGTCAACAAAATAATAATAATAATAATTTTCATCAAGAATCATTGTTTTTATTAAGGTCAAGAATAAGCTAAAAGATTAAAAAAAAATCCAATGCATTATATATTTTATTCTGCAATATTTTTAAATGTATTTTTTTATTTATTTAGTGTGTATTTTTTTTAAGTAAACAAAGGAGTCTGTAATTACTTTTGGTAGACTAACAGTACTAATTGATCATTTATTTATTTATTTCGACCACGTTGAAGTTAAGTTAAGAATAAGCCAATAAAAGGGTGTTTCGGGCTATTGCTTAAAAAATAGGAATAAAATATGCTATTATTTAAATAGTAAGGATGAAATAGGCTATTGCATAAAACCTTAGAGATGAAAAGAGTATTTTTCCAAATATAGTTTAGATTATAAACTTGATGTTTTGTTTGGGCAGAAAATTACTTATAAAAAGCTTGTCCTGATAATTTATTAATGCTTTCCTTTCTTTGTATAATCTGCATCAATTATTGAAGCCAAGAAAAGTTTTCAATCTGAGCGTTGCTTATGGGTTAGAATATGACAATTTGAGAGATGATTAAAGCCAACAAAAGTCACCGGCGAATCCCAGACACACGGCAATGCAAAGCATGGATAAAGAAAGTCGTACAATCAACATCCATGTAAGTTACACAAAATGATGACAAATGGTAAACACACAAAATGATGACAAAGCCTCATAGAAACAAAATAAAACCGGTGTTGGTTTACCCAAACAAAATAAAACACAGTTTATTGAAATGTAGTTTTGGTATATCTCGTTACTTGATGTTTTGTTTGGGCAGAAAATTACTTATAAAAAGCTTGTCCTGATAATTTAGTGAACTGTAGACTGAATTGAACAAATCATGGACAAAATCACCTGATTACTGCAGTGGCCAAGTACCGAGCTCCTCTGTTTTTCTCTATCTTCAGAGCTACCCTGTTAAGCCACGTTGAAAGTAATATGTTTGATGGGATTGTTGATCCTGTAATTCCTGGGGAAAATTGGATGCAAGAGTAACAATTACAAGCATTCAAATTGCTTTGCTCTTAAATCTGTATCTTAAACAGTGGAAGAACAACCAATGGTGATTGATACTGCGTCGGCGAATAAACGGTTGATTCCTATCAATAACCCTGCTAAAGACCCGAGCCATAGAGTACTTAGTAACGGTTGAGATGTCTATAATGCTAATATAATAATAATACCAACGTGAACTATTTTTTACTCTTTTTTTTTTCAATTTTCTAGAACAGTGAATGGAAATTTTTTTAATGCAAAAACTAAAATACGTGGCTACTCTCTTGACCAAGGTGAAATGGAGGCTTATTGGTTAAATGTCTAAAATTTGAAATTTTTTTTTATTTCAAACTTTTTAAAAATTGCATTCAAATCATCGATTAAGACTTCAACCAAATTCCGATTAATTTTAAATTTCACATTAAAAAACTAAATACGTATTAATTCTTCGTGGTTGATTGGGGAAGAATTGTTTTACATTCGTGGTTGATTGGGGAAGAAATGTTTTACATTTCAACTTAAGAATTAATTAAACAAGATTGCAAAAGTATATTATGAATCAGATTCATACTTGTCTACATATTAACGCCAACATGAGAGGCTCTGTCACAATTAAAAGTAAATTTAACGTATAGAGACCTTGTTATAAATTTAGCTTTGCTGATTATTCACGAACAAGTTGAAATTATAGAAACCTTGTTATACGGTACATAATTAACCAAATCGTAAACTTAATGGCTTTATATACGATCACAATTAGATCACACAATTCACTACTTGCCAGCCAAATCTAGCTTGGTTTCATTTTGCAATTATATAAACTGGTTTTATTGAAATGGGTTTCTTTTTTTCAAAATGAGTTAGATTTTAAGAAAATTTAAAGCATAGTGAAGATGAAGACATATTATTGTATCTTCTCCGCTCAAGATCACGAGACACCAAATGTTGTGCATTAAAACTGAGACGTTTGCTTGTACAACAAATGCTGGTAAGCAGACTTGAGTTGTTCACTGTGTTGAAGCTTAGTGAGTCTTCACTTTTGTGATCTATGACGTGCGGCTTGAATCCTTGTTTCCCTTGCTTCACCTTCGCTTTGTTCAACTTGATTGTCGCCTTGGAAAGCTTGATACCTGAGACTCGCTTGCTTCTTGTACCTTGTCATGTTCAATGTTTGATTTACTTTTCTTGCTTCCTTCTTCCATTTGTATAAGTTTTAATTAATGCATTATGAAAAAAAAAAAAGAGAATGTAAATCCTCATGAATCAAAGAAACATGCTGGGAAAGAGTTAATTCAAAGCCTCAATCATAGGGCAATGACGCCATCTCTGTTTCAGATTCCTCCATCTCAGGTTGCCAAATGTTCTTTACGAAGCTATAACTAATATCATGAGAATTGAGAGTTGAGAGAACGCAACAAGAATTTGGACTATCCCTCTGGCACGTTGTGCTATTAATTTAAACGAAAAGCCTTATCCTGAAATGTGGGATTGGTTGGGATATGGGAAACCAACACAATCGCAGGCACTTGAATATCTCTTAATTCTTCACTGCATTCTTATTAAATCACCATAAGTTTATACCCATTTTGAGTTAAAAGTTATCAAATTTGTGGATGCATGAGACTAATTACACGACCCTAAATTTTTCATTTGACTCAGGCGATGTGGGTGCCCGTGCAAACCTGCATTAAAGAGGAAGGTGATAAGCCTTCACGCCAGAATTTGGCGGAGCTGCGAGTCTTGAGAGAACACAACTTGCAAAGAAGGAAATAAATTCTGCAAATAAAAGCAAAAAGACTGTCAACACCAGAAGTCTCTCTTGAATTCTCTAAGTAAAACCCTAGAATCCTATCATCTTACCCTAATTTTCAACTTAATCAATTTGGATATGCAAATCTTAACAGTTGTAACACTCCAAATTTAACACGTGTGGAGCATGTGATAGTAGGAGATTACTTACATATTGAAATCTTACACAAAATCTCAACCTGAAATATCTCAATAAAATTTTTATTAAACAAATCCACAAGTCAAATACTTGACATTTCTCTCCCAAATCATAAATGTAACAAAAGTTTCAAAATTCTCCAATTACAAGTTGAGAAGACTAACAAGCTTAAAAGAAATAGAAATTCGTCCTTCTTTTATTCAACTAGCAAAAGTAAATTAATTTCTAACTCCAAAGATAAGCACATCTCTCAACAAGTCACTCAATTTGCAAAAAGTAATGACGAGAAGTGAGCTATCAATTCAGCAAGTAAAACCATTCCCAACACCCCAGGGATATCCGATACCAAAAGTATTGCAAGCCTTGTTTACCAATATATATATCACAATAAAAAAACATAAATTTTACAATGAGATATAATAACATAAGGACAAATTCATAAATGATCCAGAATATCGAAATCATAATTAATCATAGAAACAAATCATATAATATATAAATACAGGACACAAAAGATTAGCTCATGTCACATAGTGTCACCTATACTCTCGATGACCAGGCTGGAATAGAATGAGAATCAGAATATCATAGACACAATCTGAATAGAAACTCAATACTCTGTGTGTGTGTGTGTGTGTGTGTGTGTAAGTGTATAACGGAATCAAAATGACTACGGACAATGAACCAAATTATTTAAATTTATTTTTCCTTTGTAGCAAATTACACGTGGTACTTTATAATGTACGTGGCACTTTAGTCCTCGAGATATAGCCCCCATACAGTCTCAAAAGGTGGCTCCCGCATAAATTTTCATAGATAATTTAAATCGAATACGTGAACATAATATTCATATTAGATTCATAAATGATCATAACAATGATTTAGGCTTGCAGAACAATTTCCATTCTAACATTTTATAGATAATTTCAAAAATATAATTATCTAGCAAAATAAATTGCACATTTAAAGGCATTTATAATATTTTGTTAAAACCATAAAAATGGCATAATTTTCAAATTTAAAAACACTCACATCAATTATTTTTGTTATGAAGAACTAAGAAAACACACGTACTTGTAATAATATTGAAATATCAAAATTATCATATATATCTAGTACATTAGATATCAAGTACATTAGGAATAGAGTTACTTATCTTGATAAAAGCAATGATTTAAACACACCTCTAAGCCTCTAACAGTCTCAAACACCTCCAATACTTTAAACAAATACAAGAAATAACTATTAACAACTTATTCCAAGAACTTAATTTTCTAATTCATACCTGTAGAAGTCTAATTCTCTGAATTTTAACTCTTAATCTAATAATCAAAATGACACAAAATTACATAGATCTATTCTCGACATCCATGGGTATCTCCAATAAAATTTTTAGGAGGATCCAATACCAAAAACATTTTCAAAACTATTTGTTTCTTATTAAATTCAAAATTGTCTCACAGTGTCTTAACTGAATAAGATGGGTCCCGAGATTTTTATAAAATTATATATATATATAAAATTGTGAAATTAAAATTGAAAATACTAGACACATGTATTTACCAAACACTAGCAGCTTCTGCAGCTTAAAAGTTACAGCATCTTTATCAAATATCATCAGCTTCTACTCCACAGCTATACCTTTTACTTCACAGTAGCTGCAGCTTAAAAGTTTCAGTACCTCACTTCCAAACGCACTCTTAGTCTTCTGATAAGTGTATATTTTTCATATATTTTGCTATTAATTTCTCCATCTTTTTCTTGTTTTGATCTTAAATATTCTAGTTATTTCAGTTAATTTTTAATTTAGTTATTTTGTTAAAATTATATTTTATTGTGTTAATTTTTATCTTAGTTTTTTTTTTATTTTAGATATATTTTGGGATTAAAGAGAAATTAAATCAGAGCATTCAGAAAAGAAATTTCATTAAAAGAATAAGAATAGGAAAAGAATTGAAGATTGGGAGACAAAAGTGCACAAGAGATCAGGAAAGAAAGATTTAATTTGATTAATCAACATGCATGCAATCACGTGGGAAACATATATTGTGATTAATTGAGGAAGCAAATATTTTGGCATGGCTTTAAATGGCAAGCACGTGATGGGCTTTGGCTTTAACAATATTCATTGGCCAATTAATTGTACAAGTTATGTGCATGCATTAACAAAAAGTGGCGGCTTGGCTTTTGTTTTTAATCCTTTCCATGTGAGGATTTAAGGCGCACAATAAAAGCTACTATAAAAGCTAGACTTGCGGCAGAATTAGGGGAGAATTGGAGGATCGGCAGCCACACATACAAAAAAAATTTGCAGCCGCAAAGGAGAAGAGAAAAAATAGAGGAGACTGTCTGGTTTTATTAACTCTTTTATTCTCAATTTAATTATGTTAGAATAGATTTTTTATTTGGTTGAGGGTGAATTCAAAACCCTAAATATGCTATGCAATTGAATTTTTTAATTTATATCATTCAATTTATTTAATTGAGATTGTTTATGTTCTTCTATAATTAATGTTTATGATTTTATTCTTGTCTTATTTGAGTGGCCAATTAGATAGAACTTGAATAAATTCTATTGCTAGATTAAAATTCTTGATCCATAATTGTCTTGATATTTTAATCATTAGTAGTAGGTTGGAATCAGTGATTTCGATTGGAGAACATAACCTAAGTTAAATAATCCGAGCTTGTGTGTTTATTGCCTAAATCAAACTAATATCTTTCTCTACTTAATGCTTCTATTATCTTAAATTTAAAGAGCTTGTTTTAAATTATTTAATAGTTAGAGATTAGATGAAGAGCTTGTTTTGCCTAACGACATACTAAGAAAAGATTGAGACTAACAGAGCTTATTGTTATCTACGGTTGATAGTTTCAATATAAATTAATGATAGAATTGATATATTATGTGCAGGTTTGGTGGTGGCGAATGATTCTTTAACCAAAGTTTTTCTCATTATTATTTCTTTCTCCTTTAATTAGAGTTTTTATTAAATTATTGTTTTCGTAGTTTTAATTTCTTTATTTCTTGCTATTTAGTTAAAAATTCAAAAACCCCCCTTTTCTCTATTTTTAGTTGGCATTTTCTTTAGTTAGATTAATTTATATTATTATTTTATTTTAAGTTTTGCTTTAGAGTTGATAATAAATACAACTAGCATAGTCTCTGTGGGATCGATCCTTACTCGCTCTGTACTAATTATTTATATTAGTAGTAAGGTTTTAAATTTGGTGCACCCTAACAACATTACCATCTTCTCCGAAATATTTTAGTCTTTGATCAACATCTTTGTAATGTCATCTATCTAGAAATTTAATTAATAATGTAATAACCCAAATTCACCGTATAATTTACAAGAGGAATTGGGAATGAATGAAACCTTGTGATATTAATCTTATTAATATAAAAATCAATATTGTCCACTGTCAAAATAAAATCTCTAAAATAATAAATATAACAATAATCATCCAAAACAAATTCAACTGTGAACAATAACCAAAATAATGACAATTTATTCATCAAAGAAAATGTGGTAGCTAAAAAATCCTCTTCTCTAAACCAAAATCCCCACATCTCTAAAATTAACTTGCAAAATGTTGGAGACGAGGGGTGAGCCATCAACTTGATAAGTAAATTCATGCATGAGGTTACCAATAACAATAAAATACATAATAATCATTATAAGGAACGATAAATTGGAAAACAATATTCATTTTACAATCTATTGCATGAGTATGATAAAATTCATTTTAAGTTAAGTCATCATGTAATAATCATTTTCAAATATTTAATCATCTAAGAAATCATTTAACAATAAAATATTTCTGTTATTCAATTGCTCATGTCACATAGTGTTAGCTGCGCTCTCGATGACTCGGCTAATCAATATATCACCTATAATCTTGTGGCCCAACAATTAATATATCACCTATAATCCAGATGATCCAGCCAATTAATCAATCAAGGTATTGTACCCCATAATAATCGTAATGGTAATATAGCTAGTTGTTCAGTCGTGTCAATAATAATAACTACGAACAATGAGCCAAAACCTTAAAAGTAATTTTTAATCTTTCAATATCAATCATTCAATAATCTATCAATAATGTTGTACCCATCCTCGTAACACCATGATAACATTGCCCTGCAATCTGCAAATGCATATATTACCCAACCGGTTACTTCCATTTGTGTTTTGACAGAAAAAAAGTTACTTTTTCATTGTGGAATAGTTTCAGATCGAAAGAGTGCCCAAATCTATCTACAAGCCCTTGTTGGATCACTTTCCATTCATCGTAGATAATATACCCTCTACAAACTACAGCTCCATTCGATTTCCCAAACTCAACACAATGAGAGTAGGATTCAGGTTTTGTCCTTCTACTGTATTTCTCCCTAAGCTCCTCCCATTTTCTATCTTCCTTAGATCTTCAATTATCTGCAGTTCTGCACCCAACTAAAATAGATTTTCTTCAAAGCTTCTGCCATTTTTCTCTACCGTTCGAACTTCGAACTCTAAACCTTAAGGAAAAATAATTTTCTACAATCCTTTTACACCACCATTTCTGGAAATGCTAATGGACGACCCTCTTTCGTTTTTACATTTAAATCCATACCTGATAAGAAGAACCCCAGTAGATTCTGGAAAAGAAGTTTATACCTGAATTGCATTTATTCCAATCTTGAATGGTTCCGGAATTTTCGAGGGAGTTATAAAGGTCCGCCGCAAGAGAGACTGAGGTACCTCAATTTGCTGAGGGAACCAATGAACTCGTGGAAGCTGGCTTCCACCAAAGTCATTGTTACTAAGGTCCGTATGTCTTAAATCATGCAATTTAAGCAGAGCAGGACTAATTGTACCTTTCAGGAACTTCCTCCGAGCAAATTCATAAACGGATGTTCGAAGATTAAGCACCTTGACTTGGCCAGTTGTGTTGCTCCAGTGGACTCCTCTCATTTACAAAGAATCTCTTTTGTCATCTTCTCTTCCCCAGGAAGACAGAACGCCATGTTCATCCACCAAGCTCCGTTTAAAAGTGAGAAGCGCTTCTCTCTCTTCACCAATGCACCTTATTATTATGTTGTTAGAATCAGCAGTCGTGGGCTTCAATTGAAAAAATATCACAGAAAACAAAGCTATATTTTCAAATAGAAGGAACAACTTGGATGACATTATAATTATCATTAGCTTTGAGGATATGCTATTATATCGAAACTCCTGGACTCCATGCCAATTTATACTACTGTGTATAATCTGCATCAATTATCGAAGCCAAGAAAAGTCTTCAGTCTGCGCGTTGATTATGTGTTAGGATATGAAAATTTGAGAGATGAATAATGCCAAGAAAAGTCGCCGGCGAATCCCAAACACACAACAATGCAGAGCATGGATAAAGAAAGTCGTACAATCAACATCCATGTAATCTTGCCGTGGAAAAATGGTAAACACACAAAATGATGACAAAGCCACATAGAAACAAAATAAAACTGGTGTTGGTTTACGTTTACCCAAACAAAATAAAACACATTTTATTGAAAATAAGAGAACTATGATGTTTACAGTTTTGGTATATATCGTCACTTGATGCTTTGTTTGGGCAGAAATTCTCTTATAAAAAGCTTGTCCTGATAATTTATTAATGCTTTCCTTTCATATTTAGTGAACTGTAGATTGAATTGAATAAATCATGGACAAAATCTCCTGACTACTGCAGTGGGATTGTGATCCTGTTAAGCCACGTTAAAAGTAATATGTTTGATGGGATTGTTGATCCTGTAATTCCTGGGGAAAATTGGATGCAAGAGTAACAATTACAAGCATTCAAATTGCTTTGCTCTTAAATCTGTATCTCAAACAGTGGAAGAACAACTAATGGTGATTGATACTGCGTCAGCGAATAAACGGTTGATTCCTATCAATAACCCTGCTAAAGACCCGAGCCATAGAGTACTTAGTAACGGTTGAGATGTTTATAATACTAATATAATGATAATACCAACGTGAACTATTTTTTACTCTTTTTTTTTTTCAATTTTCTAGAACAAAGAATGGAAATTTTTAAGGCAAAAATTAAAATACGTAGCTTAATTCATGACATGCCCATACTAGACAGGGATCAGAAATTTCATGGTAGCCAACTACTCTCTTGACCAAGATGAAATTGATGCTTATTGGTTAAATGTCTAAAATTTGAATTTTTTTTATTTCAAACTTTTTTAAAATTGTTCGTTTGTTTTTTAACTTATATCTGATTTTTCGGGCATTTACATTTGAATTAAAAATAAAGAATAAACTTTTGTGACTTTTATATAAATAGGAAAAGGCACGAAGAAGTAAATATTATATCCTAAAATATCTCTATTAAATATACTTATTTGCTAAACTATAAAACTTAAGCCCTTTATTCATTTTACCTTACAAGGATATAAATGTTAAATAACTGTATTTAACTTTTTTTTATTTATAAGAACAAATATAATGTCAATTATATTTAGATATTAAAAAAAAAAAAAAACACATCAAACTATCAGCTAAGACTTCAACCAAATTCAGACTGATTTTAAATTTCAGATTAAAAAACTAAATGGGTATTAATTCTTCGTGGTTGATTGGCAACTTAAGAATTAATTAAACAAAATTGCAAAAGTACTAGTATGCATAAGATTCATACTTGTCTACATATTAACACCAACATGAGAGGCTCTATCTCAATTAAAAATAAAATTAACGTATGATCTTAAATAAGTTCTGAATTGGCCATCTATAGATACGCCCTCTTTCAGAATCTGTCTTTGTTTTATCCACATGTCCACAAAAGAAAGATTGGGGTAATTGTTTATCCTTATCATGCAGGTTATCTTCTTAGCTAGGGCCACCATGTTTGTATATCGATTTTGAACAATTAATGGTCCCCTTCCGAAACTGAAGCTGTGTTTATGTATGATGTGTACCATCTAAATGATTTTTGTAATATTCTTAATTGGTGTGCATTTGTGTACATACTTCATTTAAAGTAATTTTCCACAGACTTTGCTGCCATTGAAATTAGAAATTCCCAAGCAAGGACCAAACGTAATTGTCCGCTGACTTTGATTAGTTAACTGTTGACTTTGCGTAATGCTTCTCTGAATTTGTTGTCTAGAAGCACGTACATATGTATTACATCATCCTTCTGTTAGCTTAATAATAAAGTGATTATTATCTTACATAATCATGTAAGATATATGATTCTTCCACAGTCATTGAATTTTCATCCAACGGCTGTGGAAGAATTATGTATGTTACATGATCATGTAACATAATTAAAGCCTAATAATAATAATAATATATATAGAAATATATTATAGATTATAAACTTAAATAAGTTCAGTATTTCATGGCTAAACTTATTTTTGTTACCGTTTTATCGCAAATCATAAACTAAACTTTGTTGTGATTGAGTGATAAATAAGCTTAATGGTTATTTGAATGATATATGTGTGCTGCTCTGTATTTACTATAGCATTTTGTCTTGATTTTACTTATTGCAATTCCCTATTTCGGCTTACCACCCATTTAGTGAATACTAGCTAAGAAACAGCCTAAAAAATGTCTAACTTAGTGGAACAAATTAAGACAATAAATGGCTTTAGATTGGGTTTCCCAAGTTGAGTTAATATTGATTTAAATAGGGACATGCTTAATCTAAAATTAATAAAGAACTAGACATGCGGATTTACCTTGTAGGGCAATTAGAACTTAGAACACATGATGCTATATTTAATGTTAGCGTAACAACTAATCATTGTTAGGTTGTATTTAGATATAAGATATTCAACAAGCGATAGCTGAGAATACGTGAGAGATTCTGCCCAGTGCTGTAGGAGATGCTAAAGCAACATAATCTTAAATGGAAAAACAATCAATACAATTAAGTGAGTTTAATTACCCAACTACTCTATTCCCATTGACTTTGTCCTTATGTTTGACTTGAGAATTTTCTTTTTTGCATTTTGTTTATTTGCAATTTTAATTTAGTTAGTTCATTAATTTCATTAATTATTTTATTTTAATTTAGACTCATCAGTATATTACTTGTTGTATATACTTGTACATTGACACATATAGTAATTAAAATTACCCAACAAAAGATAAGGTCCTTTTTAAAAATCATTCATAAAATATATATTCTATTAAGAAATATCCATGTTGTCTAGAAAATTCTATAACATGTTTCATACAACTAGAATTTTAAATTAAGCGTGTATTCACAAGAATCAAGCTACGGGGTTCTCTACAAAGTACAAATGCACCTTAGATATTTTAATTTTTATGTAGCGTGTTTTAGCTTTATGCTTATGTTCACTGAACATCCTGTAGCGAGATCTCTCTTTTATTGTTAGAAGTTTATTCAATACTAATAAAGAGGTGTAAGGCACACAAAAATCCAAGAAATAAAAATTCTAACACTAATCAACAACAGAGCAGAATTTGACCGTCTTTATTCCAATTAGTAGTATAATTAAACTCTAATTGGGTGTAATACCTCTGATTTACTCTAGAATTTCTCCGAACAAGAGCATATAATTAATAAACGCATAAATCGATGATGGACTAAAGAGAAACACATCCAAGTTTCTTTAGGCATATACTCAATAATACAATGAGCATCATATGGGAGCACAACTTTATTTTTAGAAAGTTTCCAAAAATGAAATGAGTACTCTGAAAATTAATGACAAGATGCCATCACCGGGAGACCCTGCCAAAAAAATAGTAACAATTGATTTGATAAACAAAATCTTGTAAGAGGAAAGAGTCAAGTCTAAGGATGAAGAAATTAAAAGCATATGTGAAAGCTGTTAAGGAAGCTCATTGTGCTGAGTTTATGAAGAATAGAAAGACAAAGAAGCTCTCAGTCTTAGTTAGTGAAGCAAGTCAATAGTGCCAGCTCATCAGTGCCAGATCAGCAGAAGTAGTTACGGGTATTGACAAGTCAGCATAAGTTGTTAATGTTTGTTACTAGTTTCTTTAGCATGTGTATGTAAACAACTTCGAGTATATAAGCTGTATTAGATCAGTTGTTATGTGTAATCAAATAATCAAGAAATAAGAAATCTGATTTTCCTCTGTAAATTTTCTCTTGAAACAAACAGCTTTTAACTTTCTTTCAAAAGCCAATTATCTTTACTAAAATACACTATACACTAAGGAGTATTACCGTTTAATTAGTTCCTGAACTTTTGCAGTTTGGCAATATTCAAAGCTGCTGTCACATAAAGCCAATCTTTCATACCAGTCAAGAAGTTGTAGTAACCATGTCTCCACGACCTATTCAGCATTAAAGTTCCGCAGACACCCCAGAATCCAACAAAAAAACCAAGAATCAAGCCCACGTAAAATCCGAGAGTCATAAACTGATCATCCTCATCTTCTAGAGTGTTTGCACCATCATTTCTGCCTGGCAATGGAGTTGATTCTTCATCCGGACATTTGTTTGGAAGTGGAAGGCCACAAAGTTCAGGATTTCCAGCATACACCGAAGCATTAAAGCTTTGAAGCTGAGTACCTAATGGGATTTTTCCTGACAAGTTGTTGGACGACAAGTCCAAGACACTAAGACCATTTAGTTGAGAAAGGCTAGACGGAATGCACGAAAATCAAGCTGGTTTGGATAAATCAAGGAAATCAATGAATTTAATCGACCAATCTTTGGAGTGATTGGTCCAGTTAAATGGTTTCTTGAAAGGTTTAAAGCAATCAACCCCACAAGATCCATAATCTCTTCAGGAATTGCTCCATGTAGTTTGTTACTCGAAAGGTCAAGACATTTTACAAGTCCCAAAGTACTTTTGTACTCGTGTTCACTTCCTTTCCATGTCAACAGAACATTGTCCAAATAACTATACTTATATACATATCTAGGGAAAATCCAGATTTTATCAGCCAACCCAATGATAGGATTGGAACTTTTTTCTCGGGTCATGGCTGAAAAATTTTTGAAACATTTTGGTATCTTTCCCGATATATTGTTTAAAGAGAGATCCAGAACTCGCATGAACGCCAGATGGCATAACTGAAAAGGTATATTTCCATGAAAATTATTAGATTTCAAGCTAAGAACAATCAAATTTTGAAGACTTCCCCCTATCCAGGTTGGTATCTCACCGTACAATGCATTCTTCCTAAGATCCAAAACTCTCAGTTGTGAGCAATTTTTTAAAGATGAAGGCAACTCCCCGGTTAACCTATTGGAGTGTAAACTCAGTGTTTGGATATTATGTAGGAAGCCCATCGAGTCTGGAATTTTCCTGCAGGTATTGTTTGCCAAATTAAGAATGGATAGGCTATCAAAGTTCAACCAACAATCGGAAGCCTCAGTGATAATAAGTTACTCGAGAGATCACAAAAGTTCCATGTGTTTTTTATAATAGAACATAAGAAAGTAATTGATCCTGAGAACTTATTTTTTGAGAGATTCAAGAATGTAGAATTTGACGGAAGTGGTGGAATTGGGCCACAAAAGTGGTTTGAACTGACGTCTATAACAATATCATCATATCTTAAAAAAGACAAATCAGGAAGTTTACCCCTGATATGGTTGTTAGAGAGATTTAAAAAAACGAGTTCAATTGACAGATCCCAAAACCAATCAGGGACAGCATCCGAGATTCCATTATTGGAGACATCAAGGGAAATAAGTTGATTTTGAGTTTCAAGCCATTTTGGAAAATGAGGTCCCATCTTGCAAGAGGCAAGACTTAACGATTTCAGTTGAAAAGGAGGAACCCAATCATGGTTCAATTTCAAAGTGAAAGAGTTATCATTCAAGTACAACATCTGCAAGTGGGACATATTGGAAAAAAAGGTTTCAGAGATAATACCTGTGAATGAATTCCTACCAAGTGACAGAGACTCGAGCTTCAACAACTGGCTGAGGCTTTTGTCTATTGTTCCATTTAATCGATTTTCTCCAAGTATTAATATTTTTAGGGATGAAAAACCTCCAAGATCAGGTAATGGCCCTGTGATATCATTGCCTTCTAAACATACACCCTCCAGTGAATTCATCGTGCATCCACCAGACAGATTTTGAATCATCTCCGAGAGCTCTCCACTGAGTTTATTGTAAGGCAAGCATAATCTATTTAAGCTACACATGTTTCCGAAGAATTTTGGAATCCCACCTTCAAGTTCGTTAGAGGTGAGATAGAGAAATCTAAGAGAAACCATTAGTTGAAAAGCCTCTGGAATTGAACCTTGTAATGAGTTAAAGCCAAGGTGAAGATATTGAATATTCCGACTAAGATTGAAAAGCCAAGGGTATATTGATGAAGAAGGGAGATTGTTGTCGGAGAGATCAAGGGTCTCAATAGACGTACTCAAATTGAAGTGCCAAATAGATGAAGGATTGATAGGTGGAAGAGCACATGAGTGTAGGACTAATGTTTTTAGGGAACGGAGCTTGGCAACTACTTGAAACCAATCACTAGATTTAGTGAGATTAATGTAACTCAGGTCAAGGTGTCTTAAAGAAGAAAGATGAGAAAGCCACTGTAGGCTTCCCAAACTAAATAAATTAGAGTTTTCTAGGCGAAGATATACCAATCCTGAAAGGTACTGGAATGGACAAGGTACTTTTAATAAAGATGTACCACAAGAGAGATTGAGGTACCTCAATCTACTGAGGGAACCAATGAACTCAGGAAGTGGGCTTCCACCGAAGTGATTGTTACTAAGGTCCAAATGTCTTAAATCATGCAATTTAAGCAAAGCAGGGCTAACTGTACCTTTCAAGACTGTCCCTCGAGAATTTTCATCGTCGGATCTTTGAAGATTGAGCACCTTGACATGGCCAGTTTTATTGCTACAACGGACTCCTCTCCATTTACAGCAATCTCTTTTGTCATTATCTTTTCCCCAGGAAGACAGAACGCCATATTCATCCACCAGGCTCTGTTTAAAAGTGAGAAGTGCTTCTCTCTCCTCATCAATGCACCTCATTACTGTGTTGTTAGAATCAGCAATTCTAGGCTCCAATTGAAACAATATCACAGAAAGCAAAGCTACGTATTCAAGTATAGGGAACATTTTGGATAACATTGTAATTATCATAAGCTTTCAGGATATGTTGTTATATCGCAAATCCTCGAATCCATGCCAATTTATGCTAATCTGTATAATAAGCATCAATTATTGAAGCTTAGAAAAGTCTTCATTGTGAGCGTTGATTATGGTTAGCATATGACGGTCTGAGATGACATAAGCCAAGAAAATCCTCTGGCGAATCCCAAACAGACAACAACAATACATAGTGTGGATAAAGAAAGTCATACAATCAACATGCATGTGATCTTTGCCGGGGAAAAACGGTAAACAAAGAAAATGATCAGAAAGTGCTGACAGAAAAGTGCAGGTACCCATTTTTTAAGGGAACAACTTCAACACCATTCATTAGTCCTTTTAAACAAAGAAAATGATCAGAAAGTGTTGACAGAAGATTGCAGGTACCCAATTTTTGAGGGAACAACTTCAACACCATTCATTAGTCCTTTTATATAATCATGTTGCCTGTATGGTTGTCCACCGTGTGGTCTAAGCGGAAGCCAATTGCCTCTTGATTTAGACTCTCCTCTGAAGTAGCTAAAATGTTCTTCTCAACAGGTCTTCGTCCAGGTCAATAGGCCTTCGAAAAAATAAATTTCTAGTTGAATAGAGGTAGATTATGTGTTTTAATGATGTAATAGGGAGTGTAATTCGATGTCATGAAAGTAAATTTTGAATCATGTACCGACAAAATTAAATTTGATTTACTAAATGTAAGGCTATATTTTTTTTTCTCCTCAACATAAAAGTTAGAAAACATGTACATTTACATTTGTGTTCTTACAAATTTTAAATGCTAAAGAAGTAATAAATATCTTGATGAAGAAGATAATATTTATATTTTCATCATTACATAAATGATGTTGAAGTGAAAACAATCCTTTAAAATTATGAATTAAAACATGTAAATCAATTTTATTACAGTTTACGATGGGTTATATGAAATTTTTTATAAAAATTATGGAGATAAATAATTCTTTGAAGAAAATAAAAAGATACAAATAGTAATAATCTACTACTCTATTATCATAGTTTATAGAAATGAATAATAATGCTAATTATTAAATTCATGGGCGGAGCTACTTGTGGGCTGCAGCCCGTTGAAAATTTTGATAAATTTCCAAAAATACCATTGTGCAAAGTTTACAAAATTCTCATTACCCTTTCTTTTATTTACAACTTTATCATTCCATTAATTTGCAACTTTGCCATTCATATAAATAAATTAGTAAAAGTGAGCATTTACTTGGTTCTTTCAAAACCTGCTCTCTTTGTTTCTTGGGTTCTTGGTGCTGACGTGCTCTGCTTCTTCTTCAGTTATTTATCTTTTGTTGGTAAAAACATATAATAAAATTATTTTTTATTTAATTATTTACAATATATTTATTAATTGTATGGTAGTAAAGACTTTAGTTAGTTCTTATTCTAATTTTATTGTGTAAGATTAAATTATTGTTAGGTCAAATCATTGAATTCTAGCAATTAAATTTTTAAATTGAATATTGATAGATCATATATTAGAGATAGTTATTTCTATGAAAGAAAAGAAGAAATCTAAGAGCTGAATCAAATGGCCTGGTTTAGTGGGTAATCAAGACAGCACTTTAAAATAAGATGGAGAAGGAGTTGATATCAGATTGTATGGTTATCTACAATAAAAGAGAATTGTAGACACTATCGATTCAAATTCAATAATAGATAAATTTAATGCTCGAAAGTATCGTAAGGTACAACCTAAGGAGTTTTTAATTGTAATTGAATTACTTTTGGGATTCGATTTATTTTCTTATATATTAATGAACTTTTTATTAAGTTTTATACTCTTAATTGCGATAATATTTGGACTTTGGAAAACATTTAGCCCCCCCAAATTTTTTTTCTGGCTTTGCCCCTGATTAAATTTTATTTAGATGAAAATGGATTTATTAAATTGAGATATTTTAGACAATATCTTCAGATTTTTTAGATTAAGTAAAAAGTGAAAAGGAAAAAATTGGTTTAATAATTGAAAACTTTTAATAAGTTGAAAAAATGAACAGACTTTAATGACTTAACTGATTGAAATTAAATTAATTAAGTCCACAATTTTTTTTAAAAAAGGCCACATATTAAACTTGTCTCTTTTCTTCTCATTAATTTTCTTTTTGAGATATAAGCATTTTCATCTTTGAACTATTGTGTAATTAAACAGATAACTTTGGATTGCTACAATTGTTATGCAGGATATTGGGAGAGAAATATTTTCTAATTATAAACGTCATTTGTCTTGCCAATATACATACATACATACATACACACACACACACACACACATACATATATATATATATATATAGTAGTTCCCACACTTTAAAATCCTGAATTGAAAATTTTCTCTCTTTGTCTCTATATATATATATATAGAGAGAGAGAGAGAGAGAGAGAGAGAAGAGAGAATAATTATAATTTATGTAAATGTTCATCAAAGCAACCTTTTATCTCCCCAACAAACAACTTTTTATTTCTTATAACTTCTACTATCTTATAAGAACTTATAACTAATGATATATCCATTTACTAATCGTTTACTTCATTTATATGGTTATGTGACTATAAAAGGATGACTCATCTCCTTGCTTGTATATACGTGAGATTGAATAAACTTCGTCGCTAGACATCATGTCTCTTATTTGCTTCTCTCTTTCTCTTGCTATATTTTTGAACTCTTAATTGATAAATAATTTAACATGCATCAATACGATTCTTAGCAAAAAAGGTAGTACGGTAAATTTCTCTCTTTTGATCTTAATCATAAAGGTATAAATTGAACTATTTAGATTTTGTCTAAAATTATATTTATATGTTTTTCTATGATTTAAGAGAATGAATCTATGAAATCGCTTCTTTATTAACCGTTATGGTAATTGGATTTATCTATCGTTCCATTCATTTATATTGCTATTTCCTATTCTAATATTGAATTGCTATTATATATACAGTATATTGAAACAAAAAAAAAAAATCATCCTGAAGTGTGAATGTATGCAGCATTTTTCTCTTGTCGTTTCGGCCGGGCCCAATCTACCAAGCTTTGCTCTTTGCTTGGTCTTGTCTTGTCAATGGACTTCCTTCCTGTCGGAAGCTCTAGAAGAACAACTCCAAAGCTGTATACATTACTCCTGGCAATCAGGTGGCCTATCCAATTCAAACAGATATCAGTAGTGAATAGCACCACACGAAGTAGAACAAATTAGAAATTGAAAAAATTTGTTATGAAACTTCAATAATTCTAGAGTTTCTTACATAGTTTGAAATGATGAAGCTCAAATGGTAAATTTGTAAATCAGGCTAATGATTATGTATCAAATTATATAAAATTCAGAAGAATTTTAATCAAGAGGTAGCAGATTGTCTTTGATTTTTTATTTTTGTTTAAATCAAGTGAAGATGAATTTATAGAAGCAATTGATTATTTGTTATGATTCACCAATATTTATGCATAAATATTTTATGAAAAGGTCTTCCCATCACAAGGGATAGAAAAGCTATACATGATGGATGATTTGATTTTATGATAATACTATATATCACTTTACCTCGTCTTAATATTTATGTAATTTGAACTTGAAGTTCAAAAGGGATATTATACAATGTGAATTGTTGATCGATTATTGAATGAATTTGTTGATATATGAAAGTGAAAAATCACAAATAAAATATGATTGTGGGTTGATATATATGATGTCCTTGAAGAACGAAATGATGAGACAAATAATTAAATATATAAACGCTTGAAGCATGTGATAAATCAATTGATGCAAGAATTTAATTCTCGGGAAGTTAAAACAAAATAATTCAATGCTCTACAGAGACCATGTTCGCATGTATAGCAAAATATTTGATCTTTATTAAGTGATTGAATATATAGCCCCTACTAACTAGAAAAGGAATCTTAAATACTCTTGAATAGGTAAATGGTGAGGAATAAAGAGATCCAAATTGTCCTATAAAAGACATGCTTGGAAATTAAAAGAGAGTTTTAACCCTTGCAGAGACATATTTATTAGAAGCTTCAAAATATCTCATTGGGCACATATATTGACAAATAAAAAATATTTAATCACTAGTATGTTGGTACTTGGTGCAAGAGAAAAATTGAAATTGGCATAAGATTGTTGTTAATAAAAATTTAGTTGTTATGATAAAATATTCAAGATCCTAAATCACAAAAATATAAAACAATATCGATTTATGTGATTAGCCAAAATTTTGACATGTGGTCCATCTGTTAGAAGACATAAAATTAATTAACAAAATAGAAAATTTTTAACATATAGTCCATAGACCTGAAGCCATAAAATTTCTAATAAAACTTGTATCTAAACTATGCTATGTCAAAGTCAAATTAAAGAATCTATGTACTTATATTTGAAGGATTAAATACTAGAAATAAGTACTTGAAGTATTAAATCAAAAACCTTGCACTTTATATATTCTTGATAGGGCTATAATCATGATTGTGTATGTTATAGCTATCTAGAGTTATAAAGTATAATCACTTTCATGAAATTTGTTAAAAGCTTGATATGTTGTTATCCACTTCGCTATGTGATTTTATTAAAAATTAAAAATTAGATTTGCAATCTTTGCAAAATATGTTGATGATCTAAAAATGGAAAATACTCTTGAAGAGCTTATGATTTTATTCTTTTAAGAATGAATAAGATTCCAGATGAAAAATCTTGAAATGACGTAATCTTTTTCAACTTATATATTGAAATTTATTACATAGAATTCTGATATAATAGAAATATCAGAAGTATTTCACTTCAATAATTGTTCTATTTTAGAATTTATTGTATACATCTTAGTCCCGAAGAACCATATTTTATTCCAACTTGTGTCTACAAAAGGCATTGGAAAATTGCATAATTGTAAATTACATTATGTTCAACATAAACATAAAAATGTCAAAATAGTGTGAAAGATATATTACACAATTTTCTTGTATATGCATGCTAAAGCTTAGTTTTACTTGAGAAGATTAACAAAATTATGAAGATACATGCATGGACATATTCTTCAATCAATATGACGGTTTTATATTATATATTCAAGCTTTCAAAAGATGTGTTGATCTTGTAGATTATTTAACCAAGGTATTACAATAAAATATGATTGATCATTGAAGCACCCATGTCACTTTGAGGGAAAGTGCCCTTATTGAAGAGAAGGGAGTTACGGATATAGAAGGCTCCATGCACTATATTCTTTTTCCTTCATTAAGTTTTTGTCCCATTGGATTTTCTTATTAAAGTTTTAACAAGGCAGATTGTACCCCTACCTCTATAAGGTATAAATGAATAGTGCATTCCTTTTCCTTCGTTAGTCTATTTCTCATAAGGTTTTTACCAGCAAAGGTTTCAATGAAGCATATTCTTTTTAGGATGAACATCCAAGGAGAAATGTTATCAAATAATCATAATTTATGTAGATGTTCATCAAAGAATATTTTATCTTCACATCAAACAACTCTTCATTTCTTATAATTTTCACTATCTTAAAAGAACTTATGTCTAATGATATATTTATTTACGAATTATTTACTTCATTTACACGGTTATGTGATTACAAAAGGAGACCTCATCTCCTTATTTGTATATGTTTGAGATTGAATAAAACTCATCTCTAAATATCATGTCTTCTATTTATTTTCTCTCCTTCTTTTCTAATATTGTCATGCTCTTAGTTAATAAATAATTTAACACGTATGCAATTATGCGCCGCTTTACAAGGGAAAGCACAACAAAATTCACTGTAACTGACAGTTAATCTAAAATTAATCGCCCATAGCTCTTTAATTATTTAACAAAGCAACAATAATTAGCCATACAAAAAAATTAATTCCGAGTTAGTATAATTTAGCAAAACCCCAAATTAAACCACAAGTCATTACCATTCAAAAATGCTCGCCATCACAGCAAGCATGTGATCCACGGCTGTAAATAATTACCGAGAAAAGCATCAAATAAAGTTTCGTAGTTCGAACATTTGTTGAAAATGCACGTGAGATTGTATTTATTTATCACATGTGTTTATTGCTAGTAACACTCTTTTTAACACCACTCTTTTAGTCTCTTGCAGATTCTGCATGGTGTTAAGTTTTTCATTCCCCAGAGTATGCATACTTAACACCACTCTTTTAGTCTCTTACGTATTATTGCATGGTTTTAAGTGGTTATTTCCATCAGAACTTACATGTAAGTACTTGAAGGCATGTAAGTTCTGATGTAATTTTTTCCTCTAATTTATTGCTAGGGATGTAATTTATGTCTCTTAATTAAAAAAACTTAGGTTTGGGCTTTGAATATTTGATTATTAATTTTGTAGCATTTGGATACTGTCGAAGAGAGTGTATTAATTATGCCCATGTATTGCAGTAAGATAGAGGTCTCGCTATTTTGTTAGTGAAGATTTTTAAACAATGGTTGATAGACCCCTAGACTCTGCTATAAAATATATAAATTCAGACTTTCTGTAGATTTGAAATTTAATTATAGTGCCAACAGTAACCTTCTATTTATTAATTCCAAAATCTAATCCAATCCCATAATTTATCCAAGCTCCGAAACATAATCTAAATAAAAAGTTGTCCAAAATTTTGACTTCACCAAGAAAAAAACAATAGGCTTATTATAAATCCAATCTTAAAAAAAGCCCAGCCCATGGTCTGAGCTCTCGTGTTTTTTCCCATTTTTTAAATTTCCCTAAAAAAAAACAGTGTTTAATGTGAATTCCGAGTGAAAAAAAGAAAAAAAAAATCAAATTTTGACAAAAATGGAATACGGAGACGCCATGGAAGTGGAAGTGGAAGCCACTGCTACTCCTTCTTCTTCACCTCTCGATCTCCACTCTCTTCGCAGGTGTGTATATATATATATATATATACATGTTCATCGCCATTTTTTTAATTTTGTAATTTTTTTATTTGTAAAAAATATTATTGTTACTTGAACTTAATTTTACTTAATGTTTGTATATATATATATATATTTTTCAAAACGGCAATTATGCCCAGCATTAAGGCTCTTTAGCTTCATGGGAACAATTTGACAGGGAAACTTGAAATCTCAGATGGGTTTAATGAAAAAAATGGGTAGGCGCTTTAGAGCTTGGAATAATCCAAATTTGTGTTACAAGGCGGAATTCACATCGACAAGTACTCATGTTCCTTACGGAGTGAAACCTTGTTCGAGCACATAGCACAAGAGGAGAGATGTTTGTTTATATATCTCAATATGAAAATAAAAATTTAGACTGCGCCATTCTTTTAGTCTCATTTGAGTTATATTCTTAAATACACTTAAATATTGCATGGTTTTAAGTGAAGAATACAACTCAAATGTGACTAAAAGAATGTTTTTAAATGAGATTGTTACCATCTTGCCACTCTATTCAATGGCAACCCCACTTTCCGTCCAGTGCGAGTTCTTTTCTAGAACATGGATATTTAACACCATTCTTTTAGTCTCTTACGTATTATTGCATGGTTTTAAGTGAAGAATATAACTCAAGAGGCAATTGGCTGGATATCATTTTTCTTTGTTCTTTTTTTTTCCACTTATTTATTTATTTTAATTTAATTGCTAATATTTTTGTTGTTGCTGGCTGTAGAGTAGATATCCAGTGAACTACGAAACTTTATTTGATGCTTTTCTCGGTAATTATTTACAGCCGTGGATCAATTATTTGAAATATGTCCTTAATTCAATTATTTTTTTTTCCAATTGAAATTAATGACTTATTTTATAAAATGAGTAAATTATATATTTATTATATAGATTAAAAACATTAGGGGGTAAAATGTTATTACTTTAATTTATTTAAAAACCTTCTAATTAAAAAAAGTATATCAATCTAATATAAAATTGTCACTAGTATTAAACTACTTAAAAAAACAACATATAGTAACAATTGTCAACATTTTCATAAACTTTTTATGTGAATTTTGAGATTTTATTTATTAGTTACATTAACTAAGATAAAATTTGAATATTTTGAGGAGCTTTAATTTGATAGAAAAATTATCAACTGGTTCTTTAAAGAGAGTCAGAGCGCCTGGTAAAGAAACGATGACACCCAAAATACATTTTTGTTGGGTTGAGTTTAGTTTATTATTAAAATTTTTGACTAATAATATTTTTATAATTTAAAAAGAAGAATAAATTTGAATTGTTTAATTTATTAAAACCTTATAATTAAGTACTTGACTTCAGACATTAAAGTTTTACTGACAATAAAACCTGAAATTCTCTGCTTCAATTCATTTCGGCTGGGCAGCACGTTGTGAGCTTTGCTCTGCTTCAATTCATTTCAAAAATAAATCAGAACATAATGATACAAAGTCAATTCATTTCGAAAATAAATTAGAACATAAAAAACTTTGTGCCCAGGCCAAACACTGATAGAAACAGAGACAAATGAAAATAATCAGGAGTTCACACACACAAACATTGATTACCCGAACCATAGAGTACTTAGTAACGGTTGAGATGTTTATAATGCTAATATAATAATAAAACGCTTGGCTTAATTCATGACACGCCCATTGAGGGTAAAATAAAATTATAATTAGTTTACTCTAAAATTCATTGAGGGTAAAATAAAATTTTTTTAGTTAAATAAATATATAAAGCTTTTTAAAATAAAAATCTCAAAAATAATTAAATAACATTTGACTTTTTTGCATAAATTTAAAATTTAAGTATAACTTAATGAAACAAAAATAATACTAAAGAATATGCAACACACACACACACACATATGTGTGTGTTCATTAAATTCTTTTTTTAACAAAGTTAACAAAATAATAATAATAATAATAATAATAATAATAATAATAATAATAATAATAATAATAATAATAATAATAATTCTTTTCATCAAGAATCATTGTTTATATTAAGGTCAAGAATAAGCTAAAAGATTAAAAAAAATAAAATCCAATGCATTATATTTTATTATACTTTAAAGATAGATTTAAATGTATTTTGTTATGTATTTAGTGTGTATTTTTTTTAAGTAAATAAAGGAGTCCATAATTACTTTTGGTAGAATAACAGTACTGATTGATCATTTATTTATTTATTTCGACCATATTAAAGTTAAGAATAAGCTAAAGGATAAAAATAATAATCTAGTGCTTGTGAAATCTATGGGTTTTTTTTGTCCTAAATGTATATTTTACATATTATTTAATGTTATTTTTTTCTTTCTTAAGTAATCCTTAAATTTTAAATTTATGTAGAAAGACAGATATTTTTTATTTGTATTTGAGAGTTTATTTTAAAATAATTGATCATTATTTAGAAATCTTATTTTTCCCTCAATGAATTATACGGTATAATAACAGTAAATTAATGAAAGGATGTTTCAGGCTATTGCTTAAAAAATAGGAATGAAACAGACTATTATTTAAGTAGTGAGGATAAAATAGGCTATTTCAAACCTTAGGGATGAAAAAAACATTTTTCCAAATATATTTTAGATTATAAACTTAAATAAGTTACGTACCTCTACCTCCAGTCATTATTATTTAAGTTAATTTAAAAAATGGTTAGAATTTTCTAGTCTATTCCTCTATATAGCCTTTAATTCGATGGGTAATTCTCACGGAAAGTCGTATGTAGGCTAGGCTAAGGACCCTTAGTCTATTTTATGGACTTCCTTCACTTCCCTCCATCAAGAAAATGAGAAATTATCCTTATCTTAAATTTTTAGAAATATGGAACAACTATTCTTATCATTATCTAATCATAAAAATGTGAGTAGCCTTAATTAATCTCAAACTCATGAATGTGAGCCACATTAAGAACATGCATACAACACATACTTTGAGAGTAGCTCGTATATTAATTTAATGATAATGCATGTAATACCTCCATGTCACCAGTTTTTGTTTCAGAGGTTAAAATACACATAAGAGTACTTCACACAATGGCCAAATTTGGATTAATGGCACCTGAATTGTAACACCCAAGACAATCTCACATCGACAAAGTACAAAAGAGATGCTGGGTTTATAAGAGCTGATCCACACCTTTATTGATAATATGCGTTTTGGGATGTATGGGTGTCCTAGAAACAAAACCATGCGGCCTTGTTAAGACTTAAAATAGACAATATCTTTCCAGGTTTGAGTTGGATGGTAACATAAATACCATTCTCATGGAGCATTCAGAGAAAATTGCGATGTTAATAGCTTTGCTGCCTTGCTGCTTGAGCTTTTGACTGGCAAGAAGACATATGATTTTCAATGTTGCCTTGATGAAACTTTATTTAAGGATTGGGTCAAGAAACATATTGAAAATAATAGGTTTGTTGAGATAATGGACCCCATTGTCATTGGAATTCAACCGGGTCAAGGAAAAGTGAAGCAATTGCAAATTCTTGTAGTACTTGCCTTGAAATGTCTCTCTGTGTCGGAAGAAGATAGGCCAGCAATAATAGATGCGAAGTTGAGAGATTAGGATCAAAATCACTTGCATACACAGGCGGGAACAAAGACAGAGCTCCGCTTCCTTTGTGATCTTAATTCCCGAATTGGCCATCTTCCTTGGTACCATTTCCTTTGATGTTAAAACCCTTGTTTTCATTTGCCAACTAAAGTCAAAATACTTCGTAGGTTTGTGGAAGTTAGATCAAGAACTCGTGTTTGAGAGTGTTAGATGACCGATCATGATCCTCCAGGGACCTCACTTAATCTGCATTTGATATTTGATCAAGAATCAAAGGAATTAACTGAGTAATCAAATGAAAAGAATCAACAACTCACAGAGAGTAATCAAATACGAGTAGTTGAGGTTCCACCTAAGATATGGCCCAAGTCCTCTTGAAGAACAGAGCAATAGCTTTGTTGATTATTCACGAACAAGTTGAAATTATAAAGATCTTGTTATACGGTACATAATTAACCAAATCGTAAACTTAATGGCTTTCTATACGATCACAATTAGATCACACATTCACCACTCGCCAAAACGGGCTTCTTTTCTTATGCATTTATATAAACTGGTCTTATTGAAATGGGTTTCTTTTTTCAAAATGAGTTAGATTTTAAGAAAATTTAAAGCATGGCGAAAATGAAGACACACATGGAGCAACAACATTTAACGAGTTGATAGCAGATTCTAATGGTAAATATTATTGTATCTTCTCTTTGCTCAAGAACACGAGATACCATCTGTTGTGACATAAAGCCGAGAAGTTTGCTTGTACAACAAATCGGTTTTGATTTGTTCAATTGAAGCTTGGTGAGTCTATGACGTGGGGTTGAATTCTTGTTTGCCTTGCTTCACCTTTGCTTTGTTGAACTTGATTGTCGCCTAGAAGCTTGATACACGAGACTCGCTTGCCTTTTGTACCTTGTCATGTTCAATGTTTGATTTACTTTACTTGCTTCCTTCTTCCATTTGTATAATTTTTAATTAATGTATTATGAAAAAAAAAGAGAATGCATATCCTCATGAATCAAAGAAACATGTTTGGGAAAGAGTTAATTCAAAGCCTCATCATAGGGCAATGACGCCATCTCTGTTTGATTCCTCCATCCGAGGTTGCCAAATGTTCTTTACTGAAGCAATAACTAATATCATGAGAATTGAGAGTTGAGAGAACGCAACAATAATTTGGACTATCCTCCGGCACGTTGTGCTATTAATTTAAACGAAAAGCCTTATCACGAAATGTTGGATTGGTTGGGATATGAAACCAACTTTAATTACGAGGCACTTGAATATCTCTTAATTCTTTGCATTCTTATTAAATCACCATAAGTTTATACCCATTTTGAGTTAAAAGTTATCAAATTTGTGGATGCATGAGACTAATTACACGACTCCTAAATTTTTCATTTGACTCCAATCAGCTGCTATGTGGTGCACATTAAAGAGGAAGGTGATAAGCCTTCACGCTTAATTTAAGAGAATTTGTGCGGCGGCAGAGTCTTGAGAGAACACAACTTGCAAAGGAGGAAATAAATTCTGGAAATAAAAGAAAAAAAAGACTGTCAACACCATAATTCATCCAACTTAAATCTCCTACTGCCGTGGATGATCTTCAATCTTGATTTTGAAACAAAATCATATTAGAATCTATTAGAACCTGTAGAGTTAATGAATTCAAATATAAACCAGAGCAAACGGCAGCGTATTGGCTATCGGTTAATTCCGTTATGAAGTCACGTGAGGGAGCTCGTGATTACTTAATGTAAAACGACATGAAAGCTTGCGTTTTACTCATAACAGAGTGCGGACTCAAAAAAAGATTGAACCACGTTATGTCTTGCTCTCTCTCTGATTTTGTTTCTGATTCATTCTTTTATGTTGTTTAATTTATGTTCTTGAGTGGTTATGTCTGTTGAGACTGGAGAGGATATTGGGTAGATTCTGGTTCAATTTTATTGCTTGTGTGCAACTTATGTTGGTCCTAGTCAAAGATCATGGGCAGAGTTTTGGTTTTATAAGATTAGCAATTCAATCAAATCTCTACATAACCGTAGTAGTTTATTTTAACTTCTTTCCTATTAGGATTAGGTTTTTTTGTTGCAATTATAGTTTAAGATTCTAATTAGATTAGAATTAGGAGTGTGTTGAGCTACTATAAATAAGTGATTCTCATTATTTTTTTAAGCAAGCAATAATAAAATTAATTCCAACCCTTATTAATTCTTCTCTCTCTCCTCTGAATTCTTAAATTCCTCATCTTTTCTCTTTTGAATTCTCTTGAGTAAAACCCTAGAACTTAATCATCTTACCCTAATTTTCAACTTAATCAATTTGGATATGTAAAGCATAACAACTGTAACACTCCAAATTTATCACGTGTGGAGCACGCGGTAGTAGGAGGTTGTTTACATATCGAAATCCTTATACAAAATTTCGAACTGAAATATCTCAAATTTTATTAAATAAATCCACAAATTGAACACTTGACATTTCTCTCTCAAATCATAAATGTAGCGAAAGTTTCAAAATTCTCCAATTACAAGTTCAGAAGACTAACAAGCTTAAAAGAAATATATACACACACACAAATAAAGAAGTATAAATTATTTAAATTTAGTTATTTCAAATGAGATATATCATTTAATTAAATAAAATAAATAAAATTATTCAAATAATAAATTAATTAATAACTTTTGAGTAAATCATGAATAAAAATAAATTACTTAATTAAAAACAATAAATAAATAATTTTTAAGTTATAAATAAAATGGTGTAATAAATTATGGAAGATATTATAAATGGACAAACATTTTTCTTGACAGTATCTAGTCCTAACTAAACCCACATAAAAATTAGGATTAGCGATCCCATGAATTTAGGATTAAAATTTGAATTTATTCCATTAGTCCAATCCCAGTAAGCATGCCAAACATGGTATTAATATTTCGTCCCAATAATTAGTCCAATCCTACAATTAATCCTAGCTCCCAAACATAGCCTATAAGCATTAACAATTTGGTAATATTATATATTCAAACACTTAACTTTTAGCCCCTGCAGCTTTGTTGCAATTTGGCAATATTATTCACCACTGTTGTGTGCTCATAGTGTCACACACAGAGCTAGCCTTGTACAAGGGGGGGAAAAAAACCTCTTAAAATTGCATCAATTATTTAAGCTTATGCCCCCACGAACTGAATTGAATGCTCTCACAAACTATATATCCCACTTATGTTTCTTTACAGTTTCTTATTTCTTCCCCTTGATTCTTGTACGTTGTTTTAAAGATTCCTACCATACTTGCCAAAATAGAGAGTAATGATGAGAAACGCTGAAATTGGCCATGGCAGTGAAAATGCGATGTAATATTAATGTGCGTTAGTAACACCTTAGTTATAGAGTTGGCCGGGTCTTGAACGTGATGGTATGTGATGATACGTTCGGAAAATTGATAAAAATTAGGATAGAAAAGTCGTGTGTGATATTCTCTGAAAATAATATTTAAGTCATTATATGTCACCATCATAGAAATTTAATCAAATTTAATCAATTACCAGTTCGAATACAGTAAGAACAAATTCTTGTAAAGTTCGATCTCTTCCTTCACATTTTAGTACCAATGATCCGGAATCGTACGAACCTACCACCTACTTTGTCAATAAGATTATTCTAGTTTAATTAATTAATTAATTAATTTTATCATCCATTTAGTAGTTTTATTAGTCAACAACTCTTTAAATAGAAAGATTCGATTTGTCTTTTATTATTTATTCACCCAATGAAAAGGAAAAAAGAGCAAACATTGATCAATAGCAGAGCAGAATTTGACTGCCTTTATTGCTGTAATGGATTAATAGCATAATTGAACTCTAACCAGAGTATATAAACGCATAGATCGACGATGGTCTAAGGAGAACCACATACAAGTTTCTTTAAGCATATACTCAATAATACAATGTGCATCATATGAGTTAATTTTCAGAAAGATTCCAAATATCAAATGACCACTCTGAATAATAATGGCAAGATGTCATCCCAGAGATACCCTGCCAAAAAGATGGTGAATGAAAAAAAAAAGGAAGATGAACAATTAGTTGAGCAAAAGCTAAGAAAAAGTAAAATTTAAGGATGAAGAAATTAAAAGCACGTGAGTGACAACAATGATGGCTTTGAACCCAATGTTAAGGAGTATTACCGTTTAGTTAGTTCTTAAACTTTCTTTGCGGTTTGGCAATATTCACAACATTCACATAGACCCAATCTTTCATAATCGGGAAGTTGAAGTAACCATGTCTCCACGACCTATTCGGCCGGCATTAAAGTTCCGAGACTTTAATCCAACAAAGAAACCAAGAATCGAGCTCACGTAAAATTCGAGAGTTAGAAACTGATCGTCCTCATCTTCTAGAGTGTCTGAATCATCGTCTGTGCCTGGACTTGGAGTTGATTCTTCATCCGGACACATATTTGCAAGTGGAAGGCCACAAATTTCAAGATTTCCAAAGCATCGAAGCTCAGTGCCTAATGGGATTTTCCTGACAAGTTGTTGTACGACAAGTCCAAGACGCCAAGACCACTTAACTGAGAGAGGCTAGATGGAATACTTCCAGAAAACAGATTTCTAGACAAATCCAGGAAATCCAATGATGTTAACTCACCAATCTTCGGAGTGATTGGTCCGGTTAAATTGTTTCTTGAAAGGTTTAAGGCAATCAACCCCACAAGATCCATAATCTCTTCAGGAATTGCTCCATCTAATTTGTTACTCGAAAGGTCAAGGCACCTTACAAGTCCCAAAGTACTTTTGTACTCATTTTCACTTCCTTTCAAGTCAACAGTAAATTGACCAAATATTTATAGTAATATCCAATTCCAGGGAGAACTAAGAAAGATTTGGCGAACCCAATGGAAGGATTGGAACATCTTTCATAGGTCATGGCTGAAAAATTATTGAAACACTTTGGTATATTTCCCGATATAATGTTTAAAGAAAGATCCAAGACTTGAATAAATCCCAGATGGCACAATTGATAAGGTATATTTCCATGAAACTTGTTAGATTTTAGGCTAAGAACAATCAAATTTTGTAGACTTTCCCCTATCCACGTTGGTATCTCACCAAAAAATGTGTTCTTCCCGAGATCCAAAACTCTCAGTTGGGAGCAATTCCTTAAAGATGAAGGCAATTCCCCGGTTAACCTATTGTTATGTAAATTCAGTATCCGGATGTTATTTAGGAAACCCATCGAGTCCGGTATTTTTCCCGAGAATCTATTATTTGCCAAGTTAAGAACGAATAGGCTATCAAAGTGCAACCAACAATCGGGAAGCCCTCCAGACAATAAGTTACTCGAGAGATCTAAAAAGTTCCATGTGTTTTCACTGATAGAACATAAGAAAGTAACTGACCCTGAGAACTTATTTTTAGAGAGATTTAAGAACGGCGAATTTGAAGGAAGTGGTGGAATTGGGCCCTCAAAGTGGTTTGAATTGATGTCTATACTAGTACCACCACTACGAGTACCATCAAACCTTAAAGACAAATCGGGAAGTTTACCCTTGATATGATTGTTAGAGAGATTTAAGTAAGAGAGTTTACTGGACAAATCCCAGAACCAATCAGGAATTGTGTCTGAGATTCCAACATTGGAGATGTGAAGATGCACAAGTTGATTCTGAGTTTGAAGCCATTTTGGAAAATGAGGTCCCATCTTGCAAGAGGCAAGACTTAACCATTTCAGTTGAAAAGGAGGAACCCAATCATGGCTCAATTTCAAAGTCAAAGAGTTCTCTTTCAAGTCAAACATCTGCAAGTTGGACATATTGGAAAAAAAAGTTTCAGAGATAACACCTGTGAAAGAATTCATACGTAGTGACAGAGACTCGAGCTTCGACAACTGGCTGAGGCTTTTGTCTATTGTTCCATTTAAACGATTAACGCCAAGCATCAATGCTTCCAGTGATGAAAATCCTCCAAGATGATCTGAAGTCATTATAACTTAAATATAGCCGCTCTAGTGAATTCACCACGCATCCACCAGACAGATGTTGAATTACCTGCGAGAATTGTCCACTGAGTTTGTTTTGAGGCAAGTCTAACTTTTGTAAGCTACACATGTTTCCAAAGAATTTTGGAATCCCACCTTCAAGTTCACTATCAGAGAGATCAAGACTTTTAAGAGAAACCATGTGTTGAAAAGCCTCTGGAATTGAACCTCGTAATGAATTAGAGCCAAGGTCAAGATAAAGAATATTCCTACTAAGATTGAAAAGCCAAGGGTATACTGAAGAAGAAGGGAGATTGTTGTCAGAAAGATCAAGGGTCTCAATAGACGTACTCAAATTGAAGTGCCAAATAAACGATGGATTGATAGGTGGAAGAGCACACGAGCGTAGGACTAATGTTTTTAGGGAATGGAGCTTGACAACTACTTGAAACCAATCACTAGATTTAGTGAGATTAATGTAACTCAGGTCAAGGTGTCTTAAAGAATAAAGACGAGAAAGCCACTCTAAGCTTCCCACACTAAATAAACTAGAGTTTTCTAGGTTGAGATATTCCAATCCTGAAAGGTCCCGCAATTTACGAGGGAATTCTGAAGGTGTGCCACAAGAGAGATTGAGGTACCTCAATTTGAGCTTTGGCGAGTTGCTTTGAACAAGGAACTTAGAAACTAGACTTGCTTGGGCGCACAAGTGATTGTTACTAAGGTCCAAATGTCTTATATCATGCAATTCAAGCAAAGCAGGACTAATTGTACCTTTCAAGACCTTCCTCTGAGCGTTTTCCTTGTCGGATGTTCGAAGATTAAGCACCTTGATATGGCCTGTTGTGTTGCTACAGCGGACTCCTCTCCATTTACAGCAGTCAATTTTGTCATCTTGTCTTCCCCAGGAAGACAGAACGCCATGTTCATCCACCAAGCTCTGTTTAAAAGTGAGAAGCGCTTCTCTCTCCTCATCAATGCACTTTATCGTTTTTTTGTTAGAATCAGCAATTGTGGGCTTCAATTGAAAAAACAACACAGAAAACAGAGCTATATTTTCAAATAGAAGGAACAATTTGGATGACATTATAATTATCATTAGCTTTGAGGATATATTGTTATATCGAAACTCCTGGACTCCATGCCAATTTATACTGTTGTGTATAATCTGCATCAATTATTAAAGCCAAGAAAAGTCTTCAGTCCGCGCGTTGATTATGTGTTAGGATATGAAAATTCATGACACGCCCATACTGGACAGGGATCAGAAATTTCATGGTAGCCAACTACTCTCTTTACCAAGGTGAAATGGAGGCTTATTTGTTAAAAGTCTAAAATTTGAATTTTTTTTATTTCAAATTTTTTTAAAATTGCTCGTTTTTTTTTTCAATTTATATATGATTTTTAAATATTTACATTTGAATTTAAAAAAAAGAGTAAACTTTTATGACTTTTATATAAATAAGAAAAGGCACGAAGAAGTAAATATTATATCTCAAAACATCTCTATTAAATATACTTATTTGCTAAACTATAAAACTTAAGCCCTTTATTCATTTTAACTTACAAGGATATAAATGTTAAATAACTGTATTTAAGATTTTTTTTATTTATAAAAACAAATGTAATGTCAATTATATTTAGATATTAAAAAAAACAAATCATATATAGACATTTGTATTCAAACCATCAATTAACACTTCAACCAAATTCGGACTAACTTTAAATTTCCGATTAAAAAACTAAATGAGTATTAATTCTTCGTGGTTGATTGGGGAAGACTTGTTTTATATTTCAACTTAAGAATTAATTAAACAAAATTGCAAAAGTACTATTACGCATCAGATTCATACTTGTCTACATATTAACGCCAACATGAGAGGCTCTGTCTCAATTAAAAATAAATTTAATCAATGATCTTAATTAAGTTCTGAATCAGCCATCTATAGATACGTCCTCTTTCACAATCTGTCTTTATTTTATTAACACGTCCACAAAAGAAAGATTAGGGTAATTGTTTATCCTTATCGTGCATGTTATCTTCTTAGCAAGGGCCACCATGTTTGTATATTGATTTTGAACAATTAATTTTCCCCTGACTTTGTTGCCATTGAAATTAGAAATTTCAAGCAAGGGCCAAACGTAATTGTCATTGACTTTGAGCGGTTAGCCAGTGACTTTGCAATAATGCTTCTCGAATTTCTTGTCTAGAGGCACGCATATATGCATTACATCATCCTTGTGTTAGCTTAATAATAATATTAATAATATACATAGAAATATATTGGGAAAAAGCTCTTTTCATTTATAGGGTTTAGTACAATAGCCCATTTCATCCTTATTTTTTAAAAAATAACTCGTTTCATCCTTATTTTTCAAACAATAGCTCAAAATACCCTTCCGTGAATTTATAATAGTTTACTCTATAATTCATTGAGAGCAAAATAGGATTTTTAGTTAAATAAATATATAAAGCTTTTTAAAATAAATATCTCAAGAATAATTGAATAACATTTGACTTTTTTGCATAAATTTAAAATTTAAAATTTAAGTATAACTTAATGAAACTAAAGAATATGCAACACACACACACACACATATGTGTGTTCATTAAATTCTTTTTTTAATAAAAGTCAAAATAATAATAATAATAATAATAATAATAATAATAATAATTTTCATCAAGAATCATTGTTTTTATTAAGGTCAAGAATAAGCTAAAAGATAAAAAAAAAATTCTAATGCATTATATATTTTATTCTGCAATATTTTTAAATGTATTTTGTTATGTATTTAGTGTGTATTTTTTTTAAGTAAACAAAGGAGTCTGTAATTACTTTTGGTAGAATAACAATACTAATTGATCATTTATTTATTTATTTCGACCATGTTGAGGTTAAGTTAAGAATAAGCTAATGAAAGGGTGTTTCAGGCTATTGCTTAAAAAATAGGAATGAAATAGGATATTATTTAAATAGTAAGGATGAAATAGGCTATTGCATCAAACCTTAGAGATGAAAAGAGTATTTTTCCAAATATAGTTTAGATTATAAACTTAAATAAATTACGTACCTCTACCTCCAGTCATTATTATTTAAGTTAATTTAAAAAATGGTTAGAATTTTCTAGTCTATTCCTCTATATAGCCTTTAATTCAATTGGTAATTCTCATGGAAAGTCGTATCTAGGCTAGGCTAAGGACCCTTAGTCTATTTAATGGACTTCATTCACTTCCCTCCATCAAGAAAATGAGAAATTATCCTCATCTTAATTTTTTAGAAATATGGAACAACTACTCTTTATCATTATCTAATCATAAAAATGTGAGTAGTCTTAATTCATCTCAAACTCATGAATGTGAGCCACATTAAGAACATGTATATAACACATACTTTGAGATTAGTGCGTATATTAATTTAATGATAATGCATGTAATACCTCCTTGTCACCAATTTTTGTTTCTGAGGTTAAAATACGCATAAGAGTACTTCACACAATCGCCAAATTTGGATTTATGGCACTTAAATTGTAACATCCTAGGCAAATCTCACATTGACAAAGTACAAGAGAGATGTTGAGTTTATAAGAGGTAATCCACACTTTTATTGATAAGATGAGTTTCGGGATGTATGGGTGTCCTTGAAACAAAACCATGTGGCCTTGTTAAGGCTTAAAACAGACAATATCTTATCAGGTTTAGGTTGGATCATAACATAAATACCATTCTCATGGAGCATTCAGAGAAAAATAATAGCTTTGCTGCCTTGCTGCTTGAGCTTTTGACTGGCAAGAAGATATATGATTTTAAATGTTGTCTTGATGAAACTTTATTTAAGGATTGGGTCAAGAAACATATTGATAATAATAGGTTTGTTGAGATAATAGACCCCATTGTCGTTGGAATTCAACCGGGTCAAGGAAAAGCGAAGCAATTGCAAATTCTTGTAGAACTTGCCTTGAAATGTCTCTCGGAAGAAGATAGGCCAGCAATAATAGATGTGAAGTTGAGAGATTAGGATCAAAATCACTTGCATACTGCAGGGACCAACGACAGAGCTCCTCTGCTTCCTTTGTGATCTTAATTCCCGAATTGGCCATCTTCCTTGGTACCATTTCCTTTGATGTTAAAACCCTTGTTTTCATTTGCCAACTAAAGTCAAAATACTTGCAGTTTGTGGAAGTTAGATCAAGAACTCGTGTTTGAGAGTGTTAGATGACCGATCATGATCCTCCAGGACCTCACTTAACTGTTTGATATTTAATAAATAAACAAATGAATTAACAAAAAAATTAAATGAAAGCGAGATAAAAATCACGAGAGAGCCATCAAATACGAATAAGACGTTATTTGTTTGTGTTTGAAGCTTGGTGAGTCTTCACTTTCGTGATCTATGACGTGCGGCTTGAATTCTTGTTTGCCTTGCTTCACCTTTGCTTTGTTGAACTTGGTTGTTTAGAAAGCTTGATGAGACTCGCTTGCTTCTTGTGCCCTGTCATGTTCAATGTTTGATTTACTTTACTTGCTTCCTTCTTCCACTTGTATAATTTTTAATTAATGTATTGTGAAAAAAAGAAAAGAAAATGTAAATCCTCATGAATCAAAGAAACATGCCAGGAAAGAGTTAATTCAAAGCCTTAATCTTTGGGCAATGACGCCATCTCTGCTTCAGATTCCTCCATCTGAGGCTGCGAAATGTTCTTTACCAAGCTTTGACTAATATCATGAGAATTGAGAGTTGAGAGAACGCAACAAGAATTTGGATTATCCCTCTGGAACGTTGTGCTATTAATTTAAACAAAAAGCCTTATCCTGAAATGTTGGATTGGTTGGGATTTGGGAAACCAACACAATTGCAGGCACTTGAATATCTCTTAATTCTTCACTGCATTCTTATTAAATCACCATAAGTTTATACCCATTGTGAGTTAAAATTTATCAAATTTGTGGATGCATGAGACCAATTACACGACCCTAAATTTTTCATTAATTTGACTCCAAATTTGCACTGGGGTCATTAAAGAGGAAGGTGATAAGCCTTCACGCCAGAATTTGGCGGAGCTGCGAGTCTTGAGAGAACACAACTTGCAAAGAAGGAAATAAATTCTGGATGATCTTCCAACTTAAATCTCTCGTGGATGATCTTCATCTTCATTTTGAAACAAAAGAATCTATTAGAACTGTAGAGTCAATGAATTCAAACACAAACCAGCGAAGCAGCGTATTGGGCCATCGGTTAAATCCGTTATGAAGTCACGTCGGGAGCTCGTGATTACTAATAGCGTAAGACGTTAAAGCTTGCGTTTTACTCATAATTCAAGAAATTGCGCGTGCTAAGTCACGTGGTCACTTAAGCGCATCCTGTTCTTTTAACGGTCTTGGGCACGTGGAAGAGGGTGCTATCTGGGTTCATTGTTCTTATCCCCCGTAATATAAAGTCTGGTTTTGCACCTCACTTGCGGGAGTGATTCGAGAGTATTCGAGAGAAATCTTGGAGAGAGAAAACTAATTCTTAAGCTCTTTGTATCCTTAATTAGTACTTGTAGTTTCTTCGTTGAATCGATCAAAAACAATCTCGATGTTTTCACTCGGGAATGCAAGTCTTGAAAAAGATTGGACCACGTTATCTCTTGCTCTCTCTTTGTGATTTTGTTTCATTCATTCTTTCCATTGTTTAATTTCTGTTCTTGAGTGGTTAAGTCTATTGAGAGGATATTGAATAGATTCCGGTTCAATTTTATTGCTTGTGTGCAACTTGTTGATCTTAGTCAAAGATCATGGGCGTAGTTTTGGTTTTATAAGATTAGCCTTCAATCAAATCTCTACGAACCCAAGTGGTTTATTTTTTCTTTCCTATTAGGATTAGGTTTTCTTACTATAATTATAATTTAAGGTTCTAATTAGATCAGAATTAGGAATGTGTTGAGCCACTATAAGTAAGTGGTTCTCATTATTTTTTTAAGCATGCAATAATAACATTAATTCTGTTAATTCTTCTCTCTCCCTCTAAATTCTTAAATTCCTCATCTTTCTCTCTTGAATTCTCTAAGTAAAACCCTAGAATCCTATCATCTTACCCTAATTTTCAACTTAATCAATTTGAATATGCAAAGCTTAACAGTTGTAACACTCCAAATTTAACACGTGTGGAGCATGTGATAGTAGGAGATTACTTACATATTGAAATCCTTACACAAAATCTCAACCTGAAATATCTCAATTTTTATTAAACAAATCAACAAATCCACAAGTCAAATACTTGACATTTCTCTCCCAAATCATAAATGTAACAAAAGTTTCAAAATTCTCCAATTACAAGTTGAGAAGACTAACAAGCTTAAAAGAAATAGAAATTCGTCCTTCTTTTATTCAACTAGCAAAAGTAAATTAATCTCTAACTCCAAAGATAAGCACATCTCTCAACAAGTCACTCAATCTGCAAAAAGTAATGACGAGAAGTGAGCTATCAATTCGGCAAGTAAAACCATTCCCAACACCCCAGGGACATCCGATACCAAAAGTATTGCAAGCCTTGTTTACCAATATATATATCACAATAAAAAAACATAAATTTTACAATGAGATATAATAACATAAGGACAAATTCATAAATGATCCAGAATATCGAAATCATAATTAATCATAGAAACAAATCATATAATATATAAATACAGGACACAAAAGATTAGCTCATGTCACATAGTGTCACTTATACTCTCGATGACCAGGCTGGAATAGAATGAGAATCAGAATATCATAGACACAATCTGAATAGAAACTCAATACTCTGTGTTTGTGTGTGTGTGTAAGTATATAACGGAATCAAAATGACTATGGACAATGAACCAAATTATTTAAATTTATTTTTCCTTTGTAGCAAATTACACGTGGTACTTTATAATGTACGTGGCACTTTAGTCCTCGATATGGCCCCCATACAGTCTCAAAAGGTGGCTCCCGCATAAATTTTCATAGATAATTTAAATTGAATACGTGAACATAATATTCATATTAGATTCATAAATGATCATAACAATGATTTAGGCTTGCAGAACAATTTCCATTCTAACATTTTATAGATAATTTCAAAAATATAATTATCTAGCAAAATAAATTGCACATTTAAAGGCATTTATAATATTTTGTTAAAACCATAAAAATGGCATAATTTTCAAATTTAAAAACACTCACATCAATTATTTTTGTTATGAAGAACTAAGAAAACACACGTACTTGTAATAATATTGAAATATCAAAATTATCATATATATCTAGTACATTAGATATCAAGTACATTAGGAATAGAGTTACTTATCTTGATAAAAGCAATGATTTAAACACACCTCTAAGCCTCTAACAGTCTCAAACACCTCCAATACTTTAAACAAATACAAGAAATAACTATTAACAACTTATTCCAAGAACTTAATTTTCTAATTCATACCCGTAGAAGTCTGATTCTCTGAATTTTAACTCTTAATCTAATAATCAAAATGACACAAAATTACATAGATCTATTCTCGTCATCCATGGGTATCTCCAATAAAATTTTTAGGAGGATCCAATACCAAAAACATTTTCAAAACTATTTGTTTCTTATTAAATTCAAAATTGTCTCACAGTGTCTTAACTGAATAATATGGGTCCCGAGATTTTTAGAAAATTATATATATATAAAAATTGTGAAATTAAAATTGAAAATACTAGACACATATATTTACCAAACACTATCAGCTTCTGCAGCTTAAAAGTTACAGCATCTTTATCAAATATCATCAGCTTCTACTCAACATCTATAGCTTTTACTTCACAGTAGCTGCAGTTTAAAAGTTTCAGTACCTCACTCCCAAACGCACTCTTTGTCTTCTGATAAGTGCATATTTTTCATATATTTTGCTATTAATTTCTCCATCTTTTTCTTGTTTTGATCTTAAATATTCTAGTTATTTCAGTTAATTTTTAATTTAGTTATTTTGTTAAAATTATATTTTATTGTGTTAATTTTTATCTTAGTTTTTTATTTTATTATTTTAGATATATTTTGGGATTAAAGAGAAATTAAATCAGAGCATTTAGGAAAGAAATTTCATTGAAAGAATAAAAATAGGAAAAGAATTGAAGATTGGGAGACAAAAGTGCACAAGAGATCAGGAAAAGAAAGATTTAATTTGATTAATCAACATGCATGCAATCACGTGGGAAACATATATTGTGATTAATTGAGGAAGCAAATATTTTGGCATGGCTTTAAATGGCAAGCACGTGATGGGCTTTGGCTTTAACAATATTCATTGGCCAATTAATTGTACAAGTAATGTGCATGCATGAACAAAAAGTGGCGGCTTGGCTTTTGTTTTTAATCCTTTCCATGTGAGGATTTAAGGCGCACAATAAAAGCTACTATAAAAGCTAGACTTGCGGCAGAATTAGAGGAGAATTGGAGGATCGGCAGCCACACATACAAAAATAATTTGCAGCCGCAAAGGAGAAGAGAAAAAATAGAGGAGACAGCCGTTTGAATTAGTCTCTATGTCTAGTTTTATTAACTCTTTTATTCTCAATTTAATTATGTTAGAATAGATTTTTTACTTGGTTGAGGGTGAATTCAAAACCCTAAATATGCTATGCAATTGAATTTTTTAATTTCTATCATTCAATTTATTTAATTGAGATTGTTTATGTTCTTCTATAATTAATGTTTATGATTTTATTCTTGTCTTATTTGAGTGGCCAATTAGATAGAACTTGAATAAATTCTATTGTTAGATTAAAATTCTTGATCCATAATTGTCTTGATATTATAATAATTAGTAGTAGGTTGGAATCAGTGATTTCGATTGGAGAACATAACCTAAGTTAAATAATCCAAGCTTGTGTGTTTATTGCCTAAATCAACCTAATATCTTTCTCTACTTAATGCTTCTATTATCTTAAATTTAAAGAGCTTGTTTTAAATTATTTAATAGTTAGAGATTAGATGAAGAGCTTGTTTTGCCTAACGACATACTAAGAAAAGATTGAGACTAACAGAGATTATTGTTGTCTACAGTTGATAGTTTCAATATAAATTAATGATAGAATTGATATATTATGTGCAGGTTTGGTGGTGGCGATCATTTAACCAAAGTTTTTCTCATTATTATTTCTTTCTCCTTTAATTAGAGTTTTTATTAAATTATTGTTTTCGTAGTTTTAATTTCATTATTTCTTGCTATTTAGTTAAAAATTCAAAAACCCCCCTTTTCTCTATTTTTAGTTGGCATTTTCTTTAGTTAGATTAATTTATATTATTATTTCTATTATTATTTTATTTTAAGTTCTGCTTTAGAGTTGATAATAAATACAACTAGCATAGTTGATAATAAATACAACTAGCATAGTCTCTGTGGGATCGATCCTTACTCGCTCTGTACTAATTATTTATATTAGTAGTAAGGTTTTAAATTTGGTGCACCCTAACAACATTACCATCTTCTCCGAAATATTTTAGTCTTTGATCAACATCTTTGTAATGTCATCTATGTAGAAATTTAATTAATAATGTAATAACCCAAATTCACCCTATAATTTACAAGAGGAATTGGGAATGAATGAAACCTTGTGATATTAATCTTATTAATATAAAAATCAATATTGTCCACTATCAAAATAAAATCTCTAAAATAATAAATATAACAATAATCATCCAAAACAAATTCAACTGTGAACAATAACCAAAATAATGACAATTTATTCATCAAAGAAAATGTGTTAGCTAAAAAATCCTCTTCTCTAAACCAAAAACCCCACATCTCTAAAATTAACTTGCAAAATGTTGGAGACGAGGGGTGAGCCATCAACTTGGTAAGTAAATTCATGCATGAGATTACCAATAACAATAAAATACATAATAATCATTATAAGGAACCATAAATTGGAAAACAATATTCATTTTACAATCTATTGCATGAGTATGATAAAATTTATTTTAAGTTAAGTCATCATGTAATAATCATTTTCAAATATTTAATCATCTAAGAAATCATTTAACAATAAAATATTTTTGTTATTCAATTGCTCATGTCACATAGTGTCACATGCGCTCTCGATGACTCGGCTAATCAATATATCACCTATAATCTTGTGGCCCAACAATTAGTATATCACCTATAATCCCGATGATCCAGCCAATTAATCAATCAAGGTATTGTACCCCATAATAATCGTAATGGTAATATAGCTAGTTGTTCAGTCGTGTCAATAATAATAACTACGAACAATGAGCCAAAACCTTAAAAGTAATTTTTAATCTTTCAATATCAATCATTCAATGATCTATCAATAATGTTGTACCCATCCTCGTAACACCATGATGACATTGCCCTGCAATCTGCAAATGCATATATTACCCAACCGGTTACTTCCATTTGTGTTTTGACAGAAAAAAGTTACTTTTTCATTGTGGAATAGTTTCAGATCGAAAGAGTGCCCAAATCTATCTACAAGCCCTTGTTGGCTCACTTTCCATTCATCGTAGATAATATACCCTCTACAAACTACAGCTCCATTCGATTTCCCAAACTCAACACAATGAGAGTAGGATTCAGGTTTTGTCCTTCTACTGTATTTCTCCTAGCTCCTCCCATTTTCTATCTTCCTTAGATCTTCAATTATCTGCTGATTACGCACCCAACCAAAATAGATTTTCATCAAAGCCTCTGCCATTTTTACTCTACCGTTCGAACTTCCGAACTCTAAAACTTAAGGAAAAATAATTTTCTACAATCCTTTTACACCACCATTTCGGAAATGCTAATGGATCGACCCTCTTTCATTTTTACATTTAAATCCATACTGATAAGAAGAACAAAATAGATTACGAAAGAAGTTTATACCGAATTGCATTTATTCCAATCTTGAATGGTTACGAATTTTCGAGGGTTCTAAAGGTCCGCCTTGATAGAGAGGCGAGGTACCTCGATTTCTTTTGAGGGGAACCAATGAACTCGAGGCCCCGGAGGGCTTCCACCAAAGTCATTGTTACTAAGGTCCAGATGTCTTAAATCATGCAATTTAAGCAGAGCAGGACTAATTGTACCTTTCAGGAACTTCCTCCGAGCAAATTCATAATCGGATGTTCGAAGATTAAGCACCTTGACGTGGCCAGTTGTACTGCTACAGTGGACTCCTCTCCATTTACAGCAATCTCTTTTGTCATCTTCTCTTCCCGGGAAGATTAACGCCATGTTCATCCACCAAGCTCACGTTTAAAAGTGAGAAGCGCTTCTCTCTCTTCATCAATGCACCTTATTATTATGTTGTTAGAATCAGCAGTCGTGGGCTTCAATTGAAAAAATATCACAGAAAACAAAGCTATATTTTCAAATAGAAGGAACAACTTGGATGACATTATAATTATCATTAGCTTTGAGGATATCTTTGTTATATCGAAACTCCTGGACTCCATGCCAATTTATACTACTGTGTATAATCTGCATCAATTATCGAAGCCAAGAAAAGTCTTCAGTCTGCGCGTTGATTATGTGTTAGGATATGAAAATTTGAGAGATGAATAAAGCCAAGAAAAGTCGCCGGCGAATCCCAAACACACAACAATGCAGAGCATGGATAAAGAAAGTCGTACAATCAACATCCATGTAATCTTGCCGTGGAAAAATGGTAAACACACAAAATGATGACAAAGCCTCGTAGAAACAAAATAAAACTGGCGTTGGTTTACGTTTACCCAAAAAAATAAAACACATTTTATTGAAAATAAGAGAACTATGATGTTTACAGTTTTGGTATATATCGTCACTTGATGCTTTGTTTGGGCAGAAATTCACTTATAAAAAGCTTGTCCTGATAATTTATTAATGCTTTCCTTTCATATTTAGTGAACTGTAGATTGAATTGAATAAATCATGGACAAAATCACCTGACTACTGCAGTGGGATTGTTGATCCTGTTAAGCCACGTTAAAAGTAATATGTTTGATGGGATTGTTGATCCTGTAATTCCTGGGGAAAATTGGATGCAAGAGTAACAATTACAAGCATTCAAATTGCTTTGCTCTTAAATCTGTATCTTAAACAGTGGAAGAACAACCAATGGTGATTGATACTGCGTCAGCGAATAAACGGTTGATTCCTATCAATAACCCTGCTAAAAGGCACCGCAGAGCCATAGAGTACTTAGTAACGGTTGAGATGTTTATAATACTAATATAATGATAATACCAACGTGAACTATTTTTTATTCTTTTTTTTTTCAATTTTCTAGAACAAAGAATGGAAATTTTTTTAAGGCAAAAATTAAAATACGTAGCTTAATTCATGACATGCCCATACTAGACAGGGATCAGAAATTTCATGGTAGCCAACTACTCTCTTGACCAAGATGAAATTGATGCTTATTGGTTAAATGTCTAAAATTTGAATTTTTTTTATTTCAAACTTTTTTAAAATTGTTCGTTTGTTTTTTAACTTATATCTGATTTTTAGGGGGAGACATTTACATTTGAATAAAAATAAAGAGTAAACTTTTGTGACTTTTATATAAATACGAAAAGGCACGAAGAAGTAAATATTATATCCTAAAACATCTCTATTAAATATACTTATTTGCTAAACTATAAAACTTAAGCCCTTTATTCATTTTACCTTACAAGGATATAAATGTTAAATAACTGTATTTAACTTTTTTTTATTTATAAGAACAAATATAATGTCAATTATATTTAGATATTAAAAAAGAAAAGAAAACACATCAAACTATCTCGGTAAGACTTCAACCAAATTCGATTTTAAATTTCAGATTAAAAACTAAATGGGTATTAATTCTTCGTGGTTGATTGGGAATACTTGTTTTATATTTCAACAAGAATTAATAAAACAAAATTTCAAAAGTACTATTATGCATCGATTCATATTTGTCTACATATTAACGCCAACATGAGAGCTCTATCTCAATTAAAAATAAAATTAACGTATGATCTTAAATAAGTTCGAATTGGCCATCTATAGATACGCCTTCTTTCGATCTGTTTTATCCACATGTCCACAAAAGAAAGATTGGGGTAATTGTTTATCCTTATCATGCATGTTATCTTCTTAGCTAGGGCCACCATGTTTGTATATCGATTTTGAACAATTAATGGTCCCCTTCAAATTGTGTTTATGTATGATGTGTACCATCTAAATGATTTTGTAATATAATTAAACTCTAATTGGGTGTAACACCGATTTACTCTAGAATTTCTCCGAACAAGAGCATATAATTAATAAACGCATAAATCGATGATGGACTAAAGAGAAACACATCCAAGTTTCTTTAGGCATATACTCAATAATACAACGAGCATCATATGGGAGCACAACTTTATTTTTAGAAAGTTTCCAAAAATGAAATGAGTACTCTGAAAATTAATGACAAGATGCCATCACCGGGAGACCCTGCCAAAAAAATAGTAACAATTGATTTGATAAACAAAATCTTGTAAGAGGAAAGAGTCAAGTCTAAGGATGAAGAAATTAAAAGCATATGTGAAAGCCAATAATCTTTACTAAAATACACTATACACTTAGGAGTATTACCGTTTAATTAGTTCCTGAACTTTTGCAGTTTGGCAATATTCAAAGCTGCTGTCACATAAAGCCAATCTTTCATACCAGTCAAGAAGTTGTAGTAACCATGTCTCCACGACCTATTCAGCATTAAAGTTCCGCAGACACCCCAGAATCCAACAAAGAAACCAAGAATCAAGCCCACGTAAAATCCGAGAGTCATAAACTGATCATCCTCATCTTCTAGAGTGTTTGCACCATCATTTCTGCCTGGCAATGGAGTTGATTCTTCATCCGGACATTTGTTTGGAAGTGGAAGGCCACAAAGTTCAGGATTTCCAGCATACACCGAAGCATTGAAGCTTTGAAGCTGAGTACCTAATGGGATTTTTCCTGACAAGTTGTTGGACGACAAGTCCAAGACACTAAGACGATTTAGTTGAGAAAGGCTAGACGGAATGCACGGAAAAATCGCCGGTTTCTAGATAAATCAAGGAAATCCAATGAATTTAAGCCCGACCAATCTTTGGGTGATTGGTCGGTTAAATGGTTTCTTGAAAGGTTTAAAGCAATCAACCCCACAAGATCCATAATCTCTTCAGGAATTGCTCCATGTAGTTTGTTACTCGAAAGGTCAAGACATTTTACAAGTCCCAAAGTACTTTTGTACTCGTGTTCACTTCCTTTCCATGTCAACAGAACATTGTCCAAATAACTATACCTATATACATATCTAGGGAAAATCCAGATTTTATCAGCCAACCCAATGATAGGATTGGAACTTTTTTCTCGGGTCATGGCTGAAAAATTATTGAAACATTTTGGTATCTTTCCCGATATATTGTTTAAAGAGAGATCCAGAACTCGAATGAAACGCCTGGATGGCATAAGCCCGAAAAGGTATATTTCCATGAAAATTATTAGATTTCAAGCTAAGAACAATCAAATTTTGAAGACTTCCCCCTATCCAGGTTGGTATCTCACCGTACAATGCATTCTTCCTAAGATCCAAAACTCTCAGTTGTGAGCAATTTTTTAAAGATGAAGGCAACTCCCCGGTTAACCTATTGGAGTGTAAACTCAGTGTTTGGATATTATGGAGGAAGCCCATCGAGTCTGGAATTTTCCCGGAGAAGCTATTGTTTGCTGTTGAGATGATTAATCAACAGCAGCAGAGCAATGGTTGAGATTCACTTGACTAGGATTGATGAAGTGACAATTTGGACAAATCGATTGGAGTTCGTTATTGTTGTTTAGCCTTAACCAATGTTTAATTGAAGCCTGTTGTTAAGAAGTTGTTATTTGCTGTTAATGAATAATATAAGTTGATGAATGTGTGAATGTAATGTGATAATTCGAGATCAATAAAGCTCTCTTATTCAGTTTATTTTCTTTCTCCTTTTCTGTCACTTTCCTGCTAGCCAAACACATTGTATGCTTAAGATCAGTAAATTCAAGTTGGTATCAGAGCTAGATGGCATCGTCAAGTTCAAATCAAACCACAACTGTTTCTATCGCTTTACTACACCAATCAAGCTCGAGGATCAAATTATCTCGATCCGAAAATGCAAAAAATATTGGCATCCATTCGAGGAAATGGATTAGAAGGATACATTGATGGATCAATCACGACCATACACGGATCGAGAGAACTCCCGAACTCGAATTTGTGATATGGAAGCGAACTGATCAGCAGCTGCTAGGTTGGTTACTCTCTTCCATGACTGAGAGTGTCCTTGGAATTGTTCTCGGATGCAAAACTTCCTTTGAAGTTTGGAAGACTCTGGAAAAACTCTCGCAGTAGGCAAAACCGAGAGCATTACAATTTGTGAAGAATCAAATGATGATGACAAGAAGAATGATTTGAGTGTTTATGACTATTTTCACAAAATGAAGGCATAGCAGATAGTATAGGCGAGGGGCACCAATGAGTGACTATGACTTTATGATAAGTGTATTAGGAGGAATTGGTTGATTTCAATCTCAGCAGTGTTGATTACGGGAAGAGGACTAGATCTCGATTTATCGAATCACTCTCATGTTAATGACACATGAGGAATGTTAGAACAACAAGCATTACTGAAACTATGGATGCAAATCTAAAGCACTGCTTTGTGTAATTTTGTTCGAAAGGAAACAATAATAAGAAAGGTTTTGGAACATACAACTCAAAATCTGGTTTCAATCAAGATGTATCAAGATCTAAAGTGGTCGGATACATGATGCAAGGAAATTTTAGAGGCAATCAAGGTGGAAATTTTTATCGAGGAAGGAGAGGTGGAAGAGGAAATAATATGCATGGAGGAAGATCTTGGAATCAAGGTGGGAGAATTCAAATGCCAGTCATTTTTCACAGCCATATCAACCTAGATGCCAAGTGTGCTTCATCATAGGACACACAGCTGCCACCTGCAAGGATAGGTTCAACAAGGATTTTATTCCAGCAAGGTATCCACATCAAAACAATTACAATCAAGGTTTCAATCAAGGCTACAGTCAAAGAAATATGTCAGCTTATTTGGCAACACGAAGCTTGATAATGGATGATGGCTGGTATCTGGACAGTGGAGCAACTCACCACCTAACCAATGATCTCAACAATCTCAGCATCAGTGAACCTTATGAAGGTAATGAAAAGCTTATAATTGGAAATGGATATGGCCTTACTATTTCTCGTATAGGAAATACTCATTTAGCAGTTGGAAATCACAAATTGTTGCTCAAAAATCTTTTATTTGTGCCACACATCACCAAAAATCTTTTAAGCATTTCTAAGCTAACTTCTGATAATTCCTTGATCATTGAATTTTGTGGAAATACTTGTTTTCTCAAGGACAAGAAGAAGAGGACAGTTTTGCTGGAGGGTGTGGCTATGAAGGGTCTGTATAAGCTGAAACTTGAGCCTGGAAATAAAATTCATCAAGTCTTATTTTCTACTGTAAATAAAGAGTCATGTTCTGATGATGCTCCAATGTCCATGGTGTCACATTGTTCAGATGATTTGCAGTCTTGTTCTAGTGCAAACACTCAAGCTAAAATTGCTCAAAATTGTCTGTTGTCTCATTCAAGTCCAGTTTCCAGCACTTCAATAAATATCTTACATAGGCAACTTGGTCATCCTAGCTCAACAGTCATGAAACATGTTCTTACTGATTGTAAACATTTGCAATTCAGCAATAAAACTCAGCTTCCTGACTTTTGTGATGCTTGCCAATATGGAAAAGTTCATAAATTGCATTTTAAAACAACTGCAAACAAAACAGCCTCACCACTAGAGCTTATTCATACAGACTTATGGGGTCCAGCACCCATTACATCTCTCAATGGTTATAAATATTATATCAGTTTCATTGATGATTATAGTAGATATACCTGGATTTATCCTTTGAAAACCAAGTCTCAAGCTTTGTCTGTTTTTATCATTTTCCAAACTCAAGTTGAAAAACAATTTGGAACAGCCATTAAGAGTTTACAGTCAGATTGGGGGGGTGAATTCAGGTCATTTGTACCTCATCTTCAAAAACATGGAATCTTATTCAGACATCCCTGTCCTCATACACATCACCAGAATGGTAGAGTAGAAAGAAAACACAGACACCTTGTTGAGATGGGTTTAACTCTCCTTGCCCAAGCCAAATTACCTCTCAGTTTCTGGTGGGAAGCATTCTCCACATCTGCTTTCCTTATCAATCAATTACCAACTTCAGTTCTGTCATCCCATCAGTCTCCCCATGAAGTTCTTCACAAGCCTAACTATGCCTTTACTTCTCGAAATGTTTTGGTTGTTCTTGTTTTCCATATTTGAGATTCTATAACAAACACAAATTCAATTATCATACTACAAAGTGTTTGTTTATTGGTTATAGTCCATATCACAAAGGTTATAAGTGCCTAATCTCCAAAGGTGTTGTCTATGTTGCAAGGCATGTTGTGTTTAATGAGTCTGAATTTCCTTTCTCTACTGACCCTTTATTCTCAAACGGGGAATTCTTCCTCTGCCATTGAATATAGACATCCTATGTTTAAGGTCTCTTCAGTGTCAGTTCCATTTCCTGATCCTTCAGGCTCAAGTGACACCATTATACAACAACTTCAGATGCCTGCAGCTTCAGCTTCTTCCTCTTCATCTAGTTCTCAACCTATTCATAATTCATCACTCCAGATCAAGCTCTACGATACCTCATCCAAATCATCATCCATCCTCAAATCACCAGGCCTATATACTGATTACCTCATCCACATCATAATCCATCACATCCACACACTCTACTTACTGCTATCCAATGCTCACAAGAGCAAAAGCAGGGGGAGTGTTTAAGCGCAAAGTTTCTTGCCTATTCTTCCGTTCTTGGAGAACAAACTGCTCTGATCTCTCAAGCTCTCTCGACTAATGATTCAAAATGGAAGGGCGATGCTGCGGTAGTATGATGCACTTATGGAAAATAATACTTGGATTCTTGTACCAGCCTCTCAAGCTGCAAAAATTGTTGGTTGTAAATGGGTTTTTCGCATTAAGTACAATGCAGATGGTTCTGTTTCTAAGTATAAAGCTCGGTTGGTAGCAAAAGGGTTTCATCAAACCCCTGGTATTGATTACTTTGAGACCTTCAGTCCTGTGGTCAAACAATCAACTGTCAGAATTATACTTAGTCTTGCTGTGATGAAGGGCTGGAAAATAAGACAAATCGACATCAACAATGCTTTCCTTAATGGAGAGCTCAATGAAGATGTCTATATGTTTCAGCCTGAGGGCTTTGTTCAGTCTCCATCTGGTCATGTTTGCAAGTTGCATAAGGCTCTTTATGGTGCAAAGGCCCCAGCTCCGTTTGATAAGCTAAGGAAAGCACTTTGCGGTGGGGTTTCAGAACTCCAAAGCAGACTCATCTTTGTTCATCAAACATGAATCTGGAGGTATTGTGGTTGTGTTAGTATATGTAGATGATATATTAATTACTGGAGATAAAAATACAATAATTGAAACATTCATCAGATATCTTGGGGACACTTTTGCTTTAAAAGACCTGGGTGAGTTCAGCTACTTTCTTGGTATTGAGGTTACACATGCTGCAAAGGGTAGTTTACATCTTTCACAAGCCAAATATGTGAGAGATTTGCTTACAAGAACTGACATGAAAAATTGCAGAGAAAGTGATACTCCAATGAGTACAGGACAGAAATTGAGAAGAGCAGGAAATGATGATAACTTGGTTGTCAATGTTACTGAATACAGAAGCATAATAGGTGCTTTGCAGTACTTGGTGCTTACAAGACCAGAACTTGCATTTTCAGTGAATAAGTTGAGTCAATTCCTTGCTGCACCAACTGAGAAACACTGGATTGCTTGTAAGAAAATTCTAAGATATTTGAAGGCAACTGAAGATTATGGATTATTGTTTAAAGCAGGTGATGAAATGAGGATAACAGCATATACAGATGCAGATTGGGCGTGTGATGTTGATGACAGAAAGTCAGTTGGAGCATATTGTGTATATCTTGGGCAGAATCTTATTTCATGGTCTTCCAAATGGCAAGGTCTAGCACAATCGAATACGAGCATTGTCAACGACTGTCTTTGAAATTGTTTGGATTCAAGCCTTACTTGGGGAACTTAAACTGAAGTGCAGCCAAATACCAATCATCTGGTGTGATAATAATGGAGCAGCAGCATTAGCAACAAATCCAGTGTATCATGCTAGAACTAAGCACATAGAATTAGATGTGCATTTCATAAGGGAAAAGGTAACGAGCAAGCAAGTGGAACTCAAGTATGTGAGTGGTGGAACATTGCAGATGTGCTAACAAAGCCTATGGCTTACTCATTTTTCAATTACTATAGAGACAAGCTTAATGTTGTTCCACGACCGTTAAGCTTGAGAAGGGGTGTTGAGATGATTAATCAACAGCAGCAGAGCAATGGTTGAGATTCACTTGACTAGGATTGATGAGAAATTGGAAATTTGGACAAATCCTGGATTAGTTCGTTATTGTTGTTTAGCAACCAATGTTTAATTATTGTTAAGAAGTTGTTATTTGCTGTTAATGAATAATATAAGTTGATGAATGTGTGAATGTAATGTGATAATTCGAGATCAATAAAGCTCTCTTATTCAGTTTATTTTCTTTCTCCTTTTCTGTCACTTTCCTGCTAGCCAAACACATTGTATGCTTAAGATCAGTAAATTCAAGTTTTGCCAAATTAAGAATGGATAGGCTATCAAAGTTCAACCAACAATCGGGAAGCCCTCCAGATAATAAGTTACTCGAGAGATCAAAAAAGTTCCATGTATTTTTTATAATAGAACATAAGAAAGTAATTGATCTTGAGAACTTATTTTTTGAGAGATTCAAGAATGTAGAATTTGACGGAAGTGGTGGAATTGGGCCACAAAATGGTTGGCGACGCGTCCATAACAATATCATCATATCTTAAAAAAGACAAATCAGGAAGTTTACCCCTGATCTGGTTGTTAGAGAGATTTAAAAAAACGAGTTCAATAGACAGATCCCAAAACCAATCGAGATCCAGAGATTCCATTATCTGGAGACATCAAAGAAATAAGTTGATTTTGAGTTTGAAGCCATTTTGGAAAATGAGGTCCCATCTTGCAAGAGGCAAGACTTAACGATTTCAGTTGAAAAGGAGGAACCCAATCATGGCTCAATTTCAAAGTCAAAGAGTTATCATTCAAGTACAACATCTGCAAGTGGGACATATTGGAAAAAAAGGTTTCAGAGATAACACCTGTGAATGAATTCCTACCAAGTGACAGAGACTCGAGCTTCAACAACTGGCTGAGGCTTTTGTCTATTGTTCCATTTAATCGATTTTCTCCAAGTACTAATATTTTTAGGGATGAAAAACCTCCAAGATCAGGTAATGGCCCTGTGATATCATTGCCTTCTAAACATACACCCTCCAGTGAATTCATCGTGCATCCACCAGACAGATTTTGAATCATCTCCGAGAGATCTCCACTGAGTTTATTGTAAGGCAAGCATAATCTATTTAAGCTACACATTTTTCCGAAGAATTTTGGAATCCCACCTTCAAGTTCGTTAGAGGTGAGATAGAGAAATCTAAGAGAAACCATTAGTTGAAAAGCCTCTGGAATTGAACCTTGTAATGAGTTAAAGCCAAGGTTAAGATATTGAATATTCCGACTAAGATTGAAAAGCCAAGGGTATACTGATGAAGAAGGGAGATTGTTGTCGGAGAGATCAAGGGTCTCAATAGACGTACTCAAATTGAAGTGCCAAATAGATGAAGGATTGATAGGTGGAAGAGCACATGAGTGTAGGACTAATGTTTTTAGGGAACGGAGCTTGGCAACTACTTGAAACCAATCACTAGATTTAGTGAGATTAATGTAACTCAGGTCTAGGTGCCTTAAAGAAGAAAGATGAGAAAGCCACTGTAGGCTTCCCAAACTAAATAAATTAGAGTTTTCTAGGTGAAGATATACCAATCCTGAAAGGTACTGGAATGGACGAGGTACTTTTAATAAAGATGTACCACAAGAGATATTGAGGTACCTCAATCTACTGAGGGAACCAATGAACTCAGGAAGTGGGCTTCCACCGAAGTGATTGTTACTAAGGTCCAAATGTCTTAAATCATGCAATTTAAGCAAAGCAGGGCTAATTGTACCTTTCAAGACTGTCCCTCGAGAATTTTCATCGTCGGATCTTCGAAGATTGAGCACCTTGACATGGCCAGTTTTATTGCTACAACGGACTCCTCTCCATTTACAGCAATCTCTTTTGTCATTATCTTTTCCCCAGGAAGACAGAACACCATATTCATCCACCAGGCTCTGTTTAAAAGTGAGAAGTGCTTCTCTCTCCTCATCAATGCACCTCATTACTGTGTTGTTAGAATCAGCAATTCTAGGCTCCAATTGAAACAATATCACAGAAAGCAAAGCTACGTATTCAAGTATAGGGAACATTTTGGATAACATTGTAATTATCGTAAGCTTTCAGGATATGTTGTTATATCGCAAATCCTCGAATCCATGCCAATTTATGCTAATCTGTATAATAAGCATCAATTATTGAAGCTTAGAAAAGTCTTCATTGTGAGCATTGATTATGGTTAGCATATGACGGTCTGAGATGACATAAGCCAAGAAAATCCTCTGGCGAATCCCAAACAGACAACAACAATACATAGTGTGGATAAAGAAAGTCATACAATCAACATGCATGTGATCTTTGCCGGGGAAAAACGGTAAACAAAGAAAATGATCAGAAAGTGCTGACAGAAAATTGCAAGTACCCATTTTTTAAGGGAACAACTTCAACACCATTCATTAGTCCTTTTAAACAAAGAAAATGATCAGAAAGTGCTGACAGAAAATTGCAGGTACCCATTTTTTAAGGGAACAACTTCATCACCATTCATTAGTCCTTTTAAACAAAGAAAATGATCAGAAAGTGCTGACAGAAGATTGCAGGTACCCAATTTTTGAGGGAACAACTTCAACACCATTCATTAGTCCTTTTATCTAATCATGTTGCCTGTATGGTTGTCCACCGTGTGGTCTAAGCAGAAGCCAATTGCCTCTTGATTTAGACTCTCCTCTGAAGTAGCTAAAATGTTCTTCTCAACAGGTCTTCGTCCAGGTCAATAGGCCTTCGAAAAAATAAATTTCTAGTGGAATAGAGGTGGATTATGTGTTTTAATGATGTAATGGGGAGTGTAATTCGATGTCATGAAAGTAAATTTTGAATCATGTACCGACAAAATTAAATTTGATTTACTAAATGTAAGGCTATTTTTTTTTTCTCCTCAACATAAAAGTTAGAAAACATGTACATTTACATTTGTGTTCTTACAAATTTTAAATGCTAAAGAAGTAATGAATATCTTGATGAAGAAAATAATATTTATATTTTCATCATTACATAAATGATGTTGAAGTGAAAATAATCCTTTAAAATTATGAATTAAAACATGTAAATCAATTTTATTACAGTTTACGATGGGTTATATGAAAATTTTTATAAAAATTATGGAGATAAATAATTCTTTGAAGAAAATAAAAAGATACAAATAGTAATAATCTACTACTCTATTATCATATTTTTTAGAAATGAATAATAATGCTAATTATTAAATTCATGGGCGGAGCTACTTGTGGGTTGCAGCCCGTCCAAAATTTTGATAAATTTATAAAAATACCATTGTGCAAAGTTTACAAAATTCTCATTACCCTTTCTTTTATTTACAACTTTATCATTCCATTAATTTGCAACTTTGTCCTTCATATAATTAAATTAGTAAAAGTGAGCATTTACTTTGTTCTTTCAAAACCTGCTCTCTTTGTTTCTTGGGTTCTTGGTGTTGACGTGCTCTGCTTCTTCTTCAGTTATTTATCTTTTGTTGGTAAAAACATATAATAAAATTATTTTTTATTTAATTATTTACAATATATTTATTAATTGTATGGTAGTAAATTGCATAAGATTAAATTATTGTTAGGTCAAATCATTGAATTCTAGCAATTAAATTTTTAAATTGATTATTGATAGATCATATATTAGAGATAGTTGTTTCTATGAAAGAAAAGAAGAAATCTAAGAGCTGAATCAAATGGCCTGGTTTAGTGGGTAATCAAGACAGCACTTCAAAATAAGATGGAGAAGGAGTTTATATCAGATTGTATGGTTATCTACAATAAAAGAGAATTGTAGACACTATCGATTCAAATTCAATAATAGATAAATTTAATGCTCGAAAGTATCGTAAGGTACAACCTAAGGAATTTTTAATTGTAATTGAATTACTTTTGGGATTCGATTTATTTTCTTATATATTAATGAACTTTTTATTAAGTTTTACACTCTTAATTGTGATAATATTTGGACTTTGGAAAACATTTAGCCCACCCAATTTTTTTTTGGCTTTGCCCCTGATTAAATTTTATTTAGATGAAAATAGATTTATTAAATTGAGATATTTCAGACAATATCTTCAGATTTTTTAGATTAAGTAAAAAGCGAAAAGGAAAAAATTGGTTTAATAATTGAAAACTTTTAATAAGTTGAAAAAATGAACAGACTTTAATGACTTAACTGATTGAAATTAAATTAATTAAGTTCACAATTTAAGAAAAAAAGGCCACATATTAAACTTGTCTCTTTTCTTCTCATTAATTTTCTTTTTGAGATATAAGCATTTTCATCTTTGAACTATTGTGTAATTAAACAGATAACTTTGGATTGCTACAATTGTTATGCAGGATATTGGGAGAGCAATATTTTCTAATTATAAACGTCATTTGTCTTGCCAATATACATACATCCATACATACACACACACATACATACATACATACATACACACATATACATACATACATACACACACACATACATACATACATATATATATATAGTAGTTCCCGCACTTTAAAATCCTGAATTGAAAATTTTCTCTCTTTGTCTCTATATATATATATAGAGAGAGAGAGAAAGAGAGAGAGAATAATTATAATTTATGTAAATGTTCATCAAAGCAACCTTTTATCTCCCCAACAAACAACTTTTTATTTCTTATAACTTCTACTATCTTATAAGAACTTATAACTAATGATATATCCATTTACTAATCGTTTACTTCATTTATATGGTTATGTGACTATAAAAGGATGACTCATCTCCTTGTTTGTATATACGTGAGATTGAATAAACTTCGTCGCTAGACATCATGTCTCTTATTTGCTTCTCTCTTTCTCTTGCTATATTGTTGAACTCTTAATTGATAAATAATTTAACATGCATCAATACGATTCTTAGCGAAAAAGGTAGTACGGTAAATTTCTCTCTTTTGATCTTAATCATAAAGGTATGAATTGAACTATTTAGATTTTGTCTAAAATTATATTTATATGTTTTTCTATGATTTAAGAGAATGAATCTATGAAATCGCTTCTTTATTAACCGTTATGGTAATTGGATTTATCTATCGTTCCATTCATTTATATTGCTATTTCCTATTCTAATATTGAATTGCTATTATATATACAGTATATTGAAACAAAAAAAATAATTTCATCCTGAAGTGTGAATGTATGCAGCATTTTTCTCTTGTCATTTAGTTTCGGCCGGGCCCAATCTACCAAGCTTTGCTCTTTGCTTGGTCTTGTCTTGTCAATGGACTTCCTTCCTGTCGGTAGCTCTAGAAGAACAACTCCAAAGCTGTATACATTACTCCTGGCTATCAGGTGGCCTGTCCAATTCAAACAGATATCAGTAGTGAATAACATCATAATTTTAGAATAATTCCTCAGAAACATATTTTACGAAGGATTCACTATTAAGTGTATATCTTACTTCCTTAAGGACTAAACAAATATTATAAGTTTATGTATATGTCGTATAAGATTATATATGAATTTCTTTCTCCATATCTCCAGAACGAGTTACAAAATGATTATATAAATAAGGCATAATTGGTTGTTTCAAAAAAAATTTGAAGGAAAAATAACATAATATATGGAAGATGTTTAAGGATTGAATTAAAATGGTCATTTATTTTATCTCCTTGAAGGAGCGAAAATTGAATATCCAAATGGATAATTTGTTTCTTTGAAACAAGTAAAAGAAAACATGCGATCACTGAAAGATCAAACAAAAGTTCATGATTTGATTTTCTTGTTTTTATATGTATATGAGGAGAAAATCATCAAGAATATATTTAAAGAGAACATGTGGTATGCGCAAATATTTTATAGCTCATTTATGCCCCAGCAGTAACATTCCTTGAAGCGAATGTTTATTTGATAATTGTGGGATTAGTGGAAGACATGCCATGATTAAATTTATTGACATTGCAGAGATCAACATTTAAGTATTTATGATTGCAATATATATATAGCACCACACGAAGTAGAACGAATTAGAAATTGAAAAACTTTGAGATGAAACTTCAATAATTCTAGAGTTTCTTACGTAGTTTGAAATGATGAAGCTCAAATGGTAAATTTGTAAATCAGGCTAATGATTATGTATCAAATTATATAAAATTCAGAAGAATTTTAATGAAGAGGTAGCAGATTGTCTTGATTTTTTATTTTTGTTTAAATCAAGTGAAGATGAATTTATAGAAGCAATTTATTATTTGTTATGATTCACCATTAGTTATGCATAAATATTTTATGAAAAGGTCTTCCCATCACAAGGGATAGAAAAGCTATACATGATGGATGATTTGATTTTATGATCATACTATATATCACTTTACCTCGTCTTAATATTTATGTAATTTGAACTTGAAATTCAAAAGGGATATTATACAATGTGAATTGTTGATCGATTATTGAATGAATTTGTTGATATATGAAAGTGAAAAATCACAAATAAAATATGATTGTGGGTTGATATATATGATGTCCTTGAAGAACGAAATGATGAGACAAATAATTAAATATATAAACGCTTGAAGCATGTGATAAATCAATTGATGCAAGAATTTAATTCTCGGGAAGTTAAAACAAAATAATTCAATGCTCTACAGAGACCATGTTCGCATGTATAGCAAAATATTTGATCTTTATTAAGTGATTGAATATATAGCCCCTACTAACTAGAAAATGAATCTTAAATACTCTTGAATAGGTAAACGGTGAGGAATAAAGATATCCAAATTGTCCTATAAAAGACATGCTTGGAAATTAAAAGAGAGTTTTAACCCTTGCAGAGACATATTTATTAGAAGCTTCAAAATATCTCATTGGGCACATATATTGACAAATAAACAATATTTAATCACTAGTATGTTGGTACTTGGTGCAAGAGAAAAATTGAAATTGGCATAAGATTGTTGTTAATAAAAATTTAGTTGTTATGATAAAATATTCAAGATCCTAAATCACAAAAATATAAAAGAATATCGATTTATGTGATTAGCCAAAATTTTGACATGTGGTCCATCTGTTAGAAGACATAAAATTAATTAAAAAAATATAAAATTTTTAACATATAGTCCATACACCTGAAGCCATAAAATTTCTAATAAAACTTGTATCTAAACTATGCTATGTCAAAGTCAAATTAAAGAATCTATGTACTTATATTTGAAGGATAAAATGTTAGAAACAAGTACTTGAAGTATTAAATAAAAAAACTTGCACTTTATATATTCTTGATAGGGCTATAATCATGATTGTGTATGTTATAGCTATCTAGACTTATAAAGTATAATCACTTTAGTGAAATTTGTTAAAAGCTTGATATGCTGTTATCCACTTCGCTATGTGATTTTATTAAAAATTAAAATTTAGATTTGCAATCTTTGCAAAATATGTTGATGATCTAAAAATGGAAAATACTCTTGAAGAGCTTATGATTTTATTCTTTTAAGAATGAATAAGATTCCAGATGAAAAATCTTGAAATGACGTAATCTTTTTCAACTTATATATTGAAATTTATTACATAGAATTCTGATATAATAGAAATATCAGAAGTATTTCACTTCAATAATTGTTCTATTTTAGAATTTATTGTATACATATTAGTCCCGAAGAACCATATTTTATTCCAACTTGTGTCTACAAAAGGCATTGGAAAATTGCATAATTGTAAATTACATTATGTTCAACATAAACATAAAAATGTCAAAATAGTGTGAAAGATATATTACACAATTTTCTTGTATATGCATGCTAAAGCTTAGTTTTACTTGAGAAGATTAACAAAATTATGAAGATATATGCATGGAGATATTCTTCAATCAATATGACGGTTTTATATTATATATTCAAGCTTTCAAAAGATGTGTTGATCTTGTAGATTATTTAACCAAGGTATTACAATAAAATACGATTGATCATTGAAGCACCCATGTCACTTTGAGGGAAAGTGCCCTTATTGAAGAGAAGGGAGTTACGGATATAGAAGGCTCCATGCACTATATTCTTTTTCCTTCATTAAGTTTTTGTCCCATTGGATTTTCTTATTAAAGTTTTAACAAGGCAGATTGTACCCCTACCTCTATAAGGTATAAATGAATAGTGTATTCCTTTTCCTTCGTTAGTCTATTTCTCATAAGGTTTTTACCAGCAAAGGTTTCAATGAAGCATATTCTTTTTAGGATGAACATCCAAGGAGAAATGTTATCAAATAATCATAATTTATGTAGATGTTCATCAAAGAATATTTTATCTTCACATCAAACAACTCTTCATTTCTTATAATTTTCACTATCTTAAAAGAACTTATGTCTAATGATATATTTATTTACGAATTATTTACTTCATTTACACGGTTATGTGATTACAAAATGAGAGCTCATCTCCTTATTTGTACATGTTTGAGATTGAATAAAACTCATCTCTAAATATCATGTCTTCTATTTATTTTCTCTCCTTCTTTTCTAATATTGTCATGCTCTTAGTTAATAAATAATTTAACACGTATGCAATTATGCGCCACTGTACAAGGGAAAGCACAACAAAATTCACTGTAACTGACAGTTAATCTAAAATTAATCTCCCATAGCTCTTTAATTATTTAACAAAGCAACAATAATGAGCCATACAAAAAAATTAATTCCGAGTTAGTATAATTTAGCAAAACCCCAAATTAAACCACAAGTCATTACCATTCAAAAATGCTCGCCATCACAGCAAGCATGTGATCCACGCCTGTAAATAATTACCGAGAAAAGCATCAAATAAAGTTTCGTAGTTCGAACATTTGTTGAAAATGCACGTGAGATTGTCTTTATTTATCACATGTGTTTATTGCTCGTAACACTCTTTTTAACACCACTCTTTTAGTCTCTTACGTATTATTGCATGGTGTTAAGTTTTTCATTCCCCAGAGTATGCATACTTAACACCACTCTTTTAGTCTCTTACATGTAAGTTCTGATGGAAATAACCACTTAAAACCATGCAATAATACGTAAGTACTTGAAGGCATGTAAGTTCTGATGTAATTTTTTCCTCTAATTTATTGCTAGGGATGTAATTTATGTCTCTTAATTAAAAAAATTTAGGTTTGGGCTTTGAATATTTGATTATTAATTTTGTAGCATTTGGATACTGTCGAAGAGAGTGTATTAATTATGCCCATGTATTGCAGTAAGATAGAAGTCTCGCTATTTTGTTAGTGAAGATTTTCAAACAATGGTTGATAGACCCCTAGACTCTGCTATAAAATATATAAATTCAGACTTTCTGTAGATTTGAAATTTAATTATAGTGCCAACAGTAACCTTCTATTTATTAATTCCAAAATCTAATCCAATCCCATAATTTATCCAAGCTCCGAAACATAATCTAAATAAAAAGTTGTCCAAAATTTTGACTTCACCAAGAAAAAAACAATAGACTTATTATAAATCCAATCTTAAAAGAAGCCCAGCCCATGTTCTGAGCTCTCGTGTTTTTTCCCATTTTTTAAAATTTCCCTAAAAAAAACAGTGTTTAATGTGAATTCCGAGTGAAAAAAAGAAAAAAAAAATCAAATTTTGACAAAAATGGAATACGGAGACGCCATGGAAGTAGAAGTGGAAGCCACTGCTACTCCTTCTTCTTCTTCACCTCTCGATCTCCACTCTTTGCAGGGTGTATATATATATATATATACATGTTCATCGCCATTTTTTTTAATTTTGTAATTTTTTTATTTGTAAAAAATATTATTGTTACTTGAACTTAATTTTACTTAATGTTTGTATATATATATATATATATATATATATATATATATATATATATATATATTTTCAAAACGGCAATTATGCCCAGCATTGAGGCTCTTTAGCTTCATGGGAACAATTTGCAGGGAAACTTGAAATCTCAGATGGGTTTTATGAAAAAATGGGTAGGCGTTTTAGAGCTTGGAATAATCCAAATTTTTGTTACAAGGCTGAATTCACATCGACAAGTACTCATGTTCCTTACGGAGTGAAACCTTGTTCGAGCACATAGCACAAGAGGAGAGATGTTTGTTCATATATCTCAATATGAAAATAAAAATTTAGACTGCGCCATTCTTTTAGTCTCATTTGAGTTATATTCTTAAATACACTTAAATATTGCATGGTTTTAAGTGAAGAATATAACTCAAATGAGACCAAAAGAATGGTTTTAAATGAGATTGTTACCATCTTGCCACTCTATTCAATGGCAACCCCCCTTTCCGTCCAGTGCGAGTTCTTTTCTAGAACATGGATACTTAACACCATTCTTTTAGTCTCTTACGTATTATTGCATGGTTTTAAGTGAAGAATATAACTCAAGAGGCAATTGGCTGGATATCATTTTTCTTTGTTCTTTTTTCTTCCACTTATTTATTTATTTTAATTTAATTGCTAATATTTTTGTTGTTGCTGGCTGTAGAGTAGATATCCAGTGAACTACGAAACTTTATTTGATGCTTTTCTCGGTAATTATTTACAGCCGTGGATCAATTATTTGAAATATGTCCTTAATTCAATTTTTTTTTCCAATTGAAATTAATGACTTATTTTATAAAATGAGTTAATTATATATTTATTATATAGATTAAAAACATTAGGGGGTAAAATGTTATTACTTTAATTTATTTAAAAAACCTTCTAATTAAAAAAAGTATATCAATCTAATATAAAACTGTCACTAGTATTAAACTACTTAAAAAAAAACAACATATAGTAACAATTGTCAACATTTTCATAAACTTTTTATGTGAATTTTGAGATTTTATTTATTAGTTACATTAACTAAGATAAAATTTGAATATTTTGAGGAGCTTTAATTTGATAGAAAAATCAAGCTCAAACATAGTTCTTCAAAGAGAATCGAAAAAACGACACATACCCAAAATACATTTTTGTTGGGTTGAGTTTAGTTTATTATTGAAGCTTTTGACTAATAATATTTTATAATTTAAAAGAGGAATAATTTGAATTTTTTAATTTATTAAAACCTCGTAATTAAGTACTTGACTTCAGAGACATTAAAGTTTTTTTGGCAATTTTTAATTGATTGTGATTGCAGGGTATTCATTTATTTTGACTTAAAATCCTCAATTAATATATTAATCCTTATATAATTCTTGTATAATTACATTTTATTAGAGTCAGATTCCATAATTATAAAATAATGTTTTTATTTTTTAATTACCTTTATTTTCTACTCTTTTTATATAACCATTTTTGTTTAAAGTACGCATTTATAGGGATAAGATTTTTCGTGTCCCCCTTATTTGATGCACTTTTTTCTACTTATGAATTTTTATGCTCACTTTAAAATATAAATTTTTTTAATTTAGCCCGGGGTAATACAAATTCCTGAGTCCGCCCCTGTATTTGTACTTGCAATAGGAAAGAAAAGATATTATATTGTAACTGCAAATGAAACCAACTGTTTTCATAGACCAGTGTCAGATTAATTTTCGGAATGTTGTTGTTTGCTCTTGATAACTGCTTGTCTTTTCTTGAACCAAAAGTGCTTCTTGTTCAGCCCCTAAAAAGTTTCATTATCACTCACTTATTTCTGCATTTCATGGCTTGTGTGAAATTCAGAACCAATTTTTAACTGAACAATTACAAGCGCCAATTGCCTCTTGAGTTATATTCTGTAATGCTTCAAAATGTCCCTTCTCAACAAGTCTTCGCCTTCAGGGTCAATAGGCTTTCGAAAATAAATTTCTAGTGGAATATAGGTAAATTATGTGTTTTACTGATGTAATGGTGAGTGTAATTTGATGTCATGAAGTAAATTTTGAACCATGTACCAACAAAATTAAATTTGATTTACTAAATGTAGGGCTATTTAATATATATTTTGTTTTTCTTAACGTAAAAAGTCAGAAAACATATACTTTTACATTTGTGCTCTTACAAATTTTAAATGTAAAAGTAAGAGTAGTTTCAATCCAGTATCCTGGATTGGGTTATAATCCGAGAGACAATCTGTAGCCATTGGATCGAATCCAACGGCAACTTATACTTTTACAATTTTTAATATTAAAATGTAAAGAGCTGCTTTTAAACAGAGAACTAATCTTTCCTCACCGGATTCTTCATCATTTGATTCAAGCAAAAAGAACAAATATTCACAAATCAGCATTTGGGATTTCCACTTTTCCATCATCCATTTTAGTATAACTTAAATCAAGGGAAAAAGGAATAAAACAAGCAGATGATTACACATTCACACTGATTTCTATTTTGTCACCATTTATTGAAGATGTTGCCGAAATTTTTTTTTTTGTTCATCACAAACTTTGTAATTTTATTAATATTGAGAGCATAAAAGCAATGAGTTCATGATCCATCTGATTTTAGTAAATCAATCAGGTGATCTTTGCTCAATACATTCGGAAAGCTAATTAGAAAAGAGTTTTCTTCACCGACAACTATAGAGAAGTGCTGGAGCAGGATCTCCAAACTCCATTCTGGCATAAACATCCATCAAAACCTCACAAAACTTTCTCGCTTATTCACCTTAATTCTTTTCTTTTCTCTTTTTTTTTTTTCGCTTTCTTCTTCTTCGAAAGCAGCGATCCCTTCCAATCCCTTCTCATGTGGCTCTCTTTCCCTCTTCATCGGCCCCTTCGCCACTCTCAACTCACCAGTGGTCACACCGCGTCGGTCATGGCCCAATCGTTGAAACCCCTCCTATCCAGATCCAAACATTAAAACGAAGCCGCAAAAGAACTGATCTTTAACCCCCACAGTTCGGTTCCGATCATTAAAAATTCAAATGGGTCAATTGGAATTATGTTATATTTCCTTTAAAATTTTTCAAAGAAACAATTATGCCTTATTTATATAATCATTTTCTAACTTCTTCTGGGAGATATGGAGAACATTCATAAACTTATAATTTTTGTTTAGTCCTTTGGAAGTAAAATATACACTTAATAGTGAATGCTTCATAAAATATGTTCCTTATTCTAAAAGTAGAAACGGCGGCTGTACGATGAACCAAACAACAGAAGAAATTTCCCACTCGTAGTGGACCCCACACATATACGAAACGTTTCTTCTTTTACCAATAGGATTTGGCGATTTGGCAAGTCAACGAATCAACGGTTTCGGCCGCGCCAATTTTGCATGCAAAACAAAACGAAAAAAAGTCCAATGAGTCAAAGAAGGGCCCCACAATGACAGTAGCTGGCTTCAACGCGCGAGGACACAAGGATCCCTTTGTCCAATTACGTGTCACTCATTTCCAATATTACCCTCAACAAAATCATAAATTACCTCAATCTTTAGCCTGCTTTCAGAAAACAAAATTTCACTCACTAATTTCACTTTCCCAATCTGATTCAAGATCTCGAAACCCTAGAAATGTGTGTCATAATATCGTTTTAGCTCAATCTGAGGGGAGCAATAACTTCAGGTACTCTCATTTCGTACTGTTTGGCTTCCTAGAAAGCCACATTCCCCCAATTTTCCGGCATTTTATCTCTGTTTTATGCACATTCTTCCTGTTTATCACTTGCAATTTTTTTTTTTGGTTTTTTTTTTGAAATCTAATGTGAGCTGAATTTTAATGTTAATTTTAATTTTAATTTGTATTATGATCAACTGCGCTTTAATTTACAAGTTAAAGAAAATACATGAAATAGTAAAGGATCTACTCAATGATTACTTCCAAGAGAAAGACAAGCAGGTTCATCCTCGAAAACTCTTTATTAGTCATTTCTTAATTTTCTAGTGTGTGACAACTGTGAATGGGGATATTGGAAGCCTTTACAGGCTCATTCAAGTTATCTACCATTTTTATGCTCTCTGTGTGTGAGTGATTCCAACTTTAAATTAACAAGCACCGACCATGATATATTTTGCAGATTCTCACTTTTTTCCACTCTGTTCTTAAGCAAAGTATTGTTTCTGCGTCGTGTAAAAGTTCCATAATATCAAGCTAGAACTTTTCCCCCATTTTTTTCCTTTCCATTTTTTTGTACCTCTAAGAAGAAACGAGAATAGAATTCTAATACCTATGGTCTAATGGATTGAATCAATAGTAGATTGCTGATAATTATATCATTCCATGAGTAGGATTACTCTAATTTTGTAATGTCTAACCTCATTATGTTTTCTCAGCGTATTGATTTTCCCTCCCTTCATTTCCATTTGATGTAACTCTCATATGTTATTCTTCAAGACCTGCATGTTTTTCCTTTTCTTCCAGGAGCTGACATGTGATACTGTATGTTTAACCTTCAAATGAGCAGACTCTGGGTGTAGTTGCCTCTCCGGAGCATGCAGCTGAACCTTTGGATGAGAGCATAAAATTGAGTCAGTCTGATTCTTTTGTCCCCATAAAAGAGGAAATTCAAGAATGCTCTATAACTCCCACAGAAAATGGTGCGACCTTAAATGCATCTTTGATGCTTCAAGAGAATAAATCAAACCATTCAGAAACAATTAAGGTATGACTAGCTTTATCTTTTTATGCTTCAACTTCTGTTAGCACATGTTCTGAAAGGGCTAATGGAACTATTGAAACTTCATGTTGGTGTTTGAGTGCATGGATGAATAAGTTTTTTATTTTGTATATCTTTTTTCTTATTTCTATACAAGGATCCAAGTACTTCTTCATAGCTATTCATAGTTAGTCTCCTTTTGCATTTAACTCCCTGCTCTAATTATGAACAGCTTACAAATGGTAATGCTGAAGATTCCAACTCCAGTCCAGACTATTTGACACTGGAAGCTGGCCATGCTGCTTATAAGAAAATAATGAGCAGCTTTGACTTGAAAAGTGACAGTAAGGGGGAAACCGAAGAACCTGGCTTTACTACCAAAGAAAAAAATGTTATCCAAAATTTGTCTTTGAAGACTGCTGGTAAGAGGAGACACAATCTAGACATGATTAAGGTTCAGGTAATTTGCTCACTTCTCTGTAATTCTGATTCTGTGTTGGCTACTCTTTATGATTTAGAAGTTGGGAATTGTGATGCTAGTCCTGCTAGTTTGAGACATACTGCTGGTCTCAATCAGAGGCGAAATCATTCTGACTCTAATTTAAATGCTCTCAGACAGGCAAAAGGTGGATTCTGTGATGTTAATCAAAAACTGTGTGATTTTGCTCAGAAAGCTGCACGTAAATGGTGCATCAAAGAATCAAAATTGACTCTGACTGGCAAGATAGACTCTTTATCTTCATCTTCATCTTCAGGAGCAGAAGGGAATAGAAAACCTTTTGAAAAAATTGTCAAGGTTGAAAGAGTTAGTCCTACTTATAATGAACATTCTGCCCTGCCTTCACTTTTAGGGCTGCAAGACAAGGAAAGAAGAGAGGCAACCAAGGCACCTTTTGAAAAAATTGTCAAGGTTGAAAGAGTTAGTCCTACTGATAATGAAAATTTTGCCCTGCCTTCACTTTTAGAGCTGCAAGATGAGGGAGGAAGAGATAAAATGAAGGCACCTTTTGAAAAAATTGTCGAGTTTAAAAGAGCTAGTCCTAGTGGTAATGAACATTCGGCCCTGCCGTCATTTTTAGAGTGTCAAGACAAGGAAGAGAGGGATACAACCAAGGTACCTTTTGAGAACATTGTCAAAGTTGAAAGAGCTAGTCCTACTGATAACCAACATTCACTGCTGCAGGATGAGGAAGGAAGAGATACAACCAAGGCAGAGCCTGATAAGGGATCAATGCAATCAGGAGAAGCTCAAGTGGTTGAAACTGCCACTAATGATGAGAGGTTTGATTTGTACTCAGTGCAGCCACAAAAGCAGAAGGCTAAGAGAAAAATTGAGTCAAATCCACCAGGTGTTCAAGAAAGAGAAGGTTTTCTTTCTTTTGAACTTGTTTCAAATTCATCTATAATTTCAAAAGCTAAGAGACAATTGAAATCTGGACTTGGCTCTGACATTCCCAGTTCAAATCAGTTTATGGACAGAAAGATAGTCAAGAAAATAGTTTACCATCATCCAATTGAAGCAAATGAGCCCAATGGTGCACTGGATGACAGGCAAATTTCAGTTTCACTGCCAAAAAAGAAAATAAAAAAGAAGACAAGTTTGCCAATCCTTGAAATGGACTTATCAAAATCACACAGAGACCCAAATGATAGTGCAGGTAAGGATGACCTCTCAATCACAGACTCCCATTCAATTGAGTCCTGCACTGAGGCTGTGGCATCTTCCCCCTTTACTTCTAGTCACTTGAGAAATATGAAATTAGGTGATCTGAGGAACTTTGCGAAGAAACTAAATATAAAGCCATACTCTAAGCTTTGGAAAGATGATCTGATTGAACACACAGCCAACCACTTAGGTTGTCGCTGAAAGTACAAGTGGGCTTACAAAATGGTTCTCCTTTGTTGTCTTCCTCCCTTTTGTCCATGGTCTGTAAATATTCTGTTGGGCTTGGTTCATTTACCTTACGGAAATTGAATGGCTTCATCGTTGGACACCTTAGTATCATAAGGTAAATATTTCTCATGCATAATGCACACACTCACAAACCATAGAAGAGGGAAAAAAAATGAGGAAGGAAAAGGTGCTTTAGGATAAATAAAAAATGTTTCATTTTTGTAAACATGTAATTATATTTGTGATGAATGGCTGCTATATATACATGTACATTTACATTGATGTGGTCCTATTCATACTGATGATTTTCCACGAAAATTTATAGGGAAAATGGAGCAATTCAATTGCCATAGACAGCAGCTTCTTGTGGTTGTGGTTTTGAATCTGAATGCGAGAGATGAGCTGCACAGAATTTGCCCTGTTCGACCATCTTTAGTTAAGAGTTCTTATTACTGGGGTTGTGAAGTCCTCTTTCTGTTACTAGCAAATGATTTTGAGAATTGGGCGCAATAAATTTAATAGATTTACCGCTTTTTTGTTATCTGGAGAATTGTAAATAGATCCCTGTTAATGCCTACTAGTCATGTGTAATGAATCCAACTTTGATATCATACAACCTCAAAGGTTTCTTGAGAATCTAAATAAATATACGTTGGGGACTTTGGCTGTTAGTGTTCTAAAACTGTATTTTTTTATTTTAGTAACGACGTCCATATATATATATATATATATATATATATATATATATATATATATATATATATATATATATATATATATATATATATATATATATAAACCATATGATATTAAGCCATATATATTCAAATATGTCCTTAATTCAATTTTTTTTTCAATTGAAATTAGTGACTTATTTTATAAAATGAGTAAATTATATATTTATTATATAGATTAAAAACATTAGGGGGTAAAATGTTATTACTTTAATTTATTTAAAAAACCTTCTAATTAAAAAAATATATCAATCTAATATAAAATTGTCACTAGTATGAAACTACTTAAAAAAATAACATATAGTAACAATTATCAACATTTTCATAAATTTTTTATGTGAATTTTGAGATTTTATTTATTAGTTACATTAACTAAGATAAAATTTGAATATTTTGAGGAGCTTTAATTTGATAGAAAAATTATCATTCTTTAAAAATTAGAATCGAATGCGTAAAGAAATAATTCACACCCAAAATACATTTTTGTTGGGTTGAGTTTAGTTTATTATTAAAAATTTTTACTAATAATATTTTTATAATTTAAAAAGAAGAATAAATTTGAATTGTTTAATTTATTAAAACCTTATAATTAAGTATTTGACTTCAGACATTAAAGTTTTACTGATAATAAAACCTGAAATTCTCTACTTCAATTCATTTCGGCTGGGCAGCACGTTGTGAGCTTTGCTCTGCTTCAATTCATTTCAAAAATAAATCAGAACATAATGATACAAAGTCAATTGATTTCGAAAATAAATTAGAACATAAAAAACTTTGTGCCAGAACAATTTGATAAAACAGAGACAAATGAAAATAATCAGGAGTTCACACACACAAACATTGATTACCCGAACCATAGAGTACTTAGTAACGGTTGAGATGTTTATAATGCTAATATAATAATAAAACGCTTGGCTTAATTCATGACACGCCCATTGAGGGTAAAATAAAATTATAATTAGTTTACTCTGAAATTCATTGAGGGTAAAATAAAAATTTTTTAGTTAAATAAATATATAAAGCTTTTTAAAATAAAAATCTCAAAAATAATTAAATAACATTTGACTTTTTTGCATAAATTTAAAATTTAAGTATAACTTAATGAAACAAAAATAATACTAAAGAATATGCAACACACACACACACACACATATGTGTGTGTTCATTAAATTCTTTTTTTAACAAAGTTAACAAAATAATAATAATAATAATAATAATAATAATAATAATAATAATAATAATAATAATTCTTTTCATCAAGAATCATTGTTTATATTAAGGTCAAGAATAAGCTAAAAGATTAAAAAAAATAAAATCCAATGCATTATATTTTATTCTGCAGTATTTTAAATGTATTTTGTTATGTATTTAGTGTGTATTTTTTTTAAGTAAATAAAGGAGTCCATAATTACTTTTGGTAGAATAACAGTACTGATTGATCATTTATTTATTTATTTCGACCATATTAAAGTTAAGAATAAGCTAAAGGATAAAAATAATAATCTAGTGCTTGTGAAATCTATGGGTTTTTTTTGTCCTAAATGTATATTTTACATATTATTTAATGTTATTTTTTCTTTCTTAAGTAATCCTTAAATTTTAAATTTATGTAGAAAGACAGATATTTTTTATTTGTATTTGAGAGTTTATTTTAAAATAATTGATCATTATTTAGAAATCTTATTTTGCCCTCAATGAATTATACGGTATAATAACAGTAAATTAATGAAAGGATGTTTCAGGCTATTACTTAAAAAATAGGAATGAAACAGACTATTATTTAAGTAGTGAGGATAAAATAGGCTATTTCAAACCTTAGGGATGAAAAAAACATTTTTCCAAATATATTTTAGATTATAAACTTAAATAAGTTACGTACCTCTACCTCCAGTCATTATTATTTAAGTTAATTGAAAAAATGGTTAGAATTTTCTAGTCTATTCCTCTATATAGCCTTTAATTCGATGGGTAATTCTCACGGAAAGTCGTATGTAGGCTAGGCTAAGGACCCTTAGTCTATTTTATGGACTTCCTTCACTTCCCTCCATCAAGAAAATGAGAAATTATCCTTATCTTAATTTTTTAGAAATATGGAACAACTATTCTTATCATTATCTAATCATAAAAATGTGAGTAGCCTTAATTAATCTCAAACTCATGAATGTGAGCCACATTAAGAACATGCATACAACACATACTTTGAGAGTAGCTCGTATATTAATTTAATGATAATGCATGTAATACCTCCATGTCACCAGTTTTTGTTTCAGAGGTTAAAATACACATAAGAGTACTTCACACAATGGCCAAATTTGGATTAATGGCACCTGAATTGTAACACCCAAGACAATCTCACATCGACAAAGCAAACTGAGATCTTTGGGTTTATAAGAAGGCGATCCACACCTTTACTGATAATATGCGTTTTGGGATGTATGGGTGTCACTAAACAAAACCACTGCATTAAACACTTAAAATGGATAATCTTTCCTGAGGGTTTAAGTTGGATCATAACATAAATACCATTCTCATGGAGCATTCAGACAAAATTGTGATGTTAATAGCTTTGCTGCCTTGCTGCTTGAGCTTTTACTGGCAAGAAGACATGATTTTCAATGTTGCCTTGATGAAACTTTATTTAAGGATTGGGTCAAGAAACATATTGAAAATAATAGGTTTGTTGAGATAATGGACCCCATTGTCATTGGAATTCAACCGGGTCAAGGAAAAGTGAAGCAATTGCAAATTCTTGTAGTACTTGCCTTGAAATGTCTCTCTGTGTCGGAAGAAGATAGGCCAGCAATAATAGATGCGAAGTTGAGAGATTAGGATCAAAATCACTTGCATACAGCAGGGAACAAAGACAGAGCTCCTCTGCTTCCTTTGTGATCTTAATTCCCGAATTGGCCATCTTCCTTGGTACCATTTCCTTTGATGTTAAAACCCTTGTTTTCATTTGCCAACTAAAGTCAAAATACTTCGTAGGTTTGTGGAAGTTAGATCAAGAACTCGTGTTTGAGAGTGTTAGATGACCGATCATGATCCTCCAGGACCTCACTTAACTTTTTGATATTTGATCAAGAATCAAAGGAATTAACAGAGTAATCAAATGAAAACAGAATCAACAAATCACAGAGAGTAATCAAATACAGAGTAGTTGAGGTTCAGCCTAAGATATGGCCCAAGTCCTCTTGAAGAACAGAGCAATAGCTTTGTTGATTATTCACGAACAAGTTGAAATTATAAAGACCTTGTTATACGGTACATAATTAACCAAATCGTAAACTTAATGGCTTTATATACGATCACAATTAGATCACACAATTCACCACTCGCCAGCCAAATCTGGCTTGGCTTCTTTATGCATTTATATAAACTGGTCTTATTGAAATGGGTTTCTTTTTTTTTCAAAATGAGTTAGATTTTAAGAAAATTTAAAGCATGGCGAAAATGAAGACACAGCTCATGGAGCAACAACATTTAACAGAGTTGATAGCAGATTCTAATGGTAAATATTATTGTATCTTCTCTGCTCAAGAACACGAGATACCATCTGTTGTGACATAAAACTGAGAAGTTTGCTTGTACAACAAATGCTGGTAAGCAGCCTTGATTTGTTCACTGTGTTGAAGCTTGGTGAGTCTATGACGTGCGGCTTGAATTCTTGTTTGCCTTGCTTCACCTTTGCTTTGTTGAACTTGGTTGTCGCCTAGGAAAGCTTGATACCTGAGACTCGCTTGCTTCTTGTACCTTGTCATGTTCAATGTTTGATTTACTTTACTTGCTTCCTTCTTCCATTTGTATAAGTTTTAATTAATGTATTATGAAAAAAGAGATTGTAAATCCTCATGAATCAAAGAAACATGCTGGGAAAGAGTTAATTCAAAGCCTCAATCATAGGGCAATGACGCCATCTCTGTTTCAGATTCCTCCATCTGAGGTTGCCAAATGTTCTTTACGAAGCTATAACTAATATCATGAGAATTGAGAGTTGAGAGAACGCAACAAGAATTTGGACTATCCCTCTGGCACGTTGTGCTATTAATTTAAACGAAAAGCCTTATCCTGAAATGTTGGATTGGTTGGGATATGGGAAACCAACACAATCGCAGGCACTTGAATATCTCTTAATTCTTCACTGCATTCTTATTAAATCACCATAAGTTTATACCCATTTTGAGTTAAAAGTTATCAAATTTGTGGATGCATGAGACTAATTACACGACCCTAAATTTTTCATTTGACTCCAACTGGCGACTGATGTGGGCTGCAAACCTGCATTAAAGAGGAAGGTGATAAGCCTTCACGCCAGAATTTGGCAGAGCTGTGAGTCTTGAGAGAACACAACTTGCAAAGGAGGAAATAAATTCTGGAAAAAAAAGAAAAAAAAGACTGTCAACACCATAAGTCATCCAACTTAAATCTCCTACTGCCGTGGATGATCTTCAATCTTGATTTTGAAACAAAATCATATTAGAATCTATTAGAACCTGTAGAGTTAATGAATTCAAATATAAACCAGAGCAAACGGCAGCGTATTGGCTATCGGTTAATTCCGTTATGAAGTCACGTGAGGGAGCTCGTGATTACTTAATGTAAAACGACATGAAAGCTTGCGTTTTACTCATAACAGAGTGCGGACTCAAAAAAAGATTGAACCACGTTATGTTATTGAGTGGTTATGTCTTTTGAGACTGGAGAGGATATTGAATAGATTCTGGTTCAATTTTATTGCTTGTGTGCAACTTATGTTGGTCCTACATAACCGTAGTAGTTTATTTTAACTTCTTTCCTATTAGGATTAGGTTTTTTTGTTGCAATTATAGTTTAAGATTCTAATTAGATTAGAATTAGGAGTGTGTTGAGCTACTATAAATAAGTGATTCTCATTATTTTTTTAAGCAAGCAATAATAAAATTAATTCCAACCCTTATTAATTCTTCTCTCTCTCCTCTGAATTCTTAAATTCCTCATCTTTTCTCTCTTGAATTCTCTTGAGTAAAACCCTAGAACTTAATCATCTTACCCTAATTTTCAACTTAATCAATTTGGATATGTAAAGCATAACAACTGTAACACTCCAAATTTATCACGTGTGGAGCACGTGGTAGTAGGAGGTTGTTTACATATCGAAATCCTTATACAAAATTTCAAACTGAAATATCTCAAATTTTATTAAATAAATCCACAAATTGAACACTTGACATTTCTCTCTCAAATCATAAATGTAGCGAAAGTTTCAAAATTCTCCAATTACAAGTTCAGAAGACTAACAAGCTTAAAAGAAATATATACACACACACAAATAAAGAAGTATAAATTATTTAAATTTAGTTATTTCAAATGAGATATATCATTTATTTTATTCAAATAATAAATTAATTAATAACTTTTGAGTAAATCATGAATAAAAATAAATTACTTAATTAAAAACAATAAATAAATAATTTTTAAGTTATAAATAAAATGGTGTAATAAATTATGGAAGATATTATAAATGGACAAATATTTTTCTTGACAGTATCTAGTCCCAACTAAACCCACATAAAAATTAGGATTAGCGATCCCATGAATTTAGGATTAAAATTTGAATTTATTCCATTAGTCCAATCCCAGTAAGCATGCCAAACATGGTATTAATATTTCGTCCCAATAATTAGTCCAATCCTACAATTAATCCTAGCTCCCAAACATAGCCTATAAGCATTAACAATTTGGTAATATTATATATTCAAACACTTAACTTTTAGCCCCTGCAGCTTTGTTGCAATTTGGCAATATTATTCACCACTGTTGTGTGCTCATAGTGTCACACACAGAGCTAGCCTTGTACAAGGGGGGGAAAAAAACCTCTTAAAATTGCATCAATTATTTAAGCTTATGCCCCCACGAACTGAATTGAATGCTCTCACAAACTATATATCCCACTTATGTTTCTTTACAGTTTCTTATTTCTTCCCCTTGATTCTTGTACGTTGTTTTAAAGATTCCTACCATACTTGCCAAAATAGAGAGTAATGATGAGAAACGCTGAAATTGGCCATGGCAGTGAAAATGCGATGTAATATTAATGTGCGTTAGTAACACGTTAGTTAAATTATAGAGTCAGCTGGGTCTTGAATGTGATGATACGTTTGGAAAATTGCTAAAAATTAGGATAGAAAAGTCGTGTGTGATATTCTCTGAAAATAATATTTAAGTCATTATATGTCACCATCATAGAAATTTAATCAAATTTAATCAATTACCAGTTCGAATACAGTAAGAACAAATTCTTGTAAAGTTCGATCTCTTCCTTCACATTTTAGTACCAATGATCCGGAATCGTACGAACCTACCACCTACTTTGTCAATAAGATTATTCTAGTTTAATTAATTAATTAATTAATTTTATCATCCATTTAGTAGTTTTATTAGTCAACAACTCTTTAAATAGAAAGATTCGATTTGTCTTTTATTATTTATTCACCCAATGAAAAGGAAAAAAGAGCAAACATTGATCAATAGCAGAGCAGAATTTGACTGCCTTTATTGCTGTAATGGATTAATAGCATAATTGAACTCTAACCAGAGTATATAAACGCATAGATCGACGATGGTCTAAGGAGAACCACATACAAGTTTCTTTAAGCATATACTCAATAATACAATGTGCATCATATGAGTTAATTTTCAGAAAGATTCCAAATATCAAATGACCACTCTGAATAATAATGGCAAGATGTCATCCCAGAGATACCCTGCCAAAAAGATGGTGAATGAAAAAAAAAAAAAAGGAAGATGAACAATTAGTTGGCAGAACAAAAGCTAAGAGAAAAAGTAAAATTTAAGGATGAAGAAATTAAAAGCACGTGAGCTGACAACAATGACTGAAACCCAATGTTAAGGAGTATTACCGTTTAGTTAGTTCTTAAACTTTCTTTGCAGTTTGGCAATATTCACAGCTGCTGTCACATAGACCCAATCTTTCATACCAGTCAGGAAGTTGAAGTAACCATGTCTCCACGACCTATTCAGCATTAAAGTTCCGCAGACTTTAGGATCCAACAAAGAAACCAAGAATCGAGCTCACGTAAAATTCGAGAGTTAAAATCCGATCGTCCTCATCTTCTAGAGTGTCCGAATGATCGTTGGCTCGGACTTGGAGTTGATTCTTCATTCGACACTTATTTGCAGTGGAAGGCCACAAAGTTCAAGATTTCCAGCGTACACTGAAGCATCCATGAAGCTCGAGCCGAGTGCCTAATGGGATTTTCCCGACAAGTTGTTGTACGACAAGTCCAAGACACCAAGACCACTTAACCGAGAGAGGCTAGATGGAATACTTCCGTAAAATGCATTTCTAGACAAATCCAGAAATCCAATGATGTTAACTCACCAATCTTCGGAGTGATTGGTCCGGTTAAATTGTTTCTTGAAAGGTTTAAGGCAATCAACCCCACAAGATCCATAATCTCTTCAGGAATTGCTCCATCTAATTTGTTACTCGAAAGGTCAAGGCACCTTACAAGTCCCAAAGTACTTTTGTACTCATTTTCACTTCCTTTCCAAGTCAATGAAATTGACCAAATATTTATAGTAATATCCAATTCCCAGAGAACTAAGAAAGATTTGTTTAACCCAATGGTAGGATTGGAACATCTTTCATAGGTCATGGCTGAAAAATTATTGAAACACTTTGGTATATTTCCGATATAATGTTTAAAGAAAGATCCAAGATTTGAATAAATCCTGGGGAGGATGGCACAATTGATAAGCTATATTTCCATGAAAGTTATTAGATTTTAGGCTAAGAACAATCAAATTTTGTAGACTTTCCCTATCCACGTTGGTATCTCACCAAAAATGCGTTCTTCCCGAGATCCAAAACTCTCTTGGGAGCAATTTCTTAAAGATGAAGGCAATTCCTGCTAACCTATTGTTGTGTAAATTCAGTGTCCGAATGTTATTTAGGAAACCCATCGAATCCGGTATTTGTCCTGAGAATCTATTATTTGCCAAGTTAAGAACGAATAGGCTATCAAAGTGCAACCAACAATCGGGAAGCCCTCCAGACAATAAGTTACTCGAGAGATCTAAAAAGTTCCAAGTGTTTTCACTAATAGAACATAAGAAAGAAACTGATCCTGAGAACTTATTTTTAGAGAGATTTAATAACAGCGAATTTGAAGGAAGTGGTGGAATTGGGCCCTCAAAGTGGTTTGAATTGATGTCTATACTAGTACCACCACTACGAGTACCATCAAACCTTAAAGACAAATCAGGAAGTTTACCCTTGATATGATTGTTAGAGAGATTTAAGTAAGAGAGTTCACTGGACAAATCCTTAACCAATCGGGGAATATTCTTGTCTGAGATTCCAACATTGGAGATGTCAAGAAGTACAAGCTGATTCTGAGTTTGAAGCCATTTTGGAAAATGAGGTCCCATCTTGCAAGAGGCAAGACTTAACCATTTCAGTTGAAAAGGAGGAACCCAATCATGGCTCAATTTCAAAGTCAAAGAGTTCTCTTTCAAGTCAAACATCTGCAAGTTGGACATATTGGAAAAAAAAGTTTCAGAGATAACACCTGTGAAAGAATTCATACGTAGTGACAGAGACTGGAGCTTCGACAACTGGCTGAGGCTTTTGTCTATTGTTCCATTTAAACGATTAACGCCAAGCATCAATGCTTCCAGTGATGAAAATCCTCCAAGATGAGGTACTGGCCCCGTGAAGTCATTATAACTTAAATATAGCCGCTCTAGTGAATTCACCACGCATCCACCAGACAGATTTTGAATTACCTGCGAGAATTGTCCACTGAGTTTGTTTTGAGGCAAGTCTAACTTTTGTAAGCTACACATGTTTCCAAAGAATTTTGGAATCCCACCTTCAAGTTCACTATCAGAGAGATCAAGACTTTTAAGAGAAACCATGTGTTGAAAAGCCTCTGAATCGGGGAACCTCGTAATGAATTAGAGCCAAGGTCAAGATAAAGAATATTCCTACTAAGATTGAAAAGCCAAGGGTATACTGAAGAAGAAGGGAGATTGTTGTCAGAAAGATCAAGGTTCTCAATAGACGTACTCAAATTAAAGTGCCAAATAAACGATGGATTGATAGGTGGAAGAGCACACGAGCGTAGGACTAATGTTTTTAGGGAATGAAGCTTGGCAACTACTTGAAACCAATCACTAGATTTAGTGAGATTAATGTAACTCAGGTCAAGGTGTCTTAAAGAATAAAGACGAGAAAGCCACTCTAAGCTTCCCACACTAAATAAACTAGAGTTTTCTAGGTTGAGATATTCCAACTCCGAAGGTCCCGCAATTTACTGAGGAATTCTGAAGGTGTGCCACAAGAGAGATTGAGGTACCTCAATTTGCTGAGCGAACCAAGGAACTTAGGAACTGGGCTTGCACTGAAGTGATTGTTACTAAGGTCCAAATGTCTTATATCATGCAATTCAAGCAAAGCAGGACTAATTGTACCTTTCAAGACCTTCCTCTGAGCGTTTTCCTTGTCGGATGTTCGATTAAGCACCTTGATATGGCTCGTTGTGTTGCTGACTCCTCTCCATTTACTGATCAATTTTGTCATCTTGTCTTCCCGTGAAGACGTAACGCCATGTTCATCCACCAAGCTCTGTTAAAAGTGAGAAGCGCTTCTCTCTCCTCATCAATGCACTTTATCGCTTTTTTGTTAGAATCAGCAATTGTGGGCTTCAATTGAAAAAACAACACAGAAAACAGAGCTATATTTTCAAATAGAAGGAACAATTTGGATGACATTATAATTATCATTAGCTTTGAGGATATATTGTTATATCGAAACTCCTGGACTCCATGCCAATTTATACTGTTGTGTATAATCTGCATCAATTATTAAAGCCAAGAAAAGTCTTCAGTCCGCGCGTTGATTATGTGTTAGGATATGAAAATTCATGACACGCCCATACTGGACAGGGATCAGAAATTTCATGGTAGCCAACTACTCTCTTTACCAAGGTGAAATGGAGGCTTATTTGTTAAAAGTCTAAAATTTGAATTTTTTTTATTTCAAATTTTTTTAAAATTGCTCGTTTTTTTTTTCAATTTATATATGATTTTTAAACATTTACATTTGAATTTAAAAAAAAGAGTAAACTTTTATGACTTTTATATAAATAAGAAAAGGCACGAAGAAGTAAATATTATATCTCAAAACATCTCTATTAAATATACTTATTTGCTAAACTATAAAACTTAAGCCCTTTATTCATTTTAACTTACAAGGATATAAATGTTAAATAACTGTATTTAAGATTTTTTTTATTTATAAAAACAAATGTAATGTCAATTATATTTAGATATTAAAAAAAACAAATCATATATAGACATTTGTATTCAAACCATCAATTAACACTTCAACCAAGTTCGACTAATTTTAAATTTCCGATTAAAAAACTAAATGAGTATTAATTCTTCGTGGTTGATTGGGGAAGACTTGTTTTATATTTCAACTTAAGAATTAATTAAACAAAATTGCAAAAGTACTATTACGCATCAGATTCATACTTGTCTACATATTAACGCCAACATGAGAGGCTCTGTCTCAATTAAAAATAAATTTAATCAATGATCTTAATTAAGTTCTGAATCAGCCATCTATAGATACGTCCTCTTTCACAATCTGTCTTTATTTTATTAACACGTCCACAAAAGAAAGATTAGGGTAATTGTTTATCCTTATCGTGCATGTTATCTTCTTAGCAAGGGCCACCATGTTTGTATATTGATTTTGAACAATTAATTTTCCCCTGACTTTGTTGCCATTGAAATTAGAAATTTCCAAGCAAGGGCCAAACGTAATTGTCCCGCTGACTTTGAACGGTTAACTGTTGACTTTGCAATAATGCTTCTCTGAATTTGCTGTCTAGAGGCACGTACATATGCATTACATCATCCTTGTGTTAGCTTAATAATAATATTAATAATATACATAGAAATATATTGGGAAAAAGCTCTTTTCATTTATAGGGTTTAGTACAATAGCCCATTTCATCCTTATTTTTTAAAAAATAACTCGTTTCATCCTTATTTTTCAAACAATAGCTCAAAATACCCTTCCGTGAATTTATAATAGTTTACTCTATAATTCATTGAGAGCAAAATAGGATTTTTAGTTAAATAAATATATAAAGCTTTTTAAAATAAATATCTCAAGAATAATTGAATAACATTTGACTTTTTTGCATAAATTTAAAATTTAAAATTTAAGTATAACTTAATGAAACTAAAGAATATGCAACACACACACACACACATATGTGTGTTCATTAAATTCTTTTTTTAATAAAAGTCAACAAAATAATAATAATAATAATAATAATAATAATTTTCATCAAGAATCATTGTTTTTATTAAGGTCAAGAATAAGCTAAAAGATAAAAAAAAAATTCTAATGCATTATATATTTTATTCTGCAATATTTTTAAATGTATTTTGTTATGTATTTAGTGTGTATTTTTTTTAAGTAAACAAAGGAGTCTGTAATTACTTTTGGTAGAATAACAATACTAATTGATCATTTATTTATTTATTTCGACCATGTTGAAGTTAAGTTAAGAATAAGCTAATGAAAGGGTGTTTCAGGCTATTGCTTAAAAAATAGGAATGAAATAGGATATTATTTAAATAGTAAGGATGAAACAGGCTATTGCATCAAACCTTAGAGATGAAAAGAGTATTTTTCCAAATATAGTTTAGATTATAAACTTAAATAAATTACGTACCTCTACCTCCAGTCATTATTATTTAAGTTAATTTAAAAAATGGTTAGAATTTTCTAGTCTATTCCTCTATATAGCCTTTAATTCAATTGGTAATTCTCATGGAAAGTCGTATCTAGGCTAGGCTAAGGACCCTTAGTCTATTTAATGGACTTCATTCACTTCCCTCCATCAAGAAAATGAGAAATTATCCTCATCTTAATTTTTTAGAAATATGGAACAACTACTCTTTATCATTATCTAATCATAAAATGTGAGTAGTCTTAATTCATCTCAAACTCATGAATGTGAGCCACATTAAGAACATGTATATAACACATACTTTGAGATTAGTGCGTATATTAACTTAATGATAATGCATGTAATACCTCCTTGTCACCAATTTTTGTTTCTGAGGTTAAAATACGCATAAGAGTACTTCACACAATCGCCAAATTTGGATTTATGGCACTTAAATTGTAATATCTAAGCAAATCTCACATTGACAAAGTCTGAGAGATGTTGAGCTTTATAAGAGGTAATCCACACTTTTATTGATAAGATGAGTTTCGGGATGTATGGGTGTCCTCTGAAACAAAACCATTGGCGTGTAGGCGCTTAAAATGCATAATATCTTATCGCTTAGGCGGATCATAACATAAATACCATTCTCATGGAGCATTCAGAGAAAAATAATAGCTTTGCTGCCTTGCTGCTTGAGCTTTTGACTGGCAAGAAGATATATGATTTTAAATGTTGTCTTGATGAAACTTTATTTAAGGATTGGGTCAAGAAACATATTGATAATAATAGGTTTGTTGAGATAATAGACCCCATTGTCGTTGGAATTCAACCGGGTCAAGGAAAAGCGAAGCAATTGCAAATTCTTGTAGAACTTGCCTTGAAATGTCTCTCTGTGTCAGAAGAAGATAGGCCAGCAATAATAGATGTGAAGTTGAGAGATTAGGATCAAAATCACTTGCATACTGCAGGGACCAACGACAGAGCTCCTCTGCTTCCTTTGTGATCTTAATTCCCGAATTGGCCATCTTCCTTGGTACCATTTCCTTTGATGTTAAAACCCTTGTTTTCATTTGCCAACTAAAGTCAAAATACTTCGCAGGTTTGTGGAAGTTAGATCAAGAACTCGTGTTTGAGAGTGTTAGATGACCGATCATGATCCTCCAGGACCTCACTTAACTGTTTGATATTTAATCAAGAAACAAAGGAATTAACAAAATAATTAAATGAAAGCAGAATAAAAAAATCACAGAGAGAGCCATCAAATACAGAATAAGCAGCCTTGATTTGTTCACTGTGTTGAAGCTTGGTGAGTCTTCACTTTCGTGATCTATGACGTGCGGCTTGAATTCTTGTTTGCCTTGCTTCACCTTTGCTTTGTTGAACTTGGTTGTCGCCTAGGAAAGCTTGATACCTGAGACTCGCTTGCTTCTTGTGCCTTGCCATGTTCAATGTTTGATTTACTTTACTTGCATCCTTCTTCCACTTGTATAATTTTTAATTAATGTATTGTGAAAAAAAGAAAAGAAAATGTAAATCCTCATGAATCAAAGAAACATGCCGGGAAAGAGTTAATTCAAAGCCTTAATCTTTGGGCAATGACGCCATCTCTGCTTCAGATTCCTCCATCTGAGGTTGCGAAATGTTCTTTACGAAGCTATAACTAATATCATGAGAATTGAGAGTTGAGAGAACGCAACAAGAATTTGGATTATCCCTCTGGCACGTTGTGCTATTAATTTAAACAAAAAGCCTTATCCTGAAATGTTGGATTGGTTGGGATTTGGGAAACCAACACAATTGCAGGCACTTGAATATCTCTTAATTCTTCACTGCATTCTTATTAAATCACCATAAGTTTATACCCATTGTGAGTTAAAATTTATCAAATTTGTGGATGCATGAGACCAATTACACGACCCTAAATTTTTCATTAATTTGACTCCAACTGGCGACTGATGTGGGCTGCAAACCTGCATTAAAGAGGAAGGTGATAAGCCTTCACGCCAGAATTTGGCGGAGCTGCGAGTCTTGAGAGAACACAACTTGCAAAGAAGGAAATAAATTCTGGAAATAAAAGCAAAAAGACTGTCAACACCATAAGTCTTCCAACTTAAATCTCCTACTGCCGTGGATGATCTTCAATCTTCATTTTGAAACAAAAGAATCTATTAGAACCTGTAGAGTCAATGAATTCAAACACAAACCAGAGCAAACGGCAGCGTATTGGGCCATCGGTTAAATCCGTTATGAAGTCACGTCAGGGAGCTCGTGATTACTAACTGTAAACGACGTTAAAGCTTGCGTTTTACTCATAACAGATTCAAGAAATTGCGCGTGCTAAGTCACGTGGTCACTTAAGTGCATCCCTGTTCTTTTAACGGTCTTGGGCACGTGGAAGAGGGCTGTGCTATCTGGGTTCATTGTTCTGTTATCCCCCTGTAATATAAAGCTGGTTTTGCACCTCACTTGCGGGAGTGATTCGAGAGTATTCGAGAGAGAATCTTGGAGAGAGAAAACTAATTCTTAAGCTCTGTATCCTCAATTCTGAGTACTTGTAGTTTCTTCGTTGAATCGATCAAAAAAACAATCTCTGATGTTTTCACTAGGGAATGTAAGTCTTGAAAAAGATTGGACCACGTTATCTCTTGCTCTCTCTGTGATTTTGTTTCTGATTCATTATTTTCTGTTGTTTAATTTCTGTTCTTGAGTGGTTAAGTCTGTTGAGAGGATATTGAATAGATTCTGGTTCAATTTTATTGCTTGTGTGCAACTTCTGTTGATCTTAGTCAAAGATCATGGGCAGAGTTTTGGTTTTCTAAGATTAGCAGTTCAGTCAAATCTCTACAGAACCCAAGGGGTTTATTTTTTCTTTCCTATTGGGATTAGGTTTTCTTATTACAATTTTAATTTAAGGTTCTAATTAGATTAGAATTAGGAATGTGTTGAGCCACTATAAGTAAGTGATTCTCATTATGTTTTTAAGCAAGCAATAATAAAATTAATTCTAACCCCTGTTAATTCTTCTCTCTCCCCTCTAAATTCTTAAATTCCTCATCTTTTCTCTCTTGAATTCTCTAAGTAAAACCCTAGAATCCTATCATCTTACCCTAATTTTCAACTTAATCAATTTGGATATGCAAAGCTTAACAGTTGTAACACTCCAAATTTAACACGTGTGCATAGTAGGAGATTACTTACATATCAAATCATTACAAAAAATCTAAACATTAAATATCTCAATTTTTATTAAACAAATCAACAAATCCACAAGTCAAATACTTGACATTTCTCTCCCAAATCATAAATGTAACAAAAGTTTCAAAATTCTCCAATTACAAGTTGAGAAGACTAACAAGCTTAAAAGAAATAGAAATTCGTCCTTCTTTTATTCAACTAGCAAAAGTAAATTAATCTCTAACTCCAAAGATAAGCACATCTCTCAACAAGTCACTCAACTAAAAAAGTAATGACGAGAAGTGAGCTATCAATTCGGCAAGTAAAACCATTCCCAACACCCCAGGGACATCCGATACCAAAAGTATTGCAAGCCTTGTTTACCAATATATATATCACAATAAAAAAACATAAATTTTACAATGAGATATAATAACATAAGGACAAATTCATAAATGATCCAGAATATCGAAATCATAATTAATCATAGAAACAAATCATATAATATATAAATACAGGACACAAAAGATTACGCCACATAACTTATACTTTCAATACTGAAATAATAGAATGAGAATCGAATATCATGACACAATCAATAAAACTCAATACTGTGTTTGTGTGTGTGTAAGTATATAACGGAATCAAAATGACTATGGACAATGAACCAAATTATTTAAATTTATTTTTCCTTTGTAGCAAATTACACGTGGTACTTTATAATGTACGTGGCACTTTAGTCCTCGATATGGCCCCCATACAGTCTCAAAAGGTGGCTCCCGCATAAATTTTCATAGATAATTTAAATTGAATACGTGAACATAATATTCATATTAGATTCATAAATGATCATAACAATGATTTAGGCTTGCAGAACAATTTCCATTCTAACATTTTATAGATAATTTCAAAAATATAATTATCTAGCAAAATAAATTGCACATTTAAAGGCATTTATAATATTTTGTTAAAACCATAAAAATGGCATAATTTTCAAATTTAAAAACACTCACATCAATTATTTTTGTTATGAAGAACTAAGAAAACACACGTACTTGTAATAATATTGAAATATCAAAATTATCATATATATCTAGTACATTAGATATCAAGTACATTAGGAATAGAGTTACTTATCTTGATAAAAGCAATGATTTAAACACACCTCTAAGCCTCTAACAGTCTCAAACACCTCCAATACTTTAAACAAATACAAGAAATAACTATTAACAACTTATTCCAAGAACTTAATTTTCTAATTCATACCCATAGAAGTCTGATTCTCTGAATTTTAACTCTTAATCTAATAATCAAAATGACACAAAATTACATAGATCTATTCTCGTCATCCATGGGTATCTCCAATAAAATTTTTAGGAGGATCCAATACCAAAAACATTTTCAAAACTATTTGTTTCTTATTAAATTCAAAATTGTCTCACAGTGTCTTAACTGAATAATATGGGTCCCGAGATTTTTATAAAATTATATATATATAAAAATTGTGAAATTAAAATTGAAAATACTAGACACATATATTTACCAAACACTATCAGCTTCTGCAGCTTAAAAGTTACAGCATCTTTATCAAATATCATCAGCTTCTACTCAACATCTATAGCTTTTACTTCACAGTAGCTGCAGTTTAAAAGTTTCAGTACCTCACTCCCAAACGCACTCTTAGTCTTCTGATAAGTGCATATTTTTCATATATTTTGCTATTAATTTCTCCATCTTTTTCTTGTTTTGATCTTAAATATTCTAGTTATTTCAGTTAATTTTTAATTTAGTTATTTTGTTAAAATTATATTTTATTGTGTTAATTTTTATCTTAGTTTTTTATTTTATTATTTTAGATATATTTTGGGATTAAAGAGAAATTAAATCAGAGCATTTAGGAAAGAAATTTCATTGAAAGAATAAAAATAGGAAAAGAATCAAGATTGGGAGACAAAAGTGCACAAGAGATCAGGAAAAAAAAGATTTAATTTGATTAATCAACATGCATGCAATCACGTGGGAAATATTTTGGCATGGCTTTAAATGGCAAGCACGTGATGGGCTTTGGCTTTAACAATATTCATTGGCCAATTAATTGTACAAGTAATGTGCATGCATGAACAAAAAGTGGCGGCTTGGCTTTTGTTTTTAATCCTTTCCATGTGAGGATTTAAGGCGCACAATAAAAGCTACTATAAAAGCTAGACTTGCGGCAGAATTAGAGGAGAATTGGAGGATCGGCAGCCACACATACAAAAATAATTTGCAGCCGCAAAGGAGAAGAGAAAAAATAGAGGAGACAGCCGTTTGAATTAGTCTCTATGTCTAGTTTTATTAACTCTTTTATTCTCAATTTAATTATGTTAGAATAGATTTTTTATTTGGTTGAGGGTGAATTCAAAACCCTAAATATGCTATGCAGTTGAATTTTTTAATTTCTATCATTCAATTTATTTAATTGAGATTGTTTATGTTCTTCTATAATTAATGTTTATGATTTTATTCTTGTCTTATTTGAGTGGCCAATTAGATAGAACTTGAATAAATTCTATTGTTAGATTAAAATTCTTGATCCATAATTGTCTTGATATTATAATAATTAGTAGTAGGTTGGAATCAGTGATTTCGATTGGAGAACATAACCTAAGTTAAATAATCCAAGCTTGTGTGTTTATTGCCTAAATCAACCTAATATCTTTCTCTACTTAATGCTTCTATTATCTTAAATTTAAAGAGCTTGTTTTAAATTATTTAATAGTTAGAGATTAGATGAAGAGCTTGTTTTGCCTAACGACATACTAAGAAAAGATTGAGACTAACAGAGATTATTGTTGTCTACAGTTGATAGTTTCAATATAAATTAATGATAGAATTGATATATTATGTGCAGGTTTATCATTTAACCAAAGTTTTTCTCATTATTATTTCTTTCTCCTTTAATTAGAGTTTTTATTAAATTATTGTTTTCGTAGTTTTAATTTCATTATTTCTTGCTATTTAGTTAAAAATTCAAAAACCCCCCTTTTCTCTATTTTTAGTTGGCATTTTCTTTAGTTAGATTAATTTATATTATTATTTCTATTATTATTTTATTTTAAGTTCTGCTTTAGAGTTGATAATAAATACAACTAGCATAATTGATAATAAATACAACTAGCATAATCTGCGGATCGATCCTTACTCGCTCTGTACTAATTATTTATATTAGTAGTAAGGTTTTAAATTTGGTGCACCCTAACAACATTACCATCTTCTCCGAAATATTTTAGTCTTTGATCAACATCTTTGTAATGTCATCTATGTAGAAATTTAATTAATAATGTAATAACCCAAATTCACCCTATAATTTACAAGAGGAATTGGGAATGAATGAAACCTTGTGATATTAATCTTATTAATATAAAAATCAATATTGTCCACTATCAAAATAAAATCTCTAAAATAATAAATATAACAATAATCATCCAAAACAAATTCAACTCATGAACAATAACCAAAATAATGACAATTTATTCATCAAAGAAAATGTGTTAGCTAAAAATCCTCTTCTCTAAACCAAAACCCCACATCTCTAAAATTAACTTGCAAAATGTTGGAGACGAGGGGGTGAGCCATCAACTTGGTAAGTAAATTCATGCATGAGATTACCAATAACAATAAAATACATAATAATCATTATAAGGAACCATAAATTGGAAAACAATATTCATTTTACAATCTATTGCATGAGTATGATAAAATTCATTTTAAGTTAAGTCATCATGTAATAATCATTTTCAAATATTTAATCATCTAAGAAATCATTTAACAATAAAATATTTATGTTATTCAATTGCTCATGTCACATAGTGTCACATGCGCTCTCAATGACTCGCTAATCAATATATCACCTATAATCTTGTGGCCCAACAATTAATATATCACCTATAATCCCGATGATCCAGCCAATTAATCAATCAAGGTATTGTACCCCATAATAATCGTAATGGTAATATAGCTAGTTGTTCAGTCGTGTCAATAATAATAACTACGAACAATGAGCCAAAACCTTAAAAGTAATTTTTAATCTTTCAATATCAATCATTCAATGATCTATCAATAATGTTGTACCCATCCTCGTAACACCATGATGACATTGCCCCAACTGCAAATGCATATATTACCCAACCGGTTACATTTCCATTTGTGTTTTGACGTAAAAAGTTACTTTTTCATTGTGGAATAGTTTCGATCGAAAGAGTGCCCAAATCTATCTACAAGCCCTTGTTGGCTCACTTTCCATTCATCGTAGATAATATACCCTCTACAAACCCACATACATGCCCATTCGATTTCCCAAACTCAACACAATGAGAGTAGGATTCAGGTTTTGTCCTTCTACTGTATTTCTCCCTAAGCTCCTCCCATTTTCTATCTTCCTTAGATCTTCAATTATCTGCAGTTCTGCACCCAACCAAAATAGATTTTCATCAAAGCCTCTGCCATTTTTCTCTACCGTTCGAACTTCGAACTCTAAACCTTAAGGAAAAATAATTTTCTACAATCCTTTTACACCACCATTTCTGGAAATGCTAATGGACGACCCTCTTTCATTTTTACATTTAAATCCATACCTGATAAGAAGAACCCCAGTAGATTCTGGAAAAGAAGTTTATACCTGAATTGCATTTATTCCAATCTTGAATGGTTCCGGAATTTTCGAGGGAGTTCTAAAGGTCCGCCGCAAGAGAGACTGAGGTACCTCAATTTGCTGAGGGAACCAATGAACTCAGGAACTGGGCTTCCACCAAAGTCATTGTTACTAAGGTCCAGATGTCTTAAATCATGCAATTTAAGCAGAGCAGGACTAATTGTACCTTTCAGGAACTTCCTCCGAGCAAATTCATAATCGGATGTTCGAAGATTAAGCACCTTGACTTGGCCAGTTGTGTTGCTACAGTGGACTCCTCTCCATTTACAGCAATCTCTTTTGTCATCTTCTCTTCCCCAGGAAGACAGAACGCCATGTTCATCCACCAAGCTCCGTTTAAAAGTGAGAAGCGCTTCTCTCTCTTCATCAATGCACCTTATTATTATGTTGTTAGAATCAGCAGTCGTGGGCTTCAATTGAAAAAATATCACAGAAAACAAAGCTATATTTTCAAATAGAAGGAACAACTTGGATGACATTATAATTATCATTAGCTTTGAGGATATGCTGTTATATGGAAACTCCTGGACTCCATGCCAATTTATACTACTGTGTATAATCTGCATCAATTATCGAAGCCAAGAAAAGTCTTCAGTCTGCGCGTTGATTATGTGTTAGGATATGAAAATTTGAGAGATGAATAAAGCCAAGAAAAGTCGCCGGCGAATCCCAAACACACAACAATGCAGAGCATGGATAAAGAAAGTCGTACAATCAACATCCATGTAATCTTGCCGTGGAAAAATGGTAAACACACAAAATGATGACAAAGCCTCGTAGAAACAAAATAAAACTGGCGTTGGTTTACGTTTACCCAAAAAAATAAAACACATTTTATTGAAAATAAGAGAACTATGATGTTTACAGTTTTGGTATATATCGTCACTTGATGCTTTGTTTGGGCAGAAATTCACTTATAAAAAGCTTGTCCTGATAATTTATTAATGCTTTCCTTTCATATTTAGTGAACTGTAGACTGAATTGAATAAATCATGGACAAAATCACCTGACTACTGCAGTGGGATTGTTGATCCTGTTAAGCCACGTTAAAAGTAATATGTTTGATGGGATTGTTGATCCTGTAATTCCTGGGGAAAATTGGATGCAAGAGTAACAATTACAAGCATTCAAATTGCTTTGCTCTTAAATCAGATCTTAAAGGGAAGAACAACCAATGGTGATTGATACTGCGTCAGCGAATAAACGGTTGATTCCTATCAATAACCCTGCTAAAGACCCGAGCCATAGAGTACTTAGTAACGGTTGAGATGTTTATAATACTAATATAATGATAATACCAACGTGAACTATTTTTTATTCTTTTTTTTTTCAATTTTCTAGAACAAAGAATGGAAATTTTTTTAAGGCAAAAATTAAAATACGTAGCTTAATTCATGACATGCCCATACTAGACAGGGATCAGAAATTTCATGGTAGCCAACTACTCTCTTGACCAAGATGAAATTGATGCTTATTGGTTAAATGTCTAAAATTTGAATTTTTTTTATTTCAAACTTTTTTAAAATTGTTCGTTTGTTTTTTTAACTTATATATGATTTTTCAGACATTTACATTTGAATTAAAAATAAAGAGTAAACTTTTGTGACTTTTATATAAATAGGAAAAGGCACGAAGAAGTAAATATTATATCCTAAAACATCTCTATTAAATATACTTATTTGCTAAACTATAAAACTTAAGCCCTTTATGCATTTTAACTTACAAGGATATAAATGTTAAATAACTGTATTTAACTTTTTTTTATTTATAAGAACAAATATAATGTCAATTATATTTAGATATTAAAAAAAAGAAAAGAAAACACATCAAACTATCAGCTAAGACTTCAACCAAATTCAGACTGATTTTAAATTTCAGATTAAAAAACTAAATGGGTATTAATTCTTCGTGGTTGATTGGGGAATACTTGTTTTATATTTCAACTTAAGAATTAATAAAACAAAATTTCAAAAGTACTATTATGCATCAGATTCATATTTGTCTACATATTAACGCCAACATGAGAGGCTCTATCTCAATTAAAAATAAAATTAACGTATGATCTTAAATAAGTTCTGAATTGGCCATCTATAGATACGCCTTCTTTCGTAACTCATCTTTGTTTTATCCACATGTCCACAAAAGAAAGATCGTGGGGTAATTGTTTATCCTTATCATGCATGTTATCTTCTTAGCTAGGCCACCATGTTTGTATATCGATTTTGAACAATTAATGTTCCCCTTCCAAATCAAGCGGTCAATGTGTTTATGTATGATGTGTACCATCTAAATGATTTTTGTAATATAATTAAACTCTAATCAAAAATGGGTGTAACACCTCTACGATTTACTCTAGAATTTCTCCGAACAAGAGCATATAATTAATAAACGATAAATCGATGATGGACTAAAGAGAAACACATCCAAGTTTCTTTAGGCATATACTCAATAATACAACGAGCATCATATGGGAGCACAACTTTATTTTTAGAAAGTTTCCAAAAATGAAATGAGTACTCTGAAAATTAATGACAAGATGCCATCACCGGGAGACCCTGCCAAAAAAATAGTAACAATTGATTTGATAAACAAAATCTTGTAAGAGGAAAGAGTCAAGTCTAAGGATGAAGAAATTAAAAGCATATGTGAAAGCCAATAATCTTTACTAAAATACACTATACACTTAGGAGTATTACCGTTTAATTAGTTCCTGAACTTTTGCAGTTTGGCAATATTCAAAGCTGCTGTCACATAAAGCCAATCTTTCATACCAGTCAAGAAGTTGTAGTAACCATGTCTCCACGACCTATTCAGCATTAAAGTTCCGCAGACACCCCAGAATCCAACAAAGAAACCAAGAATCAAGCCCACGTAAAATCCGAGAGTCATAAACTGATCATCCTCATCTTCTAGACCATCATTTCTGCCTGGCAATGGAGTTGATTCTTCATCCGGACATTTGTTTGGAAGTGGAAGGCCACAAAGTTCAGGATTTCCAGCATACACCGAAGCATTGAAGCTTTGAAGCTGAGTACCTAATGGGATTTTTCCTGACAAGTTGTTGGACGACAAGTCCAAGACACTAAGACGATTTAGTTGAGAAAGGCTAGACGGAATGCTTCTGGAAAACTGGTTTCTAGATAAATCAAGGAAATCCAATGAATTTAACTGACCAATCTTTGGAGTGATTGGTCCAGTTAAATGGTTTCTTGAAAGGTTTAAAGCAATCAACCCCACAAGATCCATAATCTCTTCAGGAATTGCTCCATGTAGTTTGTTACTCGAAAGGTCAAGACATTTTACAAGTCCCAAAGTACTTTTGTACTCGTGTTCACTTCCTTTCCATGTCAACAGAACATTGTCCAAATAACTATACCTATATACATATCTAGGGAAAATCCAGATTTTATCAGCCAACCCAATGATAGGATTGGAACTTTTTTCTCGGGTCATGGCTGAAAAATTATTGAAACATTTTGGTATCTTTCCCGATATATTGTTTAAAGAGAGATCCAGAACTCGAATGAACGCCAGATGGCATAACTGAAAAGGTATATTTCCATGAAAATTATTAGATTTCAAGCTAAGAACAATCAAATTTTGAAGACTTCCCCCTATCCAGGTTGGTATCTCACCGTACAATGCATTCTTCCTAAGATCCAAAACTCTCAGTTGTGAGCAATTTTTTAAAGATGAAGGCAACTCCCCGGTTAACCTATTGGAGTGTAAACTCAGTGTTTGGATATTATGGAGGAAGCCCATCGAGTCTGGAATTTTCCCGGAGAAGCTATTGTTTGCCAAATTAAGAATGGATAGGCTATCAAAGTTCAACCAACAATCGGGAAGCCCTCCAGATAATAAGTTACTCGAGAGATCAAAAAAGTTCCATGTATTTTTTATAATAGAACATAAGAAAGTAATTGATCTTGAGAACTTATTTTTTGAGAGATTCAAGAATGTAGAATTTGACGGAAGTGGTGGAATTGGGCCACAAAAATGGTTTGAACTGACGTCCATAACAATATCATCATATCTTAAAAAAGACAAATCAGGAAGTTTACCCCTGATCTGGTTGTTAGAGAGATTTAAAAAAACGAGTTCAATAGACAGATCCCAAAACCAATCAGGGACAGCATCCGAGATTCCATTATTGGAGACATCAAGGGAAATAAGTTGATTTTGAGTTTGAAGCCATTTTGGAAAATGAGGTCCCATCTTGCAAGAGGCAAGACTTAACGATTTCAGTTGAAAAGGAGGAACCCAATCATGGCTCAATTTCAAAGTCAAAGAGTTATCATTCAAGTACAACATCTGCAAGTGGGACATATTGGAAAAAAAGGTTTCAGAGATAACACCTGTGAATGAATTCCTACCAAGTGACAGAGACTCGAGCTTCAACAACTGGCTGAGGCTTTTGTCTATTGTTCCATTTAATCGATTTTCTCCAAGTACTAATATTTTTAGGGATGAAAAACCTCCAAGATCAGGTAATGGCCCTGTGATATCATTGCCTTCTAAACATACACCCTCCAGTGAATTCATCGTGCATCCACCAGACAGATTTTGAATCATCTCCGAGAGATCTCCACTGAGTTTATTGTAAGGCAAGCATAATCTATTTAAGCTACACATTTTTCCGAAGAATTTTGGAATCCCACCTTCAAGTTCGTTAGAGGTGAGATAGAGAAATCTAAGAGAAACCATTAGTTGAAAAGCCTCCCTCCCGAATTGAACCTTGTAATGAGTTAAAGCCAAGGTTAAGATATTGAATATTCCGACTAAGATTGAAAAGCCAAGGGTATACTGATGAAGAAGGGAGATTGTTGTCGGAGAGATCAAGGGTCTCAATAGACGTACTCAAATTGAAGTGCCAAATAGATGAAGGATTGATAGGTGGAAGAGCACATGAGTGTAGGACTAATGTTTTTAGGGAACGGAGCTTGGCAACTACTTGAAACCAATCACTAGATTTAGTGAGATTAATGTAACTCAGGTCTAGGTGCCTTAAAGAAGAAAGATGAGAAAGCCACTGTAGGCTTCCCAAACTAAATAAATTAGAGTTTTCTAGGTGAAGATATACCAATCCTGAAAGGTACTGGAATGGACGAGGTACTTTTAATAAAGATGTACCACAAGAGATATTGAGGTACCTCAATCTACTGAGGGAACCAATGAACTCAGGAAGTGGGCTTCCACCGAAGTGATTGTTACTAAGGTCCAAATGTCTTAAATCATGCAATTTAAGCAAAGCAGGGCTAATTGTACCTTTCAAGACTGCGGCCCTCTAAAGAGAATTTTCATCGTCGATCTTGACGAAGATTGAGCACCTTGACATGGCCGAGCTTTTATTGCTACAACGGACTCCTCTCCATTTACAAAGCTAATCTCTTTTGTCATTATCTTTTCCCCCAAGACAGTAACACCATATTCATCCACCAGTGCTCGCTTTAAAAGTGAGAAGTGCTTCTCTCTCCTCATCAATGCACCTCATTACCGTGTTGTTAGAATCGAATTCTAGGCTCCAATTGAAACAATATCACAGAAAGCAAAGCTACGTATTCAAGTATAGGGAACATTTTGGATAACATTGTAATTATCGTAAGCTTTCAGGATATGTTGTTATATCGCAAATCCTCGAATCCATGCCAATTTATGCTAATCTGTATAATAAGCATCAATTATTGAAGCTTAGAAAAGTCTTCATTGTGAGCATTGATTATGGTTAGCATATGACGGTCTGAGATGACATAAGCCAAGAAAATCCTCTGGCGAATCCCAAACAGACAACAACAATACATAGTGTGGATAAAGAAAGTCATACAATCAACATGCATGTGATCTTTGCCGGGGAAAAACGGTAAACAAAGAAAATGATCGAAAAGTCTTGTGAAAAGTCAGTATACATTACTCCCAATCGTGTGCTCGTCCAATTCAAACAGATATCAGTAGTGAATAACATCATAATTTTAGAATAATTCCTCAGAAACATATTTTACGAAGGATTCACTATTAAGTGTATATCTTACTTCCTTAAGGACTAAACAAATATTATAAGTTTATGTATATGTCGTATAAGATTATATATGAATTTCTTTCTCCATATCTCCAGAACGAGTTACAAAATGATTATATAAATAAGGCATAATTGGTTGTTTCAAAAAAAATTTGAAGGAAAAATAACATAATATATGGAAGATGTTCAAGGATTGAATTAAAATGGTCATTTATTTTATCTCCTTGAAGGAGCGAAAATTGAATATCCAAATGGATAATTTGTTTCTTTGAAACAAGTAAAAGAAAACATGCGATCACTGAAAGATCAAACAAAAGTTCATGATTTGATTTTCTTGTTTTTATATGTATATGAGGAGAAAATCATCAAGAATATATTTAAAGAGAACATGTGGTATGCGCAAATATTTTATAGCTCATTTATGCCCCAGCAGTAACATTCCTTGAAGCGAATGTTTATTTGATAATTGTGGGATTAGTGGAAGACATGCCATGATTAAATTTATTGACATTGCAGAGATCAACATTTAAGTATTTATGATTGCAATATATATATAGCACCACTAATTAGAACGAATTAGAAATTGAAAAACTTTGAGATGAAACTTCAATAATTCTAGAGTTTCTTACGTAGTTTGAAATGATGAAGCTCAAATGGTAAATTTGTAAATCAGGCTAATGATTATGTATCAAATTATATAAAATTCAGAAGAATTTTAATGAAGAGGTAGCAGATTGTCTTGATTTTTTATTTTTGTTTAAATCAAGTGAAGATGAATTTATAGAAGCAATTTATTATTTGTTATGATTCACCATTATTTATGCATAAATATTTTATGAAAAGGTCTTCCCATCACAAGGGATAGAAAAGCTATACATGATGGATGATTTGATTTTATGATAATACTATATATCACTTTACCTCGTCTTAATATTTATGTAATTTGAACTTGAAATTCAAAAGGGATATTATACAATGTGAATTGTTGATCGATTATTGAATGAATTTGTTGATATATGAAAGTGAAAAATCACAAATAAAATATGATTGTGGGTTGATATATATGATGTCCTTGAAGAACGAAATGATGAGACAAATAATTAAATATATAAACGCTTGAAGCATGTGATAAATCAATTGATGCAAGAATTTAATTCTCGGGAAGTTAAAACAAAATAATTCAATGCTCTACAGAGACCATGTTCGCATGTATAGCAAAATATTTGATCTTTATTAAGTGATTGAATATATAGCCCCTACTAACTAGAAAATGAATCTTAAATACTCTTGAATAGGTAAACTGTGAGGAATAAAGATATCCAAATTGTCCTATAAAAGACATGCTTGGAAATTAAAAGAGAGTTTTAACCCTTGCAGAGACATATTTATTAGAAGCTTCAAAATATCTCATTGGGCACATATATTGACAAATAAACAATATTTAATCACTAGTATGTTGGTACTTGGTGCAAGAGAAAAATTGAAATTGGCATAAGATTGTTGTTAATAAAAATTTAGTTGTTATGATAAAATATTCAAGATCCTAAATCACAAAAATATAAAAGAATATCGATTTATGTGATTAGCCAAAATTTTGACATGTGGTCCATCTGTTAGAAGACATAAAATTAATTAAAAAAATATAAAATTTTTAACATATAGTCCATACACCTGAAGCCATAAAATTTCTAATAAAACTTGTATCTAAACTATGCTATGTCAAAGTCAAATTAAAGAATCTATGTACTTATATTTGAAGGATAAAATGTTAGAAACAAGTACTTGAAGTATTAAATAAAAAAACTTGCACTTTATATATTCTTGATAGGGCTATAATCATGATTGTGTATGTTATAGCTATCTAGACTTATAAAGTATAATCACTTTAGTGAAATTTGTTAAAAGCTTGATATGCTGTTATCCACTTCGCTATGTGATTTTATTAAAAATTAAAATTTAGATTTGCAATCTTTGCAAAATATGTTGATGATCTAAAAATGGAAAATACTCTTGAAGAGCTTATGATTTTATTCTTTTAAGAATGAATAAAATTCCAGATGAAAAATCTTGGAATGACATAATCTTTTTCAACTTATATATTGAAATTTATTACATAGAATTCTGATATAATAGAAATATCAGAAGTATTTCACTTCAATAATTGTTCTATTTTAGAATTTATTGTATACATCTTAGTCCCGAAGAACCATATTTTATTCCAACTTGTGTCTACAAAAGGCATTGGAAAATTGCATAATTGTAAATTACATTATGTTCAACATAAACTTAAAAATGTCAAAATAGTGTGAAAGATATATTACACAATTTTCTTGTATATGCATGCTAAAGCTTAGTTTTACTTGAGAAGATTAACAAAATTATGAAGATATATGCATGGAGATATTCTTCAATCAATATGATGGTTTTATATTATATATTCAAGCTTTCAAAAGATGTGTTGATCTTGTAGATTATTTAACCAAGGTATTACAATAAAATATGATTGATCATTGAAGCACCCATGTCACTTTGAGGGAAAGTGCCCTTATTGAAGAGAAGGGAGTTACGGATATAGAAGGCTCCATGCACTATATTCTTTTTCCTTCATTAAGTTTTTGTCACATTGGATTTTCTTATTAAAGTTTTAACAAGGCAGATTGTACCCCTACCTCTATAAGGTATAAATGAATAGTGTATTCCTTTTCCTTCGTTAGTCTATTTCTCATAAGGTTTTTACCAGCAAAGGTTTCAATGAGGCATATTCTTTTTAGGATGAACATCCAAGGAGAAATGTTATCAAATAATCATAATTTATGTAGATGTTCATCAAAGAATCTTTTATCTTCACATCAAACAACTCTTCATTTCTTATAATTTTCACTATCTTAAAAGAACTTATGTCTAATGATATATTTATTTACGAATTATTTACTTCATTTACACGGTTATGTGATTACAAAATAAGAGCTCATCTCCTTATTTGTATATGTTTGAGAGTGAATAAAACTCATCTCTAAATATCATGTCTTCTATTTATTTTCTCTCCTTCTTTTCCAATATTGTCATGCTCTTAGTTAATAAATAATTTAACACGTATGCAATTATGCGCCACTTTACAAGGGAAAGCACAACAAAATTCACTGTAACTGACAGTTAATCTAAAATTAATCTCCCATAGCTCTTTAATTATTTAACAAAGCAACAATAATGAGCCATACAAAAAAATTAATTCCGAGTTAGTATAATTTAGCAAAACCCCAAATTAAACCACAAGTCATTACCATTCAAAAATGCTCGCCATCACAGCAAGCATGTGATCCACGCCTGTAAATAATTACCGAGAAAAGCATCAAATAAAGTTTCGTAGTTCGAACATTTGTTGAAAATGCACGTGAGATTGTCTTTATTTATCACATGTGTTTATTGCTCGTAACACTCTTTTTAACACCACTCTTTTAGTCTCTTACGTATTATTGCATGGTGTTAAGTTTTTCATTCCCCAGGGTATGCTTACTTAACACCACTCTTTTAGTCTCTTACATGTAAGTTCTGATGGAAATAACCACTTAAAACCATGCAATAATACGTAAGTACTTGAAGGCATGTAAGTTCTGATGTAATTTTTTCCTCTAATTTATTGCTAGGGATGTAATTTATGTCTCTTAATTAAAAAAATTTAGGTTTGGGCTTTGAATATTTGATTATTAATTTTGTAGCATTTGGATACTGTCGAAGAGAGTGTATTAATTATGCCCATGTATTGCAGTAAGATAGAAGTCTCGCTATTTTGTTAGTGAAGATTTTCAAACAATGGTTGATAGACCCCTAGACTCTGCTATAAAATATATAAATTCAGACTTTCTGTAGATTTGAAATTTAATTATAGTGCCAACAGTAACCTTCTATTTATTAATTCCAAAATCTAATCCAATCCCATAATTTATCCAAGCTCCGAAACATAATCTAAATAAAAAGTTGTCCATAATTTTGACTTCACCAAGAAAAAAACAATAGGCTTATTATAAATCCAATCTTAAAAGAAGCCCAGCCCATGTTCTGAGCTCTCGTGTTTTTTCCCATTTTTTAAAATTTCCCTCAAAAAAACAGTGTTTAATGTGAATTCCGAGTGAAAAAAAGAAAAAAAAAATCAAATTTTGACAAAAATGGAATACGGAGACGCCATGGAAGTAGAAGTGGAAGCCACTGCTACTCCTTCTTCTTCTTCACCTCTCGATCTCCACTCTCTTCGCAGGTGTATATATATATATATATACATGTTCATCGCCATTTTTTTTAATTTTGTAATTTTTTTATTTGTAAAAAATATTATTGTTACTTGAACTTAATTTTACTTAATGTTTGTATATATATATATATATATTTTTTTTCAAAACGGCAATTATGCCCAGCATTGAGGCTCTTTAGCTTCATGGGAACAATTTGCAGGGAAACTTGAAATCTCAGATGGGTTTTATGAAAAAATGGGTAGGCGTTTTAGAGCTTGGAATAATCCAAATTTTTGTTACAAGGCTGAATTCACATCGACAAGTACTCATGTTCCTTACGGAGTGAAACCTTGTTCGAGCACATAGCACAAGAGGAGAGATGTTTGTTCATATATCTCAATATGAAAATAAAAATTTAGACTGCGCCATTCTTTTAGTCTCATTTGAGTTATATTCTTAAATACACTTAAATATTGCATGGTTTTAAGTGAAGAATATAACTCAAATGAGACCAAAAGAATGGTTTTAAATGAGATTGTTACCATCTTGCCACTCTATTCAATGGCAACCCCCCTTTCCGTCCAGTGCGAGTTCTTTTCTAGAACATGGATACTTAACACCATTCTTTTAGTCTCTTACGTATTATTGCATGGTTTTAAGTGAAGAATATAACTCAAGAGGCAATTGGCTGGATATCATTTTTCTTTGTTCTTTTTTCTTCCACTTATTTATTTATTTTAATTTAATTGCTAATATTTTTGTTGTTGCTGGCTGTAGAGTAGATATCCAGTGAACTACGAAACTTTATTTGATGCTTTTCTCGGTAATTATTTACAGCCGTGGATCAATTATTTGAAATATGTCCTTAATTCAATTATTTTTTTTCCAATTGAAATTAATGACTTATTTTATAAAATGAGTTAATTATATATTTATTATATAGATTAAAAACATTAGGGGGTAAAATGTTATTACTTTAATTTATTTAAAAAACCTTCTAATTAAAAAAAGTATATCAATCTAATATAAAACTGTCACTAGTATTAAACTACTAAAAAAAAAACAACATATAGTAACAATTGTCAACATTTTCATAAACTTTTTATGTGAATTTTGAGATTTTATTTATTAGTTACATTAACTAAGATAAAATTTGAATATTTTGAGGAGCTTTAATTTGATAGAAAAATCATCAACTGGTTCTTCAAAGAGAGTCAGAGCGCCTGGCAAAGAAACGACGACACCCAAAATACATTTTTGTTGGGTTGAGTTTAGTTTATTATTGAAGCTTTTGACTAATAATATTTTTATAATTTAAAAAGAGGAATAAATTTGAATTTTTTAATTTATTAAAACCTCGTAATTAAGTACTTGACTTCAGACATTAAAGTTTTACTGGCAATTTTTAATTGATTGTGATTGCAGGTATTCATTTATTTCAGCTTAAAATCCTCAATTAATATATTAATCCTTATATAATTCTTGTATAATTACATTTTATTAGAGTCAGATTCCATAATTATAAAATAATGTTTTTATTTTTTAATTACCTTTATTTTCTACTCTTTTTATATAACCATTTTTGTTTAAAGTACGCATTTATAGGGATAAGATTTTTCGTGTCCCCCTTATTTGATGCACTTTTTTCTACTTATGAATTTTTATGCTCACTTTAAAATATAAATTTTTTTAATTTAGCCCGGGGTAATACAAATTCCTGAGTCCGCCCCTGTATTTGTACTTGCAATAGGAAAGAAAAGATATTATATTGTAACTGCAAATGAAACCAACTGTTTTCATAGACCAGTGTCAGATTAATTTTCGGAATGTTGTTGTTTGCTCTTGATAACTGCTTGTCTTTTCTTGAACCAAAAGTGCTTCTTGTTCAGCCCCTAAAAAGTTTCATTATCACTCACTTATTTCAGCTTCTTATGCTGATGAGAAAGCGCTGACAGAAAATTTCAGGGACCCAATTTTTAACGGAACAACCGCGCAGTCCAAGCGGCTGCCAATTGCCTCTTGAGTTATATTCTTCACAGAAGTAGCTAAAATGTCCTTCTCAACAAGTCTTCGTTCAGGTCAATAGGCTTTCGGAAAAATAAATTTCTAGTGGAATATAGGTAAATTATGTGTTTTACTGATGTAATGGTGAGTGTAATTTGATGTCATGAAGTAAATTTTGAACCATGTACCAACAAAATTAAATTTGATTTACTAAATGTAGGGCTATTTAATATATATTTTGTTTTTCTTAACGTAAAAAGTCAGAAAACATATACTTTTACATTTGTGCTCTTACAAATTTTAAATGTAAAAGTAAGAGTAGTTTTCCAATCCAGTATCCTGGATTGGAGTTATAATCCGAGAGACAATCTGTAGCCATTGGATCGAATCCAACGGCAACTTATACTTTTACAATTTTTAATATTAAAATGTAAAGAGCTGCTTTTAAACAGAGAACTAATCTTTCCCTCACCGGATTCTTCATCATTTGATTCAAGCAAAAAAGAACAAATATTCACAAATCAGCATTTGGGATTTCCACTTTTCCATCATCCATTTTAGTATAACTTAAATCAAGGGGAAAAAAGGAATAAAACAAGCAGATGATTACACATTCACACTGATTTCTATTTTGTCACCATTTCTTGCCGATGTTGCCGAAATTTTTTTTTTTTTTTTTTGTTCATCACAAACTTTGTAATTTTATTAATATTGAGAGCATAAAAAGCAATGAGTTCATGATCCATCTGATTTTAGTAAATCAATCAGGTGATCTTTGCTCAATACATTCGAAAGCTAATTAGAAAAGAGTTTTCTTCACCGACAACTATAGAGAAGTGCTGGAGCAGGATCTCCAAACTCCAGTCAGGCATCAACATCCATCAAAAACTCACAAAACTTTCTCGCTTATTCACCTTCAGTCTCTTCGTTTCTCTTTTTTTTTTTTCGCTTTCTTCTTCTTCGAAAGCAGCGAGCCCTTCCAATCCCTTCTCATGTGGCTCTCTTTCCCTCTTCATCGGCCCCTTCGCCACTCTCAACTCACCAGTGGTCACACCGCGTCGGTCATGGCCCAATCGTTGAAACCCCTCCTATCCAGATCCAAACATTAAAACGAAGCCGCAAAAGAACTGATCTTTAACCCCCACAGTTCGGTTCCGATCATTAAAAATTCAAATGGGTCAATTGGAATTATGTTATATTTCCTTTAAAATTTTTCAAAGAAACAATTATGCCTTATTTATATAATCATTTTCTAACTTCTTCTGGGAGATATGGAGAACATTCATAAACTTATAATTTTTGTTTAGTCCTTTGGAAGTAAAATATACACTTAATAGTGAATGCTTCATAAAATATGTTCCTGAAGAATTATTCTAAAAGTAGAAACGGCGGCTGTACGATGAACCAAACAACAGAAGAAATTTCCCACTCGTAGTGGACCCCACACATATACGAAACGTTTCTTCTTTTACCAATAGGATTTGGCGATTTGGCAAGTCAACGAATCAACGGTTTCGGCCGCGCCAATTTTGCATGCAAAACAAAACGAAAAAAAGTCCAATGAGTCAAAGAAGGGCCCCACAATGACAGTAGCTGGCTTCAACGCGCGAGGACACAAGGATCCCTTTGTCCAATTACGTGTCACTCATTTCCAATATTACCCTCAACAAAATCATAAATTACCTCAATCTTTAGCCTGCTTTCAGAAAACAAAATTTCACTCACTAATTTCACTTTCCCAATCTGATTCAAGATCTCGAAACCCTAGAAATGTGTGTCATAATATCGTTTTAGCTCAATCTGAGGGGAGCAATAACTTCAGGTACTCTCATTTCGTACTGTTTGGCTTCCTAGAAAGCCACATTCCCCAATTTTCCGGCATTTTATCTCTGTTTTATGCACATTCTTCCTGTTTATCACTTGCAATTTTTTTTTTTTTGGTTTTTTTTTCTTTGAAATCTAATGTGAGCTGAATTTTAATGTTAATTTTAATTTTAATTTGTATTATGATCAATTGCGCTTTAATTTACAAGTTAAAGAAAATACATGAAATAGTAAAGGATCTACTCAATGATTACTTCCAAGAGAAAGACAAGCAGGTTCATCCTCGAAAACTCTTTATTAGTCATTTCTTAATTTTCTAGTGTGTGACAACTGTGAATGGGGATATTGGAAGCCTTTACAGGCTCATTCAAGTTATCTACCATTTTTATGCTCTCTGTGTGTGAGTGATTCCAACTTTAAATTAACAAGCACCGACCATGATATATTTTGCAGATTCTCACTTTTTTCCACTCTGTTCTTAAGCAAAGTATTGTTTCTGCGTCGTGTAAAAGTTCCATAATATCAAGCTAGAACTTTTCCCCCATTTTTTTCCTTTCCATTTTTTTGTACCTCTAAGAAGAAACGAGAATAGAATTCTAATACCTATGGTCTAATGGATTGAATCAATAGTAGATTGCTGATAATTATATCATTCCATGAGTAGGATTACTCTAATTTTGTAATGTCTAACCTCATTATGTTTTCTCAGCGTATTGATTTTCCCTCCCTTCATTTCCATTTGATGTAACTCTCATATGTTATTCTTCAAGACCTGCATGTTTTTCCTTTTCTTCCAGGAGCTGACATGTGATACTGTATGTTTAACCTTCAAATGAGCAGACTCTGGGTGTAGTTGCCTTAGACAGCTCTATTCCTCCAGAGCATGCAGCTGAACCTTTGGATGAGAGCATAAAATTGAGTCAGTCTGATTCTTTTGTCCCCATAAAAGAGGAAATTCAAGAATGCTCTATAACTCCCACAGAAAATGGTGCGACCTTAAATGCATCTTTGATGCTTCAAGAGAATAAATCAAACCATTCAGAAACAATTAAGGTATGACTAGCTTTATCTTTTTATGCTTCAACTTCTGTTAGCACATGTTCTGAAAGGGCTAATGGAACTATTGAAACTTCATGTTGGTGTTTGAGTGCATGGATGAATAAGTTTTTTATTTTGTATATCTTTTTTCTTATTTCTATACAAGGATCCAAGTACTTCTTCATAGCTATTCATAGTTAGTCTCCTTTTGCATTTAACTCCCTGCTCTAATTATGAACAGCTTACAAATGGTAATGCTGAAGATTCCAACTCCAGTCCAGACTATTTGACACTGGAAGCTGGCCATGCTGCTTATAAGAAAATAATGAGCAGCTTTGACTTGAAAAGTGACAGTAAGGGGGAAACCGAAGAACCTGGCTTTACTACCAAAGAAAAAAATGTTATCCAAAATTTGTCTTTGAAGACTGCTGGTAAGAGGAGACACAATCTAGACATGATTAAGGTTCAGGTAATTTGCTCACTTCTCTGTAATTCTGATTCTGTGTTGGCTACTCTTTATGATTTAGAAGTTGGGAATTGTGATGCTAGTCCTGCTAGTTTGAGACATACTGCTGGTCTCAATCAGAGGCGAAATCATTCTGACTCTAATTTAAATGCTGTCAGACAGGCAAAAGGTGGATTCTGTGATGTTAATCAAAAACTGTGTGATTTTGCTCAGAAAGCTGCACGTAAATGGTGCATCAAAGAATCAAAATTGACTCTGACTGGCAAGATAGACTCTTTATCTTCATCTTCATCTTCAGGAGCAGAAGGGAATAGAAAACCTTTTGAAAAAATTGTCAAGGTTGAAAGAGTTAGTCCTACTTATAATGAACATTCTGCCCTGCCTTCACTTTTAGGGCTGCAAGACAAGGAAAGAAGAGAGGCAACCAAGGCACCTTTTGAAAAAATTGTCAAGGTTGAAAGAGTTAGTCCTACTGATAATGAAAATTTTGCCCTGCCTTCACTTTTAGAGCTGCAAGATGAGGGAGGAAGAGATAAAATGAAGGCACCTTTTGAAAAAATTGTCGAGTTTAAAAGAGCTAGTCCTAGTGGTAATGAACATTCGGCCCTGCCGTCATTTTTAGAGTGTCAAGACAAGGAAGAGAGGGATACAACCAAGGTACCTTTTGAGAACATTGTCAAAGTTGAAAGAGCTAGTCCTACTGATAACCAACATTCACTGCTGCAGGATGAGGAAGGAAGAGATACAACCAAGGCAGAGCCTGATAAGGGATCAATGCAATCAGGAGAAGCTCAAGTGGTTGAAACTGCCACTAATGATGAGAGGTTTGATTTGTACTCAGTGCAGCCACAAAAGCAGAAGGCTAAGAGAAAAATTGAGTCAAATCCACCAGGTGTTCAAGAAAGAGAAGGTTTTCTTTCTTTTGAACTTGTTTCAAATTCATCTATAATTTCAAAAGCTAAGAGACAATTGAAATCTGGACTTGGCTCTGACATTCCCAGTTCAAATCAGTTTATGGACAGAAAGATAGTCAAGAAAATAGTTTACCATCATCCAATTGAAGCAAATGAGCCCAATGGTGCACTGGATGACAGGCAAATTTCAGTTTCACTGCCAAAAAAGAAAATAAAAAAGAAGACAAGTTTGCCAATCCTTGAAATGGACTTATCAAAATCACACAGAGACCCAAATGATAGTGCAGGTAAGGATGACCTCTCAATCACAGACTCCCATTCAATTGAGTCCTGCACTGAGGCTGTGGCATCTTCCCCCTTTACTTCTAGTCACTTGAGAAATATGAAATTAGGTGATCTGAGGAACTTTGCGAAGAAACTAAATATAAAGCCATACTCTAAGCTTTGGAAAGATGATCTGATTGAACACACAGCCAACCACTTAGGTTGTCGCTGAAAGTACAAGTGGGCTTACAAAAATGGTTCTCCCTTTTGTTGTCTTCCTCCCTTTTGTCCATGGTCTGTAAATATTCTGTTGGGCTTGGTTCATTTACCTTACGGAAATTGAATGGCTTCATCGTTGGACACCTTAGTATCATAAGGTAAATATTTCTCATGCATAATGCACACACTCACAAACCATAGAAGAGGGAAAAAAAAATGAGGAAGGAAAAGGTGCTTTAGGATAAATAAAAAATGTTTCATTTTTGTAAACATGTAATTATATTTGTGATGAATGGCTGCTATATATACATGTACATTTACATTGATGTGGTCCTATTCATACTGATGATTTTCCACGAAAATTTATAGGGAAAAATGGAGCAATTCAATTGCCATAGACAGCAGCTTCTTGTGGTTGTGGTTTTGAATCTGAATGCGAGAGATGAGCTGCACAGAATTTGCCCTGTTCGACCATCTTTAGTTAAGAGTTCTTATTACTGGGGTTGTGAAGTCCTCTTTCTGTTACTAGCAAATGATTTTGAGAATTGGGCGCAATAAATTTAATAGATTTACCGCTTTTTTGTTATCTGGAGAATTGTAAATAGATCCCTGTTAATGCCTACTAGTCATGTGTAATGAATCCAACTTTGATATCATACAACCTCAAAGGTTTCTTGAGAATCTAAATAAATATACGTTGGGGACTTTGGCTGTTAGTGTTCTAAAAACTGTATTTTTTTTTTATTTTAGTAACGACGTCCATATATATATATATATATAAACCATATGATATTAAGCCATATATATTCAAATATGTCCTTAATTCAATTTTTTTTTCAATTGAAATTAGTGACTTATTTTATAAAATGAGTAAATTATATATTTATTATATAGATTAAAAACATTAGGGGGTAAAATGTTATTACTTTAATTTATTTAAAAAACCTTCTAATTAAAAAAATATATCAATCTAATATAAAATTGTCACTAGTATGAAACTACTTAAAAAAATAACATATAGTAACAATTATCAACATTTTCATAAATTTTTTATGTGAATTTTGAGATTTTATTTATTAGTTACATTAACTAAGATAAAATTTGAATATTTTGAGGAGCTTTAATTTGATAGAAAAATTATCAACTGGTTCTTTAAAGAGAGTCAGAGCGCCTGGTAAAGAAACGATGACACCCAAAATACATTTTTGTTGGGTTGAGTTTAGTTTATTATTAAAAATTTTTACTAATAATATTTTTATAATTTAAAAAGAAGAATAAATTTGAATTGTTTAATTTATTAAAACCTTATAATTAAGTATTTGACTTCAGACATTAAAGTTTTACTGATAATAAAACCTGAAATTCTCTACTTCAATTCATTTCGGCTGGGCAGCACGTTGTGAGCTTTGCTCTGCTTCAATTCATTTCAAAAATAAATCAGAACATAATGATACAAAGTCAATTGATTTCGAAAATAAATTAGAACATAAAAAACTTTGTGCCCAGGCCAAACACTGATAGAAACAGAGACAAATGAAAATAATCAGGAGTTCACACACACAAACATTGATTACCCGAACCATAGAGTACTTAGTAACGGTTGAGATGTTTATAATGCTAATATAATAATAAAACGCTTGGCTTAATTCATGACACGCCCATTGAGGGTAAAATAAAATTATAATTAGTTTACTCTGAAATTCATTGAGGGTAAAATAAAAATTTTTTAGTTAAATAAATATATAAAGCTTTTTAAAATAAAAATCTCAAAAATAATTAAATAACATTTGACTTTTTTGCATAAATTTAAAATTTAAGTATAACTTAATGAAACAAAAATAATACTAAAGAATATGCAACACACACACACACACATATGTGTGTGTTCATTAAATTCTTTTTTTAACAAAGTTAACAAAATAATAATAATAATAATAATAATAATAATAATAATAATAATAATAATAATAATTCTTTTCATCAAGAATCATTGTTTATATTAAGGTCAAGAATAAGCTAAAAGATTAAAAAAAATAAAATCCAATGCATTATATTTTATTCTGCAGTATTTTAAATGTATTTTGTTATGTATTTAGTGTGTATTTTTTTTAAGTAAATAAAGGAGTCCATAATTACTTTTGGTAGAATAACAGTACTGATTGATCATTTATTTATTTATTTCGACCATATTAAAGTTAAGAATAAGCTAAAGGATAAAAATAATAATCTAGTGCTTGTGAAATCTATGGGTTTTTTTTGTCCTAAATGTATATTTTACATATTATTTAATGTTATTTTTTCTTTCTTAAGTAATCCTTAAATTTTAAATTTATGTAGAAAGACAGATATTTTTTATTTGTATTTGAGAGTTTATTTTAAAATAATTGATCATTATTTAGAAATCTTATTTTGCCCTCAATGAATTATACGGTATAATAACAGTAAATTAATGAAAGGATGTTTCAGGCTATTACTTAAAAAATAGGAATGAAACAGACTATTATTTAAGTAGTGAGGATAAAATAGGCTATTTCAAACCTTAGGGATGAAAAAAACATTTTTCCAAATATATTTTAGATTATAAACTTAAATAAGTTACGTACCTCTACCTCCAGTCATTATTATTTAAGTTAATTGAAAAAATGGTTAGAATTTTCTAGTCTATTCCTCTATATAGCCTTTAATTCGATGGGTAATTCTCACGGAAAGTCGTATGTAGGCTAGGCTAAGGACCCTTAGTCTATTTTATGGACTTCCTTCACTTCCCTCCATCAAGAAAATGAGAAATTATCCTTATCTTAATTTTTTAGAAATATGGAACAACTATTCTTATCATTATCTAATCATAAAAATGTGAGTAGCCTTAATTAATCTCAAACTCATGAATGTGAGCCACATTAAGAACATGCATACAACACATACTTTGAGAGTAGCTCGTATATTAATTTAATGATAATGCATGTAATACCTCCATGTCACCAGTTTTTGTTTCAGAGGTTAAAATACACATAAGAGTACTTCACACAATGGCCAAATTTGGATTAATGGCACCTGAATTGTAACACCCAAGACAATCTCACATCGACAAAGTACAAAAGAGATGCTGGGTTTATAAGAGCTGATCCACACCTTTACTGAGTAACATGCGCATTTTGGGATGTATGGGTGTCCTCAAACAAAACCATTGCGCCATTTCATTGAAGGTACTTAAAATAGACAATATCTTTCCAGGTTTGAGTTGGATGGTAACATAAATACCATTCTCATGGAGCATTCAGAGAAAATTGCGATGTTAATAGCTTTGCTGCCTTGCTGCTTGAGCTTTTGACTGGCAAGAAGACATATGATTTTCAATGTTGCCTTGATGAAACTTTATTTAAGGATTGGGTCAAGAAACATATTGAAAATAATAGGTTTGTTGAGATAATGGACCCCATTGTCATTGGAATTCAACCGGGTCAAGGAAAAGTGAAGCAATTGCAAATTCTTGTAGTACTTGCCTTGAAATGTCTCTCTGTGTCGGAAGAAGATAGGCCAGCAATAATAGATGCGAAGTTGAGAGATTAGGATCAAAATCACTTGCATACAGCAGGGAACAAAGACAGAGCTCCTCTGCTTCCTTTGTGATCTTAATTCCCGAATTGGCCATCTTCCTTGGTACCATTTCCTTTGATGTTAAAACCCTTGTTTTCATTTGCCAACTAAAGTCAAAATACTTCGTAGGTTTGTGGAAGTTAGATCAAGAACTCGTGTTTGAGAGTGTTAGATGACCGATCATGATCCTCCAGGACCTCACTTAACTTTTTGATATTTGATCAAGAATCAAAGGAATTAACAGAGTAATCAAATGAAAACAGAATCAACAAATCACAGAGAGTAATCAAATACAGAGTAGTTGAGGTTCAGCCTAAGATATGGCCCAAGTCCTCTTGAAGAACAGAGCAATAGCTTTGTTGATTATTCACGAACAAGTTGAAATTATAAAGACCTTGTTATACGGTACATAATTAACCAAATCGTAAACTTAATGGCTTTATATACGATCACAATTAGATCACACAATTCACCACTCGCCAGCCAAATCTGGCTTGGCTTCTTTATGCATTTATATAAACTGGTCTTATTGAAATGGGTTTCTTTTTTTTTCAAAATGAGTTAGATTTTAAGAAAATTTAAAGCATAGCGAAAATGAAGACACAGGTCATGGAGCAACAACATTTAACAGAGTTGATAGCAGATTCTAATGGTAAATATTATTGTATCTTCTCTGCTCAAGAACACGAGATACCATCTGTTGTGACATAAAACTGAGAAGTTTGCTTGTACAACAAATGCTGGTAAGCAGCCTTGATTTGTTCACTGTGTTGAAGCTTGGTGAGTCTATGACGTGCGGCTTGAATTCTTGTTTGCCTTGCTTCACCTTTGCTTTGTTGAACTTGATTGTCGCCTAGGAAAGCTTGATACCTGAGACTCGCTTGCCTTTTGTACCTTGTCATGTTCAATGTTTGATTTACTTTACTTGCTTCCTTCTTCCATTTGTATAATTTTTAATTAATGTATTATGAAAAAAAAAGAGAATGTATATCCTCATGAATCAAAGAAACATGCTGGGAAAGAGTTAATTCAAAGCCTCAATCATAGGGCAATGACGCCATCTCTGTTTCAGATTCCTCCATCTGAGGTTGCCAAATGTTCTTTACGAAGCAATAACTAATATCATGAGAATTGAGAGTTGAGAGAACGCAAAAATAATTTGGACTATCCCTCTGGCACGTTGTGCTATTAATTTAAACGAAAAGCCTTATCCTGAAATGTTGGATTGGTTGGGATATGGGAAACCAACCCAATTGCAGGCACTTGAATATCTCTTAATTCTTCACTGCATTCTTATTAAATCACCATAAGTTTATACCCATTTTGAGTTAAAAGTTATCAAATTTGTAGATGCATGAGACTAATTATAGGACCCTAAATTTTTCATTTGACTCCAACTGGCTACTGATGTGGGCTGCAAAGCTGCATTAAAGAGGAAGGTGATAAGCCTTCACGCCAGAATTTGGCAGAGCTGTGAGTCTTGAGAGAACACAACTTGCAAAGGAGGAAATAAATTCTGGAAAAAAAAGAAAAAAAAGACTGTCAACACCATAAGTCATCCAACTTAAATCTCCTACTGCCGTGGATGATCTTCAATCTTGATTTTGAAACAAAATCATATTAGAATCTATTAGAACCTGTAGAGTTAATGAATTCAAATATAAACCAGAGCAAACGGCAGCGTATTGGCTATCGGTTAATTCCGTTATGAAGTCACGTGAGGGAGCTCGTGATTACTTAATGTAAAACGACATGAAAGCTTGCGTTTTACTCATAACAGAGTGCGGACTCAAAAAAAGATTGAACCACGTTATGTTATTGAGTGGTTATGTCTTTTGAGACTGGAGAGGATATTGAATAGATTCTGGTTCAATTTTATTGCTTGTGTGCAACTTATGTTGGTCCTACATAACCGTAGTAGTTTATTTTAACTTCTTTCCTATTAGGATTAGGTTTTTTTGTTGCAATTATAGTTTAAGATTCTAATTAGATTAGAATTAGGAGTGTGTTGAGCTACTATAAATAAGTGATTCTCATTATTTTTTTAAGCAAGCAATAATAAAATTAATTCCAACCCTTATTAATTCTTCTCTCTCTCCTCTGAATTCTTAAATTCCTCATCTTTTCTCTCTTGAATTCTCTTGAGTAAAACCCTAGAACTTAATCATCTTACCCTAATTTTCAACTTAATCAATTTGGATATGTAAAGCATAACAACTGTAACACTCCAAATTTATCACGTGTGGAGCACGTGGTAGTAGGAGGTTGTTTACATATCGAAATCCTTATACAAAATTTCAAACTGAAATATCTCAAATTTTATTAAATAAATCCACAAATTGAACACTTGACATTTCTCTCTCAAATCATAAATGTAGCGAAAGTTTCAAAATTCTCCAATTACAAGTTCAGAAGACTAACAAGCTTAAAAGAAATATATACACACACACAAATAAAGAAGTATAAATTATTTAAATTTAGTTATTTCAAATGAGATATATCATTTATTTTATTCAAATAATAAATTAATTAATAACTTTTGAGTAAATCATGAATAAAAATAAATTACTTAATTAAAAACAATAAATAAATAATTTTTAAGTTATAAATAAAATGGTGTAATAAATTATGGAAGATATTATAAATGGACAAATATTTTTCTTGACAGTATCTAGTCCCAACTAAACCCACATAAAAATTAGGATTAGCGATCCCATGAATTTAGGATTAAAATTTGAATTTATTCCATTAGTCCAATCCCAGTAAGCATGCCAAACATGGTATTAATATTTCGTCCCAATAATTAGTCCAATCCTACAATTAATCCTAGCTCCCAAACATAGCCTATAAGCATTAACAATTTGGTAATATTATATATTCAAACACTTAACTTTTAGCCCCTGCAGTTTTGTTGCAATTTGGCAATATTATTCACCACTGTTGTGTGCTCATAGTGTCACACACAGAGCTAGCCTTGTACAAGGGGGGGAAAAAAACCTCTTAAAATTGCATCAATTATTTAAGCTTATGCCCCCACGAACTGAATTGAATGCTCTCACAAACTATATATCCCACTTATGTTTCTTTACAGTTTCTTATTTCTTCCCCTTGATTCTTGTACGTTGTTTTAAAGATTCCTACCATACTTGCCAAAATAGAGAGTAATGATGAGAAACGCTGAAATTGGCCATGGCAGTGAAAATGCGATGTAATATTAATGTGCGTTAGTAACACGTTAGTTAAATTATAGAGTCAGCTGGGTCTTGAATGTGATGATACGTTTGGAAAATTGCTAAAAATTAGGATAGAAAAGTCGTGTGTGATATTCTCTGAAAATAATATTTAAGTCATTATATGTCACCATCATAGAAATTTAATCAAATTTAATCAATTACCAGTTCGAATACAGTAAGAACAAATTCTTGTAAAGTTCGATCTCTTCCTTCACATTTTAGTACCAATGATCCTGAATCGTACGAACCTACCACCTACTTTGTCAATAAGATTATTCTAGTTTAATTAATTAATTAATTAATTTTATCATCCATTTAGTAGTTTTATTAGTCAACAACTCTTTAAATAGAAAGATTCGATTTGTCTTTTATTATTTATTCACCCAATGAAAAGGAAAAAAGAGCAAACATTGATCAATAGCAGAGCAGAATTTGACTGCCTTTATTGCTGTAATGGATTAATAGCATAATTGAACTCTAACCAGAGTATATAAACGCATAGATCGACGATGGTCTAAGGAGAACCACATACAAGTTTCTTTAAGCATATACTCAATAATACAATGTGCATCATATGAGTTAATTTTCAGAAAGATTCCAAATATCAAATGACCACTCTGAATAATAATGGCAAGATGTCATCCCAGAGATACCCTGCCAAAAAGATGGTGAATGAAAAAAAAAAAAAAGGAAGATGAACAATTAGTTGGCAGAACAAAAGCTAAGAGAAAAAGTAAAATTTAAGGATGAAGAAATTAAAAGCACGTGAGCTGACAACAATGACTGAAACCCAATGTTAAGGAGTATTACCGTTTAGTTAGTTCTTAAACTTTCTTTGCAGTTTGGCAATATTCACAGCTGCTGTCACATAGACCCAAACTTTCATACCAATCAGGAAGTTGAAGTAACCATGTCTCCACGACCTATTCAGCATTAAAGTTCCGCAGACTCCCCAGAATCCAACAAAGAAACCAAGAATCGAGCTCACGTAAAATTCGAGAGTTAGAAACTGATCGTCCTCATCTTCTAGAGTGTCTGAATGATCGTCTGTGCCTGGACTTGGAGTTGATTCTTCATCCGGACACTTATTTGCGAGTGGAAGGCCACAAAGTTCAAGATTTCCAGCGTACACTGAAGCATTGAAGCTCTGGAGCTGAGTGCCTAATGGGATTTTTCCTGACAAGTTGTTGTACGACAAGTCCAAGACACCAAGACCACTTAACTGAGAGAGGCTAGATGGAATACTTCCAGAAAACAGATTTCTAGACAAATCCAGGAAATCCAATGATGTTAACTCACCAATCTTCGGAGTGATTGGTCCGGTTAAATTGTTTCTTGAAAGGTTTAAGGCAATCAACCCCACAAGATCCATAATCTCTTCAGGAATTGCTCCATCTAATTTGTTACTCGAAAGGTCAAGGCACCTTACAAGTCCCAAAGTACTTTTGTACTCATTTTCACTTCCTTTCCAAGTCAACAGTAAATTGACCAAATATTTATAGTAATATCCAATTCCAGGGAGAACTAAGAAAGATTTGGCGAACCCAATGGTAGGATTGGAACATCTTTCATAGGTCATGGCTGAAAAATTATTGAAACACTTTGGTATATTTCCCGATATAATGTTTAAAGAAAGATCCAAGATTTGAATAAATCCCAGATGGCACAATTGATAAGCTATATTTCCATGAAAGTTATTAGATTTTAGGCTAAGAACAATCAAATTTTGTAGACTTTCCCCTATCCACGTTGGTATCTCACCAAAAAATGCGTTCTTCCCGAGATCCAAAACTCTCAGTTGGGAGCAATTTCTTAAAGATGAAGGCAATTCCCCGGCTAACCTATTGTTGTGTAAATTCAGTGTCCGAATGTTATTTAGGAAACCCATCGAATCCGGTATTTGTCCTGAGAATCTATTATTTGCCAAGTTAAGAACGAATAGGCTATCAAAGTGCAACCAACAATTGGGAAGCCCTCCAGACAATAAGTTACTCGAGAGATCTAAAAAGTTCCAAGTGTTTTCACTAATAGAACATAAGAAAGAAACTGATCCTGAGAACTTATTTTTAGAGAGATTTAAGAACAGCGAATTTGAAGGAAGTGGTGGAATTGGGCCCTCAAAGTGGTTTGAATTGATGTCTATACTAGTACCACTACTACGAGTACCATCAAACCTTAAAGACAAATCAGGAAGTTTACCCTTGATATGATTGTTAGAGAGATTTAAGTAAGAGAGTTCACTGGACAAATCCCAGAACCAATCAGGAATACTGTCTGAGATTCCAACATTGGAGATGTCAAGAAGTACAAGCTGATTCTGAGTTTGAAGCCATTTTGGAAAATGAGGTCCCATCTTGCAAGAGGCAAGACTTAACCATTTCAGTTGAAAAGGAGGAACCCAATCATGGCTCAATTTCAAAGTCAAAGAGTTCTCTTTCAAGTCAAACATCTGCAAGTTGGACATATTGGAAAAAAAAGTTTCAGAGATAACACCTGTGAAAGAATTCATACGTAGTGACAGAGACTGGAGCTTCGACAACTGGCTGAGGCTTTTGTCTATTGTTCCATTTAAACGATTAACGCCAAGCATCAATGCTTCCAGTGATGAAAATCCTCCAAGATGAGGTACTGGCCCCGTGAAGTCATTATAACTTAAATATAGCCGCTCTAGTGAATTCACCACGCATCCACCAGACAGATTTTGAATTACCTGCGAGAATTGTCCACTGAGTTTGTTTTGAGGCAAGTCTAACTTTTGTAAGCTACACATGTTTCCAAAGAATTTTGGAATCCCACCTTCAAGTTCACTATCAGAGAGATCAAGACTTTTAAGAGAAACCATGTGTTGAAAAGCCTCTGGAATTGAACCTCGTAATGAATTAGAGCCAAGGTCAAGATAAAGAATATTCCTACTAAGATTGAAAAGCCAAGGGTATACTGAAGAAGAAGGGAGATTGTTGTCAGAAAGATCAAGGTTCTCAATAGACGTACTCAAATTAAAGTGCCAAATAAACGATGGATTGATAGGTGGAAGAGCACACGAGCGTAGGACTAATGTTTTTAGGGAATGAAGCTTGGCAACTACTTGAAACCAATCACTAGATTTAGTGAGATTAATGTAACTCAGGTCAAGGTGTCTTAAAGAATAAAGACGAGAAAGCCACTCTAAGCTTCCCACACTAAATAAACTAGAGTTTTCTAGGTTGAGATATTCCAATCCTGAAAGGTCCCGCAATTTACGAGGGAATTCTGAAGGTGTGCCACAAGAGAGATTGAGGTACCTCAATTTGCTGAGCGAACCAAGGAACTTAGGAACTGGGCTTGCACTGAAGTGATTGTTACTAAGGTCCAAATGTCTTATATCATGCAATTCAAGCAAAGCAGGACTAATTGTACCTTTCAAGACCTTCCTCTGAGCGTTTTCCTTGTCGGATGTTCGAAGATTAAGCACCTTGATATGGCCTGTTGTGTTGCTACAGCGGACTCCTCTCCATTTACAGCAGTCAATTTTGTCATCTTGTCTTCCCCAGGAAGACAGAACGCCATGTTCATCCACCAAGCTCTGTTTAAAAGTGAGAAGCGCTTCTCTCTCCTCATCAATGCACTTTATCGTTTTTTTGTTAGAATCAGCAATTGTGGGCTTCAATTGAAAAAACAACACAGAAAACAGAGCTATATTTTCAAATAGAAGGAACAATTTGGATGACATTATAATTATCATTAGCTTTGAGGATATATTGTTATATCGAAACTCCTGGACTCCATGCCAATTTATACTGTTGTGTATAATCTGCATCAATTATTAAAGCCAAGAAAAGTCTTCAGTCCGCGCGTTGATTATGTGTTAGGATATGAAAATTCATGACACGCCCATACTGGACAGGGATCAGAAATTTCATGGTAGCCAACTACTCTCTTTACCAAGGTGAAATGGAGGCTTATTTGTTAAAAGTCTAAAATTTGAATTTTTTTTATTTCAAATTTTTTTAAAATTGCTCGTTTTTTTTTTCAATTTATATATGATTTTTAAACATTTACATTTGAATTTAAAAAAAAGAGTAAACTTTTATGACTTTTATATAAATAAGAAAAGGCACGAAGAAGTAAATATTATATCTCAAAACATCTCTATTAAATATACTTATTTGCTAAACTATAAAACTTAAGCCCTTTATTCATTTTAACTTACAAGGATATAAATGTTAAATAACTGTATTTAAGATTTTTTTTATTTATAAAAACAAATGTAATGTCAATTATATTTAGATATTAAAAAAAACAAATCATATATAGACATTTGTATTCAAACCATCAATTAACACTTCAACCAAGTTCGGACTAATTTTAAATTTCCGATTAAAAAACTAAATGAGTATTAATTCTTCGTGGTTGATTGGGGAAGACTTGTTTTATATTTCAACTTAAGAATTAATTAAACAAAATTGCAAAAGTACTATTACGCATCAGATTCATACTTGTCTACATATTAACGCCAACATGAGAGGCTCTGTCTCAATTAAAAATAAATTTAATCAATGATCTTAATTAAGTTCTGAATCAGCCATCTATAGATACGTCCTCTTTCACAATCTGTCTTTATTTTATTAACACGTCCACAAAAGAAAGATTAGGGTAATTGTTTATCCTTATCGTGCATGTTATCTTCTTAGCAAGGGCCACCATGTTTGTATATTGATTTTGAACAATTAATTTTCCCCTGACTTTGTTGCCATTGAAATTAGAAATTTCCAAGCAAGGGCCAAACGTAATTGTCCCGCTGACTTTGAACGGTTAACTGTTGACTTTGCAATAATGCTTCTCTGAATTTGCTGTCTAGAGGCACGTACATATGCATTACATCATCCTTGTGTTAGCTTAATAATAATATTAATAATATACATAGAAATATATTGGGAAAAAGCTCTTTTCATTTATAGGGTTTAGTACAATAGCCCATTTCATCCTTATTTTTTAAAAAATAACTCGTTTCATCCTTATTTTTCAAACAATAGCTCAAAATACCCTTCCGTGAATTTATAATAGTTTACTCTATAATTCATTGAGAGCAAAATAGGATTTTTAGTTAAATAAATATATAAAGCTTTTTAAAATAAATATCTCAAGAATAATTGAATAACATTTGACTTTTTTGCATAAATTTAAAATTTAAAATTTAAGTATAACTTAATGAAACTAAAGAATATGCAACACACACACACACACACATATGTGTGTTCATTAAATTCTTTTTTTAATAAAAGTCAACAAAATAATAATAATAATAATAATAATAATAATAATTTTCATCAAGAATCATTGTTTTTATTAAGGTCAAGAATAAGCTAAAAGATAAAAAAAAAATTCTAATGCATTATATATTTTATTCTGCAATATTTTTAAATGTATTTTGTTATGTATTTAGTGTGTATTTTTTTTAAGTAAACAAAGGAGTCTGTAATTACTTTTGGTAGAATAACAATACTAATTGATCATTTATTTATTTATTTCGACCATGTTGAAGTTAAGTTAAGAATAAGCTAATGAAAGGGTGTTTCAGGCTATTGCTTAAAAAATAGGAATGAAATAGGATATTATTTAAATAGTAAGGATGAAACAGGCTATTGCATCAAACCTTAGAGATGAAAAGAGTATTTTTCCAAATATAGTTTAGATTATAAACTTAAATAAATTACGTACCTCTACCTCCAGTCATTATTATTTAAGTTAATTTAAAAAATGGTTAGAATTTTCTAGTCTATTCCTCTATATAGCCTTTAATTCAATTGGTAATTCTCATGGAAAGTCGTATCTAGGCTAGGCTAAGGACCCTTAGTCTATTTAATGGACTTCATTCACTTCCCTCCATCAAGAAAATGAGAAATTATCCTCATCTTAATTTTTTAGAAATATGGAACAACTACTCTTTATCATTATCTAATCATAAAAATGTGAGTAGTCTTAATTCATCTCAAACTCATGAATGTGAGCCACATTAAGAACATGTATATAACACATACTTTGAGATTAGTGCGTATATTAATTTAATGATAATGCATGTAATACCTCCTTGTCACCAATTTTTGTTTCTGAGGTTAAAATACGCATAAGAGTACTTCACACAATCGCCAAATTTGGATTTATGGCACTTAAATTGTAACATCCTAGGCAAATCTCACATTTACAAAAGAAATCTAGAGAGATGTTGAGTTTATAAGAGGTAATCCACACTTTTATTGATAAGATGAGTTTCGGGATGTATGGGTGTCCTTGAAACAAAACCATGTGGCCTTGTTAAGGCTTAAAACAGACAATATCTTATCAGGTTTAGGTTGGATCATAACATAAATACCATTCTCATGGAGCATTCAGAGAAAAATAATAGCTTTGCTGCCTTGCTGCTTGAGCTTTTGACTGGCAAGAAGATATATGATTTTAAATGTTGTCTTGATGAAACTTTATTTAAGGATTGGGTCAAGAAACATATTGATAATAATAGGTTTGTTGAGATAATAGACCCCATTGTCGTTGGAATTCAACCGGGTCAAGGAAAAGCGAAGCAATTGCAAATTCTTGTAGAACTTGCCTTGAAATGTCTCTCTGTGTCAGAAGAAGATAGGCCAGCAATAATAGATGTGAAGTTGAGAGATTAGGATCAAAATCACTTGCATACTGCAGGGACCAACGACAGAGCTCCTCTGCTTCCTTTGTGATCTTAATTCCCGAATTGGCCATCTTCCTTGGTACCATTTCCTTTGATGTTAAAACCCTTGTTTTCATTTGCCAACTAAAGTCAAAATACTTCGCAGGTTTGTGGAAGTTAGATCAAGAACTCGTGTTTGAGAGTGTTAGATGACCGATCATGATCCTCCAGGACCTCACTTAACTGTTTGATATTTAATCAAGAAACAAAGGAATTAACAAAATAATTAAATGAAAGCAGAATAAAAAAATCACAGAGAGAGCCATCAAATACAGAATAAGCAGCCTTGATTTGTTCACTGTGTTGAAGCTTGGTGAGTCTTCACTTTCGTGATCTATGACGTGCGGCTTGAATTCTTGTTTGCCTTGCTTCACCTTTGCTTTGTTGAACTTGGTTGTCGCCTAGGAAAGCTTGATACCTGAGACTCGCTTGCTTCTTGTGCCTTGCCATGTTCAATGTTTGATTTACTTTACTTGCATCCTTCTTCCACTTGTATAATTTTTAATTAATGTATTGTGAAAAAAAGAAAAGAAAATGTAAATCCTCATGAATCAAAGAAACATGCCGGGAAAGAGTTAATTCAAAGCCTTAATCTTTGGGCAATGACGCCATCTCTGCTTCAGATTCCTCCATCTGAGGTTGCGAAATGTTCTTTACGAAGCTATAACTAATATCATGAGAATTGAGAGTTGAGAGAACGCAACAAGAATTTGGATTATCCCTCTGGCACGTTGTGCTATTAATTTAAACAAAAAGCCTTATCCTGAAATGTTGGATTGGTTGGGATTTGGGAAACCAACACAATTGCAGGCACTTGAATATCTCTTAATTCTTCACTGCATTCTTATTAAATCACCATAAGTTTATACCCATTGTGAGTTAAAAGTTATCAAATTTGTGGATGCATGAGACTAATTACACGACCCTAAATTTTTCATTTGACTCCAACTGGCGACTGATGTGGGCTGCAAACCTGCATTAAAGAGGAAGGTGATAAGCCTTCACGCCAGAATTTGGCGGAGCTGCGAGTCTTGAGAGAACACAACTTGCAAAGAAGGAAATAAATTCTGGATGATCTTCCAACTTAAATCTCCTACTGCCGTGGATGATCTTCAATCTTCATTTTGAAACAAAAGAATCTATTAGAACCTGTAGAGTCAATGAATTCAAACACAAACCAGAGCAAACGGCAGCGTATTGGGCCATCGGTTAAATCCGTTATGAAGTCACGTCAGGGAGCTCGTGATTACTAACTGTAAACGACGTTAAAGCTTGCGTTTTACTCATAACAGATTCAAGAAATTGCGCGTGCTAAGTCACGTGGTCACTTAAGTGCATCCCTGTTCTTTTAACGGTCTTGGGCACGTGGAAGAGGGCTGTGCTATCTGGGTTCATTGTTCTGTTATCCCCCTGTAATATAAAGCTGGTTTTGCACCTCACTTGCGGGAGTGATTCGAGAGTATTCGAGAGAGAATCTTGGAGAGAGAAAACTAATTCTTAAGCTCTGTATCCTTAATTCTGAGTACTTGTAGTTTCTTCGTTGAATCGATCAAAAAAACAATCTCTGATGTTTTCACTCGGGAATGCAAGTCTTGAAAAAGATTGGACCACGTTATCTCTTGCTCTCTCTGTGATTTTGTTTCTGATTCATTCTTTTCTGTTGTTTAATTTCTGTTCTTGAGTGGTTAAGTCTGTTGAGAGGATATTGAATAGATTCTGGTTCAATTTTATTGCTTGTGTGCAACTTCTGTTGATCTTAGTCAAAGATCATGGGCAGAGTTTTGGTTTTATAAGATTAGCAGTTCAATCAAATCTCTACAGAACCCAAGTGGTTTATTTTTTCTTTCCTATTAGGATTAGGTTTTCTTACTATAATTATAATTTAAGGTTCTAATTAGATCAGAATTAGGAATGTGTTGAGCCACTATAAGTAAGTGGTTCTCATTATGTTTTTAAGCATGCAATAATAAAATTAATTCTAACCCCTGTTAATTCTTCTCTCTCCCCTCTAAATTCTTAAATTCCTCATCTTTTCTCTCTTGAATTCTCTAAGTAAAACCCTAGAATCCTATCATCTTACCCTAATTTTCAACTTAATCAATTTGAATATGCAAAGCTTAACAGTTGTAACACTCCAAATTTAACACGTGTGGAGCATGTGATAGTAGGAGATTACTTACATATTGAAATCCTTACACAAAATCTCAACCTGAAATATCTCAATTTTTATTAAACAAATCAACAAATCCACAAGTCAAATACTTGACATTTCTCTCCCAAATCATAAATGTAACAAAAGTTTCAAAATTCTCCAATTACAAGTTGAGAAGACTAACAAGCTTAAAAGAAATAGAAATTCGTCCTTCTTTTATTCAACTAGCAAAAGTAAATTAATCTCTAACTCCAAAGATAAGCACATCTCTCAACAAGTCACTCAATCTGCAAAAAGTAATGACGAGAAGTGAGCTATCAATTCGGCAAGTAAAACCATTCCCAACACCCCAGGGACATCCGATACCAAAAGTATTGCAAGCCTTGTTTACCAATATATATATCACAATAAAAAAACATAAATTTTACAATGAGATATAATAACATAAGGACAAATTCATAAATGATCCAGAATATCGAAATCATAATTAATCATAGAAACAAATCATATAATATATAAATACAGGACACAAAAGATTAGCTCACATAAATATCACTTATACTCGATGAGAATAGAATGAGAATCGAATATCATAGACACAATAGAAACTCAATACTCTGTGTTTGTGTGTGTGTGTAAGTATATAACGGAATCAAAATGACTATGGACAATGAACCAAATTATTTAAATTTATTTTTCCTTTGTAGCAAATTACACGTGGTACTTTATAATGTACGTGGCACTTTAGTCCTCGATATGGCCCCCATACTCAAAGGTGGCTCCCGCATAAATTTTCATAGATAATTTAAATTGAATACGTGAACATAATATTCATATTAGATTCATAAATGATCATAACAATGATTTAGGCTTAGAACAATTTCCATTCTAACATTTTATAGATAATTTCAAAAATATAATTATCTAGCAAAATAAATTGCACATTTAAAGGCATTTATAATATTTTGTTAAAACCATAAAAATGGCATAATTTTCAAATTTAAAAACACTCACATCAATTATTTTTGTTATGAAGAACTAAGAAAACACACGTACTTGTAATAATATTGAAATATCAAAATTATCATATATATCTAGTACATTAGATATCAAGTACATTAGGAATAGAGTTACTTATCTTGATAAAAGCAATGATTTAAACACACCTCTAAGCCTCTAACAGTCTCAAACACCTCCAATACTTTAAACAAATACAAGAAATAACTATTAACAACTTATTCCAAGAACTTAATTTTCTAATTCATACCCATAGAAGTCTGATTCTCTGAATTTTAACTCTTAATCTAATAATCAAAATGACACAAAATTACATAGATCTATTCTCGTCATCCATGGGTATCTCCAATAAAATTTTTAGGAGGATCCAATACCAAAAACATTTTCAAAACTATTTGTTTCTTATTAAATTCAAAATTGTCTCACAGTGTCTTAACTGAATAATATGGGTCCCGAGATTTTTATAAAATTATATATATATAAAAATTGTGAAATTAAAATTGAAAATACTAGACACATATATTTACTATGAAACACTATCGTAACCTTGCAGGCCTTAAAAGTTCTGGCAAAGATCTTTATCAAATATCATCAGCTTCTACTCAACATCTATAGCTTTTACTTCACAGTAGCTGCAGTTTAAAAGTTTCAGTACCTCACTCCCAAACACACTCTTAGTCTTCTGATAAGTGCATATTTTTCATATATTTTGCTATTAATTTCTCCATCTTTTTCTTGTTTTGATCTTAAATATTCTAGTTATTTCAGTTAATTTTTAATTTAGTTATTTTGTTAAAATTATATTTTATTGTGTTAATTTTTATCTTAGTTTTTTATTTTATTATTTTAGATATATTTTGGGATTAAAGAGAAATTAAATCAGAGCATTTAGGAAAGAAATTTCATTGAAAGAATAAAAATAGGAAAAGAATTGAAGATTGGGAGACAAAAGTGCACAAGAGATCAGGAAAAAAAAGATTTAATTTGATTAATCAACATGCATGCAATCACGTGGGAAATATTTTGGCATGGCTTTAAATGGCAAGCACGTGATGGGCTTTGGCTTTAACAATATTCATTGGCCAATTAATTGTACAAGTAATGTGCATGCATGAACAAAAAGTGGCGGCTTGGCTTTTGTTTTTAATCCTTTCCATGTGAGGATTTAAGGCGCACAATAAAAGCTACTATAAAAGCTAGACTTGCGGCAGAATTAGAGGAGAATTGGAGGATCGGCAGCCACACATACAAAAATAATTTGCAGCCGCAAAGGAGAAGAGAAAAAATAGAGGAGACAGCCGTTTGAATTAGTCTCTATGTCTAGTTTTATTAACTCTTTTATTCTCAATTTAATTATGTTAGAATAGATTTTTTATTTGGTTGAGGGTGAATTCAAAACCCTAAATATGCTATGCAGTTGAATTTTTTAATTTCTATCATTCAATTTATTTAATTGAGATTGTTTATGTTCTTCTATAATTAATGTTTATGATTTTATTCTTGTCTTATTTGAGTGGCCAATTAGATAGAAGCTTGAATAAATTATATTGTTAGATTAAAATTCTTGATCCATAATTGTCTTGATATTATAATAATTAGTAGTAGGTTGGAATCAGTGATTTCGATTGGAGAACATAACCTAAGTTAAATAATCCAAGCTTGTGTGTTTATTGCCTAAATCAACCTAATATCTTTCTCTACTTAATGCTTCTATTATCTTAAATTTAAAGAGCTTGTTTTAAATTATTTAATAGTTAGAGATTAGATGAAGAGCTTGTTTTGCCTAACGACATACTAAGAAAAGATTGAGACTAACAGAGATTATTGTTATGGTTGATAGTTTCAATATAAATTAATGATAGAATTGATATATTATGTGCAGGTTTGGTGGTGGCGATCATTTAACCAAAGTTTTTCTCATTATTATTTCTTTCTCCTTTAATTAGAGTTTTTATTAAATTATTGTTTTCGTAGTTTTAATTTCATTATTTCTTGCTATTTAGTTAAAAATTCAAAAACCCCCCTTTTCTCTATTTTTAGTTGGCATTTTCTTTAGTTAGATTAATTTATATTATTATTTCTATTATTATTTTATTTTAAGTTCTGCTTTAGAGTTGATAATAAATACAACTAGCATAGTTGATAATAAATACAACTAACGTATATTTTGTCTCAGCTGTACCAAGGATCGATCCTTACTCGCTCTGTACTAATTATTTATATTAGTAGTAAGGTTTTAAATTTGGTGCACCCTAACAACATTACCATCTTCTCCGAAATATTTTAGTCTTTGATCAACATCTTTGTAATGTCATCTATGTAGAAATTTAATTAATAATGTAATAACCCAAATTCACCCTATAATTTACAAGAGGAATTGGGAATGAATGAAACCTTGTGATATTAATCTTATTAATATAAAAATCAATATTGTCCACTATCAAAATAAAATCTCTAAAATAATAAATATAACAATAATCATCCAAAACAAATTCAACTGTGAACAATAACCAAAATAATGACAATTTATTCATCAAAGAAAATGTGTTAGCTAAAAAATCCTCTTCTCTAAACCAAAAACCCCACATCTCTAAAATTAACTTGCAAAATGTTGGAGACGAGGGGTGAGCCATCAACTTGGTAAGTAAATTCATGCATGAGATTACCAATAACAATAAAATACATAATAATCATTATAAGGAACCATAAATTGGAAAACAATATTCATTTTACAATCTATTGCATGAGTATGATAAAATTCATTTTAAGTTAAGTCATCATGTAATAATCATTTTCAAATATTTAATCATCTAAGAAATCATTTAACAATAAAATATTTATGTTATTCAATTGCTCATGTCACATAGTGTCACATGCGCTCTCAATGACTCGGCTAATCAATATATCACCTATAATCTTGTGGCCCAACAATTAATATATCACCTATAATCCCGATGATCCAGCCAATTAATCAATCAAGGTATTGTACCCCATAATAATCGTAATGGTAATATAGCTAGTTGTTCAGTCGTGTCAATAATAATAACTACGAACAATGAGCCAAAACCTTAAAAGTAATTTTTAATCTTTCAATATCAATCATTCAATGATCTATCAATAATGTTGTACCCATCCTCGTAACACCATGATGACATTGCCCTGCAATCTGCAAATGCATATATTACCCAACCGGTTACTTCCATTTGTGTTTTGACAGAAAAAAGTTACTTTTTCATTGTGGAATAGTTTCAGATCGAAAGAGTGCCCAAATCTATCTACAAGCCCTTGTTGGCTCACTTTCCATTCATCGTAGATAATATACCCTCTACAAACTACAGCTCCATTCGATTTCCCAAACTCAACACAATGAGAGTAGGATTCAGGTTTTGTCCTTCTACTGTATTTCTCCCTAAGCTCCTCCCATTTTCTATCTTCCTTAGATCTTCAATTATCTGCAGTTCTGCACCCAACCAAAATAGATTTTCATCAAAGCCTCTGCCATTTTTCTCTACCGTTCGAACTTCGAACTCTAAACCTTAAGGAAAAATAATTTTCTACAATCCTTTTACACCACCATTTCTGGAAATGCTAATGGACGACCCTCTTTCATTTTTACATTTAAATCCATACCTGATAAGAAGAACCCCAGTAGATTCTGGAAAAGAAGTTTATACCTGAATTGCATTTATTCCAATCTTGAATGGTTCCGGAATTTTCGAGGGAGTTCTAAAGGTCCGCCGCAAGAGAGACTGAGGTACCTCAATTTGCTGAGGGAACCAATGAACTCAGGAACTGGGCTTCCACCAAAGTCATTGTTACTAAGGTCCAGATGTCTTAAATCATGCAATTTAAGCAGAGCAGGACTAATTGTACCTTTCAGGAACTTCCTCCGAGCAAATTCATAATCGGATGTTCGAAGATTAAGCACCTTGACTTGGCCAGTTGTGTTGCTACAGTGGACTCCTCTCCATTTACAGCAATCTCTTTTGTCATCTTCTCTTCCCCAGGAAGACAGAACGCCATGTTCATCCACCAAGCTCCGTTTAAAAGTGAGAAGCGCTTCTCTCTCTTCATCAATGCACCTTATTATTATGTTGTTAGAATCAGCAGTCGTGGGCTTCAATTGAAAAAATATCACAGAAAACAAAGCTATATTTTCAAATAGAAGGAACAACTTGGATGACATTATAATTATCATTAGCTTTGAGGATATGCTGTTATATGGAAACTCCTGGACTCCATGCCAATTTATACTACTGTGTATAATCTGCATCAATTATCGAAGCCAAGAAAAGTCTTCAGTCTGCGCGTTGATTATGTGTTAGGATATGAAAATTTGAGAGATGAATAAAGCCAAGAAAAGTCGCCGGCGAATCCCAAACACACAACAATGCAGAGCATGGATAAAGAAAGTCGTACAATCAACATCCATGTAATCTTGCCGTGGAAAAATGGTAAACACACAAAATGATGACAAAGCCTCGTAGAAACAAAATAAAACTGGCGTTGGTTTACGTTTACCCAAAAAAATAAAACACATTTTATTGAAAATAAGAGAACTATGATGTTTACAGTTTTGGTATATATCGTCACTTGATGCTTTGTTTGGGCAGAAATTCACTTATAAAAAGCTTGTCCTGATAATTTATTAATGCTTTCCTTTCATATTTAGTGAACTGTAGACTGAATTGAATAAATCATGGACAAAATCACCTGACTACTGCAGTGGGATTGTTGATCCTGTTAAGCCACGTTAAAAGTAATATGTTTGATGGGATTGTTGATCCTTGCACCAATTCCGGGAAAATTGGATGCAAGAGTAACAATTACAAGCATTCAAATTGCTTTGCTCTTAAATCATCTTAAACAAGGAAGAACAACCAATGGTGATTGATACAAGCGCAATAAACGGTTGATTCCTATCAATAACCCTGCTAAAGACCCGAGCCATAGAGTACTTAGTAACGGTTGAGATGTTTATAATACTAATATAATGATAATACCAACGTGAACTATTTTTTATTCTTTTTTTTTTTCAATTTTCTAGAACAAAGAATGGAAATTTTTTTAAGGCAAAAATTAAAATACGTAGCTTAATTCATGACATGCCCATACTAGACAGGGATCAGAAATTTCATGGTAGCCAACTACTCTCTTGACCAAGATGAAATTGATGCTTATTGGTTAAATGTCTAAAATTTGAATTTTTTTTATTTCAAACTTTTTTAAAATTGTTCGTTTGTTTTTTTAACTTATATATGATTTTTCAGACATTTACATTTGAATTAAAAATAAAGAGTAAACTTTTGTGACTTTTATATAAATAGGAAAAGGCACGAAGAAGTAAATATTATATCCTAAAACATCTCTATTAAATATACTTATTTGCTAAACTATAAAACTTAAGCCCTTTATGCATTTTAACTTACAAGGATATAAATGTTAAATAACTGTATTTAACTTTTTTTTATTTATAAGAACAAATATAATGTCAATTATATTTAGATATTAAAAAAAAGAAAAGAAAACACATCAAACTATCAGCTAAGACTTCAACCAAATTCAGACTGATTTTAAATTTCAGATTAAAAAACTAAATGGGTATTAATTCTTCGTGGTTGATTGGGGAATACTTGTTTTATATTTCAACTTAAGAATTAATAAAACAAAATTTCAAAAGTACTATTATGCATCAGATTCATATTTGTCTACATATTAACGCCAACATGAGAGGCTCTATCTCAATTAAAAATAAAATTAACGTATGATCTTAAATAAGTTCTGAATTGGCCATCCATAGATACGCCTTCTTTCAGAATCTGTCTTTGTTTTATCCACATGTCCACAAAAGAAAGATTGGGGTAATTGTTTATCCTTATCATGCATGTTATCTTCTTAGCTAGGGCCACCATGTTTGTATATCGATTTTGAACAATTAATGTTCCCCTTCCGAAACTGAAGCTGTGTTTATGTATGATGTGTACCATCTAAATGATTTTTGTAATATAATTAAACTCTAATTGGGTGTAACACCTCTGATTTACTCTAGAATTTCTCCGAACAAGAGCATATAATTAATAAACGCATAAATCGATGATGGACTAAAGAGAAACACATCCAAGTTTCTTTAGGCATATACTCAATAATACAACGAGCATCATATGGGAGCACAACTTTATTTTTAGAAAGTTTCCAAAAATGAAATGAGTACTCTGAAAATTAATGACAAGATGCCATCACCGGGAGACCCTGCCAAAAAAATAGTAACAATTGATTTGATAAACAAAATCTTGTAAGAGGAAAGAGTCAAGTCTAAGGATGAAGAAATTAAAAGCATATGTGAAAGCCAATAATCTTTACTAAAATACACTATACACTTAGGAGTATTACCGTTTAATTAGTTCCTGAACTTTTGCAGTTTGGCAATATTCAAAGCTGCTGTCACATAAAGCCAATCTTTCATACCAGTCAAGAAGTTGTAGTAACCATGTCTCCACGACCTATTCAGCATTAAAGTTCCGCAGACACCCCAGAATCCAACAAAGAAACCAAGAATCAAGCCCACGTAAAATCCGAGAGTCATAAACTGATCATCCTCATCTTCTAGACCATCATTTCTGCCTGGCAATGGAGTTGATTCTTCATCAGACATTTGTTTGGAAGTGGAAGGCCACAAAGTTCAGGATTTCCAGCATACACCGAAGCATTGAAGCTTTGAAGCTGAGTACCTAATGGGATTTTTCCTGACAAGTTGTTGGACGACAAGTCCAAGACACTAAGACGATTTAGTTGAGAAAGGCTAGACGGAATGCTTCTGGAAAACTGGTTTCTAGATAAATCAAGGAAATCCAATGAATTTAACTGACCAATCTTTGGAGTGATTGGTCGATTAAATGGTTTCTTGAAAGGTTTAAAGCAATCAACCCCACAAGATCCATAATCTCTTCAGGAATTGCTCCATGTAGTTTGTTACTCGAAAGGTCAAGACATTTTACAAGTCCCAAAGTACTTTTGTACTCGTGTTCACTTCCTTTCCATGTCAACAGAACATTGTCCAAATAACTATACCTATATACATATCTAGGGAAAATCCAGATTTTATCAGCCAACCCAATGATAGGATTGGAACTTTTTTCTCGGGTCATGGCTGAAAAATTATTGAAACATTTTGGTATCTTTCCCGATATATTGTTTAAAGAGAGATCCAGAACTCGAATGAACGCCAGATGGCATAACTGAAAAGGTATATTTCCATGAAAATTATTAGATTTCAAGCTAAGAACAATCAAATTTTGAAGACTTCCCCCTATCCAGGTTGGTATCTCACCGTACAATGCATTCTTCCTAAGATCCAAAACTCTCAGTTGTGGCAATTTTTTAAAGATGAAGGCAACTCCCCGGTTAACCTATTGGAGTGTAAACTCAGTGTTTGGATATTATGGAGGAAGCCCATCGAGTCTGGAATTTTCCCGGAGAAGCTATTGTTTGCCAAATTAAGAATGGATAGGCTATCAAAGTTCAACCAACAATCGGGAAGCCCTCCAGATAATAAGTTACTCGAGAGATCAAAAAAGTTCCATGTATTTTTTATAATAGAACATAAGAAAGTAATTGATCTTGAGAACTTATTTTTTGAGAGATTCAAGAATGTAGAATTTGACGGAAGTGGTGGAATTGGGCCACAAAAATGGTTTGAACTGACGTCCATAACAATATCATCATATCTTAAAAAAGACAAATCAGGAAGTTTACCCCTGATCTGGTTGTTAGAGAGATTTAAAAAAACGAGTTCAATAGACAGATCCCAAAACCAATCAGGGACAGCATCCGAGATTCCATTATTGGAGACATCAAGGGAAATAAGTTGATTTTGAGTTTGAAGCCATTTTGGAAAATGAGGTCCCATCTTGCAAGAGGCAAGACTTAACGATTTCAGTTGAAAAGGAGGAACCCAATCATGGCTCAATTTCAAAGTCAAAGAGTTATCATTCAAGTACAACATCTGCAAGTGGGACATATTGGAAAAAAAGGTTTCAGAGATAACACCTGTGAATGAATTCCTACCAAGTGACAGAGACTCGAGCTTCAACAACTGGCTGAGGCTTTTGTCTATTGTTCCATTTAATCGATTTTCTCCAAGTACTAATATTTTTAGGGATGAAAAACCTCCAAGATCAGGTAATGGCCCTGTGATATCATTGCCTTCTAAACATACACCCTCCAGTGAATTCATCGTGCATCCACGGTGATGATTTTGAATCATCTCCGAGAGATCTCCACTGAGTTTATTGTAAGGCAAGCATAATCTATTTAAGCTACACATTTTTCCGAAGAATTTTGGAATCCCACCTTCAAGTTCGTTAGAGGTGAGATAGAGAAATCTAAGAGAAACCATTAGTTGAAAAGCCTCTGGAATTGAACCTTGTAATGAGTTAAAGCCAAGGTTAAGATATTGAATATTCCGACTAAGATTGAAAAGCCAAGGGTATACTGATGAAGAAGGGAGATTGTTGTCGGAGAGATCAAGGGTCTCAATAGACGTACTCAAATTGAAGTGCCAAATAGATGAAGGATTGATAGGTGGAAGAGCACATGAGTGTAGGACTAATGTTTTTAGGGAACGGAGCTTGGCAACTACTTGAAACCAATCACTAGATTTAGTGAGATTAATGTAACTCAGGTCTAGGTGCCTTAAAGAAGAAAGATGAGAAAGCCACTGTAGGCTTCCCAAACTAAATAAATTAGAGTTTTCTAGGTGAAGATATACCAATCCTGAAAGGTACTGGAATGGACGAGGTACTTTTAATAAAGATGTACCACAAGAGATATTGAGGTACCTCAATCTACTGAGGGAACCAATGAACTCAGGAAGTGGGCTTCCACCGAAGTGATTGTTACTAAGGTCCAAATGTCTTAAATCATGCAATTTAAGCAAAGCAGGGCTAATTGTACCTTTCAAGACTGTCCCTCGAGAATTTTCATCGTCGGATCTTCGAAGATTGAGCACCTTGACATGGCCAGTTTTATTGCTACAACGGACTCCTCTCCATTTACAGCAATCTCTTTTGTCATTATCTTTTCCCCAGGAAGACAGAACACCATATTCATCCACCAGGCTCTGTTTAAAAGTGAGAAGTGCTTCTCTCTCCTCATCAATGCACCTCATTACTGTGTTGTTAGAATCAGCAATTCTAGGCTCCAATTGAAACAATATCACAGAAAGCAAAGCTACGTATTCAAGTATAGGGAACATTTTGGATAACATTGTAATTATCGTAAGCTTTCAGGATATGTTGTTATATCGCAAATCCTCGAATCCATGCCAATTTATGCTAATCTGTATAATAAGCATCAATTATTGAAGCTTAGAAAAGTCTTCATTGTGAGCATTGATTATGGTTAGCATATGACGGTCTGAGATGACATAAGCCAAGAAAATCCTCTGGCGAATCCCAAACAGACAACAACAATACATAGTGTGGATAAAGAAAGTCATACAATCAACATGCATGTGATCTTTGCCGGGGAAAAACGGTAAACAAAGAAAATGATCAGAAAGTGCTGACAGAAAGCTGTATACATTACTCCTGGCAATCAGGTGGCCTGTCCAATTCAAACAGATATCAGTAGTGAATAACATCATAATTTTAGAATAATTCCTCAGAAACATATTTTACGAAGGATTCACTATTAAGTGTATATCTTACTTCCTTAAGGACTAAACAAATATTATAAGTTTATGTATATGTCGTATAAGATTATATATGAATTTCTTTCTCCATATCTCCAGAACGAGTTACAAAATGATTATATAAATAAGGCATAATTGGTTGTTTCAAAAAAAATTTGAAGGAAAAATAACATAATATATGGAAGATGTTCAAGGATTGAATTAAAATGGTCATTTATTTTATCTCCTTGAAGGAGCGAAAATTGAATATCCAAATGGATAATTTGTTTCTTTGAAACAAGTAAAAGAAAACATGCGATCACTGAAAGATCAAACAAAAGTTCATGATTTGATTTTCTTGTTTTTATATGTATATGAGGAGAAAATCATCAAGAATATATTTAAAGAGAACATGTGGTATGCGCAAATATTTTATAGCTCATTTATGCCCCAGCAGTAACATTCCTTGAAGCGAATGTTTATTTGATAATTGTGGGATTAGTGGAAGACATGCCATGATTAAATTTATTGACATTGCAGAGATCAACATTTAAGTATTTATGATTGCAATATATATATAGCACCACACGAAGTAGAACGAATTAGAAATTGAAAAACTTTGAGATGAAACTTCAATAATTCTAGAGTTTCTTACGTAGTTTGAAATGATGAAGCTCAAATGGTAAATTTGTAAATCAGGCTAATGATTATGTATCAAATTATATAAAATTCAGAAGAATTTTAATGAAGAGGTAGCAGATTGTCTTGATTTTTTATTTTTGTTTAAATCAAGTGAAGATGAATTTATAGAAGCAATTTATTATTTGTTATGATTCACCATTATTTATGCATAAATATTTTATGAAAAGGTCTTCCCATCACAAGGGATAGAAAAGCTATACATGATGGATGATTTGATTTTATGATAATACTATATATCACTTTACCTCGTCTTAATATTTATGTAATTTGAACTTGAAATTCAAAAGGGATATTATACAATGTGAATTGTTGATCGATTATTGAATGAATTTGTTGATATATGAAAGTGAAAAATCACAAATAAAATATGATTGTGGGTTGATATATATGATGTCCTTGAAGAACGAAATGATGAGACAAATAATTAAATATATAAACGCTTGAAGCATGTGATAAATCAATTGATGCAAGAATTTAATTCTCGGGAAGTTAAAACAAAATAATTCAATGCTCTACAGAGACCATGTTCGCATGTATAGCAAAATATTTGATCTTTATTAAGTGATTGAATATATAGCCCCTACTAACTAGAAAATGAATCTTAAATACTCTTGAATAGGTAAACTGTGAGGAATAAAGATATCCAAATTGTCCTATAAAAGACATGCTTGGAAATTAAAAGAGAGTTTTAACCCTTGCAGAGACATATTTATTAGAAGCTTCAAAATATCTCATTGGGCACATATATTGACAAATAAACAATATTTAATCACTAGTATGTTGGTACTTGGTGCAAGAGAAAATTGAAATTGGCATAAGATTGTTGTTAATAAAAATTTAGTTGTTATGATAAAATATTCAAGATCCTAAATCACAAAAATATAAAAGAATATCGATTTATGTGATTAGCCAAAATTTTGACATGTGGTCCATCACATTAGAAGACATAAAATTAATTAAAAAAATATAAAATTTTTAACATATAGTCCATACACCTGAAGCCATAAAATTTCTAATAAAACTTGTATCTAAACTATGCTATGTCAAAGTCAAATTAAAGAATCTATGTACTTATATTTGAAGGATAAAATGTTAGAAACAAGTACTTGAAGTATTAAATAAAAAAACTTGCACTTTATATATTCTTGATAGGGCTATAATCATGATTGTGTATGTTATAGCTATCTAGACTTATAAAGTATAATCACTTTAGTGAAATTTGTTAAAAGCTTGATATGCTGTTATCCACTTCGCTATGTGATTTTATTAAAAATTAAAATTTAGATTTGCAATCTTTGCAAAATATGTTGATGATCTAAAAATGGAAAATACTCTTGAAGAGCTTATGATTTTATTCTTTTAAGAATGAATAAAATTCCCGTCAGATGAAATATCTTGGAATGACATAATCTTTTTCAACTTATATATTGAAATTTATTACATAGAATTCTGATATAATAGAAATATCAGAAGTATTTCACTTCAATAATTGTTCTATTTTAGAATTTATTGTATACATCTTAGTCCCGAAGAACCATATTTTATTCCAACTTGTGTCTACAAAAGGCATTGGAAAATTGCATAATTGTAAATTACATTATGTTCAACATAAACTTAAAAATGTCAAAATAGTGTGAAAGATATATTACACAATTTTCTTGTATATGCATGCTAAAGCTTAGTTTTACTTGAGAAGATTAACAAAATTATGAAGATATATGCATGGAGATATTCTTCAATCAATATGATGGTTTTATATTATATATTCAAGCTTTCAAAAGATGTGTTGATCTTGTAGATTATTTAACCAAGGTATTACAATAAAATATGATTGATCATTGAAGCACCCATGTCACTTTGAGGAAAGTGCCCTTATTGAAGAGAAGGGAGTTACGGATATAGAAGGCTCCATGCACTATATTCTTTTTCCTTCATTAAGTTTTTGTCACATTGGATTTTCTTATTAAAGTTTTAACAAGGCAGATTGTACCCCTACCTCTATAAGGTATAAATGAATAGTGTATTCCTTTTCCTTCGTTAGTCTATTTCTCATAAGGTTTTTACCAGAAAGGTTTCAATGAGGCATATTCTTTTAGGATGAACATCCAAGGAGAAATGTTATCAAATAATCATAATTTATGTAGATGTTCATCAAAGAATCTTTTATCTTCACATCAAACAACTCTTCATTTCTTATAATTTTCACTATCTTAAAAGAACTTATGTCTAATGATATATTTATTTACGAATTATTTACTTCATTTACACGGTTATGTGATTACAAAATAAGAGCTCATCTCCTTATTTGTATATGTTTGAGAGTGAATAAAACTCATCTCTAAATATCATGTCTTCTATTTATTTTCTCTCCTTCTTTTCCAATATTGTCATGCTCTTAGTTAATAAATAATTTAACACGTATGCAATTATGCGCCACTTTACAAGGGAAAGCACAACAAAATTCACTGTAACTGACAGTTAATCTAAAATTAATCTCCCATAGCTCTTTAATTATTTAACAAAGCAACAATAATGAGCCATACAAAAAAATTAATTCCGAGTTAGTATAATTTAGCAAAACCCCAAATTAAACCACAAGTCATTACCATTCAAAAATGCTCGCCATCACAGCAAGCATGTGATCCACGCCTGTAAATAATTACCGAGAAAAGCATCAAATAAAGTTTCGTAGTTCGAACATTTGTTGAAAATGCACGTGAGATTGTCTTTATTTATCACATGTGTTTATTGCTCGTAACACTCTTTTTAACACCACTCTTTTAGTCTCTTACGTATTATTGCATGGTGTTAAGTTTTCATTCCCAGGTATGCTTACTTAACACCACTCTTTTAGTCTCTTACATGTAAGTTCTGATGGAAATAACCACTTAAAACCATGCAATAATACGTAAGTACTTGAAGGCATGTAAGTTCTGATGTAATTTTTTCCTCTAATTTATTGCTAGGGATGTAATTTATGTCTCTTAATTAAAAAAATTTAGGTTTGGGCTTTGAATATTTGATTATTAATTTTGTAGCATTTGGATACTGTCGAAGAGAGTGTATTAATTATGCCCATGTATTGCAGTAAGATAGAAGTCTCGCTATTTTGTTAGTGAAGATTTTCAAACAATGGTTGATAGACCCCTAGACTCTGCTATAAAATATATAAATTCAGACTTTCTGTAGATTTGAAATTTAATTATAGTGCCAACAGTAACCTTCTATTTATTAATTCCAAAATCTAATCCAATCCCATAATTTATCCAAGCTCCGAAACATAATCTAAATAAAAAGTTGTCCATAATTTTGACTTCACCAAGAAAAAAACAATAGGCTTATTATAAATCCAATCTTAAAAGAAGCCCAGCCCATGTTCTGAGCTCTCGTGTTTTTTCCCATTTTTTAAAATTTCCCTCAAAAAAACAGTGTTTAATGTGAATTCCGAGTGAAAAAAAGAAAAAAAAAATCAAATTTTGACAAAAATGGAATACGGAGACGCCATGGAAGTAGAAGTGGAAGCCACTGCTACTCCTTCTTCTTCACCTCTCGATCTCCACTCTCTTCGCAGGTGTATATATATATATATATATATATATATATACATGTTCATCGCCATTTTTTTTAATTTTGTAATTTTTTTATTTGTAAAAAATATTATTGTTACTTGAACTTAATTTTACTTAATGTTTGTATATATATATATATATATATATATTTTCAAAACGGCAATTATGCCCAGCATTGAGGCTCTTTAGCTTCATGGGAACAATTTGCAGGGAAACTTGAAATCTCAGATGGGTTTTATGAAAAAATGGGTAGGCGTTTTAGAGCTTGGAATAATCCAAATTTTTGTTACAAGGCTGAATTCACATCGACAAGTACTCATGTTCCTTACGGAGTGAAACCTTGTTCGAGCACATAGCACAAGAGGAGAGATGTTTGTTCATATATCTCAATATGAAAATAAAAATTTAGACTGCGCCATTCTTTTAGTCTCATTTGAGTTATATTCTTAAATACACTTAAATATTGCATGGTTTTAAGTGAAGAATATAACTCAAATGAGACCAAAAGAATGGTTTTAAATGAGATTGTTACCATCTTGCCACTCTATTCAATGGCAACCCCCCTTTCCGTCCAGTGCGAGTTCTTTTCTAGAACATGGATACTTAACACCATTCTTTTAGTCTCTTACGTATTATTGCATGGTTTTAAGTGAAGAATATAACTCAAGAGGCAATTGGCTGGATATCATTTTTCTTTGTTCTTTTTCTTCCACTTATTTATTTATTTTAATTTAATTGCTAATATTTTTGTTGTTGCTGGCTGTAGAGTAGATATCCAGTGAACTACGAAACTTTATTTGATGCTTTTCTCGGTAATTATTTACAGCCGTGGATCAATTATTTGAAATATGTCCTTAATTCAATTATTTTTTTTCCAATTGAAATTAATGACTTATTTTATAAAATGAGTTAATTATATATTTATTATATAGATTAAAAACATTAGGGGGTAAAATGTTATTACTTTAATTTATTTAAAAAACCTTCTAATTAAAAAAAGTATATCAATCTAATATAAAACTGTCACTAGTATTAAACTACTTAAAAAAAAACAACATATAGTAACAATTGTCAACATTTTCATAAACTTTTTATGTGAATTTTGAGATTTTATTTATTAGTTACATTAACTAAGATAAAATTTGAATATTTTGAGGAGCTTTAATTTGATAGAAAAATCATCAACTGGTTCTTCAAAGAGAGTCAGAGCGCCTGGCAAAGAAACGACGACACCCAAAATACATTTTTGTTGGGTTGAGTTTAGTTTATTATTGAAGCTTTTGACTAATAATATTTTTATAATTTAAAAAGAGGAATAATTTGAATTTTTTAATTTATTAAAACCTCGTAATTAAGTACTTGACTTCAGACATTAAAGTTTTACATCGGCAATTTTAATTGATTGTGATTGCAGGTATTCATTTATTTCAGCTTAAAATCCTCAATTAATATATTAATCCTTATATAATTCTTGTATAATTACATTTTATTAGAGTCAGATTCCATAATTATAAAATAATGTTTTTATTTTTTAATTACCTTTATTTTCTACTCTTTTTATATAACCATTTTTGTTTAAAGTACGCATTTATAGGGATAAGATTTTTCGTGTCCCCCTTATTTGATGCACTTTTTTCTACTTATGAATTTTTATGCTCACTTTAAAATATAAATTTTTTTAATTTAGCCCGGGGTAATACAAATTCCTGAGTCCGCCCCTGTATTTGTACTTGCAATAGGAAAGAAAAGATATTATATTGTAACTGCAAATGAAACCAACTGTTTTCATAGACCAGTGTCAGATTAATTTTCGGAATGTTGTTGTTTGCTCTTGATAACTGCTTGTCTTTTCTTGAACCAAAAGTGCTTCTTGTTCAGCCCCTAAAAAGTTTCATTATCACTCACTTATTTCAAATTTCTTATGCAGAATGAGAAAAATTTCGGGACCCAATTTTTAACGGAACATGCACGCTAATTGCCTCTTGAGTTATATTCTTCACAGAAGTAGCTAAAATGTCCTTCTCAACAAGTCTTCGTTCAGGTCAATAGGCTTTCGGAAAAATAAATTTCTAGTGGAATATAGGTAAATTATGTGTTTTACTGATGTAATGGTGAGTGTAATTTGATGTCATGAAGTAAATTTTGAACCATGTACCAACAAAATTAAATTTGATTTACTAAATGTAGGGCTATTTAATATATATTTTGTTTTTCTTAACGTAAAAAGTCAGAAAACATATACTTTTACATTTGTGCTCTTACAAATTTTAAATGTAAAAGTAAGAGTAGTTTTCCAATCCAGTATCCTGGATTGGAGTTATAATCCGAGAGACAATCTGTAGCCATTGGATCGAATCCAACGGCAACTTATACTTTTACAATTTTTAATATTAAAATGTAAAGAGCTGCTTTTAAACAGAGAACTAATCTTTCCCTCACCGGATTCTTCATCATTTGATTCAAGCAAAAAAGAACAAATATTCACAAATCAGCATTTGGGATTTCCACTTTCCATCATCCATTTTAGTATAACTTAAATCAAGGGGAAAAAAGGAATAAAACAAGCAGATGATTACACATTCACACTGATTTCTATTTTGTCACCATTTCTTGCCGATGTTGCCGAAATTTTTTTTTTTTTTTTTTGTTCATCACAAACTTTGTAATTTTATTAATATTGAGAGCATAAAAAGCAATGAGTTCATGATCCATCTGATTTTAGTAAATCAATCAGGTGATCTTTGCTCAATACATTCGAAAGCTAATTAGAAAAGAGTTTTCTTCACCGACAACTATAGAGAAGTGCTGGAGCAGGATCTCCAAACTCCAGTCAGGCATCAACATCCATCAAAAACTCACAAAACTTTCTCGCTTATTCACCTTCAGTCTCTTCGTTTCTCTTTTTTTTTTTTCGCTTTCTTCTTCTTCGAAAGCAGCGAGCCCGTCCAATCCCTTCTCATGTGGCTCTCTTCCTCTTCATCGGCCCCTTCGCCACTCTCAACTCACCAGTGGTCACACCGCGTCGGTCATGGCCCAATCGTTGAAACCCCTCCTATCCAGATCCAAACATTAAAACGAAGCCGCAAAAGAACTGATCTTTAACCCCCACAGTTCGGTTCCGATCATTAAAAATTCAAATGGGTCAATTGGAATTATGTTATATTTCCTTTAAAATTTTTCAAAGAAACAATTATGCCTTATTTATATAATCATTTTCTAACTTCTTCTGGGAGATATGGAGAACATTCATAAACTTATAATTTTTGTTTAGTCCTTTGGAAGTAAAATATACACTTAATAGTGAATGCTTCATAAAATATGTTCCTGAAGAATTATTCTAAAAGTAGAAACGGCGGCTGTACGATGAACCAAACAACAGAAGAAATTTCCCACTCGTAGTGGACCCCACACATATACGAAACGTTTCTTCTTTTACCAATAGGATTTGGCGATTTGGCAAGTCAACGAATCAACGGTTTCGGCCGCGCCAATTTTGCATGCAAAACAAAACGAAAAAAAGTCCAATGAGTCAAAGAAGGGCCCCACAATGACAGTAGCTGGCTTCAACGCGCGAGGACACAAGGATCCCTTTGTCCAATTACGTGTCACTCATTTCCAATATTACCCTCAACAAAATCATAAATTACCTCAATCTTTAGCCTGCTTTCAGAAAACAAAATTTCACTCACTAATTTCACTTTCCCAATCTGATTCAAGATCTCGAAACCCTAGAAATGTGTGTCATAATATCGTTTTAGCTCAATCTGAGGGGAGCAATAACTTCAGGTACTCTCATTTCGTACTGTTTGGCTTCCTAGAAAGCCACATTCCCCCAATTTTCCGGCATTTTATCTCTGTTTTATGCACATTCTTCCTGTTTATCACTTGCAATTTTTTTTTTTTTGGTTTTTTTTTCTTTGAAATCTAATGTGAGCTGAATTTTAATGTTAATTTTAATTTTAATTTGTATTATGATCAATTGCGCTTTAATTTACAAGTTAAAGAAAATACATGAAATAGTAAAGGATCTACTCAATGATTACTTCCAAGAGAAAGACAAGCAGGTTCATCCTCGAAAACTCTTTATTAGTCATTTCTTAATTTTCTAGTGTGTGACAACTGTGAATGGGGATATTGGAAGCCTTTACAGGCTCATTCAAGTTATCTACCATTTTTATGCTCTCTGTGTGTGAGTGATTCCAACTTTAAATTAACAAGCACCGACCATGATATATTTTGCAGATTCTCACTTTTTTCCACTCTGTTCTTAAGCAAAGTATTGTTTCTGCGTCGTGTAAAAGTTCCATAATATCAAGCTAGAACTTTTCCCCCATTTTTTTCCTTTCCATTTTTTTGTACCTCTAAGAAGAAACGAGAATAGAATTCTAATACCTATGGTCTAATGGATTGAATCAATAGTAGATTGCTGATAATTATATCATTCCATGAGTAGGATTACTCTAATTTTGTAATGTCTAACCTCATTATGTTTTCTCAGCGTATTGATTTTCCCTCCCTTCATTTCCATTTGATGTAACTCTCATATGTTATTCTTCAAGACCTGCATGTTTTTCCTTTTCTTCCAGGAGCTGACATGTGATACTGTATGTTTAACCTTCAAATGAGCAGACTCTGGGTGTAGTTGCCTTAGACAGCTCTATTCCTCCAGAGCATGCAGCTGAACCTTTGGATGAGAGCATAAAATTGAGTCAGTCTGATTCTTTTGTCCCCATAAAAGAGGAAATTCAAGAATGCTCTATAACTCCCACAGAAAATGGTGTGACCTTAAATGCATCTTTGATGCTTCAAGCGAATAAATCAAACCATTCAGAAACAATTAAGGTATGACTGGCTGTATCTTTTTATGCTTCAACTTCTGTTAGCACATGTTCTGAAAGGGCTAATGGAACTATTGAAACTTCATGTTGGTGTTTGAGTGCATGGATGTATAAGTTTTGTATTTTGTATATCTTTTTTCTTATTTCTATACAAGTATCCAAGTACTTCTTCATAGCTATTCATAGTTAGTCTCCTTTTGCATTTAACTCCCTGCTCTAATTATGAACAGCTTACAAATGGTAATGCTGAAGACTCCAACTCCAGTCCAGACTGTTTGACACTGGAAGCTGGCCATGCTGCGTATAAGAAAATAATGAGCAGCTTTGACTTGAAAAGTGCCAGTAAGGAGGAAACCAAAGAACCTGGCTTTACTACCAACGACAAAAATGTTATCCAAAATTTGTCTTTGAAGACTGCTGGTAAGAGGAGACACAATCTAGACATGATTAAGGTTCAGGTAATTTGCTCACTTCTCTGTAATTCTGATTCTGTGTTGGCTACTCTTTATGATTTAGAAGTTGGGAATTGCGATGCTAGTCCTGCTAGTTTGAGACATACCGCTGGTCTCCAATCAGAGGCGAAATCATTCTGACTCTAATTTAAATGCTGTCAGACAGGCAAAAGGTGGATTCTGTGATGTTAATCAAAAACTGTGTGATTTTGCTCAGAAAGCTGCACGTAAACGGCGCATCAAAGAATCAAAATTGACTCTGACTGGCAAGATAGACTCTTTATCTTCATCTTCATCTTCAGGAGCAGAAGGGAATAGAAAACCTTTTGAAAAAATGGTCAAGGTTGAAAGAGTTAGTCCTACTTATAATGAACATTCTGCCCTGCCTTCACTTTTAGGGCTGCAAGACAAGGAAAGAAGAGAGGCAACCAAGGCACCTTTTGAAAAAATTGTCAAGGTTGAAAGAGTTAGTCCTACTGATAATGAAAATTTTGCCCTGCCTTCACTTTTAGAGCTGCAAGATGAGGAAGGAAGAGATAAAAAGAAGGCACCTTTTGAAAAAATTGTCGAGTTTAAAAGAGCTAGTCTTAGTGGTAATGAACATTCGGCCCTGCCGTCATGTTTAGAGTGTCAAGACAAGGAAGAGAGGGATACAACCAAGGTACCTTTTGAGAACATTGTCAAAGTTGAAAGAGCTAGTCCTACTGATAACCAACATTCACTGCTGCAGGATGAGGAAGGAAGAGATACAACCAAGGCAGAGCCTGATAAGGGATCAATGCAATCAGGAGAAGCTCAAGTGGTTGAAACTGCCACTAATGATGAGAGGTTTGATTTGTACTCAGTGCAGCCACAAAAGCAGAAGGCTAAGAGAAAAATTGAGTCAAATCCACCAGGTGTTCAAGAAAGAGAAGGTTTTCTTTCTTTTGAACTTGTTTCAAATTAATCTATAATTTCAAAAGCTAAGAGACAATTGAAATCTGGACTTGGCTCTGACATTCCCAGTTCAAATCAGTTTATGGACAGAAAGATAGTCAAGAAAATAGTTTACCATCATCCAATTGAAGCTAATAAGCCCAATGGTGCTCTGGATGACAGGCAAATTTCAGTTTCACTGCCAAAAAAGAAAATAAAAAAGAAGACAAGTTTGCCAATCCTTGAAATGGACTTATCAAAATCACACAGAGACCCAAATGATAGTGCAGGTAAGGATGACCTCGCAATCACAGACTCCCATTCAATTGAGTCCTGCACTGAGGCTGTGGCATCTTCCCCCTTTACTTCTAGTCACTTGAGAAATATGAAATTAGGTGATCTGAGGAACTTTGCGAAGAAACTAAATATAAAACCATACTCTAAGCTTCGGAAAGATGATCTGATTGAACACATAGCCAACCACTTAGGTTGTTGCTGAAAGTACTAGTGGGCTTACAAAAATGGTTCTCCCTTTTGTTGTCTTCCTCCCTTTTGTCCATGGTCTGTAAATATTCTGTTGGGCTTGTTCATTTACCTTATGGAAATTGAATGGCTTCATCGTTGGACACCTCAGTATCATAAGGTAAATATTTCTCATGCATAATGCACACACTCACAAACCATAGAGGAGGGAAAAAAAATTGAGGAAGGAAAAGCTGCTTTAGGATAAATGAAAAACGTTTCATTTTTGTAAACATGTATACATAATTATATTTGTGATGATGGCTGTTATATATACATGTATATTTACATTTATGTGGTCCTATTCATACTGATGATTTTCCACGAAAAATTATAGGGAAAAATGGAGCAATTCAATTGCCATAGACAGCAGCTTCTTGTGGTTGTGGTTTTGAATCTGAATGCGAGAGATGAGCTGCACAGAATTTGCCCTGTTCGACCATCTTTAGTTAAGAGTTCTTATTACTGGGGTTGTGAAGTCCTCTTTCTGTTACTAGCAAATGATTTTGAGAATTGGGCGCAATAAATTTAATAGATTTACCGCTTTTTTGTTATCTGGAGAATTGTAAATAGATCCCTGTTAAGGCCTACTAGTCATGTGTAATGAATCCAACTTTGATATCATACAACCTCAAAGGTTTCTTGAGAATCTAAATAAATATACGTTGGGGACTTTGTCTGTTAGTGTTCTAAAAACTGTATTTTTTTTTATTTTAGTAACGACGTCCATATATACATACATACATACAGCAGAGGCGGATGCAGCACATGACCAGTGGGGGCTTGAGCCCCCACTGGCCAAAAAAAAAATTTTTAAAATAAAAGAAAAAATATTTTAATTTTTTAATTAGCCCATTAAATTTATTAAAATAGTCACTATAAAATGTAAAATCCATAAAATTTAAACTTTGACTTTTAAAAAATATAAAAACATATATTTTAATTAAAAATAATGATAGTCCACTACTCAAAATATTTTATATTCTAAAAAATATGGTTAATTCTTCCAGTTTATATAATAATAGTAGAACGAACATTTTCAATAATAAAACTCATGAAGGATCATCTTTAAATCTGATGATATGGGATACATCGGTTTAAACAATAAATTTAATAATATTAATAATGAGTATATTGCATAACATTTTTAAAATATAAAAATGCGTAGAGACTAATTATAAATATTTTATATATTCAAAATTTTAATTTTTTATATTTTACTATTATCTAATTTAGCTCCCGGTAAATTATTTTTTTAGATCCGCCATTGTACATGCATATATATATACATATATATATATATAAACCATATGATATTAAGTCATATATATTCAAATATGTCCTTAATTCAATTATTTTTTTTTCAATTGAAATTAGTGACTTATTTTATAAAATGAGTAAATCATATATTTATTATATAGATTAAAAACATTAGGGGGCAAAATGTTATTACTTTAATTTATTTAAAAAACCTTCTAATTAAAAAAAGTATATCAATCTAATATAAAATTGTCACTAGTATTAAGCTACTTAAAAAAACAACATATAGTAACAATTATCAACATTTTCACAAACTTTTTATGTGAATTTTGAGATTTTATTTATTAGTTACATTAACTAAGATAAAATTTGAATATTTTGAGGAGCTTTAATTTGATAGAAAAATCATCAATTGGTTCTTTAAAGAGAGCCAGAGCGCCCGGCAAATAAACGACAACACCCGAAATACATTTTTGTTGGGTTGACTTTAGTTTATTATTGAAATTTTTGACTAATAATATTTTTATAATTTAAAAAGAGGAATAAATTTGAATTGTTTAATTTATTAAAACCTTGTAATTAAGTACTTGACTTCAGACATTAAAGTTTTACTGACAATAAAACCTGAAATTCTCTGCTTCAATTCATTTCGGCTGGGCAGCACGTTGTGAGCTTTTGCTCTGCTTCAATTCATTTCGAAAATAAATTAGAACATAATGATACAAAGTCAATTCATTTCAAAAATAATTTGGAACATAAAAAATTTTGTGCCCAGACCAAACACTGATAGAAACAGAGACAAATGAAAACAATCAGGAGTTCACACACAAACATTGATTACCCGAACCATAGAGTACTTATTAACGGTTGAGATGTTTATAATGCTAATATAATAATAAAACGCTTGGCTTAATTCACGACACGCCCATACTAGACAGGGATCAGAAATTTCGTGGTAGCCAACGACTCTCTTGACCAAGATGAAATGGAGGCTTGTTGGTTAAATGTCTAAAATTTGAATTTTTTTAAAAAAAATGGCTCGTTTGTTTTTTTTAATTTATATCTTATTTTCAAACATTTACATTTGAATTAAAAAAAAAGAGTAAACTTTTGTGACTTTTATCTAAATAAGAAAAGGTATGAAGAAATAAATATTATATCCCAAAACATCTCTATTAAGGAAAATTCTATGATGTCGTAATTAAAATCACGGCATTAATACCGTATTTACCTTATACCATTAGATTAGATCAATGGTCAATAATAATTATAATATAATAAAATGATTTGATTAAATTATGTTTAACCTGTTATAAGCCGGTTAAATATCTTTTTAGAAGTAAAATTTAACCGGTTCTAAATATATTAAAAAATAGATTCCCCTTGTAATAAAAATAAAAATTACATAAGGAAAAAGCAAACCCTAATTAACCATCGCGAAAGAGAAAGGCATAAAGTAATAGAGACCAGCTCCAATGTGATTTGGGTGGGCGATTCAAGAGGCTAAGAGTTTGAATTGTTACTTGTCTCAACAACTTTTAGATTTTTCTTTTGTGTAATCACAATATGACCTTATTGAGTAATTGAACACAATGGCAAGAATCTTCTTTCTAGATATACGATTCGGCATCGACGATTGAAGAGGCTAAGAGCTTGAATGCAATTCAGACCGCTCTTGATCATTTACAATACCAGCTTGAGGTTTTGCAAGTAAGACTTTTTTTTTTTTTACCATTTTTTGGTTTTTTAAGTGGGGGCTTTTGTAATTTTTGCATAATGTTCGTCTGTTCTGGTTGTGTTTTGTTTTGTTTCAGAGAAAATTGAGGGAGAAAGATGAAAACTTTCAGTTTTATCACAAGTAAATTGGCTAATTGTATTGGTCATCGAAATATTGCGAACGAGTTGTTCCATGTACATAATTTAATCAAATTGTTATCTGATAACAAGATGATTGTTCATGGCAAGTTCCTCTCCTTTAAAATAGGTTAGGCAAAGTAAGTCATCATCATATGGAAGTTTGCAATAGACTTTAAAATGAGCCAGTCTTTGTTTAATGAAATATTTAGTATAGTAAATTTTGCTAGATGAAAAAAATGAAAAAAATTAAAAGGGATATTATTGATTTGCTAAATTAATTTAATGACATAATTTCTGTAAAATTCAAAGTTTGAACTCAGTCATTTATAATTATTTATCTTGCTCTTCATTTTCTTTAATTCCTTTGTTCTTCATTTGAGTTTCATACGCCACAATGCCTCATTAGGTTGCTGAACAAGATGAATAATTGGATAACTATGCATGACAGGATCAAAGAACTTCAAGAAATTAATTATAAAGGCCTGCTAATTAAATGCTAGAGTTTTGCATTGCATTAGGTGCGTATCACCATTTACCATTACCACTCTCTCCTCCTAAACCAGAGTTTCATTGTGCTAGATCATTTGGTCTTTTCTAGATTATTGTGTAATCACAATATGACCTTCAAATTAATTTTTTATGTTAGGAATTGAGGTTGAAGGCTTCTAGAATTTTCTTAGAGGGGATTACAGATGATATGGTTATCAATCCTTGGATTGAGGTGATGGCTATTGAAAGACATGGATTGAAAAAAATTATTTACAGAGCCGATACATAAAAAATAAAAAAATAAATAAGACTCCGTTTCCTCATAGTCACTCTCCTCATTTGATCTTTCCTTTTCCAAGTTTTGCTTTAACAATTGCCAATAATGGAAACATTCTTTTGCTTTTGCTTTCTAAGCCGCTTAAGAACTTAATATTCCCTTTTGGGAAATTTTTAAGTTGTTTAAAAAAGAAAATTACAGATTGGGTGTTTCTTGTGATAGTACACGTGATTTGGATTTGTTCAATAGACGTGTAAAATTATGCAATCACTAGGGCAAGTCTAGGATTTTGATTGAAGTAATTTTTATGGAACAATACTACAATTTAATTTTATAACTTAAAATGTAAAAGTCGAAGCTATATTGATATAACTTGTTACATATATAAGGTTACAATATGATGTTTTAAGTCTTTAAGATCATAAATTTATATATGTTTTTAGGCCTATGTAAAATATTATTGAGGATCTTAAATTTTATGAATTAAGTTGTAAATATAATGCACCCGCACATTTTATATGGTAGTAGTGATATACATAATTTGAAACCATCGCGTGGCTATATATTAGATAGCTGGAAAAGCTAGACAGTAGCCAAGTAAAGACCTCAAGTTAAGGGAAGAGTCTATGTACCCTTTAAATCATTATTGGGACATATAATATATAACAAATCAACCGATCAATTGTTATATTAGACTTCTCAGGATCTAACCGATCTCTCTAAGCTTTCTTGATATTTTCTCTCACTTCCTTCTTTGCTGAAGCTTTTTCTTTCTTGTTGAAGCCTTGAAACCATGGCCTAACTATTAGAGATAAGGCCAAATCATTTCATGAGTCTCACAAGAATAATCTTCCATCGAAGAAAGTGACAAACAAAATTGACGCTTAAAAGAATTTGAAGAAGAAAATGTAGAGCCCGAAAGCCTACAGGCGTTAAGAGTATGTTCTCTTTACATCTCTTTCTTGCTTTTTTTTTTCCTATTATGTTTCATGGTTTCTATTAGTTGTTGCAATTATAATTGCAATTTTACAAGTAATTAGAAGCAATTTCCAATCCCCAGTTACTTGGCCAATTAATTCAATTATTTTACCTGTAGTTGTGTCAGTTACATATATGTTTGTGTAATAAACAGTTTGTGTTGTGCAATTTAATGATCATTTCCAATTCAAGTTGTTTTGGTCTCTTATTTGTTCAGTAGGAACTTAATTTTCTTCTGCATTGTTGAGCAAGATAAAAGTCAAAGATGTACTAGAACATTTTCTAAAGTTAGAGTTTAATTTCATTTGGCATGTCAATAAATTAGATGTGTATAGTAAGCCTTTGAAATTGGCCATATGTTTGGTGAAATGACTTGCTGAGATAGTGTAATAGTAAGATTCATCTTTGTCTTATTGTTTTATTCTCTTTGGTTGGTTTGTAATGAGGGTGGTTTCATTTGTATTGTTCAGACAACAGGTCTCTTGCATGCTGAGCAATTAAGGATCTGACGGGCCGATGATCAATCACCTTGATATCTGCGCATGCCGATTAGTAGATTCAGATTTTGCATACTGATTTTGATTATGTTATTCTTTCAGTGAATGACTTATTCTTTTCTCTTTTGTTCAATATGATTTTGTTTCCTTATTTTAATAGAAATTATTAAAATATCTATGTTTAGTTAGACCTTTTTTTTCGAGAAAATTTTGTTGCCTAACTTAAAATTCACAAATGAAGGTATTTCAGTCTTTATGGAAATGAATTTTTCAAATAAGTAAAAAAAAATGAAGAGGGTGCATATATATTTCGAAATTAGCCACTTTTGTGGCATGTATAATGGTCACGGCAAGAAACAGTTGTTGAACAACTCCAGAATGGTGATTAGAAAATTGGGTTTTGTGTTATATATGATCCATTTAACCTAAGATCATTTGAAGAGAAATATACGGTTTGAGAATTACTACAGTATAAGCACCAAAAAGACAATTGCGGATGAAACGTGAGGATTTATAATTAGCTACAATACGAAAGAGACGACTAAGGAATGAAGTTGGTTTTATATTGGTATGGTAGACTTGAAATCCAATGCACTTATTACATTGTCAAACTAGAATGTTATTAACACACACACACACACACACACACAGAGGTATACATATGTGCACCTATATATACATTTGAAATATATATAGAGCCACAACTGCCTTGTATAAAAAAATTGTATACAAATTGATGTCGCATGAGAAAGTTGGTTGTATAAAACTACCATGAACTCGCATAATTAAAAAATAATAACATTCACTTTTCAGCTAATGTCTTTATGCAACATCAGTTTGTCTACATTAGTTTGTATAAAGCTATTTATGGCTTTATCATTATTGATTTTGAAAATAACATTTTAACATTTTATCTCAAATGATGAGACATTTTTCCACATATTGGACTCTTTTCAAATTCATTAGTCAAATGAGATTACAAAATGATAAAATAAATAATGTGGGCCAATAGCTATTTAATATAAGCAAATGAATTATGTGACATCAGTTTATTGAAAACAAGTACATACAAGAGTTTGTATGATATGATTTTTTTTCCTCAATCCATCATATATTTATGTTCTTTTGCTATATGTCGAAATTCCAAAAAAAAAAAAAAATAGAATGATCCATGCCTACTTTGAAAAAATTAAAATTAAAATTAAGAAGCGAACGTATATACAAGGCAAAAAATACCCGGCTCAAATTTTGACCCAAACTGAATTTTCAAACTTTGACATGAATTTAAAGGTCACGAGTTAGGCTCGAGCCTAAATTTAGGGCCCGATTAAATTCGGGTCAGGGTTCGAGCCCTACATGCCCCGACCCAACCCTAAAACTTTGAAAAGAAAATTATGTTTACATTTATTATTTATAAATTTATATAGTTAAGACCTTGAGTAATTTTTATGTTTCTTTTACTTTAAAAAAGTTCTAAAACTTTTAGATTTTATATATATGGGGAAGTTGTATCTTTTTTTTTTAAATTTAAATTAATTAAAAATTAAAAACTTTAAAAAATATGGTTGGCATCAAGCTTTCCGACCCGAAATTCACATAACTAGGCTTTTTTTCGACTTGGACCTTAAAGCCCGAGCCTGAAGCGACCCACTACCATCCCTATGAACATACTATAGATCTATTATGAATTCATCAGTCAAATTGATACTCACTATGAACGAGTTACTATTATTTAAATCTCATACAATCTAAACTAGTAAAATACACAAAAAAGTTTTCAAAGACTTCCAAAAGAATGCCAATAGTCTAACTCTCTAATTTATTTCACATGGGCTATGGGTCAGGTCAACTAAGCTAAACCAATGTCGAAAAAAGAAGCGAATTAATGTTAGAGCGGTCAATTGGTCTTCAAAATTGTAAGAATTACAAAACTTTGAAAAATGACATAAAACTCATAAATTAACATTAACTATATATTAAACAAACAAACTGTAATCCACACATAGGATAACTTGACAGAAAAATAAGTAAATTAATGTTAGAGTTGAAAATTGGTCTTCAGAATTGGAAGAAATACAAAAACTTAAACAAAAAAACATAAAGCTCGTAAATTCACATTAAGTATGAAATGAAATTAAAAAATTGTAAATCATACATAGGACAAGAAAATTGACGGAAGAAGGGGTAAATTAATGTTGGAGTAGTAAATTGATCTCCAGACTAGTAAGAATTACAAAAACCTAGAAACATGACATAAAACTCGTAAACTGACATTAAATGTGAAATGAAACAAAACAATTGTAAACTACACATAGGACAAGTAAATTGACGGAAGAAGGCGTAAATTCATGTTGGAGTGGTAAATTGATCTTTAGACTTGTAAGAATTACAGAAACCTAGAAACATGACATAAAACTCATAAATTGACATTAAGTGTGAAATAAAATAAAAAATACGTAAACCACACATAAAACTAGTAAATTGATGGAAAAGAGAGTAAATTAATGTTGGAGTTGTAAATTATAAGAAGAAATTGTAAACAAAACAAAAACTTAGAAAAATAACACAGAACTTGTAAATTGGCATTAAGTGTGAAATAAAATAAAAAATGCGTAAGCCACACATAAAACTAGTAAATTGATGGAAAAGAGAGTCAATTAATGTTGGAGTTGTAAATTACAAGAAGAAATTGTAAATAAAACAAAAACTTAGAAAAATGACATAGAACTTGTAAATTGACATTAAGTGTGAAATAAAACAAAAAATACGTAAATCACACATAAAACTAGTAAATTAATGGAAAAAGAGGTAAATTATTGATGGGGTTGTAAATAAGAAGAAAAAAGTGTAAACAAAACAAAAACTTAGAAAAATGACATAAAACTTGTAAATTGACATTAACTGTAAAATGAAACAAAAAATTTATAAACCACACATAAAACTAGTAAATTGATGGTAAAAAGGGTAAATTAATGTTCGAGTTATAAATTGCAAGAAGAACTTATAAACAAAACAAAAACTTAGAAAAATGACATAGAACTTATAAATTGACATTAAGTGTGAAATGAAACAAAAAATTTGTAAGCTACACATAAAACTAGTAAATTGATGAAAAATTGGTAAATTAATGTTGGAGTTGTAAATTGTAAGAAAAAACTTGTAAATAAAACAGAAACTTAGAAAAATGCCATAAAACTTGTAAATTGGCATTAAGGGTGAAATGAAACAAAAAATATGTAAATCACACATAGAACGAGTAAATTGATGGAAAAATGGGTGAATTAATGATGAAGTTGTAAAGTAGAAGAAAAGAGTGTAAACAAAACAAAAATTTAGAAAAATGACATAGAACTAGTAAATTGACATTAAGTGTGAAATAAAACATAAAATATGTACACTACAAATAAAACTCGTAAAATAATGAAAAAAAATTGTAAATTAATGTTGGAATTGTAATTTGCACGAAGAACTTGTAAACAAAACAAAAACTTATAAAAATGACATAGAACTAGTAAATTGACATTAATTGTGAAATAAAATAAAAAAATGTGTAAATCACACATAAAACTAGTAAATTGATGAAAAAATGAGTAAATTAATGTTGGAGTTGTAATTTGTACGAAGAACTTGTAAACAAAACAAAAACTTAGAAAAATGGCATAGAACTAGTAAATTGACATTAAGTGTGAAATAAAACATAAAATATGTACACTACAAATAAAACTCGTAAAATAATGAAAAAAAAATGGTAAATTAATGTTGGAATTGTAATTTGCACGAAGAACTTGTAAACAAAACAAAAACTTATAAAAATGACATAGAACTAGTAAATTGACATTAATTGTGAAATAAAACAAAAAATGTGTAAATCACACATAAAACTAGTAAATTGATGGAAAAATTAGTAAATTAATGTTGGAGTTGTAATTTGTACGAAGAACTTGTAAACAAAACAAAAACTTAGAAAAATGACATAGAACTAGTAATTTGACATTAATTGTGAAATAAAACATAAAATATGTACACTACAAATAAAACTCGTAAAATAATGAAAAAAAATGGTAAATTAATGTTGGAATTGTAATTTGCACGAAAAACTTGTAAACAAAACAAAAACTTAAAAAAATGACATAGAACTAGTAAATTGACATTAAGTGTGAAATAAAATGTAAAATATGTAAACCACACATAAAACTTGTAAAATAATGAAAAAAAATGGTAAATTAATGTTGGAATTGTAATTTGCACGAAGAACTTGTAAACAAAACAAAAACTTATAAAAACGACATAGAACTAGTAAATTGACATTAATTGTGAAATAAAACAAAAAATGTGTAAAGCACACATAAAACTAGTAAATTGATGGAAAAATGAGTAAATTAATGTTGGAGTTGTAATTTGTACGAAGAACTTGTAAACAAAACAAAAACTAAGAAAAATGACATAGAACTAGTAAATTGACATTAAGTGTGAAATAAAACATAAAATATGTAAACCGCACATAAAACTCGTAAAATAATGAAAAAAATGGTAAATTAATGTCGGAATTGTAATTTGCACGAAGAACTTGTAAACAAAACAAAAACTTATAAAAATGACATAGAACTAGTAAATTGACATTAATTGTGAAATAAAACAAAAAATGTATAAATCAAACATAAAACTAGTAAATTGATGGGAAAATGAGTAAATTAATGTTGGAGTTGTAATTTGTACGAAGAACTTGTAAACAAAATAAAAACTTAGAAAAATGACATAGAACTAGTAAATTGACATTAAGTGTGAAATAAAAAATAAAATATGTAAACCACACATAAAACTCGTAAAATAATGAAAAAAATGGTAAATTAATGTTGGAATTGTAATTTGCACGAAGAATTTATAAACAAAACAAAAACTTAAAAAATGACATCGAACTAGTAAATTCACATTAAATGTGAAATAAAACGTAAAATATGTAAACCACACATAAAACTCATAAAATAATGAAAAAAATGGTAAATTAATGTTGGAATTGTAATTTGCACGAAGAACTTGTAAACAAAACAAAAACTTATAAAAACGACATAGAACTAGTAAATTGACATTAATTGTAAAATAAAACAAAAAATGTGTAAAGCACACATAAAACTAGTCAATTGATGAAAAAATGAGTAAATTAATGTTGGAGTTGTAATTTGTACGAAGAACTTGTAAACAAAACAAAAACTAAGAAAAATGACATAGAACTAATAAATTGACATTAAGTGTGAAATAAAACATAAAATATGTAAACCGCACATAAAACTCGTAAAATAATGAAAAAAATGGTAAATTAATGTTGGAATTGTAATTTGCACGAAGAACTTGTAAACAAAACAAAAACTTATAAAAATGACATAGAACTAGTAAATTGACATTAATTGTGAAATAAAACAAAAAATGTATAAATCACACATAAAACTAGTAAATTGATGGAAAAATGAGTAAATTAATGTTGGAGTTGTAATTTGTACGAAGAACTTGTAACGAAAACAAAAACTTAGAAAAATGAAATAGAACTAGTAAATTCACATTAAGTGTGAAATAAAAAAAAAATTTGTAAACCACACATAAAACTCGTAAATTAATGAAAAAAATGGTAAATTAATGTTGGAATTATAATTTGCACGAAGAACTTGTAAATAAAATAAAAACTTATAAAAATGACATAGAACTAGTAAATTGACATTAATTGTGAAATAAAACAAAAAATGTGTAAATCACACATACAACTAGTAAATTGATGAAAAAATGAGTAAATTAATGCTGGAGTTGTAATTTGTACGAAGAACTTGTAAACAAAACAAAAACGTAGAAAAATGACATAGAACTAGTAAATTCACATTAAGTGTGAAATAAAACATAAAATATGTAAAAAACACATAAAACTAGTAAATTAATGGAAAAATAGGTAAATTAATGTTAGAGTTGTAAATTATAAGAAGAACTTGTAAACAAAACAAAAACTTGTAAATGTTGCATAAAACTTGTAAATCAACATTAACTTGTAAAAGTTTCATAAAACTTGTAAATCACACATAAAATTGGTAAATGTAACCTAGAACTTGAACAAAAAATAGTAATTACCTGCTACTTAGGTAACAGGTTACCTATTTATTTAGAATTAATGGTAGAAATTTTTTATTCAAATCTAACGGTTCACGTCCGTTACGGCATCAATGCCGTAAATTTAGTTACGACATTATAGAATGACCCCTCTATTAAATATACTTATTTGCTAAACTATAAAACCTAATCCCTTTATTCATTTTAACTTACAAGGATATAAATGTTAAACACCATATTTAAGATTTTTTTAGTTATAGAAACAAAAATAATGTCAATTATATTTAGATATTAAAAAAAGAAAAGAAAACACATTATACAGACATTTGTATTCAAACCATCAGTTAAAACTACCACCAAATTCAAACTAATTTTAAATTTCAGATTAAAAAAGTAAATGCGTATTAATTCTTCGTGGTTGATTGGGGAAGACTTGTTTTATATTTCAACTTAAGAATTAATTAAACAAAATTGCAAAAGTACTATTATGCATCAGATTCATACTTATCTAACATATTAACGCCAACATGAGAGGCTCTGTCTCAATTAAAAATAAATATAACGAATGATCTTAATTAAATTCTGAATCGCCCATCTATAGATACGTCCTCTTTCACAATCTGTCTTTATTTTATTAACATGTCCACAAAAGAAAGATTAGGGTAATTGTTTATCCTTATCGTGCATGTTATCTTCTTAGCAAGGGCCACCATGTTTGTATATTGATTTTGAACAATTAATTTTCCCCTGACTTTGCTGCCATTGAAATTAGAAATTTCCAAGCAAGGGCCAAACGTAATTGTCCGCTGACTTTGAACGGTTAACTGTTGACTTTGCAATAATGCTTCTCTGAATTTGCTGTCTAGAGGCACGTACATATGCATTACATCATCCCTTCTGTTAGCTTAATAATATATATAGAAATATATTGGGAAAAAATTATTTTCATCCTTAGGATTTAAGATAATAACTTATTTCATCCTGACCTTTTAAAAAATAACTCGTTTTATTCTTATTTTTCAAATAATAGCCTAAAATATCCTTCTGTGAATTTATAATTAGTTTACTCTGAAATTTATTGAGGGTAAAATAAAAAATTTTAGTTAAATAAATACATAAAGCTTTTTAAAATAAAAATTTCAAGAATAATTGAATAACATTTGACTTTTTTGCATAAATTTAAAATTTAAGTATAACTTAATGAAACAAATAAAGAATATGCAACACACATGTGTTCATTAAATTATTTTTTTAATAATGTCAACAAAATAATAATAATAATAATAATAATTCTTTTCATCAAGAATCATTGTTTATATTAAGGTCAAGAATAAGCTAAAAGATAAAATAAAAAAATCCAATGCATTATATTTTATTTTGCAGTATTTTTAAATGTATTTTTTTATGTATTTAGTGTGTATTTTTTTTAAGTAAATAAAGGAGTCCATAATTACTTTTGGTAGAATAACAGTACTGATTGATCATTTATTTATTTATTTCGACCATATTAAAGTTAAGAATAAGCTAAAGGATAAAAAAAATAATCTAGTGCTTGTGAAATCTATGGCTTTTTTTTGTCCTAAATGTATATTTTACATATTATTTAATGTTATTTTTTTCTTTCTTAAGTAATCCTTAAATTTTAAATTTATGTAGAAAGACATGTATTTTTTATTTGTGTTTGAGAGTTTATTTTAAAATAATTGATCATTATTTAGAAATCTTATTTTGCCATCAATGAATTATACGGTATAATAACAATAAATTAATAAAAGAGTGTTTCAGGCTATTGCTTAAAAAATAGGGATGAAATAGACTATTATTTAAATAGTAAGGATAAAATAAGCTATTTCAAACCTTAGGGATGAAAAAAGTATTTTTCCAAATATATTTTAGATTATAAACTTAAATAAGTTACGTACCTCTACCTCCAGTCATTATTATTTAAGTTAATTTAAAAAAATGGTTAGAATTTTCTAGTCTATTCCTCTATATAGCCTTTAATTCGATGGGTAATTCTCACGGAAAGTCGTATGTAGGCTAGGCTAAGGACCCTTAGTTTATTTAATGGACTTCATTCACTTCCCTCCATCAAGAAAATGAGAGATTATCCTTATCTTAATTTTTTCGAAATATGGAACAACTATTCTTATCATTATCTGATCATAAAAATGTGAGTAGTCTTAATTAATCTCAAACTCATGAATGTGAGCCACATTAAGAACATGCATACAACACATACTTTGAGATTAGCGCGTATATTAATTTAATGATAATGCATGTAATACCTCCATGTCACCAGTTTTTGTTTCAGAGGTTAAAATACGCATAAGAGTACTTCACACAATTGCCAAATTTGGATTAATGGCACCTGAATTGTAACTCCCAAGACAAATCTCACATCGACAAAGTACAAGAGAGATGTTGGGTTTATAAGAGCTGATCCACACCTTTATTGATTATATGCGTTTTGGGATGTAAGGGTGTCCTAGAAACTAAACCATGAGGCCTTGTTAAGGCTCAAAACAGACAATATCTTGCCAGGTTTAAGTTGGATCATAACATAAATACCATTCTCATGGAGCATTCAGACAAAATTGTGATGTTAATAGCTTTGCTGCCTTGCTGCTTGAGCTTTTACTGGCAAGAAGACATGATTTTCAATGTTGCCTTGATGAAACTTTATTTAAGGATTGGGTCAAGAAACATATTGAAAATAATAGGTTTGTTGAGATAATGGACCCCATTGTCGTTGGAATTCAACCGGCTCAAGGAAAAGTGAAGCAATTGCAAATTCTTATAGTACTTGCCTTGAAATGTCTCTCTGTGTCGGAAGAAGATAGGCCAGCAATAATAGATGCGAAGTTGAGAGATTAGGATCAAAATCACTTGCATACAGCAGGGAACAAAGACAATTTAAAGCATGGCGAAAATGAAGACACAGGTCATGGAACAACAACGTTTAACAGAGTTGATAGCAGATTCTAATGGTAAATATTATTGTATCTTCTCTGCTCAAGAACACGAGATACCATCTCAAGACATAAAAGGCCGAGAAGTTTGCTTGTACAACAAATGCCGGTTTTTGATTTGTGTGTTGAAGCTTGGTGAGTCTATGACGTGCGGCTTGAATTCTTGTTTGCCTTGCTTCACCTTTGCTTTGTTGAACTTGGTTGTCGCCAGGAAAGCTTGATACCCGAGACTCGCTTCTTAACTCGTACCTTGTCATGTTCAATGTTTGATTTACTTTACTTGCTTCCTTCTTCCATTTGTATAAGTTTTAATTAATGTATTATGAAAAAAAAAGAGAATGTATATCCTCATGAATCAAAGAAACATCATAGGGCAATGACGCCATCTCTGTTTCAGATTCCTCCATCTGATGTTGCCAAATGTTCTTTACGAAGCTATAACTAATATCATGAGAATTGAGAGTTGAGAGAACGCAAGAATTTGGACTATCCCTCTGGAACGTCGTGCTATTAATTTAAACGAAAAGCCTTATCCTGAAATGTTGGATTGGTTGGGATATGGGAAACCAACACAATTGCAGGCACTTGAATATCTCTTAATTCTTCACTGCATTCTTATTAAATCACCATAAGTTTATACCCATTTTCAGTTAAAAGTTATCAAATTTTTGGATGCATGAGACTAATTACATGACCCTAAATTTTTCATTTGACTCCAACCATGCGAGTGGCGAAACTCCGCATTAAAGAGGAAGGTGATAAGCCTTCACGCTAAGTGAGAAATACGAGTCTTGAGAGAACACAACTTGCCAAGAAGGAAATAAATTCTGCAAATAAAAGCAAAAAGACTGTCAACACCAGAAGTCATCCAACTTAAATCTCCTACTGCCGCCGTGGATGATCTTCAATCTTCATTTTGAAACAAAATCATATTAGAATCTATTAGAACCTGTAGAGTTAATGAATTCAAATATAAACCAGAGCAAACGGCAGCGTATTGGGCCATCGGTTAAATCCGTTATGAAGTCACGTCAGGGAGCTCGTGATTACTAACTGTAAACAACGTTAAAGCTATAAAGCTAGTTTTGCAGCTCACTTGGGGGAGTGATTCGAGAGTATTCGAGAGAGAACCTTGGAGAGAGAAAGCTAATTCTTAACGGTTAATTTACACAATATTCCGTTAATTTTCTTAACGGTCTCCAAACGGAAGTGGACGAGTGAAAAGAAATGTAACTTTAGATGGATTCTAGCCAAAAAAAAAAAATATAGAATTGTGTATTTTTTAAAAGGCCTGAAAAAACAGGTTGTCCGGTGGATAATTTCTCATAAATTAATTCCAACCCCTGTTAATTCTTCTCTTTCCCCTCTGAATTCTTAAATTCCTCATCTTTTCTCTCTTGAATTCTCTAAGTAAAACCCTTGAATTTAATCATCTTACCCTAATTTTCAACTTAACCAATTTGGATATGTAAAGCATAACAACTGCAACACTCTAAATTTAACACGTGTGGAGCACGAGGTAGTAGGAGGTTGCTTACATATCGAAATCCTTATACAAAATCTCAAACTGAAATACCTCAAATTTTATTCAACAAATCAACAAACCCACCAATCGAACACTTGACACTTCTCTCCCAAATCATAAATGTAGCGAAAGTTTCAAAATTCTCCAATTACATTTAGAAGACTAACAAGCTTAAAATTAATATATACACACACGCACAAATAAAGAAGTATAAATTATTTAAATTATAGGTTATTTCAAATGAGATATATCATTTCATTAAATAAAATAAATAAAATTATTCAAATAATAAATAAATTAATAACTTTTAAGTAAATCATGAATAAAAATATATTACTTAATTAAAAATAATAAATAAATAATTTTTAAGTTATAAATAAAATGGTGTAATAAATTATGGAAGATGTTATGAATGGACAAATATTTTTCTTGACATTATCTAGTCCTAACTAAACCCACATGAAAATTAGGATTAGCAATCCCATGAATTTTGGATTAAAATTTGAATTTATTCCATTAGTCCAATGCAAGTAAGCATGCCAAACATGATATTAATAGTTTGTCCCAATAATTAGTCCAATCCTACACTTAATCCTAGCTCCCAAACATAGCCTATAAGCATTAACAATTTGGCAATATTATTCAACACACGTAACTTTTAGCTCCTGCAGATTTGTACAAGGGAAAAAAAAAAACACCCCTTAAAATTGCACCAATTATTTAAGCTTATGCCCCCATGAACTGAATTGAATGCTCCCACAAACTATATATCCCACTTATGTTTCTTTACAGTTTCTTATTTCTTCCCTTCATTGTCACCATACTTGCCAAAATAGAGAGTAATGATGAGAAACGCTGAAATTGGCCATGGCAGTGAAAATGCAATGAAATATTAATGTGCGTTAGTAACACGTTAGTTGTAGAGTCAGCTGGGTCTTGAATGCGATGGTATGTGATGATACGTTCGGAAAATTGATAAAAATTAGGATAGAAAAGTCGTGTGTGATATTCTCTGGAAAAAATATTGAAGTCTTTGATCATCATCATTATATGTCACCATCATACAGTAAGAACAAATTCTTGTAAAGTTCGATCTCTTCCTTCACATTTTAGTACCAATGATCCGGAATCGCACGAACCTACCACCTACTTTGTTAATAAGATTATTCTAGTTTAATTAATTAATTAATTAATTTTATCATCCATTTAGTTGTTTTATTAGTCAACAACTGTTTGAATAGAAAGATTCGATTTGTCTTTTATTATTTATTCACCCAATGGAAAGGAAAAAAGAGCAGAATTTGACTGCCTTTACTGCTGTAATGGATTAATAGCATAATTGAACTCTAACCTGAGTATATAAACGCATAGATGGACGATGGTCTAAGGAGAACCACATACAAGTTTCTTTAAGCATATACTCAATAATACAATGTGCATCATATGAGTTAATTTTCAGAAAGATTCCAAATATCAAATGACCACTCTGAATAATAAGGGCAAGATGCCATCCCAGAGATACCCTGCCAAAAAGATGGTGAATGAAAAAAAAAGAAAATGAACAATTAGTTAGTGGAACAAAAGCTTGTAAGAGAAAAAAGTAAAATCTAAGGATGAAGAAATTAAAAGCACGTGAGCTGATAACAATGACTGAAACCCAATATTAAGGAGTATTACCGTTTAGTTAGTTCCTGAACTTTCTTTGCAGTTTGGCAAAATTCACCGCCCATATCACATAGACCCAATCTTTCATACCAGTCAGGAAGTTGAAGTAACCATGTCTCCACGACCTATTCAGCATTAAAGTTCCGCAGACTCCCCAGAATCCAACAAAGAAACCAAGAATCGAGCTCACGTAAAATCCGAGAGTTATAAACTGATCGTCCTCATCTTCTAGAGTGTTTGAATCATCGTCTGTGCCTGGACTTGGAGTTGATTGTTCATCCGGACACATATTTGCGAGTGGAAGGCCACAGAGTTCAAGATTTCCAGCGTACACTGAAGCATTGAAGCTCTGAAGCTGAGTACCTAATGGGATTTTTCCGGACAAGTTGTTGTACGACAAGTCCAAGACACCAAGACCACTTAACTGAGAGAGGCTAGATGGAATACTTCCAGAAAACAAATTTCTAGACAAATCCAGGAAATCCAATGATGTTAACTCACCAATCTTCGGAGTGATTGGTCCGGTTAAATTGTTTCTTGAAAGGTTTAAGGCAATCAACCCCACAAGATCCATAATCTCTTCAGGAATTGCTCCATCTAATTTGTTACTCGAAAGGTCAAGGCACCTTACAAGTCCCAAAGTACTTTTGTACTCATTTTCACTTCCTTTCCAAGTCAACAGTAAATTGACCAAATATGTATAGTAATTTCCAGTTCTAGGGGCAACTAAGATGGATTTGGCGAACCCAATGGTTGGATTGGAACATCTTTCATAGGTCATGGCTGAAAAATTATTGAAACACTTCGGTATCTTTCCCGATATAATGTTTAAAGAAAGATCCAAGACTTGAATAAATCCCAGATGGCACAATTGATAAGGTATATTTCCATGAAATTTGTTTGATTTTAGGCTAAGAACAATCAAATTTTGTAGACTTTCCCCTATCCACGTTGGTACCTCACCAAAAAATGCATTCTTCCCAAGATCCAAAACTCTCAGTTGGGAGCAATTCCTTAAAGATGAAGGCAATTCCCCGGTTAACCTATTGTTGTGTAAATTCAGTGTTCGGATGTTATTTGGGAAACCCATCGAGTCCGGTATTTTTCCTGAGAACCTATTATTTGCGAAGTTAAGAACGAATAGGCTATCAAAGTGCAACCAACAATCGGGAAGCCCTCCAGATAATAAGTTACTCGAGAGATCTAAAAAGTTCCATGTGTTTTCACTGATAGAACATAAGAAAGTAACTGACCCTGAGAACTTATTTTTAGAGAGATTTAAGAAAGGCGAATTTGAAGGAAGTGGTGGAATTGAGCCCTCAAAGTGGTTTGAATTGATGTCTATACTAGTACCACCAATACGAGTACCATCAAACGTTAAAGACAAATCGGGAAGTTTACCCTTAATATGATTGTAAGAGATATTTAAGTAAGAGTTTACTGGACAAATCCCAGAACCAATCAGGAATACTGTCTGAGATTCCAACATTGGAGATGTCAAGAAACACAAGCTGATTCTGAGTTTGAAGCCATTTTGGAAAAAGAGGTCCCATCTTGCAAGAGGCAAGACTTAACGATTTCAGCTGAAAAGGAGGAACCCAATCATGGCTCAATTTCAAAGTCAAAGAGTTCTCATCCAAGGTCAACATATGCAAGTTGGACATTGGAAAAAAAGTTTCAGAGATAACTCCTGTGAATGAATTCCCATGAAGTGACACAGACTCGAGCTTCCACAACTGGCTGAGGCTCTTGTCTATTGTTCCATTTAAACGATTAAAGTGAAGCTTCAATGCTTCCAGGGATGAAAATCCTCCAAGAAGAGGTACTGGCCCCGTGAAGTCATTATATTGTAAATATAGCCCCTTTAGTGAATTCTCCACGCATCCACAAGACAGATTTTGAATTACCTGCGAGAATTGTCCACTGAGTTTGTTGAAAGGCAAGCCTAACTCTTTTAAGCTACACATTTTTCCAAAGAATTTTGGAATCCCACCTTCAAGTTCACTATCAGAGAGATCAAGACTTTTTAGAGAAACCATGTGTTGAAAAGCCTCTGGAATTGAACCTCGTAATGAATTAGAGCCAAGGTTAAGATAAAGAATATTCCTACTAAGATTGAAAAGCCAAGGGTATACTGAAGAAGAAGGGAGATTGTTGTCAGAAAGATCAAGGGTCTCAATAGACGTACTCAAATTGAAGTGCCAAATAAACGATGGATTGACAGGTGGAAGAGCACACGAGCATAGGACTAATGATTTTAAGGAATGGAGCTTGGCAACTACTTGAAACCAGTCACTAGATTTAGTGAGATTAATGTAACTCAGGTCAAGGTGTCTTAAAGAAGAAAGACGAGAAAGCCACTCTAAGCTTCCCACACTAAATAAACTAGAGTTTTCTAGGTTGAGATATTCCAATCCTGAATGGTTCCGGAATTTTCGAGGGAGTTCTAAAGGTATGCTACAAGAGAGATTGAGGTACCTCAATTTGCTGAGGGAACCAATGAACTCAGGAACTGGGCTTGCACTGAAGTGATTGTTACTAAGGTCCAAATGTCTTATATCATGCAATTCAAGCAAAGCAGGACTAATTTCACCTTTCAAGACCTTCCTCTGAGCGTTTTCCTCGTCAGATGTTCGAAGATTAAGTACCTTGACATGGCCAGTTGTGTTGCTACAGTGGACTCCCCTCCATTTACAGCAATCTCTTTTGTCATCTTCTCTTCCCCAGGAAGACAGAACGCCATGTTCATCCACCAAGCTCTGTTTAAAAGTGAGAAGCGCTTCTCTCTCCTCATCAATGCACCTCATTACTATGTTGTTAGAATCAGCAATTGTGGGCTTCAATTAAAAAAATATCACAGAAAACAAAGCTATATTTTCAAATAGAAGGAGCAATTTGAATGACATTATAATTATAATAAGCTTTGAGGACATATTGTTATATCGAAACTCCTGGACTCCATGCCAATTTATACTTTGTATAATCTGCATCAATTATTGAGGCCAAGAAAAGTCTTCATTCTGAGCGTTGATTATGGGTTAGAATATGACAATTTGAGAGATGATTAAAGCCAACAAAAGTCACCGGCGAATCCTAGACACACGGCAATGCAAAGCATGGATAAAGAAAGTCGTACAATCAAACCGGTGTTGGTTTACCCAAACAAAATAAAACACAGTTTATTGAAAATGTAGTTTTGGTATATCTCGTTACTTGATGTTTTGTTTGGGAAGAAAATTACTTATAAAAAGCTTGTGCTGATAATTTATTAATACTTTCCTTTCTTTGTATAATCTGCATCAATTATTGAAGCCAAGAAAAGTCTTCAATCTGAGCGTTGCTTATGGGTTAGAATATGACAATTTGAGAGATGATTAAAGCCAACAAAAGTCACCGGCGAATCCCAGACACACGGCAATGCAAAGCATGGATAAAGAAAGTCGTACGATCAACATCCATGTAGCCTTGCCGTGGAAAAATGGTAAACACACAAAATGATGACAAAGCCTCATAGAAATAAAATAAAACCGGTGTTGGTTTACCCAAACAAAATAAAACACATTTTATTGAAAATGTAGTTTTGGTATATCTCGTTACTTGATGCTTTGTTTGGGCAGAAATTTACTTATAAAAAGCTTGTCCTGATAATTTATTAATGCTTTCCCCAGTTAAAGACACGTTGAAAGTAATATGTTTGATGGGATTGTTGATCCTGTAATTCCTGGGGAAAATTGGATACAAGAGTAACAATTACAAGCATTCAAATTGCTTTGCTCTTAAATCTGTATTTTAATCAGTAGAAGAACAACCAATGGTGATTGATACTGCGTCGGCGAATAAACGGTTGATTCCTATGAATAACCCTGCTAAAGACCCGAGCCATAGAGTACTTAGTACCGGTGCCACGGAAATATATGTTTTTAGATCTCGCATTGAAAATCCTTCTCCTCTTTCTCCCTATCGGAATATATTATGGTAAGAGATGTATGTGTAGTTAAATGCCACTTGTATCTGTGCGTGAAATACCTAATTTAAATTGAAATGCGCAATGATTTGGTAGACAAAATTTGATTTTCCTTCTTTCTTAAAACAGAAAATGCGTCATTTTACGCCTGCAAATTCCTAAGAAAAATTATAATTTATCTTTATTTTAGCGGAACATCTCAAACAAACATATTATTTTTGGTTGAAGTTTATTTCAGTCTTGTGACAGTAGTGTCCAGATATCTAGTTCCAAAACTAACAATATTTACTTGCAAATATATGGAAAAAGATTGACCTTCGTAAAGGGTATGATAAAGTTCGAATCATCAACTTCAACAATGAGGTGTGAACAGCCCTGCTGCTCATTAAATACGTGGCTTAATTCATGACACGCGCATACTAGACAGGGATCAGAAATTTCTTGGTAGCCAACTACTCTCTTGACCAAGGTGAAATGGAGGCTTATTGGTTAAATGTCTAAAATTTGAATTTTTTTTTTATTTCAAACTTTTTAAAAATTGCTCGTCTGTTTTCTTTAACTTATATTTGATTTTTCAGACATTTACATTTGAATTAAAAAAAAAAAAGAGTAAATTTTTGTGACTTTTATCTAAGTAGGAAAAGGCATGAAGAAGTAAATATTATATCCCAAAACAGCTCTATTAAATATACTTATTTGCTAAACTATAAAACTTAATCACATTTATTCATTTTAACTTATAAGGATATAAATGTTAAACACCATATTTAAGATTTTTTTATTTATAAGAACAAATATAATGTCAATTATATTTAGATATTAAAAAAAAAAACACATCATATATAGACACTTGTATTCAAACCATCAATTAACACTTCAACCAAATTCATAACAATTTTAAATTTCAGATTAAAAAACTAAATGCGTATTAATTCTTCGTGGTTGATTGGGGAAGACTTTGTTTTATATTTCAACTTAAGAATTAATTAAACAAAATTGCAAAAGTACTATTATGCATCAGATTCATACTTGTCTACATATTAACGCCAACATGAGAGGCTCTATCTCAATTAAAAATAAATTTAACGTATAATCTTAAATAAGTTCTGAATTGGCCATCTATAGATACGCCCTCTTTCAGAATCTGTCTTTGTTTTATCCACATGTCCACAAAAGAAAGATTGGGGTAATTGTTTATCCTTATCGTGCATGTTATCTTCTTAGCTAGGGCGACCACGTTTGTATATCGATTTTGAACAATTAATGGTCCCCTTCCGAAACTGAAGCTGTGTTTATGTATGATGTGTACCATCTAAATGATTTTTGTAATATTCTTAATTGGTGTGCATTTGTGTACATACTTCATTTAAAGTAATTTTCCACAGACTGTGTTGCCATTGAAATTAGAAATTCCCAAGCAAGGACCAAACGTAATTGTCCGCTGACTTTGAACGGTTTACTGTTGACTTTGCATAATGCTTCTCTGAATTTGCTGTCTAGAGGTACGTACATATGCATCACATCATCCTTCTGTTAGCTTAATAATAATAATATACATAGAAATATATTATAGATTATAAACTTAAATAAGTTACCTACCTCTACCTCCAATCATTATTATTTAAGTTAATTTAAAATATGGTTAGAATTTTTTAGCCTATTCCTCTATATAGCCTTTAATTCGATGGGTCATCACTACTAGAAAAATGGGCTTTACTGACACCAATTTAGTGTCAGTAATAACTTTTACTGACACTTGTTAATTGTGTCGAATGCTCCAGACACACCGACACCTAATTTTTGTGTGGGTGCGATGCGTTACTGTAGTATCACTAAAATAATGACACTATGGCATTAGTACTTAATGATACTATTTACGTGTCAGTAATTCATGTCACTATAGTATCATTAAAATAATGATACGAAGTGTAAACATTTAATGATACTATTTACATGTCAATATTTAAAATTGAGTCAGTATTTAGTGATGTTATACTGCTTTTGGTTAGTAATATATTTTTATTTTAATTATTTTTTTCCAGTTTGTTTTACAATTAAAAAAATAAATATATTAAATATATCAAATCTCCCAACACAATTCACATAATAAATATCCCAAATACATCACTTAAATTAACATAATTCAACTACATCATTGTTTGGAAAAAAAAAGAACATAGGTATCAAATTAAGTTTTCGACAAGTTTTAAGCAACAAAGTACTAAATTCAGTTTCAACGAACATTAACCAACAAGAATAAGCACAAGAATGTACTAAATATCCATACGTGGCTTCATTCCCCCCCCCCCCCACCTACAAGCACATAAAATCAATTAGAACACCACAAAAAATAAGTCTTAGAGATTTGGAAGCAAAAGTGGTCCTAAATTACTCATATATTACCTCGCGATTGTAGGTTTTAATTAACTTGGCAACATATGTAGCCTATTGATCACGAAGTTGCGAGAGCTCTTTCATCGAGTACTCATCAATTCCCTTGAACTTTAATTTCAAAACAAGAAGTTATTCGCCAAAAGTTAAATTGTAAACTTCTTAATTATCATTCATTTAAATATATCCGTGTGATAACAATTCAAAACACTTTATGCACTTGAAATGAACTCCAATAATGTTACTCTTCTATCCAAAATTATACAGGCAAACACTAAATATCTTGAAAACCATGCTAATAAGAAAAAATTTTGAACGAGTGTTGATCTACATTATTATATAGTAATGTTTGAAGCCGAAGCAACTTGTGAACACCAACACTAACCACTTTAATGCAAATGTGGATGTAGATATAAACCTCAATAGGTATATCTTCATCAAAGTGAAGTAAAAGCAACAATATTGTAACATGTTGCCACTAATAACAACTTTGCAACAAACCCATTAAAATGTAAGCGAGTGATGAGCAGTAGAAGATGGACAGGTAAAAGTAGATATTTAGAAGGTTTATAATTAAGCACTTATAATAGTAATTTGAACAAAATCCTAAAATTGAAACAAAAGAAGCTTTGAAAGCAAAACAGAAGATGAACAAGCAAGAAGGGCCCTAATGGTTTTTTATTAAGTCAAGCTAATTCATAAGTGAGGTAACTAATAAAAATTAAGACTTAAAATAAAATAAAAAGTCTTCATATTGTTTAATCATCATATACATTTTTTTTAATGTTTAAAGTATATGTATAGAGAGAGAACACTCAATTTTACAACCTACTTATGAATTAAAATTTATCCACAAAAAAGCAAAAAAACACAAAGCTAAAGTTTTAATTAAAAACATAGTGGTACTATCTGTAAACTATGCTGCCTGAGTGGAGTTAAGAGACTGCAAATGCTAGTTTTACTAATAAAGATTACCTTCAGTTCCATCTAATTCTATTATTCTACTAAAATCAATGCTACCAAATACAAGCCAACCTTCAACTATAATCTTGTAATGTGCCATTTCACATTAAAAAGTCTCTAATTCTCTTATTACATGGCAAAAACTATAACAAAAATTATAAAATTACAATGGTCCCAATCAAGTTATTTCTAAACAACTCATTTTGCCAATTGTAACTCGGCATTAAACAAAATAAAGAGCCCTATAAAAAGACAAAAGGCCAATCAAGGGCATGTTGTTTTACTTTTAGTTTTCCTTTTTCCACAATATTTCAAAAGCTTAACGTCTCATACAACTTTCTTTAAATTTGTAGGAACTCATAGAGGTGATAAGTTGTTTATGTGAATTTACCCAGTGCAGCTTGATGATTCATTTATGTTCACAATCATACCGATATTCGCAATTGATGATCTGCACATGAGGCCATAGACAAGCTGTTGTTTGCTTCCATGTCCTCAGCAATAATACTTGGGTTATGAACCTACAAAAGATACAAACAATCAAATATTTGATATCAGCTCTGATGTAGCCATAGTACTACAAAAACAATCGTTAATTACATAAAAGATTTCTAAATCTAACAGAGGCACTCTAGCATTATAAATATAAATTATAAAATAAATCTTTTAGAGTCATTTAACGACTGAATTACTAATTTACAAATGCATTTAAGTTAATGGAATCTCACAATTTTTATATTTCCTTCTTCCACAACACTTCAAAAGTTTGTCGACTCATGCAACTTGTAATAAGACAAAAAGAAAGCAAACTAAAAAGTAAAAGAGAGACAATTGATGCAAAGTTGTATTTCAACATATAAAAGAATGTACAAAAGAGGGGTTATATAGTTGGTGAGCCCCTACATTAAATGAATCCCTTGATTCACATAATAGCCTAGGATCAAGTAGCATATGGCTAGAATTAGCCAAGGGACAACAAATTAATCCCTAGACTCGAGCATAATTGCCATGCCGTCATATATTCTAACACAAGTTTATTTAAATTTGTAGGAGGTAATAGAGGTGATGAGTTGCTTACATGAATTCCCCCAGTGCAGCTTGATATTTACAATTATATTCACAATCATTTGGGAATTTCGGTGATCGGGAGCAATAATAGGAGAGGCAAAGCACGATGAATTGGAAACTAAAGATATATAATATTAAATGCAGCAACAATTATAGCAAAGACTAGTGAGAAAACATATGCATCAAAACTGTTTTTGACACCCAATTCTGCCAGAATAAAATTAGCAAGCGTAACAACCAAATGAACCACAGAGAAAGAAATTTCCACCCCAAATTCTAAATTGCATCTTTTCATGTACTCTAGTTGCAGTTCTGGTTCTTCCCATGATATAAGTATACATACTCGTAGCAAAACCAAATGCTGACAATAGAAATGCAGCAAGAAGAATTATTCTCTTCATTTTTCCCAAGGTAGATTGCCAATTTTCCATCATTATCTCCTACCATTTTTGTAATCTCTAATAATTCCCCTAACAACATAAGTTTATAATATTACACTTATTTTCAAATACACTTTTATTCATATTTATTATAGATTAAATAAATCACATGAATCATTTGATTTTTATTGCCTGATCGAATTGAACCGAACTGCCATAATACAGCTCAATTAGATTCAGTTTGGATTGAACCGAGTCAAATCCTCACCCCAATCAAGACCATGTTATTTTACTGTTCGTTTTCATTTCAACTTGGGAAGAACCAAATAGAAAAGGGAAACAACCATTTGACTCTCCTCCCTATTTGAAATTTCAATGGCATGTGATTCTCTTTGAAATTTCCATTGAAAACTAAAATCAAAAATAATTTTCATACCCCCCTTCATAGCAATCCAAATCAAGTTGAATTAAGTACACACAGACAAATGTATAGCTTATGTGTGTACATATTTGTTAATATTACAAAAGGGTTCATGCGTCCCTCTCACTATGCAATAGGCAACTACAACTGCAACCCACTCAACAGTCATCTCCTTTTTTCTTTATTACATTACAATACCCACCACAACCATCTCCACCTACTTGCCTCTACTATTGCCAGATGCCTAATGCTACTGCATTTACCCTCAACTTCACTTTTTTGTTCATGACTTTTATTTGCCCATCATGCCATTTTCAATTAAGCCCATTTTTCAATTTAAAGTCATCATGGATAACCTAGATATTTCTATTAAGAGATGCTAATAACATGTCAATAATCAAAGACTCATTGCAACAATAATTCTACTACATGTTCAAGGGCAATTCTTCATCAAAATCAGTATAGTCAATGTGCGTGGTAAGTAAATTCTATCTCGTCGCATGTATAAGTAATAAGTTGGCAATAATGGACAGAAAAATAAAGTTTCTTCATAACTATTTCGAAACAAATTTGATCTCGTCAAAATAATAATTATAACAAAATTATCAAAATAAATCTTAATTTGTAATTGTAGTCAATTAGAAATTAAAGAGAGCACAGAAAGAAGACCAATGAAAGAAATAAATTAAAAAAGGCAGAGATTGAGGCAGTCATAAGATTGAGCTTACCTTGAATAGAGATTGAGGCGCACGGAGATCACGAGAATGTAGTACAACACGCACCAACACAAAGAGCCGCAAGGCGATATATTATACCAATGATGAATTGAGTATTGATGATGGGTGGACGCTGACCTTAGGGTGATGACGAGTGCAGGATTTGACAAAAATCATAAAACAGGGGGATTTTGAACTTTCAATTTTGAACTTTGGTGCACGGAGATGATGACAACAAAAGAGACCAGACTTTGGTGCATGGGAGTCGACGGGGTAGTCGAGTGACTGGTGATAGGAGAGGTTTTGGGTGCGTCAGGCGTGGTAGATTTAGGGATTTTGTAAGTTTTCGCTTTGTAAGTTTTATTCACTTAGACGAAATGAGGGGAAGAGATCTATTGGGGATTTTGTTTTTTAATTTTTGTTCTTTAATCTTTTAATATAATATTTGGGTCTTAATTCTATCGGTCTGATGGTTTGCGGAACAAACATAAGTATTTTAAATTTTAGAAGTCTTAGGTTCGAGTTCAAAGTTTTACAAATTCTAATTATTTTTTTAAAACTTTTGATACTTTAGTATAAGTGATTTTTAATATTTAATTTACTGACACGTTAGTATCAATAATTTATAATACTTGTTTGTTAAAAGCGGAAAATGGTGCATATGTACATAATTACTGATACTTTTTATAAAGTGTCAGAAACTAAGTGTCAGTAAAGGTCATTTTTTTAGTAGTGCATTCTCACGGGAAGTCGTATAGAGGCTAGGCTAAGGACCCTTAGTCTATTTAATGGACTTCATTCACTTTCCTCCATCAAGAAAATGAGAAATTATACTTATCTTAATTTTTTAGAAATATGGAACAACTATTCTTATCATGATCTAATCATAAAAATGTGAGTAGTCTTAATTCATCTCAAACTCATGAATGTGAGCCACATTAAGAACATGCATATAACACATACTTTGAGATTAGTGTGTATATTAATTTAATGATAATGCATGTAATACCTCCTTGTCACCAGTTTTTGTTTCAGAGGTTAAAATACGCATAAGAGTACTTCACACAATTGCCAAATTTTGATTTATGGCGCCTGAATTGTAACACCCTAGGCAAATCCCATATCGGCAAATCACATGAGAGATGCTAGATTTTTAAGGGGTGATCTACACCTTAATTGGCAAGATTTGTTTTGCAGTGTGTAGGCGCCCTAGAAATAAAACCATGCAATCTTAGAGATAGCACATGTGAATGAATTCCCATCAAGTGACAAAGTCTCAAGCTTGAACAAGTGAGTGACGCTTTTGTTTATATTCCATTTAAACGATTTTCTCTGCCATACAATACTTTTAGAGATAAAAATGCTCCAAGATCATGTATTGGCCCTAGGGATGGCAATTTAACCCGGACCCGGACCGGACCCGGATGAACCCGGATAATCCGGTCCGGGTTCAACCCGTACCGGATTAAAATAAATCCGGTATCCGGATTAAATTTTATTGACTCGGATGTATCCGGGTCCGGTTCCGGGTTCGGATGAACCCGTATATCCGAAACCCGGACCCGGATATCTTTAATTTAAAATTATTTTTTTAATATAAATAGAAAAAAAAAAAAGAGAGATGCCCTAATTTCACACTTTCACAACCTAGCCGCCACCTTCATTCTTCTCTTCTCTTCTCATTCTTTTCCTCCTTCAACTCTTCTCTTCTCTTCTCTTCACAAATCATGCTCTTCTCTTCATCAAATCATCATCGTCACTCGTCATATCTTCGTTGTGTTCATGTTCACCAGCACCATTAACCTCCATTTGGCCGCCGTTTGTCCACCTTTGCCAATCGTAATCGCGGCTGTGACGTTGTGGTCGTCATCATCGTCATCGTCCGCATCATCATCATCAATAGCCGACGTTTGTTGCTTCGCCGGACGCCGATCCTTGAAGTTCATGAACTGAAGCCGTGAATCGTGAGTTTGAATTGTAGTCTGTAGACATGGATTTTGTATTTTGTGAATCGTGAGTTATAGATTTGCATTGAATGGTTTATGGCTTTGAAAACATTGAAAATTTTACAATTTGGATTTGATTTTTAGGAATTTGGGTTGTATTTGATTTCTGTAGAACTGGGTTTGTATTCTTTTCGTTTTTCTTTTTATTTGTATGTGATCCGGGTTTAAAAACCCGCAATCCAGAAACCCGGATTTTCCGGGTTTAACCCGGACCGGACCCGTACTCATAAAAGGCGGGTTCAAATCCGGTATTTGATGTCCTGTCCTAACCAGAAAGACCAAACCCTGGACGAAGCCATCCCTAATTGGCCCTGAGATGTCATTGTATTCTAAAGGGAGATTGCCAATTTTCCCCCTACAATAATCAACATATACCATTTTCTCCCATGTTGTTTTTATAATGGCCAAAAACCCCCCTGATAGCATAAGTTTACAATATTACCCTTATTTTCAACTACTCTTTTATTTATATTTATTATAAATTAAATAAATCACATGAATAGAAACTAAATAAAAAATTAAGCATTAAAAACAAGAAATATATGTTTTGATATGAGCAAAAAAATTAATAATAAATTTTTTTTCTTGTACTTATTTAATTTGTGAAAAGTTTCTTAGAATAAATATATAAGAAAATTATTATAAAATGATAAAAAAATTATTATAGGAAAACTTGAATGACAAATAAAAATTTATTATAAGATAAATAATAAAATATTTTGCCTATCTTTTTACATTTAATTTTAAAATATTACAAAATGTTTATTATAAGAAAATGTTCACAAAATAAATAATTACAAGAAAAAAATTTATTATTAATTTTTTTCTCATATTAAAACATATATTTCTTGTTTTTAATGCTTAATTTTTTTTATTTGGTTTCTATTCATGTAATTTATTTAATTTATAATAAATGTAAATAAAAGGGTAGTTAAAAATAAGGGTAATATTGTAAACTTACGTCATTTTTTATTATAAAACAAAGTAAATGGTATATGTTGATTTCTGTAGGGGGGAAAGTGGGAATCCCCCTATTCTAAATGCAGCTCCTCGATTGAATTTGCCGTACACCCTTCGGACAGATTTTGAATCAGCTCCGAGAACTGTCCATTGATATAGATGTGGCGCAAATATAATATATTTAATATATTTAAACTACACATGTTTCCGAAGAATTTTGGAATCCAACCATCAAGTTCGTTAGAAGAGAGCGATAGAAAAGTAAGAGAAACCATGTTTTGAAAAGCCTCTGGAATTGAACCTTGTAAATGGCTATAGCCTAGGTGAAGATGAAGAATATTCCTAAGGGTATAGTGAAGAAGAAAGGAGATGGTTGTCAGAGAGACCAAGGGTCTCAATAGACGTACTCAAATTGAAGAGCCAAACAAATGAAGGATTGACAGGTGGAAGATAACACGAGCGTAGGACTAATGTGTCTAGGGAAAGGAGCTTGGAAACTACCTGAAACCAATCACTAGATTAAGTGAGATTAATGCAACTCAGGTCAAGACGTCTTGAAGAAGAAAGATGAGAAAGCCACACTAGGCTTCCCACACTAAATAAATTAGAATTTTCGAGGTTAAAATATTCAAATCCTGAAAGGCCCCGAAATGGAAGAGGGATTTTTTATGAAGGTGTACCACAAGAAAGATTGAGGTACCTCAATTTGCTGAGAGGAACCAATGAACTCGGAAACTGGGCTTCAACCGAAGTCATCGCTACTAAGGTCCAGATGTCTTAAATCATGCAATTTAAGCAGAGTAGGACTAATCTTCAAGAACTTCCTCCGAGCGAATCCACCGGGCTTTGTTTGAAGATTAAGCGCCATAACATTTGCTACTGCGGACTCCTCTCCATTTACAGCAATCTCTTTTGTCATTATCTCTTCCCCACGAAGACAGAACCTCATATTCATCCACCAGGCTTTGTTTAAAAGTGAGAAGCGTTTCTCTTTACTCATCTATGCACCTTATTATTATGTGGCTAGAATCAGCAATTCTACACTCCAATTGAAAAAATATCACAGAAAACAAAGCTATATTTTCAAGTATAAGGAAGAATTTGGATGACATTGTAATTGTCATTAGCTTTGAGGATATATTGTTATATCGAAAATCCTGGAATCCATGCCAATTTGCCCTACTGTGTATAATCTCATCAATTATTGAAGCCAATTAAAGTTTTCACACAAGAATGCAAAGCAAAGCATGGATAAAGAAAATCATACAATCAACATCCATGTAATCTTGCCGTGGAAAAATGGTGAACGCACAAAATGATGACAGAGCCTGATAGAAATAAAATAAAACTGGTGTTGCCTTACTTTTACAAAATTCTTGAACTTCAACATCATTCGTTAGTCCTTTTATAAAATTCTGTTGCGTGTACAGATGTCTACCGTATAGTCTATCTAAATAATTTTATGCTTGTGTTTGCCTCTTGATTTATATTCTGCACTGAAGTAGCCAAAATCATGTATCCTTCTCAACAAGTTTTCGCTCAGGTCAATAGGCTTTTGAAAAAAAAAAAAAATTTCTAATGGAATTTAGATAGATTATGCGTTTTAGTGATGCAATGGTGAGTGTAATTTAATGTCACGAAATAAATTTTGAATCATGTACCAACGAAATTTAATTTAATAAATCTGACTCAATCTCTGTATCCTCAATAACTTTGGAGTTTGCTTCTTCTTTTTTTTCGCTCCTAAAATTTGAATAGGCCTGAATTAACCTAAATTATAAATAAAGCTAAATATTTGAAACTAAATAACATGTTTATTTCTTTGTCTGTAATAAATTATATATTTTTTTCAACCAAAAAAATCTGAAAGCCAGTGCTTTTAAATTTGTACCTTTACAAATTTTAAAAGTTAAATAAGTCTCAATAAACATGAATAAGATAATATTTTTATCATAATGTAAATAATGTTGAAGTGGATAAAATCCTTTATTTTTTGAATTAGAACATGTTAATCAATGTTATTTCAGTTTATGATGTATTGCATGAAAAACATTCATAAAAATTGTAGAGATAATTAATGCTAATTTGGAGAAAATTAAAAGAGACAGATAATAATAATCTAATACTCTATTATCATCAGATATGGAGATGAACAAGAAAGCTAATTAATCAATTTTATTTGGGTAAGAATGAAAATAGATTAATTAGATGGAGATACTTTAGGGAATGTCTGCAATCCTTTTAGATTAAGCAAAAAAAATTTAAGAAAAAAAAGTGACTTAATTAATTCACTTAATGACTTAATTGATCTGGTCCATTACAGATTCTCTAATTTCTGCCACAGAGCTGCTGCAGATGTTTCTTTCAGTTCTTGTGAAATCTATCTCAAAACCTCATATCCAAGACTCAGCACAATGATGCTGTATGCTTTGTCTTTACAGTCTTCAAGTTCTTCATCTGTCATCTTGGATGGCCTTTTGCCTTTGGAATTCAAGACAAATTCAAAACTGGGATAGACCCAGAGAGCCCTCATTTTAATCTTCCACAAGTTGAAATCGTTGTCGCCATTAAACTCCTAAAACTCAAGCTTTGGTAACGCCATTGATCTCCCAACAATCAAAAAACCTCAGCTTTCATACCCGTTTGTATTGACCGGAATCCAAACTTAACCAAACCAAGAATATCAGGCACTCAAAACACAATTAAATCTGACCAAGAACTAGAGCTAACTAAAACACTGAATCAAGAATTGATGACAATCACAGCAAAGAACTAATTGCAAGACTGAAAAAGGAACAATAAAGAAATCAAAACAGAGGACGCAGAGGATTACGTGTTTAAACTATTAAGCCAACATCCACGGCTGTAAATGACCAGCAGAGATCTTATTAATGGAGAATCTTGTGTTATATTTACAGTGGGGACTACAAGGAGGAGAAAGAGCTGAAGAACACATTCCAACTCTCTCTAATCTCTCAGAAACAAAGGAACAAATTTAGTAAATAATCAGCCCCCTCAGCTTTATTTATAGCAGCCTGGAATTTAACCGACAAACTAACAAACTTACAAACTTATAGCTAACTGGACCCCACTTGCCAGCTCATTAGTGCCATGTCATCTCTCCTTGTAACGGTCTTGACTGATTTTGAATCATCATGTCACAGGATCTAACATGAATTTGACAGTCGAATTGTTTGATGCAAGAATATTTACAACTGATGGACAAAATGCTACTATGTTATTGATTCTAATATGAAACAAAAAAAAAAAAGTCTCTTTTTTATATTTATTTTATTTTTTATATTTTGTAATTATTGATTTGTTATTATTGTATTATTTTGTGTCCTTGAATTAATTACTGCGATTTACTGATAAAAACTTTCGTTCCCGATGATTCCATATTTGGGCTGTGCATGTGTCCCTCACTTTTGCAATGGTTTTGCTTTTTATTAGTCCTTCAGCAAAGCTTAAGCACTTCTTGTAAAATCTAACCTCTCTCAGTTACATATGGCCAAAAAATACGGCAGGCAACTTGTGATGGGTATGTTTAGTTCATATTATCTAATTAATGGTTATGTTCCCATTTTTTTTTTGGTAGCTTCTTGGGAAGGATATCCTAAAGAATCTTTCTTATTTCATTTTTAAACTTTCTTGGTTACCATCCTGAAGAATTTTTTTCTCTTTTTTTTTCAGTTTTAATCTCCAGTGGGAAAAGAAAGGATAAACATGTCGAGTTTTATCTTAGTTTTGGTGCAGTGGCTTTGGAAGCTCTAAAAAGGAGGAAAGATTATTGATGCAGCTGATGAATGATTGAATATGAACTTTTACCAAACAAGAAACGGAATACTCATTGATTGTTGGATTGTAGTGTGCTCTTCCAAATGATAACCGGAACAAGATTTTCATGTACTTAAAAGAGTAAATCCCCACTGCCGATTCTTCCAATTGAGATGCTTACTCGCGAGTACCCTCTAACACCTGCACCTGTTCATTCAGGACCAACATCTAGCCTCAGGATTGGCCGCTAGCAATTCCTCACTGAGAGCATCTAATTGAATTTTAGAGAGGAGATGAGCTTATATGCTGATGACTGAGTGAACTGGTGAGCTGGCAAAACATTGTGCCATGCTGGCAGAGTGTGATACACAACGCAACTTTCATGATTTGATGAGCTACTGGAGACTTTAGATGGCTTCACTTGGACAACTGCCTTCCTAGTGGTGTTAGTGAATTTTTCATATGCATTCAGGTGCTGACTTTTATTCTACCATTGCTTTTTTTCTCTTAGCTTGAGGTCTATTTCACTTTTCGTAATTTATTTACCTTCTTTGATGAAATAACAATTGGATTTAGTAACTCACGGTTTTGATGAAGATTCTTCATATTCAACTGATATTTGGATTAATCTTCTTTAGTTTCAAAATTTATTTATGTTACAACAACTCAAAAAAATCATGGCCAAGTGATCAGTTGAATAATTTTTTGGTAATCCAACCAGAATCTTCTCCTGTCCTGGAAAATCATCAAAATCATATTATAATCACAATGATACATTCATATGCCCCTGCTTTTGAAACTAATCAATTGAGATATATGTGCGAAGCATAAAACTCATGGAATATCAATTCATTAAACAAATCTTGTAATTAGAGCCATAACTTCATTTCAAAAATGGAATATGACGTGATTATATTATAATTGAAAAAGAAACAAGCTGTTTATATAACATAGGCAAGCAATCCAAGTATTGCTTTCATAAAATTAGATGACAAAGCTGAGAGCAAGAGTGATATCAGAATTTCCCACTCCTCTATAGTGCATTGCTTGCAATTACATTACACGATTAAGTACTTGATTGACCCTCGATAGAAACCCTACCGGCAGCAGCCCCATCTCCTCTTTCTTCATCCCTAGGTTCAGCAATTTGATTGAGTTCAGATGATGGTTGTCGAAGCCAGCAAAAATAAATATCTACTCTAAATAAATTGTGTATAGTGATTGAGTAGGATCGTGTCCACAGAGATCGGTAATTATTTAAATCATTTTAAAATGTAAAACGTAAAATGGGGGAATTGTTGACAATAATAAAAATCAAATTAAAATAACAAGAATGCAAATTAAAGTTGTAATTCAAATCAAGAACTGAATTGGAACTCACCAACTAACATCGATTCAAATATAAATTATTACTAACATGAAAATAACATCGGCACTCTCTAATAACCAACCCCATACCCGTATTCCAATGATCCATAAAGATATATATATAGAGAGAGAGAGAGGAGGAAGCTGGTTTTCATAATAAGAGAGAGAGAAGGCACGAGAGAGAGAGAGAAGTGTTTGACCCGAGTTTGACCCGATCAGACCCGGATCAGACCCGGAACCCGCGACTTTGACCCGGCGATTTCTCCCAATTCCGGCCACCTCACCGGCCGTGCTTGGTACCGATTCGAAGCTTGAGAGACGAGCTACGTATCCATGCCATCCTCGTCACCGGAATCCGAACAGAACGCCGGCGATTTGAGCTCGAAAACTCGCGGCCAAACCCGCTTTCGCCGCCGTCGATTTCGCCGGAGTTTGGGTACACTTCCAATTGGGTTCTACTCCTCACATCACCAGCATCATTTTCCGACCAACCTCGTCACCTGAAATGGCTGGATTATTGCCGAACGACCACCGGAAAGCTTGCGGATTTTGGAGCTTCGATCCGCCGCCGGCAACGCGCGTGGGAGGTCACGGCCACCACCGTTGGACTCATCGAGGTCTGAGCTATCCGATCTGAGCTTCCCGTCGCCGTCGGATGAATTCTGGTGACTGTTGACCGGCAAAGGTATTTTGGTAATTTCACAGTCTAAGGGTAATATTGAATTCAAGGGCAATTCGGTAAATTCATAAACTTGAGGGTGAATATGTAATTTATGGAATCAGTGGATAAATTGGTAATTTTAAGTTAGGGCAATGAGGTAATTTGAGATTACGAGGGTAATTCGGTAATTTAAGTTGTTAAGGACATTTTGATAATTTTACGCTCCGAGGGTAATTTCGTAATTTCTGGCATTGTGGTAAATTTTGTGATCTGAATTGAGGACAATTTAGTAATTGAAGATTATGAGGATAATTTGGTCCAATAATGATGATGGGGGCATTTTGATAATTTTGGTATGTAGGGGTATTTCGGTAATTTTGTGCATGCAGGAATAATTTATCATTGATAGATATTTGTTTCGAGATTTATTATATAAATTGGTTGTATTTCAAGTTACGGAAAATGATTATGGCGTTTCCTTGATTAGGAGGATTCGCGAGAATCGGCCGGATGATGAGTCATTATCATTGTGAGTGGAATATACAAAATCTATTTTCATAATATATGCTGATTTTATGATACAGTGCAGTATGTTTTGATAAATAAGTGTTTAATGCTTTGATTTAATGATTTTCTAGAAAATTGATTTTTATTTATGTGTAAATATTTATTGTTATTGAGAATGAGTTTGATTAATGAGTTTACTTTATCGATTTTGAGTAAATGCATGAGATTAGAATTGTGGCTTCAGATTTGAGATATGTTGAATAGAAAGAAAATGAGATTTCGATGTGATTATATGTTTACGTATACGCATGTATAAACGCCTGTTGTTTTAGAAATCATTAGATCACTTCCCCTCCTGAGATACGTAGATATGATTTAGAGATAGCAGGGTATCGAGATAACAGAGATACAGATATAGAGATACAGATTATACAGATGATGAGATACGAATGAGATACATGCATGTAGATACGAGATATGATAAATGATGAGATACGAGATATGATAGCACACAGCTTTTGTCGCACATGGATATGATTATCATCTGCATGATTATGATGAGATATGAGATAAGTATTTTGCTTTTTATCTGCTGGGGTGGAATGTACGTTACAGATAGGGCGTCATTACCCGTCCTGAGATGCGATTATTTCCCTGGGTACTTGTTTGATGATAGTTTTCAGTATTCAGTATTTGATATGATAAGTATTATGATTTCCATCGATTTTATGCAGATTTATGTAATATAGTATTTCAATGAACTGGTTTGAATTAAATGAGTTTGTGCAACTTCTTATGATATTTTGAGAAATTGAAATTGATTTTAGAAAGATTAAATCGTTTTAAATAAATTTATTAAATGTCAGCAATTACTATCCACTCACTGAGTTCACTGAGTTTTATACTCACCCCTCTTTTATTATATTTTTCCCCCTGCACAGGAGACTTGCAGGTACATTATTCGACTCAGTAACGATAGTTAGATTTGAAATTGTGGCCACGTGATGGTGCTAGGAGTCGCAGATTTAATTATTTTGATATTTGGGATTGCTGCGAGTTGTAGTTATTTGTTATATTTTGCAATTAAGAATAATCGATGTATTTTAATATCAGAATGATTTAGGTGATATTTGATATGTTGACTTGAGAAGTTGGTTATGGAGGATGGATGAATATTGATTTATTTTGGGAGTGTTGTTTTGTAATTTGTAGGATTGGATATGTTTTATTTTTAAGGGAGATTCTGCCGAAATTTTTATAGAATTCTCAGATATTATGAATAGTTTCGTTTCGATTTTACGAGTTTAGATAGACTCACCCTGGGAAGTGCGAGGCAGGTCGTTTCAGTTGGTATCAGAGCATGGTTTTAGATTCTGTAGACTTTACTGCCGTAAATAGAATAAGTTTTAATTGGTATTAAAGTCGGAATTGATATTTTGTGGACGCCATCAGGATTCGTTGTAGCCGTAGATGTGATCGTGGTCTTATTAGACTAGTAGGGGATTGACTCATTGATGTAAAGGATCATTACTAGTGACAGCGTATGAAGAGAGAGATAGTATAATGTTTGTCAGCAGATTAAGACTGAGTATCAGAGGCCTGCTGAGTTATCGCATATGCTTGTTTATTCATGAGTGAAAGTGGGAACACATCAGTATGGACAAGTTAAGAAGTATTTATATGACTGGAATAATTCGATTTTATGGAGTACTTGTATTTATTGTCTCATATAAGGATTCTCAGTTCACTTATAAGTTCTGGGCTAGCTTGCAGAAAGCTTTAGGCACCAAGTTGGATTTTAGTACAATTTTTCATCCTCGAACTGATGGAGTGTACTTACAATATCAATTATCAAACTAGTATCAAAAGGACACCTTATGAGGTTTTATATGGCAGGAAATGTAAAACTCCAGTATGTCGAGATGAGGTTGGTGAGTAGAGATTATTTGGCTCCGAATTGATTTAGGATATCAATGAGAAGATGCAGCTCATTTAAGAATTATGAATATTTTGATGATTTATTATTTAAATTAAGATTATTTGAGGTTAAGTATGGAATGTGATTATATTGAGGAATTTGAGAATATTAGAGTTTATGATTATGGTTTAATTTTATTCTTATGAGAGTATTTTTATTTATTTTTAGGCCGATGATATCGATGTGCATTTGTTACTCGAGGATTGGATACCAGGAGGTAAGTAAACTAGATTTCAAAACGAATCACAATAAACAATATATATGTTTGAAATGTTTGAAAAGTTTATTTTGAAATATACAGATATTGATTTATATGTTCTGCCCATGTGTTTATGTGATGTGTTGATATGATATGTTGTTATGTGTATTTATGGACATGGGCATACGTATGTGTGAATATTTCATTCGCATGAGCACGAAAATGTATTATGTTTTCTGTAAAATGAGAAAGTGGATTTTAGCCAAACAGAATTTGAAGAAAGAAAGATTGTTTTACAGTTTTAGCTTGGATGCTTGAATTCGTTACTGGCTTAGTGGAGGATATTCTAGATGTTTATACAGTTATGAGATAAGTGGGCAAAGGACGCATTGGCGAGAAGCCCAAAGAGTATGAAAGTTATGAAAGTTAAGAGAGTGTCCTACTAAGCGGTAATCGAATGAAGGTAGCTCAAGTAAGTGGTTTGAAAGAGAAAGTGAAAGTTTGAGACAGACAGAATGAGATTTCGATGATTTGTTTTATGATGTTTTCGAATACCATGGCACGTCATTCATATGCATTATATATATGTATGTATGTATTTTGGTATATGCAAAACTGGTTTACTTACTGAGTTTCGTACTCATTATAGTTTATTGTGATTCAATTTCCGTAAATCAGGATTTAGTCGTGAAGAGCATCGAGAAGGACTTGAATGGAGGAATTAGATGGTTTGGCATGAATTTCAAATTCTTCCGCTGCAGCTTGCGTTTTATATTGGTATTTGCGACGATATATTTTTGAGGTATCAGAGTAGCGCACCGAAAGTGTAATATGATTGATTTTGATCTTTATAAGGATTTATAGATCGTAAGTAATTCTTGAGGTTTAGATTCTGCGAGCATGACTAGAAGTGAATTTCGAGGACGAAATTCTTTGAAGGGGGGAAGTTTGTAATACCCCATACCCGTATTTGACCCTCCACCCAGATATATATATATATATAGAGAGAGAGAGGAGGAAGCTGGTTTTCATAATAAGAGAGAGAGAAGGCACGAGAGAGAGAGAGAGAGAGTGTTTGACCCGAGTTTGACCCGGAACCCGCGACTTTGACCCGGCGATTTCTCCCAATTCCGGCCACTTCACCGGCCGTGCTTGGTACCGATTCAAAGCTTGAGAGACGAGCTACGTATCCATGCCGTCCTCGTCACCGGAAACCGAACAGAACGCCGGCGATTTGAGCTCGAAAACTCGCTGCCAAACCTGTCGCCGTGGTCCGATTTCACCGGAGTTTGGGTACACTTCCAATTGGGTTCTACTCCTCACATCACCAAAGATCATTTTCCGACCAACCTCGTCACCCGAAATGGATTATTGCCGAACGACCACCAGGAAAGCTTGCGGATTTTGGAGCTTCGATCCGCCGCCGCAACGCGCGTGGGAGGTCACGCCACCACCGTTGACTCATCGAGGTCCGAGCTATCCGATCTTTGAGCTTCCGTCGCCGCCGGATGAATTCCGTGACCGTGGCTGACCTAAAAGGTATTTTGGTAATTTCACAGTCTAAGGGTAATATTGAATTCAAGGGCAATTCGGTAAATTCATAAACTTGAGGGTGAATATGTAATTTATGGAATCAGTGGATAAATTGGTAATTTTAAGTTAGGGCAATGAGGTAATTTGAGATTACGAGGGTAATTCAATAATTTAAGTTGTTAAGGACATTTTGATAATTTTACGCTCCGAGGGTAATTTCGTAATTTCTGGCATTGTGGTAAATTTTGTGATCTGAATTGAGGACAATTTAGTAATTGAAGATTATGAGGATAATTTGGTCCAATAATGATGATGGGGGCATTTTGATAATTTTGGTATGTAGGGGTATTTCGGTAATTTTGTACATGCGGGAATAGTTTATCGTTGATAGATATTTGTTTTGAGATTTATTATATAAATTGGTTGTATTTCAAGTTACGAAAAATGATTATGGCGTTTCCTTGATTAGGAGGATTCGCGAACGAGAATCAGCCCGCGGACGTTGTTGACACCGAGTCTGGACATTGTCACTGTGAGTGGAATATACAAAATCTATTTTCATAATATATGCTGATTTTATGTTACAGTGCAGTATGTTTTGATAAATAAGTGTTTAATGCTTTGATTTAATGATTTTCTAGAAAATTGATTTTTATTTATGTGTAAATATTTATTGTTATTGAGAATGAGTTTGATTAATGAGTTTACTATCGATTTTGAGTAAATGCATGAGATTAGAATTGAGCAGATTTGAGATATGTTGAATAGAAAGAAAATGAGATTTCAGATGTAGGGGTGGGCAAAATCGGGTTCGGATCAACCCGATCGGGTTTTGGGTTGGTCGGGTTGGGTAAAAATCGATCCGAACTCCACCTGAACTTAAAACCCAATCCAATCCGATCCGATCCGAATTAAATTCGGATCGGATCGGATCGGATGCGGGTTAAGTCAGGTTCGGATTAAATTCGGGTTATTCGGATGAAATCGGGTTAATTCGGATCGGGTGTAATCGGATCGGATTCGGGTTAATTCGGGTTCGGATTAAATTCGGGTTATTCGGATCAATTCGGGTCAATTCGGGTTAAAATTAATTAATTTGGCAATTTGGCAATTGGGGATCAAACGTAACTTTAATTGAGTTACTCTATTAATTATCTTTAATTAGAGTGAAGAGAGTGAAAGGGAGGAAAAAGAAATTGTATGACTTTTAATAAAATAACTTATAAATTTAGAAATTATGTACATATGTTAAAATATTATTTGTTAGTGGTTTCATATTAGATTATGAAGACCCAAAACATCACGCTAGAATTTCTCCTGTCCAAAAGTTTTTCACAATTAAAAAATGAATTATTTTTTACAAATTTTAATCTTATCCTATGGTCATGTTTGTTCAAAATTCAAAAAAAACCTTAACAACTTGCTATGTGGCACAATAATAAGTCTTAAACTCTTAATGTCTCATAGTAAAGATAAAACCCATTAAATCTAATATTAAAATATAATAAATCACAAAAAAAGAAAAACCCTTTACCAAATGGCAGAACTCAATCAGTGGACTGGAATCCACATTAATTTTGTCCTGGGGCCACACGTTGATACTTGATAAGGAAACATTTTTTTTTCTATTTTTTTATTCTTTTTGGCTTTTTGCCATGGGGACCTCTGGAGAAGTGGAGATACAGCCGTTTAAAAGAAAATTTACATACACTTTGCAATTTGCATACACTTTATCTAATCCAAAAGACAAACACAGCAAACGTAAGGGATTGATTCATTTTCATTCTGGCAATAACAACATGAACGTGCATGTCCTTTATAAAACAAGGACATTTCTCTTTCACTCTTGTCACCTTGCTAACTAAGATATTTCTTTCCCACCTTCCTTGTCCTCCCTCATTCATTCATCCATTCATTTCAACCAACAAAAAAAGAAAACTACTATAGAATTAAATTCAAATGATTCAAAATTAAAAATTAACACAAAGCATAAAATTAAAATTAACACAGAGTTTAAATTTAATAGTCTCCATCCAAAGCGCAATGTCCAATTCTAAAATCTAAACATTAATCTTTAGAACACAAAATTAAACATAATTAAATAGTTTCCATTTTCCAAAACACAAATGACAAAGTTCCAAAATCCAAAACACAACAAAGTTTAAATGTAAATCTAGATCAACTTCCTCCACGACTCCATCGTTCCTCACAAGCACTTTGACAACTTTTAACTTCAATTTCTTCTACTCCAAGTTGAAGAATTAAAGCATATATCCCCTAGGAAAAAATTGAAAAAATAATAAATAATCGTTTAACTACTTTCTTTAAGCCACATTACAAATAAAGGAACATTAAACACAAACACATATGCCCAATTCATGTGTGTACTTGATTAAATATAAGAAAAAAAATAAGTCAATTGTGGCTTATTTCATGGCATTCATCATCAAGTAAATTTAATAATAATCCTAATTCCTAGGTAATACCATTCCAACAATTTCAATGTGTCTAAAATAAATGAAACAATTATAAATTAAAACTATAACAACTATTGTCTATTATTATAGTGTAAATTACAACCTAAACATATAATATGAAATTATAAATAATAATATATATTAAGAATTACCTTTCAAATATCCATAACACCTATATCAGCGTTCACTGTTTCCACCATTGAAGCTTGTGATCTTACAAACTCTTTAAAATGTTAAAAAAAAATGAAATTAGTAAGTAACTTAAGTACATGTAGATGCTATTTATAAAGTTATAATACATCTTAACTTTATAAAGTATGAGAAAAATATTACCTTCTTGTAGCTCCATATGGAATATCTGCTCTTTAATATCTTCTTGAAGGTTGTAGACAGGATTAGCAAAAAGTTTAGCTTGTAACCAATTTGAGACATATCAATGCCTTAACCATACAAGGGGTCAAAGAACTCCGATATTCACGTCAATGTGCTAAAGGCAGATTCAGATGCCACTGTGGAAACAGGAACAGCGAGGACATCTCTTGCAATTTTCTCTAATATTGGATACTTCGATCCATTAACCTTCCACCAAAGCAAAACATTGAGCTTAAGATTGCTTGGATCTTCAACTGGGTCACTCAAATATCGTTCCACCTCAGATACTACTCTCTTGCCCTCATTCTGAACAAACACTTTCTGAGCATACCCAAAGAAAGGGCAAGAAACTCGGAAAATGTCATCACCATCACCACTAGGACCCTCCCAAGAAACCAACCTCGCTGTAAAATAAGGAGAATAACTTGTACCACCATAGCTGCCAGAACACTCTCACTACACATCGATGGTGTGGAACTAGAGCACATTGCACTATATGCATCATAAAGCTCATTCAACAAATCTTTCACTGCTTTGGTCATTTCTTCAACTTTCCAACCATCATTGGCAAAAATGATCTCAAAAATATGTTTGGCAAAGTTCATTTTAGCTCGTGGATCAAGAATAGAGGCAACAATCAACATTTTATTTATCTTCCCTGAAGACTCCCAATATTTATCAAATTTTTCTCTCATTTGATAAGCCATAGCCACCACCCAAGGATCTCTACTTCCCTCTAATGCGATGAGCTCATGATATCATAACAAAGATTAGAAGTCACACTCAAAGCGTAAAAATAACAATGTGGCATCATAAAATACCTTAAAAACTTCACAATCCGCCCGCATTCTCCCAATCCTCGTGTCCTGCGCTGCCCACCCTCTTAACGTTATTTTCTTTCTCGAGAAAATATGCCTCATACGGTTTATCCACCTCTGCCATTCTATCAAATGCTGCTTGAAACTTCAACGCAGTCATCAACATTAAATAGGTAGAATTCCACCTAGTAGGACAATCCAAAACAACCGTTCCATTTGGACATTTCACTTGTTGAGCACACTGTTTAAATGCCTGTAGCCTCGTTGTGGAGGATCTCACATACTTCACAGCATTCCGGATGGCGGCAACACTAGCATGCAATTCATTCAACCCCGAAACAACAATCAAGTTCAAAATATGTGCACAACAACGCACATGCATATACTGACCCACCAATACAATTGCATCATCATTCCTCCAACCAAGTAATTGCATAGTCACATAATTAACAGCAACATCATTTGTACTGGCATTATCAATAGTTATTGCAAACAACCTCTCTATCCCCCAATCTTGTAAACAAGCTACAATCTTTTTACCGATCGTTTTTCCTCTATGATCTTCAATCACACTGAAACTAATAATCCTTCTGTTCAAACACCAGTCACTATCAATAAAATGAGATGTGATCACCATGTAGCTCATGTTTTGAACAAAAGTCCATAAATCAGTGGTAAGAGACACTCGTTGTTTGTTGTTGCAAATCAAACTCTTCAACATTATCTTTTCTTCCAAAAATAAATCCATAACATTCCTACCAACAGTTCTCCGAGATGGCATAACAAACTGTGGAATGGCTACACTACAGAAATGCCTGAACCCTTTGTTATCCACAAAATTAAGTGGCAACTCACCCATAATGATCATTTTGGTGACTACCCTTCTACAAGCGTCTTGACTCCACCGTTTAGCCAAAACCATATTACTTGCATTTCCTTCCCCACCCTCAGTTGTCAAGTTTTGTTGACTTCCCTCTTGTTAAGAATGTCTTGTATGCAAGGCAAGCCAGTATATGATTTCTCATATTTGTAATCCCATCACGCCTTGAATGACATTGATATTGTCTACCACAATAGTTGCACTTGCATTTGTTTGGATTGTCCTCGAGCAAAGTAAAATGATTCCACGTCGCAGATCTTTTCTTCATCGCTGGTCTTTTCCGCTTTGCCTTTTGAGTTCCTTCCATTTGAACACTTTGATTGTCATCATCACTCATTGAATTCGATCTTGAGTGTCCAGACATCTAAACATACAAATAAATAATTATTAATCATTAATTCATAAATTAAAACACAAAAAGACTATTAAAAAAATCTACTTAATAGTTAGTATTATAAATTGATTCAAATAATTGTTAATTTAATTTTATGAAACTTTTTGAAATCGATATTTCCAATTTTCCACCATAATGTTTATATATGATCAAGAATTCAAGATGCATATTCCATAAAAGAAAACCAAGAAATTAAAGTAATTATTTAATTTATAAATCTAATTATCCATTGGCCAAAATAATATAATATTAATTACATATCCGTATCTTAAATTCTTAATTCTTATTATGCCCACATTATATGTACTTAACCACTTGATATTTACTTATTGGTTAATGGTTATCATGCAATTAATTAAATTGATTAATTATTTGTTGAAGTTGAAACTTGAAACTACTGCAATTAAATTGGTTAATTTTTTGTTGAAGTTGAAACTATTCTACAAATACACATATCATATGACATATATAATTATAATTTATATTGTAACATAATATTTAATTTTAATTTTTAATCTAACATTACTATTCATACAAAAAATCAATTATTAATAAGTAACAGAAAATTAATGCTAGATTATTTTCATTTTATTGATAACATTTAACAATATATAATTAACATTTACAATTAACATTTCTCAAATAACATATAAAAAATAACAATTATAATTAATCATTAATGCATATATAACTATATATTATATACGGATATACCATCACTTAAACAAGTTCAAAAGCTGGATTTGCTGATTCGGTTCGGGCTTCAAGAGTTCAAGTTCCAAATCCAAACTTTCAGCTTCCAAAACAGAGAGTGAAGAGACCTTTTGAGTTTTGAGACTGGAGCCGTGACCCGTGAGGCGTGACCGTGAGGGTGTGGTGGCCGGATTCTTATCTCCACAGTTATTTTTTAGAATTTGAGATTGACGCGTGAGGCTCTCCTCCCCCGTGAGGCGTGACCGTGAGGGTGTGGTGGCCGGATTCTTAGAATTTGAGATTGACGCAACCTGAGTTGAGAATTTTAGATTGAGTAAATGACTGTTTGTCTTGATTCTTATCTCCACAATACAGTGTAGTATATGCACCACGTAGTCGCTACCTATAACCCTTAAGAGTGAAGCTATCATTGAGTAATTTGGGCTATATGTCTACACCAAGATGTAGAGGATAATCTACCATGAGAAGGCTACCTTTAGAGTGAAAGCTCTGACTAAAAAAGAACTTCAAAAGAAAATGCACACAAATGCCCAAAAGAAAAAAATTGGAGATCAAGATGATAAGACCTTTCTTCTTTGTCTAAGGCTGATATTGAAGATTTTGGGAATGAATTTTAATTGAATTGATTCATATGAGAATCAAAAGAGAGATGTGATTGACTATTGAATTAAAGTTAGAACTTCGATAATATTTGAAATTTTCTTTGAGCTATATGATTTATGCAATCTTTGAGGCTAGTTTTATTTTAAATTCCTTTGTTCTTTTTCTGCTAAAATAAAAAAAAAATGCAATGATGTTTGTGGGTATCATCGTTGAAGCCCTCACGAGACTATAACTCGTCCACTAAGGCCGCCAAAGGACGCTTTACGCAAAGTCGTGATTTCCTACGAAAGTGGTCTAGTTTAGGTTCTCTTTTTATTTTTGTTCTAGGTTTGCTCGAGGACGAGCAAAGGGTAAGTGTGGGGGAATTTGATAAGTGCATATTTTCCATATATTTTGCTTTTAATTTCTCCATCTTTTTCTTATTTTGATCTTAAATATTCTAGTTATTTTAGTTAATTTTTAATTTAATAGGGAATTAATTAATATACATATTTTTTTTTTATATATTTGCTAGTTATTTTATTTCTTATTTTTAATTCATTGTATTATTTTATTGAATAGGGAATTAATTGGAGATTGTGGATAATAAAAAGGCATGAAGAAATTCAAATTGAGAAGGAATGAAGATTAAATTGGAAGACAAAAATCAAAGCAATTAATCCAATTGAGAAATGTTGAATAATTAAAAGATTTAATTTTTTCCAATTGACAATTGGAGTACACGTGCATGGCATTGCAAAAGTGGAAAGCATTTAAACGGGCCCGCAATTGACTTTCAAAAGTTGGAATTAATGGCTTTTGGTGGCGTTAAATTGGAAAAGGATTTGAATTAGAATTGAAAAATGATTTCTTTATTCTTGTTGGAGAAGAATTCGGTCAACTAGCATTATAAAAGGAGAGCAGCTGCTGGACGGAAGGGGGAGGAGCGGTCAACTAGCATTATAAAAGGAGAGCAGCTGCTGGACGGAAGGGGGAGGAGAGAGTGCAGGGCTGATCCAATTCGGCAAGAAGAAGAAAAATCAACAGCCGGAATCCAATTGAAGAAAAAGGCAGCCGCTTGAATTAATCTCCATGATTGGTTTTGTCAATTCTATTATTCCCAATTCAATTATGTTAGGCTAGATTTTTATTTGGTTGAGGGTGAATTCAAAACCCTAAACATGCTATGCAATTAAATTTAAATTCTACCATTCAATTTATTTAATTGAGATTGTTTATGTTCTTCTATAATTAATGTTCATGGTTTATTCTTGTTTTGTTTGAGTGGCCAATTAGATAGGACTTGAATAAATTTTATTGCTAGATTAAAATTCTTGATCCGTAATTGTCTTGATATTTTAATCATTAGTAGCGGAGTGTTGAATTAATGATTTCAATTGGAGAACATAACCTAGGTTAAATAATCTTGTGTGTTTATCGCATTACCTAATATCTTTCTTTGTTTAATGCTTCCATTATCTTAAATTTAAAGAGGCTTGTTTTAAATTATTTAATGGTTAGAGATTAGGTGAAGAGCTTATTTTACCTAACGACACACTAAGCGAAAGATTGGACTAACTCAGTTTGATATAAATTGATAATAGAATTGATATATTATGTGCGTATTTTGTGGTGTGAATGATCCTTTAACCAAAGTTTTCATCATTATTATTTCTTTCTCATTTAATTAGAGTTTTTATTAAATTCTTGTTCGTAATTTTAATTTCTTTATTTCTTACTATTTAGTTAAAAATTCATAAACCCCCCTTTTATTTTTAATTGGCATTTTCTGTAGTTAGATTAATTTATATTATTATTACTATTATTATTATTATTATTACTATTACTATTATTTTATTTTAAATCTTGCTTTGGAGTTAATAATAAATATAACTAGTATAATCCATGATCGATCCTTTACTTATTCATATTAGTGGTAAGGTTTTAAATTTGGTGCACCTTAACGACACTACCAGTTGCTGCATGTGGTGGGCGGTTGAAGGTAGCTCCATGAACTGTGCGTGTGTGTTTGCTACTTTGCTGCGTGTGGTGAGCGACGGAGGCCGTGAGGCGTGAATGGGTGTGGGTTGACTGCTTGTGCTTGACGGCTTGAGTGAATGAGTGCTGGTTTCAGTGATTTGTGTGTGACAGTGAGGGTTTGTGATACCGTGAGGCAGTGACTGGTGAGTGTTTGAGTGAGTGAGGGTTTGTGAGCCAAAATGAGACTTTGCTTTGCTTGTGTTCTTTTCTTGTGAATTATTGAATTGTTTTGTTGCGGTGAGGTGAATACTTTGTGAATTACTGAATACTGAATTGTGAATTACTGTAAAATGCAAATCCGTGAGTCTGTGTAACACTGTGAAGTCTGTGATGTGTGATCTGTAGATTCTGTATTCTGTGAGTAAGTGAGTTACTCGTGTGAGTGTGTATTTGTATTTTGTATTCTGTTACTGATTTGTATTTGCCAAATTTTTTTTTCTCAACCCGATCGGGTTTTCGGATCGGATCGGGTTGAGACAATTTCACCCGATCGGGTTTTGTTCACCACCCGATCCGATCCGAACCCGAAATTTTTCGGATCGGATCGGGCCGGGTCGGATATTTTGCCCACCCCTATTCAGATGTGATTATATGTTTATGTACATGTGTATAAATGTTGTTTTTGAAATCATTAGACAGTATCCTTCCCTCCAGATGCAGAGATACAGATATGAGATACAAATCAGTTATTGAGATATAGAGATACAGATATAGTATACAGATCAGTTATTGAGATACAGAGATACAAATATGGTATATCGATGGAGATACAGAGATGCATTGAGATACTGATACGTGATACAGATGCAAACAGAGGCAGCTTGAGATATACATGAGTACACAAAGAGGCGTGCTTTGCTTTTGTCCCTTTTGAGAGACATGCATGATTATGATAAGATATGAGATAATATTTTCCCTCTATCTGTAGCTCGGGGTGTGATGCGTTACCATTTGATTTGCCACCCATCCGTTGAGGTCCGGATATGACGAGATTATTTCCCTAGGTACTTGTTTGATGATAGTTTTCAGTATTCAGTATTTGATATCAGAATTATTTAAGTGATATTTGATATGTTGACTTGAGAAGTTGGTTATGGAGGATGGATGAATATTGATTTATTTTGGGAGTGTTATTTTGTAATTTGTAGGATTGGATATGTTTTATTTATAAGGGAGATTCTGCCGAAATTTTTATAGAATTCTCAGATATTATGAATAGTTTCGTTTCGATTTTACGAGTTTAGATAGACTCGCCCTGGGAAGTGCGAGGCGGGTCGTTTCAGCCAATCTCTCCTTAACTAGTCGATAACCAAGGTACGATCGTTGGTTATTTCTCTAATCAATAGACAACCCTAGATACGATCATAGGATTTAATCAATCGAAAAAAATCCTAATCAACAAACGCATACGATGGTTCATTTAAATTAGATTGTTTATTCTCATAACACAACTCACTGCTATGTTAGTTGTCACAAACATTAAAATCTTCACACGATGAATCCTTTAATTGACAAGAGATTAAGTTGATAATTAAATAGTGGCCAGTTATTTAATTAACAAACATAATCATGAAAATAATTCAGAGAATAAACAAATACCCAAAAAGCAACAAAACAATTAAAGCATAAGAAATATCTCACAGTAGTGATGAATCAAAGTTTCATTAACCTTCAACCAGAATAATAGGTTTAGTTCTTCATAGAGAGAAGAGAAAAGTTTAGATCTAGGGTTTTTTTCTTTTCTCTCTAAAAAATCCCCATTTTTCACAATAGATTCCTCCCTTAAATACTCTTCTCTCTCTTCTCCTCTAGAGTTCTTTTTAAAATAAAATACCAATATCTAAAATATTAAATTCGTAATTACAAAAAGACAAAACACGTTAAATTAAAAACTGCAGGTCCGTAGTTGACAGCACGCACCCATGCCTTATCAACAAAGTTCTTCTGACGCTCATAATTTCTCCAAGAAAACAATCATCCTCAAACATCATCTTGTAACTCAATTTTAGCATCAATCAATATAATTGCACCTACAAAAATAAAATACAAGTAAATCACTATTATTAAGTGCAAAACATCGATATTAAGGGAAGTAAACAATTCAAAACTAGTGCATAAATTGCACTCTAACATCAGACAAAAACTCATGCACATTAAAAACAAGTCTGTTAGGTAAAGAATCAATCTCCACTTCGGATTCCACAATTTCCAAGATGTTATCAATCTCCCCTTGGTGCTCCACTGTGTGCAGACTGCTACTCGAGCATGGTGAGTGGCTTTGTTCTATCAAAACCGAATTTTGATGAGCCTTTAAGCGCTTGCTCTGAAAGCACTCATCACCGTGATCAATGTGGCTGCTGGAGGTCACTACTTCTTTCAACTTTCTCTTGGAACCAGAAGATCTCTTTCCGCCCAAATTGGCTTTCTTTGAGTGGTTTTCTAATTCGTTCTTTTTGACGCAGCAAAGAACAAAATTGCGTGCTTTATGTGAGTATTGATCACCGAACAAGGCTGGATTAATGGTGAATTCATGCATAATCCACCTCCCATTCTGTTCCAAGTTTTCACGACTTTCATACCTAAACCTTTTCTTGAACCCTAGAATTTGATCTTCAGAGCCAACAGCGAGAACAAGCTTGGCTCTATCCTCACCCTGCCAAGCATCGAAGCCAATCTTTATGTTGAACCTCGAACCCTTAGGAGACGCCTTCTTTAACTGGGTGAAGAAGTAGAGTGCTTGACCCACCATTAATTGGTCTCCTCCGTACAAATCCCAAATCAAGTTTGGCTCATGAGGGCTATAGAGATCACAATCCTTCACTGGAATATCATCGCCGGCTTGGTAGAGATTAGGATTTTGGGTAATTTTGTGAAGGAGATAGAACTCCAGCAATTCTTGTTCTGTTGGATAAAATCTTAATACAGGATAAAATCTTAATCCAACGTGAGGAGACATTGTGTTGGTGCTTTGGGAATCAAAAAGCGATCGACGAAATCAGAAATTGAGATTGAATCAGATGGGTTTGAGAAGATTTTTGGTGGGTAGGATTTGATTGATGAATGAGAGAAGGATTTGGAAACTAAAAAAACGTAGGATTTGAAAAATCTCCCAGTTGCTTGTTAATCAAGTAGTGTTGCGATAAGACGGTGTATGTTATGTTGGGGGCACTTATAGAGCTGTCTGATGGGCGCGTAGGAATTATATAGCCGTTAGCGATGTCTCGAATTTGAATTTAGTATATAGGAAACTGGATATTATGTTACGTTATAATTAAGTTTATCTGGAAAAATTAACTGTTGAAGTTTGGTGCGTAAAATTTAAGCGCCAACAACTAACCGCTATTGACAAACAGGGCAGCGAAAAACGGCGTCGTGGCATCCTCAACTTGATTAACCGGAGTGATGTTTGCCTACCGTTGTAGTTGGATTTTGAATTTCCGGGTGTTGTTTTAACGCGCACGTGCGGTGAAAGTAATTGAGATTATTATCGTTATTTTTTTTTTATTTGAAAGTATTAATTAGTAAACCTGTTTTATCAATAATTTATTTTAAAATTAGAAAAAAGAAATTCGCTAGATAAAATTATAAGCGAAGTGACTTTCATTTTCTGATGCTTGAAATCTAAATCAAGATAAAATTATATGCTTCTGGGGTTGCTCTGTGACTTTCATGACGGGCACACAATCTCCGTAGTGAATGTGCTTCCTTGTTGCTAACATGCGCCTCAGAGATCTTAGTCTACGCCAATCGTTGGAAGTTTCAAGATTGCAATTAGGGTTCAAAGATGCGATATTCTTGCCAATGCCGCGACCGTCAAGTATCAAAATCTTGTTGTGGTGTGACATGTAAGGCTGACATTGACAATGAGTGGTTTTTGATGATTTTGCTTGATGGGGTTTCTATCGATTTGATCTTTATTTTCTGGGTCTCACTTAATTTTGTATTTGTACAGAAACATGCTGCATAAATGTTTCTTCTGTGTGTGTGTTGTGATGATATCATTTTTACTTTGGTATGCTTTTTGGTGGTGATTATCAACAGTGGTTAATAGTAAATGATTGATTAACATTATTTCTTTCTTGTTGCACAATGAGCTTGCAATTTTGGAATTCATGTACTTGTTATTTGAAACCGCGGACTGTGGATTTGGAATTTTGGTAAGATCTCTCATGATATAGATGAATAAATTTCAGACTCATCTTGAAAATACAGAGCTTGTTGATTTGATTTTTTTTAAAATTTGGGTCCCCATTGTTTTGCAATTCCAAGAAAGTTGATACAGTTTCTTGTTTAATTACTTAATATGTAGTGTGAGCCGGACATCATGTTCCATTTGGAGAAGTCCATTTCATACTGTAGGAAAAGGTCATGGACGGGTGTATGGCAGAGCAAAGTCAAGCATTCTGCCGCCAATAAACTGATGGAGAAAACATCTTGAAATACTTATAAGAGCTCCACGTTTTTGTGAGAGATTCATAACAGGTTAGCCACTTGTTTATGTTGGTTGGATCCTATCGTACTATTATTTTTAAACGTTATGAAAATCCTGTAGTTTCATTCATAAATGAAATATTTTACTACTGTATTGTATTGATTCATTGTTGAATTAACTCATACCCAAATCAAATTCATTTGCAGTTATTTAGAATTTGGGTTCGCCTGACATCCATGAGGCAATGCAAACATAATTGGGTTTTCTGGTGTGCCTAACTATTTGGAATTTGAGAATTGGGACCTTTGTCTCTTTGAGAGCGAGAGCATGAAGTCCAAATGGCTTCCTTGTGATTCATCAAAATTAGTGTTGTCAGTTAATGATATGGGAGCTAAAAATCTGAAAGCAGTAAAGCCAGCCCAAAGTTAGGTTTTGGTCACTACCTACGACAATTCTTGGATAAGATGATTGTGAGATACTTAAGAGTAATCAAGAAAAAGAAAGACCATAATTTAAAGGATTAGTGGGTACAAACTTGAATCTGAGAAGGTTGTTGTAAAAGTTATTTCATTGCTTTATTTGTATCTACCTTGGTGGTATAAGTTAACTTAAGATATAGAGTATCGGAGATGATCCCGAAAGACTTCAGGTTATGACTGTAAAGAACTCAGAACTACATTGATGTACTTGTTTTAGTCGCACATTATTCACATATCACATTTATAAGAACCACATACTTTTTGTCCAACTTGTATTAACATGCTATGTCCCTTTTGCATGGCCTAAGATATTGAAAGAAGACTGCTCCATAATGGAAGCTCTGTGGCAAATAAACTTGCATGCATCCAACAAACTTTCCTATCCGAAACATTTTTTCAATTCCTCTTAAGAATGTAATCAGGTAGAATAGATGGTGTTTGATCAATAGAACGTAAGAGTTCCCTGTTCCTGTATATCTTATTTTTGTGAATATGATATTTTTGTTTTGAATCATCTTAGTTTAGTGGCCGCTGTCAAAGGTTCTAGAAGCAACCTTGTGTCTGCCTTTAAGGTTTATGTGGACAAGAAATGGAAGAGTTAACCATTTTTCAATATGAACAAAGTTTAATGTTCTCTAACTATGTTTATAAGGCTTCATGTCATCAAAATTGAGTCTGATTTCAGGACGAGACTGAGTGTGGCTGTAATCCAATGCTGGAGTTTTGGCTTTCAAAAGAGCTGTGAGTTTGTCCATGCTTCTTCTGTGTCATCTTTCCTATTATATGAACCTGCAATATCTCCGTTATTTTACAGTTGAGCATCTGCAACTTAAACTTGCCTTTTCTTGGTGTCTTCGCTCTATTTCTTCACCACTTGCCTATTGCATATTTGTTATCTAGGTTGGTTCTGATCTCGATGCTACAAAAACTGCAAAAATTCAGACACTCTCTGTTGAAAATTAATAACCCAATTTCTCTACAGGTTTTTGTGATGACATACTTTTGGATTGTGTGATGCAATTGCATGGACTTATCTTTTGTAGTTTGTATGAAAGTTAGAGATTTAGTCTAGTGTGTCAAGGTTTGAATTTATAAATACTAACGCAGAAAGAAAACCTTTTGTTTAACTGTGTCTTGGTTCTCAGCTTGGAGTACAATCTTAAGTCAAAGATACTATACATATAAATATTTTTAGAAGCATCCAAAAAACTTTCTTGACCAATTGAGTAGATTTAAAAAATAGCACTAGCTGCTGCAGCAGGAGCTTAATATGCAATAGCAGCAATCCAATCCAAGGGCTTCAATGACTTTCTTCTTGCTCTGTGGCTTTTGATTATTTCCAATACCTATAAGAGTACAATCTAGATTCATAATTCCAGAGGAGGATAAGTTCATCAATTATTTTCATACAATTAACTAATATAGAAATACTTAATTAATAACTTGTAATTAACTACAATGAAAAATTTACTGTCATTTAAATTCAATCAGAAAATTTTAAGAGTTAAGATTAGCAGGGTGTTTGAAGAATTCAGCTTGGTGTTCGATCAAATGTCTGAATGGGGAAGTGATGACGGGAGACTTGTAATTCAAAATACTGCAACTTTTCAGTAGGCAAAACAATCAGAGGGTTGAAATTGAATTACTAAGGTGGTAATGCATGCACAAGAAAGATTGAGATTTGTCATGAGTCAACAACAGATTCTTCATTCAAGTCAATAGTCTTCTCAGAAAATGAGGTGGTGTTAAGTTACCTTATAATGTAAGTTAACAAGGTCTCTGAAAATGATGTTGTAATTATCATTGGTATTGAGGATATATTGTTAAGTCTAGCCTCTTGTGGTTTATATTCTGCATTGGAGTAGCTAAACTTTGTCCTTCTCAACAAGTCTTTGTTCAGGTAAATATGCCTTTGGAAAAGAAATTTCTTGGTAGTCTTTTTAAATTATCATTAAACAAATAGAAGTTTTTCTGATAGAATTTTTAGGTTCACATGGATAGAGACTTAAATAATGAATGCAATTTATCGGCTGTTTTAATCAAGCCAGAGCAACTGCCCCCGCTTGCCTAATACTAGCTCCATCCTTTGAAATAATCAATTAGACAAAAATGTAGTCAGGCACATTTTTGGTAAACTATAAGTATTAACAATTTGGCAATATTATTCACGCTGGTTGATTAAGAGAAAAGACTGTTAAAATTACACCCATCATTTAAGCTTATGCCCCCCATAAACTGAATTGAAATGCTCTCACAAAATAAATTTTCCACTTAATACTCCTTTATAGTTTCTTATTTCTTCCCTTGATTCTTTTACATTGTATTGAAGATTCCTACCAAACTTACCTAAACAGAGAGTAATGGTGAGAAATGCTGAAATTGGGCATGGCAGTGAAAATGCAATGCAATGTGCGTTAGTAACACGTTAGCTAGAGTCAGCTGGGTCTTTAATGTAATGCAATGTGATGGTATGTGATGATACGTTCGTAAAATTGATAAAAATTAGGATAGAAATGTCTTGTGTATTATTCAATGATATTACAGAGTCTTCATTCAAGTCAATATTCTTCTCTGAAAATGGTATTTTATTCTTTTATTATTTATTTCTATGTACCTTTCCGTAGTCAAATGGCGCTCATAGCATGATGGGTTTTTGGTGCTTCTGGAGCATTGCTCCTTAATAATTTAATGCTTGCCATGTATCTATATATATTATCATGATTGGTTGAATCATACACATGACAAGCAATAAATGGAAAAGGAGTAATGTTCCAGGAGTACCCAAAATTTTTCGATGACTAGTTTGGCTTTACTTCTTCTATCGAGTAATGAAACGTTAATGAAACTTCCAAGCTACAAATTCTATACAGATGCAGCTTATTTATTTTAACTTTTTGTAGTTATGTTGTGTGTTTTAGCTTTATGCTTCTGTTTACTATGTCGCTCTAAATATTGTTTGGCGACATCTCTATTATTTTTATTGAAGTTTATTCCGTTTGCAGGATCAATCATTATTAAAAAAAAAAAATCTCTAACTAAGTTTATAAGTCTTCTTGTCATCAAAATAGGACAAAGAAAAAGAAACAATTTTTCATATCTTCAAACTATTTATTTCTTTCCTTTTTCTTAATTCTTTCAATTCAGTTTTGGTTCAATGTTAATCAAGAGTGCGCTGGGCAAACAAGTTAGGCTCATCAAGAGCTCTCTCTGTATCTGCTATATGACAGACAAAACACAGATTCGATGAGCTGCAATCAAAACTAAGAAATTTAAATGTAGATAACTTATAGTAGAAGAGTATAGAGTGGAGGGCTAAAAAAAAAAAGAATATGGATAATCTATCTCGGATATTTTGCAAAAAAGGGAGGAATGTGGTGGAATCTAGTGCCTGATCCTGCCAAAATCCCATTTTGGGTTGACTGGGATGCCCAAGGGAACCATACAATTGCCATGTACTTTATGTCTCTTAACTCTTCAAGAGCATGTCTATAATGGGAATCTCTTTTTGAAATACACATGGCACATACATTTGTTCGTATCTATTTTTCATTTCGAATTATCATTATGTTTCGCAAAAGATCAATAGTACTTTATTTTTCTCATTTATAGACAACTCATTGATTGTTGGATTGTGGTGTGCTCTCCCAAATGATAGCCGGAACAAGATTTTCATGTACTTGAAATAGTAAATCCCCACTGCCGATTCTTCCAATTGAGATGCTTACTCGCGAGTACCCTCTAACACCTGCACCTGTTCATTCAGAACCAACATCTAGCCTCAGGATTGGCTGCTAGCAATTCCTCGCTGAGAGCATCTAATTGAATTTTAGAGAGGAGATGAGCTTATATGCTGATGACTGAGTGAACTGTTGAGCTGGCAAAACATTGTGCCATGCTGGCAGAGTGTGGTACACAAAGCAACTTTCATGATTTGATGAGCTACTGGAGACTTTAGATGGCTTCACTTGGACAACTGCTTTCCTAGTGGTGTTAGTGAATTTTTCATACGCTTTCAGGTGCTGATTTTTATTCTATCATTGATTTTTTCTCTTAGCTTGAGGTCTATTTCACTTTTCGTAATTTATGTAACCTTCTTTGATGAAATAACAATTGGATTTAGTAACTCACGGTTTTGATGAAGATTCTTCATATTCAACTGATATTTGGATTAATCTTCTTAATTTTCAAAATTTATTTATGTTACCACAACTCAAAAATATCATGGCCAAGTGATCAGTTGAATAATTTTTTGGTAATCCAACCAGAATCTTCTCCTTTCCTGGATAATCATCAAAATCATATTATAATCACAACGATTCATTCATCTGCCCCTGCTTTTGAAACTAATCAATTTAGATATATGTGCGAAGCATGAAACTCATGGAGTATCAATTCTTTAAACAAATCTTATAATTAGAGCCATAACTTCATATAAAAAATGGAATATGACGTGATTATATTACAATTGAAAAAGAAACAAACTGTTTACGTAACCTAGACAAGCAATCCAAGTATTGCTTTCACAAAATCAGATGACAAAGCAGAGAGAGCAAGAGTGAGATCAGAATTTCCCACTCATCTCTAGTGCATTGCTTGCAATTACATTACTCGATTAAGCACTTGATTGACCCTCGATAGAAACTGTAACACCCTAATAATCTACCCATGAAAACATAAGGGTAAAATTAAAATGAAATCTCATATCGTTTATTCTTATTAATAAACCTCAAGATAGACAATCATAATTCATACTCCAACTAAATCTTTACATAAAACATCTGAAATAAAGTCTCCAAAGAAAAGTCTCTAATCCAAAATAAAAAATCTAGTCAAATCTAATCTTAAAGCAACTCCTAAGGTCCATTAAAAGAAAATCTCCATCAAGGTACCCAAGCCACATCTTTAATCAATCTTCAAGTTTGGTAAACTATAAGTATTAACAATTTGGCAATATTATTCTCACACTTAACTTTTAGCCCCTGCAGATTTGTTGCAATTTGGCAATATTATTCACCACTGTTGTGTGCTGATAGTGTCACACACGGAGCTAGTCTTGTACAAAGGGGAAGAAAAAACACCTCTTAAAATTGCATCAATTATTTAAGCTTATGCCCCCATGAACTGAATTGAATGCTCTCACAAACTATATATTCCACTTAAGTTTCTTTACAGTTTCTTATTCCTTCCCTTGATTATTTTATGTTGTGTTAAAGATTCCTACCATGCTTGCCAAAATAGAGAGTGATGATGAGAAACGCTGAAATTGGCCTCGGCAGTGAAAATGCAATATAATATTTAATGTGCGTTAGTAACACGTTAGTTATAGGGTCGGCTGGGTCTTGAATGTGATGGTATGTGATGATACGTTCGGAAAATTGATAAAAATTAGGATAGAAAAGTCGTGTGTGATATTCAATCATATTACAGAGTCTGCATTCAAGTCAATAGTCTTCTCTGAAAATAATATTTAAGTCTTTGATCATCATCATTATATGTCACCATCATTGAAATTTAATCAAATTTAATCATTAACCAGTTCGAATACAGTAAGAACAAATTCTTGTAAAGTTCGATCTCTTCCTTCACATTTTAGTACCAATGATCCGGAATCATACGAACCAACCACCTACTTTGTCAATAAGATTATTCTAGTTTAATTAATTAATTAATTAATTTTATCATCCATTTAGTAGTTTTATTAGTCAAGAACTCTTTAAATAGAAAGATTCGATTTGTCTCTTATTATTTATTCACCCAATGAAAAGGAAAAAAGAGCTAACATTGATCAATAGCAGAGCAGAATTTGACTGCTTTTATTGCTGTAATGATTAATAGTATAACAGAACTCTAACCTGAGTATATAAACGTATAGATCGACGATGGTCTAAAGAGAACCACATATAAGTTTCTTTAAGCATATACCCAATAATCAATGTGCATCATATGAGTTAATTTTCAGAAAGATTCCAAATATCAAATGACCACTCTGAATAATAAGGGCAACATGCCATCCCAGAGATACCCTGCCAAAAAGATGGTGAATTAAAAAAAAAATGAACAATTAGTTGGAGGAACAAAAGCTTGTAAGATAGAAAAGTAAAATTTAAGGATGAAGAAATTAAAAGCACGTGAGCTGATAATAATGACTGAAAATGTTTAGGAGTATTACCGTCTAGTTAGTTCCTAAACTTTCTTTGCAGTTTGGAAATATTCACAGCTGCTATCACATAGACCCAATTTTTCATACCAGTCAGGAAGTTGAAGTAACCATGTCTCCACTGCCTATTCAGCATTAAAGTTCCGCAGACTCCCCAGAATCCAACAAAGAAACCAAGAATCGAGCTCACGTAAAATCCAAGAGTTATAAGCTGATCATCCTCATCTTCTAGAGTGTCTGAATCATCTTCTATGCCTGGACTTGGAGTTGATTCTTCATCCGGACACTTAATTTCGAGTGGAACGCCACAAAGTTCAAGATTTCTGCATTTGCAAGCATGGGAGCTGCGAAGTGCCTAATGGGATTTTTCCTGACAAGTTGTTGTACGACAAGTCCAAGACACCAAGACCACTTAACTGAGAGAAGCTAGATGGAATACTTCCAGAAAACAGATTTCTAGACAAATCCAGGAAATCCAATGATGTTAACTCACCAATCTTCGTAGTGATTGGTCCGGTTAAATTGTTTCTTGAAAGGTTTAAGGCAATCAACCCCACAAGATCCATAATCTCTTCAGGAATTGCTCCACCTAATTTGTTACTCGAAAGGTCAAGGCACTTTACCAGTCCCAAAGTACTTTTGTACTCATTTTCATTTCCTTTCCAAGTCAACAGTAAATTGACCAAATATGCATAGTACAATCCAGTTCCAGGGGGAACGAAGATGAGTTTGGCGAACACAATGGTAGGATTGTAACATCTTTCATAGGTCATGGCTGAAAAATTATTGAAACACTTTGGTATATTTCCCGATATAATGTTTAAAGAAAGATCCAAGACTTGAATAAATCCCAGATGGCACAATTGAGAAGGTATATTTCCATGAAATTTGTTAGATTTTAGGCTAAGAACAATCAAATTTTGTAGACTTTCCCCTATCCACGTTGGTATCTCACCAAAAAATGCATTCTTCCCGAGATCCAAAACTCTCAATTGGGAGAAATTCCTTAAAGATGAAGGCAATTCCCCGGTTAACCTATTGTTGTGTAAATTCAGTACCCGGATGTTATTTAGGAAACCCATCGAGTCTGGTATTTTTCCTGAGAACTTATTATTTGCCAAGTTAAGAACGAATAGGCTATCAAAGTGCAACCAACAATCGGGAAGCCCTCCAGACAATAAGTTATTCGAGAGATCTAAAAAGTTCCATGTGTTTTTATTGATATAACATAAGAAAGTAACTGACCCAGAGAACTTATTTTTAGAGAGATTTAAGAAAGGCGAATTTGAAGGAAGTGGTGGAATTGAGCCCTCAAAGTGGTTTGAATTGATGTCTATACTAGTACCACCAATACGTGTACCATCAAACGTTAAAGACAAATCGGGAAGTTTACCCTTGATATGATTGTTAGAGAGATTTAAGTAAGAGAGTTTACTGGACAAATCCCAGAACCAATCAGGAATAGTGTCTGAGATTCCAACATTGGAGATGTCAAGATATACAAGCTGATTCTGAGTTTGAAGCCATTTTGGAAAATGAGGACCCATCTTGCAAGAGGCAAGACCGAACCATTTCAGTTGAAAAGGAGGAACCCAATTATGGCTCAATTTCAAAGTCAAAGAGTTTTGATCCAAGTACAACTCCTGCAAGTTGGACATACTGGAAAAAAAAGTTTCAGAGATAACACCCGTGAATGAATTCCCAATAAGTGACAGAGACTTGAGCTTCGACAACTGGCTGAGGCTCTTGTCTATTGTTCCGTTTAAACAATTAACGTCAAGCTCCAATACTTCCAGAGATGAAAATCCTCCAAGAAGAGGTAATGGCCCCGTGAAGTCATTATATTGTAAATATAGCACCTCTAGTGAATTCTCCACGCATCCACAAGAGAGATTTTGAATTACCTGCGAGAATTGTCCACTGAGTTTGTTGTAAGACAAGCCTAACATTTTTAAGCTACACATGTTTCCAAAGAATTTTGGAATACCACCTTCAAGTTCACTGTCAAAGAGAAAAAGATGTTTAAGAGAAACCATGTGTTGAAAAGCCTCTGGAATTGAACCTCGTAATGAATTAGATCCAAGGTTAAGATAAAGAATATTCCTACTAAGATTGAAAAGCCAAGGGTATACTGAAGAAGAAGGGAGATTGTTGTCAGCAAGATCAATGGTTTCAATAGAGGTACTCAAATTGAAGTGCCAAATAAACGATGGATTGATAGGTGGCAGAGCACACGAGCGTAGGACTAATGATTTTAAGGAATGGAGCTTGGCAACTGCTTGAAACCAATCACTAGATTTAGTGAGATTAATGTAACTCAGGTCAAGGTGTCTTAAAGAAGAAAGATGAGAAAGCCACTCTAAGCTTCCCACACTAAATAAACTAGAGTTTTCTAGGTTGCGATATTCCAATCCTGAATGGTTCCGGAATTTTCGAGGGAGTTCTAAAAGTATGCTGCAAGAGAGATTGAGGTACCTCAATTTGCTGAGGGAACGAAGGAACGAAGGAACTGGGCTTGCACTGAAGTGATTGTTACTAAGGTCCAAATGTCTTATATCATGCAATTCAAGCAAAGCAGGACTAATTTCACCTTTCAAGACCTTCCTCTGAGCGTTTTTCTCGTCGGATATTCGAAGATTAAGCACCTTGACATGGCCTACAAATGGACTCCTCTCCATTTACAGCAATCTCTTTTCTCATCTTCTCTTCCCCAGGAAGACAGAACGCCATGTTCATCCACCAAGCTCTGTTTAAAAGTGAGAAGCGCTTCTCTCTCCTCATCAATGCACCTCATTACTATGTTGTTAGAATCAGCAATTGTGGGCTTCAATTGAAAAAATATCACAGAAAACAAAGCTATATTTTCAAATAGAAGGAGCAATTTGGATGACATTATAATTATAGTAAGCTTTGAGGATATATTGTTATATCGAAACTCTTGGACTCCATGCCAACTTATACTACTTTGTATAATCTGCATCAATTATTGAAGCCAAGAAAAGTCTTCAATCTGAGCGTTGCTTATGGGTTAGAATATGACAATTTGAGAGATGATTAAAGCCAACAAAAGTCACCAGCGAATCCCAGACACACGGCAATGCAAAGCATGGATAAAGAAAGTCGTACAATCAACATCCATGTAACCTTGCCGTGGAAAAATGGTAAGAACAACCAATGGTGATTGATACTGCGTCGGGGAATAAACGGTTGATTTCTATCAATAACCCTGCTAAAGACCCGAACCATAGAGTACTTAGTACCGGTGCCACGGAAAGATATGTTTTTAGATCTCGCATTGAAAATCCTCCTTCTTTTTTGTTTTTGTATTCCCTATTGGAATATATTATGGTAAGAGATGTATATGTAGTTAAAGGCCCACTTGTATTTGTGCGCGGAATCCCTAATTCAAATTGAAATGCGCAATGATAATTTATCTTTATTCTTAAAACAGAAAATGCGTCATTTTACGCCTGCGAATTCCTAAGAAAAATTATAATTTATCTTTATTTTAGCGGAACATCTCAAACAAATATATTATTTTTGGTTGAAGTTTATTTCAGTCTCGTGACAGCAGTGTCCTGATATCTAGTTCCAAAACTAACAATATTTACTGGCAAATATATGGAAAAAGATTGACCTTCGTAAAGGGTATGATAAAGTTCGAATCATCAACTTCAACAATGAGGTGTGAACAGCCCTGCTGCTAGGCTAACAAGCTGAGTATTTCATATCTCAGCCAAGCAAAGCCTTCATAAAATCCTAGACTAGAGATGTTTATAATATTAATATAATAATAATACCAACGGGAACTATTTTTTACTTTTTTTTTTCAATTTTCTAGAACAGAGAATGGAAATTTTTTTAAAGCAAAAATTAAAATACGTGGCTTAATTCATGACACGCCCATACTAGACAGGGATCAGAAATTTCTTGGTAGCCAACTACTCTCTTGACCAAGGTGAAATGGAGGCTTATTGGTTAAATGTCTAACATTTGATTTTTTTTTTATTTTAAAGTTTTTTAAAATTGCTCGTTTGTTTTTTCAATTTATATATGATTTTTAAACATTTACATTTAAATAAAAAAAAAGAGTAAACTATTATGACTTTTATATAAATAAGAAAAGGCACGAAGAAGTAAATATTATAAGGATATAAATGTTAAATAACTGTATTTAAGATTTTTTTTTATTTATAAAAACAAATGTAATGTCAATTATATTTAGATATTAAAAAAAACACATCATATATAGACATTTGTATTCAAACCATCAATTAACACTTCAACCAAATTCGGACTAATTTTAAATTTCAGATTAAAAAACTAAATGCGTATTAATTCTTCGTGGTTGATTGGGGAAGACTTGTTTTATATTTCAACTTAAGAATTAATTAAACAAAATTGCAAAAGTACTATTACGCGTCAGATTCATACTTGTCTACATATTAACGCCAACATGAGAGGCTCTGTCACAATAAAAAATAAATTTAACGTATGATCTTAATTAAGTTCTGAATCGATCATCTATAGATACGTCCTCTTTCACAACCTGTCTTTATTTTATTAACATGTCCACAAAAAAAAGATTAGGGTAATTGTTTATCCTTAATTCCTTATCGTGCATGTTATCTTCTTAGCTAGGGCCACTATGTTTGTATATTGATTTTGAACAATTAATTTTCCCCCGACTTTGTTGCCATTGAAATTAGAAATTTCTAAGCAAGGGCCAAACGTAATTGTCCGCTGACTTTGAACGGTTAACTGTTGACTTTGCAATAATGCTTCTTTGAATTTGCTGACTAGAGGCACGTACATATGTATTAGAACATCACCAAAATACTCTTTAAAGAAGATTTTATTATTTATTTGAAGAGCCACATCAGTATTTAAGGCTAAAAAAAACACTCCAATTAAGATTGTTCAAATAAGAAATGATTACCTCTCTTCAAATTTGGAGAGTTACTTTCTCACTCTTCAATTTATATTTTATTACTTTTTGTTGGAGAAAGAGAGAGAGGTGTGCTTTAATTGCACTTTTCCTTTAAAAAATAGTTATTCAATAAAAATAATATTAACTTATTTATATTTTAAGAGTCTTTTGGAGAATAACATATTTTTTTACACTTCTATTTGCCACATATATAAGCAAATAGATATTTGAATAGTAAAATTTATAAAGCCTTTTGGAGATGCTCTAACATCATCCTTCTGTTAGCTTAATAATAATAATATATATAGAAATATATTGAGAAAAAAAAATTTTCATCCCTAGGGTTTGGTATAATAGCTCATTACATTCTTCCTTTTTAAAATATAACTCGTTTCATCCTTATTTTTCAAACAATAGCCCAAAATACCCTTCCGTGAATTTATAATTAGTTTACTCTATAGTTCATTGAGGGAAAAATAGAATTTTTAGTTAAATAAATATATAAAGCTTTTTAAAATAAAAATCTCAAGAATAATTGAATAACATTTGACTTTTTTGGATAAATTTAAAATTTAAGTATAACTTAATGAAACAAAAATAATTCTAAAGAATATGCAACATATACATACACACACACACACACACACATATGTGTGTGTGTTCATTAAATTATTTTTTTAATAAAGTCACCAAAATAATAATAATAATAATAATAATAATTCTTTTCATCAAGAATCATTGTTTATATTAAGGTCAAGAATAAGATAAAAGATAAATAAATAAAAAATCCAATGCATTATATTTTATTTTGCAATATTTTTAAATGTATTTTGTTATGTATTTAGTGTGTATTTTTTAAGTAAATAAAGGAGTCTGTAATTACTTTTGGTAGAATAAAAGTACTGATCGATCATTTATTTATTTATTTCGACCATATTAAAGTTAAAAATATGCTAAAGGATAAAAAAAAAATCTAGTGCTTGTGAAATCTATGGTTTTTTTTTTTATCCTAAATGTATATTTTACATATTATTTAATGTTATTTTTTTCTCAAGTCACTACTAGAAAAATGGTCTTTACTGACTTTAGAATAGTGTCAGAAATTACTTTCACTGACACTTGTTAATTGTGTCAGTAATCTGAGAGTCAGAAAAATAGTGACACTTGTAAGTGGTGTTAGTGATTACTATTACTACAGTATCACCGATATTTTGACACCATAGTGTTAGTAGTTATTGATATTTTATTAGTGTCTATGATTACTGTTACCATGGTATCACTAGTTAATTTATTTTAAAAAAAATAATAAATTAAATTGGATCATTGCCTATTGATTTATTTGTAAAATTAAAAGCACCACAAAATAACAAAAAGAAATTGATTTATATCACAAAATCTTTCATTTCACATTTAAATATTATTAGTATATATTACAAATTGAACTTCAATAGCCAAAATATGAGATATCCTACTCTTATAACTAAATAATCCAAATTCAATACATAAAAATTTCTACCATCCAATCAAATGCCTACTACTTGTGGCTAAATTTAATAAATCTAGAAGTTAAATTGAGAATGATGACTATCTTTCACTCTTTGAATATGAGTAGTATAATTGCATTATCACACCAGCAGCTTCTCCATTCAATAGACTGAATGGGTTATGATACAAGTGAAGTTGAGGAATAAACACTTCAAACACATTGAGCAAATCTGCATACATCGAAAAGGGAGAAAAAATTAGCTGCCAATTCCCAACCATTAGAGAAACAATGGTTAATATAAATAAATCTATTTTGTTCTAAAGAAAAAATATTCATTCACTATTTATAAGTAAACTCAATTATTTCAAAGAAAAATTAGTGAACAAGGAAGTTGTAGTTTATTTCCTTAAAAATACCAAAGAAATACAGTTTATTCAACTACAGATATAAATAAGAAAAAAGGGAGTCAATGATTATTCTCTTTTGGTAAGGTTATTTATAATAAGTTAATGACTCTAAATAGAGTAAGAACGATAACTAGGTAAAAATACAATTACTTGTTGAAAATTAGTCACTAGATTCCCAGTAACTACATCATAATGTTGAGCAATTAATTACTAAGGCATCAGCCAAGTAGTTAGTGTAGGGACTGACTTCATTCATTCCCTTAAAGAAATCCAATAACCTTGCTACCTCCTTATTTATATGCATACTTCCAATGTTTAATTATTTTGCTGCAGAGAAAGAAAGTTAATAGAAATGACAAACTGATAGCGTTTCTGCAATTTTCAGATAATCACACAGAGCATTTCTTTTATAAATTAACCGTCTACTTGATCGTAGCAGAGAAAAAAACACAATAAAAGCTAACTCTTTACCTTCTTGTTTCTTCCAAGTAGGCAAAGAAATATAAAACGACCCGCCCCGAATCCCCCCCGGCGAGTCTATCTAGTCTCATCAAAACGGACTTGATAATAATTCTATTGGTAAAGATTCTGCTGAAAATTCGGCAGAGTCTCCTTTATATATATAACACTCCCAATCTACAAATATGAATATAACACTCCCAATACAATTCACTATACAACAAACTCCAGTGCTCAACATCCTCAACCAAAATGCTGAGTTTTATATCTCCAGAGTCTCAAAAGATCATAACAAAAGTATACAATCCCAAAAGAACAAGATGACCAAGATGTCCTAACAAAAACATCTATATCTTCTAACACCATCACGTGGCCAAGACTCAAAATATATTTACAGTCGCTGGGTCGGTCTGGTGTACCTGCAAGCTCCTGGTGAGGGGGGAAAAATATAATAAAAACGGGATGAGTTTAAAACTCAGTGAGATCAGTGAGTGGATAGTAGTTTTGAAAATGAATTCTTACTTTAAAAGAAATAATCATATCATTTCCAAACACGATTTCATTAAACCGTAAGCGAAAAACCAGTAATAAATCATTAAACATTGAAATCAGATTACTAACCATGGACATCATATCACAATATCATATAGAATTCACAAATCTGAAAATCATCACCAAACAAATACCCAGGGGAATAATCTCGTCATATCCGGACCTCAACGGACGGGCAATGACGTACTATCTCGGTACCGTCACGCCCCGAAGCTACACGGATAGACAGTGAAATATCATCTCATATCTCATCATATCTGTGCATGCGTAATCTAGTCCCCAAAGGACAAAAACGCCCAAGCACACGGCCCAAAGCCTATGTGTGTACTCAGACGGGCCCCAAAGGCCTGTATCTCATCTGTATCATATGTATCATTTGTATCTCAACAGCTGTCTGTATCTCATATCAGTATATCTGTACTCATCATACCGCATGCATATGCCCCCAAAAGGCAAAAGTGCCCAAACACACGGCCCAAAGCCTCTATGTGTGTTCAGACGGGCCCCAAAGGCCTCTCATATGTATCGCTGTATCTGGAGGGAAGGGTACTGTCTAATGATTTCAAAAAAAATCATTCTACTCATATTCACATACCTCTTAACCATATTTTAAATCATACCACATTTGAATCCACTTTTCTTATCTTTAAAATACTATCATGCTTTATTCAAAATCGATACACAAAATCATTAACCAAACATTTCGAGAAGTCATTAAATCAGAACATTTAAAATACTTATTTCGCAAACATGCTTTACTATCATCATTAACTATAAAAATATGTTTTGTATATTCCACTCACAGTGACGGTGTTCACGGTCGGTTATCGTCCACGTCCGCAGACCGGTTCTCGCGGATCCTCCTCAATCAAGGAAACGACATAATTGTTTTCCGTAAATCGGAATTACGACAAAATGTATGCAATAAACTCGAAACGAACATCTATCCATAATTGACAACTCCCGTGTCCATAAAATTACTAAAATGCCCTTGAGTCCGTAAATCATTAACACATACTCTGAAATCGTACATCACCGAATTACCCTCGGAATCGTAATTACACCCACTCCTCATTGCTAGGAATTACTAAAATATCCACAGGCTCAGAAATTACAAAATTGCCCTCATAGTGTGAAATTACCAAAATGCCCTTGCCGGTCAACGGTCACCGGAATCTGGTCAACGCTGGCTAGGAAGCTAAAATCTGAAAGTTCCAATCACGCTGAGTTCAATGGTACCGGCGGTGAGCTCCAACGCGCGGCAAAGGCGCCTAATCGAGCTTAGGTAGTGAATTCCAACAATCGAACACCTGCCCAGGCTAAGCAAAGGCGACTCTCGGTGCCTATGGATGGTCGAAATGGAAGAGGAGTCGGGGAACAAGATCCAACCGGTGGTGTCACCCAAAACCGCGAAAATCCCGCGGAGTAAAGTGAAACTGCGCTTCAAGCTTCGATCATGCCGGCGCGTTGGTTTTCGGTGGCGAGGATGGCAGGGGAACGACGGTCGGCTTCTAAGCTTCAGATTGGTAACAAGCTCAGCCGAAACGGTGGTCGGAAATGGGAGTTATGGCCGGGACAAGGTCGCGGGTTCCGGGTCGGGTTTTCGGGTCGGGTTGACGGCTTCTCTCTCTCACTCTCTCACACACGTGTGGCTTCTGTTTTTGCTCTGTTTTTCCAGCTTCTTCTTTTGTTTATTAATAAAATCCTTAACCGCCTCATTTTATTTTAAATTCACATATGTTATAAAATAATACCTTCTAGTTTCTTCCAAGTAGCCAAAGAAACATAGAAGCTCTTCTCCAAGTCTCTTATTTAAACCTAAAAGAACAATTAAAACAAAAAAATATCAAGATCTAATGACAATAAGAGAGACCTGATATCATAAAATATGAAAAGAAACAAGAAGTCAGGATTTTGAAGGCAAATGGTGAACCTGTGCCACCGGTTTGACAGGATCATGGCTGAGCACTTTTTGACAATATATATATATATTTTTGGTAGGCAGCTAGTGCTAACCGCCTACTCAACATTTATAATTCAGAGCAAGTTATTCCATCCTAGGCAACCACAGAAGCTCCATCACAAATATTCCCCAAGTCTTTCAAGGATCCAGAAATTAAAATTACTTTTGGAACTCAAGAAGAGTGTGAAAATAATCGAAATAAAAAGCTCTCCAGTGTGGAAACCTAGCAGAGAAACCAAGTTGCTTAAACTCTTGTTCAGTCCTGTGTTTACCTTTGGCCCTGTAGATGGTCATAACAAAATGTCCCCTTCTAAGAGAGCACGAGTCCTCTGACTTTCATTTGAATCATCAGGCAGCACAGGCTCGCAAGCAATTAGTTTTCCTCCTGCCGGAAGAGCCTTGTAACAGTTCTCCATTATCAGCTTGCATTCATCATCAGTCCATGTAGTTAAAACCCACTGAAAAGAAAGAGGCAAATCAACCAAAAATTTTTTTTGCGTATGTTAACATCAGAAGCATAAAATCAAAAGAAAAGTATGAAAGTATAGTCTGTCAAGAATGCTTTATTTTGACATTGGAAAAACAAAATGATATTTATCAGGAGGTGAAACAACTTATAAAAATACTCTAGCATATAACTTGAAACTTCACTATGATAGTTATCAATTTGATTAGTTTCTCAATTTGCATTTTGTTCTTCCAGATAATGGTCAAAGGGTAGTGGATTAACACGGAGACAACTATTAACCATGATCTCCATTTACATGGTTAACACTATTCAAAATACACAACTAGGGGACAAGATATATATAACCTGCAATTTAATCCTCACCTAATGGCTAATATTTTCTCATCTGTATAATAGACTGAAATGAAACCTATCATGTGTTCAACTAATTTAATTTGCATTAATCAAAGCAACTTCTTTTTCTCCAGCTTTCTGTCTCCCCCGACACATTCTAAAGTAAATGAAGAGCACAAACAAAGATGTGTCAAGAATAGGTGTTGTGGCAAACAATCCCAAACCTTCCAAAGTAATGACCATTGTTAGATGACCAGCTCTGACAATCGATGATATATAGTATATTCCACAAGAAACTACTAGTTGTTAAGGAGAAATTTTTAACTCAAATAGAGTTGTACAGTTATGTGACTAGTGAGAGAGAGAAAGAAAGAAAGAAAGAAAGAACGAAAGAAAGAAAGAACGAAAGAAAGAAAGAGAAATAAGCCAAACATATAAACAAGAAATTTCATAATAGCTAAAATCATTTTGCAGCATGTAGGATACAGAATAGCTCATAGCCTTCACTCTTACCCAATCAAGGCCAACACCATGAATCTCCATCGTTATGAAAACATAAATCTCTGATTTCACATAGTCAAAGAAAATAAATAAAATGTGAACTCAAAAGAACTCACCATTGATACTATCTAGAATAGTTATAAACACATTACAGTATATCAACTGGAAAAATATTTTTCTGTATAAAAATCATCTTCTATATAGCAAGGACAATGCGTATATAAAATAATCCAACAAATTGCACAAAAGTATAGAAGTTTGGAAGAGTCCTTATCAGGATACAAGAATCAGTAATTACATACCTCGAGCCCCTCATCTTGGTCCCAAGCAAGGCCGGGACCATTATACATATTCTTGATGAGCAGAGTGCACGATTTATCAAAGTGGTAAAATGAACTCTATCTGCGACTTAAACCGACAAGCTCCGCTTCAAATGGAAAAGACAATGAGCTTTATCCTGCCATATATAATAAAAACATGATTGACCATGATAAACAGTAGCAAATATAATAAAATGAAATATAATACGAATTGCAAATTGAAAATTTCAGAGACAGATTGAAAGAAAGGCATGCCTTAGGCTTCGATTCCTCCAAAATTGGGCACTTGTTGAGCAATGCCTCCAACGCTTTGTGCATTCTCGTGATCGAAAGGCTTCGATTGGGGGCGGAGAGGGATTTGATGTAGGCCCATCAACATCTCTGTGTAAAGAAGTAATAACGTAGAAAGTTTAATTTTTGCCATAACCGAAGAGAATGGGCATCCTGCAAGTAAAGTAGAAACATGCCTAACATAAATAGAGTCAAAATTACCTCTTTTTTTTACTTAGTGGGTTCGCATCTTTCTTCTAACTCCTGACCTTTTCTCTTCCCGATAATAATCTCATTTCCTTGCCATATAATTTCGCAGCCCTTCTTCAACATATTCCCAATCATCATCCTCATCACATTCGATTCTCCTTTCGCTTCTAAATTGCGATGCTACGAGAACACGCCGTAGCCGGTGAGCAAGCGGAGGATACGCGGTTGCAAGTTCTCGCGTCCCCACCGCCGGATGGGAGGATACGTGTCAAGATCCGGAGGCGAGAGAGGGGTGTTGACCCCACCTTGCCGATGGCATCCTGCGTGGAGACGGATGGCGCGGTTAGAGACATGGGAACACTTATCATGTTGGTCACCATTATGGCCCGGTCTTACCTTCTTCCCGCCATCTCGCACTTGTTATCTTCCATTACTTCTTTGACCTTTGATTTCGCACCATGCCTACCAAACAAAAAGATAAGACCGAGCACTTTTTGACAATTTGATGTTGGATTTTCAGATCCGGGAGCTTAGGAGGGAATGAATACTTTGGTAGAGGGAGTTGAAAAGTTGTATTTTGGATAAGATAAGACTTGTCCATTTGTTTTGTTTTTATCCACTCAAAAAGCACAACTCTAAAAAAATTAAAAATAATTCGTAGCCTAGTGGTCTTTTGATTCAATGTAGAAGCTCTAGGTTTAAGAGGTCTTGGGTTCGAATTCAGACTAAAACAAAATTAAAATGATAATTTTTAATTGCTGATACCTAAGCGTCAGTGATCGCTATTACTAAAGCTATTGATACTTCAGTATTAGTAATTAGTGATACATATCTGTTAAACGCGGAAAATGATCCAAATATATGTATATACTGATACTTTTAAATAAAATGTCAGAACACAAGTATCAGTAAATACCATTTTTCTAGTAGGAAGTAATCCTTAAATTTTAAATTTATGTAGAAAGATAAATATTTTTTATTTGTGTTTGAGAGTTTATTTTAAAATAACTTATCGTTATTTAGAAATCTTATTTTGCCCTCAATGAATTATACGGTATAATAATAGTAAATTAATGAAAAGGTGTTTCAGGCTATTGCTTAAAAAATAGGGATAAAATAGACTATTATTTAAATAATAAGGATGAAATAGGTTTTTGTATCAAACCTTAGGGATGAAAAGAGCATTTTTCCAAATATATTTTAGATTATAAACTTAAATAAGTTACGTACCTCTACCTCCAGTCATTATTATTTAAGTTAATTTAAAAAATGGTTAGAATTTTCTAGTCTATTCCTCTATATAGCCTTTAATTCGATGGGTAATTCTCACGGAAAGTCGTATATAGGCTAGGCTAAGGACCCTTAGTCTATTTAATGGACGTCATTCACTTCCCTCCATCAAGAAAATGAGAAATTATCCTTATCTTAATTTTTTAGAAATATGGAAAAACTATTATTATCATTAATTGTTAAATAAACAATTATTCTTTCTTATCTCCGTGGATATAGGTTTAATTACCAAACCACGTTAAATAATTGTGTTATTTATTTTTTTTGTAATTATTTAGTGCGCTTGATTCTGCATTCCGCGCACAATAAAGTCATTCAACTTAAATCTCCTACTGCCGTGGATGATCTTCAATCTTCATTTTGAAACAAAATCATATTAGAATCTATTAGAACCTGTAGAGTTAATGAATTCAAATATCAACCAGAGCAAACGGCAGTGTATTGGGCTATCGGTTAAATCCGTTATGAAGTCACGTGAGGGAGCTCGTGATTACTAACTGTAAACGATGTTAAAGCTTGCGTTTTACTCATAACAGATTCAAGAAATTGCGCGTGCTAAGTCACGTGATCACTTGAGTGCATCTCTGTAATGTAAAGCTGGTTTTGCAGCTCACTTGGGGGAGTTGATTCAAGAGTATTCGAGAGAGAACCTTGGAGAGAGAAAGCTAATTCTTAAGCTCTGTCTTCTCAACTCTGAGTACTTGTAGTTTCTTCATTGAATAGATTAAAAAAACAATCTTTGACGTTTTCACTCGTGGATGTAAGTCTTGAAAAAGATTGAACCACGTTATCTCTTACTCTCTCTGTGATTTTGTTTCTGATTCATTCTTTTCTGTTGTTTAAATTTCTGTTCTTGAGTGGTTATGTCTGTTGAGACTTGAGAGGATATTGAATAGATTCTGGTTCAATTTTATTGCTTGTGTGCAACTTGTGTTGATCCTAGTCAAAGATTATGGGCAGAGTTTGGTTTTATAAGATTAGCAATTCAATCAAATCTCTACAAAACCATAGTAGTTTATTTTAACTTCTTTCCTATTAGGATTAGGTTTTTTTATTGCAATTATAGTTTAAGATTCTAATTAGATTAGAATTAGGAATGTGTTGAGCTACTATAAATAAGTGGTTCTCATTATGTAACATATGTGAATTAAAAATGAATAAAAAGAGGCGGTTAAGAAGTTAACAAAAGAAGAAGCTGGAAAACAGAGCAAAAACATACAGATGCACGTGTGAGAGAAGCTGCCAAACTGACCCAACTACAGACCCGAAAACCCGACCCGGAACCCGCGACCTTGACCCGGCCATATCTCCCATTTCCGGCCATCATTTTGGCCGAGCTTGGTACTAATCTGAAGCTTAGAAGCCGGCCATTGTTCCCTTGCCATCCTCGTCGCCAAAAACCAACCGGAACACCGACGATCGAAGCTTGAAACCCGCGACTGTTTCACTTTGCTCCGCCGGGATTTTCGCCGATTTTGGGTGACACCACCGGTTGGATTTTGTTCCTCACGACTCCCTCTCCCATTTCTGACCATCCATAGGCACCGAGAGTCACCGCGGTTGATTGCTTGGAATTCACTACCGCCGAGCTAGATTCGGCGTCCCGTTAAGCACGCGGTTGGAGCTCACTGCCGATACCATTGAACTCAGCGTGATTGGAAATTTAAGATTTGAGCTTCCTGGCCAGTGTTGACCAAATTTCGGTGACCGTTGACCGTCGACCGTCAAGGGCATTTTGGTACTTTCACACTATGAGGGCAATTTTGTAATTTCTGAGCCTGTGGATATTTTAGTAATTCCTAAAATTGAGGAATGGGTGTAATTACGATTCCGAGGGTAATTAGGTGATTTACGATTTCAGAGTATGTTAATGATTTACGGACTCAAGGGCATTTTAGTAATTTTATGGATACGGGAGTTGTCAATTATGGATAGATGTTCGTTTCGAGTTTATTGCATAAATTTAGTCGTAATTCCGATTTACGGAAAATAATTATGTCATTTCCTTGATTTAAGAGGATCCGCGGCGAGAACCGGTCCACGGACGTGGACGATAACCGACCGTGAACACCGTCACTGTGAATGAAATATAGAAAACCTATTTTCATAGTTAATTATGATAGTAAAGCATGTTTGCGAAATAAGTATTTAAATGTTCTGATTTAATGATTTCCTCGAACTGGATTTTATTCACGCATTGGTATTTTATTAAAATGTTTGGTTAATGATTTTGCGTATCGACTTTGAATAAGCATGATAGTATTTTAAAGATAAGAAAAGTGGATTCAAATGTGGTATGATTTAAAATATGGTTAAGAGGTATGTAAATATGAGTATAATGATTGTTTTTGAAATCATTAGACAGTACCCTTCCCCTCCAGATACAGTGATACATATGATATGAAATGAGAGGCCTTTGGGGCCCGTCTGAACACACATAGAGGCTTTGGGCCGTGTGTTTGGGCGTTTTTGCCTTTTGGGGGCATATGCATGCGATATGATGATTACAGATATACTAATATGAGATACATACAGATATTGAGCTACAGATGATACAGATGAGATACAGGCCTTTGGGGCCCGTCTGAGTACACACAGAGGCTTTGGGCCGTGTGCTTGGGCGTTTTTGTCCTTTGGGGACTAGATTATGCATGCACAGATATGATGAGATATGAGATGGTATTTTCCTGTCTATCCGTGTAGCTCCGGGGCGTGACGGTACCTAGATAGTACGTCATTGCCCGTCCGTTTAGGTTCGGATATGACGAGATTATTCCCTTGGGTATTTGTTTGGTGATGATTTTCAGATTTGTGAATTCTATATGATATTGTGATATGATGTCCATGGTTAGTAACCTGATTTAAATGTTTAATGATTTATTACTGGTTTTTTGCTTATGGTTTAATGAAATCGTGTTTGGAAATGATATGATTATTTCTTAAAACTACTATCCACTCACTGATCTCACTGAGTTTTAAACCCACCCCGTATTTATTATATTTTTCCCCCCTCACCAGGAGGTTGCAAGTACACCAGACCGACCCAGCGACTGTAAATATATTTTGAGTCTTGGCCACGTGATGGTGTTAGAAGATAGATGTTTTTGTTAGGACATCTTGGTCATCTTGTTCTTTTGGGATTGTATAATTTTGTTATATTATTATTTTGGGATTACGAATAAATTGAGATATTAATATTAGTTATAATATTATCTTTTGAGACTCTGGAGATATAAAACTCAGCATTTTGGTTGAGGATGTTGAGCACTGGAGTTTGTTGTTTATTGAATTGTATTGGGAGTGTTATATTTATATTTGTAGATTAGGAGTGTTATATATATAAAGGAGACTCTGCCGAATTTTTGGCAGAATCTTTACTAATAGAATTATTATCAAGTCCGTTTTGATGAGACTAGATAGACTCGCCTGGGGAGATTTGGGGCGGGTCGTTTCACATTATGTTTTTAAGCGAGCAATAATAAAATTAATTCCAACCCATGTTAATTCTTCTTTCTCCCTGCTGAATTCTTAAATTCCTCATCTTTTCTCTCTTGAATTCTCTAAGTAAAACCCTAGAACTTAATCATCTTACCCTAATTTTCAACTTAATCAATTTGTATATGTAAAACATAACGATTGTAACACTCCAAATTTAACACGTATAGAGCACGTGGTAGTAGGAGGTTGCTTACGTATCAAAATCCTTATACAAAATCTCAAACTAAAATACCTCAAATTTGATTAAACAAATCAACAAATCCACAAATCGAACACTTGACATTTCTCTCTCAAACCATAAATGTAGCGAAAGTTTCAAAATTCTCCAATTACAAGTCCAGAAGACTAACAAGCTTAAAAGAAAAAAGAAATAGAAATATATATAGCGTCACAGGAAAATTTAATAGGTTTTTTCTTTATTACAAAGTGGACTAATAATAAAAATGTTAACTAAGCATAGATGCTGACCGATGAGCTAAAGAGCACCATTTACAAGTTTCTTCAAGCACGCTCATCTCAAGCAACAAAATTTGTTCAAGTCAATTAGTCTTCTCTAAAAATGATATTTTAGTCTTTGATCAACATTGTTACAATCTCATCTACGTATAAATTTAATTAATAACCAATTCGAATGCATTGAGTGTAAATTCTTGTAAAGTTCAATCTCTTCGATCACATTTCATTACCAATGATCTCGAATCATACAAACTTCACCACCTACTTCGTTAATAAGGTTAGGGAATAGATTAAATATTACTTAACTAAGTTTAATAGATTTATTATTATTATTATTACTATATACCTTTCCGGAATCAAATGGTGAGCCGCGCTAATGGATTTCCAAGCTACAAGGTTCTCTACAAAGTACAAATGCAGCTTAGTTATTTTAATTTTTATCTAGTGTGTTTTAGCTTTATGCTTATGTTTACTGAACATCCTGTGGCGAGATCTCTTTTTCATTGTTATAAGTTTATCCAATACTAATAAAGAGGTGTAAGGCACGCAAAAATCCAAGAAATAAAAATGCTAACATTGATCAATAACATAGCAGAATTTGACTGTCTTTATTCCAATTAGTAGTATAATTAAACTCTAATTGGGTGTAATACCTCTGATTTACTCTAAAATTTATCGGAACAAGAGCATATAATTAATAAATCCATAAATCGATGATGGACTAAAGAAAACCACATCGACGTTTCTTTAGGCATATACTCAATAATACAATGAGCATCAATAAGAGAGCACAACTTTAGTTTTTAGAAAGTTTCCAAAAATGAAATGAGTACTCTGAATATTAATGACAAGATGCCACCACCGGGAGACCCTGCAAAAAAAATGGTAACAATTAATTTTATAAACCAAAGCTTGTAAAAGGAAAGAGTCAAGTCTAAGGATGAAGAAATTAAAAGCACTTGAGAGCCAATAATCTTTACTAAAATACTCTAGACACTAAGGAGTACTACCGTTTAATTAGTTCCTGAACTTTTGCAGTTTGGCAATATTCACAGCTGCTGTCACATAAAGCCAATCTTTCATACCAGTCAGGAAGTTGTAGTAACCATGTCTCCACGACCTATTCAGC